>CM067846.1:515461867-516711867 GCA_034509565.1 Triticum monococcum
AGAAGTCCCACAAGCTGCTACTCCCCTGTCCCACCAAGAAGCGGTTCTCGAGGAGAATGTGATTGTGACCGACCCTCCAGCTCATCAAGTGGAGGTTGAAAATCTTGAGGCTGCCACCACCAACACCACTGAAGCCACTGACGCTGTCATGGCTGAAGCTAATGTGGAGCCCTCACCAACAAAAGCACCAGAAGTCAGCAAAGCCACTGATCCCGCTGCTTCTGTTCCTGCGTCTGCTGCCGGTCCTCAGTTCGACTATCATGTTGAGCACAGGCCTCAGGTACAGAAGCCTATCCCAAGATTGCCAGGTTCCCAGGTCCTGCATCAGCACCTGGCTCCTTCAATATCAATGGCTTCAGAGCAGACAACACATTCTTCAATAGCTCCAGGAACCCCTACTCAAGGGAAAGAATATCATCTGATTGGTTCTGGAGCTATCCGCACTGAAGCTATTGCTCCTGCATTCTTTACAATCAAGGTCGCATCCTCCCACACAAGCGTCTTGACATTGAAGCAATAGCTGGTCTGCCCTGTCTGGAAGAAGCTCTGGATTGCTTCAAAGAGGTTGGATTGTGTAGCGACCAGACCTCAAACAGTCTGATCTCTGTGCTCCGGTGTCATCCCTGGATCAGTAATGCTGACACCACACAGTACTCCGAGGATTTATAGCAGAGTAGCAATCACACACTTATTACATCGAGTGTCTCAAAAGAGAACTTATTACAATAAATATGGCTTAAGGCCATCTAATAACGATAACAATGGAAGGCTTGGAAGATAAGTGAGTCCATCAACTCCAACAGCATCACTGAGTATAGAACCACGACCTAAAATTCCTTAATCGTTGTCTGAAAAGTCTGCAACATTAACGTTGCAGCCCGAAAACGGGTCAGCACATGGAATATGCTGGCAAGGTAACACATAGAGAGTAATGAAATGCAACAGCTATACTATATGCATATTTGGCTGGTGGAAAGCTCTATGGTTACGGTTATTGCGTAAAGCCAATTTTTCCCTACTGCAAAGGAATAAATTTAATTACTATCATGGTGGTTGTTAAACATTGAGAATGGTTGACAGCATTCTCAATCCCAATTAAGCATCATCATTAAACAAACCCATCAAAATTATCTTTATAGTAACATGTTGAGATTCACATGATAATCCAGGTACTAGATACTCAAGATGTCCATAACCGGGGACACGGCTAACCATGATTAGTTTATTACACTCTGCAGAGGTTTGCGCACTTTTCCCCACAAGACTCGATCGCCTCCGTTGGATTTCTTGCACTACATGGTGTTTGAGAAACGGATGACCGAGACACGGTCTTTCAGAAGTGCTAGCACCTTACGTTGGATAGACCGGTACACCTACTTTCCCCTACATCTGCTAGTCTACCCTGTAAGAGTTCGCACGACTTAATCAACTATGCTAGAGCCCATAATGGCTTGTGGCTGCACACGGAAGTTTCTAGTATGAATAATCTTATGATCCCTTTGAGCCTAGGTGGCGGTCCAAAAGAAAAACAGGCAAGTCCTGATAGAAACCAGGTGCCTCAATCCACCCAGATGTGTATTTAAGTTACCACCTTAGATAAACCATTAATTAACAATCTCACATCTATCATGGATATCACTCACCCAATCCACATCTACTTAGCATAGCATGGCATAATAAGCAAACGTAAAAGTAACTCCCAAAGGTTTGAATATAAACAGGTAATAGGTACTACCTCATCTACTTCCCATCCCACAATTTAATTAGATCCTAATCATGCAATGTGTGAGGATTGATCTAATGCAATAAAACTGGGTTGTAGAAAAGGTATGATCAAAGTGTTACTTGCCTTGCTGATGATCCGCGAAACCTAGAGACTCGAAGTAACAGGCGGCACACTCCGGGTATTCTATCGCAGACAAACAAACAAGCATACAATAAGTACTCATCTAATGCACAGGTAAAACTCAAATAGAAGATCTAACTAGAAAGTTCAACTTAAGAACCCTGGTTTGCAAAGAGAATCAAATCGAACGAAGCAAAAGAATTCAAATGGCGAAAGAAAACAACTTCGTTCTAGTAATCTGGATCTAAGTCAAATTTTACTGTAGCAAAAACTTGTTTAAGTTGATTATTCGGAAAGAGGGTTTCGAGACGAAACTCCAGGCGCTTGAATCGCCTGATTTCGATAAACGAGCGAAAAGTTATACTAAAACGAAAATCGGATCAGAAATCGGGATCAGAAAATAACCGCGGAAAATCCGACGAAAACGAGAAACGATGAACAGAAAAAAAAAATATTTTTTCCCTTTTTTTCCAAAAAAAACTGCACGGAAAACAAGGCGGCGGCGGCGAACCTCGGCGACGCGCTCCGGCGGCGGCGGCGGGGCTGGGGCTAGGGTTAGGGTTTGGGGCGGCTGTGGGCTGTGGCTCTTGGGCCCCCGGGGTGGCGGCTTATAAAGGCGCCCCGGGCGGAGTCCCGCTCAGGTACAGCCCAAAGTTGGTTCCTTTTTTTTTAAATAATTCCGCTCGGAAGAAAAATAAAAAGAAATACTAAACGGACTCCAAAAATCACGAAATAAATTTTGTCGGGTTCCTAAAATCAAGCCCGATAAAGTGAACATTTATTTGGGCCCAAACTACAACTTTGTAAAACGCACATTTTTCCTAAATTCAAATAAAAATACCGAAAAACTCTGAAATAAATCTTATTTCATTTTTTATTAAATCCTCAATATTTCTATACTTTGGGAAAGCCATTCTATTCCCTCTCTCATATTTTTGTAATAGAAATAATTGATGATAAAATAAATAAAATCAAACGATCCTGTTTACATAATTTGAGAAAACTCAAATACGTAAATAACGAAATCCCCAACTCTCTCCGTGGTTCCTTGAGTTGCTTAGGATTTTCTAGGATCAAAACCAAAAGCAAAATAAAATATGATATGCATGATGACCTAATGTATAACATTCCAAATTGAAATTTTGGGATGTTACAGATTGCTGTCATTCGTCACTGACCAAGAGCATTGGAATGAAGAGTTGTTGCTCCAATTCTATGCCACACTTCACATCCGCGGGTATAACAGACATCCGAAGACTTGGGTCCTGGAGTGGATGACATGAAACGTTCATCACGAAGCCAAAGCCTTTGACATCATTGAGCTCACTGGTTTGCCCACTCCTGGCGATCTCTACGAACATGGCTGTCAGCTTCATAGTGAAGCTGTTGAGAGCATCTTTCAGAAGACTGAACCTGACCTGAGTCAGATGCTCAGTATGATGAAGCCATTGCCCCAAGATGCTGCATATCCCACAGAGTTCTTCGTTGAAGACCTAGAGTATCTGCCAAGGACCATTTATCACATTATAAGGCGAACTCTCTGGCCAATCAAAGGACATTCTCCACATGCCAAGCTAGAAGGTGCAATGAAGACTTTGGTCTTCTATATTCTTCATGGAAAATGCTTCAATACACAGGATTTCTTCATTCGCCAACTTGCTGCATCAGGCTTTGATCTGTTTGGCTTGAAGTTCTACGCTCCATGGGTAATGCGGCTGATCAAACTTCACTCCGCTATCTCATATCAGCCATCTGCCTGCAATCATCGGATCTTTTTGCTTGATGTGGATATGTCTATTGAATCCATCTATCCTGAGCCTGCTAAGGAACCTCTAAGTCTTCAGAATGCAGACCATCAAAGTTTTTCTCAGAACGTTGAAGGCGTTGAAGCAGTAACTCGTGTGTATCCTTTGGCTGGCACTACACGTGCACCGCATCATGCTCTCACTGAAGCCACTGATAGCACCATTGCCCAATGACCCAAGAAGCGCACTCGTGTTCTCAATGACCGAGAGCTTCTGGTGGCTCTTCATCAGAAACAGGATAGGCATCATGACTGGCTGAAGCGTCAAATGCAAAGCCTCTTGGTAGATGTTAATCGCATTCGCAATCTTGCCACCAAGAATGCCTTTGTTGCTCATGAAACCTCTCGACGCACATGGAAAGGGCTGACGCTGATGTGTTCTGAATATGATCTTCAAGAGGATGGCTTCTCTGAGCGCTTCAAGTTTGACTCCACACCTCCTCGAAGGGCAGTGCTGCGACGAACTCCATCTCTTGAAGACTCTGAGTTCTCTTCCTCTGCTGCAACTGTGAATGCCAGAGTGATCGAGGATGAAGACGATGCTACTTCACCGCCACCTCCATCAGCACGCTTTGACACTGCTCCAAGTTCCTCTGCACCGCCGAACACCAACGACGACCCTGCTGCTTCACTTACTCTTCATGGGAATGAGTAGATGCTCTATGTCTTCGAACCTTTTTGGTCCTTACTGACAAAAGGGGGAGAAGCATATGAGTTTGATAGTCTTCAAGCGGGTCCATATGGGCGGGTGCTTTATATTTTGCTTCGTGTTTACAACTCTCGTTTTGATACATTTGGTTCTTTGAGTTGTAACACTTAAACTCGATGGTCGTCTGCTACTTATTTGCCACATTGTGATGCGATGATAAATTCCGCATGTGCGACGATAAATTCCGCACTTAGATCATTTTGCAGACGTCCACTTTCCATTATGCATGTCATTATCTTCACATACCTTCACATGCATAGTGGATTATCATCATAAGTTGAAGTGGATCTCCACAAGCACAACCTGCCATGTGCATTTGCATTCCAAAAGCAAATTACTTATATGCACATCTTCAGGGGGAGCCCTTGCAACTTATGAAGACAATTCCTTATCCTTTACAATTTCACATATTATATTCCCCGTTGAAAACTTCAACTAGTTTGTCATCAATCACCAAAAAGGGGGAGATTGTAAGTGCATCTAGTGCCACCCCTAGTTGGTTTTGGAGTATTGACGACAAACCTAGTTGAGGGACTGATGTATTTGTGAGAATTGCAGGATAACACAGGTAGAAGTCCCTCATTGATTCGGTTTTCCTACCAGAGATGACCCCTAAAAAGTATGAAGACATTGATGTCAAAGGTGGTATATGAAGATATTCACATTGAAGACTATGACAAGAGAAGACACCGCATGAAGCCTATGGAGTTCGAAGACTTAGATCTTTCGTAGTTCTTTTTCTTCTGTGTTGAGTCATAGGAACCACCGTACTATTAAGTGGGGTCCAAGACAACCAGTCAGAATGACTGAAGTGATGCTTAAACAAAACCTATGTCTTCGAGTGAAGACTATGAGAGCGAATCTTGTCCAGAGTCGGACAAGTCAGCTTTGCTTGTAGCCCAAGTAAAGTTGCCGTGTGAGTTTGAAATCTGACCGTTGGAACACATGTCAGTTCCTTAGTGACCCAGGGTCATTTCGGACAAATCAGGTCGGGTTCCCTAGTGGCTATAAATAGCCCACCCCCTACAACCATAAACGGTTGGCTGCTCAGATTCAGAGTATGGCTTTTGTCGTTTGAGAGCAACCCACCTCAAAGCCTTTGAGAGAGAATTCCTTGCGAGGATAAAGCCCTAACCACTCAGAGCCAAAGAGAATTAGGCATCACTTAAGTCTTCTTGTCTGTGTGATCTGAAGACTTATTACACTTGAGGACTGTGCATCCTCCAGCCGGTTAGGCGTCGCGTTCTGAGCATCCAAGAGACATTGTGGATTGCCGGTGAACGAAGTTTGTGAAGGTTTGGGAGTCTACCTTGAAGACTTACCAGAGTGATTGGGCGAGGTCTGTGTGACCTTAGCTCAAGGGGAATACGGTGAGGACTGGGTGTTCTGAGCTGTGTGTTCAGGACTGGGTGTCCTAAGGTTTAAATACCTAGCCGCCCTAACCAGACGTATAGTTGTCACAACAACTGGAACTGGTCCAACAAATCATTGTCTTCAACGAGTCACTGGTTTCATCCTTCCCTTCCCTTTACTTACGGTTACTCCTTGTGAAGTCATTGTATCTTTGCACTATCTTTTGCCTTCACTGAGTGACTGCGTGTTCTGTGTGGCTTCATAATATCTTCCTACCTGATCCTTACTACATTGCTGCTATTAGTCATTGTGCTCTCACTTCATTGAATACTTGACAATGGTTTGCCTAGTGTAGTCTATCTTCCACTGCATGGTAATAGGTTTATTTCTATCGTTTGTCTTCTTAACTTCCACGTTTTGAAGACTTTCATAAAAATCACCTATTCACCCCCCTCTAGTCGATATAACGCACTTTCAAGTGGGACCGAAAAGATCCATGTGGAGCAGTTCGAAGGGTTGAGTCGTTGTCATGATTGTCTTCGAGGGATGCTTGGCCCTCGTCATCTTTCCTGCGTCACAGGCACCACATAAGTGATCCTTCTTGAAATTGACGCCCTCGATGCCTATGACATGCTTCTTCCTTGCAATGGTGTGGAGGTTCCTCATGCCAGCATGCCCTAGCCTCTGATGCTAGAGCCAGCATTCAGAAGCTTTTGCTAGAAGACATACGGCAAGTTGTGTAAGTGCATCTAGTGCCACCCCTAGTTGGTTTTCGAGTATTGACGACAAACCTAGTTGAGGGACTAATGTGTTTGTGAGAATTGCAGGATAACACAGGTAGAAGTCCCTCATTGATTCAGTTTAGCTACCAGAGATGACCCCTAAAAATGTACGAAGACATTGAAGACAATGGTGGTTTATGAAGATATTCATATTGAAGACGATGACATGTGAAGACTCCCTATGAAGCTTATGGAACTCGAAGACTTAGATCCTTCATAGTTTTACTTCATTTATGTTGTGTCATAGGAACCACCGTACTGTTAAGTGGGGTCCAAGAGAACCAGTCAGGATGACTGAAGTGATGCCTAGTTCAAATCCTATGTCTTCGAGCGAAGACTATGAGAGCAAATCTTGTCCAGAGACAGACAAGTCAGCTTTGCTTGTAGCCCAAGTAAAGTTGCCGTGTGAGTTTGAAATCTGACCTTTGGTACACGTGTCAGTTCCTTAGTGACCCAGGGTCATTTCGGACAAATCAGGTCGGGTTGCCAAGTGGCTATAAATAGTCCACCCCTACAACCATAAACGGTTGGCTGCTCAGATTTCAGTGCACGGCTTTTGTCGTTTGAGAACAACCCACCTTGAAGCCTTTGAGAGAAAATTCCTAGCGAGGAGAAAAGCCCTAACCACCCAGAGCCAGAGTAAATTGGGCATCACTTAAGTCTTCTTGTCTGAGTGATCTGAAGACTTATTACTCTTGAGGACTGTGCATCCTCCAGCCGGTTAGGCGTCGCGTTCTGAGCATCCAAGAGAAATTGTGGATTGCCGGTGAACGAAGTCTGTGAAGGTTTGGGAGTCTACCTTGAAGACTTACCAGAGTGATTGGGCGAGGTCTGTGTGACCTTAGCTCAAGGAGAAAACGGTGAGGACTGGGTGTCCTGAGCTGCGTGTTCAGGACTGGGTGTCCGGGACTGTGTGTCCTTTGGTTTAAATACCTAGCCGCTCCAACCAGACGTACAGTTGTCACAGCAACTAGAACTGGTCCAACAAATCATTGTCTTCAACGTGTCACTGGTTTCATCTTCACCTCCTTTTCACTTACCGTTACACATTGTGAAGCCATTGCATGCTTGCTTTATCTTCTGTCTTCACAACTTAATTGTATGATTTGTTTGGCTTCATAACTTCTTCCTACCTGATCCTTATTACACTGAAGCTGTTTGTCACTGTGCTTTCACTATATTGAATACTTGACCATGGCTTGCCTTGTGTAATCTAACTTCCGCTGCATCGTGATAGGCTTGTCTATTCTGTTTGTCTTCATAACTTCCACATTTTGAAGACTTTCATAAAAATCGCCTATTCACCCCCCCTCTAGTCGATATAACGCACTTTCAATTGGTATCAGAGCAAGGTGCTCCCTTGTTCTGTGTGATTCGGTTTAACCACCTGGAGTTTTAGCTATGTCGACTGCGGGGATAATTAAAGTCTCCGCTGCGTGCCCCGTCTTCGATGGAACTGAATATCCCTACTAGAAGAATAAGATGCGCATGCATCTTGAAGCCATTGACGTCGACCTATGGTATGTCGTCGAAAACGGCGTTCCCAAGGCTGGAGAAGGTGTCATTGCTGCTGATGTCAAGAAGTTCACTCAACTGGACTCTACTGCCAAGAATATCATCTGTGGTCATCTGACCAAGGGACAGTACGGCCGTGTGAGTGCCTTGAAGACATCCAAGCTGGTCTAGGACTGGCTCTCCAAAGTTAATGAAGGCATCTCAACCCAGAGAGATCAGAGAATCAGTGTTCTTCGCAACCTCTTCAACCGCTTCAAGCGAAATGACAATGAGAATGTCCAGCACACATTTGACCGGCTCACTGACATCACGAATGAGCTTCAAGCCCTCGGCGCCACTGAGATCACCAAACATGAAATCGTCAAGACGCTGCTGAGATCACTTGACAGTTCGTTTGACATCCTAGCCCTGATGATTCAAGAACGTCCAGACTTCAAGACACTCGATCCGTCTGACATACTTGAGAGGCTCAACACACATGAGTTTCAGCTTTCTGAGAAAAGAGATATCTACGGTCCAAACTATGGGCGAACTCGTGCCTTGAAGGCAAAAGCTGTGTCCTCATCTGAAGAAGAATTTGACAGCAGTTCTGATGATCCTGAAGACATTGGAAGGGAACTTGCAATGCTAGTGAAGAAGTTCCAGAAATTCACCAAGAAGAAAGGCTTCAGAAAGTCTTCACGATCAAGCTCAAGGAATGATGAAGCTTCTGCTCATGACTACAAGAAGAAAACATGTCACAAGTGCAAGAAAACTGGACACTTCATCTCTGAGTGTCCACAATGGGACAATGAGAGCAGAAAGAAGAAGAAGAGCAAGGAACATGACTCTGACGACAAGAAGAAGAAGAAATACTCAAAGTCTTCTTCCAAGTCTTCCTCAAAGTCTTCATCACACAAGAAGAGCTCAACTGGCAAGGCTCGTGCGTTTGTAGGCAAGGAAATGGATTCAGAGGAGGAGTCCGCTTCTAAGGAGGCAGTGGTGGAGTCTGAGGAGGAGTCTGATTCTGGCATTGCGAGTCTGGCTACAGCCTACGTCGCCAAGTCCATCTTCAACACTGAAGACAATGACTTCATCACCAACACCGATGCAAATGACGAGGACGACTCTACTCCTACCTACTGCTTCATGGCACGCGGTGCCAAGGTAAACGCACGCACTACTCACTATCAAACATCTAGTGACGATGACTCTGATTGTGATTCAAAACCCAGCTACAAAACACTTGCTAAAATTGCCACTGAACAACAGAAAGCTATGGAACATATTCAAAAACTGTTAGACAGAAGCGATGATCTGTTGGGTGCTGAAATGACTCGATCTGAATCCTTAATTGAAGACATAAAAAATCTTCATGTTAAGTATCAGGAACTTGAAGATCGTCATGATACTCTCTCAACAACTCATGAAAAGCTTTCCTATGATTATCTTCAGAGGAAGCAAGATCTTGAGAAATTGAGAGCAGCTCATGAAGATCTTCAAAAGGAAAACGAGTCACTTCACGCCGAACAGATCAGTTCTGCTCAGGAAGAATTTGAACCACCATGCCTTAAATGCATTGAGCGTGATAATGCTACTTCTGTTGCTGAATGTTCCACTGCTACTGCTGTTGCAATATCTTCAACTGTTGAAGTGGTAACTAACCCCTCTGCTGAGGATACCACTTCTATTACTGATGAGAATGCTAGGTTGAAGACATTGCTTGAAACAGGGATGTACAAAAGTCTCAAAGGATATCAGACATTATGTGATGTCCTCAAGAAGCAGATTCTGAACCGAAACCCTAGGAAAGAGGGTGTTGGGTTCGTGAGGAAAATTAATGCAGATGGCTCTTCCTGGAAACCTGAGCAGTACCCCAAAACCACATGGGTTGCTGCAAAGGAATCCTCAGCAGATCCATCCAATCTATCTGGCTTCACTTGTGCTGATCCTATTATCATTGATGAATCCTTTGATGCAAACTATAAACTGTTTAAGAATCAGAATGGTGAAGTATTTGCCGGGTACATTGGTACTAACTGCAGGAATGGACCGCCTATGAAGAAGATCTGGGTTCCAAAAACGTGTCTGGAGAATCTTCCTGTGAATGTCCTCATGACACCTCACATGAAGAAGACAAACCTCAGACCAAAGGCTTCATATGGTCCAAAGGCTTCATACAGGCAGAGGACTCACCTGAGTCGCACTAACGCAAATGTTTTGCAGGGAAACCATGCTCAGGCATATGAGAGCGGTTCTTCAAACCGTCATGTTCATATGACCAAGAACTATTCTGCCTATTCTTATGAGTACTATTGCCCGCCTGCTAGACTGTTTGCTAGGGCCCCAAAGCCAAAATTCTCAGATGCTGCACTTAGACTTATTGCTTCTAAGCCACCCTTGAAGATGTGGGTGGTTAAGAAAGCTTAACTCTCTTTTGCAGGGAAAGGTCTCCAGCAGAAAACCAAAATCTTGTGACGATATTGCTGGGGACCTTAAAAATCTTGTGGGGCGCAAGATCAAATGCCCGAATGGCATCACTATGTATTTCGTACCTGAATCGCATGCTACTCTCCCTATTAGTCCTAACCTGGATCTAAGTTTTCATAACCCACTGGTTCGTCAAATGTTTTTGCTTCACAATACTCTTCGTGAAGCCTATCCCCCTAACTGCACTGTAGGGTACGACACCAGCGTCTTCAGAGTCTTCAGAATGGATTATTAACAGTGGGTGTACAAATCACATGACTGGCAAAAGAAGTCTTTTTATGGACTCAACCTTACGTCCATCCGACAAGAGCCACATCACATTTGCTGACACTGGTAAAAGTAAGGTATTGGGTCTAGGTAGAGTTGCAATCTCAAAGGATCAACACATGGATAAAGTCATGTTTGTTGAATCCCTTGGCTTCAACTTAATGTCTGTCTCAATGCTTTGCGATTTGAACATGATTGTAGTCTTTGGAAAATATCGTTGCCTGGTACTAATGGAATCTGACAAGTCTCTAGTGTTTGAAGGGTATCGGAAAGATGATTTGTACGTGGTAGATTTCTCAGCAGGGCCACAGCTTGCAGTATGTCTTCTGGCAAAGGCTTCAGAATGCTGGCTTTGGCATCGTAGGCTTGGGCATGCTGGCATGAGGAACCTCCACACCCTTGCAAAGAAGAAGCATGTCATAGGCATCGAGGGCGTCAAGTTCAAGAAAGATCACTTATGCGGTGCCTGTGAAGCAGGGAAGATGACAGGGGCAAAACATCCTTCGAAGACAATCATGACCACTACTCGACCCTTCGAACTGCTTCACATGGATCTCTTTGGTCCCACTCACTACTCAACTTTTTCCACTACTGTTTGCCTCTATGGCTTTGTCATTGTTGATGATTACTCTAGATATACTTGGGTGCACATAATCCTTTACAAGACTGAAGTGCAAGATGTCTTCAGACGCTTCAAAAATCGGGCTATGAACAATTATGGCGCCAAGATAAAGCACATCAGAAGTGACAATGGCACTGAATTCAAGAACACTAGCCTTGATACATATCTGGATACCTTGGGCATCACACATGAATTCTGAGCTCCGTACACGCCACAGCAAAATGGCGTCGTCGAACGCAAGAACAGAACACTCATTGAGATGGCCAGAACAATGCTAGATGAGTACAAGACTCCAAGAAAATTCTGGCCTGAAGCCATTGACACTGCATGCCATACGATCAACCGTGTTTATCTTCACAAGCTTCTAAACAAGACATCTTATGAACTTCTAACTGGCAAGAAGCCAAATGTCAGTTACTTCAGAGTATTTGGCTCAAGATGCTGGATCAAGGACCCACACCACACCTCAAAATTTGCACCAAAAGCACATGAGGGCTTTATGCTTGGATATGGAAAGGATTCGCACTCCTATAGATTCTTCAATCTCTTTCACTACAAAGTGGTTGAAACAGTGGATGTGCGGTTCGATGAGACCAATGGTTCACAAAGAGAGCAACTGCCAGATGTGCTAGATGAAGTTACAGCTAGTGAATCAATCAAGCTAATGGGAACTGGAGAAATTATACCTTCTGAAGCTCATCCTCAAGAAGAACTTATCATCTCAGCACCTGATCCACATGAAGACAATGCTCAGCCTGAAGACATTCCTCCCCACGTCAACATAGATCAGCAAGAGCAAAGTCTTCGACCCATACATCCTCGTGTTGCCAATGAAGTGCAGATTGACAGAATAATTGATAGCATCAATGCACCTGGTCCACTGACTCGTTCAAGGGCAACTCAACTGGCAAATTTCTGCGGACACTTCGCATTCATTTCAATCACAGAACCCAAGAAAGTTGAAGAAGCGTTTATGGAACCTGAGTGGATTCAAGAAATGCAAGAAGAGCTTCATCAGTTTGAGCTGAACAATGTATGGGAATTGGTTAAGCGTCCTGATCCATGGAAGCATAACATAATAGGCACCAAATGGATATACCACAACAAGCAAGATGAGCATGGTCAAGTTGTCAGAAACAAAGCTCGTCTCGTTGCTCAAGGATATACTCAAGTGGAAGGTATTGACTTAGATGAAACATTTGCTCCTGTGGCCAGACTTGAAGCCATCCGTATACTGTTGGCCTATGCAAATCATCATAACATAATTCTATATCAAATGGATGTGAAGAGTGCCTTTCTCAATGGCAAGATTGAAGAAGAAGTGTATGTTGCACCACCACCTGGGTTTGAAGATCCAAAACATCCTGACATGGTGTACAAGCTCAATAAGGCACTATATGGCCTCAAACAAGCCCCTCGGGCCTGGTATGACACACTCAAATACTTCCTGAAGAGAAAAGGCTTCATACCTGGCTCCCTAGATCCCACTCTCTACACGAAGACATATGATGGTGAACTGTTTGTGTGCCAAATATATGTGGATGACATTATCTTCGGCTGCACCAATCAGAAGTACAGTGAGGAGTTCGGATATATGATGCAAGATCAATATCAGATGTCTATGATGGGGGAGCTGAAATTCTTCCTCGGTCTTCAGATAAGGCAACAACGCAATGGCATCTTCATATCTCAAGAGAAGTATCTCAAAGATTGCCTGAAGAAGTTCGGTATGCAAGACTGCAAAGGTTTCACAACACCAATGCCAGCCAAACATCATCTGGGTCCTGACGACAATGGTAAAGAGTTCGATCAAAAGGTATACCGCTCCATGATTGGTTCTTTGCTTTATTTATGTGCATCTAGGCCAGATATTATGCTTAGTGTTTGCACGTGTGCTCGATTCCAAGCGGCACCAAAGGAGTCGCATCACTTAGTAGTGAAGCGAATTCTTCGATATTTGGCTCACACCCCAACTCTAGGTTATGGTATCCAAAGGGCTCAGAGTTTGATCTGGTTGGATTCTCGGATGTTGATTATGCTGGTGACAAGGTTGATCGGAAGTCCACATCAGGCACATGTCACTTTCTGGGCCGATCACTTGTATGTTGGTCTTCAAAGAAGCAGAACTGTGTATCTCTCTCCACTGCTGAATCTGAATACATTGCTGCTGGATCCTGCTGCGCTCGGCTTCTATGGATGAAGCAAACCCTCAAGGATTATGGCATTCATCTGAAGCAAGTGCCACTTTACTGCGACAACGAAAGCGCCATCAAGATCGCCAACAACCCAGTTCAGCACTCGAAGACAAAGCACATTGAAATTCGTCATCATTTTCTCAGAGATCATGTTGCAAAGGAAGATATTGATATCATACACGTCAACACTGAAGAGCAATTGGCAGATATCTTCACCAAGCCCTTGGATGAGAAGAGATTTTGCAAGTTACGGTGTGAGCTAAATATCTTGGAATCCTCAAATGTCCTGTGATCAGGCACACATCCTAACACTTATGCATGTTGATGACTTAGATGTGCAACACACGAAGTAACGTATATCTTCAATCAATGAAGACATACACTCTAAGTGTGAATACATTAACATGGAATTTGACTTCGGAGCGCCATGATAATTGTGCGCCGTGTCTAAGTCTAATACTTCCTATACGGTGGGTAACGCCACCACCAAACGTTCTATTTGAAGTGTTTCACTCATGGCGTTACCTCGCAATGTCTTCATATTTGGTTTGGCTTCAATCAATTTGTCTTCATGATTATCTTCACTGCGTTAATTATATAGATATATGTATATATATATGTACTGGTGTTTTGTCCTCTACAGCATTCACTTATAGCCATGTCTTCTTGTTTGAATCTTTTGAACTAAGTGAATGTGATCGGACCCTAACCTCTCCATGCTTCCTACCTCAAACTCTATCTCTCCAAGTCGTATGCATTCTATTGAAACTGTCGAATGTCTTCACTGCATCCTTGTCAGCTGAAGACACAGAGACAAACTTGAAAACCGTTTTCAATGTTTTTTAAAAGGAATCTGGAGAAGTAGGAACGGCACCCGACAATCAAGGCGTACGTGGGATGTGGAACTGCCCCCACAATTCTGCATGATGGCCACGTGCTGTTCAGATGCGAATCACCAGGGGCACCTGAGTAATAGCGCAGTGCCGCCTCTATCCCTATAAATACATGATTCACTGCGGTCATTATCTCTTCTTCCACCTTCGCACAAACCCTAGCGCCACCGCTAGCTCTCGACGATGCCGGCGACAAAGCGCTTCACTGCCGCAACCTCTCCGACGCCGTTTTCACGCCGACAGCGGACATCGCTCTCTCCGCCATCGCCGTAGGTGTCTTCCCTCGCCAAGTTAGGGCACGGAGGATCGAACTGCTTGGCCTCAACTCCCACTTCGTCTAGCAGTTCCAAGTGGGGTAAATAAAACCTCTTTTTACAGCCTCTTTTGATCCCATAGTTCAGTCACCTACTGCCATAAGAAGTTTCTGCTCTCACAAGTTACATCTCTCTCAATCTGCATCTCATAACCTGCCTAGAATATTCACTTGTGCATCATGAAGTAGTTAGATTCCTCACTTGTACTAATCTATGGGTTCGTACAAATCTGGAACCAACTTCTTTTCTATAAGTGAATGTCTTTGCATGATGAGGTCAATATCTTCTAAACTGATTTATCTTCAAAGTCTTCTGAGAATGCATATGACCTCTTCCCCTTCCCTCGCACCTTAATGCTGTCACAGGTACATGTCTGTGGGAGAATCTTTTGGTTCTCATAGTCTGCATTCATTTGCAGAGTTCTTACAGCGTCACATCAATTCTCCTGAAGCCAGTTCCTATTGGTCCAGCAAAAGAAAACCTTTGAAGCCTTTGAACGCTTTGAAGCCTTCCAAGTTAAGCTTCATGGCAGCAGAAAAACCAGCAAGGAAGGGAGACAGACAGAGACGTGGTGAAACGTCTAAAGATCTGCCTGATGACTTGGCAGAAATGTACAAAACTGATCCTGAAGAGAGCTATGGTCAGCGCAAGACACGAATCCAATGGATTCGAAGATATTGGGCAGAGCAGTGGTTCCAATACCGCTTCGTCACTAAGGAATATGCAGAAAAGTGCGCCATCACAAGACCGTGGTGAGACGTATTATACAAAAATCTCGTACCCCGATCCAGAGAAGAAGCCATTGCTCAAGGCTTCTATCCATGCATGGTCAGAGGACCGCAGCCTGCTGATGCTCATCCGTCATCACTTCTCTGGTGTCGCGATGACAATCTGTTCAAGTGCAACTTCCAATTTGCTCAGAACTCTGCGAAGCAAAACAAGAAGGAGCTGGGGCTGGACTTCAACCCTGGTCCCTCTAAACCAAGGGCGGATGGCACACGCGACACCAATCCCAATATCATCGGGCTGTATGCCAATCTAGCTGGCCTCATCACTCGCATTCTAGTCCAAGGGACTGCCGTGAACGACCCCCCAGCAGACATTGATTCTGATGATGCTCCTGCTGCACCGAAGCCAGAGCAGAAGAAGAAGCCAAAAGCTTCAAAGCCAGCCGCTTCTCCCAAAATCTCCAGAGCGAAGCCATTGGCAACTGCACCTCCTGAAGCCAGTGTGCAGTCTGAAGACTTATCACGAGTCTCCAAGCCCCAAGAAGCCTCAGCCACACACAGGCAAAGAGCTCACAGCTGCTGCCATTCTGTGCAGTGAAACCATTGATCTGTCCAGCGACGAAGATCTTGGAGATGACGCTCTTGAGCAGCTCATCAAGAGCAAGGAGGAGGCTGAAATCTTCAACAATCTGCCTCTGTTTGATGTAGCAATCATCCACAACTTCATCGATGAGTGGTTTGCTACACCCAATATCAGCTTCGATGATCTGCAGCTGCCCATTGGCCTCAGCGTCGCCTTCCAAGGCGCTATTGCTTCAGAACTTGCAATTGCCGAGCGCATTGTTGAACTGAAACAGAAAATTGATTTTGAAAAGGCTAAGTTCAAGTAGGATATGGCCAGGCTCAGTGTCCAAGAAGTCAAGGACTTCAAGATCATGTTGCACGAGTTGAAAGGAAAAGAAGCTCAGGGTTCGCGGGAGCGAATGAAGACTCTGGCTGATCGTTGTGTGCAAGCCTACAATGAGGCTGAGAAGCGCAAGGCACTTGGGCGTGCCGGCATCGACCCCAGGATGGCCGCAAAGAAAAAGAAGAAGCCTGCTGTGGCTGAACCAGAGGCACCAAGGTCAGAAACTGCTCCAATTGTCTTCCCCACCGCAACGAAAGGCTCGAAGCCAAAGAGTCGATCAACCGCCTCAGAGCTCACGAAGACACGGATTGCAGAGGCTGAAGCTCGGAAGAGGAAACACCCTGAAGCCTCTCCTTCTGACCCCACCATCAAGAAGCGCAAGACCAAGAAATCTCGGGCTACTCCCACAGAGCCCTTGATAGTCGAACCCCTCTCCGTCCGCTATCCTGACGAAGATCGTTAGTTGACTGTGCATGAGCCTGCTTCCACAGAGGCTCCGCACGCTGAAGACATTCCAGCAGCCGACCCCAACGCTGCTGAAGACATTGGTCTCCGAGACAATGCACATGGTGATGCAGCCCTTCCTCAGCTTGACACAAGCGAAATGATCAGCATTGGTCGTCCACTGACACCAATCACACAAGATGCATCGTGGGCAGATCGCCCACAGGAGGAAGATAATGAGCCCCAGCCCACTGCAACTCCACCGGTGTCGCCTACATTTCGTAGGCTTCGCAAAGGGCCAAGGGCTCCGACTGCTGACAACATTCCGGCTGCATCCGCCGAAGATATTGGAGAAGAACCTCAAGCTCCATCTCCCCCGCACCAACAAGAAGAAGTTTTTCAGGAGAACGTACCTGAATCCGTCCCTCTCACTACACATGTTGAGGCTGAAAACGTTGAGGCTGCCACAACCAAAACTGAAGCAATTGTGGAGCCCTTCCCACCAACAGCTTCAAGAGACACTGAAGCTACTGCATCTGAACCTTCTGTGCCTGAGTCTGTTGTCGGTCCACAATTCAACTATCATGTTGCGCACAGGCCCCAGGTCCAGAAGCCGATCCCACGACTGCCAAGGTTCCCAGGTCCTGCATCAGCTCCTGGCTCCTTCAACATCAACAGCTTCAGGGCAGATAACACGTTCTTCAACAGCTCCAAGAACCCTTGTTCAAGGGA
This sequence comes from Triticum monococcum, assembly GCA_034509565.1. NCBI lineage: Eukaryota > Viridiplantae > Streptophyta > Magnoliopsida > Poales > Poaceae > Triticum > Triticum monococcum. The sequence continues at coordinate 515,479,448 of CM067846.1, forward strand.
ACGGATTGTATTAGATAGGTTCTGGAGCTACCCATAACGTAGCTACTATTCATGTATCCTATACAACCAAGGCCGCATCTTTCCTCACCAGCGCCTTGAGGTTGAAGTTGTTGCTGGTCTGCCTGGTCTGGAAGAAGCACTGGATTGCTTCAAGCAAGTGGGTCTGCTGCCGTTTATCACTGATGAAGAGCACTGGAATGAAGAGCTTCTGCTCCAGTTCTATGCCACCCTGCATATCAAAGGCTATAACAGAGATTCGAAGACTTGGGTCCTGGAGTGGATGACCGGCAATGTCCATCATGAAGCTAATGCATTCGATATCATTGAGCTTACCGGCCTACCCACTCCTGGCGAACTCTTCGAAGAAGGCTGCCAACTCCATGCTGAAGCAATTGAGAGCATATTCCAGCGACCTGAGCCAAATATGAGTCAGATGCTCTCAATGATGAAGCCATTGTCTCATGATGCACCTTATCCAACTGAGTTCTTTGTTGAAGACTTAGAGTACCTGCCCAGAACCATATATCACATCGTCAGGCGGACTCTATGGCCCATTAAGGGGCACTCTCCATATGCCAAGGTTGAAGGTGCAATGAAGACTCTCATCTTCTGTATCCTGCATGGCAAATGCTTCAACGCACAGGATCTCTTTATACGACAACTTGCAGCGTCTGGCTCAGATCTCTTTGGTTTGAAGATTTATGCTCCTTGGGTTATGAGGTTGATCAAGCTTCACTCTGCTATCTCCTATCAGCCCTCTACCCGCAACCATAGAATCTTCTTACCCGATGTGGACACCTCTGCTGAAGCAATATATCCTGAGCCTGCCAAGCAACCATTAAGTCTTCAGAATGCAGAACACCAGAGCTTCACTCAGAATGATGAAGGTGTTGAAGCCATCTCAAGAGTATATCCAATGGCTGGCACCACACGTGCCGCTGTATCAACTGAAGCCACAGACAGCACAGCTGCCCCGAGACCCAAGAAACGCGCTCGTACACTCAATGACCGAGAACTTCTTGTGGCTCTACACCAAAAGCAAGATAGGCATCACGACTGGCTCAAGAGGCAGATGAGAAGTATCATGCAAGACGTCAATCGCATCAGAAATCTGGCCACCAAGAATGCCTTCGTCTCACATGAAACCTGTCGCCGCACTTTGAAAGGCCTCACCATGATGTGCACTGAAGCTGAACTTCAAGAGGATGGCTTCAGAGAGAGATTCAAGTTTGACTCCACACCCCCCAGAAGAGCTGTGCTGCGCGGAACTCCGTCCCTTGAAGATTCTGAGTTCTCTTCCTCTGCTCCCACCGTGTCTGCAAGAATCATTGAGGAAGAAGACGATGCTACATCACCACCGCCTACTTCAGCGCGCGTCGACCCTGCACCAAGCTCTTCAGCACCACCAAACGCCTCCACCGACCCTGCTGCGCCTGGGAACGCGTAGAAAGCTCTATGTCTTCAAACCTTTTTGGTTATCACTGACAAAAGGGGGAGAAGCATATGAAGTTTATAGTCTTCAAGCGGGTCAATATGGGCGGGTGCTACTTGTTTTGCTACATTTGGTTCTTTGAGTTGTAACACTTAAACTTGATGGTCGTCTGCTACTTGTTTGCCACTGTGTTTTTGCGAAGATAAATTCCGCATGTACAACGATAATTTCCGCACTTATATCATTTCGCAGACGTCCATTTTTCATTATGCATGTCATTCTCTTCATATACTTTTACATGCATGGTGGATTGTCATCATAAGTTGAAGTGGATTTCCACAAGTACAACCTACCATGTGCATTTGCGTTCCAGAAGCAAATTACTTATATGCACATCTTCAGGGGGAGCCCTTGCAGCTTATGAAGACAATTCCTTTACAATTTCACAAATTAAATTCCCCGTTGAAAACTTCAACTAGTTTGTCATCAATCACCAAAAAGGGGGAGATTGTAAGTGCATCTAGTGCCACACCTAGTTGGTTTTGGAGTATTGACGACAAACCTAGTTGAGGGACTAATGTGTTTGTGAGAATTGCAGGATAACACAGGTAGCAGTCCCTCATTGATTCGGTTTAGCTACCAGAGATGACCCCTAAAAATGTACGAAGACATTGAAGACAATGGTGGTTTATGAAGATATTCATATTGAAGACGATGACATGTGAAGACTCCCTATGAAGCTTATGGAACTCGAAGACTTAGATCCTTCGTAGTTTTACTTCATTTATGTTGTGTCATAGGAACCACCGTACTGTTAAGTGGGGTCCAAGAGAACCAGTCAGGATGACTGAAGTGATGCCTAATTCAAATCCTATCTCTTCGAGCGAAGACTATGAGAGCAAATCTTGTCCAGAGACAGACAAGTCAGCTTTGCTTGTAGCCCAAGTAAAGTTGCTGTGTGAGTTTGAAATCTGACCGTTGGTACATGTGTCAGTTCCTTAGTGACCCAGGGTCATTTCAGACAAATCAGGTCGGGTTGCCAAGTGGCTATAAATAGTCCACCCCTACAACCATAAACGGTTGGCTGCTCAGATTTCAGTGCACGGCTTTTGTCGTTTGAGAGCAACCCACCTCGAAGCCTTTGAGAGAAAATTCCTAGCGAGGAGAAAAGCCCTAACCACCCAGAGCCAGAGTAAATTGGGCATCACTTAAGTCTTCTTGTCTGAGTGATCTGAAGACTTATTACACTTGAGGACTGTGCATCCTCCAGCCGGTTAGGCGTCGCGTTCTGAGCATCCAAGAGAAATTGTGGATTGCCGGTGAACGAACTCTGTGAAGGTTTGGGAGTCTACCTTGAAGACTTACCAGAGTGATTGGGCGAGGTCTGTGTGACCTTAGCTCAAGGAGAAAACGGTGAGGACTGGGTGTCCTGAGCTGCGTGTTCAGGACTGGGTGTCCGGGACTGTGTGTCCTTTGGTTTAAATACCTAGCCGCTCCAACCAGACGTACAGTTGTCACAGCAACTGGAACTGGTCCAACAAATCATTGTCTTCAATGTGTCACTGGTTTCATCTTCACCTCCTTTTCACTTACCGTTACACATTGTGAAGCCATTGCATGCTTGCTTTATCTTCTGTCTTCACAACTTAACTGTATGATTTGTTTGGCTTCATAACTTCTTCCTACCTGATCCTTATTACACTGAAGCTGTTTGTCATTGTGCTTTCACTATATTGAATACTTGACCATGGCTTGCCTTGTGTAATCTAACTTCCGCTGCATAGTGATAGGCTTGTCTATTCTGTTTGTCTTCATAACTTCCACATTTTGAAGACTTTCATAAAAATCGCCTATTCACCCCCCCCCCCTCTAGTCGATATAACGCACTTTCAAGTTGTGGTCCTACTGAGAAATCTACCACATACAAATCATCTTTCCGATACCCTTCAAACACTAGAGACTTGTCAGATTCCATTAGAACAAGGCAGCGATATTTTCCAAATATCATAGTCATGTTTAAATCGCAAAGCATTGAGGCAGACATTAAGTTGAAACCAAGGGATTCAACAAGCATGACTTTATCCATGTGTTGATCCTTTGAGATTGCAACTCTACCTAGACCCAATACCTTGCTTTTACCAGTGTCAGCAAATGTGATGTGACTTTTGTCAGATGGACGTAAAGTTGAGTCCATGAGAAGGCTTCGCTTGCCAGTCATGTGATGGGTACACCCACTATCAATATTCCATTCTGAAGCTGCTGGTGTCATACCCTACAATGCAGTTAGGGGGATAGGCTTCACGAAGAGAATTGTGAAGCAAAAACATTTGATGAACCAGTGGATTATTAAAGCTTAGATCGAGATTAGGACTGATAGGGCAAGTAGCAACCGATTCAGGAACAAAGTACATAATAAGACCATTTGGGCATTTGATCTTGCGCCCTACAAGATGTTTAAGGTCCCCAACAATAGCGTTAGACGATTTTGGTTTTCGTCTGGTGACCTTTCCCTGCAAAAGTGAGTTAAGCTTTCTTGGCCACCCACATCTTCAAGGGTGGCTTCGAAGCAATGAGTCTAAGTGCAGCATCTGAGAACTTTGGCTTTGGAGCCCTAGCAAAAATTCTTGCAGGTGGACAATAGTACTCATAAGAATAAGCAGAATAGTTCTTGGTCTTATGAACATGGCGGTTTGATGAACCGCGCTCATATTCATAGGCCTGAGTATGGCTTCCCTGCAAAACATTTGCGTTAGTGCGACACAGGTGAGTCCTCTGTCGGTATGAAGCCTTTGGACCGTATGAAGCCCGTGGTCTGGGGTTCGTCTTCTTCACTTGTGGTGTCATGATGACATTCACAGGACGATTCTCCAAACACCTTTTCGGCACCCAGATCTTCTTCATAGGCGGTCCATTCCTGCAGTTAGTACCAATATACCTGGCAAACACTTCACCATTCTGATTCTTAAACAGTCTATAGTTTGCATCAAAGGATTCATCAATAATAATGGGATTAACATAAGTGAAGCCAGATAGGGTGGATGGATCCGCTGAAGGTTCCTTTGCAGCAACACATGTGGTTTTGGGGTACTGCTCAGGTTTCCAGTAAGAGCCATCAGCATTCATTTTCCTTTCGAACCCAACACCCTCTTTCCTAGGGTTTCGGTTCAGGATCTGCCTTTTGAGGACATCACATAGTGTCTGATGCCCTTTGAGACTTTTGTACATCCCTGTTTCAAGCAGTGTCTTCAACCTAGCATTCTCATCAGCAACAGCAGTGGTATCCTCAGCAGAGGGGTTAGTTACCACATCAACAGTTGAAGATATTGCAATAGTAGCAGCAGTAGAACATTCAGCAACAGAAGTAGCGTTATCATGCTCAATACATTTAAGACATGGTGGTTCAAATCCTTCCTGAGCTGAACTGATTTGTTCGGCGCGAAGTGACTCGTTTTCCTTTTGAAGATCTTCATGAGCCGCTCTCAATTTCTCAAGATCTTGCTTCCTTTGAAGATAATCATAGGAAAGCCTTTCATGAGTTGTTGAGAGCATTTCATGACGACTTTCAAGTTCCTCATACTTAACGTTAAGATTTTTTATGTTTTCAATTAAGGACTGAGATCGAGTCATTTCAGCGTCTAACAGGTCATCGCTTTTGTCTAACAGTTTTTGAATCTGTTCCATAGCTTTCTGTTGTTCAATTGCAATTTTAGCAAGTGTTTTGTAGCTGGGTTTGGAACCACAATCAGAGTCATCGTCACTAGATGTTTGATAGTGAGTAGTGTGTGTGTTTACCTTGGCACCGCGTGCCATGAAGCAGTAGGAAGGAGCGAGGTAGTCCTTGTCATTTGCATCGGTGTCGGTGATGAAGTCATTGTCTTCAGTGTTGAAGATGGACTTGGCAACGTATGTTGTAGCCAGACTCGCAACGCCAGAATCGGACTCTTCCTCAGACTCCACCTCCACCTCCTCAGAAGCAGACTCCTCCTCAGAATCCATTTCCTTGCCAACAAATGCACGTGCCTTGCCAGATGAGCTCTTATTGTGTGATGAAGACTTTGAGGAAGACTTGGAAGAAGACTTTGAGTATTTCTTCTTCTTCTTGTCGTCAGAGTCATACTCCTTGCTCTTCTTCTTCTTGTTGTTCTCATTGTCCCACTGTGGACACTCAGACATGTAGTGGCCAGGTTTCTTGCACTTGTGACATGTTCTCTTCTTGTAGTCATGAGCAGAAGCTTCATCATTTCTTGAGATTGATCGTGAAGACTTTCTGAAGCCTTTCTTCTTGGTGACTTTTTGGAACTTCTTCACAAGCATAGCAAGCTCCTTTCCAATGTCTTCAGGATCATCAGAACTGCTGTCAAATTCTTCTTCAGATGAGGAGACAACTTTTGCCTTCAAGGCACGAGTTCGCCAATAGTTGGGACCATAGATCTCTCTTTTCTCAGAAAGCTGAAATTCGTGTGTGTTGAGCCTCTCAAGTATGTTAGACGGATCGAGTGTCTTGAAATCAGGACGTTCTTGAATCATCAGTGCTAGGGTGTCAAACAAACTGTCAAGTGATCTCAGGAGTGTCTTGACGACTTCATGCTTGGTGATCTCAGTGGCGCCAAGGGCTTGAAGCTCATTTGTGATGTTAGTGAGTCGATCAAACGTGAGCTGGACATTCTCATTGTCATTTCTCTTGAAGCGGTTGAATGGGTTGCGAAGGACACTGATTCTCTGATCTCTCTGGGTTGAGACGCCTTCGTTGACCTTGGAGAGCCAGTCCCAGACTAGCTTAGATGTTTCCAAAGCACTTACGCGGCCATACTGTCCTTTGGTCAGATGACCACAGATGATATTCTTGGCAGTAGAGTACAGTTGAACGAACTTCTTGACATTAGCAGCAGTGACACCTTCTCCAGCCTTGGGAACGCCATTCTTGACGACATACCATAGGTCGACATCAATGGCTTCAAGATGCATGCGCATCTTATTCTTCCAGTAGGGATATTCAGTTCCATCGAAGACGGGGCACGCAGCGGAGACTTTAATTATCCCTGAAGTCGACATAGCTAAAACTCCAGATGGTTAAACCGAATCACACAGAACAAGGGAGTACCTTGCTCTGATACCAATTGAAAGTACTAGTGATCGACTAGAGGGGGATGAATAGGCGATTTTTATGAAAGTCTTCAAAACATGTAAGTTTCAAAGACAAATGATAGAAATAAACCTATTATCATGCAGCGGAAGGTAGACTACACTAGGCAAACCATAATCAAGTATTCAATGAAATGAAAGCACAATTACTAATAGCAGCTAGTCAGTAAGGATCAGGTAGGAAGATATTGTGAAGCCAATCAGAACAAGTAATCACTCAGTGAAGCCAAATGGTGATGCAATCGTACAATGACTTCACAAGGACCAACAGTAAGTAAAGGGAAGGGAAGGATGAAATCAGTGACTCGTTGAAGACAATGATTTGTTGGACCAGTTCCAGTTGCTGTGACAACTGTACGTCTGGTTAGGGAGGCTGAGATTCAACTCAGAAGACCTTGTCCTCACCTTATTCCCCTTGAGCTAAGGACACCCAGTCCTCGCCCAATCACTCTGGTAAGTCTTCAAGGTAGACTTCCAAACCTTCACAGACTTCGTTCACCGGCGATCCACAATGACCATTGGATGCTCAGAACGCGACGCCTAACCGGCTAGAGGATTCACAGTCCTCAAGTGTAATAAGTCTTCAGGTCACACCGACAGGAAGACTTAAGTGATGCCTAACATGTTGGGGAACGTAGTAATTTCAAAAAAAAATCCTACGCACACGCAAGATCATGGTGATGCATAGCAACGAGAGGGGAGAGTATGATCTACGTACCCTTGTAGATCGTAACGGAAGCGTTGACACAACGTAGAGGAAGTAGTCGTACATCTTCTTCCCGATCCGACCGATCCAAGCACCGTTACTCCGGCACCTCCGAGTTCTTAGCACACGTACAGCTCGATGACGATCCCCGGGCTCCGATCCAGCAAAGTTTCGGGGATGAGTTCCGTCAGCACAACGGCGTGGTGACGATGATGATGTTCTACCGACGCAGGGCTTCGCCTAAGCACTACAACGATATGACCGAGGTGGAATATGGTGGCAGGGGGCACCGCACACGGCTAAGGAACGATCACGAGGATCAACTTGTGTGTCTATGGGGTGCCCCCTGCCCCCGTATATAAAAGAGCAAGGGAGGAGGGGCGGCCGGCCTAGGAGTGGGCGCGCCAAGGGGAGTCCTACTCCCACCGGGAGTAGGACTCCTTCTTTCCTAGTCCAACTAGGAGAAGGGGGGAAAGGAGGGAAGTGGAGAAGGAAGGGAGAGGTGGGCTGCGCCCCAAATCCCTTGTCCAATTCGGACTGGGCTTGGGAGGGGCGCGCGCCACCTCCTGGCTCCTTCCCACTAAAGCCCATTAAGGCCCAATACTCTTTCCCGTATTCCCGTAACTCCCCAGTACCTCCGAAAATACCCGAATCACTTGGAACCTTTCCGATGTCCAAATATAGTCGTCCAATATATCGATCTTTACGTCTCGACCATTTCGAGACTCCTCGTCATGTCCCCGATCTCATCCGGGACTCTGAACTCCTTCGGTACATCAAAACTCATAAACTCATAATATAACTGTCATCGAAACCTTAAGTGTGCGGACCCTACGGTTCGAGAACAATGTAGACATGACCGAGACACATCTCTGGTCAATAACCAATAGCGGGACCTAGATGCCTATATTGGCTCCTACATATTCTACGAAGATCTTTATCGGTCAGACCGCATAACAACATACGTTGTTCCCTTTGTCATCGGTATGTTACTTGCCCGAGATTCGATCGTCGGTATCCAATACCTAGTTCAATCTCGTTACCGGCAAGTCTCTTTACTCGTTCCGTAATACATCATCTCACAACTAACTCATTAGTTGCAATGCTTGCAAGGCTTAAGTGATGTGTATTACCGAGAGGGCCCAGAGATACCTCTCCGACAATCAGAGTGACAAATCCTAATCTCGAAATACGCCAACCCAACATCTACCTTTGGAGACACCTGTAGTGCTCCTTTATAATCACCCAGTTACGTTGTGACATTTGGTAGCATCCAAAGTGTTCCTCCGTCAAACGGGAGTTGCATAATCTCATAGTCATAGGAACATGTATAAGTCATGAAGAAAGCAATAGCAACATACTAAACGATCGGGTGCTAAGCTAATGGAATGGGTCATGTCAATCAGATCATTCAACTAATGATGTGATCTCGTTAATCAAATAACAACTCTTTTGTCCATGGTTAGGAAACATAACCATCTTTGATTAACGAGCTAGTCAAGTAGAGGCATACTAGTGACACTCTGTTTGTCTATGTATTCACACATGTATTATGTTTCCGGTTAATACAATTCTAGCATGAATAATAAACATTTATCATGATATAAGGAATAAATAATAACTTTATTATTGCCTCTAGGGCATATTTCCTTCAGTCTCCCACTTGCACTAGAGTCAATAATCTAGATCACATCACCATGTGATTAACATCGATAGTTCACATCATCATGTGATTAACACCCATAGTTCACATTGTCATGTGACCAACACCCAAAGGGTTTACTAGATTCGGTAATCTAGTTCACATCGCTATGTGATTAACACCCAAAGAGTACTAAGTTGTGATCATGTTTTGCTTGTGAGAGAATCTTAGTCAACGGTCTTTCACATTCAGATCCGTTATGTATTTTGCAATTTTCTATGTCTACAATGCTCTGCACGGAGCTACTCTAGCTAATTGCGCCCACTTTCAATATGTATCTAGATCGAGACTTAGAGTCATCCAGATCCGTGTCAAAACTTGCATCGACGTAGCTTTTTACGACGAACCTTTTGTCACCTCCATAATCGAGAAATATTTCCTTATTCTACTAAGGATAATTTTAACCGCTGTCCAGTGATCTACCCCTAGATCACTATTGTACTCCCTTGCCAAATTAGTGCAGGGTATACAATAGATCTGGTACACAGTATGGCATACTTTATAGAACCTATGACTGAGGCATAGGGAATGACTTTCATTCTCTTTCTATCTTCTGCAGTGGTCGGGCTTTGAGTCTTACTCAACTTCACACCTTGTAATACAGGCAAGAACTCTTTCTTTGACGGCTACATTTTTGAACTACTTTAAAATCTTGTCAAGGTATGTACTCATTGAAAAAACTTATCAAGCGTCTTGATCTATCTTTATAGATCTTGAAGCTCAATATGTAAGCAGCTTCACCGAAGTCTTTCTTTGAAAAAACTCCTTTCAAATACTCCTTTATGCTTTACAGAATAATTCTACATTATTTCCGATCAACAATATGTCATTCACATATACTTATCAGAAATGCTGTAGTGCTCCCACTCACTTTCTTGTAAATACAGGCTTCACCGCAAGTCTGTATAAAACTATATGCTTTGATTAACTCATCAAAGTGTATATTCCAACTCCGAGATGCTTGTACCAGTCCATAGATGGATTGGTGGAGCTTGCATATTTTGTTAACACCTTTAGGATCGACAAAACCTTCTAGTTGCATCGTATACAACTCTTCTTTAATAAATCCATTAAGGAATGCAGTTTTGTTTATCCATTTGCCAGATTTCATAAAATGTGGCAATTGCTAACATGATTCGAACAGACTTAAGCATAGATACGAGTGAGAAACTCTCATCGTAGTCAACACCTTGAACTTGTCGAAAACCTTTTGCGACAATTCTAGCTTTGTAGATAGTAACACTACTATCGGCGTCCGTCTTCCTCTTGAAGATCCATTTATTTTCTATGGCTTGCCGATCATTGGGCAAATCCATCAAAGTCCATACTTCGTTCTCATACATGGATCATATCTCAGATTTCATGGCCTCAAACCATTTTGCGGAATCTGGGCTCATCATCGCTTCCTCATAGTTCGCAAGTTCATCATGGTCTAGTAACATGACTTCCAGAACAGGATTACCGTACCACTCTGGTGCGGATCTCACTCTGGTTTACCTACGAGATTCGGTAGTAACTTGATCTGAAGTTTCATGATCATCATCATTAGCTTCCTCACTAATTGGTGTAGGTGTCACAGAAACCGGTTTTTGTGATGTACTACTTTCCAATAAGGGAGGAGGTACAGTTACCTCATCAAGTTCTACTTTCCTCCCACTCACTTCTTTCGAGAGAAACTCCTTCTCTAGAAAGTTTTCGAATTTAGCAACAAAAGTCTTGCCTTCGGTCTTGTGATAGAAGGTGTATCCAATAGTTTCTTTTCGATATCCTATGAAGACACATTTCTCCGATTTGGGTTCGAGCTTATCAGGTTGAAGCTTTTTCACATAAGCATCGCAGCCCCAAACTTTCAGAAACGACAACTTTGGTTTCTTGCCAAACCACAGTTTATAAGGCGTCGTCTCAACGGATTTTTATGGTGCCCTATTTAACGTGAATGCAGCTGTCTCTAATGCATAACCCCAAAACGATAGTGGTAAATCGGCAAGAGACATCATAGATTGCACCATATCTAATAAAGTGCGGTTACGATGTTCGGACACACCATTACATTGTGGTGTTCCAGGTGGCATGAGTAGTGAAACTATTTCACATTGTTTTAACTGAAGGCCAAGCTCGTAATTCAAATACTTTTCTCTATGATTAGATCGTAGAAACTTTATTTTCTTGTTACGATGATTTTTCACTTCACTCTAAAATTCTTTGAACTTTTCAAATGTTTCAGACTTATGTTTCATCAAGTAGATATACTCATATCTGCTCAAATCATCTGTGAAGATCAGAAAATAATGATGCTTGTCGCAAGCCTCAATATTCATCGGACCACATACATCAGTATGTATGATTTCCAACAAATCTGTTGCTCGCTCCATTGTTCCGAAGAACAGAGTCTTAGTCATCTTGCCCATGAGGCATGGTTCGCAAGCATCAACTGATTCATAATCAAGTGATTCCAAAAGCCCATCAGCATGGAGTTTCTTCACGCGCTTTACACCAATATGACCTAAACGGCAGTGCTACAAATAAGTTGCACTATCATTATTAAATTTGCATCTTTTGGTTTCAATATTATGATTATGTGTATCACTACGATCGAGATCCAACGAACTATTTTCATTGGGTGTGTAACCATATAAGGTTTTATTCATATAAACAGAACAACAATTTATTCTCTTAAATGAATAACCGTATTACAATAAACATGATCAAATCATATTCATGCTCAACGCAAACACCAAATAACACTTATTCAGGTTCAACACTAATCCTGAAAGTATAGGGAGTGTGCGATGATGATCATATCAATCTTGGAACCACTTCCAACACACATCGTCACTTCACCCTTAACTAGTCTCTGTTCATTCTGCAACTCCCGTTTCGAGTAACTAATCTTAGCAACTGAACTAGTATCAAATACTGAGGGGTTGCTATAAACACTAGTAAAATACACATTAATAATATGTATATAAAATATACTTATGTTCACTTTGCCATCCTTCTTATCCGCCAATCACTTGGGGTAGTTCCGCTTCAAGTGACCAGTCCCTTTGCAGTAGAAGCACTTAGTCTCAGGCTTAGGACCAGACTTGGGCTTCTTCACTTGAGCAGCAACTTGCTTGTTGTTCTTCTTGAAGTTCCCCTTTTTTTTCCCTCTGCCCTTTTCTTGAAACTAGTGATCTTGTCAACCATCAACACTTGATGTTTTTCTTGATTTCTACCTTCGTTGATTTCAGCATCACGAAGAGCTTGAGAGTTGTTTCCGTTATCCCTTGCATATTATAATTCATCACGAAGTTCTACTCACTTGGTGATGGTGACTAGATAATTCTGTCAATCACTATCTTATCTGGAAGATTAACTCCCACTTGATTCAAGCGATTGTAGTACCCAGACAATCTGAGCACATGCTCACTAGTTGAGCGATTCTCCTCCATCTTTTAGCTATAGAACTTGTTGGAGACTTCAGATCTCTCAACTCGGGTATTTGTTTGAAATATTAATTTCAACTCCTGGAACATCTCATATGGTCCATGACGTTCAAAACGTCTTTGAAGTCCCGATTCTAAGCCGTTAAGCATGGTGCACTAAACTATCAAGTAGTCATCATATTGAGCTAGCCAAACGTTCATAACGTCTACATCTGCTCCTGCAATAGGTCTGTCACCTAGCAGTGCATTAAGGACATAATTCTTCTGTGCAGCAATGAGGATAAACCTCAGATCACGGATCCAATCCGCATCATTGCTACTAACATCTTTCAACACAATTTTCTCTAGGAACATATCAAAATAAACACAGGGAAGCAACAAGGCGAGCTATTGATCTACAACATAATTTGCAAAATACTACCAGGACTAAGTTCATGATAAATTTAAGTTCAATTTAATCATATTACTTAAGAACTCCCACTTAGATAGACATCCCTCTAATCCTCTAAGTGATCACGTGATCCAAATCAACTAAACCATGTCCGATCATCACGTGAGATGGAGTAGTTTCATTGCTGAACATCACTATGTTGATCATATCTACTATATGATTCACGCTCGACCTTTCGGTCTCCGTGTTCCGAGGCCATATCTGTATATGCTTGGCTCGTCAAGTATAACCTGAGTATTCCGCGTGTGCAACTGTTTTGCACCCGTTGTATTTGAACGTAGAGCCTATCACACCCGATCATCACGTGGTGTCTCAGCACGAAGAACTTTCGCAACGGTGCATACTCAGGGAGAACACTTCTTGATAATTAGTGAGAGATCATCTTATAATGCTACCGTCAATCAAAGCAAGATAAGATGCATAAAAAGATAAACATCACATGCAATCAATATAAGTGATATGATATGGCCATCATCATCTTGTGCTTGTGATCTCCATCTCTGAAGCACCGTCATGATCACCATCGTCACCGGCGCGACACCTTGATCTCCATCGTAGCATCGTTGTCGTCTCGCCAATCTTATGCTTCCACGACTATCGCTACCGCTTAGTGATAAAGTAAAGCATTACATCGTAATTGCATTGCATACAATAAAGCGACAACCATATGGCTCCTGCCAGTTGCCGATAACTCGATTACAAAACATGATCATCTCATACAATAAAATTTAGCATCATGTCTTGACCATATCACATCACAACATGCCCTGCAAAAACAAGTTAGACGTCCTCTACTTTGTTGTTGCAAGTTTTACGTGGCTGCTACGGGCTTAAGCAAGAACCAATCTCACCTACGCATCAAAACCACAACGATAGTTTGTCAAATAGACTCCGTTTTAACCTTCGCAAGGACCGGGCGTAGCCACACTTGGTTCAACTAAAGTTGGAGAGACAGTCGCCCGCAAGCCACCTGTGTGCAAAGCACGTCGGGGAACCGGTCTCGCGTAAGCGTACGCGTAATGTTGGTCCGGGTCGTCTCGTCCAACAATACTGCCGAACCAAAGTATGACATGCTGGTAGGCAGTATGACTTATATCGCCCACAACTCACTTGTGTTCTACTCGTGCAAATAACATCAAACCATAAAACCTAGGCCCGGATGCCACTGTTGGGGAACGTAGTAATTTCAAAAAAAAAATCCTGCGCACACGCAAGATCATGGTGATGCATAGCAACGAGAGGGGAGAGTATGATCTACGTACCCTTGTAGATCGCAACGGAAGCGTTAACACAACATAGAGGAAGTAGTCGTACGTCTTCTTCCCGATCCGACCGATCCAAGCACCGTTACTCCGGCACCTCCGAGTTCTTAGCACACGTACAGCTCGATGACGATCCCCGGGCTCCGATCCAGCAAAGCCGGGATGAGTTCCGTCAGCACAACAGCGTGGTGACGATGATGATGTTCTACCGACGCAGGGCTTCGCCTAAGCACTACAACGATATGACCGAGGTGGAATATGGTGGCAGGGGGCACCGCACACGGCTAAGGAACGATCACGAGGATCAATTTGTGTGTCTATGGGGTGCCCCCTGCCCCCGTATATAAAGGAGCAAGGGAGGAGGGGCAGCCGGCCTAGGAGTGGGCGCGCCAAGGGGAGTCCTACTCCCACAGGGAGTAGGACTCCTTCTTTCCTAGTCCAACTAGGAGAAGGGGGGAAAGGAGGGAAGTGGAGAAGGAAGGGAGAGGTGGGCTGCGCCCCAAATCCCTTGTCCAATTCGGACTGGGCTTGGGAGGGGCGCGCGCCACCTCCTGGCTCCTTCCCACTAAAGCCCATTAAGGCCCAATACTCTTTCCCGTATTGCCGTAACTCCCCGGTACCTCCGAAAATACCCGAATCACTCGGAACCTTTCCGATGTCTGAATATAGTCGTCCAATATATCGATCTTTACGTCTCGACCATTTCGAGACTCCTCATCATGTCCCCGATCTCATCCGGGACTCCGAACTCCTTCGGTACATCAAAACTCATAAACTCATAATATAACTGTCATCGAAACCTTAAGCGTGTGGACCCTACGGTTCGAGAACAATGTAAACATGACCGAGACACATCTCCGGTCAATAACCAATAGCGGGATCTGGATGCCCATATTGGCTCCTACATATTCTACGAAGATCTTTATCGGTCAGACCGCATAACAACATACGTTGTTCCCTTTGTCATCGGTATGTTACTTGCCCGAGATTCGATCATCGGTATCCAATACCTAGTTCAATCTCGTTACCGGCAAGTCTCTTTACTCATTCCGTAATACATCATCTCGCAACTAACTCATTAGTTGCAATGCTTGCAAGGCTTAAGTGATGTGTATTACCGAGAGGGCCCAGAGATACCTCTCCGACAATCGGAGTGACAAATCCTAATCTCGAAATACGCCAACCCAACATCTACCTTTGGAGACACCTGTAGTGCTCCTTTATAATCACCCAGTTACGTTGTGACGTTTGGTAGCACCCAAAGTGTTCCTCCGGCAAACGGGAGTTGCATAATCTCATAGTCATAGGAACATGTATAAGTCATGAAGAAAGCAATAGCAACATACTAAACGATCGGGTGCTAAGCTAATGGAATGGGTCATGTCAATCAGATCATTCAACTAATGATGTGATCTCGTTAATCAAATAACAACTCTTTTGTCCATGGTTAGGAAACATAACCATATTTGATTAACGAGCTAGTCAAGTAGAGGCATACTAGTGACACTCTGTTTGTCTATGTATTCACACATGTATTATGTTTCCGGTTAATACAATTCTAGCATGAATAATAAACATTTATCATGATATAAGGAAATAAATAATAACTTTATTATTGCCTCTAGGGCATATTTTCTTCATAACACTCTTTGGCTCTGAGTGTTTAGGGCTTTATCCTCGCAAGGAATTCTCTCTCAAAGGCTTCGAGGTGGGTTGCTCTCAAACGACAAAAGCCATACTCTAACTCTGAGCAGCCAACCGTTCATGGTTGTAGGGGGTGGGCTATTTATAGCCACTAGGCAACCCGACCTGATTTGTCCGAAATGACCCTGGGTCACTAGGGAACTGACACGTGTTCCAACGGTCAGATTTCAAACACACACGACAAGTTTACTTGGGCTACAAGCAAAGCTGACTTATCCAACTCTGGACAAGATTTGCTCTCATTGTCTTCACTTGAAGACATAGGATTTTGGTTAAGCATCACTTTAGTCATTCTGACTGGTTCTCTTGGACCCCACTTAACAGTATGGTGGTTCCTATGAATCAACAAAGAAAAACACAGAACGACGAAACTGCTAAGTCTTCGCGCTCCATAGTCTTCACGGGATGTCTTCTCTTGTCATAGTCTTCAATGTGAATGTCTTCACATACCACCTTTGACTTCAATGTCTTCATACATTTTTAGGGGTCATCTCTGGTAGGAAAACCGAATCAATGAGGGACTTCTACCTGTGTTATCCTGCAATTCTCACAAACACATTAGTCTCTCAACTAGGTTTGTCGTCAATACTCCAAAACCAACTAGGGGTGGCACTAGATGCACTTACAGTATAAACCATTGCAAAACCTTATCATACTCTACTGTAGAAAATCACTAAAATTATTATTCAACATGGCATACTAAATGCCTCTGCATATTTAATAGTCCTATCCTCAAATAGAATCATTAAAGAAGCAAACATATGCAAACAATGCAAACATAACAGCAATCTGCCTAAACATGATAGTCTGTAAAGAATGCTGCAACATACATACTTCCCTAGCTCCAAAAATTATGAAAGAAAATTTCCACTATAGTAAATTTATCAGATCTTAATATGCAAAAGGTTTCAACATTTTATCACATTCTGACTTTTCTAGGGAATTATTGCAACAGCGGTAAACTTTCTGTTTTCAAACAGCAACATGTATACTTGTAACATAGGCATAGTAAAGACTATTAATGCCACTTTTATTGAAATAAAATATGCAAAACATTGTTCTAAATAACAGCAAGCAAATCCTAACAAAATAAATTGACGCTCCAAGCAAAACACATATCATGTGGCGAATAAAAATATAGCTCCAAGTAAAGTTACCGATGAACGAAGACGAAAGAGGGGATGCCTTCCGGGGCATCCCCAAGCTTAGGCTCTTGGTTGTCCTTGAATATTACCTTGGGGTGCCTTGGGAATCCCCAAGCTTAGGCTCTTGCCACTCCTTATTCCATAGTCCATCGAATCTTTACCCAAAACTTGAAAACTTCACAACACAAAACTTAACAGAAAACTCGTAAGCTCCGTTAGTATAAGAAAGCAAATCACCATCATAAGGTACTGTAATGAGCTCATTATTTATTTATATTGGTGTAATATCTAATTTATTCCAACTTCTCTATGGTTCATACCCTCTGATACTACTCATAGATTCATCAAAATAAGCAAACAACACATAGAAAACAGAATCTGTCAAAAACAGAAGAGTCTGTAGTAATCTGGATCAAACGTATACTTATGGAACTCATAAAATTCGCAAATAAATTTCTGGACCTGAGGAATTTATCTATTAATTATCTTCAAAAAGAATTAACTAAATAGCACTCTCCAAATAAAAATGGCAGCAATTCTCGTCAGCGCTAAAGTTTCTGTTTTTTACAGCATGATCAACAAGACTTTCCCCAAGTCTTCCCAAAGGTTCTACTTGGCACAAACACTAATTAAAAGCATAAAACCACATCTAAACAGAGGCTAGATGAATTATTTATTAATAAACAGGAACAAAAAGCAAGGGACAAACATAAAGTTGGGTTGCCTCCCAACAAGCGCTATCGTTTAACGCCCCTAGCTAGGCACGATGATTTCAATGATGCTCATATAAAAGATAAGAATTGTAACATAAAAAGAGCATCATGAAGAATATGACTAGCACATTTAAGTCTAACATACTTCCTATGCATAGGGATTTTGTGAGCAAACAACTTGCAGGAACAATAATCAACTTGCATAGGAAGGTAAAACAAGCATAACTTCAAAATTTTAAGCACATAGAGGGGAAACTTGATATTATTGCAATTCCTACAAGCATATGTTCCTCCCTCATAATAATTTTCAGTAGCATCATGAATGAATTCAACAATATAACCAGCACCTAAAGCATTCTTTTCATGATCTACAAGCATAGAACATTTACTACTCTCCACACAAGCAAAATTCTTCTCATGAATAATAGTGGGAGCAAACTCAACAAAATAGCTATCATGTGATTGAAAATTAAGATCAAGATGACAAGTTTCATGGTTATCATTATTATTTAAAGCATATCTGTCATCACAATAATCATCATAGATAGGAGGCATGCTTTCATCATAATAAATTTGCTCATCAAAGCTTGAGGGACAAAAAATATCATCTTCATCAAACATAGCTTCCCCAAGCTTGTGTCTTTGCATATCATTAGCATCATGGATATTCAAGGAATTCATACTAACAACATTGCAATCATGCTCATCATTCAAATATTTAGTGGCAAACACTTTGTAGATTTCTTCTTCTAGCACTTGAGCACAATTATCCTTTCCATCATACTCACGAAAGATGTTAAAAAGGTGAAGTGTATGAGACAAACTCAATTCCATTTTTTATAGTTTTCTTTTATAAACTAAACTAGTGATAAAACAAGAAACTAAAAGACTCGATTGCAAGATCTAAAGATATACCTTCAAGCACTCACCTCCCCGGCAACGGCGCCAGAAAAGAGCTTGATGTCTACTACACAACCTTCTTCTTGTAGACGTTGTTGGGCCTCCAAGTGCAGAGGTTTGTAGGACAGTAGCAAATTTCCCTCAAGTGGATGACCTAAGATTTATCAATCCGTAGGAGGCGTAGGATAAATTTGGTCTATCTCAAGCAACCCTGCAACCAAATAACAAAGAGTCTCTTGTGTCCCCAACACACCCAATACAATGGTAAATTGTATAGGTGCACTAGTTCGGCGAAGAGATGGTGAAACAAGTGGTATATGGATAGTAGATAAAGGTATTTGTAATCTGAAATAATAAAAATAGCAAGGTAGCAAGTGATAAAAGTGAGCGTAAACGGTATTGCAATGATAGGAAATAGGGCCTAGGGTTCATACTTTCGCTAGTGTAAGTTCCCTCAACAATAATAACATAATTGGATCATAAAACTATCCCTCAACATGCAACAAAGAGTCACTCTAAAATCACTAATAGCGGAGAACGAACGAAGAGATTATGGTAGGGTACGAAACCACCTCAAAGTTATTCTTTCCAATCAATCCGTTGGGCTATTCCTATAAGTGTCACAAACAGCCCTAGAGTTAGTACTAGAATAACACCTTAAGATACAAATCAACCAAAACCCTAATGTCACCTAGATACTCCAATGTCACCTCAAGTATCCGTGGGTATGGTTATACGATATGCATCACACAATCTCAGATTCATCTATTCAACCAACACAAAGGACCTCAAAGAGTGCCCCAAAGTTCTACCGGAGAATCACGACAAAAACGTGTGCCAACCCCTATGCATAGGTTCATGGGCAGAACCCGCAAGTTGATCACCAAAACATACATCAAGTGAATCACGTGATATCCCATTGTCACCACAGATACGCACGGCAAGACATACATCAAGTGTTCTCAAATCTTTAAAGACTCAATCCGATAAGATAACTTCAAAGGGGAAGATCAATCCATTACTAGAGAGTAGAGGGGGGAAGAAACATCATAGGATCCAAATACAATAGCAAAGCTCGCGATACATCAAGATCGTATCACCTCAAGAACACAAGAGAGAGAGATCAAACACATAGCTACTGGTACATACCCTCGGCCCCGAGGGAGAGCTATTCCCTCCTCGTCATGGAGAGCATCGGGATGATGAAGATGGCCACCGAAGCGGGATTCCCCCTCCGGTAGGGTGCCGGAATGGGTCTAGATTGGCTTTCGGTGGCTACGGAGGCTTCTGGCGGCGGAACTCCTGATCTATTGTGCTCTCCGATCGTTTTAGGGTATATGGGTATATATAGGAGGAAGAAGTACGTCAGGGGAGCCACGAGGGTGGAAGGCGCGCCTAGGGGGGTGGGCGCGCCCCCTGCCTCGTGGCTTCCTCGTTGCTTCCCTTACATGGACTCCAAGTCTCCCGGGTTGCTTTCCTTCCAAAAATAAGTTCCGTGAAGTTTGAGGTCAATTGGACTCCGTTTGATTTTCCTTTTCTGCGATACTCTAAAACAAGAAAAAAACAGAAACTGGCACTGGCACTGGGCTCTGGGTCAATAGGTTAGTCCCAAAAATAATATAAAAGTGGATAACAAAGCCCAGTAATGTCCAAAACAGATAATATAATAGCATGGAACAATCAAAAATTATAGATACGTTGGAGACGTATCAGTCACCCCGATTGTCGGAGAGGTATCTCTGGGCCCTCTCGGTAATGCACATCACTATAAGCCTTGCAAGCAGTGTGACTAATGAGTTAGTTATGAGATGATGCATTACGGAACGAGTAAAGAGACTTGCCGGTAACGAGATTGAACTAGGTATGATGATACCGACGATCGAATCTCGGGCAAGTAACATACCGATGACAAAGCGAACAACATATGTTGTTATGCGGTTTGACCGATAAAGATCTTCGTAGAATATGTAGGAACAATATGAGCATCCAGGTTCTGCTATTGGTTATTGACCGAAGATGAGTCTCGGTCATGTCTACATAGTTCTCGAACCCGTAGGGTCCGCATGCTTAACGTTCGATGACGATCGGTATTATCAGCTTATGTCTTTTGATGTACCAAAGGTAGTTCGGTGTCCCGGATGTGATCACGGACATGACGAGGAGTCTCGAAATGGTCGAGACATAAAGATTGATATATTGGAAGGCTATGTTTGGACACCGGACTGGTTTCGGATAAGTTCGGGCAATTACCAGAGTACCGTGAGGTTACCGGAACCCCCCGGGAGTCAATGGGCCTTAATGGGCCATAGTGGGAGAGAGGAGGAGGCGGCCAAGTGGGACCCCCCAAGCCCAATCCGAATTGGGGAGGGGGCGCCCCCCTTTCCTTCTCTCCTTCTCCCTCTTCCTTCTTCTCCTACTCCAACTAGGAAAAGGGGGGAAACCTACTTCTACTAGGAGTAGGAATCCCCCTTGGGGCGCGCCATAGAGAGGGACGACCCTCCCCTCCTCCACTCCTTTATACACTGGCGAGGGGGGCACCCCATAGACACACAAGTTGACAGTTGTCTTAGCCGTGTGCGGTGCCCCCTCCACAGATATCCACCTCGGTCATATCGTTGTAGTGCTTAGGTGAAGCCCTGCGTCGGTAACTTCATCATCATCGTCATCACGCCGTCGTGCTGACGGAACTCTCCCTCGGGCTCAACTGGATCAAGAGTACGAGGGACGTCACCGAGCTGAATGTGTGCAGATCGTGGAGGTGCCGTGCGTTTGGTACTTGATTGGTTGGATCACGAAGAGGTTCGACTACATCAACCGCGTTGCTTAACGCTTTCGCTTTCGGTCTATGAGGGTACGTGGACACACTCTCCCCTCTCGTAGTTGTGCATCTCCTAGATAGATCTTGCGTGATTGTAGGAATTTTTTTGAAATACTGCGTTCCCCAACAGTGGTATCAGAGCCAGGTCTATGCGTAGATGTTATATGCACGAGTAGAACAAAAAGGAGTTGTGGGCGTGGGTATATACATATTGCTTGCCGTCCCTAGTTGATTCTTGATTCAGCGGTATTGTTGGATGAAGCGGCTCAGACCGACATTACGCGTATGCTTACGCGAGACTGGTTCTACCGACATGCTTCGCACATAGGTGGCTAGTGGGTGTCAGTTTCTCCAACTTTAGTTGAATCGTATTCAATGAACAGGGTTCTTTCTGAAGATCAAAAAGCAATCACTATACCACATTGTGGTTTTTGATGCATAGGTAAGAACAGTTCTTGCTAAGCCCGTAGCAGCCACGTAAAACTTGCAACAACAAAGTAGAGGACGTCTAACTTGTTTTTGCGGGGCATGTTGTGATGTGATATGGTCAATACATGATTATATAAATTGTTGTATGAGATGATCATGTTTTGTAACACAATTATGGCAACTGGGAGGAGCCATATGGTTGTCGATTTATTGTATGAAATGCAATCACCATGTAATTGCTTTACTTTATCACTAAGCGGTAGCAATAGTTGGCGAGACGACAATGATGCTATGATGGAGATCAAGGTGTCAAGCCCCTGACGATGGTGATCATAACGGTGCTTCGGAAATGGAGATCAAAGGCACAAGATGATGATGGCCATATCATATCACTTATATTGATTGCATGCGATGTTTATCCTTTAGGAATCTTATTTTTCTTAGTACGCCGGTAGCATTATAAGATGATCTCTCACTAAATTTCAAGGTATAAGTGTTCTCCCTGAGTATGCACCCTTGCTACAGTTCGTCGTGCTGAGCCACCACATGATGATCGGGTGTGATAAGCTCTGCGTTCACATACAATGGGTGCAAGCCAGTTTTGCACAAGCAGAATACTCGGGTTAAACTTGACGAGCCTAGCATATGCAGATATGGCCTCAGAACACTGAGACCGAAAGGTCGAGCGTGAATCATATAGTAGATATGATCAACATAGTGATGTTCACCATTGAAAACTACTCCATCTCACGTGATGATCGGACATGGTTTAGT
Source organism: Triticum monococcum (assembly GCA_034509565.1). Classification (NCBI taxonomy): domain Eukaryota; kingdom Viridiplantae; phylum Streptophyta; class Magnoliopsida; order Poales; family Poaceae; genus Triticum; species Triticum monococcum. Next base: position 515,502,054 of record CM067846.1, read on the forward strand.
TGATATGGATCACGTGATCACTTAGGGCATCTCCAACAGTTTCTATGTTTGCTTGTTGGTAAAATATGCCATGTCATCAACCAACACCTTAACATACAACAACTCCAATGGATAGTATGTAGTTTGCCCAGTAGGACGTGAGATAATAAATAAGGTGCTCTCTCATTATATATTGGAGTTTTTGCAAGGGGTGTTGGTTCATGTACATACAACCTTGCTGTCTTTCCTCATTTATTGTATGACACATCATCAAAAAACCTATGTGGCAAAGTCTACCAACAACTATCTTACAACCATTGGAGATGCCCTTAGATGATTAGAGGGATGTCTATCTAGGTGGGAGTTCTTAGATAGTATGATTAATTGAACTTTAATTTATCATGAACTTAGTATCGGATAGTATTTTGCATGTCTATGTTGTTGTAGATAAATGGCATGTGTTATTGTTCCGTTGAATTTTAATGCGTTCCTAGAGAAAGCTAAGTTGAAAGATGATGGTAGCAATTACACGGACTGGGTCTGTAACTTGAGGATTATCCTCATTGCTGCATAGAAAATTACGTCCTAGAAGCACCGCTAGGTGCCAAACCCGCTGCAGGAGCAACGCCAGATGTTATGAACATCTGGCAGAGCAAAGCTGATGACTACTCGATAGTTCAGTGTGCCATGCTTTACGGCTTAGAACCGGGACTTCAACGACGTTTTGAACGTCATGGAGCATATGAGATGTTCCAGGAGTTGAAGTTAATATTTCAAGCAAATGCCCGGATTGAGAGATATGAAGTCTCCAATAAGTTCTACAGCTGCAAAATGGAGGAGAATAGTTCTGTCAGTGAACATATACTCAGAATGTCTGGGTATCACAATCACTTGACTCAGTGATACGTCTCCAACGTATCTATAATTTTTGATTGCTCCATGCTATATTATTTATTGTTTTGGACTATATTGGGCTTTATTTTCCACTTTTATATTATTTTTGGGACTAACCTATTAACCGGAGGACCAGCCCAGAATTGCTGTTTTTGCCTATTTCAGTGTTTCAGATAAACGGAATATCAAACGGAGTCCAAAAGGAATAAAATCTTCGGGAACATGATTTTCTCACCGAACGTGATCCATGAGACTTGGACCTTGCTCCAAGGAACAAAAGAGGCGGTCACGAGGGTGGGGGTGCGCCCCCCTAGGGCGCCCCCTGCCTTGTGGGCCCCTCATTGCTCCTCCGGCGTACTTCTTCCTCCTATATATACACACGTATCCCCAAATGATCAGAACAGGAGCCAAAAACCTAATTGCACCGCCGCAACTTTCTGTATCCACGAGATCCCATCTTGGGGCCTGTTTTGGAGCTCCGCCAGAAGAGGGCCGTCATCACGGAGGGCTTCTACATCATCCTAGCCCCTCCGATGAAGTGTGAGTAGTTTACCTCAGACCTTCGGGTCCATAGTTAGTAGCTAGATGGCTTCTTCTCTCTCTTTGAATCTCAATACAAAGTTCTCCCCCTCTCTTGTGGAGATCTATTCGATGTAATCTTCTTTTTGCGGTGTGTTTGTTGAGACCGATGAATTGTGGGTTTATGATCAAGTCTATCTATGATTAACATTTGAATCTTCTCTGAATTCTTTTATGTATGATTGGTTATCTTTGCAAGTCTCTTCGAATTATCCGTTTGGTTTGGCCAACTAGATTGGTAGTTCTTGCCATGGGAGAAGTGTTTAGCTTTGGGTTCGATCTTGCGGTGTCCTTACCCAGTGACAGAAGGGGCGGCAAGGCACGTATTGTATCGTTGCCATCGAGGATAACAAGATGGGGTTTATTTCATATTGCATGAATTTATCTCTCTACATCATGTCATCTTGCTTAAGGCGTTACTCTGTTTTTAACTTAATACTCTAGATGCATGCTGGATAGCGGTCGATGAGTGGAGTAATAGTAGTATATGCAGAATCGTTTCGATCTACTTGTCACGGACGTGATGCCCATATACATGATCATGCCTAGATATTCTCATAACTATGCTCAATTCTGTCAATTGCTCAACAGTAATTTGTTCACCCACTGTAGAGTACTTATGCTCTTGAGAGAAGCCACTAGTGAAACCTATGGCCCCCGGGTCTATTCTCATCATATCAATCTCCATCACTTTAATCTTGCTTTGCTTTTACTTTTTACTTTGCATCTTTATACCAAAAATATTATATCTATCAGATCTCACTCTCGTAAGTGACCGTGAAGGGATTGACAACCCCTAATCGCGTTGGTTGCGAGTAGCTATCGCTTTGTGCAAGTACGAGGGACTTGAGCGTGGGCTCCTACTGGATTGATACCTTGGTTCTCAAAAACTGAGGGAAATACTTACGCTACTCTGCTGTATCATCCGTTCCTCTTCGGGGAAAACCAACGCAAGCTCAAGACGTAGCACTCAGCTCGGAGTTAATCTTCCAGTTGATTGTGTCATTGACAGAGTTCTTCAATCACTATCACCAAGCTACAAGAGCTTTGTGATGAACTATAATATGCAAGGGATGGATAAGACAATTCCCGAGCTCTTCGTGATGCTAAAGGTTGCGGAGGTAGAAATCAAGAAGGAGCATCAAGTGTTGATGGTCAACAAGACCACTAGTTTCAAGAAAAAGGGTAAAGGGAAAAAGGGAAACTCAAAACGAACGACAAGCAAGTTGCCGCTCAAGTGAAGAAACCCAAGTCTGGACCAAAGCCTGAGTCTGAGTGCTTCTACTGCAAAGGGACTGGTCACTGGAAGCGGAATTGCCCCAAGTATTTGGCGAAGAAGAAGGATGGCAAAGTGAAAGGTATATTTGATATACATGTTATTGATGTGTACCTTACTAATGCTCGCAGTAGCGCCTAGGTATTTGATACTAGTTTTGTTGCTAATATTTGCAACTCGAAACAGGGGCTACGGATTAAGCGAAGATTGGCTAAGTGCGAGGTGATGATGCGCGTGGGAAATGGTTCCAAAGTCGACGTGATCGCCGTCGGCACGCTACCTCTACATCTACCTTCGGGATTGTTTTCGACCTGAATAATTGTTATTTGATGCCAGCGTTAAGCATGAACATTATATCTGGATCTTGTTTGATGCGAGACGGTTATTCATTTAAATCAGAGAATAATGGTTGTTCTATTTATATGAATAATATCTTTTATGGTCATGCACCCTTGATGAGTGGTATATTTTTACTAAAGCTTGATAGTAGTGATACACATGTTCATAGTATTGAAGCCAAAAGATATAAGTTTAATAATGATAGTGCAACTTATTTGTGGCACTGCCATTTAGGTCATATTAGTGTAAATCGCATGAAGAAACTCCATGCTGATGGGCTTTTGGAATCACTTGATTATGAATCACTTGATGCTTGCGAACCATGCCTCATGGGAAAGATGACTAAAACTCCATTCTCCGGAACAATGGAGCGAGCAAAAGACTTGTTGGAAATAATACATACTGGTGTATGCGGTCAGATGAGTGTTGATGCTCGCGGTGGGTATCGTTATTTTCTTACCTTCAAAGATGATTTAAGAAGATATGGGTATGTCTACTTCATGAAACATAAGTCTGAAACATTTGAAAAGTTCAAAGAATTTCAGAGTGAAGTGGAAAATCATCGTAACAAGCAAATACAATTTCTACGATCTGATCATGGAGGAGAATATTTGAGTTACAAGTTTGGTCTTCATTTGAAACAATGCGGAATAGTTTCGCAACTCACGCCACCTGGAACACCACAACGTAATGGTGTGTCCGAACGTCGTAACCACACTTTAGTAGATATGGTGCGATCTATGATGTCTCTTACTAATTTACCGCTATCATTTTGGGGTTATGCTTTAGAGACGGCTGCATTCACGTTAAATAGGGCACCATCAAAATCCGTTCAGACGACACCTTATGAACTGTGGTTTGGCAAGAAACCCAAGTTGTCGTTTCTTAAAGTTTGGGGCTGTGATGCTTATGTGAAAAACTTCAACCTGATAAGCTCGAACCCAAATCGGAGAAATGTGTCTTCATAGGATACCCAAAAGAGACTGTTGGGTACACCTTCTATCACAGATCCGAAGGCAAGATATTCATTGCTAAGAATGGATCCTTTCTAAGGAAGAAGTTTCTCTTGAAAGAAGTGAGTGGGAGGAAAGTAGAACTAGATGAGGTAACTGTACCTGCTCCCTTATTGGAATGTAGTTCATCACATAAATCAGTTCCAGTGATTCCTACACCAGTAAGTGAGCAAGCTAATGATGATGATCATGAAACTTCTGATCAAGTTACTACCAAACCTCGTAGGTCAACCAGAGTAAGATCCTGATATGTCTCCAACGTATCTATAATTTTTGATTGCTCCATGCTATATTATCTACTGTTTTGGACATTATTGGGCTTTATTTTCCACTTTTATATTATTTTTGGGACTAACCTATTAACCGAAGGCCCAGCCCAGAATTGCTGTCTTTTGCCTGTTTTAGGGTTTCGAAGAAAAGTAATATCAAACGGAGTCCAAACGGAATGAAACCTTCGGGAACGTGATTTTCTCAACGAACAAGACCCGGGAGACTTGGACCCTACGTCAAGACACAAAAGAGGAGGCCACGAGGTAGGGGGCACGCCTACCCCCCCCCCCCCCACGCGCGCCCTCCACCCTCGTGGGCCCCCTGTTGCTCCACCGACATACTCCTTCCTCCTATATATACCTACATACCCCCAAACGATCAGATACGGAGCCAAAAACCTAATTCCACCGCCGCAACTTTCTGTATCCATGAGATCCCATCTTGGGGCCTGTTCCGGAGCTCCGCCGGAGGGGGCATCGATCACGGAGGGCTTCTACATCAACACCATAGCCCCTCCGATGAAGTGAGAGTAGTTTACCTCAGACCTATGGGTCCATAGTTATTAGCTAGATGGCTTCTTCTCTCTTTTTGGATCTCAATACAATGTTCTCCCCCTCTCTTGTGGAGAACTATTCGATGTAATCTTCTTTTTGCGGTGTGTTCGTTGAGACCGATGAATTGTGGGTTTATGATCAAGTCTATCTATGAACAATATTTGAATCTTTTCTGAATTCTTTTATGTATGATTGGTTATCTTTGCAAGTCTCTTCGAATTATCAGTTTGGTTTGGCCTACTAGATTCATCTTTCTTGCAATGGGAGAAGTGCTTAGCTTTGGGTTCAATCTTGCGGTGTCCTTTCCCAGTGACAGTAGGGGCAGCAAGGCACGTATTGTATTGTTGCCATCGAGGATAACAAGATGGGGTTTTCTTCATATTGCATGAGTTTATCCCTCTACATCATGTCATCTTGCTTAAGGTGTTACTCTGTTTTTAACTTAATAATCTAGATGTATGCTGGATAGCGGTCGATGAGTGGAGTAATAGTAGTAGATGCAGGCAGGAGTCGGTCTACTTGTCTCGGACGTGATGCCTATATACATGATCATACCTAGATATTCTAATAACTATGCTCAATTCTGTCAACTGCTCAACAGTAATTTGTTCACCCACCGTAGAATACTTATGCTCTCAAGAGAAGCCACTAGTGAAACTTATGGCCCCCGGGTCTATCTTTTGTTGGGGATCGTAGTAATTTCAAAATTTTCCTACGCACACGCAAGATCATGGTGATGCATAGCAACGAGGGGGAGAGCATGATCTACGTACCCTTGTAGATCGCAACGGAAGCGTTGACACAACGTAGAGAAAGTAGTCGTACGTCTTCTTCCCGATCCGACCGATCCAAGCACTGTTACTCCGGCACCTCCGAGTTCTTCGCACACGTACAGCTCGATGACGATCCCCGGGCTCCGATCCAGCAAAGCTTCGGGGAGGAGTTCTGTCAGCACGACGGCGTGATGACGATCTTGATGTACTACCGACGCAGGGCTTCGCCTAAGCACTACAACGATATGATCGAGGTGGAATATAGTGGCAGGGGGCACCGCACACGGCTAAGGAACGATCTCAATGATCAACTTGTGTGTCTATGGGGTGCCCCCTGCCCCCGTATATAAAGGAGCAAGGGAGGAGGGGCGGCCGGCCTAGGAGTGGGCGCGCCAAGGGGAGTCCTACTCCCACCGGGAGTAGGACTCCTTCTTTCCTAGTCCAACTAAGAGAAGGGGGGAAAGGAGGGAAGTGGAGAAGGAAGGGAGAGGGGGGCCGCGCCCCAAATCCCTTGTCCAATTTGGACTGGGCTTGGGAGGGGCGCGCGCCACCTCCTGGCTCCTTCCCACTAAAGCCCATCAAGGCCCAATACTCTTCCCCGTATTCCCGTAACTCCCCGGTACCTCCGAAAATACCCGAATCACTCGGAACCTTTCCGATGTCCGAATATAGTCGTCCAATATATCGATCTTTATGTCTCGACCATATCGAGACTCCTCGTCATGTCCCCGATCTCATCCGGGACTCCGAACTCCTTCGGTACATCAAAACTCATAAACTCATAATATAACTGTCATCGAAACCTTAAGCGTGCGGACCCTACGGTTCGAGAACAATGTAGACATGACCGAGACATGTCTCCGGTCAATAACCAATAGCGGGACCTGGATGCCCATATTGGCTCCTACATATTCTACGAAGATCTTTATCGGTCAGACCGCATAACAACATACGTTGTTCCCTTTGTCATCGGTATGTTACTTGCCCGAGATTCGATCGTCGGTATCCAATATCTAGTTCAATCTCGTTACCGGCAAGTCTCTTTACTTGTTCCGTAATACATCATCTCGCAACTAAATCATTAGTTGCAATGCTTGCAAGGCTTAAGTGATGTGCATTACCGAGAGGGCCCAGAGATACCTCTCCGACAATCGGAGTGACAAATCCTAATCTCGAAATACGCCAACCCAACATCTACCTTTGGAGACACCTGTAGAGCTCCTTTATAATCACCCAGTTACGTTGTGACGTTTGGTAGCACACAAAGTGTTCCTCCGGTAAACGGGAGTTGCATAATCTCATAGTCATAGGAACATGTATAAGTCATGAAGAAAGCAATAGCAACATACTAAACGATCGGGTGCTAAGCTAATGGAATGGGTCATGTCAATCAGATCATTCAACTAATGATGTGACCTCGTTAATCAAATAACAACTCTTTGTCCATGGTTAGGAAACATAACCATCTTTGATTAACGAGCTAGTCAAGTAGAGGCATACTAGTGACACTCTGTTTGTCTATGTATTCACACATGTATTATGTTTCCGGTTAATACAATTCTAGCGTGAATAATAAACATTTATCATGATATAAGGAAATAAATAATAACTTTATTATTGCCTCTAGGGCATATTTCCTTCAGTCTCCCACTTGCACTAGAGTCAATAATCTAGTTCACATCGTCATGTGATTTAACAGCAATAGTTCACATCACCATGTGATTAACACCCATAGTTCACATCGCCATGTGACCAACACCCAAAGGGTTTACTGGATTCAGTAATCTAGTTCACATCACCATGTGATTAACACCCAAAGAGTACTAAGGTGTGCTCATGTTTTGCTTGTGAGAGAATCTTAGTCAACGGGTCTGCCACATTCAGATCCGTATGTATTTTGCAAATTTCTATGTCAACAATGCTCTACATGGAGCTACTCTAGCTAATTGCTCCCACATTCAATATGTATCCAGATTGAGACTTAGAATCATCTGGATTACTGTCAAAAACTTGCATCGACGTAACCCTTTACGACGAACCTTTTTGTCACGTCCATAATCGAGAAACATATCCTTATTTCACTAAGGATAATTTTGACCGCTGTCCAGTGATCTACTCCTAGATCACTATTGTACTCCCTTGCCAAATCAGTGCAGGGTATACAATAGATCTGGTACACAGCATGACATACTTTATAGAACCTATGGCCAAGGCATAGGGAATGACTTTCATTCCCTTTCTATCTTCTGCCGTGGTCGGGCTTTGAGTCTTACTCAACTTCACACCTTGTAATACAGGCAAGAACTCTTTCTTTGACTGCTCCATTTTGAACTACTTCAAAATCTTGTCAAGGTATGTACTCATTGAAAAAACTTATCAAGCGTCTTGATCTATCTCTATAGATCTTGAAGCTCAATATGTAAGCAAACCGAAGTCTTTCTTTGAAAAACTCCTTTCAAACACTCCTTTATGCTTTACAGAATAATTCTACATTATTTACGATCAACAATATGTCATTCACATATACTTATCAGAAATGTTGTAGTGCTCCCACTCACTTTCTTGTAAATACAGGCTTCACCGCAAGTCTGTATAAAACTATATGCTTTGATCAACTCATCAAAGTGTATATTCCAACTCCGAGATGCTTGCACCAATCCACAGATGGATCGCTGGAGCTTGCACATTTTGTTAGCACCTTTCGGATTGACAAAACCTTATGGTTGCATCATATACAACTCTTCTTTAATAAATCCATTAAGGAATGCAGTTTTGTTTATCCATTTGCCAGATTTCATAAAATGCGGCAATTACTAACATGATTCGGACAAACTCTAGCATAGATACGACTGAGAAACTCTCATCGTAGTCAACACCTTGAACTTGTCGAAAACCTTTTGCGACAATTCTAGCTTTGTAGATAGTAACACTACTATCAACGTCTGTCTTCCTCTTGAAGATCCATTTATTCTCAATTGCTTGCTGATCATCGGGCAAGTCAACCAAAGTCCAAACTTTGTTCTCATACATGGATCATATCTCAGATTTCATGGCCTCAAACCATTTCACGGAATCTGGGCTCATCATCGCTTCCTCATAGTTCGCAAGTTCGTCATGGTCTAGTAACATGACTTCCAGAATAGGATTACTGTACCACTCTGGTGCGGATCTCACTCTGGTTTACCTATGAGATTTGGTAGTAACTTGATCTGAAGATTTATGATCATCATCATTAGCTTCCTCACTAATTGGTGTAGTAGTCACAGGAACAGATTTCTGTGATGAACTACTTTCCAATAAGGGAGAAGGTACAATTACCTTATCAAGTTCTACTTTCCTCCCACTCACTTCTTTCGAGAGAAACTCCTTCTCTAGAAAGGATCCATTATAAGCAACGAATGTCTTGCCTTAGGATCTGTGATAGAAGGTGTACCCAACAGTCTCCTTTTGGGTATCCTATGAAGACATGTTTCTCCGATTTGGTTTTGAGCTTATCAGGATGAAACTTTTTCACATAAGCATCACAACCCCAAACTTTAAGAAATGACAACTTTGGTTTCTTGCTAAACCACAGTTCAGATTGTGTTGTCTCAACGGACTTAGATGGTGCCCCTTTTTCTAACGTGAATGCAGCTGTCTTTAATGCATAACCTCAAAAACGATAGTGGTAAATCGGTAAGAAACATCATAGATTTGCACTATATCCAATAAAGTACGGCTATGACGTTCGGACACACCATTACGCTGTGGTGTTCCGGGTGGCACAAATTTGTGAAACTATTCCACATTGTTTTAATTGAAGACCAAACTCGTAACTCAAATATTTGTCTCCGCGATCAGATCGTAGAAGCCTTATTTTCTTGTTACGATGATTCTCCACTTCACTCTGAAATTCTTTGCACTTTTCAAAATGTTTCAGACTTATGTTTCATCAAGTAGATATACTCATATCTGCTCAAATCATCTGTGAAGATCAGAAAATAATGATACCTATCGCGAGCCTCAATATTCATCGGACCACATACATCGGTGTGTATGATTTCCAACAAATCTGTTGCTCGCTCCATTGTTCCGAAGAACAGAGTCTTAGTCATCTTGCCCATGAGGCATGGTTCGCAAGCATCAACTGATTCATAATCAAGTGATTCCAAAAGCCCATCAGCATGGAGTTTCTTCATGCTCTTTACACCAATATGACCTAAATGGCAGTGCTACAAATAAGTTGCACTATCATTATTAACTTTGCATCTTTTGGTTTCAATATTATGATTATGTGTATCACTACGATCGAGATCCAATGAACTATTTTCATTGGGTGTGTAACCATATAAGGTTTTATTCATGTAAACAGAACAACAATTTATTCTCTTACTTAAATGAATAACTGTATTACAATAAACATGATCAAATCATATTCATGCTCAACGCAAAAACCAAATAACACTTATTTAGGTTCAACACTAATCCCGAAAGTATAGGGGAGTGTGAGATGATGATCATATCAATCTTGGAACTACTTCCAACACACATCGTAACTTCACCCTTAACTAGTCTCTGTTTATTCTACAACTCCCGTTTCGAGTTACTAATCTTAGCAACTGAACTAGTATAAAATACCGAGGGGTTGCTATAAACACTAGTAAAGTACACATCAATAACATGTATATCAAATATACTTATGTTCACTTTGCCATCCTTCTTATCTGCCAATCACTTGGGGTAGTTCCGCTTCCAGTGACCAGTCCCTTTGCAGTAGATGCACTCAGTCTCAGGCTTAGGTCCGGACTTGGGCTTCTTCACTTGGGCAGCAACTTGCTTGTTGTTCTTTTTGAAGTTCCCCTTCTTCCCTCTGCCCTTTTCTTGAAACTAGTGGTCTTGTCTACCATCAACACTTGATGTTTTTCTTGATTTCTACCTTCATCGATTTCATCATCATGAAAAGCTCGGGAGTCGTTTTCGTCATCCCTTGCATACTATAGTTCATCACGAAGTTCTACTAACTTGGTCATGGTGACTAGAGAATTCTGTCAATCACTATCTTATCTGGAAGATTAACTCCCACTTGATTCAAGCGATTGTAGTACCCAGACAATCTGAGCACATGCTCACTAGTTGAGCGATTCTCCTCCATCTTTTAGCTATAGAACTTGTTGGAGACTTCATATCTCTCAACTCGGGTATTTGCTTGAACTATTATCTTCAACTCCTGGAACATCTCATATGGTCCATGACGTTCAAAACGTCTTTGAAGTCCCGATCCTAAGCCATTAAGCATGGTGCACTAAACTATCAAGTAGTCATCATATTGAGCTAGCCAAACGTTCATAACGTCTGCATCTGCTCCTGCAATAGGTCTGTCACCTAGCGGTGCATCAAGGACATAATTCTTCTGTGCAGCAATGAGGATAAACCTCAGATCACGGATCCAATCCGCATCATTGCTACTAACATCTTTCAATACAATTTTCTCTAGGAACATATCAAAATAAACACAGGGAAGCAACAACGCGAGCTATTGATCTACAACATGATTTACAAAATACTACCAGGACTAAGTTCATGATAAATTTAAGTTCAATTAATCATATTACTTAAGAACTCCCACTTAGATAGACATCCCTCTAATCCTCTAAGTGATCACGTGATCCAAATCAACTAAACCATGTCCGATCATCACGTGAGATGGAGTAGTTTCAATAGCTCGCGGAAAACCAACGCAGTGCTAAAAGAGGTAGCAAGAAGGATTTCTGGCGCCATTGCCGGGGAGGTCTACGCAAAAGTCAACCTACCAAGTACCCATCACATACCCTTATCTCCCGCATTACATTATTTGCCATTTGCCTCTCGTTTTCCTCTCCCCCACTTCGCCCTTGCCATTTTATTCGCCCTCTCTCTCTCTCTCTCTCTATCCTCCGTCTCTTTCTCTATTTGCCTCTTTTTGCCCGCTTGCTTTTTGTTTGCTTGTGTGTTAGTTTGCTTTCTTGTCACGATGGCTCAAGATAATACTAAATTATGTGACTTCACCAATACCAACAACAATGATTTTATTAGCACTCCGATTGCTCCTCTTACCGATGCTGAATCTTGTGAAATTAATACTGATTTGCTAAATCTTGTCATGAAAGATCCGTTTTCTGGCCTTCCTAGTGAAGATGCTTCTACCCATCTAAATAGCTTCGTTGATTTGTGTGATATGCAAAAGAAGAAAGATGTGGATAATGATATCGTTAAATTGAAGCTATTTCCTTTTTCACTTAGAGATCGTGCTAAAGCTTGGTTTTCTGCTTTGCCTAAAAATAATATTGATTCATGGAATAAGTGCAAAGATGCTTTTATCTCTAAGTATTTTCCTCCCGCTAAGATCATCTCTCTTAGAAACGATATTATGAATTTTAAGCAACTTGATCATGAACATGTTGCACAAGCTTGGGAGAGAATGAAACTAATGATACATAATTGCCCTACTCATGGTTTAAATTTGTGGATGATTATACAAAAATTTTATGCCAGATTGAATTTTGCTTCTAGAAATCTTTTAGATTCGGCCGCGGGAGGCACTTTTATGGAAATCACTTTAGGAGAAGCTACTAAACTCCTAGATAATATTATGGTTAATTATTCTCAATGGCATTCTGAAAGATCTATTAATAAAAATGTGCATGCGATAGAAGAAATTAATGTTTTGAGTGGAAAGTTGGATGAAATTATGAAATTATTTGCTAATAAGAGTGTTTCTTCTGATCCTAATGATATGCCCTTGTCTACTTTGATTGAGAATAATAATGAATCTATGGATGTGAATTTTGTTGGTAGGAACAATTTTGGTAACAACGCGTATAGAGGAAATTTTAATCCTAGGCCTTATCCTAGTAATCCCTCTAATAATTATGGTAATTCCTACAAAAATTCCTATGGAAATTATAATAATATACCCTCCAATTTTGAATCTAATATTAAAGAATTTATTACTTCACAAAAGAATTTTAATGCTTTGATTGAAGAAAAATTGCTTAAGATTGATGAGTTGGCTAGGAACGTTGATAGAATTTCTCTTGATGTTGATTCTTTGAAACTTAGATCTATTCCACCTAAGCATGATATCAATGAGTCTCTCAAAGCCATGAGAATTTCCATTGATGAGTGCAAAGAAAGAACCTCTAGGATGCGTGCTAAGAAAGATGCCTTTATAAGAGTGTGTTCTTCTAGTTCCTATGAAAATAATGATGACGATCTAAAAGTTATTGATGTGTACCCTATTAAATCTTTGTTTTGCAATATGAATATTGATAATGATGGGACTGAATATGATCCACCTTTACCTAGAAGGCGTTCCAAGAATTCGGAATTTTTTTATCTTGATGCTAAAATTGATAAAAGTGGGATTGAAGAAATTAAAACCTTAGATGTTGCTAAACCCACTATTATGGATTTCAAGGAATTTAACTATGAAAATTTCTCTTTGATTGATTGTATTTCCTTGTTGCAATCCGTGCTAAATTCTCCTCATGCTTATAGTCAAAATAAAGCATTTACTAAACATATCGTTGATGCCTTGATGCAATCTTATGAAGAAAAACTTGAATTGGAAGTTTCTATCCCTAGAAAGCTTTATGATGAGTGGGAACCAACTATTAAAATTAAAATTAAAGATCATGAATGCTATGCTTTATGTGATTTGGGTGCTAGTGTTTCCACGATTCCAAAGACTTTGTGTGATTTGTTAGGTCTCCGTGATTTTGATGATTGCTCTCTAAACTTGCACCTTGCGGATTCCACTATTAAGAAACCTATGGGAAGAATTAATGATGTTCTTATTGTTGCAAATAGGAATTATGTGCCCATATATTTTATTGTTCTTGACATAGATTGCAATCCTTCATGTCCTATTATTCTTGGTAGACCTTTCCTTAGAACGATTGGTGCAAATATTGATATGAAGGAAGGAAATATTAGATTCCAATTTCCATTAAGGAAAGGCATGGAAAACTTTCCTAGAAAGAAAATTAAATTACCTTATGAATCTATTATGAGAGCCATTTATGGATTGCCTACCAAAGATGGCAATACCTAGATCTATCTTGCTTGTTATGCCTAGCTAGGGGCGTTAAACGATAGCGCTTGTTGGGAGGCAACCCAATTTTATTTTTATTCCTTGAATTTTGCTCCTGTTTAGTAATAAATAATTTATATAGCCTTTGTTTTGGTTGTGTTTTTTGTGTTTAATTAGTGTTTGTGCCAAGTAGAACCGTTGGGAAGACTTGGGGAAAGTCTTGTTGATCTCGCTGTAAAAAACAGAAACTTTAGCGCTCACGAGAACTACTGCCATTTTTATTTGGAAAGTGATATTTAGTTAATTATTTTTTCATATGATTAATATATAAATTCCTCACGTCCAGCAATTTATTTTAGAATTTTTGGGTTTCCAGATCTTGCGCTAGCTATAGATTACTACAGACTGTTATGTTTTTGACAGATTCTGTTTTTCGTGTGTTGTTTGCTTATTTTGATGAATCTATGGCTACTAAAATAGTTTATAAACCATAGAGAAGTTGGAATACAGTAGGTATAACACCAATATAAATAAATAATGTGTTCATTATAGTACCTTAAAGTGGTCTTTTGTTTTCTTTCGCTAACGGAGCTCACAAGATTTTCTACTTTAAGTTTTGTGTTGTGAAGTTTTCAAGTTTTGGGTAAAGATTTGATGGATTATGGAACAAGGAGTGGCAAGAGCCTAAGCTTGGGTATTCCCAAGGCACCCCAAGGTAAAATCCAAGGACACCAAAAAGCCTAAGCTTGGGGATTCCCCGGAAGGCATCCCTCTTTCATCTTTGTCCATCGGTAACTTTACTTGGAGCTATATTTTTATTCGCCACATGATATGTGTTTTTCTTGGAGCGTCTTGTATTATTTGAGTCTTTATTTGTTATTTTACCACAATCATACTTGCTGTACACACCTTTTGATAGAGCCATACATGATTTGGAATTTGTTAGAATACTCTATGTGCTTCGCTTATACCTTTTGAGTTATGTAGTTTTGCTCTAGTACTTCACATATATCTTTTAGAGCATGGTGGTGGATTTGTTTTATAGAAACTATTGATCTCTCATGCTTCACTTAGATTATTTTTAGAGTCTTAAATAGCATGGTAATTTGATTAAAATCCTAATATGCTTGGTATACAAGATTAATAATAAAACTTTCGTATGAGTGTGTTGAATACTATGAGAAGTTTGATGCTTGATAATTGTTTTGAGATATGAAGATGGTGATATTAAAGTTGTGCTAGTTGAGGAGTTGTGAATTTGAAGAATACTTGTGTTAAAGTTTGTGATTCCCGTAGCATGCACGTATGGTGGACCGTTATGTGATGAAGTCGGAGCATGATTTATTTTTTGATTGTCTTCCTTATGAGTGGCGGTCGAGGACGAGCAATGGTCTTTTCCTACCAATCTATCCCCCTCGGAGCATGCGCATAATACTTTGCTTTGATAAATTGTAGATTTTTGCAATAAGTATATGAGTTCTTTATGACTAATGTTGAGTCCATGGATTATACGCACTCTCACCCTTCCACCTTTGCTAGCCTCTCTAATACCGCGCACCTTTCGCCGGTATCATACACCCACCACATACCTTCCTCAAAACAGCCACCATACCTACCTATTATGGAATTTTCATAGCCATTCCGAGATATATTGCCATGCAACTTTCCACCGTTCTGTTTATTATGACACACTCCATCATTGTCATATTGCTTAGCATGATCATGTAGTCGACATCGTATTTGTGGCAAAGCCAACGTTTATAATTCTTTCATACATGTCACTCATGAGTCATTGCATATCCCGGTACACCGCCGCAAGCATTCATATAGTCATATTTTGTTCTAAGTATCAAGTTGTAATTGTTGAGTTGTAAGATAAATAAAAGTGTGATGATCATCATTATTAGAGCATTGTCCCAGTGAGGAAAGGATGATGGAGACTATGATTCCCCCACAAGTCGGGATGAGACTCCGGACGAAAAAAAGAGGCCAAAAAAAGAAGAGAATAGGCCCAAATAGAAAACGAGAGAAAAAGAGAGAAGGGACAATGCTACTATCCTTTTACCACACTTGTGCTTCAAAGTAGCACCATTATATTCATAATAGAGAGTCTCTCATTTCGTCACTTTCATATACTAGTGGGAATTTTCCATTATAGAACTTGGCTTGTATATTCCAATGATGGGCTTCCTCAAATTGCCCTAGGTCTTCATGAGCAAGCAAGTTGGATGCACACCCACTTAGTTTCTTTTTGAGCTTTCATATACTTATAGCTCTAGTGCATCTGTTGCATGGCAATCCCTACTCACTCACATTGATATCTATTGATGGGCATCTCCATAGCCCGTTGATACACCTACTTGATATGAGACTATATTCTCCCTTTTTGTCTTCTCCACAACCACCATTCTACTCCACCTATAAGTGCTATGTCCATGGCTCACACTCATGTATTGCGTGAAGATTGAAAAAGTTAGAGAACACCAAAAGTATGAAACAATTGCTTGGCTTGTCATCGGGGTTGTGCATGATTTAAATATTTTGTGTGGTGAAGATGGAGCATAGCCAGACTATATGATTTTGTAGGGATAACTTTCTTTGGCCATGCTATTTTGAGAAGACATAATTGCTTTGTTAGTAAGCTTGAAGTATTATTATTTTTATGTCAATATTAAACTTTTGTCTTGAATCTTTTGGATCTGAATATTCATACCACAATTAAGAAGAATTACATTAAAATTATGCCAAGTAGCACTCCGCATCAAAAATTCTGTTTTTACCATTTACCTGCTCGAGGACGAGCATGAATTAAGCTTGGGGATGCTTGATACGTCTCCAATGTATCTATAATTTTTGATTGCTCCATGCTATATTATCTACTGTTTTGAACATTATTGAGCTTTATTTTCCACTTTTATATTATTTTTGGGACTAACCTATTAACCAGAGGCCCGGCCCAGAATTGTTGTTTTTTTGCCTGTTTTAGGGTTTCGAAGAAAAGGAATATCAAACGGAGTCCAAACGGAATGAAACCTTCGGGAACATGATTTTCTCAACGAACAAGACCCGGGAGACTTGGACCCTATTTCAAGACACAAAAGAGGAGGCCACGAGGTAGGGGGCGCGCCTACCCCCCCCCCCTCCCAGGCGTGCCCTCCACCCTCGTGGGCCCCTTGTTGCTCCACCGACGTACTCCTTCCTCCTATATATACCTACGTACCCCCAAACGATCAGATATGGAGCCAAAAACCTAATTCCACCGCTGCAACTTTCTGTATCCACGAGATCCCATCTTGGGGCCTGTTTCGGAGCTCCGCCGGAGGGGGCATCGATCACGGAGGGCTTCTACATCAACACCAGAGCCCCTCCGATGAAGTGTGAGTAGTTTACCTCAGACCTACAGGTCCATAGTTATTACCTAGATGGCTTCTTCTCTCTTTTTGGATCTCAATACAATGTTCTCCCCCTCTCTTGTGGAGAACTATTCGATGTAATCTTCTTTTTGCGGTGTGTTTGTTGAGACCAATGAATTGTGGGTTTATGATCAAGTCTATCTATGAACAATATTCGAATCTTCTCTGAATTCTTTTATGTATGATTGGTTATCTTTGCAAGTCTCTTCGAATTATCAGTTTGGTTTGGCCTACTAGATTCATCTTTCTTGCAATGAGAGAAGTGCTTAGCTTTGGGTTCAATCTTGTGGTGTCCTTTCCCAGTGACAGTAGGGGTAGCAAGGCACGTATTGTATTGTTGCCATCGAGGATAACAAGATGGGGGTTTCTTCATATTGCATGAGTTTATCCCTCTACATCATGTCATCTTGCTTAAGGCGTTACTCTGTTTTTAACTTAATAATCTAGATGCATGCTGGATAGCGGTCGATGAGTGGAGTAATAGTAGTAGATGCAGGCAGGAGTCAGTCTACTTGTCTCGGACGTGATTCCTATATACATGATCATACCTAGATATTCTCATAACTATGCTCAATTCTGTCAATTGCTCCACAGTAATTTGTTCACCCACCGTAGAATACTTATGCTCTCAAGAGAAGCCACTAGTGAAACCTATGGCCCCGGGTCTATCTTTATCATATTAATCTCCTGCTAAGTTATTTCCTTTGCTTTTTACTTTGCCTTTATTTTACTTTGCATATTTATCACAAAAATACCAAAATATTATCTTATCAGATCTATCAGATCTCACTCTCGTAAGTGGCCGTGTAGGATTGACAACCCCTATTCGCGTTGGTTGCGAGGATTTATTTGTTTTGTGCAGGTACGAGGGACTCGCGCGTAGCCTCCTACTGGATTGATATCTTGGTTCTTAAAAACTGAGGGAAATACTTATGCTACTTTGCTACATCATCCCTTCCTCTTTGGGAAAAACCAACGCAGTGCTCAAGAGGTAGCAGATCCGCACTAGAGTGGTACAGTAATCCTGTTCTAGAGGTCATGTTACTTGACCATGATGAACCTACGAACTATGAGGAAGAGATGATGAGCCAAGATTCCATGAAATGGCTTGAGGCCATGAAATCTGAGATGGGATCCATGTATGAGAACAAAGTGTGGACTTTGGTTGACTTGCCGATGATCGGCAAGCCATAGAGAATAAATGGATCTTCAAGAAGAAGACTGACGATGACGGTAATGTTACTGTCTACAAAGCATGACTTGTTGCGAAAGGTTTTCAACAAGTTCAAGGAGTTGACTACGATGAGAACTTCTCACCCGTAGTGATGCTTAAGTCCGTCCGAATCATGTTAGCAATTGCCGCATTTTATGATTATGAAAGTTGGCAAATGGATGTCAAAACTGCATTCCTTAATGGATATCTTAAAGAAGAGTTGTATATGATGCAACCAGAAGGTTTTGTCGATCCAAAAGGTGCTAACAAAGTGTGTAAGCTCCAGCGATCCATTTATGGACTAGTGCAAGCATCTCGGAGTTGGAATATACACTTTCATAGTGTGATCAAAGCATATGGTTTTATATAGACTTTTGGAGAAGCTTGTATTTACAAGAAAGTGAGTGGGAGCTCTGTAGCATTTCTTATATTATATGTGGATGTCATATTGTTGAACGGAAATGATACTGAATTTCTTGTAAGTGCATCTAGTGCCACCCCTAGTTGGTTTTGGAGTATTGACGACAAACCTAGTTGAGGGACTAATGTGTTTGTGAGAATTGCAGGATAACACAGGTTGAAGTCCCTCATTGATTCGGTTTTCCCACCAGAGATGACCCCTAAAAATGTATGAAGACATTGATGTCAAAGGTGGTATATGAAGATATTCACATTGAAGACTATGACAAGAGAAGACACCATATGAAGCCTATGGAGCTCGAAGACTTAGATCTTTCGTAGTTCTTTTTCCTCTGTGTTGAGTCATAGGAACCACTGTACTGTTAAGTGGGGTCCAAGAGAACCAGTCATAATGACTGAAGTGATGCTTAAACAAAAACCTATGTCTTCGAGTCAAGACTATGAGAGCAAATCTTGTCCAGAGTCGGACAAGTCAGCTTTGCTTGTAGCCCAAGTAAAGTTGCCGTGTGAGTTTGAAATCTGACCGTTGGAACACGTGTTAGTTCCTGAGTGACCCAGGGTCATTTCGGACAAATCAGGTCGGGTTGCCTAGTGGGTATAAATAGCCCACCCCCTACAACCATAAACGGTTGGCTGCTCAGATTGAGAGTACGGCTTTTGTCATTTGAGAGCAACCCACCTCGAAGCCTTTGAGAGAGAATTCCTTGCGAGGATAAAGCCCTAACCACCTAGAGCCAAAGAGAATTAGGCATCACTTTAAGTCTTCTTGTCTGAGTGATATGAAGACTTATTACACTTGAGGACTGTGCATCCTCCAGCCGGTTAGGCGTCGCGTTCTGAGCATCCAAGAGACATTGTGGATTGCCGGTGAACAAAGTCTGTGAAGGTTTGGGAGTCTACCTTGAAGACTTACCAGAGTGATTGGGCGAGGTCTGTGTGACCTTAGCTCAAGGGGAATACGGTGAGGACTGGGTGTCCTGAGCTGCGTGTTCAGGACTGGGTGTCCGGGACTGTGTGTCCTTTGGTTTAAATACCTAGCCGCCCTAACCAGACGTACAGTTGTCACAGCAACTGGAACTGGTCCAACAAATCTTTGTCTTCAACGAGTCACTGGTTTCATCCCTCCCTTCTCTTTACTTACTGTTACTCAGTGTGAAGTCATTGTATGTTTGCACTATCTTTTGTCTTCACTGAGTGACTGTGTGATCTGTTTGGCTTCTTAATATCTTCCTGGCTGATCCTTACTATCTAGCTGCTATTAGTCATTGTCCTTTCACTTCATTGAATACATGACGATGGTTTATCTAGTGTAGTCTAACTTCCGCTACATGGTAATAGGTTTATTTCTGTCGTTTGTCTTCGAAACTTCCATGTTTTGAAGACTTTCATAAAAATCGCCTATTCACCCCCCCCTCTAGTCGATATAATGCACTTTCATTTCTGAATAGCATAAAAGGATACTTGAATAAGAATTTTTCAATGAAAGACCTCGGGGAAGCTTCTTATATATTGGGCATCAAGATCTGTAGAGATAGATCAAGATGCCTAATTGGACTTTCACAAAGCACATACCTTGATAAAGTTTTGAAAAAGTTCAAAATGGATCAAGCAAAGAAAGGATTCTTGCCTCTGTTACAAGGTGTGAAGTTGAGTCAGACTCAATGCCCAACCACTGCGGAAGATAGAGAGAAAATGAAAGGCATTCCCTATTCTTCGGCCATAGGTTCTATCATGTATGCAATGCTGTGTACCAGACATGATGTGTGCCTTGCTATTAGTTTAGCTGGGAGGTACCAAAGTAATCCAGGAGTGGATCACTTGACAGCGGTCAAGAACATCCTGAAATACCTTAAAAGGACTAAGGATATTTTTCTCGTTTATGGGGGTGACAAAGAGCTCATCGTAAATGGTTATGTCGATGCAAGCTTTGACACTGACCTGAATGACTCTAAGTCACAAACCGGATACGTATTTTTATTGAATGGTGGAGCTGTTAGTTGGTGCAGTTCTAAGCAAAGCATTGTGGCGGGATCTACGTGTGAAGTGGAATACATAGCTGCTTCATAAGCAGCAAATGAAGGAGTCTGGATGAAGGTGTCCATATCCGATCTAGGTGTTATACCTAGTGCATCGGGTCCAATGAAAATCTTTTGTGACAATACCGGTGCAATTGCCTTGGCAAAGGAATCCAGATTTCACAAGAGAACCAAGCACATCAAGAGACGCTTCAATTCCATCCATGATCAAGTCAAGGAGGGAGACATAGAGATTTGCAAGATACATACGGATATGAATGTTGCAGACCCATTGACTAAGCCTCTCTCACGAGCAAAACATGATCAACACCAAGACTCCATGGGTGTTAAGATCATTACAATGTAATCTAGATTATTGACTCTAGTGCAAGTGGGAGACTGAAGGAAATATGCCCTAGAGGCAATAATAAAATTTTTATTTATATTTCCTTATATCATGATAAATGTTTATTATTCATGCTAGAATTGTATTAACCAGAAACTTAGTACATGTGTGAATACATAGACAAACAAAGTGTCACTAGTATGCCTCTACTTGACTAGCTCGTTAATCAAAGATGGTTAAGTTTCCTAGCCATGGATAGGAGTTGTCATTTGATGAACGGGATCACATCATTAGAGAATGATGTGATTGACTTGACCCATCTGTTAGCTTAGCACTATGATCATTTAGTTTGTTGCTATTGCTTTCTTCATAACTTATACATGTTCATATGACTATGAGATTATGCAACTCCCGAATACCGGAGGAACACTTAGTGTGATATCAAATGTCACAACGTAACTGGGTGATTATAAAGATGCTCTATAGGTGTCTCCGATGGTGTTTGTTGAGTTGGCATAGATCGAGATTAGGATTTGTCACTCCGATTATTGGAGAGGTATCTCTGGGCCCTCTCAGTAAGGCACATCACAATAAGCCTTGCAAGCAGTGTGACTAATGAGTTAGTTACGAGATGACGCATTACAGAACGAGTAAAGAGACTTGCCGATAACGAGATTGAACTAGGTATGATGATACCGACAATCGAATCTCGGGCAAGTAACATACCGATGACAAAGGGAACAATGTATGTTGTTATGCGGTTTGACCGATAAAGATCTTCATAGAATATGTAGGAACCAATATGAGCATCCAGGTTCCGCTATTGGTTATTGACCGGAGATGAGTCTTGGTCATGTCTACATAGTTCTCGAACCCATAGCGTCCGCACGCATAACGTTCGATGACGATCGGCATTATGAGTTTATGTGTTTTGATGTACCAAAGGTAGTTCGGAGTCCGGATGTGATCACGGACATGATGAGGAGTCTCGAAATGGTTGAAACATAAAGATTGATATATTAGAAGGCTATGTTTGGACACCGGAATGGTTTCAGATAAGTTCGGGCAATTACTGGGGTACCGGGGGCTTACCGGAACCCCCCGGGGAGTCAATGGGCCTTAATGGGCCACCGTGGGAGAGAGGACGAGGCGGACAAGTGGGCCCCCCCTCCAAGACCAATCCGAATTGGGGAGGGGGCGGCCCCCCTTTCCTTCTCTCCTTCTCCCTATTCCTTCTTCTCCTACTCCAACTAGGGAAAGGGAGGAAACCTACTCCTACTAGGAGTAGGAACCCCCCTTGGGGCGTGCCATAGAGA
This sequence comes from Triticum monococcum, assembly GCA_034509565.1. Taxonomy (NCBI): domain Eukaryota; kingdom Viridiplantae; phylum Streptophyta; class Magnoliopsida; order Poales; family Poaceae; genus Triticum; species Triticum monococcum. The sequence continues at coordinate 515,524,504 of CM067846.1, forward strand.
GGACCGACCCTCCCCTCCTCCACTCCTTTATATATGGGGGAGGGGGCACCCCATAGACACACAAGTTGACAGTTGTCTTAGCCGTGTGCGGTGCCCCCCTACACAGATATCCACCTCGGTCATATCATTGTAGTGCTTAGGCGAAGCCCTGTGTTGGTAACTTCATCATCACCGTCATCACACCGCCGTGCCGACGAAACTCTCCCTCGGCCTCAACTGGATCAAGAGTACGAGGAACATCACCGAGCTGAACATGTGCAGATCGCGGAGGTGCCGTGCGTTCGGTACTTGATTGGTTGGATCGCGAAGACGTTCGACTACATCAACCGCGTTACTTAATGCTTTCAGTCTACAAGGGTACGTGGACACACTCTCCCCTCTCGTAGTTGTGCATCTCCTAGATAGATCTTGCATGATCGTAGGAAATTTTTTGAAATACTGCGTTCCCCAACATTTTTCTCCAGCTTGCATCTGAGGCTAAAATTTCCCTCCCTTAGATCATAATTCTCTAGCTCAAGCTTTAATACCCTTTTGCATAATGCCGTCTTCCTCTCGTGTAGAAAACGGGATGGGATAAATTGAACCTTAGGTTTGTTTCCTTTATTAGGGAGGCTTGACTTCTTGAACTCCAAGTTCGTATCTCCAGGTTGAGGTAGTGGATCTTCATCAGAGCTATCATCCCTGGTTTTCTCCATGTCGATGTCTTCCTCCTCATCCATGGTCCAATCGTAATGATCCACTTCCCCATAGACCTTAGGGTTTGCGATATAATCAACAACATAGCTCACTCCCTCTAAATCTTGAGACGACATATTTTCAAATCTGCCAGAAAAACAGCACGAAACAAGAACAGAGGATTTTTCCGCGATACGGTGGTCAAGTCTTCCGGGGGTATATATAGGGATTTTTTTATCTTGAGAAAATAGAGTCAGGAAGGTGCCCGAGGGGCCCACTACCCACCAGGGCGCGCCACATGGGGCAGGCGCGCCCTCGTGCCTTGTGGGCACCTGTGTTGCCTTCCCGGTTGTTTTTTTGTTTTTCTAATATTCCAAAACTGACAGAAAATATTTTGCGGAATTTTCGGAGTCCGTTTACTTACCGTATCACATACATCTTCCTTTTCAGGGTTCTAGAGTGTTCTGGAAGGTTTATTTTATGTGTTCTTCCGGTGTCATGATTTGAATAATGTTAGTTTCAACATTAATAGGCGTGCCTAAAATATAGTGCTTAATTCTTTGCCCATTAACCACCTTCAGATTAGTGCCTTCGGCATTATTGATCTTAATAGCTCTAGAATGCTAAACATCTTAATAGCTCCAGAATGATAAACTTCTCCAATGATATATGGCTCTTCCCATTTGGAGAGAAGTTTACCTACAAAAAATCTAAAACGGGAATTGTACAATAGAACATACTCACCAACTTTGAATTCCCGCTTTTGGATTCTTTTGTCATGCCATCTTTTATCTTTTTCTTTGAATAGTTTGGCATTTTCATAAGCTTGGGTTCTCAATTCATCTAGTGAGCTAATATCAAATAACATCTTTTCACCGACAAGTTTGAAGTCATAATTGAGTTCTTTAATTGCTCAATATGCTTTATGTTCTAACTCAAGAGGCAAATGACAAGCTTTTCCATAAACCATTTTTATGGAGACATACCCATGGGATTTTTATAAGCTGTTCTATAAGCCCAAGTGCATCATCAGGTTTCTTAGACCAATTCTTTCGGGACCTATTGACAGTTTTTTGTAATATTAATTTTATTTCTCTATTGCTAAGTTCAACTTGACCACTAGATTGAGGATGATGGGGTGATGTAATTCTATGGTTGACATCATATTAAGCAAGCATTTTACGGAAAGCACCATGAATAAAGTGTGAACCACCATCAATCATTAAATATCTAGGGACTCCAAACCTTGGGAAGATAATTTCTTCAAGCATTTTAATGGAGGTGTTATGATCAGCACTGCTAGTTGGAATAGCTTCTACCCACTTAGTGATGTAATCAACAACAACAACAAAATATGTGTATACCCATTAGAGGATGGAAAAGGTCTCATATAATCAACGCCCCAAACATCAAATGGTACAACAACAAGTGAATAATTCATAGGCATTTCCTGACGCTTACCGAGATTACCAATTCTTTGACATTCATCACAAGACAAGACAAACTTACGGACATCTTTGAAAAGAGTAGGCCGATAAAAACCAGCTTGTAATACCTTGTGCGCAGTTCTATCTCCCGCGTGATGTCCTCCATAAGCTTCGGAATGACATTTCCGTAGGATTTGTTCTTGTTCATGCTCAGGTATATGATGTCTACTATGCAACTTTATTCTTGTAGAATCATGTTGGGCCTCCAAGCGCAGAGTTTTATAGGACAGTAGCAATTTTCCCTCATGTGGATGACCTAAGGTTTATCAATCCGTGGGAGGCGTAGGATGAAGATGGTCTCTCTCAAATAACCCTGCAACCAAATAACAAAGAGTCTCTTGTGTCCCCAACACACCAAACACAGTGGTAATTTGTATAGGTGCACTAGTTCGGCGAAGATATGGTGATACAAGTGTAGTAATGATAGTAGATATTGATTTTGTAACAAGAACAATAAAAATAGCAAGGTAGAAATTGATAAAATAGAGCACAAACGGTATTGCAATGCTTGAAAATGAGGCCTAGGGTCTGTACTTTCGCTAGTGCAATCTCTCAACAATGCTAATCTAATTGGATCATATAACCATCCCTCAACGTGTGATGAAGAATCACTCCAAAGTTCTTATCTAGCGGAGAACATAAGAAGAATTTGTTTGTAGGGTACGAAACCACCTTAAATTTATTCTTTCCGTTGGATCTATTCAAGAGTTTGTACTAAAATAACGCAGAGTTATTCTTTCCGTTCGATCTATCCAAGAGTTCGTACTAAAATAACACCATATGATACACATCAACAACCTCTAATGTCACCTAGATACTCCAATGTCACCATAAGTATCCATGAGTTAATTATATGATACACATCAAACAATTTCAGATTCATAATACTCGATCCAACACAAAGAACCTCAAAGAGTGCCCCAAGATTTCTACCAGAGAAACAAGGACGAAAACATGCATCAACCCCTATGCATAGATTACCCCCAATGTCACCTCGGGAATCCGCGAGTTGAGTGCCAAACATATATCAAGTGAATCAATATAATACCCCATTGTCACCATGGGTATTCATATGCAAGACATATATCAAGTGCTCTCAAATCCATAAAAATATTCAATCCAATAAAACGAAATCTCAAAGGGAAACCTGAATTCATCTCAACAAGATAGAGAGGGAGAAACACCATATGATCCAACTATGTTAACAAAGCCCGCGATACATCAAGATCGTGCCATCAAGAACACGACACACAAAGAGAGAGAGAGAGAGAGAGAGAGATTAAACACATAGCTACTGGTACAAACCATCAGCCCCAAGCGTGGACTACTCCCTCCTCATCATGGTGGCCATAGGGATGATGAAGATGGCCACCGGTGATGATTTCCCCCTCCGGCAGGGTGCCGAAACGGGGTCTAGATTGTTTTTTCGTGGCTACAAAGGCTTGCAGCGGTGGAACTTCTGATCTAGGGTTCTTTTCGGGGGTTATGGAATATTTGGGAATTTCTAGGGCGAAGAGGCGGTGTGGGAGGCCACCGAGGTGGGCACAACCCACCAGGGCATGCTTGGGCCCCAGGCGCACCCAGGTGGGTTGTGCCCCCCTCGGGGCACCCCTCTGGTACTTCTTTGGCTCATGTTCTTCCTTCCGGTCCATAAAAATTCTCCAAAAAGTTTCGTTGCGTTTGGACTCCGTTTGGTACTGATATTCTACGAAGTAAAATAACAAGCAAAAAATAGCAAGTGGCACTGGGCACTATGTCAATAGGTTAGTTCCAAAAATGGTACAAACTTGCTATAAAATGATTGTAAAACATCCAAGAAAGATAATATAACAGCATGGAACAAGCAAAAAATTATAGATACATTGGAGACGTATCAGTATACAACGTCTAATAATACAATCTACTCCTTCTTTATAAAGATATGGGTCATCCCAAAAGTAATGTCTTGAGTTATAGAAGAATTTTTTCTTTTGTTGTTAAGTGAAACTAGGTGGTATAAATTTAGCAATGATATAATTAGCATAGAGAGCATACCAAGGAGTATTATGAGAAGCATTTATGACAGCATGTTCGGGGAAGCTGTCATCAATAGGCAATGGGTCATTAAGAACATTTTCTAACCTAGACAAGTTATCAGCTATGGGGTTCTCAGCTCCTTTCCTATCAGTAATATGTAAATCAAATTCATGTAGCAAAAGAACCCATCTAATGAGTCTAGGTTTAGCATCTTTCTTATCCATAAGGTATTTAATAGCAGCATGGTCGTGTGAACAATTACTTTAGAATCAACAATGTAAGATCTGAATTTATCACAAGCAAACACAACTACTAAAAAATCTTTCTCGGTAGTAGCATAATTTCTTTGGGCATTGTATAGAGTTTTACTAGCATAATGGATAACATTTAATTTCTTATCAACTCTTTGTCCTAGAACAACACCAACAACATAGTCACTAGCATCACACATTATTTAAAAAGGCAAGTTCCAATGAGGTGGTTGAACAATAGGTGTAGAAGTTAAGGCTTTCTTAAGTGTTTCAAAGGCTTCTACACAATCATCATAAAAACAAATGGAACATCCTTTTGTAAAAGATTAGTAAGAAGCCTAGAAATTTTAGAGAAGTATTTAATAAACCTCCTGTAGAAACCATCATGACCAAGGAAACTTCGAATACCATTAATTTATTTAGGACATGGCATTCTCTCAATTGCATCAACTTTAGCTTTATCCACCTCAATACCTCTCTCAGAAATTTTATGCCCCAAGACAATACCTTCATTCACATAAAGTGGCACTTCTCCCAATTCAAGACAAGATTAGTTTGTTCACATCTCTGCAAAACTCGATCAAGGTTACTTAAGCGATCATCAAAAGAAGTTTCGTTAATGGAAAAATTATCCATGAAAACCTCAACAATCTTTTCATAAAACTCTAAGAATATAGCAGTCATACATCTTTGAAAGGTAGCAGGGGCATTACATAATCCAAAAGTCATACGTCTATAAACATAAGTTTCAAAAGGGCATATAAAAGTGGTTTTCTCTTGATCAGGTTGTGATACAGGTATTTGAGAGAAACCTGAATATCCATTAAGAAAACAAAAGTCTGTGTGCTTAGATAATATTTCTAGCATTTGATCAATAAAAGGCAGAGGGTAATGATCTTTTCTAGTAGCTTTGTTTAATTTCCTAAAATCAATTACCATTCTAGTAGATTTGATAGTCTTTCTAGCATTTGATCAATGAAAGGTAAATGATAATGATCTTACCTAGTAGCTTTATTCAATTTTCTAAAATCAATTACCATTCTGTAACATGTGACAATTCTTTGTGGAATCATTTCATTTTTATCATTAGGAACAACAGCAATCCCTCCTTTCTTAGGGACACAATGAACATGACTTACCCACCTACTATCAGCTATGGGATAGATTATACCTGCTTCCAAAAGCTTTAGTATTTCAATTTTTACCACTTCCTTCATCTTAGGATTTAATCGTCGTTGATGATCAACAACGGGTTTAGCATCAGGTTCCATATTAATCTTGTGTTGACAGAGAGTGGGACTGATGCCCTTAAGATCATCAAGAGTATATCCAATAGCAACACAGTGCTTCCTCAGAATTTCTAATAATCTCTCTTCTTCGTGTTCTGGAAGGTTAGCACTAATAATAACATGATATATCTTTTTTTCATCAAGATAAGCATACTTTAGAGTGTCAGGCAGTTGCTTTAATTCAAACACAGGATCACCTTTAGGGCGGGAAGAGAGAGGTTACACCACTTCAAGTAGAGCTTAGAGCGGGAAGGGAGAGGTTACACCGTTTTATAGAGGGGGAGATGTTGACGGTGGCGAAGTTGTTCATGTAGATCGTCGTCACGATGGTTCCCCCGACGGTGCTCTGGCGCCACCAGGAGAGAGGGGGAGAGAGCCCCCTTCCTTCTTCTTGCTTGCCCTCCCCCCTAGATGGGAGACGGTTTCCCCTCTAGTCCTTGGTCTCCCCAGCTCCCGAGGGGCGGGAGCCCCCCCCCCCCCCCCCCCCGAGATTGGATCTCTCTCTATTTTCTTCACTCCTATTTTCTGGCCGAACACCATTTATTAAAGTTGTCGACTTAACATGATTTTTTGGGCGACAAGAAACACATGAAGCTTTGGGAGACCTCGAGAAGAGCTGACAGGTGCACACATGGACACCCTACGCGGTCGGAAGACCACACCACCTGCCCGTGTGGGCCACCCTACACCGCCTTAGTCCAATTCCACTGCCATAAATCCCTATAAATATTGGAACCCTTCGTAATATTTTTCAGAATAATTTTATCGCTGCCGCAAGTCTTTGTACCGAGAAGATTCCATCTGGACTCCTGTTCCGGAGCCCTGCTAGAGGGGGAAGCCTTTGCCAGAGCCATCTTCATCAACCTTACTACCTCCATGATAATGTGTGAGTTGTTCCATTAGGACCTTGGGGTCCATAGTAGTAACTAGATGATTCTCTCTGTCTTTGGATCTTCAATACCATCTTCCTGTGATTTGATCGGGATCAATTCGACGTAATCGGTCGTGTATTTGTTGGGACATGATGAATTTTCACTTTATGGTTAGATTGTTTATTGGATTCAATTGAATCTTTTGAAGTTTTGTTGTTGCATAATTAAATAGCTTTATATGCTCTTCTATCTATCTATCTTCTTTGGCCAAATTCATTGTGTTTTTCTTCAAAGGTAGTTGTGCTTTGTAGTGGCTTCAATCTTGCGGCGCTCTAACCCAGTGACAATAAGGGCCAAAACATGTATTGTATTGTTGCCTCTAAGGATAAAACAGCAGGGTTTGTCATATTGGTTGACTTCTTCCTGTCTATATTATGTCACCATGCTTATTGCGTTACTCTGTTTCTTGCACACTTAATACCTTAAGATGCATGCTGCATAGTGTTTTTGCGATGGGGTATTAGTAGTAGATGCAGTTGGACTAGCAGATCTATTTCTCATAGACGTAATGCTATATGAGATTATGCCATAAATGATCATAGTCGTGAATATGCAATTCGGTCAATCGGCCAACTGTAGTTTGTTTACCATGCTACTTGCTGTTTTCGAGAGAGATTAGTGAACCTATGACCTCCAGATCTATTCTCTATTAATAAATTCTTCTACACAATTTGGTCTTTTTTATTTGTCATGCTATTTTACCACTATCTATATGTACTATTTACTTTCAATCTTGTAACTAGTAAGACAAGGGGCTCGACAACCCTCTTGCCACATTGGGTGCAAGTTTGTATCTTGTTTGTGTGAAAGTGGTGTTTAACTTGTTAGCTTGGCAACTTCCTACTGGATTGATAACCCTGGTTCTCTAACTGAGGGAAATACTCTGTTGTTGTTCTACTTCACCCTTCCTCTTTGGGGGAATCCCAACAATTCTACGGGAGTCAGCAGGTGCCGCTGCAGTCGGTCTCCGAGCCCCTCGACCTTAACGGCATCCAACTCCTTCGAGAAGAAGGAGACCATCATTTCATCCGATGATAAGGACCAGCCACCGTAGCAGTCACCGTAGCAATCACACCTCCTCCAGGAGGCGGCGACGCCGGACGAGGAGTTCCAGCGACAGATTGACATCATGACCGAGCAATTGCTACGCTAATGTGGGCCGCCACCGCCCCTGCCGCCGCCAGCCCATGTAAAGGGGCCGGCGCCGCCTCCGCGCTACTGCGTGAGGAAGCCAATGCATAGCCGATATGGCCGCATCCACTAACGGCTTCACCGTCGCGACTTGACAAGCGTAGCAAGTCCGTGAAATATGAGGTGCCATTGGCGATTGCGAAGGCACGTGGGCGCCTCCTCCACTACATCGATGGTTGTGGCGGTGGCTCTTCCCTGCCATGGAGCATTAGCGAGCCGGAGGAGAGGGCTGCCAGGTAGGCGACGCGAAGGCGCCGGCCTGGGTCCGCGGGACCCTGATGTCATGGAGGCCTGGCTCCACGACTGGTCACTGACCACCACGGAGACGGTTGCGTGGCATCTGCGCCGCCTCAACGGGGAGCTCACCAAGATCAGTGAGGAGTGGTCTCTCAGTGAGACCATCGTCACCGACGGCTGGGGCAAGGGCACGACAAGGCTCCTCGACCATCGTTGGCGTCAGCCCTCCGCACAACGCATGAGGAAGTGGAGCGCCTCCTTCGCGAGTGCCAGGCAACGGACGTGCAGGGCTGTTGTGCTTATGCGCCCTTCCGCCACTGAAAGGACCACTTTGACGATGAAGACGGCGATGACGATGGCACAGACGACGACAGTGGTGCCACTGGCCCGGACGGCCACACGCACATCGTGTTTGCATGAAAATTGTGTGATTTATTCAAATTTATTTTAAAATGTATGCCGACATGGTTGGATGGATGGCCGACTATTTTCTCGCAGACATGTCCGTGGACAAATACCATATTTGTTTTCGGGGTACACATTGGATGATCTCAGTCGTCGGTGGTGAGTGGGGTCAACGGATCCACGCGTGTGGATCATTTTTACTCCCTCGCGGTCTAGGTTTTTAGGTTGTTCATCGTCTTTAGTTTGGCGGCAACGATGACAGCGCTGAATAAAGATTCTTCGGATCCTTCCCTAACGAGGCAATCTGTCTTATGGTTGGGGATGGATTTGGAAACCAGTCTGTTCAAAAAAGGATGGCGTGGCGGCGACGACATCCTCGTGGTGGACCTGTGTCCTCGGCCTCCGCCGTTGCAAAGGCGTTTGCTCCAGTATCAGCACGGAGTTTGAGAAATAGTGCAGAAGCAGATGCAGATTACCACCATGCCATTTCACGCATCAGCAGTTTTCTCTTTTATCAGGCAGGCTCGAGTAGTTCCCACGCGAATTAAACCACACAAATATAATGGAAAGGGAACCGGAGAATCTACCCGTAGTACAAAAGGAAAAGAATAAGAATCCACCCGTAGTACAAAGTGCTAGGGCAAGATCAAGTTCAAAAAACAAAAAACGTGTAGTGCAAGACATTTGGCAAGACATTAGAGCATCTATAACCGGACTTTGCAAATCCGACTTCTCAAACGCCTGCCAACGCGTCAACCTTAAATCCATACCATTATAGCAGAGCTCGTCCGGCTCCACCATGCCCATATCTGTTAGCCGGTTGCGTCCCTCAAAGTGTTGGTCCGGTCGCTGGCAAGGCAGAGTAGGACATGGGACATGGTCCAGCTCAAGGGACTCAAGGCACCGCCGTCTCTCATACCCTACTCTTCCTCGTCGGAGTTCGGAGCCCTGATGCTGCTGGTGGACGTGAGATCAATGATGGACCCGCACTGGGAGGAGCCGGCGACATCCACCGTGACGTGGTTGCGGCGCCCGGGGTTGCAGGCCATCTGTCGAGGCGCCGAAGAATGCAACTCCGCCTCTCCAACATCCACCGCCGCGAGGGCTACCGCCGTCTCCAGTGCCCGCTGCCTCGCACGGCGGGCACGCCGCGCCATGTTCTCGTCGGACGACGCCCATGCGTTCACCACCTACTTGACGCGCCAACGGAGGGGTTGCGCGTCTGCCACAACGTTCGGACTCCAGACGGAACGCACCGCCTCCAGTGAGGCAGCGGTGACACACCTCGCAGCGGATCCATGCGCCATTTGGGCAGACACAATGTATTCCCGACGCAAAGAGTCTGAGCGCTGCCGGTTGCTGCCTCCTCCCGGGAGCGGCGGAGCGCAAGCCGGACAGTCATCTCCTCCTTAGGGTTGCGCGGGATCAAGCTCGACGTGGACGAATTTGGAGATGTAGGACTCGGATCTGCTGCCTGCCATGCCGGAGAAGGCTAGAGATCGTTGGCCAGGAGGTTGGTGGTGGAGGGGAGTGGTGTGTAGTGGTTAGGATTAGTCCGGAGAGCGAATGAGGATAAATATACGTGGGATCGGGTGGGCCAGCCTGGGCCGTGTCCGACATGACGGACGCGCCCGGTCACACCCGGGCCTCCTCATGTGCACTCCATATTTTAGTTAAATATGAGGGGTGTCGGTCAGCCCAGATGTTTGAAGGGGGTTTGAGACGTTCGGCGAGGTCGGTTGTTTCTGATCAGTCACTGATCGGATCGTTCATTCGGGCGTTTGAGACGGGTTTAGGATGACCGGGTGTAGATGCTTTTAGAGCATCTCCAGCCCCCCTCCCCCCCAGGGAGCCAAAAAAGAGTCATCTGGGGGCGAAGCGGCGCTAGATTGACGCGTGGTGGCGACTCCGCTCCCAGTCGTCGGCCCACAGGTCGCCGTGGGCTCAGCGTTATTTCATACAATTTTTGCAAACTCGGCGAACTTTCATGAACTCGGTGAAATTTCGTTGAAATTTGTACAAAAAACATTAAAAACATGCTAACTACGGCTAAACTACGCCAAACTACGCCTATGCACTACGCCCGCGTCCACCGCCCGCCATCTACATGCCGAGAAACCTGTAGAAGCGGGTGTAGTCGCCGCCGCCGTTGTCGTCTTCGCGTGCCCCGCCGGAGCCACCGTCGTCCCTGTTGCACCCCTGGCCAGGGTCACCGACGCGCGGTGGGGCGCTGGACGGCCCAACCTCGTCCTCCTCATCGCTCTCGAGGATGATGACGCCGCTCTCCTCGCGCCCGCGGCGCTAGGCCAGAAGCTCCGCTTATGCCCGACGCTGGTGGAGCACCTGCTCGCGGACGTAGTCCTCCTTCGCCTACTTGAGGGCGGCCTCGTCGTTAGGGGCCACCATGTCCACGTGCTTCGGCTTCACCGGGAGCAGCCTCGGCTCGGTCTTCAGTGGGACCAGGCGGAGGGAGCGCGGGGAGGGAGGGAACCCTCGTTGATGACGAGGGTGCCACCGCGGGTGTAGCGCCGGAGCGGCGTCTCCTCCGGCTCTGGCTTGACGGGGCGGAGAGCCGGCGAGCCGGAGGAGGGTTGTACGGGGCGGAGAGCCGGCGAGCCGGAGGAGAGCGAGCCGGAGCCCGACGACGAAGACGTCCCCGGCTCCATTCGGCGCGGCGTCCAGGAGCTACCACGCCACTGAGAGAAGCACGGCCGCGTCAGGTACTCGAGGCGCGACACGTTGCCGGTCTCGATGTGGTCGAGGATGACCTCGAGGGTGCGGCCTGGCACGCCCACCACTCGCACCGCCCTTCGGCGTTGAGGCAGCCGCGGGGGATGACGCCGTTGACGGAGGCGATCTGCTCTTGGCGGCGGCGCTCGAAGTACATCGTCCACATCGTTTCTCTGTTGGCGGCGTACCTCAGCTCGTTCCGATGCTCCTCCGTCAGGGACGAGCGGATGCGGGCGATCTCGGCCCGCTGAGCCGCCACTTCGGGCACAGGCAGCACCGGGACGCCGGCAGTGCTCAGCCTCCACGCCCCCGGCACACACATGTCCGGGGGCGCCGGATACTCAGCCTCGTAGAGGAGGCGCGCCTCCGGCTCTTGGAGGTGACGGCAACCGAAGCCGTTGGCCGCCACGCCGTCGCCTGGAAACCTCTCGGCCATTTGTTCGTCGGCGGGAAGGGAGGGAGAAGGTTGCTTTGTGCGCTGGAGAGGGGGGATGTGAACTGTGGCGTCCACCGGCGGGGACGTCGCCTTTTATAGCTGCAGCGGGGCGGCGAGAGGCTGCATGCCGGACGACGCATGGCGGGAGAGGACGGGACACGCGGCGCGGCGCCTTCACTGCGCCGCCCGTGAGGCATCAATGGAGGCTTACCGGCGCAGCAGCGCGGCAGCCTTCACATTGATTCCCGCGGGAACCGAGGCGATGAGGACGACGAAGCGGCGTCTCGCTGACTCGGCGGGCCCATCCTCATTCGCGCCAAAATCGCTTGCCCCAGCGCCCACGGGCGTCTCCCAGCGCATCTGGTTCGGTCTGGGTCCGCCGGCGCCAGTTTCGGTCCAAACCGACGAAAAATGGGCTCCTGTGGGTGTGACTGGGCCGATTTTTTGACACCGATGTAAAAAAATCGCCTGGAGAGACCTGTTGGAGACGCGGCTGGAGATGCTCTTAGGCTGTGAAGCTCGTGGTGCGCACATTGCCCAGTTCGTAGCAGTACAGCACGATGCACACAAAATGCACCTCCAGTACAACGCTCCTTCCATTTTGTGAAAATCAGGTTCAACAGAGGACGTGCTCCTCGGGTCGGGTCTAGACGCTGGCTTGGCTGCTTGGCAAGTGATAGGCAGTAGCACTAGCACTGTAGTAGCAGTACGCCGGTAGCTTTGCTTTTTCCTCTTGCCGTCGTCGTGTACCTGGGTGAGGGTGACAACACGGGCATGGCATGGGTGGCGACACGACACCTGGGACCTGGCAGCGGGCAGCGGCAGGAATCTCTCTCGAGTGCGACTGCGGACAGGAGCAGGACAGCCCGGCCGAGCAAAGCAGCGGCAGCTCCGCGTGACGCGACCAAATTGTGGCGCCGCGCAGTCGCAGAGCAAATGCACTACTGTAGTAGTAGCAAGCAAGCGTCCTGCTCAGTCCTCGCCTCCGGCCGGTCGCCCAAGTGGACAGGAGTACTACTAGTATAGTACTTCATTCCAGCTTCGCCGATCCGACGTGAATCCATCAGTTCAGGGCAAATGATCCGCCGCTGTACACACTGTATTTTGTTTCATCTGTAAATTCGTCGTCCCGAATATCCCTCCAACAGCTCGAACATTTGCAGGCTGGCGTAATCTGAAGTGCTCTACATTACGCCGTTCAGTAGTTCAGTTCCTCTGCCCCTGTATGTAGGCAAAAGGGTTATCGATTTCCATCCGTCGAGCATTCCTTGCGACGCATGCTTCTCGTCTCGTGGCTCAATCAGTAGAACGCATTCTGCTCGAGTGACAACGACGTCCACGTTGCTACGTACCTAGGCAAAATTATTGTGCCTCCTACACGCCGCCAAAATACCATCCGCAGCCTACACTGGAGATGTCTACCACTAGACCGTATTCGAGCAAATATCATGGAACAGCAAAACCAAACCCTACGCCTAACATGTCACCTCACGGAATTTGAGTATATGCGAGGCGTTTTAGATCGGCATGCCCAAGAAAGGCGACTAGTCAAGCAGTAGGCGCTCATTCCTCTGCGCCCCCACAATCTGCTAAAGCGGATGGGGGAAAGCAATCAAAGAAGCCAAAGCGATGTGATGTCCCTGCCTGCTCCTGCTCGCCGCTACTCCTCGCTGCTACGGTTGCTTTGATCCAATGCAACGTCCAAAAGCAAAAGCAGAGAGCTATAGCCAGCAGCACAGCACAGTAGTAGTAGTACTGTGCTACAGTGAGAGCGAGAGCTTGAGCGCGAGGCCAACCGGGCTGCATGCCGAGGGAGACGTTGTGCCAAGCCCGCGCATTGAACTGCTCCAAAGCGCGCGCCTTTCTCGCGGCCCGATGCGTTCAAAGATCTCTGCGGCGAGCGAGAGCGAGAGGTAAAAAAAAGAACGAATGAGTGAAAAGATGGGCGATGCAACATCATCATACCGGCGCTTGGAGTGCGAGGGCGAAAAGGAATTTTGTTCAATTCAAACCCGGGCCTCTGCCTCTGCCTCTGCCCCGCTCCATCATAAAAGGACCACACCACTACCCACGAAGCCAACGCTCCATCGCAAGCCATTTCCTTTGAGCGCAGAGACTCATCAGAGAGTAGTCTTCGAGAGCACGAGAGGCGCAGAGAGGAGAGGAGAAGCTGCCATGGCTTCCATGACTCAGCCCATGCCGTATTACCCCACCACCAACCCCATCATGCACGCGCAGCCGGCCACCACGTCCAGGGGCTCCTTCGCGCCGGTCTTCACCGTGCTGGGCGTCATCTCCTTCCTCGCCGTCGTCGCCTGCGTGGCGGGGCGGCTGTGCGGCCGCCGGTTCTCCAAGAAGAAGGCCTACGCCGACCAGCACTACTACGGCACCAACGCGGTCGGCGGCGACCTGGAGAAGGGCTTCGAGGTCAAGTACCCGCCGATGAAGCCCCTGCCGAGCTCCCGCGCGGTGGTCCACGACATGGACGACGGCTTCGAGATCAAGTTCGCGCCGGGGAAGCCCGCAGCGTGGAAGACCGACGCCAAGGCCGACAACAGAGGGCGCCAGCAGCATCAGCAGCACCACCACCAGCATCCCCAGGCCGGCATGCCGAAGGAGTACGCCGGTTTCAGGTACCCCGCGGCTGCCAACGGCGCGGTCAGGCAAGGGCAAGTAAGGGGCGGAACGTTCGTCTCCGCAAAGCCCGGTTCATGATCATCACAGTAGCTTTTAGGTTCATCACAGCTTGATGCATCTCATCATATGATAGAGAGTGTCTGCTAGGCATTTACTACTAGGCATCCATGATCCATCGGCGATCATAGCGTTTTCGTTCTTCACTCTAGTTTTGGGGCGCGCTCTGCAAAGTTTGTACCAGTTCCCAGTCACTTCCAGATTGTATTTTGTACATTAATTCATCGAGCAGTGAAGAACATCCCATTCTCAAAGTAACCACGGCTGCACGAAAGCATCAGTCGTCGATGGGGTCCTGGGGAGCTTCGTTGGCCTTGCGCTTGATGGTGATGACTGGACACTCGGCGTGCTTGACGCAGAACTCGCTCACCGTGCCCACGAAAACCCTGCAACGAAAAAACCAACCTTGTTTAGTTCAAGTGGAAATTCTGCTTTGCTTTACCCACAAGAATGGACCACAATATGCTAGTAGTTCAGAAAAAAAAGCCACACGGCATAGTTCAGTGATGTGCACTTTGTCAGAAGAAGAATCTAAGCTGCATATAAAATATATTGTGGTCACACAGGAAGGAACAAAACGAATGTACCTGAAAACATAAAAAGGAAGTTGCATCATAAGGATGCATTCACACATAATGATAGAATGCATTTGGATTTGAAAAATATTCTGGGAAGATAAAACCCTCACACGCCCTTATTCTGGAAAGACAAGATTAGGTTGTGGAAAATTCGCATTTGTCACAGCTATTAGGTATGGGTGCAAACGTAGCATATGGCATCAGTCCATGTGAAGACTTCACCATTTCTCGAAACTAAAGAGCAAGTATAACAAAGTAAAAATGCCCTTGCATCAGTGCTATAAGGTGTTGCAGAGATGTAATGTACTCCCTCCGTCTCGTAATGTAAAACGTTTTTTGACACTACACTAGATTCAATAAACATCTTACATTATGAGATGGAGGGAGTATGACAGAATTACGTCCCATCATAAATATATCTCCTAAACTGGGAGAAAAACAGAGAGTTCGCAGGATTTATAATCAAACTACATTACCCTGAATAGTAGCCAAACAGCTCAATGACGTAGGGCAATAGCATACACGTACATGAGGTTGCCTGTATCACAGTACTAGCTCTACACAGATAGACCACGGAGTACATCATAGGCCGGGGTATGATTAATTTCTTTTGAGGAAGGGATACGATTAGTTCTGTACGAGTAGGACGTCAAATCATCGAGTCTTTTTATCAGTGGCACGTTCTCCTAGAGTAATACTTTAAAAGTGTTTATCAATAGGCTTTTTCACAATAGCTAGGCACGCTTCTACTGTTGCTTGATTTACAAGGCAGCATCTTGTCTAGGGAGCACGAATATCGAAATCCTTCTTAATGCGCAGGCATGCGCACGAAGTGGTAAAGAACTTACACCCTGCATCTATGCACTTCGCAATTTCTTTCAGAACTTGACCGTATTTAGCACCAACACAAATCAGAGCAAATGGCAGGATCAGATCGTGCCAACTGGAAAGGCCACAACTTAAATCTAGACTTGTAGGACTTCACTACAAGGTGCATAGGCATATAACAATGCACCATGTTCTCTGATCATCTAGTCCATGTAAGGTTACCTTTTTTTCTACACTAAAATGAAAGGAATACGGTACTTTTTTTCTCTTAAGAAAGAAAAGCATATCATGATGACAAATTGGGAAGGAGGATTGGTATGCCAAATACAGATGATAAAATGCAAACAACTTATTCGAAAGAGACATATGTAAAGAATTCAACAGTATCAGATTTATTGTGGTATGCTCAGATTTGAGTACAAGGTTAGCAAATCAAGCATAACATCCAAATTATAACGTTGTTATCCACAATAACAGTTTCACAGTCGGCTCCCAATATCCGACATTAAGTGCGCTTGATGTATTATAGAAATCGTTTTTGGTTAAGTTACCAAGGTGATCAGCACAAATTTGAGGACAAAAAACTGTTGGCTATTTTCCGATGTTCTGTAAGACATAGCTGTGGGTTATCCAGTAGATCTAATTCAAAGTGACTCTATTCAACCCTCGTCTTAGAGATTTCCATCATAACTATATAACCAGAAGTCCAAAACTGACAAGATCAAGATGCAAGAACTGATGTTCTATACTTGCATGTACAATGCTTATCGCAAATACTGCAAACATTTGGTTAAAGAAACACAATTGTCTGATACAATCATCTACTACCTCCATTCCTAAATATAAGATGCTGGGGCAGTTTAAATTAAACTGCCCCAACGTCTTACATTTAGGAGTGGAGGTACCGAGGTAGTAACATGCATGAAAATTAGCAAGATGATATTTTCTGTGTATGGCATGTTAGTAAGATAAGTATGCTTGCTTCAGAATACAGCAACATTAACCCTGCCACTATACTAACTTACTAAGGCAACAGACAGAAAAAAAAACAGAGGAGGGACAATACTGTAATATCATAACAATATCATAAAATCAACTTTTCAAATGCCCCCATAAAAAACACAGTACATTCCATCCAGCCCAATTTTGCCAAAGAAAGTTGATTGTGAATATATATCTTAGTTTGGATGAGATGCACACCTAGCTGATGAACCATTTTATCAAAACATACATGTAGCCATGTTATTACACAATGAAGATTACTCATACACCCTTCTATAAAAATGATATTCAAGCGGACACGGTATAAGTGATTTTAACATAAATTACCTCTGAAATGGCCCGAGGCCTCTACTTCCCACAACTAGAAGATCAGGCTGGACTCTCTTCACCTCATGGCAGATAACCTCCTTTGGATCCCCCTGTTTGGTCCAAGCTTCACATTTTATCTGCAGCATAATTAGATAAGCTGTTAGGAACCAAAATGGCAACTGTTCCTGACTGGAGCCTATAGTACAGGAGAAAAAAACAAAATGTAACTACCCCCAATCGATGGCATTCGTTCACGAAGTACTCAAGTAGGTGAATCCCTCTTATCCTGTCTCTCTGCTTCATGCTCTGGAAGTCCGTCGGTGATGCATATATACTATCCATATCATCAAATCCTTTTGAATTGGCAACAAAGACAAATCAGAAATACATCAGGCAGATAAAAAAATATGATCCAAATACCTGATGTTTAAGCAAATACTCGGTACTCCATAATGTACTGTTTCACGATAAACTGGGAGAAAATGATACTCCCTCCAACCCGAATTAATTGACACAGCCTCTATACAATGTAAACTGGACATTGTATAGAAGCTGCGTCATTTAATTCGGATCGGAAGGAGTACATGCAAATGCATGCGACATGAGTCTACAAGAAGCGATTTACTGAGCAGAATTCAGGCTGAACATCCACGTTAAATGGGCACCTAGCCTGACAGTGCATCTCAAGGTAGGATTCCTATGCATACAATTTGTTAACCAGATATCAACTATACCATATTATAACATAAAGCACTAGCACCAACTGAGTTACTTTACTACCCAGCTATCTTACAAGCAAGGAGCTATTTCAAGCAGCAAGAAGAAGTGACAAAAAAGAATGGTTTAGAAGACAAAGAGGGAAAGCATTTTAAGTGGCATCAAGAGAAGTGCTCCCTAAGCTTTCTTGGACATTCTCTACTGAATTAGAAGTATCAGCTGAAGTGCCTTTTAGTCCAAAAATCGTGAGAACAGAACAAAGATTCAGGTCAAATCACTGGAAAGCACAAAAGCTATTTTGTCGCATACACTATTTCGAGCAGCATAGCAAACATGGAGAACAAAAGCATGCAAAGTTAGTAAACAACTCGATGGACAGCCAACTCATGTGGATATGTAATACCCTGCAGTTGCTATTATAACGGCATAACGTGCCTTTACCTTCATCCGGCCATTCCATGGGAATCAAAAGGATTAGCTGTTGCAGACTCACTACTATATACCACCAGGTTAATTCATGAAAACCTTTGCAAAGCAAAATTAAACAGCTTAATTTTTTGGAGCTCTTTCTCTCCGCTAGTTCTACTATAAAATTAAAGGGCAACTCTTCTTTCTTGTAAATTATTTAAAATATTTTGAATTGACTTTGGAAAAATTATTCCCAGAATTTTGCTGGAGGTACGCCTCTAAGGGCATGAGAAGAAAAACGTTAGTGCCCACAGAGAAATAAAGTCATTGTATTCCTGAAGAACGGTTGAATGAATCAAATAGCACATTGTGCAGTTATAATAGCAAGGGAAGAGGATACTCTTCCACCCCAAATTGGCCTAAATAGGATACTAGACATAAATAGGTATTATGAGCCAAATATTGCTGCAAGAGCAGCATTTCTTCAAACACGAGAAACAAGGTGTTGCAGAAAATAATACTGGGCAGCAGAAACAGCTGAGGAGTGGTAGATAATATCTCAACGTGTAAGGTGTAGGCTGAAAAGGCCCAAGCCAGTATGCCTTCGTAACTGAACCCAACTGGGGCGCATCAATCAGATGACATGCTCTTCTAAACTGTGCAGTATGCCTTCCATTAAAAAATACACTGTGTAGTACCACCACATGCGTTTGTTAAGATTAGAGGATATAAAACCTCTGCAATCTGCATTTACACAACTTACAGAGCACTAGTATCACACCAGTCATGCAGTACCCTCTATCCAGAAACAGCAAAAACTACATAACCAGCATTCCAGTTCAGTACATTATCATGGCTAGACAACAGGCCATGAAAGCAGAGTCACTTGGTACATTCGCCACAGCTTCTGGTCATGGCATTTGTAGCGGTACAGTTAATTCAGATGCCGCAACAACTACCAACAAGGCAACAACCACCAGCTAGTATGATTAGTCTACTAAAATTGTACATGCCATTGACTAACCCTGAAACAGAACAAGCTCCCCATAAAGTACCGTGACAACTATATGCAACCGAAAAAGGATGCTACGAGCGGATGCATCAGAAGTAGTATGTAATCTCCCTCTTCTGCCGACAGTTCGTGTGATTCACACCAAAACACTAGAGTCTAGTACACAGGTCGCAGCAGCAGACGCATCCCGTGAACAGGAACAGTGGGATTGCAGTAAGGATAGCACGGATCAATGCTAAGAACTCATCGCGCATTCGATCTGAAACCACTAGGGCGTGCTACGAACAGATACACCGTGATCGAAGAAGAGCCACCGCCCACATCGCGACGGCGTCGCATACCAAGGCCACACCACCACCACCACCCTGCGCCGACCGAGAGGGAACCGGCGCATTTCGTCGAGCACCTCAAGTACGCAGCAAGCAAGCAAATCCACCCATGGGGCACTTCACGGGACGCACGAGGGGGGCGCGCGGTTGCACGTACCGTCCTCGTCGGGGACCTGGACGTGGAGGAAGAGGAGGTGGAAGCCGTCGGTGTTGGAGCGGACGAGCTTGGAGAGCATCCAGTCGAAGGCGGAGCGGCAGCTGATGGAGGGGTGCGGGTACCCCTTGAGCGACGACTCGTTCACCGCCATCATCACCCGCGTCGGCGCCGACGAATCCGCCATTTGCGCACGCCCTCGCTTGCTGTTTGCTTCCTTGGCAAGAAGAAGGGGAAGAGGAGTTTTGGGGAAATTTTGAGGACAAAAAGCAATCCACGCTTTCCTTCTTCATTTATACTGGGTCCGGTCATTTTCACTCTTTTTTGCTATGACCACATGAGAATAGGTTCATCATCGAGGCCCAAAAGCCGCTCAATTTTGGAATATCCGTGTGAATTTCCGTTACTAGCTTGAATGGAATTGTATTGGCCAATCAATTAAAGAGAAGTAAAAAATTTAGTAAAATTTACAAAACTCACTCGTGAGAAAATGTTTTCATCGTTTGGTTAGACTTTCAATTTTGTAGTACCATGAAGAACAGGCTGGGCATGCGAGTGCGTGGCCAGCGTGCCCGTGTTCAAGTCTTAGCTCACGCGTAGTGCTTATGGTTGTTTCTTTTATTAAAAAATGTTCATCAAGGGCTAGTCTTTATTGGCCATGTTCTTACTTTATTTTATAAAGACATCTTCAATGCAAACCCTTATAACAGACATTGTATTTGTGAGTGGACAGTGATACTCGGGTCGTCCATCCAACCAGGCCCGCATATACATTTCAAAGCAAATTTGAAAAAAAGGACGAAATTTATGCAAACAGGATGAATTTCATTTAAATCATACATCTTCGACACATTTCAACTAAACAAAAGCGGAGGAGACTTTTTCAAACTAATCTAAATGACCGTCCGCCATGGCGAAGTCTGTCTCCTATGTCCTGTCTTCCCCATGTCAGGTAAGCTCACCAGACATGAGCCCCGGGAAAGAATAGGAGTGGCCTTTCTGGGACCCAAGCCGTGGCAGCGTCCCATGTACCACTCTTTCTTACTCGAGTCTGTCGTGTCTACGGTGTCGGACATGGACTTATTAGCCTCGTGGTTGTGGCAGCTGGGCACGAAGTGTGGTTCCAGCATAGCCGACATGGAGATGATGTCATCCGTGGTCGCATACGCCTCCTCTTCGGCCACCTATGCGTCTATCTCCATGAACAGGGTGTTCCTCTTCGCCCACGGGACATGCAACTGCCATTGCTTGTGGCGGCTCTGCGCGTGGACTGGTACAATACTCGTTGCTCATCCAGAAAGCCTGGATCCTCCACAACCATGGTTGCGACGACATCGCTATTCTCCTACTTGTCGCCAATTTGCCCCTCTACAAGTTGGTGCTAGTCGATGAGCTAGAGGTTGTAGCTTTAGTCCTCCAGCATTTATCGAAACGCTCACACCAATGGTGCCTGCAGCTCTTTCGCCATTACGGCGTCGAAGTTTGCACGTGCATGCTCCAAAGGTGATACCAACATGGACCGACAAGGGTGGTGACACTGCTCTCCGGCAAGCTCGCTGGCAAGCCAGCCTGGATCGTGCCGGGCCTGGCCACGTATATCGGGAGCGGAGGTGTGGTGCAGTGTGGATCGTGCCGGACCTGGCCACGTATAAATAGCGGGTGCCAACCAAGCTAAGTGACGGGATGTGTGAATGCGGGTGCCGGTCAAGCTAAGTGGCGTGCTATTTGAATGCGGGCGTCGTAGTGGATTTATCGGCAGCCGCACTTGTTTAATGTCAGCATACGGACAAACGGTCAACCGGTTTGAATGTGGAGAGAGTCGTCCGATCAAGTCTGTCCGACAACGAACATGTGTGGAGATTGACGGTACAGAAAACCTTAAGTACCCTCGGTAGGGTGGCGAACACAACTTTAACTACCAGATCGAGACAGCCGTAAGTACCATATCGGAGATTACACGAGGGAGTTACCCAGGTTCCGACCCTCATATTGAGGTAATAATAATACCTTTACCTGGCCATCCCTTGGGCCGGGCCGGACTCAGGCCTGGGTTGGTCAGGCTTCGGGCCGGGCCAACCAAAGCCCAATGCAAAAAACCCATGCTTGAGCCCGGCCCGGCTCGGCTGTCGGGCCTAAAAATCAGGCCCGAGCCCGGCCATCATGCTAAAAGCCCATCAGGCCTCGGGCCACGGGTCGGGCCTCTTCCTTAAACGGTGAAAACGATGGGCCCGAGCCCGGCCCGGCCCGTGCTTCGGCCTCAAAACCTAGGCCCGAGCCCGGCTCGTGGACAAGGTCGGGCCGGGCCGGCCGGGCCGGGCTGCCCATGGCCAGGACTATTAATACCCTACATCGTGCTTTTGATTTGTATTGATGGTGGAGCACCTCGTGCGAGGGGGTTACAATGGAGTTGATGTATGAGTATACCGAGAGTATGGTTCTATGAAAGTAGATGAGAACCACCCCTAGCCTCGGTGACGAGGGCTAGGGTTTACAAGGGATCTAACCGACCTCCCGCCGCCGACATCTTGGTTTGCACGACAAGATGGTCTCATGATCCTTATCCTGGTCTTCGGGCCCCTCCTTTGGTCGGGCTTCTGCTAGGGCTATAGGCCCTGACGCGGGCCTACTACCGGGCTCCCCTCAGAGAGACCACCCTAGTGTATTGCATCGTCAGTGACCGAGACATGGCGCGGGCGCGCTCTCGGCCGGTGCGTCGCTTCAATGAGGGCTCCATTGAGAGGTCGTGTTCGTTATGGGCCGACATGAGTGTGGCGCTGGTGCTTTGGTGCGACACTGACTGGAATGAATATGCGACAACATCTTCATGCGGGAGAGGGTGCGGGGAGAGTTCTCGATGGGGACCGGGGTAATAGACGCATGCATGGCAGCGACTCGATGCTCACAAAGCCCACTTGGTTCGCCTCAGTTTTGCAGGAAAACAGACATCTGTACCGATCCATGGGCCGATGGATACCACGTTGGATGATGAAATGCGTACCGTTCGGTCTGAACAGGTGCGGGTGGTCTGAGGGTTCGCATTGGAGATGCCATAATACCATGTATTATCTACTTCATATTTTTACATATTTTTGTGTTATCGGATTTTGGTATAAATGGGCCACCGTGATTCTAATTCCATACTAAATCTACTTTTGCCCATCAACCTTTTATTTGCGTGCCTTGCGAAAATGCAGCAAAAGGTTGTGTACAAAAGACCAAACAAAGTGTTTGGACCCAGAGAGCTGGGTTACTTTTTCTTGAAAACTCTTTCCATATATTAATAAATTAAAAAATATTCATACAACTATCCATTACAACTTCAGCCACACAGGGGAAACACTATTAAAAAACACACCATCAGATCTATTAACAAAACTGAATTTTGCAATCTTGTGCGCTATCCTATTGCCCCTTCAGTTAATCTTGGATATCTTAAATCTTGTCTTAAGATCAGCTAGAGGAGACCTATCCAGATAATCGTTTCCAAGAAAACCATAAAAAAAACCAATTTCTAAAATGATAGGCTTGTGGAGAGAAATACCGATATAAAGCCCTGCTAGGGTTGTTCTAGTTTCGCTTCATCCACACTGTTTCTAAGTACCTTCGGTTTACTGTTAGTACAATAAAATATATATTTTTGACCCGGTAGTACAACAACATTGACTGAATAGAACAATACGGTAGCATAGATGTGTTCTGACCTTGAGGTGACCATTTATTCCATCCATAGCACATCCCCGGCTTCATTTTTTGTCCGAGTGTGTACAGATTAATATTAGGGCATGTACAATGGTAGCATATGGATATATATCCATGATAAAAAGTAATTTGAAACATCTATATTTATTTTTTCTCACCAATGCAAGCTATCATTAATGGGTCTTATTAAGAAATAGAAAAAAAGACTCTAGTACACATGCATCTCTACTTTCACTCCAATCTTTTCAGCTTTTGTCACCGGACCACATTTTTTCTCTTCAAGCACCCGACTTCTGGAGAGGATCCCGCTTCTTTATCCGAACCTACTTTACGTTATATCCGATCCTACATAACATGCGAGGCATTACCTTAAGGCTATGCATTGTACATACCCTTATCTGCAAACTGATGCATAGAGTATCCGCCAACATGTGGGAAGAAAGAGGGACAATGCGTCTTACTCTTTGGTGCGTTATATGGTGTACGGGAAGCAATATTTATGTTATTTCACTTGATCATCGATTGATAATGATCTTTTTGTGATCTGGTTGGTAGTACTTTCCAGACGTAGCTGACGGCTGTGGTCCGCGCATGGCCAACGTGGCAAGAAAAAATGCCGTGGTTGACGCGGCCAGGTGAGGTTCCGCGCGTCACGTCAGACGTGAGCTCGTGATCCACGTAGAGGCTCTCTCGTCATGGAGCAACGGCTCATCCTTACACGTGGCCACGTGGGTACTCCATGCCCTCATGAACCGGTCCGATTGGGAACGAGTCACTCCTCGAGTCCTCAAAGTCATGCTCCTGTTTTCGAACCGCGTCGGCAGACTCCGCACGGCCTGAGTTTTAAAGTGGAAAGGGCTACTTGTTTTACACTAGCATAAAAATTCGTACGTGCATGCACTTCGTAGCCAGGACATTAATTGCATGTATAGATATTACTAGTAAAATGATCCGTGCGTTGCAACAGGAGATTTTTTTTCATAATCTTCAATAGCCACGAACACATTTTCCTGCATCATCGAGATACATTATCACTCTCAATTTCGTGAAATTATGAACATTTTATTAAACTCGTGCACATATTTGAAGTCGTGAACATTTTTTAAATTCCTGAACACTTTTAAAAAAATTCGAACATTTTCTAAAATCAAGATTTTTTTGAATTCATGAACATTTATACTATTTACAAACATTTTTAAAAACCTAGTGAATATTTTTTTAAAATCTTGAATCGGCGAACATTTTCTTATTTAATAACCATTTGTTAAATGCATGATCATTTTTCGAATCGGCGAACATTTTATGACTGGATAAACTATTTTGTAAGTCACGAACAATTTTTTTTAATTTTTAGGATATTTTTTCGTTCATGAACATTTTTTGAATTGGTGTAACTTTGTTCAATTTCATTAACATTTTTTAATACATGAACTATTTAAAAAAATCCTGAACAATTTTAAATTTTCTGAACAATGTTTTCAAAATGTCAAACATTTTTTGAATAAGCAAATATTTTTATACAAAATTGCGAACATTTTTTGAATCCGCAAACATTTTATGATTTATGAAACATTTTATTAAAAAATTCTCTTTTTATTGTTTTTGGAATTTTATTGAAGTCCCAAATTATTTAAAGTAGAAAAAAGAAATGAGAATGAAAAATAAAATAAAAAATGAAATTTAAAAAAATAGGCCGCCCAGATATGGGCCGGCCCAGACGGTGAAAGGATCGATATAGTTGATTAGAGGGGGGTGAATAGGCAACTACCAATTCTTTTAGTTTTTCTTAACAAATTAGGTTTAGCAACAAATAAGTTGTCTAGATATGCAATCATGTGAACAACCTATATGATGCTAACAACATCAACACAAGCAATAGATACCCCCTCTGTTCCACTTTGTAATGCGCCTTTGTGTGTAGCGTTTATACCAATGCGTGAGCTGGCGCTCTCATTTGGACAGGAATTGCCCTCCCCCTGTCACAACACGTGGGTGTCTTATGCCGCTTTCTTGTGAACCGGTCGAGGGCTACTTTTGTCCAAATCAGCTTATGAGCACTACATATAGGAATCAAGGCCAAAAATGTATACGCATTAGAATATGGAATGGAGTACAACACAAGTAAAGCTTGCACAAAGTAAATGTAAGAAGTAACCACAAGTAGAGCCGGTGAAGACGAGAATGTGTTACGAAGTTCCTTTCCTTTGAGGGGAAGTACGTCTCCGTTGGTATGAAGGCACAATGCTCCCCAAGAAGCCACTAGGGTCATCGTATTCTCCTCACGCCATCGCACGATGCAAGATGTCGTGATTCCACCAGTGGTGCCCTTGAAGGCGGCAACCGAACCTTTATCACAAGGTTGGGGCAATCTCACAATCGAATTGGAGGCTCCCAACACCACCACGAAGCTTCACCACAATGGATTGTGGCTCCGAGGTGACCTCAATCGTGTAGGATGCTGAAACACCCAAGAGTAACAAGATCCGCAAGGGATTAGTAGGGGAAATTAAATTTCTCTTGGTGGAAGTGTAGATCGGGGCCCTCTCAACCAATCCCAAAAAAAATCAACAAGTTTGATTGGCTAAGGAGAGAGATCGGGCGAAAATGGATTTTTGAGCAACAATGGAGTTTGGGGGAGCAAGAGGTGGGTCTTCTTGGGAAAAAGACCCCCTTTGTATAGCGACAAAGATTCCAATCGTTGCATAGCTCTCAGCCCGCACCAAGCGGTACTACCGCTTGGGCGGCAGTGCTCGTAGAGCAGTGCAATGGCACAGAGCCACGAGCTGGTAGTGCTGCCGGGGAGGTACTACTGCTCGCCCAGCGGTACTATCGCTGGGGTTGTAGCTCAGGCGCCCATGGGGTAGGGCAAGAACAGGGATGGTGACATCACCACAGTAGCGGTACTACCACTCCAGGGAGCGGTACTACGTCTTACAAGTGTAGTGTTGCTCATCCACTACCGCCCTACCATCGCTGAGACACAAGGGAAAGACAGAGAGCTGAGCCACGAGTGGAAGTGGCAGTGGAAGTAGGGGCTTTACTACCGCTTACAAGCGGTACTACCACTCCAACTGCCACTTCTACTGCCGCTCGTCCAACTAGGTCAAAAGGAACACAAAGGTAGTATGCCAATGGGACTACCGCTGAACCCGACACGAAATATCGAGACCAGAGAAGGAGCGGTACTATGCACGGTACTGGTGGCGGTACTACCGCCTACAAGCGGCACTACCGCAGCCATGAGCGATACTACCGCTGGCAACTCTCCAACCACCCATGTGAATCAGAGAAGGAGAAACTCCATCCGAGCGGAAAGGTAAAGAGGGTGCATGTCAAAATGTGTACGTGATGATTTCACCCAAATCTTTTCGAAGCAGACCCCCTCTAATAGTACAGTTCTCCTATGACTCAAATCCACCGAAAAGAAACGAAGGAAAATAGCCGTCTTCACCTTTAAAGTTCCGAGGGGCTCGAATCGTCTTGTGCCATATGATAGATTATCTTAAATGGTCAATGCACACGATTAGTCCGCAAATGCATTGTCATTAATCACCAAAACCATTAAGGGATAAATATGCCCTAACAATCTCCCCCCTTTTGGTGGCTTGATGACAATGTGGGATTTGCACAAGGATAAACAAGATAAAATGCAAACCCAACACCTACAAAATATAAACGGGCTCCCCCTAGATGTGTGCACTAATTGAATGTGCTTTTCAAATGCAAAGCACGCACTAGGATCAACACTCCCCCTATATTTTATAGACAAGGCAATACTTGCAACAACATAATATGAGAGATAAGTATGGATGCAAGTCATAGCATGTGAGCATAAGGATAAGGGCACAAGATAAGAAATAACTCACAAGCTAACAAGGTGCTTGACATGAAGAAAATGATACGGTAGCATACGTATCACACCATTTGAAATAGGTCTCCGGGTCCCACAAGCACAAACCAAACACAAGCGAAAGCAAAGAGTTCACGAGTGAAGAAGGCGAGGCAAGTAAGACACACTCGTGACTCGGCAAAGCAAATCCCTAAACTCTCTCTGAAGGAAATATGCCCTAGAGGCAATAATAAAGTTATTATTTATTTCCTTATATCATGATAAATGTTTATTATTCATGCTAGAATTGTATTAACCGGAAACATAATACATGTGTGAATACATAGACCAACAGAGTGTCACTAGTATGCCTCTACTTGACTAGCTCGTTAATCAAAGATGGTTATGTTTCCTAACCATGAACAAGGAGTTGTTATTTGATTAACGAGGTCACATCATTAGTAGAATGATCTGATTGACATGACCCATTCCATTAGCTTAGCACCCGATCGTTTAGTATGTTGCTATTGCTTTCTTCATGACTTATACATGTTCCTACAACTATGAGATTATGCAACTCCCATTTACCGAAGGAACACTTTGGGTACTACCAAACGTCACAACGTAACTGGGTGATTATAAAGGAGTACTACAGGTGTCTCCAATGGTAGATGTTGGGTTGGCGTATTTCGAGATTAGGGTTTGTCACTCCGATTGTCGGAGAGGTATCTCTGGGCCCTCTCGGTAATGCACATCACATAAGCCTTGCAAGCACTGCAACTAATATGTTAGTTGTGAGATGATGTATTACGGAACGAGTAAAGAGACTTGCCGGTAACGAGATTGAACTAGGTATTGGATACCGACGATCGAATCTCGGGCAAGTAACATACCGATGACAAAGGGAACAACGTATGTTGTTATGCGGTCTGACCGATAAAGATCTTCGTAGAATATGTAGGAGCCAATATGGGCATCCAGGTCCCGCTATTGGTTATTGACCGGAGACGTGTCTCGGTCATGTCTACATTGTTCTCGAACCGTAGGGTCCGCACGCTTAACGTTACGATGACAGTTATTATGAGTTTATGCATTTTGATGTACCGAAGGTTGTTCGGAGTCCCGGATGAGATCACGGACATGACGAGGAGTCTCGAAATGGTCGAGACGTAAAGATTGATATATTGGAAGCCCATGTTTGGACATCGGAAGTGTTCCGGGTGAAATCGGGTAGGGGGCCGGCCCCCCTTCTCTCTCTTTTCCCCCGGGAGTCCTAATTGGATTAGGATTGGGG
The DNA here is from genome assembly GCA_034509565.1 of Triticum monococcum. NCBI lineage: Eukaryota > Viridiplantae > Streptophyta > Magnoliopsida > Poales > Poaceae > Triticum > Triticum monococcum. The sequence goes on from CM067846.1 coordinate 515,553,006, forward strand.
GGAGGAGTCCTACTCCCGGTGGGAGTAGGACTCCCCTGCGCCTCCTCTCCCTTGGCCGGCCGGCTCCCCTCCTCCAACCTTTATATACGGGGGCAGGGGGCACCCCAAGACACACAACTTGATCCTTGAGATCGTTCCTTAGCCGTGTGCGGTGCCCCCTGCCACCAAATTCCACCTCGATCATATCGTTGTAGAGCTTAGGCGAAGCCCTACGTCGGTAGTACATCAAGATCGTCACCACGCCGTCGTGCTGACGGAACTCCTCCCCGAAGCTTTGCTGGATCGGAGCCCGGGGATCGTCATCGAGCTGAACGTGTGCTAAGAACTCGGAGGTGCCGGAGTAACGGTGCTTGGATCGGTCGGATCGGGAAGAAGACGTACGACTAATTCCTCTATGTTGTGTGATCGCTTCCGCAGTCGGTCTGCGTTGGTACGTAGACAACACTCTCCCCTCTCGTTGCTGTGCATCACCATGATCTTGCGTGTGCGTAGGAAAATTTTCGAAATTACTACGTTTCCCCAACAGTGGCATCCGAGCCTAGGTTTTATGGTTTGATGTTATTTGCACGAGTAGAACACAAGTGAGTTGTGGGCGATACAAGTCATACTGCCTACCAGCATGTCATACTTTGGTTCGGCGGTATTGTTGGTTGAGACGATCCGGACCAACCTTACGCGTACTCTTACGCGAGACCGGTTCCCTCGACGTGCTTTGCACATAGATGGCTTGCGGAAGACTGTCTCTCCAACTTTAGTTGAACCAAGTGTGACTACGCCCGGTCCTTGAGAAGGTTAAAACGGAGTCTATTTGACAAACTATCGTTGTGGTTTTGATGCGTAGGTGAGATGAGTTCTTACTTAAGCCCGTAGCAGCCACGTAAAACTTGCAACAAACAAAGTAGAGAACGTCTAACTTGTTTTTGCAGGGTATGTTGTGATGTGATATGGTCAAGACATGATGCTGATTTTATTGTATGAGATGATCATGTTTTGTAACCGAGTTATCGGCAACTGGCAGGAGCCATATGGTTGTCGCTTTATTATATGCAATGCAATCGCGATGTAATGCTTTACTTTATTACTAAGCGGTAGTGATAGTCGTGGAAGCATAAGATTGGCGAGACGACAACGTTGCTACGATGGAGATCAAGGTGGCGCGCCGGTGACGATGGTGATCATGACGGTGCTTCGGAGATGGAGATCACAAGCACAAGATGATGATGGCCATATCATATCACTTATATTGATTGCATGTGATGTTTATCCTTTTATGCATCTTATCTTGCTTTGATTGACGGTAGCATTATAAGATGATCTCTCACTAAATTATCAAGAAGTGTTCTCCCTGAGTATGCACCGTTGCCAAAGTTCGTCGTGCCCAGACACCAAGTGATGATCGGGTGTGATAAGCTCTACGTCCATCTACAACGGGTGCAAGCCAGTTTTGCACACGCAGAATACTCAGGTTATACTTGACGAGCCTAGCATATGCAGATATGGCCTCGGAACACAGAGACCGAAAGGTCGAGCGTGAATCATATAGTAGATATGATCAACATGACGATGTTCACCATTGAAAACTACTCCATCTCACGTGATGATCGGTTATGGTTTAGTTGATTTGGATCACGTGATCACTTAGAGGATTAGAGGGATATCTATCTAAGTGGGAGTTCTTAAGTAATATGATTAATTGAACTTTAATTTATCATGATTTTAGTCCTGGTAGCATTTTGCAAATTATGTTGTAGATCAATAGCTCGCGTTGTTGCTTCCCTGTGTTTATTTTTGATATGTTCCTAGAGAAAATTGTGTTGAAAGATGTTAGTAGCAATGATGCGGATTGGATCCGTGATCTGAGGTTTATCCTCATTGCTGCACAGAAGAATTATGTCCTTGATGCACCGCTAGGTGACAGACCTATTGCAGGAGCAGATGCAGACGTTATGAACGTTTGGCTAGCTCAATATGATGACTACTTGATAGTTTAGTGCACCATGCTTAATGGCTTAGAATCGGGACTTCAAAGACGTTTTGAACGTCATGGACCATATGAGATGTTCCAGGAGTTGATGTTAATATTTCAAGCAAATACCCGAGTTGAGAGATATGAAGTCTCCAACAAGTTCTATAGCTAAAAGATGGAGGAGAATCGCTCAACTAGTGAGCATGTGCTCAGATTGTCTGAGTACTACAATCGCTTGAATCAAGTGGGAGTTAATCTTCCAGATAAGATAGTGATTGACAGAATTCTCAAGTCACCATCACCAAGTTAGTAGAACTTCATGATGAACTATAATATGCAAGGGATAACGGACACAACTCCCAAGCTCTTCGTGATGCTGAAATCAACGAAGGTAGAAATCAAGAAAAACATCAAGTGTTGATGGTTGACAAGACCACTAGTTTCAAGAAAAGGGCAAAGGGAAGAAGGGGAACTTCAAGAAGAACGGCAAGCAAGTTGCTGCTCGAGTGAAGAAGCCCAAGTCTGATCCTAAGCCTGAGACTAAGTGCTTCTACTGCAAAGGGACTGGTCACTGGAAGCGGAACTACCCCAAGTGATTGGCGGATAAGAAGGATGGCAAAGTGAACATAAGTATATTTGATATACATGTTATTGATGTGTACTTTACTAGTGTTTATAGCAACCCCTTAGTATTTGATGCTAGTTCAGTTGCTAAGAGTAGTAACTCGAAACGGGAGTTGCAGAATAAACAGAGACTAGTTAAGGGTGAAGTGACGATGTGTGTTGGAAGTGGTTCCAAGATTGATATGATCATCATCGCACACTCCCTATAATTTCGGGATTAGTGTTGAACCTAAATAAGTGTTATTTGGTGTTTGCGTTGAACATGAATATGATTTGATCATGTTTACTGTAATACGGTTATTCATTTAAGTAAGAGAATAAATTGTTGTTCTGTTTACATGAATAAAACCTAATATGGTTTCACACCCAATGAAAATAGTTCATTGGACCTCGATCTTAATAATACACATATTCGTAATATTGAAACCAAAAGATGCAAAGTTAATAATGATAGTGCAACTTATTTGTGGCACTGCTGTTTAGGTCATATTGGTATAAAGCGCATGAAGAAACTCCATGCTGATGGGCTTTCGGAATCACTTGATTATGAATCACTTGATGCTTGCGAACCATGCCTTTTGGGCAAGATGACTAAAACGCCGTTCTCCGGAACAATGGAGCGAGAAAAGATTTGTTGGAAATCATACATACTGATGTATGTGGTCCGATGAATATTGAGGCTCGCGACAGATATCATTATTTTCTGATCTTCACAAATGATTTGAGCAGATATGAGTATATCTACTTGATGAAACATAAGTCTGAAACATTTGAAAAGTTCAAAGAATTTCAGAGTGAAGTGAAAAACATCGTGACAAGAAAATAAAGTTTCTACGATCTGATCGCGGAGACAAATATTTGAGTTACGAGTTTGGTCTTCAGTTAAAACAATGTGAAATAGTTTCACTACTCACGCCACCTGGAACACCACATCATAATGGTGTGTCCGAACATCATAACCGTACTTTATTAGATATAGTGCAATCTATGATGTCTCTTACCGATTTACCACTATTGTTTTTGGGTCATGCATTAGAGACAGCTGCATTCACGTTAAAAAGGGGCACCATCTATATCCGTCGAGACGACGCCTTATGAACTGTGGTTTGGCAAGAAACCAAAGTTGTCGTTTCTTAAAGTTTGGGGTTGCGATGCTTATATGAAAAAGTTTCATCCTGATAAGCTCAAAACTCAAATCGGAGAAGTGCATCTTCATAGGATACTGTTGGATACACCTTCTACCACAGATCCGAAGGCAAGACTTTTATTGCTAAATTCGGAAACTTTCTGGAGAAGGAGTTTCTCTCGAAAGAAGTGAGTGGGAGGAAAGTAGAACTTGACGAGGTAACTATACCTGCTCCCTTATTGGAAAGTAGTACATCACAGAAAACTGTTTCTGTGACACCTACACCAATTAGTGAGGGAGCTAATGATGATGATCATGTAACTTCAGATCAAGTTACTACCGAACCTTGTAGGTAAACCAGAGTAAGATCCACGCCAGAGTGGTACGGTAATCCTTCTCTGGAAGTCATGCTACTAGACCATGATGAACCTACGAACTATGAGGAAGCGATGATGAGCCCAGATTCCGCGAAATGGTTTGAGACCATGAAATCTGAGATATGATCCATGTATGAGAACAAAGTATGGACTTTGATGGATTTGCCCGATGATCGGCAAGCCATAGAAAATAAATGGATCTTCAAGAGGAAGACGGACGCTGATAGTAGTGTTACTATCTACAAAGCTAGAATTGTCGCAAAAGTTTTTGACAAGTTCAAGGTGTTGACTACGATGAGTTTTTCTCACTCATATCTATGCTTAAGTCTGTCCGAATCATGTTAGCAATTGCCGCATTTTATGAAATCTGGCAAATGGATAAACAAAACTGCATTCCTTAATGGATTTATTAAAGAAGAGTTGTATGTGATGCAACTAGAAGGTTTTGTCAATCCAAAAGGTGCTAACAAAATGTGCAAGCACCAGCGATCCATCTGTGGACTGGTGCAAGCATCTCGGAGTTAGAATATACGCTTTGATAAGTTGATCAAAGCATATAGTTTTATACAGACTTGCGGTGAAGCCTGTATTTACAAGAAAGTGAGTGGGAGCACTACAACATTTCTGATAAGTATATGTGAATGACATATTGTTGATCGGAAAGAATGTAGAATTATTCTGTAAAGCATAAAGGAGTGTTTGAAAGGAGTTTTTCAAAGAAAGACTTCGGTGAAGCTGCTTAAATATTGAGCTTCAAGATCTATAGAGATAGATTAAGACGCTTGATAAGTTTTTCAATAAGTACATACCTTGAAAAGATTTTGAAGTAGTTCAAAATGGAACAGTCAAAGAAAAAGTTTCTTGCCTGTGTTACAAGGTGTGAAGTTGAGTAAGACTCAAAGCCCGACCACGGCAGAAGATAGAAAGAGAATGAAAGTCATTCCCTATGCCTTGGCCATAGGTTCTATAAAATATGTCATGCTATATACCAGATCTATTGTATACCCTGCACTGATTTGGCAAGGGAGTACAATAGTGATCTAGGAGTAGATCACTGGACAGCGGTCAGAATTATCCTTAGTGAAATAAGGATATGTTTCTCGATTATGGACGTGACAAAAGGTTCGTCGTAAAGGGTTACGCCGATGCAAGTTTTGACACTAATCTAGATGACTCTAAGTCTCAGTCTAGATACATATTGAAAGTGGGAGCAATTAGCTAGAGTAGCTCCATGAAGAGCATAGTTGACATAGAAATTTGCAAAATACATGTGGATCTGAATATGGCAGACCCGTTGACTAAGATTCTCTCACAAGCAAAACATGATCACACCTTAGTACTCTTTGGGTGTTAATCACATATAGATGTGAACTAGATTACTGACTCTAGTAAACCCTTTGAGTGTTGGTCACATGACGATGTGGACTAAGGGTGTTAATCACATGGTGATGTGAACTATTGCTGCTAAATCACATGGCGATGTGAACTAGATTATTGACTCTAGTGCAAGTGGGAGACTGGAGGAAATATGCTCTAGAGGCAATAATAAAGTTATTATTTATTTCCTTATATCATGATAAATGTTTATTATTCATGCTAGAATTGTATTAACCGGAAACATAATACATGTGTGAATACATAGACCAACAGAGTGTCACTAGTATGCCTCTACTTGACTAGCTCGTTAATCAAAGATGGTTATGTTTCCTAACCATGAACAAAGAGTTGTTATTTGATTAACGAGGTCACATCATTAGTAGAATGATCTGATTGACATGACCCATTCCATTAGCTTAGCACCCGATCGTTTAGTATGTTGCTATTGCTTTCTTCATGACTTATACATGTTCCTACAACTATGAGATTATGCAACTCCCGTTTACCGGAGGAACACTTTGGGTACTACCAAACGTCACAACGTAACTGGGTGATTATAAAGGAGTACTACAGGTGTCTCCAATGGTAGATGTTGGGTTGGCGTATTTCGAGATTAGGGTTTGTCACTCCGATTGTCGGAGAGGTATCTCTGGGCCCTCTCGGTAATGCACATCACGTAAGCCTTGCAAGCATTACAACTAATGAGTTAGTTGTGGGATGATGTATTACAGAACGAGTAAAGAGACTTGCGGGTAACGAGATTGAACTAGGTATTGGATACCGACGATCGAATCTCGGGCAAGTAACATACCGATGACAAAGGGAACAACGTATGTTGTTATGCGGTCTGACCGATAAAGATCTTCGTAAAATATGTAGGAGCCAATATGGGCATCCAGGTCCCGCTATTGGTTATTGACCGGAGACGTGTCTCGGTCATGTCTACATTGTTCTCGAACCGTAGGGTCCGCACGCTTAACGTTACGATGACAGTTATTATGAGTTTATGCATTTTGATGTACCGAAGGTTGTTCGGAGTCCCGGATGAGATCACGGACATGACGAGGAGTCTCGAAATGGTCGAGACGTAAAGATTGATATATTGGAAGCCCATGTTTGGACATCGGAAGTGTTCCGGGTGAAATCGGGATTTTACTGGAATACCGGGAGGGTTACCGGAACCCCCCGGGAGACTAATGGGCCTATTGGGCCTTAGTGGAAAAGAGAAAAGGGAAACCCACAAGCTGGCCGGCGCCCCCCCTCTCCCCAAGTCCTATTAGGAATAGGATAGGGGGCCGGCCCCCCTTCTCTCTCTTTTCCCCCGGGAGTCCTAATTGGATTAGGATTGGGGGGAGGAGTCCTACTCCCGGTGGGAGTAGGACTCCCCTGCGCCTCCTCTCCCTTGGCCGGCCGGCTCCCCTCCTCCAACCTTTATATACGGGGGCAGGGGGCACCCCAAGACACACAACTTGATCCTTGAGATCGTTCCTTAGCCGTGTGCGGTGCCCCCTGCCACCAAATTCCACCTCGATCATATCGTTGTAGAGCTTAGGCGAAGCCCTGCGTCGGTAGTACATCAAGATCGTCACCACGCCGTCGTGCTGACGGAACTCCTCCCCGAAGCTTTGCTGGATCGGAGCCCGGGGATCGTCATCGAGCTGAACGTGTGCTAAGAACTCGGAGGTGCCGAAGTAACGGTGCTTGGATCGGTCGGATCGGGAAGAAGATGTACGACTACTTCCTCTATGTTGTGTGATCGCTTCCGCAGTCGGTCTGCGTTGGTACGTAGACAACACTCTCCCCTCTCGTTGCTGTGCATCACCATGATCTTGCGTGTGCGTTGGAAAATTTTCAAAATTACTACGTTCCCCAACAGTGGCATCCGAGCCTAGGTTTTATGGTTTGATGTTATTTGCACGAGTAGAACACAAGTGAGTTGTGGGCGATACAAGTCATACTGCCTACCAGCATGTCATACTTTGGTTCGGCGGTATTGTTGGTTGAGACGATCCGGACCAACCTTACGCGTACTCTTACGCGAGACCGGTTCCCTCGACATGCTTTGCACATAGATGGCTTGCGGAAGACTGTCTCTCCAACTTTAGTTGAACCAAGTGTGACTACGCCCGGTCCTTGAGAAGGTTAAAACGGAGTCTATTTGACAAACTATCGTTGTGGTTTTGATGCGTAGGTGAGATGAGTTCTTACTTAAGCCCGTAGCAGCCACGTAAAACTTGCAACAAACAAAGTAGAGAACGTCTAACTTGTTTTTGCAGGGTATGTTGTGATGTGATATGGTCAAGACATGATGCTGATTTTATTGTATGAGATGATCATGTTTTGTAACCGAGTTATCGGCAACTGGCAGGAGCCATATGGTTGTCGCTTTATTGTATGCAATGCAATCGCGATGTAATGCTTTACTTTATTACTAAGCGGTAGTGATAGTCGTGGAAGCATAAGATTGGCGAGACGACAACGTTGCTACGATGGAGATCAAGGTGGCGCGCCGGTGACGATGGTGATCATGACGGTGCTTCGGAGATGGAGATCACAAGCACAAGATGATGATGGCCATATCATATCACTTATATTGATTGCATGTGATGTTTATCCTTTTATGCATCTTATCTTGCTTTGATTAACGGTAGCATTATAAGATGATCTCTCACTAAATTATCAAGAAGTGTTCTCCCTGAGTATGCACCGTTGCCAAAGTTCGTCGTGCCCAGACACCACGTGATGATCGGGTGTGATAAGCTCTACGTCCATCTACAACGGGTGCAAGCCAGTTTTGCACACGCAGAATACTCAGGTTATACTTGACGAGCCTAGCATATGCAGATATGGCCTCGGAACACAGAGACCGAAAGGTCGAGCGTGAATCATATAGTAGATATGATCAACATGACGATGTTCACCATTGAAAACTACTCCATCTCACGTGATGATCGGTTATGGTTTAGTTGATTTGGATCACGTGATCACTTAGAGGATTAGAGGGATGTCTATCTAAGTGGGAGTTCCTAAGTAATTTGATTAACTGAACTTAAACTTATCATGAACTTAGTACCTGATAGTATCTTGCTTGTTTATGTTGATTGTAGATAGATGGCTCGTGCTGTTGTTCCGTTGAATTTTAATGCGTTCCTTGAGAAAGCAAAGTTGAAAGATGATGGTAGCAATTACACGGTCTGGGTCCGTAACCTGAGGATTATCCTCATTGCTGCACAGAAGAATTACGTCCTGGAAGCACCGCTGGGTGCCAGGCCTGCTGCTGGAGCAACGCCAGATGTTATGAACATCTGGCAGAGCAAAGCTGATGACTACTCGATAGTTCAGTGTGCCATGCTTTACGGCTTAGAATCGGGACTTCAACGACGTTTTGAACGTCATGGAGCATATGAGATGTTCCAAGAGTTGAAGTTAATATTTCAAGCAAATGCCCGAATTGAGAGATATGAAGTCTCCAATGAGTTCTATAGCTGCAAGATGGAGGAGAACAGTTCTGTCAGTGAGCATATACTCAAAATGTCTGGGTATAATAATCACTTGATTCAGATGGGAGTTAATCTTCCAGATGACTGCGTCATTGACAGAATTCTCCAATCACTGCCACCAAGCTACAAGAGCTTCGTGATGAACTATAATATGCAAGGGATGAACAAGACTATTCCCGAGCTCTTCGCAATGCTGAAAGCTGCGGAGGTAGAAATCAAGAAGGAGCATCAAGTGTTGATGGTTAGCAAAACCACTAGTTTCAAGAAAAAGGGCAAAGGGAAGAAGAAGGGAAACTTCAAGAAGAACAGCAAGCAAGTTGCTGCTCAGGAGAAGAAACCCAAGTCTGGACCTAAGCCTGAAACTGAGTGCTTCTACTGCAAGCAGACTGGTCACTGGAAGCGGAACTGCCCCAAGTATTTGGCGGATAAGAAGGATGGCAAAGTGAGCAAAGGTATATGTGATATACATGTTATTGATGTGTACCTTACTAGAGCTCGCAGTAGCACCTGGGTATTTGATACTGGTTCTGTTGCTAATATTTGCAACTCGAAACAGGGACTACGGAATAAGCGGACACTAGCAAAGGACGAGGTGACGATGCGCGTGGGAAATGGTTCCAAAGTCGATGTGATCGCGGTCGGCACGCTACCTCTACATCTACCTTCGGGATTAATATTAGACCTAAATAATTGTTATTTGGTGCCAGCGTTGAGCATGAACATTATATCTGGATCTTGTTTAATGCGAGACGGTTATTCATTTAAATCAGAGAATAATGGTTGTTCTATTTATATGAATAATATCTTTTATGGTCATGCACCTTTGAAGAGTGGTCTATTCTTGTTGAATCTCGAAGATAGTGATACACATATTCATAATGTAGAAGCCAAAAGATGCAAAGTTAATAATGATAGTGCAACTTATTTGTGGCACTGCCGTTTAGGTCATATCGGTGTAAAGCGCATGAAGAAACTCCATACTGATGGGCTTTTGGAACCACTTGATTATGAATCACTTGGTACTTGCGAACCGTGCCTCATAGGCAAGATGACTAAAACACCGTTGTCCGGTACTATGGAGAGAGCAACAGATTTGTTGGAAATCATACATACCGATGTATGTGGTCCGATGAATATTGAGGCTCGTGGCGGATATCGTTATTTTCTCACCTTCACAGATGATTTAAGCAGATATGGGTATATCTACTTGATGAAACATAAGTCTGAAACATTTGAAAAGTTCAAAGAATTTCAGAGTGAGGTTGAAAATCATCGTAACAAGAAAATAAAGTCTCTACGATCTGATCGTGGAGGAGAATATTTGAGTTATGAGTTTGGTATACATTTGAAAAATTGTGGAATAGTTTCGCAACTCACGCCACCCGGAACACCACAGCGTAATGGTGTGTCCGAACGTCGTAATCGTACTTTACTAGATATGGTGCGATCTATGATGTCTCTTACTGATTTACCGCTATCGTTTTGGGGTTATGCTTTAGAGACGGCCGCATTCACGTTAAATAGGGCACCATCAAAATCCGTTGAGACGACGCCTTATGAACTATGGTTTGGCAAGAAACCAAAGTTGTCGTTTCTTAAAGTTTGGGGCTGCGATGCTTATGTGAAAAAGCTTCAACCTGATAAGCTCGAACCCAAAGCGGAGAAATGTGTCTTCATAGGTTACCCAAAGGAAACTGTTGGGTATACCTTCTATCACAGATCCGAAGGCAAGACATTCGTTGCTAAGAATGGATCATTTCTAGAGAAGGAGTTTCTCTCGAAAGAAGTGAGTGGGAGGAAAGTAGAACTTGACGAGGTAACTGTACCTGCTCCCTTATTGGAAAATAGTACATCACAGAAAACTGTTTCTGCGACACCTATACCAATCAGTGAGGAAGCTAATGATGATGATCATGAAACTTCAGGGCAAGATGCTACTGAACCACGTAGATCAACCAGAGTGAGATCCGCACCAGAGTGGTACGGTAATCCAGTTCTGGAAGTCATGCTACTAGATCATGATGAACCTACGAACTATGAAGAAGCGATGGTGAGCCCAGATTCCGCAAAGTGGCTTGAGGCCATGAAATCTGAGATGGGATCCATGTATGAGAACAAAGTATGGACTTTGGTTGACTTGCCCGATGATCGGCAAGCAATTGAGAATAAATGGATCTTCAAGAAAAAGACTGACGCTGACGGTAATGTTACTGTCTATAAAGCTCGACTTGTCGCAAAAGGTTTTCGACAAGTTCAAGGGGTTGACTACGATGAGACTTTCTCACCCGTAGCGATGCTTAAGTCCGTCAGAATTATGTTAGCAATTGCCGCATTTTATGATTATGAAATATGGCAGATGGATGTCAAAACTGCATTCCTGAATGGATTTCTAGAAGAAGAGTTGTATATGATACAACCAGAAGGTTTTGTCGATCCAAAAGGAGCTAACAAAGTATGCAAACTCCAGCGATCCATTTATGGACTGGTGCAAGCATCTCGGAGTTGGAATAAACGCTTTGGTAGTGTGATCAAAGCATTTGGCTTTATACAGACTTTTGGAGAAGCCTGTATTTACAAGAAAGTGAGTGGGAGCTCTGTAGCATTTCTGATATTATATGTGGATGACATATTACTGATTGGAAATGATATAGAATTTCTGGATAGCATAAAGGGATACTTGAATAAAAGTTTTTCAATGAAAGACCTCGGGGAAGCTGCTTACATATTAGGCATAAAGATCTATAGAGATAGATCAAAACGCTTAATTGGACTTTCACAGAGCACATACCTTGACAAGATTTTGAAGAAGTTCAAAATGGATCAAGCAAAGAAAGGGTTCTTGCCTGTGTTACAAGGTGTGAAGTTGAGTCAGACTCAATGCCCGACCACTGCAGAAGATAGAGAGAAAATGGAAGATGTTCCCTATGCTTCAGCCATAGGCTCTATCATGTATGCAATGCTGTGTACCAGACCTGATGTGTGCCTTGCTATAAGTTTAGCAGGGAGGTACCAAAGTAATCCAGGAGTGGATCACTGGACAGCGGTCAAGAACATCCTGAAATACCTGAAAAGGACTAAGGATATGTTTCTCATATATGGAGGTGACAAAGAACTCACCGTAAGAGGTTACGTTGATGCAAGCTTTGACACTGATCCAGACGATTCTAAATCGCAAACCGGATACGTGTTTACTTTAAACGGTGGAGCTGTCAGTTGGTGCAGTTCTAAACAAAGCGTCGTAGCGGGATCTACATGTGAAGCGGAGTACATAGCTGCTTCGGAAGCAGCAAACGAAGGAGTCTGGATGAAGGAGTTCATATCCGATCTAGGTGTCATACCTAGTGCATCGGGTCCAATGAAAATCTTCTGTGACAATACTGGTGCAATTGCCTTGGCAAAGGAATCCAGATTTCACAAAAGAACCAAACACATCAAGAGACGCTTCAACTCCATCCGGCATTTAGTCCGGGTGGGAGACATAGAGATTTGCAAGATACATACGGATCTGAATGTTGCAGACCCGTTGACTAAGCCTCTTCCACGAGCAAAACATGATCAGCACCAAGGCTCCATGGGTGTTAGAATCATTACTGTGTAATCTAGATTATTGACTCTAGTGCAAGTGGGAGACTGAAGGAAATATGCCCTAGAGGCAATAATAAAGTTATTATTTATTTCCTTATATCATGATAAATGTTTATTATTCATGCTAGAATTGTATTAACCGGAAACATAATACATGTGTGAATACATAGACCAACAGAGTGTCACTAGTATGCCTCTACTTGACTAGCTCGTTAATCAAAGATGGTTATGTTTCCTAACCATGAACAAGGAGTTGTTATTTGATTAACGAGGTCACATCATTAGTAGAATGATCTGATTGACATGACCCATTCCATTAGCTTAGCACCCGATCGTTTAGTATGTTGCTATTGCTTTCTTCATGACTTATACATGTTCCTACAACTATGAGATTATGCAACCCCCGTTTACCGGAGGAACACTTTGGGTACTACCAAACGTCACAACGTAACTGGGTGATTATAAAGGAGTACTACAGGTGTCTCCAATGGTAGATGTTGGGTTGGCGTATTTCGAGATTAGGGTTTGTCACTCCGATTGTCGGAGAGGTATCTCTGGGCCCTCTCGGTAATGCACATCACATAAGCCTTGCAAGCACTGCAACTAATATGTTAGCTGTGAGATGATGTATTACGGAACGAGTAAAGAGACTTGCCGGTAACGAGATTGAACTAGGTATTGGATACCGACGATCGAATCTCGGTCAAGTAACATACCGATGACAAAGGGAACAACGTATGTTGTTATGCGGTCTGACCGATAAAGATCTTCGTAGAATATGTAGGAGCCAATATGGGCATCCAGGTCCCGCTATTGGTTATTGACCGGAGACGTGTCTTGGTCATGTCTACATTGTTCTCGAACCGTAGGGTCCGCACGCTTAACGTTACGATGACAGTTATTATGAGTTTATGCATTTTGATGTACCGAAGGTTGTTCGGAGTCCCGGATGAGATCACGGACATGACGAGGAGTCTCGAAATGGTCGAGACGTAAAGATTGATATATTGGAAGCCCATGTTTGGACATCGGAAGTGTTCCGGGTGAAATCGGGATTTTACCGGAATACCGGGAGGGTTACCGGAACCCCCCGGGAGACTAATGGGCCTATTGGGCCTTAGTGGAAAAGAGAAAAAGGAAGCCCACAAGCTGGCCGGCGCCCCCCCTCTCCCCAAGTCCTATTAGGAATAGGATAGGGGGCCGGCCCCCCTTCTCTCTCTTTTCCCCCGGGAGTCCTAATTGGATTAGGATTGGGGGGAGGAGTCCTACTCCCGGTGGGAGTAGGACTCCCCTGCGCCTCCTCTCCCTTGGCCGGCCAGCTCCCCTCCTCCAACCTTTATATACGGGGGCAGGGGGCACCCCAAGACACACAACTTGATCCTTGAGATCGTTCCTTAGCCGTGTGCGGTGCCCCCTGCCACCAAATTCCACCTCGATCATATCGTTGTAGAGCCTAGGCGAAGCCCTGCGTCGATAGTACATCAAGATCGTCACCACGCCGTCGTGCTGACGGAACTCCTCCCCGAAGCTTTGCTGGATCGGAGCCCGGGGATCGTCATCGAGCTGAACGTGTGCTAAGAACTCGGAGGTGCCGGAGTAACGGTGCTTGGATCGGTCAGATCGGGAAGAAGACGTACGACTACTTCCTCTACGTTGTGTGATCGCTTCCGCAGTCGGTCTGCGTTGGTACGTAGACAACACTCTCCCCTCTCGTTGCTGTGCATCACCATGATCTTGCGTGTGCGTAGGAAAATTTTCGAAATTACTACGTACCAACAGTGGCATCCGAGCCTAGGTTTTATGGTTTGATGTTATTTGCACGAGTAGAACACAAGTGAGTTGTGGGCGATACAAGTCATACTGCCTACCAGCATGTCATACTTTGGTTCGGCGGTATTGTTGGTTGAGACGATCCGGACCAACCTTACGCGTACTCTTACGCGAGACCGGTTCCCTCGACATGCTTTGCACATAGATGGCTTGCGGAAGACTGTCTCTCCAACTTTAGTTGAACCAAGTGTGACTACGCCCGGTCCTTGAGAAGGTTAAAACGGAGTCTATTTGACGAACTATCGTTGTGGTTTTGATGCGTAGGTGAGATGAGTTCTTACTTAAGCCCGTAGCAGCCACGTAAAACTTGCAACAAACAAAGTAGAGAACGTCTAACTTGTTTTTGCAGGGTATGTTGTGATGTGATATGGTCAAGACATGATGCTGATTTTATTGTATGAGATGATCATGTTTTGTAACCGAGTTATCGGCAACTGGCAGGAGCCATATGGTTGTCGCTTTATTGTATGCAATGCAATCGCGATGTAATGCTTTACTTTATTACTAAGCGGTAGTGATAGTCGTGGAAGCATAAGATTGGCGAGACGACAACGTTGCTACGATGGAGATCAAGGTGGCGCGCCGGTGACGATGGTGATCATGACGGTGCTTCGGAGATGGAGATCACAAGCACAAGATGATGATGGCCATATCATATCACTTATATTGATTGCATGTGATGTTTATCCTTTTATGCATCTTATCTTGCTTTGATTAACGGTAGCATTATAAGATGATCTCTCACTAAATTATCAAGAAGTGTTCTCCCTGAGTATGCACCGTTGCCAAAGTTCGTCGTGCCCAGACACCACGTGATGATCGGGTGTGATAAGCTCTACGTCCATCTACAACGGGTGCAAGCCAGTTTTGCACACGCAGAATACTCAGGTTATACTTGACGAGCCTAGCATATGCAGATATGGCCTCGGAACACAGAGACCGAAAGGTCGAGCGTGAATCATATAGTAGATATGATCAACATGACGATGTTCACCATTGAAAACTACTCCATCTCACGTGATGATCGGTTATGGTTTAGTTGATTTGGATCACGTGATCACTTAGAGGATTAGAGGGATGTCTATCTAAGTGGGAGTTCCTAAGTAATTTGATTAACTGAACTTAAACTTATCATGAACTTAGTACCTGATAGTATCTTGCTTGTTTATGTTGATTGTAGATAGATGGCTCGTGCTGTTGTTCCGTTGAATTTTAATGCGTTCCTTGAGAAAGCAAAGTTGAAAGATGATGGTAGCAATTACACGGTCTGGGTCCGTAACCTGAGGATTATCCTCATTGCTGCACAGAAGAATTACGTCCTGGAAGCACCGCTGGGTGCCAGGCCTGCTGCTGGAGCAACGCCAGATGTTATGAACATCTGGCAGAGCAAAGCTGATGACTACTCGATAGTTCAGTGTGCCATGCTTTACGGCTTAGAATCGGGACTTCAACGACGTTTTGAACGTCATGGAGCATATGAGATGTTCCAAGAGTTGAAGTTAATATTTCAAGCAAATGCCCGAATTGAGAGATATGAAGTCTCCAATGAGTTCTATAGCTGCAAGATGGAGGAGAACAGTTCTGTCAGTGAGCATATACTCAAAATGTCTGGGTATAATAATCACTTGATTCAGATGGGAGTTAATCTTCCAGATGACTGCGTCATTGACAGAATTCTCCAATCACTGCCACCAAGCTACAAGAGCTTCGTGATGAACTATAATATGCAAGGGATGAACAAGACTATTCCCGAGCTCTTCGCAATGCTGAAAGCTGCGGAGGTAGAAATCAAGAAGGAGCATCAAGTGTTGATGGTTAGCAAAACCACTAGTTTCAAGAAAAAGGGCAAAGGGAAGAAGAAGGGAAACTTCAAGAAGAACAGCAAGCAAGTTGCTGCTCAGGAGAAGAAACCCAAGTCTGGACCTAAGCCTGAAACTGAGTGCTTCTACTGCAAGCAGACTGGTCACTGGAAGCGGAACTGCCCCAAGTATTTGGCGGATAAGAAGGATGGCAAAGTGAGCAAAGGTATATGTGATATACATGTTATTGATGTGTACCTTACTAGAGCTCGCAGTAGCACCTGGGTATTTGATACTGGTTCTGTTGCTAATATTTGCAACTCGAAACAGGAACTACGGAATAAGCGGACACTAGCAAAGGACGAGGTGACGATGCGCGTGGGAAACGGTTCCAAAGTCGATGTGATCGCGGTCGGCACGCTACCTCTACATCTACCTTCGGGATTAATATTAGACCTAAATAATTGTTATTTGGTGCCAGCGTTGAGCATGAACATTATATCTGGATCTTGTTTAATGCGAGACGGTTATTCATTTAAATCAGAGAATAATGGTTGTTCTATTTATATGAATAATATCTTTTATGGTCATGCACCTTTGAAGAGTGGTCTATTCTTGTTGAATCTCGAAGATAGTGATACACATATTCATAATGTAGAAGCCAAAAGATGCAAAGTTAATAATGATAGTGCAACTTATTTGTGGCACTGCCGTTTAGGTCATATCGGTGTAAAGCGCATGAAGAAACTCCATACTGATGGGCTTTTGGAACCACTTGATTATGAATCACTTGGTACTTGCGAACCGTGCCTCATAGGCAAGATGACTAAAACACCGTTCTCCGGTACTATGGAGAGAGCAACAGATTTGTTGGAAATCATACATACCGATGTATGTGGTCCGATGAATATTGAGGCTCGTGGCGGATATCGTTATTTTCTCACCTTCACAGATGATTTAAGCAGATATGGGTATATCTACTTGATGAAACATAAGTCTGAAACATTTGAAAAGTTCAAAGAATTTCAGAGTGAGGTTGAAAATCATCGTAACAAGAAAATAAAGTCTCTACGATCTGATCGTGGAGGAGAATATTTGAGTTATGAGTTTGGTATACATTTGAAAAATTGTGGAATAGTTTCGCAACTCACGCCACCCGGAACACCACAGCGTAATGGTGTGTCCGAACGTCGTAATCGTACTTTACTAGATATGGTGCGATCTATGATGTCTCTTACTGATTTACCGCTATCGTTTTGGGGTTATGCTTTAGAGACGGCCGCATTCACGTTAAATAGGGCACCATCAAAATCCGTTGAGACGACGCCTTATGAACTATGGTTTGGCAAGAAACCAAAGTTGTCATTTCTTAAAGTTTGGGGCTGCGATGCTTATGTGAAAAAGCTTCAACCTGATAAGCTCGAACCCAAAGCGGAGAAATGTGTCTTCATAGGTTACCCAAAGGAAACTGTTGGGTATACCTTCTATCACAGATCCGAAGGCAAGACATTCGTTGCTAAGAATGGATCATTTCTAGAGAAGGAGTTTCTCTCGAAAGAAGTGAGTGGGAGGAAAGTAGAACTTGACGAGGTAACTGTACCTGCTCCCTTATTGGAAAATAGTACATCACAGAAAACTGTTTCTGCGACACCTATACCAATCAGTGAGGAAGCTAATGATGATGATCATGAAACTTCAGGGCAAGATGCTACTGAACCACGTAGATCAACCAGAGTGAGATCCGCACCAGAGTGGTACGGTAATCCAGTTCTGGAAGTCATGCTACTAGATCATGATGAACCTACGAACTATGAAGAAGCGATGGTGAGCCCAGATTCCGCAAAGTGGCTTGAGGCCATGAAATCTGAGATGGGATCCATGTATGAGAACAAAGTATGGACTTTGGTTGACTTGCCCGATGATCGGCAAGCAATTGAGAATAAATGGATCTTCAAGAAAAAGACTGACGCTGACGGTAATGTTACTGTCTATAAAGCTCGACTTGTCGCAAAAGGTTTTCGACAAGTTCAAGGGGTTGACTACGATGAGACTTTCTCACCCGTAGCGATGCTTAAGTCCGTCAGAATTATGTTAGCAATTGCCGCATTTTATGATTATGAAATATGGCAGATGGATGTCAAAACTGCATTCCTGAATGGATTTCTGGAAGAAGAGTTGTATATGATACAACCAGAAGGTTTTGTCGATCCAAAAGGAGCTAACAAAGTATGCAAACTCCAGCGATCCATTTATGGACTGGTGCAAGCATCTCGGAGTTGGAATAAACGCTTTGGTAGTGTGATCAAAGCATTTGGCTTTATACAGACTTTTGGAGAAGCCTGTATTTACAAGAAAGTGAGTGGGAGCTCTGTAGCATTTCTGATATTATATGTGGATGACATATTACTGATTGGAAATGATATAGAATTTCTAGATAGCATAAAGGGATACTTGAATAAAAGTTTTTCAATGAAAGACCTCGGGGAAGCTGCTTACATATTAGGCATAAAGATCTATAGAGATAGATCAAAACGCTTAATTGGACTTTCACAGAGCACATACCTTGACAAGATTTTGAAGAAGTTCAAAATGGATCAAGCAAAGAAAGGGTTCTTGCCTGTGTTACAAGGTGTGAAGTTGAGTCAGACTCAATGCCCGACCACTGCAGAAGATAGAGAGAAAATGGAAGATGTTCCCTATGCTTCAGCCATAGGCTCTATCATGTATGCAATGCTGTGTACCAGACCTGATGTGTGCCTTGCTATAAGTTTAGCAGGGAGGTACCAAAGTAATCCAGGAGTGGATCACTGGACAGCGGTCAAGAACATCCTGAAATACCTAAAAAGGACTAAGGATATGTTTCTCATATATGGAGGTGACAAAGAACTCACCGTAAGAGGTTACGTTGATGCAAGCTTTGACACTGATCCGGACGATTCTAAATCGCAAACCGGATACGTGTTTACTTTAAACGGTGGAGCTGTCAGTTGGTGCAGTTCTAAACAAAGCGTCGTAGCGGGATCTACATGTGAAGCGGAGTACATAGCTGCTTCGGAAGCAGCAAACGAAGGAGTCTGGATGAAGGAGTTCATATCCGATCTAGGTGTCATACCTAGTGCATCGGTCCAATGAAAATCTTCTGTGACAATACTGGTGCAATTGCCTTGGCAAAGGAATCCAGATTTCACAAAAGAACCAAACACATCAAGAGACGCTTCAACTCCATCCGGGATTTAGTCCAGGTGGGAGACATAGAGATTTGCAAGATACATACGGATCTGAATGTTGCAGACCCGTTGACTAAGCCTCTTCCACGAGCAAAACATGATCAGCACCAAGGCTCCATGGGTGTTAGAATCATTACTGTGTAATCTAGATTATTGACTCTAGTGCAAGTGGGAGACTGAAGGAAATATTCCCTAGAGGCAATAATAAAGTTATTATTTATTTCCTTATATCATGATAAATGTTTATTATTCATGCTAGAATTGTATTAACCGGAAACATAATACATGTGTGAATACATAGACCAACAGAGTGTCACTAGTATGCCTCTACTTGACTAGCTCGTTAATCAAAGATGGTTATGTTTCCTAACCATGAACAAGGAGTTGTTATTTGATTAACGAGGTCACATCATTAGTAGAATGATCTGATTGACATGACCCATTCCATTAGCTTAGCACCCGATCGTTTAGTATGTTGCTATTGCTTTCTTCATGACTTATACATGTTCCTACAACTATGAGATTATGCAACTCCCGTTTACCGAAGGAACACTTTGGGTACTACCAAACGTCACAACGTAACTGGGTGATTATAAAGGAGTACTACAGGTGTCTCCAATGGTAGATGTTGGGTTGGCGTATTTCGAGATTAGGGTTTGTCACTCCGATTGTCGGAGAGGTATCTCTGGGCCCTCTCGGTAATGCACATCACATAAGCCTTGCAAGCACTGCAACTAATATGTTAGTTGTGAGATGATGTATTACGGAACGAGTAAAGAGACTTGCCGGTAACGAGATTGAACTAGGTATTGGATACCGACGATCGAATCTCGGGCAAGTAACATACCGATGACAAGGGGAACAACGTATGTTGTTATGCGGTCTGACCGATAAAGATCTTCGTAGAATATGTAGGAGCCAATATGGGCATCCAGGTCCCGCTATTGGTTATTGACCGGAGACGTGTCTCGGTCATGTCTACATTGTTCTCGAACCGTAGGGTCCGCACGCTTAACGTTACGATGACAGTTATTATGAGTTTATGCATTTTGATGTACCGAAGGTTGTTCAGAGTCCCGGATGAGATCACGGACATGACGAGGAGTCTCGAAATGGTCGAGACGTAAAGATTGATATATTGGAAGCCCATGTTTGGACATCGGAAGTGTTCCGGGTGAAATCGGGATTTTACCGGAATACCGGGAGGGTTACCGGAACCCCCCGGGAGACTAATGGGCCTATTGGGCCTTAGTGGAAAAGAGAAAAAGGAAGCCCACAAGCTGGCCGGCGCCCCCCTCTCCCCAAGTCCTATTAGGAATAGGATAGGGGGCCGTCCCCCCTTCTCTCTCTTTTCCCCCGGGAGTCCTAATTGGATTAGGATTGGGGGGAGGAGTCCTACTCCCGGTGGAAGTAGGACTTCCCTGCGCCTCCTCTCCCTTGGCCGGCCGGCTCCCCTCCTCCAACCTTTATATACGGGGGCAGGGGGCACCCCAAGACACACAACTTGATCCTTGAGATCGTTCCTTAGCCGTTTGCGGTGCCCCCTGCCACCAAATTCCACCTCGATCATATCGTTGTAGAGCCTAGGCGAAGCCCTGCGTCGATAGTACATCAAGATCGTCACCACGCCGTCGTGCTGACGGAACTCCTCCCCGAAGCTTTGCTGGATCGGAGCCCGGGGATCGTCATCGAGCTGAACGTGTGCTAAGAACTCGGAGGTGCCGGAGTAACGGTGCTTGGATCGGTCGGATCGGGAAGAAGACGTACGACTACTTCCTCTACGTTGTGTGATCGCTTCCGCAGTCGGTCTGCGTTGGTACGTAGACAACACTCTCCCCTCTCGTTGCTGTGCATCACCATGATCTTGCGTGTGCGTAGGAAAATTTTCGAAATTACTACGTTCCCCAACACTCTCCCCCTTTGGCATCGAGACACCAAAAGGGCAAAGAGCATGAGACGTCTCTAACGTATCTATAATTTTTGATTGTTCCATGCTATTATATTATTTGTTTTGGATGTTTTATATGCATTAATATGCTATTTTATATTATTTTTGGGACTAACCTATTAACCTAGAGCCCATTGCCAGTTTCTATTTTTTCCTTGTTTTTGAGTTTCACAGAAAAGGAATACCAAATGGAATGAAACCTTCGTGATGATTTTTCTTGGACGAGAAGACAACCAGGAGACTTGGAGATGAAGTCGGAGGAGCCACAAGGCGGCCACAAGGACAGAGGGCGCGCCCAGGGGGGTAGGGCGGCCCCGCACCCTTGTGGGCCCCCCATGACCCTCCTGACCTAATTACTTTGCCTATATATTCCCAAATATCCTCAAACCACCAGAAGCATCCATGAAAACACTTTTCCACCACCGCGACCTTCTGTACCCGTGAGATCCCATCTAGGGACCTTTCCCGGCACCTTGCTGGAGGGGGATTCGATCATGGTGGGCTTCTACATCAACTCTATTGCCCTTCCGATGAAGTGTGAGTAGTTTACCACAGACCTACGGGTCCATAGCTAGTAGCTAGGTGGCTTCTTCTCTCTCTTTGATTCTCAATACCATGTTCTCCTCGATGTTCCTGGAGATCTATTCAATGTAATACTCTTTTGCGGTGTGTTTGCCGAGATCCGATGAATTGTGGATTTATGATCAGCTTATCTATGAATATTATTTGAATCTTCTCTGAATTCTTTTATGCAGATTTGATATCTTTGTAGTTCTCTTTGAACTATCGGTTTGGTTTGGCCAACTAGATTGGTTTTTCTTGCAATGGGAGAAGTCCTTATCTTCGGGTTCAATCTTGCGGTTTCCTTTCCTAGTGACAGTAGGGGCAGCAAGACACATATTGTATTGTTGCCATCGAGGATAAAAAGATGGGGTTTTCATCATATTGCTTGAGTTAACTCCTCTACATCATGGCATCTTACTTAATGCATTACTCTGTTCTTCATGAACTTAATACTCTAGATGCAGGAAGGAGTCGGTTGATGTGTGGAGTAATAGTAGTAGATGCAAAATCATTTCGGTCTACTTGACATGGACGTGATGCCTATATTCATGATCATTACCTTAGATATCGTCATAACTTTGCACTTTTCTATCAACTGTTCGGCAGTAATTTGTTCACCCATCATATTATTTGCTATCTTGAGAGAAGCCTCTAGTGAAACCTATGCCCCCCGGGTCTATTTTCCATCATATTAGTTTCCGATCTACTATTTTTGCAATCTTTTACTTTCCGATCTATAAACCAAAAATACCAAAAATATTTACTTTATCGTTTACCTATCTCTATCAGATCTCACTTTTGCAAGTAACCATGAAGGGATTGACAACCCCTTTATCACGTTGGGTGCAAGTTGTTTGATTGTTTGTGCAGGTATTAGGTGATTTGTGCATTGTCTCCTACTGGATTGATACCTTGGTTCTCAAACTGAGGGAAATACTTATCTCTACTTTGCTGCATCACCCTTTCCTCTTCAAGGGAAAAACCAACGCAAGCTCAAGAAGTAGCAGAGCACTACACCGATCCAAGATGGTAGCAACACTCCATGTCTTCACTATCCGTGCTCCTCCTCCTCGGACTCCTCTGCAGCACGCGACTGGACCTCGTTCGAATCGAACCACTTGCAGTGCATCGCGGTCCACTCCTCCTCATATGTGATATTGTCCTCAGACCCACTGGCAACCTCCAGACCAATCTGCCTCATGATGGCCTTGTCACGACTACAGGCCTTCTTCTCTACCACATGCACCTTTTACTAACCATGAGCCTCCATGTAGAACATTTTCTGCTTGAGCTTCATAGCCCAAGATGGCTCCTCACCGAACGGCTCATAATCGGGCTCATCATTGTCCTCATCCTCTCCTCATCTACAGGGGCCTCCATCTCAGGAGCAGTAGGAGTACCCCAGTTGTCCTTCTGCCTCAGTAGAACCACATCGTGAGTAGTCAGGTCACTAGTCACAAACATGTCATCTAGAAAAGGTACACTCCCAAGTCTTCTCAATAAGTGGCATCAAGTAGGGACAGTAGAGGTGCACTTGCGCCCCATCAGGACCGAGTGAAGCTCCGACCACATGACATGGGACACATCCAAAACTTGCCCCTTGTTCTTCTCCTTCTCGCAGATGAGCAACATATCCATAAGGTATGAGTGTACATGATCCAAGTTCCCAATGCGAGGGAAGAGCGTGTGACTGATGACGCGGTGCATGATATCCAAGAACAGACACAACTCATAGGACTTCTTGTTGGTGGTGGGAGAAATCTTCTCACTACTAAATGGCCAGAGCACAGACTTGTGTGTGGCAGCCACCTCCTTGTGAGGGCGCAACCCAATTGGGGTATCAAGCCCCTTATCAGCATAGACCAAGAGGGCCATGAAATCCTTCCACTTGGCAGACAACAGTCTTCCATTTGTCATCCATGTCAATGTCCTCTCCATATCAGTACCAAGATGAACCGTGGCATAGAACTGAGCCACAATATTTGCATCAAAGTCCTTGTTGAATGTCATTAGCCTGATGATGTCCAGCTGACCACACAGTTCAAGAGCTTCACCAAGGTACTTGGGATCCTTCTGCATATGATCCAAATCAATGGACCTAACTCTTACAAACAGATTCTTCTTCCCTTTGAGCACATCATGATAGATAGAGTGTTGCTGCTTGGTTCAGAAGGGATGACTGACAAGAGATGGATCTTGCTCGTTGCGATACGGGTTGCGGTAGCAAAAAATACAAAAATCCCTAGCAAACAGTTCACTCACGGATTTGGTCTTCTCCTTCTGCTTGTTGGCAACCTACTTGGACCTTTGCATAGGCTGAGCACTGGGGTGGCACTGACATCCTCTGATGTATGGTAATGCTTCGAGCCACCTGGATGATCTAGATTCTTGCGACGGCCTGGTGCCCAACGCTGCTACTACATGGAACCCACAACACAGAGCGAGGGAAAAGTAGGTGTAAACAATTTCATTAGCTAGAAGAGTTAAACAAAATATTGAAGGTTGAGATGAGGAAATTGGAAGTTGACAGCTCCGAGCGGTAGTACCGCGAGCTCGCAGCGGTAGTATCGCCAGATGAAAGGATCGATATGGTTGACTAGAGGGGGGGGGGGTGAATAGGCAACTACCAATTTTTAGCTTTTCTTTACCAAATTAAAGTTTGCATCAAAGAAGGTTGTCTAGATGTGCAACTAGGTGAGCAACCTATATGATGCAATAACAACAATCATACAAGCAAGCAAGGGAACAAACACTAAAGAGTTTGCACAAGTAAAGGTAAGAGATAACCAAGAGTGGATCCGGTGAAGACGAGGATGTGTTACCGAAGTTCCTTCCTTTTGAGGGGAAGTACGTCTCCGTTGGAGCGGTGTGGAGGCACAATGCTCCCCAAGAAGCCACTAGGGCCACAGTATTCTCCTCACGCCCTCACACAATGCGAGATGCCGTGATTCCACTATTGGTGCCCTTGAAGGCGGTGACCGAACCTTTACAAACAAGGTTGGGGCAATCTCCACAACTTAATCGGAGGCTCCCAACAAGACCACGAAGCTTCACCACAATGGAATATGGCTCCGAGGTGACCTCAACCGTCTAGGGTGCTCAAACACCCAAGAGTAACAAGATCCGCTAGGGATGAGTGGGGGAATCAAAAATCCCTTGGTGGAAGTGTAGATCGGAGCCTTCTCGACCACTCCTGAGCACATCAACGAGTTTGATTGGCTAGGGAGATAGATCGGACAAAATGAAGCTTGGAGTATTTAATGGAGCTTGAGCAATAAATGGAGCTTGGGGGAAGGAAGAGGTGGGTGAGAAGGAAGAAGGGGACTCCCTTTTATAGTGGGGGCAACAATCCCGTTGCCCCCCACCAACCAGCCCCGCACAGGGCGGTACTACCGCTGAGAGGGGGCGGTACTACCGCTAGGACAGCGGTACTGCCGCGCCAGCTAGCGGTACTGCCGCACTGAGGAGACTAGAAGGGAAAAGACCCAAATGCGGTACTACCGCAGTGGTAGGGCGGTACTACCGCTCCTGGAACGGTACTACCGCCTCTACAACTGTGACTAGTGCCGCAAAACCCGACACGAGAAAAAGACCTCTCGAATCGAGGCGGTAGGAGCCAGACTGCCCAGCGGTACTACGACAATGGGGTCAAGGGCGGTAGTACCGCTGTGGAGCGGTACTGCCGCTTGTGATCCTTCGGCCGTAGTACCGCAGGCAGTGCGGTACTACCGCTGGGGCGCGCACGCGAGAGAGAGAAGGGACCTCTCAAATAAGCTGAGGACAAGGCGGAGGTGCCAGGCCCCCAGCGGTACTACTGCTGCGGAGCCACGGGCGGTACTACCACTGTGGAGCGGTACTGCCGCTTGGCTCCTCAGCGGTACTACCGCTGGGTGCGCGGTACTACCGCTTTGACCCAGACAGGACAAGGAAGAGAGGAGAGATCTCTTCGATGGAAAGGAAAAGCTTGAAGGGTGAGAAGCTGATGTGTACGTGATGATTCCACCCATGCAAAACCCCAGCGGACCCCCTCTTGATAGTACGGTGCCCTCTACGCAACTAGTCCACCGAGAAAGAAACGAAAGAGCTACACCGTCTTGAAATACACTCCGAGGGGAAGAAAGCGTCTCGTGCCAGGGGAGAATCTGTGAATTAATCAGAGCACAAGATTAGTCCGCAAACATGTTGTCATCAATCACCAAAACTACCTTGAGAGAGATATGCCGTAACAATCTCCCCCCTTTTTGGTGGATTGATGACAACTAGGGATTTGCGCAAGGAAAAGAAATAAGACGAAGAAAACTAAGAACTACAAAATATAGACGGGCTCCCCCAGAATGTGTGCACCAAGATAAGGCATGACACACACATTCGGATCAACACTCCCCCTATATTTTATAGTCCAACAATACTAAGCACAAGATATATGAGAGAAGTGAATAGACAGGACAAGCATGCATCTCATAATAAACTACAGTACTCTGAAATGACATAAGTAATAAGGTTGCGATAGGGAGCATATGTCTCACACCATATGTCTAGAACTTAGGTCTCACACCAAACCAAACCAAAAGAAACACACAAGAAACCACAAGAACCACAAGACGACTCAAAACACGACACAAGAAGCAAATCCCTACACTCTCTCCCCCTTTGGCAGCGAGACACCAAAAAGGGCATAGAGTGACACTACGACTCCAGGTGATGGGAGGTGGAAGAGCTCGAACATCACATCTCTGCATCTTCATCGTGGGTTGAAAACTGCTCGGCATCGGAGTTGGTCTAGTGGCAATTCTGATGAATCCAGTCCTCCTCTTCAGTGATCTGACCCTCAGACCCACTGGCAACTGTTGCTCCCATCTGACGCATGAGCTCCTTGTGGCGCGTCCTGGCATGCTTCTCCGCCACATGAGTCATGTACTGACCATGAGACTCCATGCAGAAAAGCTTCTTCATCTTGCGCTTAAGCTTTTGTGCCCACGACGGTTCTGCACTAGAGGGGCCAAAGTTCTCCTCATGATCATCAGTAGCAGCCTCACCCTCGGTCCCCATGGCAGTATCAGCAGACGGCCCCCCTGTGGCAGCAGTAGCAGATGGACCTCTCGTGTGAGGCGCTGTCTAGTTGTCCTTCTTCCTCAGACGCTTGATCTCATGAGAAACCAAGTCTCCAGTCTCTAGCAGCACTCTGGGATAAGTTTGTGCCCAGGCCCTCTCAATGAGCCTCATGATGAAAGGACCATAGATAGGACACTTGCGCTCAGACACAGCAGATAGAAGTTCAGACCACATGACATGAGAGACATCCAGGCTCTCTCCAGTGCTTGCTTCCTTCTCATGCTGACAGAAAAGGAGCATGTCCACGAGGTAAGAGTGGACCATATCCAGATTCCCGATCCGAGGGAAGAGAGTCTCACGGAATATGCGATGAAGAATGTCCAGATACAGAGACAGCTCATAGGTCTTCTTCTTAGTAACTGGGTGAACCTTCACAGTGCAGTAGGGCCAGAGGGCTTGCTTGTGGGTGGATGTAGCATTGCGGTGAGGACAGAAATCGACAGGAGTCTCAAGTCCGTTATCCACCACATCAAGTAACCCCATGAACGCCTGCCACTTGACAGAAAGCTGCTTGCCATTGGTCATCCATGTCAGAGTCCTGTCTACATCCGTCCCAAGATGGACAGTGGCATAGAATTGAGCCACCAAATCCGCATCGAAATCCTTGTTGAATTGCATGATCCTGAGAATGTTCAACTGAGTGCACATCTGAAGGGCTTCGCCAAAGTACTCTAGGTCCTTCTCCATAGCATCAGTATCAATGGAGCGAACATCAACAAAAAGATTCTTCTTGGCCTTGATCACGTCAAAGTAGATGGCAAACTGAAAACGGTTCCAGAACGGGCGGTTGACCAAAGTGGGTTCTTGGTCCACCACATAGGGGTTGCGGCGACGCTTCTCCCAAAACTCCTTGTTGGTCATCTCAGTCACAGTCTTCCCTTTGGGCTTGTGAGCGGCTCGCTTCGATTGCTGAGGAGGAGGAGGAACACTTGCAGATGCACTTGCTGGAGGCGGTTGGGTGCTCGAGGAACCACCGGCTGGCTCAGAGGTGCGGTAGCGTTTTGATGTGGCACGCCCGGGGTTGATACGGCGACCTTGCTGCTCGGAGGGGTCATCACCTGGAGCCAAACACAAGAACACACAAAATGACCAGAAAGAACGAGCATAAGCCAACAAACTCAACAAAAAGATCAAGGTAAGGCAGGAAAATGATGGAAATTGGCATGCAGCGGTAGTATCGTGACCTGCCCGCGGTAGTACCGCCCCAAGCGGTAGTACCGCCCCAAAGGGAGCGGTAGTACCACTCTAGTACAAGCGGTAGTACCGCTCCAAAGGGAGCGGTAGTACTGCTTGAGGCGGATAAACAGCAATTTCCTAGCACAAGGCGGTGAAACAGCGGTTTCCTACTACCATGGTTAGATCCGGCACTACCAGCCTACCAAATTCAAAAATAATCCTACCAAACTCTAATCTAGATAGTCTAGTTGCCTTCTCCAACCAACTCAAGCCTAGATTTAGCCAAAAATCTAGAGATGCAACCACCATTGCCCCTAAGAAACAAGAACTGAAAAAGAGACAAAACGAAAGAAGGAACGGGGGCAATACCGGCATCCATGGCAAGAGAACAAGGTGGGGATCGATTCCACCAAAGGGAATGGAGAGGGACGCCCCGGAGACGGAGATCCGCCGGAGCCCTCCCGCGGCGAGAGGAGGCTGGAGAGAGAGGAAGAGAAAAGAGGGGCGAAGTGAATGGCTATGGGGGAGAAGAAACCTCCCCCTGCCCCGACTTAACCCCCTGGTCCCGTCCCTTAGCGGTAGTACCGCGCTGGGGGCGGTAGTACCACTTACGAACGGTAGTACCGCGCACCACCAGCGGTAGTACCGCCCAGCATGCCACGGCAACTAAACAGACACGGCTTTAGCTCGACGAAACGAAAAAACAAAAACGGCAAGAGGAAAAGCACAACAGCAAATGACCAAGACACACCTCTTCAAAAGAGGGCGGTGGCCGAGGCCACCTATGTTTGAGTCAAAAGGTATGGCACCGCGAAGATTTTAACCTTGGGCCCATGACCAAAACTCGTCTTTGAAGCACAAGTGCCATCAACAATGGCTAAAGTGAAAGACTTGATCAATTTATGCATAATGGGGGGAGGGAGAGTTCATTGAGAGAACAACACTCCCCCTATGTCCATGCCTACACCTAAACTAGACAACAGATTGAGCGGTGGTAGGGTGTGCAAGGGTTCAAGCCACATTGCTCGAATCAATGATATTTAGCTCATGCCTTAACTCGCGAAATCTTGCTTCATCCAAGGGCTTCGTGAAAATATCTGCAAGGTTGTCATGAGTGTTGACATAGTTGAGCTCGATCTCTCCTCGCCTAATGTGATCCCGGATGAAATGATACCGAATCTCAATATGCTTCGTCTTGAAGTGTTGCACCGGGTTGAGAGAAATCTTGATGGCACTTTCATTGTCACACCAAAGAGGCACTTTGTCACAAGTGACACCGTAATCCTTTAAAGTTTGCCTCATCCATAGAAGTTGTGCACAACAACTACCGGCGGCAACATACTCCACCTCAGTGGACGAGAGAGACACACAACTTTGCTTTTTGGAAGACCAACTTACCAAAGAGCAACCAAGGAATTGGCACCCTCCGGAAGTGGACTTCCTCTCCACCTTGTCTCCCGCCCAATCGGAATCCGAGTAACCTACAAGCTTGAAGTTTGATCCTCTTGGGTACCATAAGCCAAAGTTTGGGGTATGAGCCAAATATCGAAAGATTCATTTGACCGCCACATAGTGACTTTCCTTAGGTGCGGCTTGAAACCATGCACAAATTCCCACACTCAACATGATGTCCGGTCTAGATGCACAAAGGTAAAGTAAGGATCCAATCATGGAACGATATACCTTTTGATCCACCACTTTACCATTGGGATCTAAGTCAAGTTGGCACTTGGTGGGCATTGGAGTGGAAGCCGGCTTGATGTCACTTAGCTTGAATCTCTTGAGCATGTCTTGAGTGTATTTGGATTGATTGATGAAGGTTCCTTCTCTTCTTTGCTTCACTTCGAACCCTAGAAAGAACTTCAACTCTCCCATGGAGGACATCTCGAACTTTGAGGTCATGAGAGCGGCAAATTCCTCATTGAAAGCTTTGTTAGGAGAACCAAAGATAATATCTATTGGAAATATGCCCTAGAGGCAATAATAAATAAGTCATTATTATATTTCCTTGTTCATGATAATCGTTTATTATCCATGCTGGAATTGTATCGATAGGAAACTCAGATACATGTGTGGATACATAGATAACACCATGTCCCTAGTAAGCCTCTAGTTGACTAGCTCGTTGATCAATAGATGGTTACAGTTTCCTGACCATGGACATTGGATGTCGTTGATAACGGGATCACATCATTAGGAGAATGATGTGATGGACAAGACCCAATCCTAAGCATAGCACTAGATCATGTAGTTCGTATGCTAAAGCTTTTCTAATGTCAAGTATCATTTCCTTAGACCATGAGATTGTGCAACTCCCAGATACCGTAGGAATGCTTTGGGTGTGCCAAACGTCATAACGTAACTGGGTGACTATAAAGGTGCACTACGGGTATCTCTGAAAGTGTCTGTTGGGTTGGCACGAATCGAGACTGGGATTTGTCACTCCGTGTGACGGAGAGGTATCTCTGGGCCCACTCGGTAGGACATCATCATAATGTGCACAATGTGATCAAGGAGTTGATCACGGGATGATGTGTTACGGAACGAGTAAAGAGACTTGCCGGTAACGAGATTGAACAAGGTATCGGGATACCGACGATCGAATCGCGGGCAAGTATCGTACCGATAGACAAAGGGAATTGTATACGCGATTGATTAAGTCCTTGACATCATGGTTCATTCGATGAGATCATCGTGGAAACATGTGGGAGCCAACATGGGTATCCAGATCCCGCTGTTGGTTATTGACCAGAGAACGTCTCGGTCATGTCTGCATGTCTCCCGAACCCGTAGGGTCTACACGCTTAAGGTTC
Source organism: Triticum monococcum (assembly GCA_034509565.1). Lineage (NCBI taxonomy): Eukaryota > Viridiplantae > Streptophyta > Magnoliopsida > Poales > Poaceae > Triticum > Triticum monococcum. The sequence goes on from CM067846.1 coordinate 515,584,030, forward strand.
GATGACGCTAGGGTTATAAAGGAAGTTTGTATGTGGTTACCGAATGTTGTTCGGAGTCCCGGATGAGATCCCGGACATCACGAGGAGTTCCCGAATGGTCCGGAGGTAAAGATTTATATATGGGAAGTCCTGTTTTGGTCACCAGAAAGGTTTCGGGTTTTATCGGTAACGTACCGAGACCACCGGGAGTGTCCCGGGGGTCCACCAAGTGGGGCCACCAGCCCCGAAGGGCTTCATGGGCCAAGTGTGGAAGGGGACCAGCCCCAAGTGGGCTGGTGCGCCCCCCCACAAGGGCCCAAGGCGCAAGGGAGAGGAGAAGGGGGCAAACCCTAGGGCAGATGGGCCCTAAGGCCCATCCTGGTGCGCCTCCCTCTCCCCCTCCCCTCTTGGCCGCCTCCCCTTTCCCATCTAGGGCTGCCGCCCCCTAGGGGTGGGAACCCTAGAGGGGGCGCACCCTCCTCCCTCTCCCCTATATATAGTGAGGCCTAGGGGCTGCCCATCACAAGCGATTTGATCTCTCTCGTTGGTGCAGCCCTCCCTCTCTTTCTCCTCATATTCCGTGGTGCTTGGCGAAGCCCTGCTGGATTGCCACGCTCCTCCACCACCACCACGCCGTTGTGCTGCTGCTGGATGGAGTCTTCCTCAACCTCTCCCTCTCTCCTTGCTGGATCAAAGCATGGGAGACGTCACCGGGCTGTACGTGTGTTGAACGCGGAGGTGCCGTCCGTTCGGCACTAGGATCTCCGATGATTTGGATCACGACGAGTACGACTCCATCAACCCCGTTCACTTGAACGCTTCCGCTTAGCGATCTACAAGGGTATGTAGATGCACTCTCCTTCCCCTCGTTGCTAGTCTCTCCATAGATAGATCTTGGTGACACGTAGGAAAATTTTGAATTTTTGCTACGTTCCCCAACAGTGGTATCAGAGCTAGGTCTATTGCGTAGATTCCATGCACGAGTAGAACACAAAGTAGTTGTGGGCGTTGATCTTGTTCAATATGCTTACCGTTACTAGTCCAATCTTGTTTCGACGACATTGTGGGATGAAGCGGCCCGGACCAACCTTACACGTACGCTTACGTGAGACCGGTTCCACCGACTAACATGCACTAGTTGCATAAGGTGGCTGGCGGGTGTCTGTCTCTCCCACTTTAGTCGGAACGGATTCGATGAAAAGGGTCCTTATGAAGGGTAAATAGCAATTGGCATATCACGTTGTGGTTTTGCGTAGGTAAGAAACGTTCTTGCCAGAAACCCATAGCAGCCACGTAAAACATGCAAACAACAATTAGAGGACGTCTAACTTGTTTTTGCAGGGTATGCTATGTGATGTGATATGGCCAAAAGGATGTGATGAATGATATATGTGATGTATGAGATTGATCATGTTCTTGTAATAGGAATCACGACTTGCATGTCAATGAGTATGACAACCGGCAGGAGCCATAGGAGTTGTCTTAATTTATTTATGACCTGCGTGTCAACACAAACGTCATGTAATTACTTTACTTTATTGCTAACCGTTAGCTATAGTAGTAGAAGTAATAGTTGGCGAGGCAACTTCATGGAGACACGATGATGGAGATCATGATGATGGAGATCATGGTGTCATGCCGGTGACAAGATGATCATAGAGCCCCGAAGATGGAGATCAAAAGGAGCAACATGATATTGGCCATATCATGTCACTATTTGATTGCATGTGATGTTTATCATGTTTATACATCTTGTTTACTTAGAATGACGGTAGTAAATAAGATGATCCCTCATTAAAATTTCAAGAAAGTGTTCCCCCTAACTGTGCACCGTTGCGACAGTTCATTGTTTCGAAGCACCACGTGATGATCGGGTGTGATAGATTCTAACGTTCACATAAAACGGGTGTAAGACAGATTTACACATGCGAAACACTTAGGTTGACTTGACGAGCCTAGCATGTGTACAGACATGGCCTCGGAACACAGAAGACCGAAAGGTCGAGTATGAGTCGTATAGAAGATACGATCAACATGAAGATGTTCACCGACGTTGACTAGTCCGTCTCACGTGATGATCGGACACGACCTAGTTGACTCGGATCATGTAATCACTTAGATGACTAGAGGGATGTCTATCTGAGTGGGAGTTCATAAGATGAACTTAATTATCCTGAACATAGTCAAAAAGGTCTTCGCAAATTATGTCGTAGCTCGCGCTTCAGTTCTACTGTTTAGATATGTTCCTAGAGAAAATTTAGTTGAAAGTTGATAGTAGCAATTATGCGGACTAGGTCCGTAAATTGAGGATTGTCCTCATTGCTTCTTAGAAGGCTTATGTCCTTAATGCACCGCTCAGTGTGCTGAACCTCGAACGTCGTCTGTGGATGTTGTGAACATCTAACATACATGTTTTGATAACTACATGATAGTTCAGTTAAACGGTTTAGAGCTGAGGCACCGAAGACGTTTTGAAACGTCGTGAAACATATGAGATATTTCGAGGACTGAAATTGGGATTTCAGGCTCGTGCCCACGTCAAGAGGTATAAGACCTCCGATAATTTTCTTAGCCTACAAACTAAGGAGAAAAGCTCAATTGTTGAGTTTGTGCTCAGATTGTCTGAGTACACCAATCATTTGAATCGAGTGGGAGTTGATCTTCCAGAGGAGATAGTGATGTTTCTCCGAAGTCATTACCACCAAGCTGCTAGACCTTCGTGATGAACTATAATATATCAGGGACATATATGATGATCCTTGAGATATTCGCGATGTTCGACACCACAAAAGTAGTTTCAAGAAGGAGCATCAATTATTGATGGTTGGTGAAACCACTAGTTTCAAGAAGGGCAAGGGCAAGAAAGGATACTTCATGAAACGGCAATTCAGTTGCTGCTCTAGTGAAGAAACCCGAGGTTGAACCTAAACCCGAGACTAAGTGCTTCTGTAATAAGAGGAACAGCCACTGGAGCAGAATTACCCTAGATACTTGGTAGATGAGAAGGCTGGCAAGGTCGATAGAAGTATATTGGATATACATTGTGTTGATGTGTACTTTACTAGTTCTCCTAGTAGCACCAGGGTATTAGATACCGGTTCGGTTGCTAAGTGTTAGTAACTCGAAGTAAAAGCTACGGAATAACCGGAGACTAGCTAAAGGTGAGCTGACGATATGTGTTGGTAGTGTTTTCAATATTGATATGATCAAGCATCGCACGCTCCCTCTACCATAGAGATTGGTGTTTGCGTTGAGCATAGACATGATTGGATTATGTCTATCGCGATACGATTATTCATTTAAGGAGAATAATGGTTACTCTGTTTATTTGAATAATACCTTCAATGGTCTTGCACCTAAAATGAATGGTTTATTGAATCTCGATCGTAGTGATACACATGTTCATAAGATAGTAATGATAGTACCACCTACTTGTGGCACTGCCACTTAAGTCATATCGGTATAAAACGCATGAAGAAGCTCCATGTTGATGGATCTTTGGACTCACTCGTTTTTGAAAAGTTTGAGGCATGCGAACCATGTCTAGTGGTGTATATGCATGAAGAAACTCCATGCAAATGGACCGTTTGGACTCACTTGATTTTGAATCACTTGAGACATGCAAATCATACCACATGGGCAAGATGACTGAAAACCTCGTTTTTCAGTAAAATGGAACTAGAAAGCAACTTGTTGGAAGAAGTACATTTTGATGTGTGCAGTCCAATGAGTGCTGAGGCATGTAGTGGATATCGTTATGTTCTTACTTCACAAATGATTTGAGTAGATGTTGAGTACATTTACTTGATGAATCACGAGTCTGAATTATTGAAAGGTTCAAGTAATTTCAGGGTGAAGTTGAAAGATCGTCGTGACAAGAGGATAAAATATCTATGATATGATCATAGAGATGAATATCTGAATTACGAGTTTGGCACAGAATTAAGACATTGTGGAAATTGTTTCACAACTAAGACAGCCTGGAACACCATAGTGTGATGGTGTGTCCGAACATCATAACCGCACCCTATTGGATATGATGCATACCATGATGTCTCTTATCGAATTACCATGATAGTTTATGGGTTAGGCATTAGAGACAACCACATTCACTTTAAATAGGGCACCACGTAATTCTGATGAGATGACACCGTATGAACTATGGTTTAGAGAAACCTAAGCTGTCATTTCTTAAAAGTTTGGGGCTGCGACGCTTATGTGAAAAAGTTTCAGGCTGATAAGCTCGAAACCAAAGCGGATAAATCCATATTCATAGGACACCCAAATAGTTGGGTATACCTCCTGTCTCAGATTCGAAAGCAATAAGGGATTGTTTCTAGAATCGGGTCCTTTCTCGAGGAAAAGTTTCTCTCGAAAGAATTGAGTGGGAGGATGGTGGAGACTTGATGAGGTTATTGAACCGTCACTTCAACTAGTGTATAGCAGGGCACAAAGAGTTGTTCCTGTGGCACCTACACCAATTGAAGTGGAAGCTTATGATATTGATCATGAAACTTCGGATCAAGTCACTACCAAACCTCGTGGGATGACAAGGATGCGTACTACTTCAGAGTGGTACGTAATCCTGTCTTGGAAGTCATGTTGCTAGACAACAATGAACCTACGAGCTATGGAGAAGCGATGGTGGGCCCGGATTCCGATAAATGGCTCGAGGCCATAAAATCCGAGATAGGATCCATGTATGAAAACAAAGTGTAGACTTTGGCAGAATGACTCGATGGTCGTAAGGCTGTTGAGTACAGCTGGATTTTAAAAGGAAGGCGGACAATGATGGTAAATGTCACCATTAAGAAAGCTCGACTTGTCATTAAGAAGTTTCCCGACAAGTTCAAGGAGTTGACTACGGTGAGGCTTTCTCACTCGTAGCGATACTAAGAGTCTGTTGGAATTATATTAGCAATTACTGCATTATTTATGAAATCTTGCAGAAAGGATGTCAAAACATTGTTTCCTCGATGATTTTCTTGAGGAAAGGTTGTATGTGATACAACCGGAAGGTTTTGTCAATCCTGAAAGATGCTAATAAGCATGCAAAGCTCCAGCAATCCTTCTAAGGACTGGAGTAAGCATCTCGGAGTTGGAATGTATGCTTTGATGAGATGATCAAAGATTTTGGGTTTATACAAAGTTTATGAGAAACTTGTATTTCCAAAGAAGTGAGTGGGAGCACTATAGAGTTTCTGATGAGTATATGTTGTTGACATATTGTTGATCAGAAATGATGTAGAATTTCTGGAAAGCATATAGGGTTATTTGGAAAGTGTTTTTCAATGGAAAGCCTGGATTAAGCTACTTGAACATTGAGCATCAAGATCTATAAGGATAGATCAAAACGCTTAATGGTACTTTCAAATGAGCACATACCTTGACATGATCTTGAAGGTGTTCAAGATGGATCAGTCAAAGAAGGAGTTCTTGCCTGAGTTGTAAGGTATGAAGTTAAGACTTAAAGCTCGACCACGGCAGAATAGAGAGAAAGGACGAAGGTCGTCCCCTATGCTTAAGACGTAGGCTCTACAGTATGCTATGCTGTGTACCGCACCTGAAGTGTGCCTTGCCATGAGTCAGTCAAGGGGTACATGAGTGATCCAAGAATGGATCACAGGACAACGGTCAAAGTTATCCTTAGTAACTAGTGGACTAAGGAATTTTTCTCGATTATGGAGGTGGTAAAAGAGTTCGTCGTAAAGGGTTACATCGATGCAAGCTTAACACCTATCCGGATAGCTCTGAGTAGAGATACCGAATACGTATAATGGAGCAACAATTTAGAATAGCTCCAAGTAGAACAGTTATTTGGAATAGCTCCAAATAGAACGTGGTAGCTACATCTAGGAGATGACATAGAGATTTGTAAAACACACACGGATTTGAAAGGTACAGACCCGTTGACTAAAACCTCTCTCACAAGCAACATGATCAAACCTAGAACTCATTGAGTGTTGATCACATAGTGATGTGAACTAGACTACTGACTCTAGTAAACTCTTGGGTGTTAGTCACATGGCGATGTGACCTGTGAGTGTTAATCACATGGCGATGTGAACTAGATTATTGACTCTAGTGCAAGTGGGAGACTGTTGGAAATATGCCCTAGAGGCAATAATAAATAAGTTATTATTATATTTCCTTGTTCATGATAATCGTTTATTATCCATGCTGGAATTGTATTGATAGGAAACTCAGATACATGTGTGGATACATAGACAACACCATGTCCCTAGTAAGCCTCTAGTTGACTAGCTCGTTGATCAATAGATGGTTACAGTTTCCTGACCATGGACATTGAGTGTCGTTGATAACGGGATCACATCATTAGGAGAATGATGTGATGGACAAGACCCAATCCTAAGCATAGCACTAGATCGTGTAGTTCGTATGCTAAAGCTTTTCTAATGTCAAGTATCATTTCCTTAGACCATGAGATTGTGCAACTCCCGGATACCGTAGGAATGCTTTGGGTGTGCCAAACGTCACAACGTAACTGGGTGACTATAAAGGTGCACTACGGGTATCTCTGAAAGTGTCTGTAGGGTTGGCACGAATCGAGACTGGGATTTGTCACTCCGTGTGACGGAGAGGTATCTCTGGGCCCACTCGGTAGGACATCATCATAATGTGCACAATGTGATCAAGGAGTTGATCACGGGATGATGTGTTAAGGAACGAGTAAAGAGACTTTCCGGTAACGAGATTGAACAAGGTATCGGGATACCGACGATCGAATCTCGGGCAAGTATCGTACCGATAGACAAAGGGAATTGTATACGGGATTGATTAAGTCCTTGACATCGTGGTTCATCCGATGAGATCATCGTGGAAACATGTGGGAGCCAACATGGGTATCCAGATCCCGCTGTTTTTTATTGACCGGAGAACGTCTCGGTCATGTCTGCATGTCTCCCGAACCCGTAGGGTCTACACACTTAAGGTTCGATGACGCTAGGGTTATAAAGGAAGTTTGTATGTGGTTACCGAATGTTGTTCGGAGTCCCGGATGAGATCCCGGACGTCATGAGGAGTTCCGGAATGGTCCGGAGGTAAAGATTTATATATGGATAGTCCTGTTTTGGTCACCGGAAAGGTTTCGGGTTTTATCGGTAACGTACCGGGACCACCGGGAGTGTCCCGGGGGTCCACCAAGTGGGGCCACCAGCCCCGGAGGGCTTCATGGGCCAAGTGTGGAAGGGGACCAGCCCCAAGTGGGCTGGTGCGCCCCCCTACAAGGGCCCAAGGCGCAAGGGAGAGGAGAAGGGGGCAAACCCTAGGGCAGATGGGCCCTAAGGCCCATCCTGGTGCGCCTCCCTCTCCCCCTCCCCTCTTGGCCGCCTCCCCTTTCCCATCTAGGGCTGCCGCCCCCCTAGGGGTGGGAACCCTAGAGGGGGCGCACCCTCCTCCCTCTCCCCTATATATAGTGAGGCCTAGGGGCTGCCCATCACAAGCGATTTGATCTCTCTCGTTGGTGCAGCCCTCCCTCTCTTTCTCCTCATATTCTGTGGTGCTTGGCGAAGCCCTGCTGGATTGCCACACTCCTCCACCACCACCACGCCATTGTGCTGCTGCTGGATGGAGTCTTCCTCAACCTCTCCCTCTCTCCTTGCTGGATCAAGGCATGGGAGACGTCACCGGGTTGTACGTGTGTTGAACGCGGAGGTGCCGTCCGTTCGGCACTAGGATCTCCGGTGATTTGGATCATGACGAGTACGACTCCATCAACCCCGTTCACTTGAACGCTTCCGCTTAGCGATCTACAAGGGTATGTAGATGCACTCTCCTTCCCCTCGTTGCTAGTCTCTCCATAGATAGATCTTGGTGACACGTAGGAAAATTTTGAATTTCTGCTACGTTCCCCAACAATATCATCAACATATAATTGGCACACAAACAACTCCCCTTTGACCTTCTTAGTAAAAAGAGTGGGGCCGATTAGCCCAACTTCAAAACCACGGTCTTGTAACAACTCGGTAAGGTGGTCATACCACGCACGTGGGGCTTGTTTAAGGCCATAGAGTGCCTTATCGAGTTGATACACATGATCGGGAAAGTAGGGATCCTCGAACCCGGGGGGTTGCTTGACGTAAACCAATTCATTAATGGGACCATTAAGAAAAGCACTCTCCACATCCATTTGTTGTAACTTAAAGTTATGATGAGAAGCATATGCAATCAACATGCGAATTGATTCAAGACGAGCAACGGGAGTAAAGGTTTCACCGTAGTCGATACCCTTGACTTGGAAGTAGCCTTGTGCTACCAAACGAGCCTTGTTGCGAATGATAATCCCATGGGCATCTTGCTTGTTCTTGAATATCCACTTGGTTCCAATGACATTGTGGTTCCCCGTTGGCCTTGGCACCAATCTCCACACTTTGTTGCGCTCGAAGTTGTTGAGTTCTTCGTGCATGGCATTGAGCCAATCCGGATCTTCCAGCACCTCATAGACCTTGTGGGGTTCCACACAAGAGACAAACGCGTGATGCTCACAATAATTTGCTAATTGTCTATGAGTGCTTACCCCCTTTCTTAAGCTTCCAAGCACATTCGTCATGAGATGATCATTGGTGGAGAGCTTGGAAGCAACCTTGGCGGCACGACGCTCTAATTCCTCCTCGGTGGTGAGTTGAGGAGCGGTTACTTGATCATCTTGAGCGTCGTCATGAACTTGTTCTTGATCTTGAACTTGCTCGGGGGAGAGAACTTGACCTTGGGCATCACTTGGTGTGTCAACACCGTCTTGAATATGATCTTGCCCTTGGTCTTATTCATGAGGTTGAGGGCCTTCACTTTGTTCTTCGGAAGCATGTGGGCCTTGGGTTGGTGATGGCTCCACTTGAGTGGAGCATTGTCCTTCTCCTTCGGCCACAAGGGGTTCCTCAATGGGTAGGATGAAACCAACGCCCATTCTTCTTATGGCTTGAGGAGGAATTTCATCACCTACATCACAAGTGCCACTTTGCTCCACTTGGGAGCCATTATTCTCATCAAACTCCATGTTACACGTCTCCTCAATAAGCCCCGTGGATTTATTGAGGACACGGTAAGCATGAGAGTTTGTAGCATAACCAACGAATATGCCCTCATAAGCTCTAGTCTCAAATTTAGACAACCGAACACCTTTCTTGAGAATGAAACACTTACACTCGAATACCCAGAAGTACTTGAGGTTGGGCTTGTTACCGGTGAGTATCTCATATGGAGTCTTGTTCAAGCCCTTGCGGAGGTAGAGCCGATTGGATGCATGACACGCGGTGTTGATGGCTTTGGCCCAAAAGTTGTATGGAGACTTGAACTCCGCCATCATGGTCCTTGCCGCATCCATCAACGTCCGGTTCTTCCTCTCTGCAACACCGTTTTGTTGAGGGGTGTATGGTGCGGAATATTGGTGCTTGATTCCCTCATCACTAAGAGATTCATCCAAGGTGTAGTTCTTGAACTCGGTGCTGTTGTCACTTCTTATTGTCAAGATCTTTGCATTGTGTTGACGTTGTGCTTCATTTGCAAAGTTAATGACGGTTTGTTGGGTCTCGCTCTTCCTCTTGAAGAAATACACCCACGTGTACCTTGAGTAGTCGTCCACAATCACCAAGCAATACTTTCTACCTCCAAGACTATCGAAGGATGGGGGCCCAAAAAGATCCATGTGAAGGAGCTCCAAGGGCCTCTTTGAATAAATGATAGTCGTGGGAGGGTGAGCCTTCTCATGTAGCTTTCCTTCGATACAGGCACTGCAAGCATGATCTTTAACAAAACTAACATTCGTTAGTCCATGGACATGGTCCCCCTTGAGAAGACTTTGCAAAGATCTCATATTGACATGAGCTAAACGGCGATGCCAAAGCCATCCCACATCAACTTTAGCCATTAGGCATGTCGCGGTCTTAGTGGGTCGCTCCGAAAAGTTAATCACATATAGACCGTTCTCGACATTCCCAACAAAAGCTACTTTAAGAGTCTTGCTCCACAAGAGGGCCACGGTATCGATATCAAAGAAAGTGGCAAAGCCCATGATTGCAACTTGACGAACGGAAAGTAAATTGTATGCAAGGGACTCAACAAGCATGACCTTCTCGATCGTGAGATCATGAGAGATGACTACCTTGCCAAGTCCCAATACCTTAGAGGATGAGGCGTCACCCCACTCGACATTGGTGGGCATAGATGGAACTTTTGTGCACGTCCACCACCAAGTCCTTGCTTCCGGTCATATGATTTGTAGCTCCGCTATCGAGCAACCATGATCCACCACCGGAAGCAAACACCTACAAGAGATCAATGCTTGGTTTTAGGTACCCATTTTGTAATGGGTCCTTTGATGTTAGTAACAAGGGTCTTAGGAACCCCAATAGACCATTCAATGTACTCATGAAGAGAACCAACAAATTTTGCATAAACATGCCCATCACTAGCACGACATAACACACAAGAAGGATTAAAATCGCCAGCTTTGCTGGGAGGGGTGACATTGCCCTTCTTGACATTATTCTTCTTCTTCTCCTCGGGGACACTCTCTCCCTCCCTCACAAAAGTTTGCATGAGGGGAGGAGGTCGTTTGGTCTTGTCATTCTTCTTCTTGTTCTTGGAGTTGGGCACGTACCCAACCCCTTCCTTGGCCACACCTCCCTTTTGGTTGATCAAGAGATCGTTGAGGTTCTTCTTGCCTTGTATGCAAGTCACAAGACCTCTCTCAAGTTGCTCCTTCAACTTAGCATTTTCCTCAACAAGATGTATATGCTCACAACACGGGTTAGTAGCATTTGCATTATCAATTAAAACCATATGAGGAAAAGTTGCTTTCTCCTTAGTTAGCTTCACTTGGAGTTGATCATGAGACTCTTTGAGACTAGCGTGAATACCCTTCAAGGCCTTGTGGGCCTTGTCAAGTATATCAAACTCCTCTTTGAGTCTAGCAAGATCAACCCCGAGTTTGGCCTTCTCAGAATTTAGCACACGAGAAACAATGAGGGCATGATCATAATCTTTCTCTAACTTAGCATGATCAACGTTGTGTGACTCCTCAAGAGCCAAACAAAGACCACGCTCTTCCTCAAGAGCATTGGAAAGATCCTAAATCTCATCGGCATAGTCATGACTATGCCCTTCCATCTTAGAGATGGTGTCTTCGTGAGCCTCGATCATGTCATTGGCCTCACCAAGTTGTTCCAAGAGAGCAACAAAGTGCTTCTTGGATTTTCCCTTGAGTTTGCCCATAAAGGCCTCAAACTCATTAGCCTCCACATTAGCTCCCTCAAATTCATTAATGCTATCCATTTGGGAAGGATGATTAATGATGGTAGTTTTGATGTTGGAGGTTACCTTGTTGGTGGCTTTAGCCATGAGGCACTTGGCAGTGGTGCTCTCGTTGGGTGAGTCGAAGAGAGACACCCGTGACGTTGTTGCAATGGCAACGGAGGCCATGGCAACCAACTCATCATCTTCCTCATCATCATCATCCTCATTGTACTCTTCTTGCACAACCAAAGCCTTGGGAGGAGTCTTCTTGGTGAAGTTGTTCTTGTTGGGGAATGACTTGGCCTTGTCCTTTCGGATGAGTTTGCCACCATTGTCTTCCCTCTTCTCATACGGGCATTCCGCAATGAAATGACTCACGTTGCCGCAATTGTAGCAAGTCCTTACACGTTGCTTGCCCCTTATGCACTTGAGTTGTTTTTGCTAAAGTTGGGTCTCGAGTTTTTCTTGCTCCAAAATTTCCTTGAAGCAAGTGCCATGTGTTCATGATATGCATACTTCGTATCTTCGGGGTTGCTCTCCTCTTCTTCCTCTTCTTCTTCTTCCACGGTGAGCTTGGCCTTCAAAGCAAGGTTAGGCTTCTTTGCCCGTTGAGAACAAAGCACCGCATTATTGGCGGTCTTGTCCAAAATGTTCATGGCCACAAACTCATCCAACACTTCGCTTGAGGTCAAAGTGTGGAAGTCCGGTCTTTGACGAATGACGGAGGACATGGCCTTGTGGTAGGGCATCATTGCCTTGAGGAATTTGCACTTGATCCAATTGTCATCCGTGTCCTTGCTCCCATGATCTCGTAGTGAGACGACGAGTTTGGTTACTCTCCGATAAAGCTCACGAGGTTCTTCATCTTCCTTCATTGCAAACTCATCGGCCTCATCTTGTACCACTTCATAGTTGGAGCGTTGAATGCTTGCGCTTCCCCGGTAGAGAGACACAACACAATGCCATGCATCTTTGGCCAAGGCGAAGGGACAAATATGAGGTAGGTCTTCGGGTGGAATTGCATCTTGAATGATGAAGAGAGCATTCTCATTGAATTGATTGTCCACGGCTTCACGAGGAGTGAAGTTGCTTGGATCATGTGGATAGAAACCTTCTTCAATCATTCTCCAAAGGTTAGTGTTCACATGATTTAAATGACGTTTAAAGTGGTAAACCCAAGAATCAAAATCCTCATTTTTCACAATCTTGGGGGGAGGACCGGCATGATTCAAATGAGTGGAAGGAACCGGTCCACCATAAACAAGTGGTGGTTCCACATAGGCAAAGATGCCGGTGCCATTCTTGCCACTAGAAGAAGGAGCCTTTTCACTACTAGCTTCCTCCTTGTCGGGGATAGCATCCGACACCTTGTTGGCGGGATCACCCACTTTCAACGGTGCGGTGGATAGTTTAAGCCCCTCAAGAAATTTAGTGAACATGCTTTCAACTTCGGTCGTCATGGAGGTTTTCAATGTCTCCAAGGCTACATTGAACTCCTCACGAGAGACCGAAGTTCCCCCATCTCCCGTAGACGAGATCAGATTCACACCGGAGTGTTAACACCGTCTACGGTATCAACCATACTCTTTGGACGGTAAAGCCCTTAATAAAGAGACGAGGCTCTGATACCAATTGAAAGGATCGATATGGTTGACTAGAGGGGGGGGGGTGAATAGGAAACTACCAATTTTTAGTTTTTCTTTACCAAATTAAAGTTTGCATCAAAGTAGGTTGTCTAGATGTGCAACTAGGTGAGCAACCTATATGATGCAATAACAACAATCATACAAGCAAGCAAGGGAACAAACACTAAAGAGTTTGCACAAGTAAAGGTAAGAGATAACCAAGTGTGGATCCGATGAAGACGAGGATGTGTTACCGAAGTTCCTTCCTTTTGAGGGGAAGTACGTCTCCGTTGGAGCGGTGTGGAGGCACAATGCTCCCCAAGAAGCCACTAGGGCCACCGTATTCTCCTCACGCCCTCACACAATGCGAGATGCCGTGATTCCACTATTGGTGCCCTTGAAGGCGGCAACCGAACCTTTACAAACAAGGTTGGGGCAATCTCCACAACTTAATTGGAGGCTCCCAACAAGAACACGAAGCTTCACCACAATGGAATATGGCTCCGAGGTGACCTCAACCGTCTAGGGTGCTCAAACACCCAAGAGTAACAAGATCCGCTAGGGATGAGTGGGGGAATCAAAAATCCCTTGGTGGAAGGGTAGATCGGAGCCTTCTCAACCACTCCCGAGCACATCAACGAGTTTGATTGGCTAGGAAGATAGATCGGGAAAAATGAAGCTTGGAGTATTTAATGGAGCTTGAGCAATAAATGGAGCTTGGGAAGGAAGAGGTGGGTGAGAAGGAAGAAGGGGACTCCCTTTTATAGTGGGGGCAACAATCCCGTTGCCCCCCACCAACCAGCCCCGCATAGGGCGGTACTACCGCTGAGAGGGGGCGGTACTACCGCCAGGATAGCGGTACTGCCGCGCCAGCTAGCGGTACTGCCGCGCTGAGGAGACTAGAAGGGAAAAGACCCAAATGCGGTACTACCGCGGTGGTAGGGCGGTACTACCGCTCCTAGAACGGTACTACCGCCTCTACAACCGTGACTAGTGCCGCAAAACCCGACACGAGAAAAAGACCTCTCGAATCGAGGCGGTAGGAGCCAGACTGCCCAGTGGTACTACGGCAGTGGCGTCAAGGGCGGTAGTACCGCTGTGGAGCGGTACTGCCGCTTGTGATCCTTCGGCCGTAGTACCGCAGGCAGTGCGGTACTACCGCTGGGGCGCGTGAGAGAGAGAAGGGATCTCTCAAATAAGCTGAGGACAAGGCGGAGGTGCCAGGCCCCCAGCGGTACTACTGCTGCGGAGCCACGGGCGGTACTGCCACTGTGGAGCGGTACTGCCGCTTGTCTCCTCAGCGGTACTACCGCTGGGTGCGCGGTACTACCGCTTTGACCCAGACAGGACAAGGAAGAGAGGAGAGATCTCTTCGATGGAAAGGAAAAGCTCGAAGGGTGAGGAGATGATGTGTACGTGATGATTCCACCCATGCAAAACCCCAGCGGACCCCCTCTTGATAGTACGGTGCCTTCTACGCAACTAGTCCACCGAGAAAGAAACGAAAGAGCTACACCGTCTTGAAATACACTCCGAGGGGAAGAAAGCGTCTCATGCCAGGGGAGAATCTATGAATTAATAAAAGCACAAGATTAGTCCGCAAACATGTTGTCATCAATCACCAAAACTACCTTGAGAGAGATATGCCGTAACACCAGAGGCAAAGGTCAGCGGGCTGACCACTACCGCGGCGAGATCCGGCACCTCCGGAGATGCCGAATTCAAATTTCCTCCAACCAAACTTCAACCCACTTATCCTAGTAGTCTTCTATGCCCTACCCATGCCCCGATTTGGCCAAAAATCGAAGAATGCAACAAGTATTGCCCTAGAACCTAGATTCAAAAACTAGAACCGTAGGAGAGGAAAACATGGTCAATACTGGGATCCATGGCAATAGGAAAGGGCGAGGAACGATCCCGCCAATCGGAATCATGGAAGACGACACAGAATCGGCGGCCCGGCGGTGGCCACCGAAGCATGTTTGTCACCTGGGAGATAGAGGAGAATGTGAGGGAGAGAGAGACGAATGGGCCCCCTGCCCGACTCAGACCCCCCAGATCCTCAGCGTGGTAGTACCACTCAGAGGAGTGGTAGTATCGCCTCGATACTACTGTGCGGCAGGAGGCCGGCTAGTACCGCTCTAGCAGTAGTACCGTGGTGCTCGGCGGTAGTACCGATTGCAAGCGGTAGTACTGCCCAGACATCAACAGTAGTACCGCGTAGGCATAAACTTGCAAGATCAATATGGAATGGTGGCTTTTGCAAATATCTAGAGGTTGTAGATGATACAGCTTGGGTTGAAGACACGAAAGACTAGCATATGGGAAGAGAAACTCCAAGTTCAAGATCTCAAACAAAAGAAGAGCAAACTTGGAGTGTCTCAAAGAACAACAAAGCCCTAACACAAGCAAATACCTCACTAGGAGGGGGCGGTGGCCGAAGCCACCTATGTTTGAGTCAATTGGTATGGCACCCCAAATATTCTAACCTTGGGCCCATGACCAAAACTCATCTTTTACGCACAAGTACCATCAACAATGGCTAATGTGAAAGACTTGATCGATTTATGCATAATTGGGGAGGGAGAGTTCACTTAGATAACAACACTCCCCCGATGTCCATGCCTACATCTAGAACAAGATATTATGATGAATGCAGTGGGGTGTGCCTAGATTCAAGCCACATTGCTCGAATCAATAATATTTAGCTCATGCCTTAACTCACGAAATTTTGCTTCATCCAATGGCTTTGTGAAAATATCCACTAGTTGCTCTTGAGTGTTGACATAGATAATCTTGATCTCTCCGTGCTTGATGTGATCTCGAATGAAATGATGACGGATCCCAATATGCTTCATCTTGCTATGTTGTACCAGATTGTAAGAGATCTTGATAGCACTTTCATTATCACATAGAAGAGGCACTTTGTCACAAATGACACTGTAATCCTTTAAAGTTTGTCTCATCAATAGCAATTGTGCACAACAACTCGCGGCGGTTACGTGTCCGGCCTGAGTGGTGCAGAGAGACACACAATTTTGCTTCTTTGAAGACCAACTCACCAAAGAGCGACCAAGGAGTTGGCACCCTCCGAAAGTTAACTTCCTATCCACGATGTCTTCCGCCCAGTCCAAGTCCGAATATCCCATGAGATCAAAGCTTGCTCCTTTGGGAGTATCATAAGCCAAAGTTTAGGGTATGAGCCAAATATCAAAATATCCCCTTGACCGCCACATAGTGACTTTCCTTAGGTGTGGCTTGGAACCTTGCACACATTCCCACGCTCAACATAATATCCGACCTAGATGCACAAAGGTAAAGCAAGGATCCAAACATGGAGCAATATACCTTTTGATCCATCGCTTTACCGTTGGGATAAATGTCGAGCTTACATTTGGTTGGCATTGGAGTCTTGGCCGGCTTGAATCATCTAGCTTGAATCTCTTGAGCATGTCTTGGGTATACTTGGCTTGGTTGATGAATGTTCCTTCTCTTCTTTGTTTGACTTCGAACCCAAGAAATAACTTCAACTCTCCCATCATAGACATCTCAAACTTCTCGGTCATTAGTGTGGCAAACTCATCATTAAAAGATTTTTTAGGAGAACCAAATATAATATCATCAACATATAGTTGGCATATGAACTAGTCCCCTTGAACCCTATTCATGAAAGGAGTGGGATCGATTTTCCCAATTTCAAACCCACGATCTTGCAACAACTCGGTAAGGTGCTCATACCACGCATGTGGGCTTGTTTAAGGCCATAGAGCGCCTTATTGAGTTTACATAGATGATTGGGGAACTTGGGGTCCTCGAATCCCGGGGGTTGTTTGACATATACCAACTCATTCAAAGGACCATTAAGAAATGCACTCTTCACATCCATTTGTTGCAACTTAAAATCATGATGAGATGCTTATGCAAGAAACATGCGAATAGATTCAAGACGGGTAATGGGAGCAAACGTTTCACCATAGTCAATACCCTTGACTTGGGAGAATCCTTCTGGTACCAATCTTGCCTTGTTTCAAACCACCACACCGTTCACATCTTGCTTGCTCTTGAAGATTCATTTGGTTCCATTGACATTGTGGTTCTCCTTTGGCATTGGCACTAATTCCCACACTTTGTTGTGCTCAGGTTTTTTGAGTTTATCATGCATGGCTTCAAGCCAATCTGTGTCATTGAGTGCCTCATGTACCTTTTGGGGTTCAACACAAGAAACAAATGCGTGATGCTCACAAAAGTTTGTTAATTGTCTAGGAGTAGTTGCCCCTTTTCTCAAGCTTCCAAGCACATTCTCCATGACATGTTCTTGATGCTTTAGCTTGGAAGCCACCTTGGCAGCACGACGCTCCAATAGCTCCTCGATAGGCATTTGAGGAGGATCATCTTGATCATCTTCAGCACCATCTTGAGCTCGCTCAAAGTGTTGGACTTGATCTTGGGCATCATTTAGTGCACCACCATCATCATGAGGGTGATCTTTCCCTTTATCATGTTCACTTGGTTGAGGGCCTTCACTTTGTTCTTGGGAAGTGTGTGGGTCTAGCATCAGTGATGCTTCCACTTATGTAGAACATTGTCCTTATCCTTCGGCCACAAGGGGTTCCTCAATGAGGAGTATTTGACCAATCCCCGTTCTTCTTGTGGCCCGAGGAGGAATTTCATCACCTACATCATAAAGACCACTTTGCTCCACTTGGAAGCTGTTATTTTCATCAAACTCCACGTTACATGTCTCCTCAATGAGCCTATTGGACTTGTTGAGTACACGGTAAGCATGAGAGTTTGGGGAACACAGCATGCAATTTCAAAATTTCCTACGCTCACGCAAGATCTATCTAGGAGATGCATAGCAATGAGAGGGGAGAGCATCTTCATACCCTTGAAGATCGCAAAGCAGAAGCGTTTATCAACGCAGTTGATGTAGTCGTACACCTTCACGATCTGTCCCGATCAAGTATCGAAAGTACGGCACCTCCGCGTTCAACACACGTTCAACTCGATGACGTCCTCGCCTTCTTGATCCAGCAAGAGGGGCAAAGTAGTAGATGATTTCCGGCAGCACAACGACGTGGTGACAGTGTTGGTGAAGAACAATCTCCGCAGGGCTTTGCCAAGCACTACGGAAACTATGACAAAGGATAAACTAGAGGGGACGGGGTTGCCGGCACACGGCTTGGTGATTCTTGATGTGTTCCAGGTGCTAGCCCCGCCCCTCTATTTATATGTTGAGCCCTGAGGTCAAAACTTGGAGTAAAAGCCAAATCAAAGTTGGTTTTTCCCGCAAGGAAGAGTTCTTCTCGGACTTCCAGGACCAGATGCCACGGTCCTTGGCATCTGGCCCAGACACCATGGGCCTCGGTGTTTGGGCCCCTGGCCTCCGCAAACTTCCTTTTGCACCGACCTAAAGCCCCGTGGGCTTCACCCCTTGGCCGAACCTTATCATCCTATATATCAATCTTTACCTCCAGACCATTCCGGAGCTCCTTGTCATGTCCGTGATCTCATCCGGGCCTCCAAACAACATTCGCTCACCAACATACATAACTCATATAGTATTATATCGTCAACAAACGTTAAGCATGCGGACCCTACGGGTTCGAGAACTATGTAGACATGACCGAGACACCTCTCTAGTCAATAACCAATAGCAGAACCTGGATGACCATATTGGCTCCTACATATTCTAGGAAGATCTTTATCGATCGAACCTTATGACAACATACGTAATTCCCTTTGTCATCGGTATGTTACTTGCCCGAGAGTCGATCATCGGTATCTTCATACCTAGTTCAATCTCGTTACTGGAAAGTCCCATTACTCGTTCCGTAATACATCATCCCGCAACTAACTCATTTGTCACATTGCTGGCAAGGCTTCTTATGATGTGCATTACCGAGAGGGCCCAGAGATACCTCTCCGATACTCGGAGTGACAAATCCTAATCTTGATTCACGCCAACCCAACAAGACACCTTCGGAGATACCTGTAGAGCATCTTTATAATTACCCAGTTACGTTGTGAGGTTTGATAGCACACAAGGCAGTCCTCCGGTATCCGGGAGTTGCATGATCTCATAGTCAAAGGAATATGTATTTGACATACATGAAAGCAATAGCAATAAAACTGAACGATCAACATGCTAAGCTAATGGATGGGTCTTGTCCATCACATCATTCTCCTAATGATGTGATCCCGTTCATCAAATGACAACACATGTCTATGGTTAGGAAACTTAACCATCTTTGATTAACGAGCTAGTCTAGTAGAGGCTTACTAGGGACACAGTGTTTTGTCTATGTATCCACACATGTATCAAATTTCCGGTTAATACAATTCTAGCATGAATAATAAACATTTATCATGATATAAGGAAATATAAAACAACAAATTTATTATTGCCTCTAGGGCATATTTCGTTCGAAGAGTTTGTAGCATAACCAACAAATATGCCCTCTTGGGTCGTAGGTTCAAATTTAGACAAATGGACATCTTTCTTGAGAATGAAACACTTACACCTGAACACCAGGAAGTACTTGAGGTTAGGCTTGTTACTGGTAAGTATCTCATATGAAGTCTTGTTCAAGCCTTTGCGAAGGTAGAGCCGATTAGATGCATGACATGCGGTGTTGATGGCCTCGGCCCAAAAGTTGTACGGAGATTTGAATTCCACCATCATGGTCCTTGCTGCATCCATCAACGTCCAGTTCTTCATCTCCGCAACACCATTTTGTTGACGGGTATATGGTGCGAAGTATTGATCCTTGATCCCCCAACACTAAGGAACTCATCCAAGGTGTAGTTCTTAAACTCGATGCCGTTGTCACTTCTAATCATCAATATATTTGCATCATGTTGACGTTGAGCTTCATTTGCAAAGTCGATGATGGTTTGTTGGGTCTCACTCTTCCTCTTAAAGAAGTATACCCATGTGTATCTTGAGTAATCATCCACAATCACCAAGAAATATTTTCTTCCCCCAAGACTATCGAAGGATGGAGGACCAAAGAGGTCCATGCGAATGATCTCTAAGGGCCTCTTTGAGTAGATGATACTCGTGGGTCGGTGAGCCGTTTCATGTAGTTTTCCTTCAATAAAAGCACTTCAAGCTCGATCTTTGGCAAAACTCACATTTGTTAGTCCACGAACGTGATCCTCCTTGAGGAGACTTTGCAAAGATCTCATATTGAGGTGGGCTAAACGGCAATGCCAAAACCACCCCACGTCAACTTTAGCCATTAGCCAAGTTGCGGTCTTAGTGGGTCACTCCGAAAAGTCAACCACATAAAGACCGTTCTTGACATGCCCAACAAAGGCTACTTTAAGAGTCTTGCTCCACAAAAGGGCCACGGTATCAAGATCAAAGAATGTTGCAAAGCCCATGAGTCCAAGTTGACAAACGGAAAGTAAATTGTATGCAAGGGTCTCAACAAGTATAACCTTCTCAATAGATAAAGCTTGAGAGATGACTACCTTGCCAAGATCCAATACCTTGGATGTTGAAGCATAACTGTAACATCCCAAAATTCTAAATTTTGGAATGTTATAATAAATAGATAGATTTGATAGATTGTTTGATTGATTGACTGAAAGTGAGTGAATTCGAAACTTTTTGAAAGTTAAATGAGAGGGAATAAAAGGACTTTCCCAAAACCTTCATTTTTATGCTCTCCGCGAATTCAAATACTTTCCATCACAAAACCCTGGAGAGAAGATGACATGACTTCTTCCATTTATTTAAATGACAAGGGGGTGTTGAAAATATTTGAATTTCATTTGGAAAATATTTCCACTTCTGAAACTTTATGCAACTAGATGATTTTCATGAGAGAAGATAAAATGACTTCTTCAAAATATATGAAATATGAGTTGGGAGTTTCGAAGAATCAAATTCAAAGCCCTTTTGAATTTATTTTCAATTTGGAGTTATTTGAGTTTTATTCAAATTATTTTTCTCCAAAAATAAAATATATGGAAAGTAGGGTAACATGATTCCCTACAATAGAAAATTAGAGAAAAATTAATTTGAAATCATTTTGGTATTTTTAAAATGATTTTTGTTAGATTTTAATAGACCAGTAGCACTCTTTGAATTATTAGAATTTGTGTGTATTTTATTTAATGCTGAAAAAATGTTCATGTCGTAGAAAATCATTTTCTAAAATTTTTGATATATAATATGCCTATATAAAGTTTTATTTTTATTTTCGTTTTTCAGTTTATCGCATTCTGTTGAAAAAAACCTGCGCGCGCGCCACAAACTAACTGTCGCCCACGTGCGCAATATAGTAGCTTCTGTCGCCCATTGTTTGTTTTTCTCTTAAATGGGCCAGGCCCAGTTAGCCTTTTTATTTTTTTATTATTTATTTAAGGCCGAATTTTGTAAAAAAAAACTGCAGCGTGCGCACGGCCGAAAGCCTTTAGGCCCATCGCCTCTTTTCTTTTCTGTTTCGTATATTTTCGTCTACGTTTAGTCCCACATTGCCTAGCCTTTGACCCCTAAGCCTCCTTTCCATCAATAAATATAGACCCATAGAGCTTCCAAAAAAATCATCCGATTCGGGTTAAATCAATATTTTGGTTTGACTAGATTCATTTAAGAAAAATATATTTCTCCTCTCCGACGCGACTTCTGGAAATTATCTCTTCTCTCCAAAGTCGTCTTTTCTCTATCTTATAAAGGTATCTTTCTTTGTTTTTTTTTCTTCTTATACCTCCGTAGTTTATTATTTTTAGACTAATATGATAAAATAATTAGATTATTAATTAGTCTACGTATTTATACGTTAGACCTTAACCGTAACTATTTTTTTCTTTCGTAAAACAGCTTGGCCCTGATTTTTCAAATAGCCATAACTTTTTACTCGTTTATACAAATCCAACAAAACCAACGCCCACTTCTTCGTTATGATCTCCTCTATCCAGTAATCCAACTCAAACATGTTTTTGAAATTTTAAAATTTGAATTAGATCAGATTTGAATTCAATTTTCTTTTGATCATATCTTTTTATCCGTCACTCCGTTTGAGTTGATTCTTTTTGCAAATCGAAGCTTTTGACCTAAATTTTCTGATAAGGCCAAATTCACATAATTTTGGTACTGTTAGAAATTGTTTTATGTTGCAAGAGCTATTTGCTTGGTTTTGATGTTTTCCGAATCGACTTCTTCGATCTTTCTGTTCTTTTGAGTGATTGCTTATGTGTGGTTACTATTGCTTGATTACGATAGATTGACCGGAGTGTGACGAGTAGAGCTATCAAGATTTTTGAGTGCGAATCATCTTCATCAACATTGCAGGCAAGTTCACACTTTGATTATATCCCTTTTCATACCCAGTTTTTCTTGCATTAGATCAATCCTCACACATTGCATGATTAGGATCTAATTAAATTGTGGGATGGGAAGTAGATGAGGTAGTACCTATTACCTGTTCATTATCAAACCCTTGGGAGTTACTATTACGTTAGGCTTATACTGCCATGCTATGCTCGTAGACGTGGATTGGGTTTGAGAGTATTTCATGACGGATGTGAGATTGTTAATTAATGGTTTACTTAAGGTGGCAACTTAAACACACATCTGGGTAGATTGAGGCACCTGGGTATTCCAGGACTTGCATGTCTAGGCACCTGGGTATTCCAGGACTTGCCTGTTTTTCTTTTGGACCGCCACCCAGGCCCAAAGGGATCATAAGATTATTCATACTAGAAACTTCCGTGTGCAGCCACAAGCCACTATGGGCTCTGGCATAGTTGATTAAGTCGTGCGAACTCTTACAGGGTAGACTAGCAGATGTAGGGGAAAGTAGGTGTATCGGTCTATCCAATGTAAGGTGCTAGCGCTTCTGAAATACTATGTCTTGGTCATCCGTTTCTCAAACATCCTGTAGTGCCAGAAATCCAACGGAGGCGATCGAGTCTTGTGGGGAAAAGTGCGCAAACCTCTGCAGAGTGTACAAACTAATCATGATTAGCCGTGTCCCCGGTTATGGGCATCTTGAGTATCTAGTTCTTGGATTATCCTGTTGATCTCATTATGTTACTTTAATTAATTTTGTTGGGATGTTAATGATTACTTTTAATTGGGATTGAGAATGCTGTCAACCATTCTCAATGTTTAACAACCACCATGATAGTTAAATAAAATTTATTCCTTTGGAGTAGGGAAAAATTGGCTTTTCGCAAAAACATTATAACCATAGAGCCTTTTCACCAGCCATATATGCATGTAGTAATAGCCATTGTTCATCATTTTCTCTATGGTGTGAATTTGCCAGTACATTCAATGTACTGACCCGTTTCGGGCTGCAACGTCTCATGTTGCAGGTTTCTTACGACGAGTAAGTGATACGTTAGGGTTACGATTTCTACACTCAACTTTGCCGTTGGTGTTGATGGGAATCCACAACCTTGTTGCTTCCGCTATATTGGATTGAGGTAATAGTATTTACGTTACTTTATACATATGATTTACCTCTGTTATAAATCCTTCGAGTAGTGTGTGTGTCAGCATACCGATCCAGGGATGACACTTAAGCACAGAGACTTGATCCATTCGGGTCGGGTCGCTACAAGATGGTATCAGAGCACATGTTGACTGTAGGACGTGACCCTAGAAACTGGCAAGCCCATAGCAAAGATTTTTCTCTACAACTTTCCCTTTCAAAAAGATCTTTTACCTCTCTTCTCTTCTAAACTTATTCAAAAATTCCCTTTAGTGAGACCATACCCCTTTCCCCTTTTTACCACATGAAGATTCGACTGATGAGACCACTCCAAAAAGTACAAGATATCGGACAACTAAGACCACTTCGGAATGAAGAGTATTTTCCGTGCATCTGAACAATTGAAACTACAATGGTTGAAGACCGAAGACAAGTAGAAATTGAAGGCTCTGAAGAATTCCCAGATTTGTATGACCTAGGAAGGCTACCCTTATGGAACTTGGCAGACTATGAAAACAGTCAATACCCGAGATCAAGGTGTGTTGGAGAAAGACTGGAACATGGAGCATATGACTCAAAGTTTTGTCAAGAAACCCTAAGGCCGGAGATATCAACTGTGGAGAGATAGCTCATGGAAATGACAAGAGCAGAAACACAGTTATCCGTGATGTCATCACCCGCTGATGCTATTGTCACCGTGCTGAGTTAAGGATGCATTTCTTTAGAATGGATTTGATGGAAGAAGGCTGAGGGAGCACCTATTAGTAAGAAGAAGTTTTAACCTTAGCTGGTGTATCACCAGGATCTGGAGTAGTACATCAAGAAATTTAAGGTGGAGCTCCATGAAGCCGTATTAGACAAGGAAGCATTGCGTGAAGAACTCAGGAACCAAAGGCTGAAAGTAGCCAAGCTGGAGGAGCTACAACCTCGAGATACCGGAGATTCGTTGAGAACTGAAGGACAGCAGGATCATGGTTCAGGTCGAGTTTGATGAAACCCAGAAGTTTGGAATGCAACTCCAGAATATTAAAGGACGTCACGAGAGACTTCGCATCAAAAGAGTTGATCTGTCAAAAGAACTTAAGAAAGACAAGCATGATCGGAAGAAGCCATTGGAGGCATGAACAAGGCTTGAAGAGTTTGAAGAGTTGATGATTTATTGACCTTTAGAAGACCAAACCCCTGTTATATACCTACGTTAGATGCGATGATTGTGAGCTATCATTTGTTTGATGTTTTTCCCGACGGCCACAAACAAAATCTGTCTTTTCAAAAATTTTGTTTGTATTGTGTGCATCCCTCTCTATCTCTTTTATCACACCCCAAACCCATGGACCCAATAGAGGATGAATGAAGATGAGCTTATATTTTTTGGACCGATAAGTCAATTGGAGACGGACCAGTGGATTCAGTACATGGAGGATCACATGAAGAATAACCCTATAGTCGGAAAGGATACGACCCAGCATGCTCTTCAGTGCTTTGAAAGAGGTGCTGCTATTTGGTGGAGGATATACGAAACCATGAATGGATGTCAAGGAGTAACCACTTGGAGAGAATTAAAGTTGACTCTGCAAAGATCTTACCTTGTGTCCCAGAAGTTGAAGTCTTATGGAAAGGATATAAGGAAACCTTGTGCATGCAAGATTTGTGGAGAAATCGGACCCACCCATAAAGAACACAAGGATGAATGCCCTAATTGTGAAGGAAGTCACCCAGTTGAAGAATGCCCAATTAGGCAGATTACTTGTTTCTTGTGTGAAGGGACTACCCACTATCCTGCTCAGTGTCACATTTACCCCATGGTACAACGAACCATCCAGCAGAAGAAAGAAGTAATGAAAGGAGCCCTCATGGAAATTTTAGAAGAAGCTGTGATGAAGGAAGAGATGGAGGACACACCTAAAGAAGACCAGA
This sequence comes from Triticum monococcum, assembly GCA_034509565.1. Lineage (NCBI taxonomy): Eukaryota > Viridiplantae > Streptophyta > Magnoliopsida > Poales > Poaceae > Triticum > Triticum monococcum. The sequence goes on from CM067846.1 coordinate 515,609,252, forward strand.
GTAAACCCTGCACTAAGTCTTGCTATTCATGTGGAGAAGAAGGACACATCTCCCAAAATTGTTTGAATGAGGATCTAGTAGAATTCCCGACTGAGGAAGTAGAATATGACCCACAAGAAATAGAAGCCATGATTGGCATGGAAAAGTCCAGGAAGAGAAACCGATTGGAGCCCAGGAGGGACCTGAGTCATATCATCTGTTACAGTTGCAAGGAGTCAGGGCACTACCTCAACAATGGCCCAAAAAGGAAACCTCGATACTTGTCATAAGTAATATGTTTTAGTTGTAATGGAGCAGGGCACTTTGCCAGAGAATGCCCAAAGGACAAGGAAACTTGTGCTAGATAGTTGAGTTTGCAACAAAAGAAATGGAGTAGTAGAAGTGAGAACAATTTATTTTCTATTGAGGTGTTGAGTTGAGACATGTAATGGAGGAGCAATAGATAGTAATCATTTGAGAATGAATAAAGTAGCATCGTTGGTACTGACATGGATTTTATGAGTTGTTACTCTATGAAGAAGAATTTTGGCCATTTTGAGGATATGAGAAATATGGTCTATGGAAGATTTGTGCATTTTAAGGGTGGTAGTACCCTGTAAGAACCCTTGACCCCTGGAAAAGATAAGGATACTCCACTGAGTCGATTTCGGACAAAAGGAATATGAGTTTTGTCTCGATATGTGTGATGCCCCAAGAGTATGTGGGATGAAGTTGGAGATGTCAGTTGTTTGGACCAAATGTGATCAAGGAGTCAGAAGAGAATGTTAAGTTGATTCAAGATAGACTAAAGGTAGCTCAGTCCAGGCAGAAGAGTTATGCAGACTAAAAAACGCAAGGAGGTAGTCTATGAAATTGGAGACAGAGCATGTCTTCGTGTGTCCCCTCTGCGAGGAGTTAAACGCATTGGAGTTAAGGGAAAGTTAGCCCCGAGATTTGTAGGACCATACCGAGTTTTGGAGCGTATGGGAGAGGTGGCCAACAAGTTGGAGTCACCCGAAGGAGTCGGGAGTTCATGATGTGTTTTATGTTTCCGGTTGAAGAAGTGCCATGCAGAGATGGCCAATCTTCCCCTGTAAGGACGCTTGACCCTAGAAAGGATAATGATGTTCCACGAAGTGAATATGGACTTCATAAGTATAAGTTTTTATCTCGGTATGTGGGATATCCCACGAGGATGAAGAGATAAATTACTATTGGATATAAAGGAGGTATGATGTCGGAAATATGGATCAATGAAAATTCCATGATGAGTCTGAGTAATCACGTCTTAGTTTGGTACCAACCGAAGGAAGGAAGACAGTACAACTGGATGGATTTTTGTATACTAGGAAGCTGGAAGTTGGATGTTGGATTAGAGATCCATTGCCCCGATGATGAGTTCAAGGTTGCAAGTGATGAGATGGGCCATAACCCACAGGCCCCAGAACCTGCCAAGAAGCAAGCACATTCTTGCTGAAGGAAAAACCCTGGAAGAAGTTACGATTTTATTGATAGACGATTTTATAGGAGTTTACGCAAAACCTGAGAGTTGTGAAGGAACAATAGATGGTTGTTTGGCTTGCAGAATCTATGGATTTATCCGAACTTGGTTCGTTGACAAGAGAAATTCTGCAATGCTTGTGAGGATGACCAAGTGTTAGAATGCGAGATTCGCTAAAGCGTATCCATGGTAATGATTTGGGTGCGGGATGGATTGATCACCATACCGACTTACTCTTATTGTTCGCCTTGCTATATGGGATGGTAAATCTGAGTGACTTGCCTATAATAGAGAGACGACGATATTAAACCTTGTTAAACCTTAGAATGGTATAAGAATTTTTCCCTTGTACAAGGCACCTGTTGCCAACCGTAGGTCATACGGTGAGGATCAACCCAGACCCATTTCCTGCAGGAGAAACCATAAATTGTTGACCACCATGAGATATCGATAGTTGTTTAGTATTGGCACCAGACCCGTCAGCTAAAGAAGACCCAATCTCGGAATAACCTTACTAAGAGGAAAGGACAGAAGAATTGAGGAAAAGGTTATGCCACTACCGAAAGAGCCAGAGAAGGAATTATACGGAAGATCTGAGAAGACGACACTGTCAAAAATAAGGATGGTGTATATGAGTTTTGATGGAACTGTAATGATGCTTCTAAGGGTGGTAGCACCCCAGACTCCCGGTGACGATCGATGGATTCGGAGAAGACCCCAAGCCCAACCTATTTCTTTGCTAGCCTCTCCGAATCTCGAGGACGAGATTCATTTTAAGGGTGGTAGGTTTGTAACATCCCAAAATTCTAAATTTTGGAATGTTATAATAAATAGATAGATTTGATAGATTGACTAAAAGTGAGTGAATTCAAAACTTTTTGAAAGTTAAATGAGAGGGAATAAAAGGACTTTCCCAAAACTTTCATTTTTATGCTCTCCGCGAATTCAAATACTTTCCATCACAAAACCCTGGAGAGAAGATGACATGACTTCTTCCATTTATTTAAATGACAAGGGGGTGTTGAAAATATTTGAATTTCATTTGGAAAATATTTCCACTTCTGAAACTTTATGCAACTCAATGATTTTCATGAGAGAAGATAAAAAGACTTCTTCAAAATATATGAAATATGAGTTGGGAGTTTCGAAGAATCAAATTCAAAGCCCTTTTGAATTTATTTTCAATTTGGAGTTATTTAAGTTTTATACAAATTATTTTTCTCCAAAAATAAAATATATGGAAATTAGGGTAACATGATTCCCTACAATAGAAAATTGGAGAAAAATTAATTTGAAAACATTTTGGTATTTTTAAATTTATTTTGTTGGATTTTAATAGACCAGTAGCACCCTTTGAATTATTAGAATTTATGTGTATTTTATTTAATGCTGGAAAAATGTTCATGTCGTAGATAATCTTTTTCTGAAAATTTTGATATATAATATGCCTATATAAAGTTTTATTTTTATTTTCGTTTTTCAGTTTATCACATTCTGTTAAAAAAAAACCTACGCGCGCGCCAGAAACTAACTGTCGCCCACATGCGCAATATAGTAGCTTCTGTCGCCCATTGTTTATTTTTCTCTTAAATGGGCCAGGCCTAGTTAGCCTTTTTATTTTTTTATTATTTATTTAAGGCCGAATTTTGTAAAAAAAAAAACTGCAGCGTGCGCACGGCCAAAAGCCCTTAGGCCCATCGCCTCTTTTCTTCTCTCTTTCGTATATTTTCGTCTACGTTTAGTCCCACATTGCCTAGCCTTTAACCCCTAAGCCTCCTTTCCATCAATAAATATAGACCCATAGAGCTTCTAAAAAAATCATCCGATTCGGGTTAAATCAATATTTTGGTTTGACTAGATTCATTTAAGAAAAATATATTTCTCCTCTCCGGCGCGACTTCTCGAAATTATCTCTTCTCTCCAAAGTCATCTTTTCTCTGCCTTATAAAGGTATCTTTCTTTGTTTTTTTTTCTTCTTATACCTTCGTAGTTTATTATTTTTAGACTAATATGATAAAATAATTAAATTATTAATTAATCTACGTATTTATACGTTAGACCTTAACCGTAGCTATTTTTTTTCTTTCATAAAATAGTTTGGCCCTGATTTTTCAAATAGCCATAACTTTTTACTCGTTTATCCAAATCCAACGAAACCAACGCCCACTTCTTCGTTATGATCCAACTCAAACATGTTTTTGAAAATTTTAAAATTTGAATTAGATCAGATTTGAATTCAAACTTCTTTTGATCATATCTTTTTATCCGTAACTCCGTTTGAGTTGATTCTTTTTGCAAATCGAAGCTCTTGACCTAATTTTTCTGATAAGGCCAAATTCACATAATTTTGGTACTGTTAGAAATTGTTTTATGTTGCAAGAGCTATTTGCTTGGTTTTGATGTTTTCCGAATCGACTTCTTCGATCTTTCTGGTCTTTTGAGTGATTGCTTATGTGTGGTTACTATTGCTTGATTACGATAGATTGACCAGAGTGTGACGAGTAGAGCTATCAAGATTTTTGAGTGCGAATCATCTTCATCAACATTGCAGGCAAGTTCACACTTTGATCATATCCCTTTTCATACCCAGTTTTTCTTGCATTAGATCAATCCTCACACATTGTATGATTAGGATCTAATTAGATTGTGGGATGGGAAGTAGATGAGGTAGTACCTATTACCTGTTCATTATCAAACCCTTGGGAGTTACTATTACATTAGGCTTATACTGCCATGCTATGCTCGTAGACGTGGATTGGGTTTGAGAGTATTTCATGACAGATGTGAGATTGTTAATTAATGGTTTACTTAAGGTGGCAACTTAAACACACATCTGGGTGGATTGAGGCACCTGGGTATTCCAGGACTTGCCTGTCTAGGCACCTGGTATTACAGGACTTGCCTGTTTTTCTTTTGGACCGCCACCCAGGCCCAAAGGGATCATAAGATTATTCATACTAGAAACTTTCGTGAGCAGCCACAAGCCACTATGGGCTGTGGCATAGTTGATTAAGTCATGCGAACTCTTACAGGGTAGACTAGCAGATGTAGGGGAAAGTAGGTGTACCGGTCTATCCAACATAAGGTTCTAGCGCTTCTGAAAGACTATGTCTCGGTCATCCGTTTCTCAAACATCCTATAGTGCGAGAAATCCAATGGAGGTGATCGAGTCTTGTGGGGAAAACTGCGCAAACCTCTGCAGAGTGTACAAACTAATCATGATTAGCCGTGTCCCCAGTTATGGACATCTTGAGTATCTAGTTCTTGGATTATCATGTTGATCTCATCATGTTACTTGAATTAATTTTGTTGGGATGTTAATGATTACTTTTAATTGGGATTGAGAATGCTGTCAACCATTCTCAATGTTTAACAACCACCATGATAGTTAAATAAAATTTATTCCTTTGCAGTAGGGAAAAATTGGCTTTTCGCAAAAACATTATAACCATAGAGCTTTTCCACCAGCCATATATGCATGTAGTAATAGCCATTGTTCATCATTTTCTCTATGGTGTGAATTTGCCAGTACATTCAATGTACTGACCCGTTTCGGGCTGCAACGTCTCATGTTGCAGGTTTCTTACGACGAGTAAGTGATATGTTAGGGTTACGATTTCTACACTCAACTTTGCCGTTGGTGTTGATGGGAATCCACAACCTTGTTGCTTCCGCTATATTGGATTGAGGTAATAGTATTTACGTTACTTTATACATGTGATTTACCTCTGTTATAAATCCTTCGAGTACTGTGTGTGTCAGCATACCGATCCAGGGATGACACTTAAGCACAGAGACTTGATCCATTCGGGTCGGGTCGCTACAATAACCGAATTGGACATGAGTGGGCATAGATGGGCTTGGATGCATGTCCACCACCAAGTCCTTGGTCCCGATCATATGATTTGTTGCTCCACTATCGAGCAACCATGACACCCCACCAGAAGCAAACTCCTACAAGAGATTAATGCTTGGATTTAGGTACCCATTTTTGAATGGGTACTTTTATGTTAGCAACAAGGGTCTTAGGAACCTAAATAGACCATTCAATGTACTCAGAAGAAGAACCAACAAAATTTTCATAAACATGCCCATCACTAGCACGACATAGAACATAAGAAGGGTTAAAGTTGTCGGTTTTTTTGGGCGGAGTGGTCTTTCCCTTCTTGGCATTACCACCCACACCCTTGTCCTTCTTCTTCTCATGAACACCCTCCCCCACCTTGATGAAGATCTCCTTAAGCGGGAGAGGTTGCTTGGTCTTGCTCTTCTTCTTCTTTGACTTGGGTACAAACCCAAGTCCTTCCTTTGCCACAACTTCCTTTTGATTGCTCAAAAGGTCATTGAGCTTCTTCTCACCTTGTATGCAAGTCACAAGGCCTTTCTCAAGTCGCTCTTTCAACTTGGCATTCTCCACCACAAGATGCACATGCTCACAACAAGGGTTAGTGATGTCTGCTTGAACTACGTCGGTATTTCCCCAAAGAGGAAGGGATGATGCAGCACAACAATGGTAGGTATTTCCCTCAGTGATGAGACCAAGTTTATCGAACCAGTAGGAGAACCAAGCAACACTATGTAAATAGCACCTGCACACAAATAACAAATACTCGCAACCTGACGTATTAAAGGGGTTGTCAATCCCTTTATGGTAGCGGCGCTAGAAATTGGCAACATACGTGAGAGAATTGTAATAATTGATAGATCAAACGCCAAATAAAATAAATTTAAGCAAGGTATTTTTGTATTTTTGGGTTTAATATATCTGAAATAAAAGGCAAATAAAATAGATCGCAAAGGCAAATAATATGAGAAAGAGACCCAGGGGCCGTAGGTTTCACTAGTGGCTTCTCTCGAGAAAAATAGCGAACGATGGGCAAACAAATTACTGTTGGGCAATTGATAGAACTTCAAATAATGATGACGATATCCAGGTAATGATCATTATATATGCATCACGTCCAAGATTAGTAGACCATCTCCTGCCTGCATCTACTACTATTACTCCACACATCGACTGCTATCCAGCATGCATCTAGTGTATTAAGTTCATGGAGAAACGGAGTAATGCAATAAGAACGATGACATGATGTAGACACGATCTATTTATGTAGAAATAGAGCCCATCGTTTTATCCTTAGTAGCAACAATACATACGGGTCGGTTGCCCTTCTGTCACTAGGATCAAGCACCGTAAGATCGAACCCACTACAAAGCAACTCTTCCCATTGCAAGATAAATAGATCAAGTTGTCCAAACAAGACCCAAATATCGGAGAATAAATATGAGGCTATAAGCAATCATGCATATAAGAGATCAAATAAACTCAAATAACTTTCATAGATAAAAATAGATAGATCTGATCATAAACTCAAAGTTCATCGGATCCGAACAAACACACCACAAAAGAATTACATCATATGGATCTCCAAGAGACCATTGTATTGAGAATCAAACGAGAGAGAGGAAGCCATCTAGCTACTAACTACGGACCCGAAGGTCTACAAAGAATTACTCACACATCATCGGAGAGGCACCAATGGAAGTGGTAAACCTAATGCGGGGCTAACCTGGTGTAGGCCGATCTTTCACGATTGGAGTGGATTCCTTCGAAGAACACGGGGAAGAACGGGGAGAAATTACAAGGGGAAACAATCAAGAACAAGTCCAATCACACATCCACTAGACAATCAAACACACAAGATCCACAAGGTACATGAATAACAAAGGGAAAGATACAAGGTAGAGTTCATCCCAAATCCAAAGGAGATGGGGCCTCGATGATCTAGATAGATCCTTCCCCGAAGGGATCTTGATATCCCTCGGGATCTTCTCCGAGGAGGTCTTGGCCTCCAATGGAGTAGTCTCTCTCTCTCTCAATAGGAGAAGATAGGAGTAAAGCTCACATACAAATGAGCTATCACTTTGCTAACCCTAGAAAGGAGGTGGAGGTGGTCTATTTATAGTCTAAGCCATGAAGGGGTAAGTGGGGGAGGGATACAAGGCCAAAGGCCCGTGGCTGCACACAGGCGGGTACCTGATGTCCGGTCAGTGTCGACATCCAATGGCTCGTGAGGTACCGGACGGCCGGTGCGGGTCGGACGTCCGCTGATTCTTCTCGGGTGTAGCGGCACCGGATTTCCGGAGGTTGTCGGACGCCCGGGCGCTGGGACTTGTTGGACGTCCGGTGGGCGCCGGTCGTCCGGCCTCTGTAGCACGCGTCAGCTATAGTTCTTCTGGCCATCTGGGATATGTCAGGTACCGGATGTACGGTGGCATCTGGACGTCCGGTGGCTGTAGCTTGTAGCAGCTCTGTTTCTTCCGTCTTCTCTTCCATGCTTTGTGACGCCCCGAGACCGATGTGCCAAGTATCTTCCTGTTATTCGCTGTTGTTGCCATGTCATTTGCTTGCGTGTTGCATCTTGCCATGTCATCCTGTGCATTGCATAATCATGTTTTTCAAAACTCGCATTAGTCCGGGTCTCCCAGTTCCGTCCGTTGTCCGTTCTGAGCCCAGACACACTTGCACGCGCCCGTAGCATGTCCGAAATAGTATTTTATAAGTGGTTGGAAAATGTTCTCAGAATGGGATGAAAGTTGGCGTGTGGTCTTATTATAGTGTAGATAGACCGCCTGTCAAGTTTCATCGCATTCGGAGTTCGTTTGATAGCCCAACCGTTAAACTATAGCAGCATTATAGCCGGGCACACGTGGGATGTTTTCGGTCTCCGGAAACAGTCGCCGGGCCTCCCTCTCTTCTCTTCTCTCAGCTCGAGATCGTCTACACAGCTCACTACCTACCGCCAAGTCCAACCTAACCTCTCTCGTCAGCCCGCACCCCCCCTCGCGCGCGTCCGAAAGATGTCTCGAACCCGACCCGGACTGTCCCCACCGTTGTATCCGGAACATCCCCAAACATCTACAAAACGTCTCCATTTTTCTGTTTGGGCTACCTAACCTATTTTTCCCGTCCGTCCGATTACGATCGGAGGGACCTAGATAGCCCTACCCTTTTCCAACATGCTATTTAAATAGATCAACCCCTAACCCTAGGCCGTCCCATCCTTTCCTCCCCAATCCCGAAGCCGCCGCCACCCGCTTTTCCTTGTTGTTCGGGAGCTTGTCCCATCGCTGCTAGATCTTTTCTTTCTCGGGATTTTTTTCTCTCGGTCCACCCAACCATCCAACCTCCATCTTCCCCGATCCTAAAAAGCCTCCACCTCCTCCCTTCGATTCGTCGTCATGCCCGCCTGCAGATCGAGCAGGAGGCTCGATCCCGGCAAATTTGACAAATCTGACCTATAGACGAAATCAAATCACAGAATGAACTGTCCGTCAAAGTATTTCACGCAGCTGACCCGTGGCGCCTAGCTCTTAGGCGCTGCACTAGTGCAACGCCCGGGAGCTAGGCGCTACACTAGTGCAATGCCCGGGAGCTAGGCGCTGCACTGTATAGTGTGGCGCCTAGCTCTCAGGTGCTGCACACTGTTTTAGTAATTTTCGGGTATGACGCTGGCCGTGTAGCGCCTATCTGTGAGGCGTTGCACAGTGTAGTGTGGCGCCGTCGAGGCGAGCGCTACACAAAAGGGTCAGGCGTGTGAAATAATTTCACGGGCAGTTCATTCCGTGATTTGATTTCGTCTATAGGTCAGATTTGTCAAATTTGCCCTCGATCCCCAACCACCTCTCTGCCCGAACCCCTCCTCTGCTTCGAGCTCCATCCGACGAGCCGTGACGGAGCGCCTCCTCCCGAACCGCCATGGCACTCAGCCTCACGCAGCTTCTCCATTCAGCACCGCTACCTCCCCTGCGCTGCGTCCCGTGCCCTACGCTGTCCTGCGCCGTCGCCGTTGACCAACTGATGAGCTTCGCACCCATCTCTTCTCTTGTCCCTCCTCCTATTCTTCTCTCCATCTCTCTCTGACCTGTCTCTCAACCGTGTGTTCTTCGCACATGAGCCATGATCGTTCGAAGCTTCAATAGTTGCCGGCCTCGTCTCCATCCGACGTCGTCGTCCTGGCCTCGGAAATGTCGGGTCCCGACCTCCCCGTCGTCGCTGGACCTCGTCTGCTCGCCAGGGTTGACTCAGGCGCGAGCCTCCTCCTCGACCTGACGCTCCCTCGCACCTGCAAGGCGTCGCCCCCTGAACCTGTCGGTTTCCTCTTCTGCAACGAGCCAGAGCGCTCTTCTCGCTCATCCGCATCGACCTACCCTGCTCCGTGCGTCGCCCTCTGCCAGATCCGGCATTTCCCTGCACCTCGGCCTCGTCCTTGGCTCTAGGTCACCGCGCCACCTCACCGGAGTCCTCCAGCGCCGGCGACCTCCGCCTCCCCGCGCCCTACTGTCGCCACTGCTCTGCTCCCTGTCGAGCAGATGAGCGTTTCGATCGACCACTTGGGCCAGAACCGCGTCAAGCCCAGCCAGCGCCCACCGCCCTGCCTCTTCCACCGACTGGGCTTGGCCCATGGTGAGGCCAGCTCCAGCGCCCTCCTTTTTTTCTCATTGTTGGGCTTGTCCCAGATTCGGCCCGTTTCTATTTTTCCTACGAATTTGCTATTTATCCAGAGACTGCAGTTTTTACAAAAAGGTCCCTAAACTTCATGCATTTAATAACTCATGAACCGTGCATCGGATCTAAATAATTTATATATGTAACTTGATTATAATTTCATGTAGTTTCATAATATCCAACTTTCTTCTATGTTTAAAATGTTTAAAATGATGTTTGTTTAAATTTGCTCCTATGCCATGTTAAAATGCTTTAATTCATAACTAAATAACCGTAACTCGGTTTGTAACAAACTTCATATGTAAATGGGGTAGAAAAATGCCTAGTTTAACATGGTGTACTCACTTTGCATGTTTAATAACTCTAAAATTGTGTTTAGGGCAGAACATTACCAAACCTATAATATTGCATATGAGGTTTTCCGGACTTGTTGTTTGTTGTTCCGGTGTCGGGTGGTAGGATCGACATATGCCAACGGGTGGCTTATCATTGCGGGGGCCAAAAGAACGTCGCCGGTGCCTGGAAACGGGATGAGGCGTAGACATGCACGCCGGCGAATATTACCCAGCTTCAGGGCTCTCCGGGGAGATAACACCCCTACTGCTGCTCTGCGGGGTCCCCGCATGGTTACTAAGTTCACAGGTGGCTACAATGCTCCTTGAGCTGTTTGGGATGGAAGGAGGAAGAAGGGCTCAGCACAGCCTGCCTCTTCTCCTTGTAAGTGTCTATGTCTAGAAAGAGAGTTCAACCCTTTGCATGGGTGCACCGGGGGGTTTATATAGGCCTACCCCCCGGGGGTACAATGGTAATCCGACTGGGCGCGGGGCCCAGCTGTCGGTGACTATGCTCGCCGGCTTCTCCGCCGGCTTCTGGGGCCCGCCGGCTGGTGGGTCCCGCCGACTGCCGGCTCCTGGGTCGACAGGCCGGCCCCACCGACCAGGGTCTTGTCAGCGGCCGGTTACTGTTGCTCCGTGTTTGTTGGCGCAGGCTTGGTCGGGGTAAGCGTGGCTACAGTAACGCCGCCTTGGCGGGCGATTATCGTAGCCCCGCCGCACCTTGTCTCCTTAATGGGCGTCTCCTTCGAGGAAGGCGGCAGGCCGGCTACACGAAGCCGGCCCTCTGTCTCGCCGGCTTGAGAGGGGGTGCGGCCGCCTTCGGCATCTCTCTGCCCGAAGGGGCCCACCGCCTCGGGGGCCACGCTGGCGGCCCGTCGAGGACGGCGTCGGAGCCGCCGAGGCTACAGTGCCGCGCCGGGCGGGCCGCAGTTGCCCGCACGACGCGCTGTACCAGGCGTGCTCCAGGTTTTGGGGGTGGCAGGCTCCACTGTAGCCACGCCCCGCTTCATCATCGCAGAGTGGACGCGTACATTGCGGGTACGGCGTTGACTGCTTTATCGGAGCCGGCCCGGCGGTAGCCGGCCGTGCCATAGCCGGCCTTGTCATAGCCGGCCCTGCCGCAGCCGGCCATGTCGTAGCCGGCCCTCCATAGATTTCTTCATGGGGGTAGAAAGGGCGGGCCGCCCCCCAAGCCGGCTAGGAAGGTAGCCGGCTAGGGGGGAGGCGGCCTAAGTCTTGAGTCTTCTTATGAGCCGGACGAGCTCACAATTTTTTCTGAGGGGCCAGGGGAAGCCGGCTGGGCTACCCATGGCTATTTACCCCGACAGTAGTCCCCGAAGGCGGGCGAGCTTCACGGCGGACGGAAGGACGGGAAGCATGGCCGGCTTCATACCGTGAGGGGCCGACTGCGTCGTTGCAGCCGACTTCAGAGTGCTTTTCTTTATTAGGGCGACCGTGGTTGACCCGCGGACCGGCCGCGGGCCCCACGACGAGCCACGTGGCGGGGAAGTCCTGCCGTCGCACGCGCGCGACGGGACGCCGCCGCAGGCCCGGGCCCACCACTCCCTGGCCTCGGCCCGGGCGCTGATCTTTTGTGGCCCGAGGGGGCTGCTCGCCTCCCCACGGCCGTTACCTCACGTCATCAAGGCGCGTAATTAACGCGGGCATGGGGGAGATGGGCACGATCGATCCCCACGATCCCCCATGCCGCGCCTCCTCATCTCCGGCGCACGCGCCTACAAGTAGGGGGGGAGGGGGAGAGGCGCGGGCCTGCCCGCTCCCCCGCTCCCCGACCCTCCTGCTCTCCTTCTTCTTCCTCTTCTTCTTCTTCCTCGCGCCCGACGCAGCTTCGCGCCGTAGACCTCCCACGCCGCCATGTCGCTGGCTTTGTCGAGCTCGTGGGATGGGTCCAACGTCCACGACGAGCACATCGAGTTCCTCCGCCAGACCCGGCGTCTGCCCGCCGCCGACCTTGTGCAGGTGCGCCTGGCGCCCGCAAAGGAGGTCTCACCGGCGCCGGAGGAAGGCGAGCGTGCCGTCTTCCGCACGCACTTCCTCCGGGGCTTCGGCTTCCCGGCGAGCAGCTTCATGCGGTCCTTTCTCGAGTTCTACAATCTCCAACCGCACCACGTCACGCCCAATGCAGTGCTGCAACTCTCGGCCTTCGTCACGCTCTGCGAAGGGTACTTGGGGGTGCTGCCGACGCTGGAGCTCTGGGCGGAACTGTTCCAGAACAAGCTCGACACCGTCTCCGCCGGCGTGCCGGCTCCCTGCGGCGCCTTCATCGCGATGAAGAGGGCCAGCGACGACAACCCCTTCCCCCACATTCCTCGGATCCAGTCGGTCAAACTGTGGCAGAAGTCTTACTTCTACGTCAAGAACGTCGCCCGGCACGGCGACTACGTCAATCTGCCGGCTTACGTAGCCGGCCCGCCGACTGGGAAGCGGCGGACCTGGGGCTACCGGTCGAAGTCCCTGTCTCCAGCGGGGAACGCTTCCATCTCCCGGCTTCGGGTGATGATTCAGTCGGAAGGTCTGCTCGCGTCCGACTTGGTAACCGCCTTCGTCGAGCGCCGGATCTTGCCTCTTCAAAGCCGGCCGCACATGATGTGCTAGATGAGCGGCCGGTTCGATCCCTGCCGGCTGAGCACCTGGGAGATGCCCCACGCCGAGGTGGCTCTGATGGCGAACTACATCGCCAACTTGAAGCAACCCGACGAGTGGCAATTCGGCAAGGCGCCGTACTCCCGCGCCCAGCCTCCGCCTGTGGTAAGCTTTTCCTCTCGTCGTCTGCCGGCTTGGGTTAGCCGGCCTCTGACCAGGCGGCTATTTTTTTCTTTTCTCCTTCATCAGAATCCTCTCCTCCCGCTGCCAGCCGGGGCAGCCGGAGTCGACCGAGAATACGCCCGGACCGCACGGTGGATGACCCCGACGACCCGGATCTCTCCGCCATCGCCATGGAGGACGCCGCCACGGGGGGTGCCGCCGAGCTCGGCGGCACCGGGCTTTCGGCCAGTTTCGACGACTGGCCGGACGATTTTGAAGCCGAAGAACTCCCGCGCCGCCAGCCGGCAACCGACTGCCGCGGCGCGAGCTCGTCTGCCGCGCCGACTGCCGGTGGCGGGAAGGGAAAACGCCGGGCCGCGCTCCCGCTCTTCGGAAGCCGGCCGAAGAAACCGAAGGCCTCCGCCGCGGCCACAAAGCGCGAGGAGGCGGCGGCGAAGGCGGCCCGCTTCCGGAAGGCGGTGAAGAAGCCCCCGTCAGTTTCCGCGTAAGTCTAGTAGCCGCCTGCATGCTTGTTATTCTGAAGTTTTCTTTCCTTGAATGTTTTTCTGATCTCCTGGGCAGGGCGCCGCTCTCCCACGAGCGAGGCCCAGCCGGCTCCGTGGTCGGGCCGAGCGCCGGTTCCTCAGGGTCCCGCCGAGTAGACCCCCACGCCGAACTTGACGCAGGCACGCAGCGCAACGCACGCGAGGCGCGCCGAGAGAAGGAGGCGGCCGAGCGGGCGGCGGCGGAGCGAGAGGCCGCCCAAACGGCGCCAGGGCGAGCGAGCGCGGCGGCCGAGGCTCCATCGGAGCGGGCGGCCGTGGAGGCGGAGGTGGAAGGCGCGCGCAGCCAGACTCCGCTGCTCGCCATCCCCCTCCAGACCTTGGATCCGGACATCCCTCTGCCCACGGCGGAGGAGATTATCCCCGAGCAGCCGCCGGTGCAGAGGGACGAGGTCGTCGAGGGATCCGCTAAGAGGACGTCGCCAGCAGCGCAAGCCGGAGTAGGCGAAGGCGGCCGATCGTCGGCGGTGCCGGAGGAGCTGGCCCGGGCCGCGCCCGAGGCCGGAGCCGGCCTTGAGATCGAGCCGGCGGCGAGCCGGCCCGCCGGAGGGGGCACGGCCCCGCCGGACACGCGCCGAGCCGCGGGAGCCGAGCGGACGGCAGACGCCTTGGAGGCGGCCAGCTCCGCCACGTCCGGGTGGACTCCTAGCGGAGGGAGCGGCGAGCTGAACGTCGCGGCCCAAGAGGTTCGGAGCCGGCTGCAGGCACAGGCCGGCCTCCTGAGGCAATTCACTCAGGAGTTTCTGTCGACGCGGTCTGCAATCCGGGTAAGTCTTCACTCCTTGACCGCTCTGGTCCTTTGAATTTTTTCCGTGGGGGCGCGCTAGCACACCCACTGGGTATAGTCCCCGAGATCCGGGCCGACTGCGGCGCAGTCGGGTCGGATCTTACTAGACGACTATGTTGACTGTTTTTTCTGATCTTCAGGATTATCACAACTCTCGCGCGGCCGCCTTCAACTCCCAGGCTCGGGAGCTAAGCCGGAGGACCGAAGACCTCGCCAGCAGCCGGCGTAAGTGTTTTGTCATTGTTAACTTCTCGTGGGGGCGCGACAGCGCACCTACTCGGTGTAGTCCCCGAGATCCGGGCCGACTGCAGCGCAGTCGGGTCGGATCTTACTTGACGGCTTTTCCTTTGCTGATTTTTCTCTTTATCTCTTGCTCGTGCAGAGGCCAACGCCGACTTGCGGAGAGAACTCGCCGTGGTGCAGGCCGCTCTTCGTGCCAAGGACGCCGAGTACGCTGACTTGTCTCAAGAGCGCGACCGCCTGGCGACGAAACTGGCCGACCAGGAGGAGAGCCACAAGGCGGCCCTGCAAAAGGCGCAGGACGACGAGGCCACCCTGAGGGCGGAGTTCGGGGCCAGGGAGGCGAGGTGGGCCGAGACGCGCCGGGCGCTGGAAGAAGGCTTCGGCCGGGTCGAGGATCTTATTGACGGTAGGCTATCTTTCTTGCTCTTCTTCCATTCGCCGGCCGCCTATGGTTTTGTTTTGACTTGTGTTTGCTGTCTTGCGCAGAGTACTTCCCCGGCCAGTCTGTCCTTGCCGCCCAAGCCATCGAAGCCTACCGCGAGGAGCGTCGTCAAGCCAGGGTCGTGATTCCGCCGGATGCGAACCGGACATTGTCGGAGCAGCTTATCGCCGTCCAGGCGCGGCTGCAACTGGCCCACCGGTTGCTCCGCCGGCTCCAACGCGCCGGGGCGACGATGCTGGCCGCGCTCTAGCCCGGCCAGGCAATTCCCCGGACCCCAAGCCGGACGGCCGACTGGCTCGAAGTCGCAGTCGGCCGCTTCAAGGCCTGGAAGGCGTCCGCGGCCCGTCTTGGAGCCGGGCGCGCGCTGGAGTTCGTCCGCGCGTGGTACCCAGGGCTAAGCTTGGACCAGCTGCGGACGTGGCGGTCGGAAGCCGACGCCGAGCTGGAGGAGGTGCGGCCGGCGATCGCGCAGCGCGCCTCGACGATCGCCGAGTGCACCGACACCAGCGTCTTCGCGCAGGAGCTCAACGATGATGGTGCTGCCCAGCCGAAGGAATGGTTCGGTCTAAACCCGGCGGACGGCGAGGACTCGGCGGAAGAGATCGCCTCCAGCGACGAGGGCGAGGACGACGAGGAAGAGGACAGCGAAGACGCCGAGCCGACTGGTGGGGCAGCCGACCGTCCCCCAGCCGATCGTGCCTCTAGCAACAAGCCACGCAGGAGCGCGCCCTCTGCCGGAGACGACGATCAAGCCGAGGTTCGCCAGCCGGCCGCTCCTCCAGCCGGCGCGACTACCTCCGTCGCCTAATCCAGCTCGTCTGCGGCCCCGCCGGCTTGATCTGCCTTTCTTTTTGTCCCTGTCTTTCTTTTTGGACAAATTTAAGTTTCTGCAATTCCACCCACTGGGGGTGTATCGAACAATGCTGAATGTCGACCTCTCTGGAGGCTTTTTGTGTAATATATTAATATATGCATGTGTTGGCGTTCATCCGAGTGTACTTTTTGTCCTTAGGCTCTTTCCTTTGCCGCCTTCCCTCTTTGGGAAGGCAAGTACTTGAGTTTTCTTGGATTTGAAGTAGACTAAATGTAAGCCGGCCGGCCGGCTACTCTGGTAGTCGGTCGGCGGGAGGCAGCAAGCCGGCTTTTGTTATATATGCGAGCCTGTTTGGTCCCTAGCCGTTTTTCATGTGCGCACCCTTTCCGGCTGGTGGCTCTTGCCAGCCGGGCAGTCGGTTCTTCGAGCTGCGATTTCGGCAAGAGCCAAGCCTGGGTGTCGACACATTACTTGTCTGACTGCGGGTAGAGCTCTTAGTATAACTCTAGTCGGCCAGTCCCCGGGCCGACTCGTCGGACCCGGTACCGGACAAAATAAATGAAAAGATAATATCATACGCATGATAACTTTCATTCATAAAACAACGGGTGGTAGTCCCCGAGTCTTTCTCGGGGAGCCTACTGTATCATACTAAATACAAAAGTGGGCATGACAGATACTGCGCTTTTAACTGTAAAACTTTCGAAGGAGATTTGCGTTCCACGGTCGCTCCGACTCCTTGCCGGAGTCGTCTCTCTTGCGTGCCTTCGGCTTCTGCGCGTCGATGAGGTAGTAGGCGTCGTTGCCCAAGGCTCTGCTGATGATGAAGGGGCCTTCCCAGGGGGCTGCGAGCTTGTGCTGGCCGGCTGCTCGCTGGATCAGCCGGAGCACAAGGTCGCCCTCCTGGAAGGATCTTGGGCGGACCCTCCGGCTATGGTAGCGGCGCAGACCCTGCTGGTAGATGGCGGACCGGCTGAGGGCTAACAGCCGGGCCTCTTCCAGCAGGTCGACGCCGTCTTCTCATGCTTCTTTGGCTTCCGCTTCCGTGTACATGGTTACCCGAGGCGAGTCGAACTCGATGTCTGTTGGGATGACCGCCTCGGCACCATATACAAGGAAGAAGGGAGTGAAGCCGGTTGATCTGTTGGGAGTAGTGCGCAGACTCCATAGGACAGCCGGAAGCTCATCGAGCCAGCAGCCGGCTAAACGCTCTAGGGGTACGACCAGTCGAGGCTTGATGCTGGACAGAATGAGGATATTTGCTCGCTCCACTTGGCCGTTTGACTGCGGGTGGGCGACTGACGCAAGGTCCAGCCGGATACCTTGCGCAGCGCAGAACCGTGCCAGGGCACCTTTGGCAAAGTTCGTGCCGTTGTCGGTGATGATGCTGTGCGGTACGCCGTACCGGGTTGTTATATCTGCAATGAATGTCACTGTAGTCGGCCCATTCAGCTTCTTGATCGGCTTCGCCTCGATCCACTTGGTGAATTTGTCAACGGCGACGAGCAAATGTGTCATGCCGCCGTGCGCCGTCTTGAATGGGCCCACCATATGCAATCCCTAGACGGCAAAGGGCCAGGTGATGGGAATGGTCTTGAGTGCCGAAGCCGGCATGTGCTGCTGCGAGCTGAAAAGCTGGCAGCCTTTGCAGTGTTTGACTAGCTCTTTGGCGTCGTCCAAAGCAGTCGGCCAGAAGAAACCGTGGCGGAAGGCTTTGGCGACCAGTGATCTTGATGCGGCGTGGTGGCCGCATTCTCCTTGGTGTATATCCCTGAGGATCGCGATGCCTTTCTCCTGCTCGACGCATCGCTGCAAGACTCCGGTGGCGCTGCGCTTGACAAGCTCTCTGTTGACGATTGTGTATGCTCCAACCCGGCGCTGAACTTGTCTTGCTTCGTTTTTGTCAGCCGGCAGGTCATGGTTCACCAGAAAGTTGCGGATGGCTTGGGCCCATGATGGGGCGGCGACCTCCTCAGCCACCAATGTGGCCAGAGCCACCAGGGTGGGTGGGTTGGGCAGTGCAGCGCTGGAGTCGGCCGCCGCTTCCTGTGCTGAAGAAGTCCCCGGGCCGGCTACTACAGCCCCCGGGCCGGGTGCGGCAGTTCCCGAGCCGAATATTGAAGTCCCTGGGCCGGCTGCTTGATTCTTCGCGCCGGACCCGGCCCCCTCGGGGTTAGGCGGCACGAAAATGGAGTCGGACTCCGGAGACGGCTTGATTGAAGGCTTGAGGAGGCGCTAGAGGGCGACGCCAGCTGGTATTGCTTGCCGCGTGGAGTCTATTCGGGCCAGGGCGTCAGCTGGCTCGTTGTCGGCCCGCGGCACGTGAAGGAACTCACATCCGTCGAAGTATCCGCTGATTTGCTATACTAGGAAATGGTAGCTCGCCATGTTCGCGTCCTTGGCGTCCCAGTCGCCAGAAGACTGCTGCACCACCAAATCCGAGTCGCCATAGCACAGGATCCGGCGAATACCAAGCTCCTTGGCCAGCCGGAGCCCGTGTATGAGCGCCTCGTACTCAGCTACGTTGTTGGAGGCGGCAAAGTGGATCTGCAGCGTGTATTTGAGCTTGTCGCCCTTTGGAGAAGTAAGGACGACGCCGACTCCCAAGCCGGTGCGCATCTTTGATCCGTCAAAGTGCATGCGCCAATGGGTGGAGTCGGGTGCCGGTGGTAAGTACTGGGTCTCGGCCCAGTCGACGAGGAAGTCGGCCAGCGCTGGCGTCTTGATGGCGGTGTGGGGTTGGTAGAAGATGGTGTAGGGGGCCAGCTCGATGGCCCACTTGGCCACCCGGCCGGATGCATCCCGGCTGCCTATGATGTCGGCAAGCGGGGCAGTGCATACGACCGTGATGGGATGCTCTTGAAAGTACGGCTTCAGCTTCTTGGCGGCGAAG
This sequence comes from Triticum monococcum, assembly GCA_034509565.1. Taxonomy (NCBI): domain Eukaryota; kingdom Viridiplantae; phylum Streptophyta; class Magnoliopsida; order Poales; family Poaceae; genus Triticum; species Triticum monococcum. The sequence goes on from CM067846.1 coordinate 515,628,084, forward strand.
TACACGCCATAGCACATCTTCTGATAGTGCGGGTAATTCTGTTTCGAGGTGGACAGCACCTCGCTCAGGTAATAAACCGGTCTCTGGACCGGCTGGGCTCGGCCTTCTTCGGGGCGTTCGACCACAATGACGGTGCTGACCACCCGGCTAGTGGCGGCAATATATAGGAGCATGGGCTCCTTCTCAGTCGGTGCCGCCAAGACAGGCGGCGTGGACAACATTTTCTTCAGCTCATGGAAAGCTTGGTCGGCCTGGTCGTTCCACTCAAAGTGAGTGCTCTTCTTCATGAGGCGGTAGAGGGGGAGAGCCTTTTCTCCGAGCCGGCTGATGAAGCGGTTAAGAGAGGCCAGGCACCCGGTGAACTTCTGAATCTCTCTGAGCTTGGTTGGGACCGCCATCCTCTCGATGGCTTTGATCTTCACAGGGTTGCACTCTATGCCGCGTTCAGAGACCAGGAAGCCTAGGAGCTGGCCGGCTGGGACTCTGAACACGCATTTCTCTGGGTTGAGCTTGATCCGGAATCGGCGCAGGTTCTCGAATGTCTCCTTCAAGTCTTCCAGCAGAGTGCCACGCTTCTCCGTCTTCACCACGACATCATCCACGTAAACGTGGGCATTCTTGCCGAGCTACGTGAGGAGGCACTTCTGCATGCAACGCTGAAACGTGGCGCCGGCATTCCTCAAGCCGAACGTCATGGTCAGGTAGCAGAAGGCCCCAAACGGCGTGATGAAGGCGGTCTTCAGTTGGTCATCCGGGTTCAGCTTGATCTGGTGGTATCCCGAGTAGGCATCCAAAAAGCTCAACAGCTCGCATCCGGCTGTGGAGTCTATCACTTGATCAATCCTGGGCAGAGCGAAGGGATCTTTTGGGCAGGCTTTGTTGAGGTTCGTGTAATCTATACACATGCGCCACTTGTTATTCTTCTTCAGCACGAGAACCGGGTTCGCGAGCCATTCGGGGAAGAAAACTTCCATGATGAAGCCGGCTGCAAGGAGCCGGGCTATCTCCTCCCCTACGATCCTTCTCTTCTCTTCTGACAGTCGGCGGAGGGGCTGCTTGACTGGTTTAGCATCCTCCCGCACATGCAATTTGTGCTCGGCGAAATCCTTCAGAACACCCGGCATGTCCTTGGGGGACCATGCAAAGATATCCCGATTCTCACGGATGAAATCGGCGAGCTCGCCTTCCTATTTGCTGTCCAGGCTCGCCCCAATGACGGCAAACCTCTCGGGGTGCTCGGGGTCGAGTTGTATCTTCTTGGTCTCCTTGGCCGGCTGGAAAGATCCTTGGGCATCATACTCCTTGGAGTCGGCGGGTTGGTTTAGCTGCTTGCTGGCCAGGGCCACGACCCGGTCCAGCGTCTTCCTCTCGGCCGCGATCACGAGGGATTCGGCCAGCCGGCTGCTAGCCGCGGCGCAGTCGGCGGACTTCTTGTAGTCTCCGGCGATGGTGATGACACCCTTGGAGCTCGGTATCTTCATCTTGAGGTAAGCATAGTGGGGGACCGCCATGAACTTGGCCAAGGCGGGTCGGCCAAGCAAGGCATGATAAGGGCTATCCAGGTCCACCACCTCGAACCAGATTGCTTCCCGGCGGAAATGATCCTTGCCCCCAAAGAGTACATCGATCTTGAGCTTGCCGATGGGGGCGCAGGACAGTCCGGGTACGATGCCGTGGAACACCGTTCGGGTCGGCGCAAGTTGCTTGGCCTTGACGCCCAGCTTCTCCATGGTGTCGCGGTACAGGATGTTGATGCTGCTTCCACCGTCGATCAGCACGCGGGAGAAGCGTGCGGCGCGCGTATCCGTAGCGAGGGTGTCCTCCAGGACTAGCGCGTAGGAGCCGGGGGATGGCATCACCTCTGGGTGGTCGGCCCGGCTCCAGCTGATGGGTTTCTCCGACCAGTGCATGCGGCCGGCTGGGCTGGTGGCGGCCATGTTGACCTCCTGTTGCTCTTGGCGCTTGCTGCGCCGGTCTTCGGGCTGGCTCGTAAAGATGACATAAGACGCTTGCTCGTCGGGGAACTCGTCCTGCACGGCGTCGACCGCGGCCGGGCGGCTTTGGGCGGCGGGCCGGCAGGCGGAGTCGGCGTGAGCCCTTCGCCCTTCGAGATTCGGGCGAGCCAGTTGCATTTGCGGGTCGTGTGGTTGGACGGCTTCGCGCCGCTGTGGAACTTGCACGGGGCATCAAGGGTTTGCTCATAGGAGAAGGCCGGCTGCCAAGCCGGCCGACCGCCCTTAGGCTTCTTGGGTGCGGGCCGCCCCTCAGGCGGCGCGTCTTCGACCGTGGCCACCTGCCGGCTAGCAGGAGGCGGCGCAGGGCCCTTGCGTTTTTGATCGTTCTGGTGTTGGCGTCGGCCGCCGTCTCCAGCCGGCGCTTTGGGCGCCGGATTGAGCACCTTTCCGGATGCGTCCACCCGGAGCTCGGTCTTCATCGAGGAGTCGGCGGTGGCGTACTTGTCGGCGATGTTTAGGAGCTCGTCGAGGGTAGTCGGCTCATCGCAGAGAAGCTTGTGCTTGAGGAGGGCGCCCTCTCGGCACCCGGCTGTGAAGTATTCGATGGCTTGCACCTCGTGCACCCCCTCACAGGAGTTGCGGAGCTCGGCCCAACGCTTCAGGTAGTCGCGAGTGGACTCGGCTGGGCCCTGTACACACAGGGAGAGCTGTCTGGGCTTGGGAGCCCGCTTGTAGGTGCTGGTGAAGTTGCGAACGAAAGCTTCAATGAAGTCCACCCAGCTGTTGATGCTGAGCGGCTTAAGGCTGTTAAGCCAAGTCCGCGCCGTGCCCTGCAGCATGAGGGGCACATACTTTACGCGACGCGCCGGTTGCCATTGGCGATGCTGACGGCTGTGGAGTAGTCGGTCAGCCAGTCTTCCGGCTTCACCGAGCCGTTGTACTTGGGAGTGTCTCTTGGGAGCGAGAACCCTTTGGGGAAGGGCTCGTCGCGGATGTGGGGGCCGAAGCAAGGCAGGCCGACATCGTCTTCCTCTTCTAGCGCCAGGGCTCGGGCCAGGCGGTCGATCCGGTGGCGGGCGTCGTTTTCGCCGATTCCCTCCCGGCGACCAAGCCGGCCGCTGAGAGTCGGGTGAGCCACTGGGGGCGGGGTAGGATATCTTTCTCCGCGAGCTCGAGGCGGAGGCGGGGTGCCCCGCCATTCCATGGCTCGGGGGCGGCCGTCCGCGTCTCGCTCGATGGAGACTTGGGTCCGGCTTCGGCTGGAAGCCGGCTCTTTCTCGCGCCGCGCGCGGGTGTAGCTGGTAGTCGGCGACCGGGAGGTCGCGCCGTGCTCGCGGCGCGGGGGAGGGCTCCCCGCGCAGGCGTCGGCCTCGTGCCGTCGTGCGGCCGCATCGATTAGTTGCTGGATGCGCCGCGTCATATGGGGGAGATCTTCGGCTTCCAAGCCGTCTAGCTCGTCTACGGCCGCCTGGGCGGCGCGCAGGTTCTCGAGCGGGGTGGCGTAGACCGAGCGATCCACGCCGAGCGTGTCGGCGATGATGGCGCCGCGTTGCCTGACAGCGCCGGCCCGGCTAGGGCCAGCCGGAGCCGACGTGCCGAAGGCGGCGCGATCAGCTTCGCGCTGGTAGGCCTCGGTGAGGCGTCTTACGGAGGCCAGCCGCCGGCCCTCCGCGAGGAGGGCGAGGCGGCGTGCCTCCAGAACTTCGTCGCTGGCGTCAGCCGGAAGGGGGACGGACAAGTCTTGGGCTGCCGCACACGGGGAGTCGCGGGCGCCCTTGTCAGTCGGGCCGTCGAGGCCGATAACCATCACCTCGGGGGCGTCAGAATCGCGATCGCCAGCCGGAGGGAGCGGGTCGTTGTAGACCATGACGTTGGTGGGGAAGGTGTCGTAGGATGCCGCGTCAGAGTCGACGGGCATCGGGTCGGTGGAGCCAACCGACTCCAAGTCCGCAGCGGGCTCGCTGGAGGCGTGGAGCTGGCTGAGGAGGTTGGCGAGGTGATCTGTGCCCGCATCGGAGGCGAGCTCGTCGGAGATGCGGGCCTTGTCGAAGAGGCTGGCGAGGCCGCTAGCCGCGCAGGCGTCAGCGACGCCATGCAGCGCGTCGCGGCAAGCCCCATCGGGCGAGCCAGGCTGGCTGCGCCCGCGAGGAAGGAAAAGGGTTCCCGTCCAGAACATGTCTCCGGACGACGGTGCACCTGGCCCCACGGTGGGCGCCAAATGTCGGGTGGTAGGATCGACATATGCCAACGGGTGGCTTATCATTGCGGGGGCCAAAAGAACGTCGCCGGTGCCTGGAAACGGGATGAGGCGTAGATATGCACGCCGGCGAATCTTACCCAGCTTCAGGGCTCTCCGGGGAGATAACACCCCTACTGCTGCTCTGCGGGGTCCCCGCATGGTTACTAAGTTCACAGGTGGCTACAATGCTCCATGAGCTGTTTGGGATGGAAGGAGGAAGAAGGGCTTAGCACAGCCCGCCTCTTCTCCTTGTAAGTGTCTATGTCTAGAAAGAGAGTTCAACCCTTTGCATGGGTGCACCGGGGGGTTTATATAGGCCTACCCCCGGGGGTACAATGGTAATCCGACTGGGCGCGGGGCCCAGCTGTCGGTGACTATGCTCGCCGGCTTCTCCGCCGGCTTCTGGGGCCCGCCGGCTGGTGGGTCCCGCCGACTGTCGGCTCCTGGGTCGACAGGCCGGCCCCACCGACCAGGGTCTTGTCGGCGGCCGGTTACTGTTGCTCCGTGTTTGTTGGCGCAGTCTTGGTCGGGGTAAGCGTGGCTACAGTAACGCCGCCTTGGCGGGCGATTACCGTAGCCCCGCCGCACCTTGTCTCCTTAATGGGCGTCTCCTTCGAGGAAGGCGGCAGGCCGGCTACGCGAAGCCGGCCCTCTGTCTCGCCGGCTTGAGAGGGGGTGCGGCCGCCTTCGGCATCTCTCTGCCCGAAGGGGCCCACCGCCTCGGGGGCCATGCTGGTGGCCCGTCAAGGACGGCGTCGGAGCCGCCGAGGCTACAGTGCCGCGCCGGGCGGGCCGCAGTTGCCCGCACGACGCGCTGTACCAGGCGTGCTCCGGGTTTTGGGGGTGGTAGGCTCCACTGTAGCCACGCCCCGCTTCATCATCGCAGAGTGGACGCGTACATTGCGGGTACGGCGTTGACTGCTTTATCGAAGCCGGCCCGGCGGTAGCCGGCCGTGCCATAGCCGGGCTTGTCATAGCCGGCCCTGCCGCAGCCGGCCATGTCGTAGCCGGCCCTCCATAGATTTCTTCATGGGGGTAGAAAGGGCGGGCCGCCCCCAAGCCGGCTAGGAAGGTAGCCGGCTAGGGGGGAGGCGGCCTAAGTCTTGAGTCTTCTTATGAGCCGGACGAGCTCACAATTTTTTCTGAGGGGCCAGGGGAAGCCGGCTGGGCTACCCATGGCTATTTACCCCGACATCCGGCCTCATTTAAACCTGCCTAGATAGGTAGTTTCTTTATGCTTCATCTCTTGCCATGCTAACAACATTTAATCTTGTTGGGTACATAAACGAGAGAGAACCAAATAAGTCATGTGGTGTTTTCTTCAACATGCAACGGAACTCCATTGCATAATGAGCTCCACTTAATTTGTAGGATTGTTTGTGCACTTTGTCATGCCATGCTTCATTAAACCGTACATGCATCATACTTATTGTGCATCATGCCATGTTGTTGTAGTGGTTGTTTACTATGTTGTTTGCTTTCTTTCCGGTGTACTTCTTCTCGGTAATCCGGTAACGTTGCGTTTGTGAGGGTTCGTTGGCTACGTCCGTTTGTCTTCTTCATGGACTCGTTCTTCTTCCTTGCGGGAATTCAGGCAAGATGATCATACCCTCGAAATCACCTCTATCTTTGCTTGCTAGTTGCTCGCTCTTTTGCTATGCCTATGCTGCGATACCTACCACTTGCTTATCTTGCCTCCCATATTGTTAAACCAAGCCTCTAACCCACCTTGTCCTAGCAAACCGTTGTTTGGCTATGTTACCGCTTTGCTCAGCCCCTCTTATAGCGTTGTTAGTTGCAGGTGAAGATTGGAGCTTGTTCCATGTTTGGAACATGGATTTTGTTGGGATATCACAATATCTCTTATTTAATTAATGCATCTATATACTTGGTAAAGGGTGGAAGGCTCGGCCGCCCTAGTTTCCGTCATATCGGTGTTATGTTCCCGGATTTTGTGTTCCTTACGTGGTTGGGTTATAGTGGGAACCCCTTGACAGTTCGCCTTGAATAAAACTCCTCCAGCAATGCCCAACATTGGTTTTACCATTCGCCACCTAGCCTTTTCTTTCCCTTGGGTAGGCCTGCCCAAGGGTCATCTTTATTTAACCCCCCCGGACCAGTGCTCCTCTGAGTGTTGGTCCGAACTGAGCTGCCTGCGGGGCCACCTCGGGGAAACTTGAGGGTTGGTTTTACTCGTAGCTAGTCTCATCTGAGTGTGCCCTGAGAACGAGATATGCGCAGCTCCTATCGGGATTTGTCGGCATATTCGGGCGGTGTTGCTGGTCTTGTTTTACCATTGTCGAAATGTCTTGTAACCGGGATTCCGAGCCTGATCGGGTCTTCCCGCTAGAAAGAATATCCTTCGTTGACCGTGAGAGCTTGTGATGGGCTAAGTTGGGACACTCCTACAGGGATTTGAACTTTCGAAAGCCGTGCCCGCGGTTATGGGCAGATGGAAATTTGTTAATGTACGGTTTGTAGAAAACCTGAAGTTAATCTTAACTAAAAAACATCAACCGCGTGTGTAACCGTGATGGTCTCTTCTCGGCGGAGTCCGGGAAGTGAACGGTGTTGGAGTTATGTTTGACGTAGGTTGTTCTAGGATCACTTCTTGATCATAGATTCTCGACCGTGCTTTGCCTTCTCTTCTCGCTCTCATTTGCGTATGTTTAGCCACCATATATGCTAGTCGCTTGCTACAGCTCCACCTCATACCTTTACCTTTACCCATAAGCTTAAATAGTCTTGATCGCGAGGGTGTGAGATTGCTGAGTCCCCGTGACTCACAGATACTTCCAAAACTAGCTTGCAGGTGCCGTTGAACCGTGCAGATGATGCAACCAAGCTCAAGGAGGAGCTCGATGAAGATCTTGTCCTTTGTGTTGTTTCGTTCTAGTTGATCAGTAGTGGAGCCCAGTCGGGACGATCGGGGATCTGTGTAGCATTTGGGGTAGTCTTCTTTTATTTTGGTTCCGTAGTCGTACCTTGATTGTATCTGGATGATGTAATGCTTTATTCATGTATTGTGTGAAGTGGCGATTGTAAGCTGACTATGTATCTCTTTCCCTTTATGTATTACATGGGTTGTGTGAAGATTACCTCACTTGCGACATTGCTTTCAATGCGGTTATGCCTCTAAGTCATGCTTCGACACGTGGGAGATATAGCCGCATCGAGGGCATTACATGCTTCCCTCACGGATGGTGTAGGTGTTCCTTGGCGCTTGCACTCCTCCTCGTCATCCGTGAAGCTCCGGTAATACCTATGCATGCACAAGAGAGGAATGTCAAGTAGTATACAATCCTCGAAGGGGTCAAGTGAACACGTGTAAAGAGATGATTCACCTTTATGTGTGTGAAGTAGATGCCGTACATGCCACTTGCCAAACGGACTCTTGACATGGTGATCTCCGTAGGATGTTCCGCATCATATCCCCCACCCCCCTTGGGAAAGATCCGATCTCGGATCGAAAACCAAATCACCAGGAGAAAGAGATGGCTTTGCCGTGTAGAAGTGGACGTTCACCAAGTACTCATCATCTTCAAGATCGCAATGGGCACTTTCCAATGTCGCACCGTCTAGTGATGCCTTCAAAATGAGCAAGGACAACAAACACTTGGAAAAACAAATGTGGTTAGCATTAGTGCAAAACCAAGCATTCAAGAGGTGATTCACCAAATAAGTGTCATCATCATGCAAAGCATATGGTGTGACAAAGGATTGTGACATGGCATGTAAGCACATAAATCGAGCACAAGCAAAGATATGATGGGGACAAGCATGTAAATGTGAGGTAGTGATGCAAATATGTGTGATAAGAGAATAAGCATCTACCTCAAGTTCATAGCAAGCATTCACAAATTGCTCAATGAAAGGTCTATGGAAGGCATAAGAATCATTCACAACACCAAATAAAATGAAGTGTCTAAACACATGGGACAAGTGCTAGACAATCCAAGCATAATGTGCATAGGGTGTAGTAAATATAGTGTGGCACTCAACACAATAGAAAGAGCAATTGTTCATCATGTGTGAGGCAATCAAGTCAATCATGTGACAAGCAATGGGACATGGTATATGTGAAGAAATGACATTGTTGCAACCAAGCATATATATGTCATGAAGCATGGCAAAGTGGCGATCATGAATGAAATCAATATCACTAACATGTGCGCAATCAAGGGGTCCAAGATGACAAATAAGTCTCATGGTGCAAGCAACACAAGTAGTACGATCCATAATATGCATGCTCATGGTTTGGGGTTTCTCAAAAGAGAATGATATCACCTTGAAAGCATGTCCTTGTGCGTCCTTCACAATGCCGAAGCACAATCAAAAGCGGTGTAGAAGCAAGTTGTGGTGGAATGTATGAGGCTCGCTCTCAAGAGCTCGAATGGTCAACTCACGTGAAGTGGAAGTCGACACAAAGTCCAAGTATCCTACACATGCACAAAACAAAGCAAGGAACGTATGCACATGGTAGATAGCCACATCATCCATCATGATGGTTCTCTTCTCTTGCACATAACCATTAGAAGCACAAGTGCATGAATAATATGCTGCAACAATGGCTATATTCATGGCACTAGGTATATGGTGCAAAGAGGTAAGACAAGCATGCTTCACAAGGAATATGTCAAAATCTCCAAATATATGTGAGAAATATATGGGGGCAATCTCATTAGCAAGACTAAAAGCATCATTGCACTCAACACATGGCAAATCATCTAGCATGAGAGAGGCAACATATGGAGATATATGACAAGAAGCAATAACAATCATGTGCAAAGCATGTAGATGGTTGCATCAACCGCATGAAATGATCAAGTATGAATCATCGGTGATGCAACATAAGCAAGCATAGTAATCAAGTCGTGCAAACTAGTGGAGTGAAGATGCAACACACTAGAGGAAATCATGGCAATCATGTCATGTGAGCAAATAATAGGCATATGCAATGCACGTGACATATCGCAAGCACGAACACAAAGCAAGATCATAGTATCATCATAGGAATGGGTCACAAAAGGAACATGGCAATAACTAGCAATATCTCCACCACGCTTGCAAATACACATACAAGGACGAGAATCAGTGATCATGTGTAATGCAAAGCATGGGTCACAAATGCATGGAAAAGGCATAGGAATAAGCATATCATGCAAAGTGAACATGGCAAGATGGGCATAGAATGTGTAATGAACAAGAATCCATAGCCAAGTGTGGGCCATGTAGAATAAATTCATGAAGTTTTTGCGCAATGGGGACGGTGTGAAATACAATCCACATGATCCCAAGTCATCATTGCTCTCTAGAGCTCGTTGTGTCAACTCATGGGATTGCGAGCTTGACAAGTATTTATGGGTACCTACACACAAAAGACACAAACCAAAGAAATTGTGTGCATGGTAAATATTCACATCATCCATCATGATGTGTATGTTCACGTGAGAGTTAGCACAAGATAAGCATCGCTCAAAGAAATTTGATGCATGGTATAAGAACATGTCATCCATCATGAAAGAATAGTTATTGTGTATAACACGATGGGGGCACAAATTGAGAAGGCAAGTATGTGGCGCATCAATAGCACGTTTATTCATGGGGAGCATATGGTGCACACAAGTATTGGGATCATGCAATTGATGGGATGGATCAAAATCTCCTAACATGTGTGAGGAAACTATGGGGGTCTCCTCATGAGCAATATCAGAAACATCATATGGAGAAAATGGACAACATCCAAAACAATGCATATCCGAAGCTAGGTGGTCATGGCATGGAATATGAGATAAATGATGCAAAGGGAGCATATCAATATCATCACAAGAAAAACAAATGCCAATAATCATGGGCTTGTTATCTATACCATATGTGCAAATTGGGTTCATTTTAATGGCATATGCATAATCACTACGAAGAGATTGCAAATATGACATGTGATTAATCTCATGCATAGCATATGACAAGTCAAGCGATTGTCAAACATGATGTGACCTAGAGAATTGTCACAAGAAATCCTATGTAACATGGCATCACAACTAATAGACTCCACATGGCAATCGTCGTACTCATCATAAATGGGCAATAAATCATCACATGAGAAAGTCGAACTAGCATGCAACATGGTAATAGGTTGATCAACATCATGCAAGAAATAAATGTCAAGAATGTCCATTAGTGGGACTAGAGCATCACCGTCGCCTATGTTACCATTGTCATTCCACTCAAGTGGTGTAGGTGAGGTGGGAAAGACCAAATGGTGGTCATCTTCATCGTGATGGAACCATGTGGGGGGTGCATCATATTCCACCATGGCCATCATCTTGTCCAAAGGAAGGACATAGTCGTCGAGTATCAGCGCGTCATCATAAATGGGACCTAGCACCAAATGAGAAGACACAATAGAGGTAGAGGTCAAGTTGTTAGAAATGCAAATGGCCTCACGAGACCTATCAACTATCACACTCTCTCTATGTGGTGGTTCACTCACTTCCTCAAAGTAGGTGCACTCAAACTTACATATGGTGGAGTCACTCATCTCACTCAAGTGGTGGGGGTTGTGGCTCTCCTCACATGGGAATTGGGGCAACTCTTCATATATGGGGCTAGTGGTGAACTCACTCTCACTCTCAATATGGTGGCACAAGTCACTCAAGTCATCATACGTCGCCATGGTCGAAGGGAAAATCGCATGCTCAACCATCTCGTTGTCGTCGCCGTGGATGAAGGACGAAGATGGCACATCATCAATCTCCTCTATGACCAAAGGGAAAATCCCATGCTCGATCATCTCATCATCGTCGCCGTGGATGAAGGCCGAAGATGGCACATCATCACTCTCGCATCCAAAGATGGAAGCATCATCCTTGCTCGCCACCTTGTCGCTCGCCTCCAAAGCTTGGTCCTTGAGGGTCTCCGTAGTCGTACTCATCATCTCACCGTCTTGAAAAAGCGTCGAAGTAGAACCGGCATCATCAATGCCACAGAGAGGGATGGCGGTGAAGTCGAACTTGGGAGCATCGTCTTGGAGCTCGTCGGCTTGGACATCTTCATGGTACTATCCTCATGCTCGTTCTCATGGAGCTTGGTCATCGTGAAGTGAGCTTGGGGTGGAGAAGCCTTGGCCTTCATGAGTTCTTGTTTCGCCTTGAGAGCACCAATGTAGTTGTCGTCGAGGGACTTGTAGTTCTCGAGGAAGATAGTCTTGGAGATGTCGTTGTTCAATCCCATCATGAAGTGGAACTTCATCGAAATGGGGTCATCCACGCCGGCTCGTCGCAAGGCATGCTTCATCTCCTTAAAGTACTCATCGATGGACTTGTATCCTTGGATGGTGTTCTCCAATTGGCGTAGAAGTTCCGTGTAGGTTGGAGGCACGAATTCTCGCCGCATAGCTCTCTTTGTCTTGGGCCAACTCATGTTGTAGCTCTTCGAATGTGTGTGAAGCCACCATGTGGATGCGTAGTCGTAGAAGTTTCTTATGGCGCACTTCACTTGCTCTTCAGAAGGGACTTGATTTAGCTTGAGGTAGTCGTCCATCAAGCGCTCCCACTCAAGATACTCCTCGGGTTCTAGAGTCCCATAGCAAGGAATCTCATGGTCGGTGTCGAGGCCGTAGTAGCTTGTGGAAGTCATAGACTTGAGCTTGGGGAGCTTCTCTTGAGGTGCTTGTGGGCGAAGATGCCATATGTCCGTAGGCGAAGATGCCTTGAAGCCACTTGGTGAAGATGCCAAGGGAGATGGTGAAGTTGTCGAGCAGTTGTTGGTGTTGAGCTCTTGACCTTCACTTTCTTGTCGGTGGTGGTGTCGATGCCGATGTGATCTTGCCGGAGATGGTAGCTCAGAAGCATGTGCACTTGAGCGTCTTCTCCAAGATGAGGAAGACCGCATATAGGCCTTGATGAGGGCATTGATCTCCTCCATGTGAGCATGCATCTTTGCGTTGGTGGAGTTTTCGTGGTATCGAACTCGTCGTCGTTGTTGTAGACCGAAGGTGAAATGCCTTGCCTATCCATCACAAGACTCTAGTAGAGGTGAGTAGGAAATGCGATAAACAATATCAAGTTACCTTTTCCTAAAGTTGAGGATGTATCCCATTTCACTCAATGTGAAATGAAAGAATAGTGGAATTGGTACCGGACTTGTTCACTCACACCTATCAAGTAAAGCTTATGGTGTAGCTTGGTGAGGATAGTGGCACAAAATTTTGATGTAAAATGTTAGCAAGAGTCAATAATGTTGAAAGAGATTCACAAATTCGCAAGTGAAACAAGTAGACCAATAGCAATGAATGGCACACGGAAATGCACACACACGGATAGATAAATGGGGTCGTGCAACCAAGGAGTAAGCACAAAATGTGGAATCCACAAAAAACGCTCGTGTTGCACAACTCAAGAGAGACGCTAGCACGATTTCTCTATAGGCTGATACGACACTGGTGCACAACCTATAAGATGCAAAATGGATAAAATTTCTATCCCAAGTATGCTATATATGTATGGTTCCCGGTGTTTCTCACACGATGATCCAAGATGATCAAATATGATATATTGTAATGCACTATGATACGATGCTATGGCTCTTGCTTACAGGCTTCTTTGCTCACTCTTTTCTTTGCTTAAAAGCTTATTCTTTTTTCTTTTTGGATGTGGCCACAATGCGAAATGCACAAACCAAGATAGCAATTGTGTATATGCGGGAAGAAACTTGTGACACAAGAGATGATATGATACCAAGATGATACCAATGTGGCATGGTATGTATGCATTGGAAGGTGTAGACCAATGATCACTAATGTGCACAAGTAACATTGCCAGCAATACTCAAATGGCTAGCCTCGATAGGCAAGTAACGCAAAATGAGCTAGGGGTTATCAATGCAATTGCAAGGGGAATATACAATGATGTCGTCGAGGTTACCATCCGTGATGTACGATGACGACCTCGTGGCGATGATGAGTGGCGGTGTTCTTGATGTCGAACCATTCCTAATTAGCTGAAACACCTTAGGAAACGGAAAAACCGCGAACTCAAAATCTCAAATGTCAAATGTCAAATGGTGGTAGCGGGATGCGGTGGTGGAATGATGGGTTATGCGAGTAGGCAATGCAGAAGTGGAGGTTATGGTGGTGTACTATACACGATGTTGAAGTTGAGGTCACCGTCCCTAAGTAGCCGAAACACCTTAGGAGACTTGAATCACTACTCAAACAACCACTAATTCTATATGGATCACAATGGGTTAGGTTGCGGAAGTCGGTGGTGGTAATGGGGATGATGTGGTGAAAGCCCTAGGCAAAGATGCCAAAGTTGCAAAAATTTGATGGAGTCAAATGATGTTGGTGGTATTTTTGTGGTAAGGGGATGTCAATAGCTTCAAAACAATCTAAAGAACGTCAAAATCGGAGTTCGGATGAATTAATTATGGCCGAAACAAAAATCAGCCGAAGTTAGAATCTACAGGTGTCGGACGTCCGAGAAGTGTCGGATATCCGGTGGTCGGACGTCCGGAAATGGTCGGAAGTCCGTGATTTCAGCTCGGGACCGAGGTGTCAGATTTCCGGTGGAGTCCGGACATCCGGTGGTTCCGGGGGCTCCGGACATCCGGTGGTTCCGGGGGCTCCGGACGTTCGGTGAAGTGTCGGTCGTCCGGTGGGTCTGGGTCAACGCGAGATGCGAGTTTCAGGATGCGATTTTGGGCTCAAAATTGGAGAGATTTCGTGGATGGAAAATGGGGAAACTTGTGGAGATGCTAGATCCACTCAAAACCAAGAAAACCCATGGATCAAAATCAATAAAACAACATCAAACCAACAAATCACAAAAAAATTGGGGCTATTTTGGCCGAGATTTTCGGAATTTAGGACGAAATCCAGCAAAAGAAGGCTAGAAAATGATGGGAGGGGCTCCAAATACGCGATCAACATGGCTAATGATACCATATGATGCGGGGCTAACCTGGTGTAGGCCGATCCTTCATGATTGGAGTGTATTCCCTCGAAGAACACGAAGAACACGGGGAAGAACGGGGAGAAATCACAAGGGGAAACACTCTGTAGCGACCCGACCTCAAACGGTCAAGTATCTGTGCTTCAGTGTCATTCCTGGATCGGTAATGCGGACACACACAGTACTCGAAGGATTTATAACAGAGTGGCAATCACACACTTATTACATCGGATGTCTCAAGAGAGAACTTATTACAATAAATATGGCTTAAGGCCATCTAATACGATAACAGCGGAAGGCTTGGAAGATAAAGTGAGTCCATCAACTCCAATGGCATGGCTGAGTGCATGACAAACGACCTATGGCACCTTACTCCTCGTCTAAAAAGTCTGCAACATGATACGTTGTAGCCAGAAAACGGGTCAACACATGGAATATGCTGGCAATGTAACACAGGAGAGTAATGAATAGATAAAAGCTATCACTATATGCATATATGGCTGGTGGAGGCTGTATGGTTAATATGTTTTGCGAAAAGCCAAATTTTCCCTACAACAAAGGAATATATTTTATTTAACTATCATGGTAGTTGAACAATATTGAGAAGGTTCCTCCAACTCAATCCCAATTAAAAGTAATTATCAACCCAACAAATTATTTTAGAGTGATGAGATCCATATGATAATCCGAGAACCAGATACTCAAGATGTCCATAATCGGGGACACGGCTAACCATGATTAGTTTGTACACTCTGCAGAGGTTTGCGCACTTTTCCCCACAAGACTCGATCTCCTCCGTTGTATTTCTCGCACTACAGGGTGTTTTAGAAACGGATGACCGAGACACAATCTTTCAGAAGCATTTGCTCTTTACTCCGGGCGGACCGGTACACCTACAATCCCCTACATCTGCTAGTCCACCTCTTCAAGAACTCACGCAACTTACTCAATTATGCCAGAGCCCATAATGGCTTGTGGCTGCACATGGAAGTTTCTAGCATGAATAGTCTTATGATCCCTTTAAGCCTGGGTGGCGGACCGTAGGATGATCACAGGGGTACTCTAGGATATCCTAGGACAGCACTAGATTCTCCAGGTGCCCACAAGCAATCCATCCAAATGTGTATTAAAATTGCCACCTTAAGTTGAACCATTAATTAACAACTCACATCTGTCATGGATATACTCAAACCCAAACCACGTCTACGAGCATAGCATGGCAATATAAGCATAACGTAGAAGTAACTCCCAAGGGTTTGATAATAAAACAGGTAATAGGTTCTACCTTATTATCTACTTCCCAGACCCACATGTTAAGAGATCCTACTGATGCAATGTGTGAAGGTTGAAACTAATGCATAAAAACTGGGTGATAAAGGGGTATGATCAAGGTGTTACTTGCCTTGCTGACGATATGCAAATCCTAAAGACTCGTAGTAGCACGCTTTACACTCTGGGTGTTTTATTGCAAACAAACAATAGCATACATAAGCAATCAAGCAAAGATGCATGGGTAAATCTCAAATAAGAAGATCTAACCGGAAAGTTCAACTGAAGAACTCCGGTTTGCAAAAAGAATCAAATCAAACGGAGCAACGAAACTCAAACTGCAAAAGAAACAAGATCCGATTACTAATCTGGACTAAAGTCAAATTTTACAGTACCAAAATCTTGTTCAAGTTGGTTAAATAGAAAGACAGCTTCGAGATGAAGATGTAGGCGCTTGAATCGCATGGTTCCGATAAACGAGCGAAAAGATAAACTAAAACTAAAAACGAGGCAGAAATCGCGATCGAAAATAATCGCGGAAAAACTCTGGAAAAAGAAAACCGACGAATAGGCTAACGAACGAACGTTCGCTGTCTGCGATTAACGGGTGAAAACCGTTCATAAAAACAAGCGTACGAACGAACGTTCGCTAAATAACTAAACCAGGGAAAAGACCGAACCGATCTATTAAAAAAACGGATCTAGGGTTTTTACCAAAAAAACCAAACCGGCGAGGAAAACCGGCGGCCGCGGCGGCGAACTCCGGCGAGCGGCACGGGCGGCGCGGCGGCGACACGACGGCGAGGCGGCAGCAGCAGCGCGCAGTGGCGGCGGCTGGTGCGGCAGCGGCTTAGGGTTTCGGGCGGGGCGCTGGGCTGCTGGGGTTGGGCCTCCCGGCTTATAAAGGCCGGCAGGGCCAGGAGTCCTAGGCGGACACGGCCCGGTTAGGTCGGTTACTTTTTTGTTTTTTATATAATTCCGCGCAGAAAAACGAAGAAAAGAAATACTAAACGGACTCCAAAAATCCTGAAATAAATTTTCTCCGTCATAAAAAATACGCCGGACAAGGTGAACATTTATTTGGACCTCTAATTCAATTTTGAAAAACACATATTTTTCCTAATTCAAATAAAATAGCGATAAAACCCCAAATAAAAATACAAATTGATTTTAATTTTTTTCCTCCAACATTTCATTTATTTTGGAGAAGTCATATTATCTCCTGTCATATAATTTTAATATGAAATATTTTTGAGGGAGAAAAATAATTAAAACCAAAGTGATCCTTGTTTCAATATTTGATAAAACTCAAATATGAGAACGAGGGAAAATCCCCAACTCTCTTCGAGGGTCCTTGAGTTGCTTAGGATTTCGAGGATCACAAGAACGAAATGCAATAAAATATGATATGCATGGATGACCTATGTATAACATTCCAAATTGAAAATTTGGGATGTTACAAACCTACCCCCTTAAGATGAATCTCGCCTTCGAGATTCAGGTTGGCTAGAAAATAGGTGTGGGTGGTCTTTGCGTAGATCATCCTCTCTTTCCCAGGTAGCTTCATCCTCGGTATGGTGGCTCCACTGAACTTTGCAAAACTTGATAACCTTGCCGTGGGTAACTCGATTGGCAAACTCGAGAATCTTGACTAGTTTTTCCTCATACGTCAAATCACTGTCCAACTGAATTGCTTCCAGGGGCACTGTATCTCTCATAGGAATATCAGCCATCTCGGCATGGCACTTCTTTAACTGGGAAACATGAAACACATCATGAACTCCTGACAGTCCTTGAGGTAATTCCAACTTGTAGGCAACCTCTCCCATGCGCTCCAGAACACGGTACGGTCCTACAAATCTCGGGGCTAATTTTCCCTTAACTCCAAAACGCTTAACTCCTCGCAGAGGTGACACTCGCAGATATGCTTTGTCTCTGATTTCATAGACTACCTCCTTGCGTTTCGAGTCTGCATAACTCTTCTGTCTAGACTGAGCTACTTTCAGTCTATCTCGAATCAGCTTAAGTTTCTTCTCGGACTCCTTAATCAAATCCAGTCCAAACAACTAGCGGTCTCCAACTTCATCCCACATCAACGGTGTTCGACATCTTCTTCTGTACAGGGCTTCAAATGGTGCCATCTTCAAATTGGCCTGGTAGCTTTTGTTGTATGAGAACTCCGCGTAGGGTAAATTATCATCCCAACTAGACCCGTAGTCTAGTGCACAAGCTCTCAACATGTCCTCCAGAATCTGATTGACTCTCTCAGTCTGTCCATCTGTTTGCGGGTGAAAAGCTGTACTGAACTCCAGCCTGGTTCCCAAAGTCTGGTGCAGTTGATGCCAAAACAATGAAGTAAACTATGTTCCTTTGTCTGATACGATGGTCCTCGGAACTCCATGCAGACATACGATCCTAGTCATATATATATATATCTCGGCCAACTTTGCACTTGTATATGTGGTTTTCACTGGGATAAAGTGAGCTACTTTGGTCAAGCGGTCCACTACTACCCAAATAGAATCATATCCCGACCAGGTCCTGGGTAATCTGGTGATAAAATCCATGCCAAGTTTATCCCACTTCCATTCGGGTATCGGCATAGGCTGTAGTAATCCTGCTGGTTTTTGATGTTCTTCCTTCACTTTCTGACATACATCACATATGGCTACATACTCACCAATATCCTTCTTCATTCCAATCCACCAAAAATGCTCCTTCAAATCCAAATACATCTTGCTGTTTCCGGGGTGTATCGAGTATGGTGAGTCATGAGCTTCCTATAATATCAACTTCCTGATCTCGGCATTATTGGGCACATATATCCGGTCCTCGAACCACAAGGTGACGTGCTCATCCTCACGAAAACCTTTGGCTTTGCCTTCTCTCATCTTCTCCTTTATCTCTACAGTTTCTTTGTCATCCTTCTGGGCCTCTCGAATCATTCCCAACAAGGTCAACTGAACTTCCATGGTTGTAACAAAACCTTTGGGAACAATCTCTAAACGTAGCTCCCTGAAATCTTCTGCTAACTCCTTTGGCAATCCTCCTGTTACTAAGGTATTGGCACAACTCTTTCAGCTCAAAGCGTCTGCTACGACATTGGCCTTTCCCGGATGATAGTGCAACTTCATATCATAATCCTTTATAAGCTCCAACCATCTCCTTTGCCTGAGGTTCAACTCCTTCCGTGTAAAAATGTACTTCAAACTCTTATGATCCGTGTACACATCACAATGATTCCCAGTAAGAAAATGTCTCCAGGTCTTGAGTGCATGTACTACAGCTGCCAACCCCAAGTCATGTGTGGCATAATTCAACTCATGTGGTCGAAGTTGTCGTGAGGCATATGAAAAACTCTTCCATCTTGCATAAGTACTCCTCCAAGTCCTAAGCGAGAGGCGTCGCAATACACTTGGAAATCCTTGCGTATATCCGGCAGGATCAGCACTGGGGCTGTAGTCAAACGTTTCTTCAACTCCTAGAAACTTGCTTCACATTCCTCAGTCCAATGGAACTTGGTGTCCTTCTTCAACAATGTCGTCATAGGCTTCGCAATCTTAGAGAAATTTTCAATGAATCTCCGATAGTATCCCGCAAGTCCAAGAAAACTGCGGATCTCTCCAACTGAGGTGGGTGCCAACCACTCAGTTACTGACTAAACTTTGGTGGGGTCTACTGCTATACCTTCTCCTGATATAACATGTCCAAGAAATCCAACTTCCTTCAACCAAAACTCACATTTGCTGAACTTGGCATACAACTGATGCTCCCTGAGTTTCTCGAGTACTAAGCGCAAATGCTCCTTGTGTTCCTCTTCATTCTTTGAGTATACTAAAATATCATCAATGAACACCACGACACACTTATCCAAGAACTCCATGAACACCTTATTCATCATACTCATGAAATAGGCAGGGGCGTTAGTCAATCCAAATGACATAACCGTATACTCATAAAGCCCATACCTTGTGGTAAAAGCTGTCTTAGGTATATCCTTTTCTTGAATCTTCAACTGGTGGTAACCTGATCGCAGGTCGATCTTCAAAAACACATTAGCTCCTTGCAGCTGGTCAAATAGATCATTGATCATCGATAGTGGGTACTTGTTCTTGATTTTCACTTCATTCAACGCCCGATAATCAACAACCATCCTTAGAGATTTATCCTTCTTCTCAACCGATAGCACTGGGGCTCCCCATGGTGATGAACTCCGTCGGATGTAACCTTTCTCCAATAACTCCTTAATCTGTTTCTTGATCTCCTCCAGATCATTCGCGTGCATCCGGTATAGTCTCTTTGATATAGGCCCGGTGCCTGGCAACAGCTCTATCAAAAACTCGATGTCTCGATCTGGCGGCATGCCTAGTAACTCCTATGGAAATACACCTGTGTAATCCTTCACAATAGGCACTTCCTCCTGAACAACTCCCATGAGAGAATGTACTTGGGTTCTCCTTGGCGCATGCCTAGATACATACTTGATCCTTTTTCCCTCCGGGGTAGTAAGCATAATTGACTTACTGGAGCAATCGATGTTTCCTCCGTACATCGAGAGCCAATCCATTCCTAGTATCACATCAATCCTTGCGACTTTGAAATTATCAAGTCAGAGGGGAAAACATGACTACCTATGGTTAATGGCATCTGAAAACATCCATTGCTTGCCATATACTCAGCTCCGGGTGAGGTTACTAGCATAGGTGTCTTAAGAACTCTAGTGGGAAACTTATACTTATCCACAAATCCCCTTGATATGTATGAATGCGATGATCCAGTATCAAAAAGAACGATTGCAATAAACGACTTAACTAAAAACTACCGATAACTGCATCTGGTTGCTCTTCAACCTCCTCCATGTTCACGTGGTTCACTTGTCCTTTGTTAAATGGATTGGGCTTCTTCCCAGAGCCCCCATTACCATTTTTGTTCTTTGCCGCTTCAGGGCACTCCGTGGCATAGTGTCTAGCTTTCCCGCACTTGAAACAAGTAACATGGCTTAGGTCCCTCTTGGTGGGTGTGGCTAGATTGGAACGGTTCTGATTGCTGCTTGCTCCATTCCCATTCCCATTCCTTGGGCCATTATGATTATGGGTACTTCCTCCAATGTGAGTGTGGCCTCCTGATACGTCCATTTTGCATCATGCTTTTATATCGATATTTATTGCATTATGGACTCTTATTTCACTTTATGTCACAATACTTATGGCCATTCTCTCTTATTTTACAAGGTTTACATAAGGAGGGAGAATGCCGGCAGCTGGAATTCTAGGCTGGAAAAGGAGCAAATATTAGAGACCTATTCTGTGCAACTCCAAAAGTCCTGAAACTTCACGGAACATCTTAAAATAAATAAAGAAAAATCCTCACCAAAGATGAAGGCCAGGGGGCCCACACCCTGCTCACGAGGGTGGGGGGCGCCCCCCCCTAGGGCACGCCCCTACCTCGTGGGCCCCCTGTGTCAGGACCCCGATTCCAGGCCACATCGATCTAGCCGGTAACACCTCATATCACTTTGCGGCCTCACGCACGGTATCCCACGGGTGTCGCCTTACCATGGCCCGGGACCGTTTGCGCCTTTTGGCTCGCGTATATGACAATGTCGCTAGCATCCATATGACCGAGAACCCGGGCCGACATGGCTAGTCGTGAACCCAAAGCGGCACAAACCTATGGAGACAGGCATACATGAATCACAACGAACATGTCGGTCATCAATGAGTGATTCCGGGCTGTAGCACGGGGCTAACAGGACTCCGGGGGATCCCGGGCTGTAGCAGGCTAGACAGGACTCCGGAGATCACCGCGTGACATTTCCCCGAAGGGACAGACATAGGGACGAAGTGAAACACATGCCGGCCAGTCAAGTGTCCTGAACAGTAGTGCTGGGCTAGCAGGACTCCGGTGAACCGGGCTGTAGCGGACTACTTTGGCTCGAGGAGCACTAGACTACATTTCCCCATAAGAAAGGCTGCGAAGGACAAACAACTAGATTGTCGGATCCCACTCACACCAAGCATTTCAATCATACATACAATATGCTCGATATGAGTACATACAACATGGCATCACAACAAAACTCTACAACTCAAGTACTTTATTTAAAGGCTCCAGGGAGCCATACATAACATATCCACACAGGTAGGGGTCACATGACCCGACACTCAAGTCATACAGTCATACAAGCACATGCGGAAGCAACTAGTCTGAGTACAGGCTCTAGAAAGAAAGAAGGCTCCTCGAAGCCTGTCTATCTACATAGGGCCCTCCATGGCCTGGATCACCACCTGGGTGGCCAGTCACTCGTCGACGTCAAGGTCTACGTAAAACCCATCGGAGGGGGCAGTGTTGTCGTCTGAAAACAATAAATAAGCAAACATGAGTACAAAGGTACTCAGCAAGTCTTACATCAGAACCTACTATACATGCTCATTCTCAAGAAGGTGGTGGGGTTTATGCAGCAAGCCAGCTTTGACTCTTGGCTAAGCTATCCTACGGAATCTTTTAGCAAAATAGTTTTCGCACACGAGTCCACTACTCACCATCACAATACTCCACCGTGGATCCTCCCTCGTAACCTGCGAGGGGGCCATCCTCGGTACTCACACTTATCTTGAGTCTTTTAGTAGTATCCATTAACTTGTCTATGAACTGTATATGCAACCAAGTAGTCCTTTACCGCGGACACGGCTATTCGAATAGTTTTATACCCTGCAGGGGTGTACTTCGTCACACATGTTTCCACCACTTAGCGTCTGCACACGAAATGTGCTCGGCAGACTTCAAGCGAAAACCGACGTGGGTGTAGACCACGACCTGACTAACCTCACAAGTCTCTAGTCCAGGGTCATCTCCTATTCAGGTTCCATCCGCAAGGAAATCCGGCCGGGGTGTCCTCAACGGCCCCGAACGATGTGAACAGGGTTCCCGAGACACCAAACGGGTGACTCGGTACACCGTGCCACGGTGTATCTACCGCAACATAGCCCACCCCTAGGGTCAGCGCTACGCACGGCCGCCAACACATATCCTACAAACACCAGAAACTAGTTGCAACTCCTGGACTGAGGCGAGAGGGGTCGGTAAGTCGAGCGGGGTCATATTTCAGGGCCCAATGTGTGGTAGTAGCTGAATCTTAATTCACGCATACAGAACTCAGTTCTTAGGGACGGCTTCAATGAAACAACCCACCATGTACTCCTACACGGCCTCTCATCGATACCTTTACCAAAACATGTTCAACACATCCCACATATTACTGGCACAAGCATTTCACTCTAGCCCATCCCCCAGATGAACCAGACCTGACACAACTCTAAGCATAGCAGGCATAGCAAGGTAGGAATCACAAAACATGGCTCAATCAACTCCTACACATGCTAGTGGGTTTCATCTAGTTACTGTGGCAATGACAGGTCATGCAGAGGATAAGGGTTCAACTACCGTAGCACACAGCAGTTTGAATCGTGTTGTCTTAATGCAGTAAACAAGAGCAGGAGCGAGAACATGGGTTGTATCGGAATGATCAATGGTTGCTTGCCTGATGGAGTGGTAACGGGATACTGCCCTTCAGTTGGATACTCGTGAATATCCTCGGAGGCAGAACCTACCACGAAGAACACAACCGAGCACAATCAACACATGACGATATGCAACAATATGATGCATGCTATGACATGGCAATATGGATGTGTCTTGAGCTTATGCAACTAGCTATGATTTAAATGGAGTTGGTTTGAGTACAAGATTCAAATTCCAACCCCATATATGATTATTTAAATGCCCTTTATTTGTTTTGTCCAAAACAGAGGACAAACATTGTTCAAACATGCATGAAAATGGTACAGATGGATTCCTTGAATTTTTCTGATAATTTTTCATATATAATTTGTCTCATTTGGAGTTATGGTTGAATTTCTATGAATTTTTGAAGTTTTGGGTATTTTCTGGAATTTCCTGAATTATTTTTAAACTAGAAAATGATTTACTGCGTCAGCCCGACGTCATGGGTGACGTTAGCTGGTCAACTGAGCTGCCTCCAGGTCAAACCTGACCAGTGGGGTCCACTGGTCAGTGACTCTAGTTGGTTCCTGTGGCTGACGTGTGGGACCAGGTCAACTGTGACGTGGCAAAGTCAAACTGACAGGTGGGGCCCTCCTGAGACCGGTGCTAATCTAACAGAATAGTTAACTAACTAATTAAGCGCTAGGGCCCACATGGCAGTGACTCTAGAGGGGTGGTTAGTGGGTTAGTTAGCCGCTAATGACGGCCACGTCGGCTACCGGCGTTTAGCCGCCGGCGACCTCAGATCGCGGCGGCGTCCGCGTCGGGATTTCGCTACAGGCGATGGTTTGGCGCGCTGGGGGCACCAGGGAGGAGCTCGTGCTCGTGCGCATCTAGGGAGACCAACGGGAGGTGCGGGGGTGGCCGGAGCTGACGGCGGCGAGCTCTTTTGCGGCCGCCGGAGTTCGGGTGTTCGCGGGATCGATGCTGCGGTGCACGAGAGGAGGAGCTGGTGGTGGCTACGGGCTCCTGGTGGTGTGCTGAGCACAAAGGTGAGCTTGGCTTCGAGCCACTTTGGCTCTAGCCACGACGGCGCCATGGCCGGTGGCGAGGAGCTCACGGCTCCAGTGGCTAGGCTAGTTAGGGAAGAGAATCACTGTGGGGAGAAGGGGGAAATGCTCGGGAGCTCACAGCGATCTCGAGGGAGGACTCAGCGGGCTCGGGGACGCTTCTGCAACGGCGAATTGACGACGGCGATCTCCGGGCACCGGAGATGAAGATGACGACGCTCGGGTCGACTGGGGCCTCCTCTGGTCGCGTGCTTCTGGTGTGTAGCTCCACGGGGTCAGGGCGGAGCCCAGGGACGCGGAGAGGGAGCGAGGGGGTGGTTGTGGACGCGGTGGCAGCGAACGGCGGCGACGGCGCGTTCGGGTGTGTGTGAGAGACCGAGCCAGGGGAGGGGATGAGGGCGAGGGAGAGTGAATGAGAGGGCCAGGGGGGTGCGTGGCGTCCATAGCGACGTCGGGGAGGCGGCCGAAGCAGGAGGTGGCCGTCGGTGGCCGCGCGCGTGCCGGCGCACCGCGGGCACACGCCCTGCGTCCTCCTGGCAGGAGCTAGGGGACGACTGGCGTCGGCCTGGTGGGCTGGGCCGTCCAGCTACAGTGCTGGGCCGGTTGGTGGCGCCAGGTAAGTGGCCCACTGGCCTACTCTCTCTCTCTTTTCTAATTTTTTCTGTTTTTTTCTATTTTTGTTATTCTGTTTTGATTTAGTTTAAATACTAAATCATTTTATAAAATCCTGAAAATATTTATGGACACTTTCTGAATTATTTCAGTGGCCCAAAAATAGTTCCAACATTATTTGAGCATTTGAATTATTTAATAGTATTTAAATGCCCAAATTCAAATATTTATGAATTAAGTCAATGCCCCTTTTGTTGACCTAAAATTATATGCACCATTTTTCCCAAGGGTTCTAACCCAAGGCAAAGAGGGTGAACATATTTGAAGGGCATTTCAGGTTCATTGAATTTATTTTTAGTAAACCCTAGTTGATTTCAGGGGGGGGGTGCTGGGGGTTCTGCTTTCCCCATTTCAATTTCTGATGAATGTAAACATGATGCACACTCTAATGCATAACCTAGCTAGGGTGTGACAACTCACCCCCTCTCAATAGAATCTCGTCCCGAGATTTAGGATCATCTGGGAAGAAGGCGGGGTACTCGAGTCGAAGACGATCCTCCCTTTCCCAAGTGGCTTCTTCCTCGGAATGGTGTGACCATTGAACCTTGAGAAACTTGATATTATGACGTCGAGTGGTACGCTCGGCTTGATCAAGGATACGAACGGGGTATTCCCGATAAGAGAGGTTATCTTGTAAATCAAGCGTTTCGTGGTCCACTCCACGGATAGGATCCGCGAAGCAACGCCTGAGTTGCGAAACGTGGAAGACATCGTGAACTCTGGAAAGATGCGGAGGTAGTTCCAATTGGTAGGCAACTTCTCCTCGTTTGGCAAGAATGCGAAAGGGTCCAATGTAACGAGGAGCCAATTTGCCTTTGATACCGAAGCGATGGGTTCCCTTTAACGGGGTAACCCGAAGGTAAGCTTTCTCGTCAATTTCAAATGTCATAGGCTTATGCTTACGATCATATTGACTCTTTTGGCGAGATTGGGCCGTTTTCAATTTCTCACGAATAACGCGAACCTGCTCTTCTGCTTCCTGAATCATATCCGGGCCAAAGAGTTGTCTTTCCCCGGTTTCTGACCAGTTAAGAGGCGTTCGACATTTTCGTCCATAGAGAACTTCGAAGGGAGCCTTGCCCAAACTAGCTTGATAGCTATTGTTATAAGCAAACTCCGCGAATGGAAGGCATTTCTCCCAACTCATTCCGAACGAGATAACAGAAGCTCGGAGCATATCTTCTAGAATTTGATTGACTCGCTCTACTTGACCACTTGATTGAGGATGGAAGGCGGTGCTAAAGGAGAGATGAGTTCCCATAGCATTTTGGAAACTTTCCCAAAATCGAGAGGTGAAGAGACTTCCACGGTCTGAGTTAATTTCCAATGGGACACCATGAAGAGACACTATTCGGGAGATGTATAGGTCAGCTAGCTGGCTAGCGGTGATACTCTCACGAACAGGTAGAAAATGGGCTACTTTGGAAAGACGGTTGATCACGACGAAGATGGCATTATTTCCCCTCTTGGTCCTGGGAAACCCAGTGATGAAGTCCATACTGATTTTGTCCCATTTCCATTCAGGAATAGCCAAAGGTTGAAGGGTGCCAGCAGGCCGTTGATGCTCTGCTTTAACACGATGACAAACGTCGCAATTAGCAATGTATTGAGCGATTTCTCTCTTCATCCTAGTCCACCAAAACCTCTGGCGTAGGTCTTGATACATTTTGGTACTACCGGGATGAATGGTGAGAGGGGATTCATGAGCTTCCTTAAGGATCATCTGGCATAGATGTTGGTTCTTGGGAACCACCAGGCGGTTCTCAAAGAAGACAGCACCTTGCTCATCCATGGAAAAACATTTAGCTACTCCGCTAGCAATGTTTTCCTTAATCCGGGATATGCCCTTATCACGCTTTTGGGCAGCTATGATTTGATCCATAAGGGTAGGTTTCGCCACCAGGGTAGATAGGAATCCTTGAGGAACAATGTGAAGAATAGGCTTGCGAAATTCCTCATGGAGAAGTAGTTGACTTTGTTGTAACAGCAGGTTGTTACAGTAGGACTTACGACTTAGCGCATCGACCATGACATTGGCTTTACCAGGGGTGTAAGTTATTCCTAAGTCATAATCCGAGATCAACTCGACCCAACGTCTTTGCCTGAGATTCAAATCTGGTTGGGTGAAGATATATTTCAAGCTTTGGTGATCGGTGAAGATCTCGCAATGATTACCGAGAAGGTAATGTCGCCAGGTTTTGAGTGCATGGACTACAGCTGCAAGCTCTAGATCATGTGTGGGATAATTTTCCTCATGTGGGTGTAATTGCTGTGAAGCATAGGCAATTACCTGACGATCTTGCATGAGTATGCAACCTAGTCCTTGTCGCGAGGCGTCGCAATAGACAATAAAGTCCTTGGAGAAATCTGGTGGTACCAGTACGGGAGCAGATGTCAGGCATCTTTTCAGTTCCTGAAAACTGAACTCGCACTGCGGAGTCCACTTGAACTTTTTATCTTTCTTGAGGAGTTCAGTTAGAGGTTTAGCAACCTTGGAGAAATTCTCGACGAAGCGGCGGCAATAGCTCGCTAGGCCAAGGAAACTCCGAACTTGCTTGACCGAAATAGGTGGAGTCCAATCAAGGACGGCTTGAACTCGCTCGGGATTGACAGCAATACCCTTACCATAGATTACATGGCCTAGATAGGTCACTTCTGACAACCAAAATTCACACTTGGAGAATTTGGCATAAAGGCGATGCTCTCGAAGTTTCATCAATACCAGCCTTAGATGTTCGGCATGTTCCTCTTCATTCTTGGAGTAGATGAGTATGTCATCGAGGTATACTACGACGAATTTGTCCAAGTACTCCATGAAAACCGAGTTCATTAACCGGGAGAAAGTGGCCGGGGCATTGGTTAAACCGAAGGACATGACGGTGTACTCGTATTGGCCATAACGAGTAACAAAGGCCGTTTTGGGAATGTCCCCGTTTCTGATTTTGATTTGATGGTAGCCCAACCTCAAATCCATCTTGGAGAAGACTGAGGATCCAGCGAGCTGATCATACAGGTCGTTGATCCTGGGAAGCGGGTATTTGTTCTTGATGGTGACCAGATTGACAGGTCGGTAATCCACAACCATTCGATCCGTTCCATCCTTCTTCTTGACGAAGAGGACGGGGCAAGCCCAAGGGGAGGAGCTAGGACGGATGAACCCTTTGTTCAAGGACTCATCGAGTTGGTTCTTAAGCTCGGCTAGTTCTAAGGGTGCCATCTTGTAGGGTCTTCTAGCAATTGGAACGGTTCCTGGAACAAGGTCTATCACAAACTCGACATCCCGGTCAGGTGGAACACCTGACAGTTCTTCCGGAAACACATCCGGGAAGTCTCGGACTACCGGAACGTCCTCGAGGTCTGGAAGAGGGTTGGCATTGAGAGAGTAAAGTTGGCGCTTGGCCACTCGAGTTAAGACATTAACTGTCTTGCCCGAGGGATGAGTAAGTTGAACGGTTCTAGTGGCACAATCAATCTTGGCATAATGAGCCGACATCCAGTCCATACCCAAGATGATGTTTATGTCGGAGGACTTGAGAGCTATTAAAGATGCAAGGAAAACAAGCCTATCGACAAGAATTTCGTTCCCATGGCTTACCCTAGAAGTTTGCCATTTGGAACCCGGAGTTTGAATTACCATGGAAGTGGGCATGTCACAGAATGTCATGTTATGCAACCGAGCATAATTATCGGATATGAATGAATGAGATGCTCCAGTATCGAAAAGAACAGATGCCGGATGGCAGTTAACAAGGAGCATACCAAGGACGACGTTGGGATCCTCATGAGCCTCTTCGGCTGAGACGTAGTTGACATGGCCACGTGCAGTAGTGGCCGGCTTGGCGTAGAAAGTCTTTCCCGCGGGCTTACCACGGCCAACGGACTTTCCAGCTTGATTAGGGTTGTTCTGGGGACACTCTCGACTATAGTGACCCGGTTCTCCACACTTGAAGCATGTTACCACAGTGGGACGTGGAGCAACATTAGGAGCGGGGCCACCATAGGGCTTGGGCGGTGCAAATTGCTGGTTGGGACGAGGCGCCTCAAAGGATGGCCTCGGGGTGAATCTGGGTGGCAGTGCGGTGCTTGGAATCCACACCCGGCGCTTCTGAGCTCCAGAGCCGGATGAAGACCCAAAATCACGAGAGTGCTTGCGTGAAGCGTCATAATCAGTCTGGCCTGTCTCAGCACTGATAGCTTTATTGACCAGCTTCTGGAAGGATGTGCACTCATGCAGACGGAGATCGCGGCGAAGCTCAGGGCTAAGTCCCTTGCGGAACCTTGCCTGCTTCTTGGCGTCAGTAGAAACCTCTTCAGGAGCATAGCGTGCCAGGCTCCCAAATTCTCGGCTATATGCATCCACAGTCAGCCTTCCTTGGGTGAAGTTGCAGAACTCCTCCCTCTTGCGATCCATGAGACCTTCCGGAATGTGATGCTCACGGAAAGCCTCGCTGAACTCAGCCCGGGTAGTGATTTGGCCGACCGGGCGCATAGCTTCGTAGTTTTCCCACCAATGGCTAGCGGGGCCCTCGAGATGATAAGCAACATAGGTAACCTTGTCGGCTTCAGCTACGTTGGCAGAACGTAGCTTGTGGGTGATGCTGCGAAGCCAATCATCCGCATCGAGGGGCTCGACAGAATGGTTAAACTTTGGTGGGTACAGCTTGATAAAGTCGTTGATTGACACCAAGTCATTTCGTGGGTGGCGTGCAGTGTTTTGCTCAATCCGCTCCAGCAGGCGGTTGGTCTCACGCTTGTTCCTTTCCGCCTCCAGCATCAGTTCGGCCAGGGAAGGCGGATGAGGCAAATTTTCACCTCTAGCTGCATTGGCTTCCCCCTGCTCCGGGGCAGCAGGGTTTCCGCGGGTGTTGACCATCCTAGGAGGAAACAAGACAACGGTTTAGACAAGGATGGCTCAAACTTAACAGGGAAGTGCAGAATGTAAAGGATAACGCGGAATGCAGAGATGCTCATTCGTATGCCATGGTAATATAAAACTGCCATATATACACCAACGGTCATACTCGTCATACATAGTTTAGTACAAGCCCATGCTACAGTACAGCTATGAAGGTAGACGTTACATCTCATCGGAGGCATTCCGAGTCCCTATACATTATTTGTCTACACCTCCGGAATCGATTACACACCAAGTCGTATTCCACAAGTCACACAGGACAGTGGAGATACAACTACTACAATACTAGTGGTACTACTACTAACTCAGATAGCTCCGTAGTAGTCCTCATAGAAGTCACCTCCATAGCCTGGAAGTTCAACGTGATCATCCGGAAACAGACGGTCCTGAGGAGCCTGTGGACCATAGGGGCTAGGATAAGGTCTTGGACCAACAAACGGTGGCCTGCGGGGACCAAGGGGTGGGGTGATGCCTCCCACATCACGCCAATCCACCATGTCTGGCAGAGCTGCTCTCACAGGATACAGATCCCTGGTATCCATACATCCCGCTTGCACCGCGGGTGCAAACCGAGTCAATGTGGCCCAATGATCAGCACGGGTATTAAAGAGCTCCAGCCTCAAGGCCCGATTCTCTCGGTCCTTATCTTCGAGCATCTCAGCGGTGGTACGAGTTAATGAGTCCTCCTGAGTGGAGTCAGCATAGATAGCCTGAAGATACCCCTGCGCTCCCGGAAGTGAAGCTGGCATGTAACGGAAGTCAGTGTTCCGAAGCAGGCCAGTCCGGACTCGCAAGATGGTCATCATGGAATAGGCAGCATCCTGCACAGCCATCTCAATGGTAACTCCGAGTCCATAGGAACAGTGAAGGGGCTCAGTAGATCCAGGATAGGAAGGAAATATCCTGACGGTGCATAAATACTGGCTTTGATTAAAGTCGCGGAACTGCTCTTCAACAGTGTATTCGGGATACCAACGGTATCCTGTCTCGATCATGACCCGGACCAACATAGCAGTATGACCGGGCACGTCGAGGCACCTGGTCAGGCGAACCACTTGATTTTGAGGCTGGTTGGCCATCTGAAAGCACAACCACAAGACAAAGACATCAGAATTCCTAGGGAAAATTGGGCAGCATAACGGCTGTAAATGCTCAGGAAAAGATTTGAGACATCCACAACAGTTCACAATACCGCTCAACAGCATCATATCAAGGTTCTGATTCAAATAGCCACGTACTAAAATAGTAGAAACTGGACTAAAACTCGTAGCAATAATCCTATGAGCTACTACGGATTAGTAACACGTGAACCTGATAGAAGAAGAGAGCCTAGTCCTTAACCCATGTTGAATGAGAAGAGAATGACTCAGATCAGAAGCATGGGGTAAAGGAGTAAAAGAACCTTACGTTCCCTCCCACAATCAATTCCCTTACATATAACTAAAGCATTTCTAGACTCGACATCGACCAGTTTGGCTGAACGAACCTACAGGCAGTCCGGCTCTGATGCAAACGTTGTCAGGACCCCGATTCCAGGCCACATCGATCTAGCCGGTAACACCTCATATCACTTTGCGGCCTCACGCACGGTATCCCACGGGTGTCGCCTTACCATGGCCCGAGACCGTTTGCGCCTTTTGGCTCGCGTATATGACAATGTCGCTAGCATCCATATGACCGAGAACCCGGGCCGACATGGCTAGTCGTGAACCCAAAGCGGCACAGACCTATGGAGACAGGCATACATGAATCACAACGAACATGTCGGTCATCAACGAGTGATTCCGGGCTGTAGCACTGGGCTAACAGGACTCCGGGGGATCCCGGGCTGTAGCAGGCTAGACAGGACTCCGGAGATCACCGCGTGACATTTCCCCGAAGGGACAGACATAGGGACGAAGTGAAACACATGCCGGCCAGTCAAGTGTCCTGAACAGTAGTGCTGGGCTAGCAGGACTCCGGTGAACCGGGCTGTAGCGGACTACTTTGGCTCGAGGAGCACTAGACTACATTTCCCCATAAGAAAGGCTGCGAAGGACAAACAACTAGATTGTCGGATCCCACTCATACCAAGCATTTCAATCATACATACAATATGCTCGATATGAGTACATACAACATGGCATCACAACAAAACTCTACAACACAAGTACTTTATTTAAAGGCTCCAGGGAGCCATACATAACATATCCACACAGGTAGGGGTCACATGACCCGACACTCAAGTCATACAGTCATACAAGCACATGCGGAAGCAACTAGTCTGAGTACAGGCTCTAGAAAGAAAGAAGGCTCCTCGAAGCCTGTCTATCTACATAGGGCCCTCCATGGCCTGGATCACCACCTGGGTGGCCAGTCACTCGTCGACGTCAAGGTCTACGTAAAACCCATCGGAGGGGGCAGTGTTGTCGTCTGAAAACAATAAATAAGCAAACATGAGTACAAAGGTACTCAGCAAGTCTTACATCAGAACCTACTGTACATGCTCATTCTCAAGAAGGTGGTGGGGTTTATGCAGCAAGCCAGCTTTGACTCTTGGCTAAGCTATCCTACGGAATCTTTTAGCAAAATAGTTTTCACACACGAGTCCACTACTCACCATCACAATACTCCACCGTGGATCCTCCCTCGTAACCTGCGAGGGGGCCATCCTCGGTACTCACACTTATCTTGAGTCTTTTAGTAGTATCCATTAACTTGTCTATGAACTGTATATGCAACCAAGTAGTCCTTTACCGCGGACACGGCTATTCGAATAGTTTTATACCCTGCAGGGGTGTACTTCGTCACACATGTTTCCACCACTTAGCGTCTGCACACGAAATGTGCTCGGCAGACTTCAAGCGAAAACCGACGTGGGTGTAGACCACGACCTGACTAACCTCACAAGTCTCTAGTCCAGGGTCATCTCCTATTCAGGTTCCATCCGCAAGGAAATCCGGCCGGGGTGTCCTCAACGGCCCCGAACGATGTGAACAGGGTTCCCGAGACACCAAACGGGTGACTCGGTACACCGTGCCACGGTGTATCTACCGCAACATAGCCCACCCCTAGGGTCAGCGCTACGCACGGCCGCCAACACATATCCTACAAACACCAGAAACTAGTTGCAACTCCTGGACTGAGGCGAGAGGGGTCGGTAAGTCGAGCGGGGTCATATTTCAGGGCCCAATGTGTGGTAGTAGCTGAATCTTAATTCACGCATACAGAACTCAGTTCTTAGGGACGGCTTCAATGAAACAACCCACCATGTACTCCTACACGGCCTCTCATCGATACCTTTACCAAAACATGTTCAACACATCCCACATATTACTGGCACAAGCATTTCACTCTAGCCCATCCCCCAGATGAACCAGACCTGACACAACTCTAAGCATAGCAGGCATAGCAAGGTAGGAATCACAAAACATGGCTCAATCAACTCCTACACATGCTAGTGGGTTTCATCTAGTTACTGTGGCAATGACAGGTCATGCAGAGGATAAGGGTTCAACTACCGTAGCACACAGCAGTTTGAATCGTGTTGTCTTAATGCAGTAAACAAGAGCAGGAGCGAGAACATGGGTTGTATCGGAATGATCAATGGTTGCTTCCCTGATGGAGTGGTAACGGGATACTGCCCTTCAGTTGGATACTCGTGAATATCCTCGGAGGCAGAACCTACCACGAAGAACACAACCGAGCACAATCAACACATGACGATATGCAACAATATGATGCATGCTATGACATGGCAATATGGATGTGTCTTGAGCTTATGCAACTAGCTATGATTTAAATGGAGTTGGTTTGAGTACAAGATTCAAATTCCAACCCCATATATGATTATTTAAATGCCCTTTATTTGTTTTGTCCAAAACAGAGGACAAACATTGTTCAAACATGCATGAAAATGGTACAGATGGATTCCTTGAATTTTTTTGATAATTTTTCATATATAATTTGTCTCATTTGGAGTTATGGTTGAATTTCTATGAATTTTTGAAGTTTTGGGTATTTTCTGGAATTTCCTGAATTATTTTTAAACTAGAAAATGATTTACTGCGTCAGCCCGACGTCATGGGTGACGTTAGCTGGTCAACTGAGCTGCCTCCAGGTCAAACCTGACCAGTGGGGTCCACTGGTCAGTGACTCTAGTTGGTTCCTGTGGCTGACGTGTGGGACCAGGTCAACTGTGACGTGGCAAAGTCAAACTGACAGGTGGGGCCCTCCTGAGACCGGTGCTAATCTAACAGAATAGTTAACTAACTAATTAAGCGCTAGGGCCCACATGGCAGTGACTCTAGAGGGGTGGTTAGTGGGTTAGTTAGCCGCTAATGACGGCCACGTCGGCTACCGGCGTTTAGCCGCCGGCGACCTCAGATCGCGGCGGCGTCCGCGTCGGGATTTCGCTACAGGCGATGGTTTGGCGCGCTGGGGGCACCAGGGAGGAGCTCGTGCTCGTGCGCATCTAGGGAGACCAACGGGAGGTGCGGGGGTGGCCGGAGCTGACGGCGGCGAGCTCTTTTGCGGCCGCCGGAGTTCGGGTGTTCGCGGGATCGATGCTGTGGTGCACGGGAGGAGGAGCTGGTGGTGGCTACGGGCTCCTGGTGGTGCGCTGAGCACAAAGGTGAGCTTGGCTTCGAGCCACTTTGGCTCTAGCCACGACGGCGCCATGGCCGGCGGCGAGGAGCTCACGGCTCCAGTGGCTAGGCTAGTTAGGGGAAGAGAATCACTGCGGGGAGAAGGGGGAAATGCTCGGGAGCTCACAGCGATCTCGAGGGAGGACTCAGCGGGCTCGGGGACGCTTCCACAACGGCGAATTGACGACGGCGATCTCCGGGCACCGGAGATGAAGACGACGACGCTCGGGCCGACTGGGGCCTCCTCTGGTCGCGTGCTTCGGGTGTGTAGCTCCACGGGGTCAGGGCGGAGCCCAGGGACGCGGAGAGGGAGCGAGGGGGTGGCTGTGGACGCGGTGGCAGCGAACGGCAGCGACGGCGCGTTCGGGTGTGTGTGAGAGACCGAGCCAGGGGAGGGGATGAGGGCGAGGGAGAGTGAATGAGAGGGCCAGGGGGGTGCGTGGCGTCCATAGCGATGTCGGGGAGGCGGCCGAAGCAGGAGGTGGCCGTCGGTGGCCGCGCGCGTGCCGGCGCACCGCGGGCACACGCCGTACGTCCTCCTGGCAGGAGCTAGGGGACGACTGGCGTCGGCCTGGTGGGCTGGGCCGTCCAGCTACAGTGCTGGGCCGGTTGGTGGCGCCAGGTAAGTGGCCCACTGGCCTACTCTCTCTCTCTTTTCTAATTTTTTCTGTTTTTTTTCTATTTTTGTTATTCTGTTTTGATTTAGTTTAAATACTAAATCATTTTATAAAATCCTGAAAATATTTATGGACACTTTCTGAATTATTTCAGTGGCCCAAAAATAGTTCCAACATTATTTGAGCATTTGAATTATTTAATAGTATTTAAATGCCCAAATTCAAATATTTATGAATTAAGTCAATGCCCCTTTTGTTGACCTAAAATTATATGCACCATTTTTCCCAAGGGTTCTAACCCAAGGCAAAGAGGGTGAACATATTTGAAGGGCATTTCAGGTTCATTGAATTTATTTTTAGTAAACCCAAGTTGATTTCAGGGGGGGGGGGGTGCTGGGGGTTCTGCTTTCCCCATTTCAATTTCTGATGAATGTAAACATGATGCACACTCTAATGCATAACCTAGCTAGGGTGTGACACCCTGGTGGCTCTCCGATGTCCATCTTCTACTATATGAAGTCTTTCGATGAGAAAAAAATCAGAAGGAACCTTTCAGGACGAGACTCCGCCACCATGAGGCGGAACCTTGGCGGAACCAATCTAGAGCTCCGGCAGAGCTGTTCTGCCGGGGATACTTCCCTCCGGGAGGGGGAAATCATCACCATCATCATCACCAATGCTCCTCTTATCGGGAGAGGGCAATCTCCATCAACATCTTCACCAGCACCATCTCATCTCCAAACCCTAGTTCATCTCTTGTATCCAATTCTTGTCTCAAAGTCCGGGATTGGTGCTAGTAGGTTGCTAGTAGTGTTGATTACTCCTTGTAGTTGATGCTAGTTGGTTTATTTGGTGAAAGGTCATATGTTCAGATCCTATATGCATATTATTACCCCTCTGATTATGAACATGAATATGCTTTGTGAGTAATTATGTTTGTTCCTGAGGACAAGGGAGAAGTCTTGCTATTAGTAGTCATGTGAATTTGGTATTCGTTTGATATTTTGATAAGATGTATGTTGTCTAGCCTCTAGTGGTGTTATGTGAACGTCGACTACATAACACTTCACCATTATTTGGGCCTAGAGGAAGGCATTGGGAAGTGATAAGTAGATGATGGGTTGCTAGAGTGACAGAAGCTTAAACCCTAGTTTATCCGTTGCTTCGTAAGGGGCTGATTTGGATCCACATGTTTCATGCTATGGTTAGGTTTACCTTAATACTTTTGTTGTAGTTGCAGATGCTTGCAATAGAGGTTAATCATAAGTGTTCAAGTAAGAACAGCACCCAAGCACCGGTCCACCCACATATCAAATTATCAAAGTATCAAACGCGAATCATATGAACGTGATGAAAACTAGCTTGACGATATTCCCACGTGTCCTCGGGAGCGCTTTTCCTATTATAAGAGTTTGTTCCGGCTTGTCCTTTGCTACAAAAAGGATTGGGCCACCTTGCTGCACTTTATTTACTTTTGTTACTTGTTGCTCGTTACAATTTATCTTATCACAAAACTATCTGCTACCACTTATTTCAGTACTTGCAGAGAATACCTTGCTGAAAACTGCTTATCATTTCCTTCTGCTCCTCGTTCGGTTCGACACTCTTACTTATCGAAAGGACTACGATAGATCCCCTATACTTGTGGGTCATCAAGACTCTTTTCTGGCACCGTTGCCGGGGAGTGTAGCGCCTTTGGTAGGTGGAATTTGGTAAGGAAAAATTTATATAGTGTGCTGAAATTTACTGTCACTTGCTACTATGGAAAGTAATTCTCTGAGGGGCTTGTTCGGGGTATCTTCACCCCGTCCAGTAGAGCAAAGAGTTGCTCCTCAACCTACTGAACCTATTGAAAATGAAACTCCTTTTGAATTTCCTTCGGGTATGATGGAAAAACTGCTAGCTAACCCTTTTACAGGAGATGGAACAAAGCATCCTGATGAGCACTTAATATATGTGGATGAAGTTTGTGGATTATTTAAGCTTGCAGGTATACCCGATGATGTTGCTAAGAAGAAGGTCTTCCCTTTATCTTTGAAGGGAGACACATTGATATGGTATAGGCTATGTGATGATATGAAATCATGGAACTATAAAAGATTGAAATTGGAATTTCATCAAAAGTATTACCCTATGCATCTTGTTCATCGTGATCGCAATTATATATATAATTTCTGGCCTCGCGAAGGAGAAAGCATCGCTCAAGCTTGGGGGAGGCTTAAATCAATGTTATATTCATGCCCCAATCATGAGCTCTCGAGAGAAATAATTATGCAAAGTTTTTATGCTCGGCTTTCTCATAATAATCAAACCATGCTCGATACTTCTTGTGCTGGCTCTTTTATGATGAAGACTATTGAAGTCAGATGGAATTTATTGGATAGAATTAAACGCAACTCTGAAGATTGGAACCCCGACGAAGGTAAGGAGTCAGGTATGACACCTAAGTTTGATTGTGTTAAATCTTTTATGGACACCGATATTTTCCGTAAGTTTAGCACTAAATATTGACTTGACTCTGAGATAGTAGCTTCTTTCTGTGAATCTTTTGCTACTTATGTTGATCTCCCTAAGGAGAAGTGGTTTAAATATCATCCTCCCATAGAAGTAAAAGTAGCTGCACCTATTAAAGTTGAAGAAAAGACTGTCACTTATAATGATCCTGTTGTTCCTCCTTCTTATGTTGAGAAACCACCTTTCCCGGTTAGAATAAAGGATCATGCTAAAGCTTCAACTGTTGTTCGTAAAAGCAATATTAGAACTTATACACCTCCTAAGCAAGTTAAAGTAGAACCTAATATTTCTATTGTTAAAGATCTCTTGTCTGATAATATTGATGGGCACGTTATTCAGTTCGATGGTGAAACTTCTAGAATTGCTAAGCCTTGTGATAAAGATAAACATAGACTTGTGGTAGGGGTGCCTGTTATTTCTGTTAAAATAGGAGATCATTGTTATCATGGCTTATGTGATATGGGTGCTAGTGCTAGTGTTATACCTTATGACTTGTATAAAGAAATCAAGCATGAAATTGCACCTGTTGAATTAGAAGATATTGATGTCACAATTAAACTTGCCAATAGAGATACTATTTCAGCGATGGGAATTGTTAGAGATGTTGAAGTCTTGTGTGGGAAAACTAAATATCCTGCTGATTTTCTTGTTCTTACTTCTCCGCAAGATAGCTTTTGTCCCATTATATTTGGTAGACCCTTCTTGAACACTGTTAATGCTAGGATAGATTGCGAAAAGAATGTTGTTACTATTGGCTTGGATGATATGGTTCATGAGTTTAATTTCTCTAAATTTAGTAAACAACAGTGTGAGGAAGAATTACCTAGTAAGGATGAGATTATTGGTCTTGCTTCTATTGCCGTACCTCCTAGTGATCCTTTAGAACACTATTTGCTAGACCATGAAAATGATATGTTCATGAATGAAAGAAGGGAAATAGATGAAGTATTCTTTAAACAGGAACCTATTCTGCAACACAATTTGCCTGTTGAAATTTTAGGGGATCCTCCTCCACCCAAGGGTGATCCCGTGTTTGAGCTTAAACCGTTGCTTGATAATCTTAAATATGCTTATCTTGATGAAAAGAAGATATATCCTGTTATTATTAGTGCTAACCTTTCAGAGCATGAAGAAGAAATATTATTAAAAACTCTTAAGAAGCATCGTGCTGCTATTGGATATACTCTTGATGATCTTAAGGGCATTAGTCCCACTCTATGTCAACATAAAATAAATTTGGAAGCATATGCCAAACCAGTTCGTGATCCTCAACGACGTCTGAATCCTAAAATGAAAGAAGTGGTAAGAAAAGAAATACTCAAGCTTCTGGAGGCAGGTATAATCTATCCCGTTGCTGATAGTCAGTGGGTAAGTCCTGTCCATTGTGTCCCTAAGAAGGGAGGTATTACTGTTGTTCCTAATGATAAAGACGAATTGATTCCACAAAGAATTATCACAGGTTATAGGATGGTAATTGATTTCCGCAAATTAAATAAAGCTACTAAGAAAGATCATTACCCCTTACCTTTTATTGATCAAATGCTAGAAAGATTATGCAAACATACACACTATTGCTTTGTAGATGGTTATTCTGGTTTCTCTCAAATACCCGTGTCAGCTAGAGATCAATCAAAGACTACTTTTACATGCCCTTTTGGTACTTTTGCTTATAGACGTATGCCTTTTGGTTTATGTAATGCACCTGCTACCTTTCAAAGATGCATGATGGCTATATTCTTTGACTTTTGTGAAAAGATTTGTGAGGTTTTCACAGACGATTTTTCCGTCTATGGTTCCTCTTTTGATGATTGCTTGAGCAATCTTGATCGAGTTTTGCAGAGATGTGAAGAAACTAATCTTGTCTTGAATTGGGAAAAGTGCCACTTTATGGTTAATGAAGGTATTGTCTTGGGGCATAAAGTTTCTGAAAGAGGTATTGAAGTTGATAAAGCCAAGGTTGATGCGATTGAAAAGATGTCATGTCCCAAGGACATCAAAGGTATAAGAAGTTTCCTTGGTCACGCCGGATTTTATAGGAGGTTCATTAAGGACTTCTCAAAAATTTCTCGGCCTCTGACTAATTTATTGCAAAAAGATATACCATTTGTCTTTGATGATGATTGTGTAGAAGCATTTGAAATACTTAAGAAAGCATTAGTCTCTGCACCTGTTGTTCAGCCACCTGATTGGAATTTACCCTTTGAAATTATGTGTGATGCTAGTGATTATGCTGTAGGTGCTGTTCTAGGTCAAAGAGTTGATAAGAAATTAAATGTTATTCATTATGCTAGTAAGACTCTAGACAATGCTCAAAGAAATTATGCTACTACTGAAAAGGAGCTTTTAGCAGTTGTATTTGCTTGTGATAAGTTCAAACCTTATATTGTTGATTCTAAAGTAACTATTCACACTGATCATGCTGCTATTAAATACCTTATGGAAAAGAAAGATGCTAAACCTAGACTTATTAGATGGGTTCTCTTGCTACAAGAATTTGATTTGCATATTTGATAGAAAGGGAGCTGAGAACCCCGTTGCAGACAACTTGTCTAGGTTAGAGAATGTTCTTGATGACCCACTACCTATTGATGATAGCTTTCCTGATGAACAATTAAATGTTATAAGTACTTCTCGTAGTACTCCATGGTATGCTGATTATGCTAATTATATTGTTGCTAAGTTTATACCACCTAGCTTCACATACCAGCAAAAGAAAAAGTTTTTCTACGACTTGAGACATTACTTTTGGGATGACCCACATCTTTATAAAGAAGGAGTAGATGGTGTTATTAGACGTTGTGTACCTGAGCATGAACAGGAACAAATCCTATGCAAGTGTCATTCCGAGGCTTATGGAGGACACCACGCTGGAGATAGAACTGCACATAAGGTATTGCAATCTGGTTTTTATTGGCCTACTCTCTTCAAGGATGCCCGTAAGTTTGTCTTATCTTGTGATGAATGTCAAAGAATTGGTAATATTAGTAGACGTCAAGAAATGCCTATGAATTATTCTCTTGTTATCGAACCGTTTGATGTTTAGGGCTTTGATTATATGGGACCTTTTCCTACCTCTAATGGATACACACATATTTTAGTTGCTGTTGATT
Source organism: Triticum monococcum (assembly GCA_034509565.1). Lineage (NCBI taxonomy): Eukaryota > Viridiplantae > Streptophyta > Magnoliopsida > Poales > Poaceae > Triticum > Triticum monococcum. Next base: position 515,668,526 of record CM067846.1, read on the forward strand.
ACGTTACTAAGTGGGTAGAAGCTATTCCAACTAGTAGTGTTGATCATAACACTTCTATTAAAATGCTTAAAGAAGTTATTTTTCCGAGGTTTGGAGTCCCTAGATATTTAATGACTGATGGTGGTTCACACTTTATTCATGGCGCTTTCCGTAAAATGCTTGCTAAATATGATGTTAATCATAGAATTGCATCTCCTTATCACCCTTAGTCTAGTGGTCAAGTAGAGTTGAGCAATAGAGAGCTCAAAATAATTTTGCAAAAGACTGTTAATAGGTCTAGAAAGAATTGGTCTAAGAAACTTGATGATGCATTATGGGCTTATAGAACTGCATATAAAAATCCTATGGGTATGTCTCCGTATAAAATGGTTTATGGTAAAGCATGTCACTTACGTCTTGAACTAGAACATAAGGCATATTGGGCTATTAAAGAGCTCAACTATGATTTTAAACTTGATGGTGAGAAGAGGTTATTTGATATTAGCTCACTTGATGAATGGAGAACCCAAGCTTATGAAAATGCCAAGTTGTTTAAAGAAAAAGTTAAAAGATGGCATGACAAAAGGATACAAAAGCGTGAGTTTAATGTAGGTGATTATGTATTGCTATACAACTCTCGTTTAAGATTTTTTGCAGGGAAACTTCTCTCTAAATGGGAAGGCCCCTATGTTATCGAAGAGGTCTATCGTTCCGGTGCCATAAAAATCAACAACTTCGAGGGCACAAATCCGAAGGTGGTGAACGGTCAAAGAATCAAACATTATATCTCAGGTAATCCCATAAATGTTGAAACCAATATTATTGAAACTGTAACCCCGGAGGAATACATAAGGGACACTTTCCGGAACGTTTCAGACTCCGAAAAGGAATAGGTATGTGGTACGGTAAGTAAACCGACTCCAAAACAATTTTTAAGGCAATATTTCTCCGTTTTGGAATATTTAGAAAAATAGGAAAATAAGTAGCAGTCCGGGAAGGACACGAGGGTGGTGGGTGTGCCCTACCCCTCTAGGCACGCCCCTACCTCGTGAGCACCTCGTGTGCCTTCCGAACTCTGTTTTCTTGCATGATACGTATTTTGGACGGTAAAAATTCATTATATAACCTCCCGAAGGTTTTGCCTCCCGTATGACGCAAACCTCCTCTGTTCTTGTTTCGAGCTGTTTTCTGTCAGGGTTTTCCAGGCTAGGCATCATGTGGTCTCCCTCCTCCAACAATGGTGACAACGATGCTTGGCTAATGAAGATAGATCTGAAGAGGGAAGAACCCACGAGGGTTAACAAGGATGAAAGGATCAAGAAGGCCACGGAGGTTCATGCCCCGGCAGCAAAAGACATCCTTCAACTTGATCATAACCTTCTTACCCCAACTGAGATCGAAGCTTTCAAGATGATTGAGTTAGCTCGTATACAAAACAAGTATCTCACACAAGAAAATATTTTGTTGAAGGAGCATATTGTCGCACTCAAGGGCATTATTCGCAAGCTGGAGGACCTCTTACGCTCGATGTGCGATTATCCGTCACCTCCACCTTCTTCACCGACAAAGGAGATATAATCACATGGGTATGGGCACTCCCCTTGGCAACTGCCAAGCTTGGGGGAGGTGCCCCGGTATCGTATCACAATCACAACTCCTATCTTTACCATTTTTTTCTTAGTTCGATCCTATTAGTAGTATCTTGATCTAGTAGAATAAAGTTTATGGCATGATCTAGTTTTGAGTTTTGCTTTATGATATCTCTTTGTAATCGAGTTCGTGAGCTATATATAATAAAGATTAGTGTTGAGTCAAGGGCTTGATTATTTTGCCATGATCTTGGGTGAAAAAAAAGAAAGAAGAAAAGAATAAAAAGAAACAAAAAGTTCATATTGATCTTATTGAGAGTAATGACTTCACATAGAAAGAGTATGATGATTAAAAGTTGTTGGGAGCTGGCAGACATAGCTTTGGTCATTGTTGCAATTAATAGGAAGTAATAAGGAAAGAGAGGTTTTCACATATAGATATATTATCATTGACATATTTTATGATTGGGAGCACTCATTAAAATATGACATGATAAAGGGTTGATGTTGGACAAGGAAGACAACATAATGAGTTATGTCTTTCTTATATCTGAGATAAAGTATGTTGTCATGGATCCTCTAACTTGTTGAGCTTGCCTTTCCCCCTCATACTAGCCAAATTCTCAGCACCAAGTAGAAATACTACTTGTGCTTCCAAATACCCTTAAACCAGTTTTGCCATGAGAGTCCACCATATCTACCTATGGATTGAGTTAGATCCTTCAAGTAAGTTGTCATCGGTGCAAAGCAATAAAAATTGCTCTAAATATGTATGATTGATTGGTGTGGGAGAAATAAGCTTTATACGATCTTGTGATGTGGAAGTAATAAAAGCGACAGACTACATAATAAAGGTTCAATCACAAGGGGCAATATAAAGTGACGTTCTTTCGCATTGAGATTTTATGCATCCAACCATAAAAGCGCATGGCAACCTCTGCTTCCCTCTGTGAAGGGCCTATCCTTTATTATTATCTTCTACCTTATGCAAGAGTCACGGTGATCTTCACCTTTCCCTTTTCATTTTATCCTTTGGCAAGCTTAGCATGTTGGAAAGAACATGATATATATATCTAATTGGATGTAGGGGAGCATGAACCATTATTGTTGACATTACCCTTGAGGTAAAAGGTTGTGGGGCAAAACCATAAGCCCCTATCTTTCTCTGTGTCCGATTAAAACTCCATAACCACAAGTATTGCGTGAGTGTTAGCAATTATGGAGGACTAAATGATAGTTGAGTATGTGGACTTGCTTTTTAGCTCTGACATAGACTCTTTCCGATGTTATGATAAATTGCAATTGCTTCAATGACTAAGATTATAGTTTGTCGGAGCCCAATAAGGTTTATGATTTATACTTTTGCATTGTGAATAGATCATCACTTGAACATAAGTAATCATATGACAAAATCTATATATGTTGCTGTTATGAGAATAATCATGATGCCTTCATGTCCGTATTTTATTTTTTATCGACGCCTCTACCTCTAAACATGAGGACATATTTATTGTTATCGGCTTTTCGCTTGAGGACAAGCGAGGTCTAAGCTTGGGGTAGTTGATACGTCCATTTTGCATCATGATTTTATATCAATATTTATTGCATTATGGACTGTTATTTCACTTTATGTCACAATACTTATGGCTATTCTCTCTTATTTTACAAGGTTTACATAAGGAGGGAGAATGCCGACAGCTGGAATTCTGGGCTGGAAAAGGAGCAAATATTAGAGACCTATTCTGCGCAACTCCAAAAGTCCTGAAACTTCATGGAACATCTTAAAATAAATAAAGAAAAATCCTCGCCAAAGATGAAGGCCAGGGGGCCCACACCCTGCTCACGAGGGTGGGGGACGCGCCCCCCTAGGGCGCGCCCCCTACCTCATGGCCCCCCAGGTGGCTCTCCGACGTCCATCTTCTGCTATATGAAGTCTTTCGATGAGAAAAAAAATCAGAAGGAACCTTTCGGGACGAGACTCCGCCGCCATGAGGCGGAACCTTGGCGGAACCAATCTATAGCTCCAGCAGAGCTGTTCTGCCGGGGATACTTCCCTCCGGGAGGGGGAAATAATCACCATCGTCATCACCAACGCTCCTCTCATCGGGAGAGGGCAATCTCCATCAACATCTTCACCAGCACCATCTCATCTCCAAACCCTAGTTCATCTCTTGTATCCAATTCTTGTCTCAAAGTACGGGATTTGTGCTAGTAGGTTGCTAGTAGTGTTGATTACTCCTTGTAGTTGATGCTAGTTGGTTTATTTGGTGAAAGATCATATGTTCAGATCCTATATGCATATTATTATCCCTCTGATTATGAACATGAATATGCTTTGTGAGTAATTACGTTTGTTCCTGAGGACAAGGGAGAAGTCTTGCTATTAGTAGTCATGTGAATTTGGTATTCGTTTGATATTTTGATAAGATGTATGTTGTCTAGACTCTAGTGGTGTTATGTGAACGTCGACTACATAACACTTCACCATTATTTGGGCCTAGAGGAAGGCATTGGAAAATAATAAGTAGATGATGGGTTGCTAGAGTGACAGAAGCGTAAACCCTAGTTTATGCGTTGCTTCGTAAGGGGCTGATTTGGATCCACATGTTTCATGCTATGGTTAGGTTTACCTTAATACTTTTGTTGTAGTTGTGGATGCTTGCAATAGAGGTTAATCATAAGTGGGATGCTTGTTCAAGTAAGAACAACACCCAAGCACCGGTCCACCCACATATCAAATTATCAAAGTATCGAACGCAAATCATATGAACGTGATGAAAACTAGCTTGACGGTATTCCCATGTGTCCTCGGGAGTGCTTTTCCTATTATAAGAGTTTGTTCCGATTTGTCCTTTGCTACAAAAAGGATTGTGCCACCTTGCTGCACTTTATTTACTTTTGTTACTTGTTGCTCGTTACAATTTATCTTATCACAAAACTATCTGTTACCACTTATTTTAGTACTTGCAGAGAATACCTTGCTGAAAACTGCTTATCATTTCCTTCTGCTCCTCGTTGGGTTCATCACTCTTACTTATCGAAAGGACTACGATAGATCCCCTATACTTGTGGGTCATCACCTCCATGGGTATGGGTAAGCCCTCCCGAGTTCGGGGTAAAGCGAGGCTTCTGCTGAGCTCCTGAATTGTACTTCCCTTGTCCATATTTCCTTTTGCAGCTCTCTGTGTGCTGCTGCTTCCCTTCGATCATGAGAGCTTTATCTACCAACTCCTGGTAGTTGTTAAATGTTGCCACCATTAACTGCATACTCATCTCATCATTCAGCCCTTCCATAAACTTCCCCTGCTTCGCGGCACCCGTGGCCACATCATCTGGAGCATAGAGGGATAACTCACTAAACTCCTCCATGTACTGGCCTACAGTATGGTTACCTTGGCGTAAGTTGCGAAACTCACGCTTCTTCATGCTCATAGCTCCCGTGGATACGTGGGCTATGCGGAATGCTTGCTGAAACTGCTCCCAGGTGACATTGGCTATAGGAAAAGTGGTTGTGTAATTCTCCCACCATGCGGCTGCTGGTCCATCCAATTGGTGTGCAGCAAAACGCACCTTCTCTGCATCTGTCCAACATGCGGTGGTCAACTCCCTTCCAATCTTGTGCAGCCAATCATCAGCAACTATTGGCTCGTGCTACTGGAAAACACCGGCGGTTGCAGCCTAAAAAACGGGCTAAGTTGTCAACTGGTGGTGGTGGCAGTGGGTTGTTATTGTTGTTGCTGCCTTGGTTCTGAACTAACAACTGCATCAAGGCATTCTGCTACTGGATCAACTGAGTGAGCTCTGGTGGGAAAGCAAAACCAGGGTCACGTCTCGGAGGCATCTGATGGGTTTAGAGGAAAGAGATTAGAATAGAATGAGGTCTAATGAGAAAGCACTACCCATATGCACATGAGACAAACACAATCATATCATATCACTCAATCAATCAAGCAAGGGCATACAATCGGTCTAACTATCGTTACAGTGCTCGGACTACTAATATTTACATGGGGGGGGGGGGGGGTACTACTAATATTATGGTGGTCTACTAGAAATTTTGATTGGTGGAAGACTCCATGATATCTGCTCCAGCTTCATCTTCATAGTCATCATCACTACTATCCAGGTCAGAATCGGTGTCGTCTATGATGATGTAGTCTTCAGAACTGATCTCCTTGGGTTCGTCGTCTTCTCCTCCTGGCGCGGGGTCTCCCATAAAAACTCCTAGCTTCCTGGTCATGTCGTCATTCCTCTCCACAAGTATCATCATTTCCTCCTCATATCCATCGCGTGTAGACTTAAGCTCCTCTTCTAGCTTCGTGATCCTGATCATCGCCTTCTTCAAATCTATCATGATTGTGCACATCTGGTTCTCCTGGTGACGAATGTGGTGGTTTAATTCCTAGATGAATGCTGCAATGGACCTGTCCTTCCTGGTGCTGATCATCTCCCATTGCTCATCTCGGCATACACATATCTGGTAGATAGTGTCCTTCAGCTCCTTGTGGTAAACTTCGCCGATGCATCCTATAGCGATGTGGGCTGCCATACTCTTGCCTAGACTCTAGGTGGGTGCATCAAAGGAAAACCCTATGGGTTTAGTGACTGGCGTGAACGTCCTTCCTGGAACTTGAACTCGAATCATCCATCGCTCCTCTTCTGGTAAAGTGGTGGTGTAGGTCCCGGTGAAGCTTGGTATTCCAATGTTCAGGTACTCAGTGGCCTCCTTCAAGTGTCGTCCAAAAGGTGTGTCTTCATCCGGTTGTGCAAACTTGTTCCTCGTATCCACCATCCTAAAGAGTAGAAATGGAGAGGAGTCAGAAATAAGTAGAGAAGAGTGGCCTATTACTTTTCTTAGTGGTTGTATCCTACATTCAGCGTGTGCTCTGATACCATCTTGTAGCGACCCGACCTCAAACGGTCAAGTCTCTGTGCTTCAGTGTCATCCCTAGATCGGTAATGCTGACACACACAATACTCGAAGGATTTATAACAGAGTGGCAATCACACACTTATTACATCGAATGTCTCAAGAGAGAACTTATTACAATAAATATGGCTTAAGGCCATCTAATATGATAACAACGGAAGGCTTGGAAGATAAAGTGAGTCCATCAACTCCAACGACATGGCTGAGTGCATGAAAAACGACCTATCGCACCTTACTCCTCGTCTGAAAAGTCTGCAACATGACACGTTGCAGCCCGAAAATGGGCCAGCACATGGAATATGCTGGCAATGTAACACAAGAGAGTAATGAACAGATAAAAGCTATCACTATATGCATATATGGCTGGTGGAGGCTGTATGGTTAATATGTTTTGCGAAAAGCCAATTTTCCCCTACAACAAAGGAATAAATTTTATTTAACTATCATGGTAGTTGAACAATATTGATAAGGTTCCTCCAACTCAATCCCTATTAAAAGTAATTATCAACCCAACAAATTATTTTAGAGTGATGAGATCCATATGATAATCCAAGAACCAGATACTCAAGATGTCCATAACCGGGGACATGGCTAACCATGATTAGTTTGTACACTCTGCAGAGGTTTGCGCACTTTTTCCCACAAGGCTTGATCTCCTCCGTTGGATTTCTCGCACTACAGGGTGTTTGAGAAACGGATGACCGAGACACAATCTTTCAGAAGCATTTGCTCTTTACTCGGGGTGGACCGGTACACCTACAATCCCCTACATCTGCTAGTCCACCTCTTCAAGAACTCACACAACTTACTCAATTATGCCAGAGTCCATAATGGCTTGTGGCTGCACACAGAAGTTTCTAGCATGAATAGTCTTATGATCCCTTTGTGTCTGGGTGGCGGACCGTAGGATGATCACACGGCTACTCCGGGATATCCTAGGACAACACTGGATTCTCCAGGTTTCCACAAGCAATCCACCCAGATGTATATTAAAGTTGCCACCTTATGTTGAACCATTAATTAACAACTCACATCTGTCATGGATACACTCAAACCCAAACCACGTCTACGAGCATAGCATGACAATATAAGCATAACGTAGAAGTAACTCCGAAGGGTTTGATAATAAAACAGGTAATAGGTTCTACCTCATTATCTACTTCCCAGACCCACATGTTAAGAGATCCTACTCATGCAATGTGTGAAGGCTGAAACTAATGCATAAAAACTGGGTGATAAAGGGGTATGATCAAAGTGTTACTTGCCTTGCCGACGATCTGCAAATTCTAAAGACTCATAGTAGCACGCTTCGCACTCCGGGTATTTTATCGCAAACAAACAATAGCATACATAAGCAATCAAGCAAAGATGCATGGGTAAATCTCAAATAAGAAGATCTAACTGGAAAGTTCAACTGAAGAACTCCGGTTTGCAAAAAAGAATCAAATCAAACGGAGCACGGAAACTCAAACTGCGAAAGAAACAAGATCCGATTAGTAATCTAGACTAAAGTCAAAATTTACAGTACCAAAATCTTGTTCAAGTTGCTTAAATATAAAGAGGGCTCCGAGACGAGGATCTAGGCGCTTGAATCGCCTAGTTCCGATAAACGAGCGAAAAGATAAACTAAAACGAAAAACGGGACAGAAATCGCGATCGAAAATAATTGCGGAAAAACCCTGGAAAAATAAAACAGACGAACTGGCGAACGAACGAACATTCGCTGTCTGCGGTTAACGGATGAAAACTGTTCGTAAAAAAGAACGTACGAATGGGCGTATGCTAAATAACTAAACCGGGGAGAAAACCGAACCGATCTATTAAAAAAATGGATCTAGGGGTTTTACCGGAAAAATTGAACCGACGAAAAAAACCGGCGGCGGCGGCGGAGAAATCCGGCGAGCAGCGCGGGCGGCACGGGCGGCGGCGGTGGGGCGGCGGCGCGATGGCGAGGCGGGTAGCAGCAGCGCGCGGCGGCGGCGGCGCTAGGGCGGCGACGACTTAGGGTTTCAGGCGGGGTGCCGGCTGCTGGGGTCGGGCCTCCCGGCTTATAAAGGCCGGCCAGGCCAGGAGTCGTAGGCGGACACGGCCCGGTTAGGTCGGTTACTTTTTTTATATAATTCCATGCAGAAAAACAAAGAAAAGAAATACTAAACGGACTCCAAAAATCCTGAAATAAATTTTCCCTGTCCTCTAAAAATACGCCGGACAAGGTGAACATTTATTTGGACCTCTAATGAAATTTTGAAAAACGCATATTTTTCCTAATTCAAATAAAATAGCGGTAAAACCCCAAATAAAAATACAATTTGATTTTAATATTTTTCCTCTATCATTTCATTTATTTTGGAGAAGTCATATTATCTCCTCTCATATAATTTTAATATGAAATATTTTTGGGGGAGAAAAATAATTAAAACCAAAGTGATCCTTGTTTCAATATTTGATAAAACTCAAATATGAGAACGAGGGAAAATCCCCAACTCTATCCGAGGGTCCTTGAGTTGCTTAGGATTTCGAGGATGACAAGAACGAAATGCAATAAAATATGATATGCATGGATGACCTATGTATAACATTCCAAATTGAAAATTTGGGATGTTACACACTCAAAAAAAGTCCAATCACACATCCACTAGACAATCAAACACACAAGATCCAGAAGGTACATGAACAACAAAGGGAAAGATACAAGGTAGAGTTCATCCCAAATCCAAAGGAGATGGGGGCTTGATGATTTAGATAGATCCTTCCCCGAATGGGTCTTGATATCCCTCGGGATCTTCTCCAAGGAGGTCTTGGCCTCCAATGGAGTAGTCTCTCTCTCTCAAGAGGATAAGGTAGGAGCACACATACAAATGAGCTATCACTTTGCTAACCCTAGAAAGGAGGTGGAGGTGGTCTATTTTATAGTCTAAGCCATGAAGGGGTAAGTGGGGGAGGGATACAAGGCCAAAGGCCCGTTGAGGGAGTCCTGGATTAAGGGGTGTCGGTGTCAAAACCGGCGGATCTCGGGTAGGGGGTCCCGAACTATGCGTCTAAGCGGATGGTAACAGGAGGCAGGGGACACTGTGTTTACCTAGGTTCGGGCCCTCTTGATGGAGGTAATACCCTACGTCCTGCTTGATTGTTCTTGATAATATGAGTAGTACAAGAGTTGATCTACCACGAGATCAAAGAGGCTAAACCCTAGAAGCTAGCCTATGGTATGATTGTATGTTGGCCTACGGACTAAAACCCTCCGGTTTATATAGACCCTGGAGGGGGCTAGGGTTACAGAAGGTCGGTTACAAAGGAGGAGATATACGTATCTGTATTGCCAAGCTTGCCTTCCACGCCAAGTAGAATCCCATCCGGACACGGGACGAAGTCTTCAATCTTGTATCTTCATAATCCGACAGTCCGGCCGTCCGGAGACCCCCTAATCCAGGACTCCCTCAGTAGCCCCCGAACCAGGCTTCAATGACGATGAGTCCGGCACGCAGTACTGTCTACGGCATTGCAAGGCGGGTTCTTCTCCAAATCTTGAATATCTGTAAAGTAGTGTCCGGCTCCTATAAATGTTGGACTTCTAGGCTTCTATGCCCTATAAGTGCCACCCTCCATGCGTCGAGCGAATGCGAGGAGCCAGGGCATTTTTACATTCGCCCCCTAGCCAGGTAAATAAATTGTCTATTAAAGGGATGGGGATTCTTAGATCCAATCCACACCCTCCTCCCCCAGCGAAAATCAATCGGAGCGTGCTCGGAAAAAATCCATCCCATCATGGCCGACCACCGCAACTCCTCCTCTCGCCCCCGTAGCCCTAAGCCCGGTGATTGGGAGAGGTGTTCCATCCCGCACAGTCGTTTGGTAGAGCTGCAGACCCAGGGATTTCTCCCTCCAGTGTATTTGGTCCCCGTTCGAGCCGGGCTCGGCACCTATAATGGCGGGGAGCAAGCGGAGAGCTTCCCCAGCCCCTCCGAGGGGGAGCGGGTGTGCCTTGTCCCTTACTTACTAAGGGGACTCGGATTTCCAATTCATCCGTTCCTCCGCGGGCTCCTGGAGTTTTACGATCTCCAACTGCACAATTTCACCCCTGCTTCCATATTACACATCGCCGGATGCGTTGCCCTTTGCGAGCTATTTCTAGGCTGCGAGGCTCATTTCGAGCTGTGGAAGAGGTTATTTTGCCTTGTGCCCCGCACACAAAAGGGGTCACTTTATCAGGTGGGTGGAGCCGAAATATGGCGCATCGCCGAAACCGGATACATGTCCGATACTCTGAAGAAGACGTCCGAAGATTGGCCTTCGGAGTGGTTTTATATGGAGGACGTCCCACTTCCAGACCCTATTCGGTGGGGTCTTCCTGAGTTCAACAATGTGTCGGATTTCGGGTTCCGGCAGACCCTTAAGGTTCGAACACTGGGGTGCGTGCGGAGATCACGTCCTCAACCTCCCCGTCTCACAAAGATCTAAACTACTAAAAGGACTGCGCAAGAGACACAAGATTTATACTGGTTTGGGCCACCATTGTGGCGTAATACCCTACTCCAGTGTATGGTGGATGGATTGCCTCCTGGGGCTAGTGATGATGAACACTACAAGGAAGAACTGCCTCGCGAGGGTCTGTTCTTGGCTGGGGCGGTGAACTGAGGAGTTCAGTCGCCCTTCTCTCTCTCTCTCTCTCTCTCTCTCTGATTTCGATCCCCCTCTCACCTGAAAACCGAACCCCTTGCTATGTGGGCGGCTGGTCCTATTTATAGAGGCCCTGGTCCTCTTCCCAAATATTGAGCGGGAAGGGAGCCAACAATGGCGGGCTAATTTGAAGGGGGACAACAAGTACATCTATCCTGATAAAAGGTGGTCTTCGCCCGCGAAAGGCTCTGGGGTGACGCCGTGCTGGGCTCCATGGTGACCTCCATCTCGTAGTCCGCTTGGTCCTGGTCTTGTTGCACCGAAACAGCAACCTTTGCCTGATGCCTCGGTACTCCGCGGCTACGCTTGCCCCCTTTGCACCAAAGAGGAAAGGAGGACGCTGCGCGCGCTGGCGCCCGCCTGGCGCCCTCGATCGTCATGGCTTGCGTCACTAGCACCTCGCGAGGCACCCCGCCTTGATATCTCCGTCTCCTCGCGAGCCAGCCTGAGGAGGCTGCGCCTGAGGATGCACCGTGTCGTCCTTCTCGCGAGGCTTGGCCCCTCGCGAGGGTCTTGAGTCTTGTGCTTGATGAAGATGGGCCATGTTGGGCCCCCATTCGAGCCACGCCGCAGGCCGCAGGCAGGCAAGTCTGGGGACCCCCTTTCCTAGAACGCCGATAGTAGCCCCCGGGCCCAAGGCATGCACGAACTTGGCTGTGCCGAGAGGCGAAAGGGCAAGGGCGAAGCGCCGCGGGCCCTAACAGCCTGCGGCATTGGACGCCGCGTGGCGGTTGATGGGACGTGGGCGGCACTGTTCCCCCCACGCCCCCTTATTCTGCGCCCTGTCAGGCGGACTTGTGGTTGCACATAGCCGCTCCCCTTCTTGTTGCTCGAGCGTCTCCTGCTCTTCCTTCCTTCGCACGCCGGCTCCCGCCTCCAATCCAATCTCAAATCTTCCCCCTCCTTCCCATCGCCATGACTCCGACGAGGAAAGAGAGAGAGGAGAAATCCGCGCCTCCGTCTTGTGTGCCGCCATCGGCGGCCCCCGCCGCCGGCCAGTCGTCCGTGCTCAACCAAGAGTGCCTGGGCAGGGATAGTTTTTCCCTGGCCTCCGTCTTCAACGAGTGCGGGAGGATGACTGCCTGGCCCGCGTCCCAATTCTCCATTGACATGACAGCAATCGAGGTCCCATGTTTTACTGACGCCTTGTGGGCGGGTCTGGTTCCCCCCTTCTCTGATTTCTTCAATGCCGTGCTTTCCCACTATCAGATCCACTTGATGCATCTAAGTCCTGAGTCCAGCACCCTCATTTCAGTCTTTGCCTTCATTTGCGAAGCCATGGTGGGCAGCCCTCCTTCGGTTGCCTTGCTGCGCCACTTCTTCTCGCTGCGTCTGGTCGATCCCTCCCAACGCTGGGCATGCATGAGCTTTGTTGCCGAGCCTGAGACCGAGGCATCTGGAATTGACTTCAAACTTCCCCAGCCCGCGGCTGGGTTCCGCGAGCGGTGGTTGTACGTGGACGCAGGGGTGCCCAGCCCCCTGCTATTAGAGCCGACCTCGCCTGCTGCCCCCAATTCGGGTTGGGGCCAGGAGACACTGAAGAACCCTCGGCTTGTCTTTGTCTGGACCCGCTTCATGTTCCTGAGGAAGCTCGGCATGACGTCGCCCAAGGTGGTGAAGGATTTTCTGTTGTGCCGCGTTGCTCCCCTGCAGCGCCACTCTCGCCGAATGTGGGCCTTCCGGGGGCGCGAGGACGACATGAGGCTCCAGGAAGAAGACCTGGCTCCTGCGGCGTTGAAGTCTACGCTCTTGACCTTAGCCGGGGACCCCAATCCTGGCAACATCCGGCAGGGAGGGGCCTTGCTGTATCTCTGCCAGAGCAGGGCCGACTTCGTGAAGCAGATGCCTGTCTTCGACGAGTGGGGGCTGCGCCCTGCCGGCCTCCAAGGACCTCGCGAGAACCCTGTAGTGGTGACTCTCCTCCCAATCGGCCAAGGCGACTCCTCCTCAAGTGGCGGAGCAGGGAGGCAGGAGGCGCCTGAGGCCGAGGGGGCTCCTGAGGAGGTGGCAGCGCTTGGTGCCGCTCACAAGGGGATAGATGGCACGCGCCAGGCGGGCGCTCCCGACGCGGACCATTCTGGTGCTTCGTCCTCGTGGCAGGTTGATCCTTGCGCTCTTCTCTTGGGTCGCTTCCACGTGGACTTTGAGGCCCTCCGGAGGAAGAGGGAGGCCCTTGGTGATGACTTCCCTTGTCGCGTGCTGAAGCGCAGGAAGTACTTCGCCACTGACGAGTAAGTCCTCCTTCTCTCTGGCCCCTTGTCCCCCTGTTGCTTTCGCTGACCCTTGCTCTGCAGGCCCCTTCCGACTGAGATCATGGAAGTCGCCGAGGTACCGCCTCCCTCGGCCTTGCCTCCCCCGCCATCCTCAAGTGCTCCGAGTAGCTCTGCCCTTGTGGTGAGGGCGTCTGATGGGGCGGATCATCCCGAGGTGCGCCACGGCCCTTCATTCCCCGCGCTTTTCCTTCGCGAGCCTTCTCAGGGGATAGCCAGTCTGTCGGGTGCCTCCCGTCTGGTCTTGGACCGCGACCAGTTGAGGCGCCTCCTACGCCCCTCATCTGGAGGCGGGCTGGCCCTTGGTCAGGCTTCTGGTGTGGTGCATCCGGCCGTCGCGAGGGCGCCAGCCCCCAGCCCCCTGCCCGGAGGAGGAACGATGACTCGCAGCCCCTGGTGCTTGCTTGGGGCGGACGATGGCGTGGAAGATGTGCTTGAGCGCGCCCGGGAGCGCCGCACTCGCCGCCAAGGGTTCCTTCGATGAGCGGCCGATGCGGTGGACTTGCTTGGGGAAGAGCTTGCTGCTGAAGATGCTCGCCTGGAGGTCGAGGGCCTGCGCCTGGCCGCAGGGAGGCGCGAGCTGGAGGCCGCCGTCACCCTCGTGCGCCGCCAACGTGACCTTGATGATGAAGAGGCGAAGGCGTCGCTGGAGGCCTCTCAAGTGGCCCGCTCCCAGGCCATCGAGGAGGCCCGGAGAGCTGACGGGTGGCGAGAGGCAGCGGAGGAGCAGGCTCACGAGCTCCTGGCTCGATGCCACTCGCTGGAGGAGCGAGCGGAGCTGCGCGAGGCAGCCCTCGCGTTAATGGAGGTGGCTTCCGGTGACCCAGTTGAGCTTTAGAAACGCGAGGAAGCGTTGGCGCTAGAGGCCAATGAACACACTCGCGAGTACGAGCAGCTGGAGACGAGGAAGAGCCTAGTGACGCAGGCAGAACACGATGTAGCTGCGCGGGAAGCGCGTGTCTTGGAGGAGGTCTGCCGTCGGGTGGCGGCGGCGCGCCAAGGCCTTGAGCGGGAGTTCGAGGGGAAGCTGGGGATGATCCGGGCCGAAGATGAAGGCAGAACTGCAGCCCTGAGGGCCCAACGGGACGAGGCGATGCGGCTAGCCGACACCTCCCGGGCCGCCCTTGAGGCAGCGCAAAAGGAGCTGGCCGCCTCTCAAGCCGAGGTTCTCCGCCTTCGCCGGCGGATGGAAGAGGCCGAGGCCGTCGAGCGCCGGAACACCGACGAAATACGCCAGCGGCGACTCCTGGAGCACGCGCATGGCCCCATGCTCACCACGCTCAGGGAGAGGGCTAACGTGGCCTTGGGCAACATCTGCGAGGCGTCCGTCGGCGAACCACACACGATCAATTATGCCGGTAACTTGCAGTTCTTCACCGCCGTGGTGACGCAGCTGGAGGCACGGTCGGTCAGGGCCGACAGGTTGGTGGAGGAGAGGAGCCACGCCTTGCTCAAGCGCGCCTTTTCCCGCGTCTTCAGCCATCTCCAGAACATGAATCCCCGCTTCGATTTTGACGCGGTCATCGCCCCAGTCTCCCAGGCCGTCCGAGGTGACATGGCGCGCTGGGTGGAAGATAACATGGACGCCCTTGTCAGGGCCTTCACTTCGGATGACAGCGACGTGGTCGTGGGTGCTGACGAGGACGGCGCGGCGAGCGGCCCCGACGCCGCCGGCAGCGACGCAGGCATCGATGGCGAGCTCAACGACTCTGGCGAAGGCTCGGGAGGTGCCTCCGGGGACGCATTGGGGGATTGGTCCGACTGAGTGCGTATCACTCCTGTCTTTTTCACCCTGCATGAATAGAACTCAGGCTTTCGACCTGGTGGCTTGTGAGAGCATTTTGGGAGGGGAAGCCCCTCATGTAAAAACCTGTGTCCATCATATCAGTTGTAATCAAATTGCGCTCGTGCCCGACAGTGGGTTGGTTTACCTTTGCCCCACGCTGGTTCAGAGGCGGCCTGCAGGAGGGCGCGACGCCTTGGGCGCTTTCTAGTTGGGTCCTCAGGATGTGAGATCGTCGCTGATGAGAAACTTCTCATGCGTTGGCCTTCTCCCGAGCGCAACGACTTCACAGGCACTCGCCCTGCTTCACAGGCTCTGGGCCTTTTCCTCGAGCGCGAGAGCTTCACAGGCACTCGCCTTGCTTCACAGGCTCTGGGCCTTTTCCTCGAGCGCGAGAGCTTCACAGGCAGTCGCCTTGCTTCACAGGCTCTAGGCCTTTTCCTCGAGTGCGAGAGCTTCATAGGCACTCGCCTTGCTTCACAGGCTCTGGGCCTTTTCCTCGAGCGCGAGAGCTTCACAGGCACTCGCCTTGCTTCACAGGCTCTGGGTCTTTTTAAATAAGACAACCTCCGCAGGCACCCGAAAATCCTCCCGAGGGGGAGTAACAGCGACAGTCTGGGTTGCGCATGAGCCAGGCCTGGCCCGACTCGCGAGGGGCTCGCGAGGGGAGGCAGTTGTGATGGAGCGGTAACCAGAACGCGAGAAACGGCTCGAGCGAGAATAAGCACCCCTTCCCCGAACACACGCAAATCTCAAATTCGAATCCAACTTAAATCCAGCGGGGGAAAGTAACAGCCAAAGGGAAAGGCAACAAAAAGCAGACAAAAAGCCGCGTCCGGCACCTAATCCAGTCTTCTATGTCTTCTCACCAGCGCGGAGCTAAGTGCTGTCCACTGGGCGTGGGAGGGAGCCCCAGGGCCTGAGGCCGGCACCCCTGAGACTCCGGGGCGTGTACAGCCCCACTCATTATTACGTGAGAGTGTCACAGGGCGGCGAGCTTCACAGACACTAGGCCTTCTTCACAGGTACTGGCCTTGCTTCATATCGCCAGAAGAGGGCCCCGCCTTGCGCCACACTCTAGTGCCATCAGCAACGACCGGAACCCAGGACGTCGCCCGATGGGGTAGAGCGGTCGCCAGCGGTTCCCCCGACGACCACGGGTCCTCTGCCAGGGGCAGGCCCTGAGGCACCTCCCCAGCAGAGGGCCTACCTCCTGAGAACGCCTTGCTCCGACCGCCGCGGTGGTGATGTCGGATCCCGGCCCCTCCCCTGCAGCCCCCTGCACCCTCCTCCCGAGGGGTGGGAGACTGTAGGAGCGGGGCAGCCGCTCGCCGCGGCGACCTGCACCTCCTGCGATCCATGGTTAGTGTATACCTGCCCCTGAAGAGTTAGCGGCGCCCGGTGATCGCTGCCTCTAGCGTGGCCAGCGGGCTCGTCCCGGAGCTCCTGGAAGGGCTCGGCTTCCATTGCCTCGTCCCCCCAGCCCGGGCCGAGGAGCGAGCCTTGTCTGTCCTCTTGAGGGTGTCCTTGGTCCATCATGAGGGGCACGTACTCTTCTGTCGCCATCATCCCGTATGCCATGCCGTGACGCCCCGCATGCCATGCGGCCCCACCTATCACGCCTGCTACGGGGTGGCAACGCGGCCGCCCTCCGGGGCCACGGGTTGCGTCGAGTCCCTCTCCATCGCAGGTCGGGGGCGGGGGCAGCGCCGCCACCGGTCCGGTGCTGACAGCTTCACTGGCGTCGGAGTAGCCTTGGAGCCCGCGAGCATGCGCGGAGCCCCCGTGCGGGTCGCTCTGGGCTTGAGATCGGAGCTGGGTCGAGAAGGGGTGAGCCCCCGAGGCGGCGAAGCCCAGGAGCTCCGCCACTCGCTCTAGCAGCACGTCGCGGCCGCCCTCCAGCAGCCTGCACCGCAGCAGCTCCCGGGCCACCGTGAGCGCCGCCCTCGAGTTCGCCTGCTCCTGGCGGGTGTATGGTGTCGTTGTCGCGGCGTGATTGGAGGCCCTTGCTGCCGACCGGGCCTGCCGCGGCGTAAGAGTTGCTGAAGTCTGTCCTCGTCGCCCGCGGCCTGCAGCGCCCTGCGGACCGCGAGCTGCCTGGGGCGCGGGGTCGCCCGAGGCGAGTGGTTCCGCGCGTTTGGGCCACGCAGCCCACGGGTCGGGGTTGCCCTCTTGGTCGCCGGGCATGGTGATGAAGACGCGGTGGGGTACGGAGTGGTGGAAGACGAACTCCAGCGCACCCCTACCTGGCGCGCCAAATGTCGGATTTCGGGTTCCGGCAGACCCTTAAGGTTCGAACACTGGGGTGCGCACGGAGATCACGTTCTCAACCTCCCTGTCTCACAGAGATCTAAACTACTAAAAGGAATGCGCAAGAGACACAAGATTTATACTGGTTCGGGCCACCATTGTGGTGTAATACCCTACTCCAGTGTATGGTGGATGGATTGCCTCCTGGGGCTGGTGATGATGAACACTACAAGGAAGAACTGCCTTGCAAGGGTTTGTTCTTGGCTGGGGCGGTGAACTGAGGAGTTCAGTCGCCCTTCTCTCTCTCTCTCTCTCTCTCTGATTTCGATCCCCCTCTCACCTGAATACCGAACCCCTTGCTATGTGGGCGGCTGGTCCTATTTATAGAGGCCCCGATCCTCTTCCCAAATATTGAGCGGGAAGGGAGCCAACAATGGCGGGCTAATTTGAAGGGGGACATCAAGTACATCTATCCTGACAAAAGGTGGTCTTCGCCTGCGAAAGGCTCTGCGGTGACGCCGTGCTGGGCTCCATGGTGACGTCCGTCTCATAGTCCGCTTGGTCCTGGTCTTGTTGCACCGAAACGATAACCTTTGCCTGATGCCTCGGTACTCCACGGCTGCACTTGCCCTCTTTGCACCAAAGAGGAAAGGAGGACGCTGCGCGCGCTGGTGCCCGCCTGGCGCCCTCGATCGTCATGGCTTGTGTCACTGGCACCTCGCGAGGCACCCCGCCTTGATATCTCCGTCTCCTCGCAAGCCAGCCTGAGGAGGCTGCGCCTGAGGATGCGCCGTGTCGTCCGCCTCGCGAGGCTTGGCCCCTCGCGAGGGTCTTGAGTCTTGTGCTTGATGAAGATGGGCCATGTTGGGCCCCCATTCGAGCCACGCCGCAGGCCGCAGGCAGGCAAGTCTGGGGACCCCCGTTCCCAGAACGCCGACACAATGCTCCTCTGAAGAAAGGCCGAAGCTGGCGCCCACGGAGCCCCCAGGAGGAAGACAATGGAGAAGTCCTCTACCTGATGAACCGGATTAAAGCGCTGGCTCAATCAGGATTGACAATAATCGAGGTTATGTTAGTATGCATAATGCGGGGAGTGCAGCCACTTCAATATCGAGGGCACCCCCTATGGTGTTTTAACGGGGAATATGATGCCACCCATTGCGGGCATAAGGGACCAGACTCCGCTGCTGCTTTAGCAAAAATTCTGTCCGAGTTGTTCAAGGGAGAGGAAGAGGAGTTCATCCGTATCAAGCATCGGGATGGATTCTCCATGTACAACCCTCCAAGCTGGGTGAGTTATACCTTTTTACTCCCATTCTTCCCGCATTCTTCGTCCTAGGTACTCACCTTGCCATTTTATGGTAGGAACTGTGAAAAGCTGTAAGGGAGGTCAACAACCCATCTCCACAGCCAGAGGACCCTGGCCGGGCCCTCGGTCCCAGACTCGAAGAGGATCCGAACATATTCGTGGAGCTGATAGACAGGAAATTCTATCAATTGAGCTGTGATGACGCCATGGTGGCCATAACAGCCGACTATCCTGGGCTGCTCCCTGCATCACACGTTAGAAAAAACAAAATCCCAACTCCAAAAATAGGATCTCCTTTTAGACACTTCACCTACCGTACACATATTGTGTTTTACAGGGAAGGCATTCGAGACGCCATGCCGAACCCGTAGCAACTCGCCAACAAGAGGCATCGAAGCTGGGTAGGCCAAAAAGGAAGGCGGTCAGGATGGAGACGCCAGCGTAGAGGTATGACACAAAGCCTCGCTCCATGGTTGTCGTCTTTCTCAAAATGCAATGACATCCATGCTTCTTTAATAGAAAAAACGCTCACCGGACTATATCCGGAGAGGCCGCCGATCGCGCCTCCACCAGTCGGGCCCCAGGGCCGGACATAGAGGCGGAAGCCAACATGGGGCAGACGCCGGATGCTCCTCCTACAAAGGATGCGGATAGACTATCCGCTACAAATTCAGAAGTGGAGAGCGCCATGAATTATAGGCGTCGCCGGGCCGTACTGCATGACGATTGTTTCTCGTCAGAGGCATTTGATGCCTTCAATTCCGGAGATGCGTACATCCGTGCTGCTCAAAATGGTCTAGCCAGAGCCACGGACCAGTATGTTAGGGATATACGGGTAAGCAAATCTGACGATTATATGTATCAGTAGCCCCCGAGACTTGAAATAGTTGACGTAACTGATTTAAGGATCATTATTTGTGCAGGTTCTTACGGAGAAGAATTCCCAATTGTCTCAAGAGCTGGACGAATGCATGGCCCAACTGGAAGCCGCTGTTACCTCATTGAAGGAGTCCAAAAAGGGTCCCCTGGTACCTCTTTTGTCCCTTGCAAAGAATATCGGTACCAGGTAGTATGCGGCATGTATGCACACCTAACAATAGATGTTGTAGGTGGCCCCTGAGTGATCCGGAGGCTGTGGAGGCGAATACGGCACGCGATGATCAACAACGAAATGCTGGCGAGCGCGTGCTGACGTGAGTCAGGCAGGAGAAAAATGATCTCCAAGATGCCAATATCTGGCTGGGCGTGGAACTGAAGGATGTCCGAGCCCAGCTTGCGGACTCCGTGAAGGAGAATAAACGGCTACGGCGCGGCATTTTTAGTAAGTGCTTGAACGAACTTTTTAAAGGAGTTCGGCGAAGAAGCCTGCTAACAGCGTTATGTCTGCAGATATGCTGATGGGTCGTCCCGCGGAGGAGATGCCCGGGTCTTCGGGTGATCTTCTACCAGAGCTCTCACAACTGCACGAACAAGTTCAGCAGGTGATGCAGAGTATTGCCCAAGCCTTGTGGCCATCACTACAAAAAAAAGACACATCTGTGACATTTTGGGCCGAACGAATTTTTTTTTCTGTCATACATATGACACTTCTAGGACGATAATTGTGACCAAACCCAGTATCATCATAGATGTGGTGGGCTCCTACTGCTATGACAAACAATCATGACAGAAAATGGGCTTTTCGTCAGGGGTGGGCCGAAGACGCAGCTGCATGACATTCTTTGGGCTGTCCATGACGGAACAAACCGTGGTAGAAGCGAGGGGGAGGGAAATTTCGGGGAGTTCCCGGTTACGGTGGGAGGTCGGGGGCCGAGCGATGCGCGTTTGTCTCGTACACGTACGCACGTGTGTGCGAGGCATTGGCTCTAACTGAACCCGAGCGAGGCGTTGGGCTCTAACTTAACCCGAGCGATTGCACTGCAGGCTACGCGTTACTGAACCCGAGCGATCGATCGATGGCTGTTAACTGAACCCGATCGAGCGATTCCTTCAGTACTGCTGCTAACTGAAGCCAATCGATTGGATGAACAGTGAGTGTTCAGGGGCGGCGGGGGGGGGGGGGGGGGTTGGATGTATAGTGAGCGGTGGTGTTGCCTCTGGATGAATAGGACCCGTGGTGTGGTGGAGGGCTGGATGAATAGTAGATGGTGGAGGGGTGCCCGTGGAGGGGTGGTTGAACAGGACCCCGTGGTGTGGAGGGCTGGATGAACAGTAGACGATGGAGGGGTGCCCGTGGAGGGGTGGTTGAACAGTAGCCAGTGGAGTAGCGCGCGGTGGAGGCTGGATAAACAGGAGCCCGTGGAGGCTGGAGGAGGTCGACGGTAGCCTATGGAGGCTGGAGGAGGTCGACGGTGGAGATGAATAGTATCCCGTGGAGTCCCGTTTTGCGGTACGCCACACCCCTCCCAATGAACAGGACCCCCGTTTCGACCGTAGCGCTCCAACACAAGTCCGTTTTGTCCGTTTTGCAGTACGCCACACCCCTCCCGATCAACAGGACCCCCGTTCGACCGTAGGAGGTCCGTTTCGTCCGTTTTGCGGTACGCCACACCCCTCCCGATCAACAGGACCCCCGTTTCGACCGTAGGAGGTCCGTTTCCTCTGTTTTGCGGTACGCCAGACCCCTCTCGATCAACAGGACCCCGTTCCGAACGTAGGAGGTCTGTTTCCTCCGTTGTGCGATACGCCAGCCCTCGTTTCCATCGCCTGTTTTGTCCAAGCCCTCCCGATGAACACGACCACGCATTCCGTTCCGACCCAGCCGGTTGGCTCCCATGCGTTCCATTGGCTCCCGATGAACACGACGCATTCCGTTGCCTCCCCATGAACACGACGCATTCTGTTGCCTCCCCATGAACACGACGACGACGCTGTTTCTCCGTTCTGACCCAGCCATGTACATGAGCCCTGGCCGTACGTATGCGCGAGTAGGCGTTCGAGACCCCGCCCGTATGTACACATATGTGGCCGTATTTTCTTTCTTGCACCCTGGCCGCTGTACATACGTGTACATGCTACGTGCGCACCTCTACTACGACACATACGCGCCCTACTACGACACGTGCGTGCCTCTACATCCACCAGTATATATGTACGTACACGTTCACGACCAGAATGACAACGCTACGTATGCTTCGACCAGGTGGGTCCCGACTGTCAGGCACTTCCTTGACTGCGAAGATGTAGTTGGTGGGTCCCAACAGTCAGGGCGCGAATCATTTTTTTTGCCTGGAAGCACTTCCTTGCGTGCGAAGATGTAGCTGGTGGATCCCAGCAGTCAGGAGGAAATGTTTTTCTCGCGAAATACAGTGGCCCGTCTGGTGGGTCCCAGCTGTCAGGTGGAGGAATCATTATTTTCCACGTAATAAGGAGGCACTTCCTTGCTGCGGCCGTGGACCCAGCTATCAGCCTCTCCACGTACAGTCCACGTCTGATGGAAGTCGTACCTTGACCACGTTGACCACGCCGCGCTGAGAGCACAGGGGCGGTGGACGACAGCGAGGCCTAGGAAGGGGACAACAGGGAGCCGGGGAAGACGCGGCAGTGGAAGCCCGTGCTGAGAGGAGTACGAGGGTTCACTGGTTCGGCTGCAGTGTGAGGATGCCGTCGCCGCAGGGCATGGCCAGCGGTGGGAATAGTAGGGGGCAGTGAGGCCTCCACGGCAGCACAGCCGGCCATGGGAGGCAGGAGCATGCGGCACGACCGGCACTGCTTTGGGCAGCTGGAGCAAGAAGACCAGAGGTTGAAGAAGCAGTACGGCCGTTGGATGGACATCGTATGGTCACTGGAGCTAGAATCGTTCATATTGACTAAAGTTGACAAAGGCCCCCGTCCCAGTCAAATTAGTAGGCCCACAAGTCAGCCTCCCGCCATGGTGGGTCCCAGCTAGCAGGGGGAGTATTCATTTTTTTTGTGCATAATAAGGAGGCACTTCTAGTGGGTCCGAATTGACAGCAGGGGGAACTTTTTTTTCGTGAAATACGCTGGCCCGTCCGGCGGGTCCCAACAGTCAGGGGGGAAACATTTTTTCACGAAATAAGGTGGCCCATCCGGTGGGTCCCTGCTGTCAGGTGGAGGAATAATTATTTTGCGCATAATAAGGAGGCACTTCCTTGCGGCCGCCTGGACCCAGCCGTCAGCCTCTTCACGTACAATACTCTTCCGATGGAAGTCGGTCGTTGACCACGTTGACCACGCCGTGCCGAGAGCACCAGGGCGGTGGTCTAGACGATGGCGAGGCCTAGGAAGGGGATGACACGGAGTCGGGGAAGACGCAGCAGTGGAAGCCCGCGCGAAGAGGAGTACGAGGGTTCACTGGTTCGACTGTGGTGTGAGGCTGCCGTCGCCGCAGAATAACAGGGGGTGTGGGTGAGTAGAGGGATGGTCTGGCCAGCGGTGGGAGTAATACATGGCGGTGAGGCCTCCGCGGCATCACATCCAGCCACGGGAGGCAGGAGCACGCGACACAACCGGCGCTGCTTTGGGCGGCTGGAGCAAGAAGACCGGAGGTTGAAGAAGCACTACGGCTATTTGATGGACATCGTACGATCACTGCAGCTAGACTCGTTTATATTGACTAAGTTGACAAAGCCCTTAGTACGCGTCAACTTAGTAGGCCCACAACTAGGATTTGGCAGAGAACATATAGCCCATTTGCGATTTGTAAGAATGTACAGCCCATTTTTTAATTCTAATAGAATTTACTACAACGCATTTACAGTTTGTTAAAAGTACAACCTAACTTCTAGCTAGGACAACGATTAATAATTTCAAACAACTGCTCAAAACATAATTCAAAAAAAAAATCCGACATTTTGATGGGATCGAAATATTTTTATCCGAAATTTCTAGTCAGGTTAAATATAATTTCAAAATAAAGTTGTATTACGTTAAAATCCAACGAAATATTGTGCGCGCAACAAGTAATAAAATTAAAATTTTCAAATTCCAAAAATAATATATTTTTCAAACTAATTACGTGTTTGGTGCATAGTAACTGTCCAGTTATTATAATTACATCTCATTTATTATTTCTTAAAGTCCATTTTCTTGTTAAGCCTAATGCATACCTCCTAGGGAAGTTTGCATCCCAGCGGGGCGGAGAATAACTAGTTGACCCGGATATTGTGTACAACTGTCGGCCCAGTTGCATTGCTGATGTTGAAAAAAAGGCCTGTGTAGTACAGTACAACCTAACATGGTTACTCAGCCCACATTCAGCGACGCCGGAAAGGCCCAAACAAGGCTTTTGTACAACTTTTTGAAGTCACTAAGCTCAATTAATAACTTAAGAAAAAAGTTAGATTACAGTGGAACCCAATTAAAAGCTGTCACGAGCAAATAAATAATTCAACGAGTCCCACTTATGCGTGTGCGTGTGTGTGTGTGTGTGCGCGCGCGTGTGTGTGTGTGAGAGAGAGAGATAGATAGATAGAGAGAGACCCATCGGTCGATGCTCGTAAATACATCTTTCAGCCATATGCATTGCTGATGCTCAATAAAAACTTATATAGTTGACACAATCATATTGAACATCATAGCACACGGAACTTGCATATAAAAATTTCACGCAGGCGGCACAATCAGGATGGAAGTAGTGGTTCGCTACGGGAAGGGCTATGTTGAAACCAACGAAGTCGTACATAACGGTTCATCGTCTTTATCAATGACGGGGAATAATCTTGAATGTTGTGCAAAGAAAACACACAAACAACACAATAAGTTCTGCTAGCACATTAAGTTGACGTACAAACCTTTCTAAAAAAAATTTCAGGTACAAAATTAGAACATGTTACAATCAAATGTACTGGCATATCAGTGCTTCACACCCATAGCTCGGATTTAACTAGTATCTAACAAGATTCAGTTGTTACCTCAAATTAGAGCACATCCAGGCAGCCACCCCTGCCTCTTCTCGCAAAGAAGCAGTGGCCTCCGCCGCGCGATGGTGTAGGTGTAAGTGCATCTAGTGCCACCCCTAGTTGGTTTTGGAGTATTGACGACAAACCTAGTTGAGGGACTAATGTGTTTGTGAGAATTGCAGGATAACACAGGTAGAAGTCCCTCATTGATTCGGTTTAGTTACCAGAGATGACCCCTAAAAATGTACGAAGACATTGAAGACAATGGTGGTTCATGAAGACATTCATGTCGAAGACAATGACATATGAAGACTCCCCATGAAGCCTTTGGAACTCGAAGACTTAGATCCTTCGTAGTTTTACTTTATTCATGTTGTGTCATAGGAACCACCGTACTGTTAAGTGGGGTCCAAGAGAACCAGTCAGGATGACTGAAGTGATGCCTAATTCAAATCCTATGTCTTCGAGTGAAGACAATGAGAGAAAATCTTGTCCAGAGTCAGACAAGTCAGCTTTACTTGCAGCCCAAGTAAAGTTGCCGTGAGAGTTCAAAATCCGACCGTTAGTACACGTGTCAGTTCCTTAGTGACCCAGGGTCATTTCGGACAAATCAGGTCAGGGTTGCCAAGCGGCTATAAATAGTCCACCCCTACAACCATAAACGGTTGGCTGCTCAGATTTCAGTGCGCGGCTTTTGTCGTTTGAGAGCAACCCACCTCGAAGCCTTTGAGAGAAAATCCTTAGTGAGGAGAAAATCCCTAACCACCCAGAGCCAGAGTAATTGGGCATCACTTAAGTCTTCTTGTCTGAGTGATCTGAAGACTTATTACACTTGAGGACTGTGAATCCTCCAGACGGTTAGGCGTCGTGTTCTGAGCATCCAAGAGGAATTGTGGATTGCCGGTGAACGAAGTCTGTGAAGGTTTGGGAGTCTACCTTGAAGACTTACTGGAGTGATTGGGCGGGGTCTGTGTGACCTTAGCTCAAGGAGAAAACGGTGAGGACTGGGTGTCCTGAGCTGCGTGTTCAGGACTGGGTGTCCGGGACTGTGTGTCCTTTGGTTTAAATACCTAGCCGCTCCAACCAGACGTACAGTTGTCACAGCAACTGGAACTGGTCCAACATATCATTGTCTTCAATGTGTCACTGGTTTCATCTTCGCCTCCCTTTACTTACCAGTACACATTGTGAAGCTATTGCATGCTTGCTTTATCTTCTGTCTTCACAACTTGACTGTATGATCGGTTTGGCTTCATAACTTCTTCCAACCTGATCCTCATTACACTGAAGCTATTTGTCACTGTGCTTTCACTATATTGTATACTTGACCATGGCTTGCGTTGTGTAATCTACCTTCCGCTGCATAGTGATAGGCTTGTTCACTCTGTTTGTCTTCATAACTTCCACGTTTTGAAGACTTTCATAAAAATCGCCTATTCACCCCCCCTCTAGTCTATATAACGCACTTTCAATTGGTATCAGAGGGAGGTGCTCCCTTGTTCTGTGTGATTCGGTTTAACCACCTGGAGTTTTAGCTATGTCGACTGCAGGGATAATTAAAGTCTCCGCTGCATGCCCCGTCTTCGATGGAACTGAATATCCCTACTGGAAGAATAAGATGCGCATGCATCTTGAAGCCATTAACGTCGACCTATGGTACGTCGTCGAAAACGGCGTTCCCAAGGCTGGAGAAGGTGTCACTGCGGCTGATGTCAAGAAGTTCACTCAACTGGACTCCACTGCCAAGAATATTATCTGTGGTCATCTGACCAAGGGACAGTACGGCCGTGTGAGTGCCTTGAAGACATCCAAGCTGGTTTGGGACTGGCTCTCCAAGGTCAATGTAGGCATCTCAACCCAGAGAGATCAGAGAATCAGTGTTCTTCGCAATCTCTTCAACCGCTTCAAGCGAAATGACAATGAGAATGTCCAGCACACATTTGACCGGCTCACTGACATCACAAATGAGCTTCAAGCCCTCGGCGCCACTGAGATCACCAAACATGAAATCATCAAGACGCTGCTAAGATCACTTGACAGTTCATTTGACATCCTAGCCCTGATGATTCAAGAACGTCCAGACTTCAAGACACTCGATCCGTCTGACATACTTGAGAGGCTCAACACACATGAGTTTTAGCTTTCTGAGAAAAGAGATATCTACGGTCCAAACTATGGGCGAACTCGTGCCTTGAAGGCAAAAGCTGTGTCATCATCTGAAGAAGAATCTGACAGCAGTTCTGATGATCCTGAAGACATTGGAAGGGAACTTGCAATGCTAGTGAAGAAGTTCCAGAAATTCACCAAGAAGAAAGGCTTCAGAAAGTCTTCACGATCAAGCTCAAGGAATGATGAAGCTTCTGCGCATGACTACAAGAAGAAAACATGTCACAAGTGCAAGGAAACTGGACACTTCATCTCTGAGTGTCCACAGTGGGACAATGAGAACATAAAGAAGAAGAAGAGCAAGGAATATGACTCTGATGAAAAGAAGACGAAGAAATACTCAAAGTCTTCGTCCAAGTCTTCCTCAAAGTCTTCATCACACAAGAAGAGTTCATCTGGCAAGGCTCGTGCGTTTGTTCGCAAGGAAATGGATTCAGAGGAGGAACCCGCTTCTGAGGAGGCAGAGGTGGAGTCTGAGGAGGAGTCTGATTCAGGCATTGCGAGTCTGGCTACAGCCTACATCGCCAAGTCCATCTTCAACACTGAAGACAATGACTCCATCACCATCACTGATGCAAATGACAAGGACGACTCTACTCCTACCTACTGCTTCATGGCACGTGGTGCCAAGGTAAACACACGCACTACTCACTATCAAACATCTAGTGACGATGACTCTGATTGTGATTCAAAACCCAGTTACAAAACACTTACTAAAATTGCAACTGAACAACAAAAGGCCATGGAACATATTCAAAAACTGTTAGACAGAAGCGATGATCTGTTGGGTGCTGAAATGACTCGTTCTGAATCCTTAATTGAAGACATAAAAAATCTTCATGTTAAGTATCAGGAACTCGAAGATCGTCTTGAGACTCTCTCAACTACTCATGAAAAGCTTTCCTATGATTATCTTCAAAAGAAGCAAGATCTTGAGAAGTTGAGAGCGGATCATGAAGATCTTCAAAAGGAAAACGAGTCACTTCGAGCCGAACAGATCAGTTCTGCTCAGGAAGGATTTGAACCACCATGCCTCAAATGCATTGAGCGTGATAATGCCATTTCTGTTGCTGAATGTTCCACTGCTACTGCTGTTGCAATATCTTCAACTGTTGAAGTGGTAACTAACCCCTCTGCTGAGGATACCACTGCTATTGCTGATGAAAATGCTAGGTTGAAGACATTGCTTGAAACAGGGATGTACAAAAGTCTCAAAGGACATCAGACATTATGTGATGTCCTCAAGAAGCAGATTCTGAACCGAAACCCTAGAAAAGAGGGTGTTAGGTTCGTGAGGAAAATTAATGCAGATGGCTCTTACTGGAAACCTGAGCAGTACCCCAAAACCACATGGGTTGCTGCAAAGGAATCCTCAGCAGATCCATCCAATCTATCTGGCTTCACTTGTGCTAATCCAATTATCATTGATGAATCCTTTGATGCAAACTATAAACTGTTTAGGAATCAGAATGGTGAAGTATTTGCCAGGTATATTGGTACTAACTGCAGGAATGGACCGCCTATGAAGAAGATCTGGGTCCCAAAAACATGTCTTCAGAAACTTCCTGTGAATGAACTCATGACACCTCACATGAAGAAGACAAACCTCAGACCAAAGGCTTCATATGGTCCAAAGGCTTCATACAGGCAGAGGACTCATTTGAGTCGCACTAACACAAATGTTTTGCAGGGAAACCATGCTCAGGCATATGAGAGCGGCTCTTCAAACCGTCATTCTCATATGACCAAAAACTATTCTGCCTATTCTTATGAGTACTATTGCCCACCTGCTAGACTGTTTACTAGGGCTCCAAAGCCAAAATTTTCAGATGCTGCACTTAGGCTTATTGCTTCTAAGCCACCCTTGAAGATGTGGGTGGTTAAGAAAGCTTAACTCTCTTTTGCAGGGAAAGGTCTCCAGCACAAAACCAAAATCTTCTGATGCTATTGCTGGGGACCTTAAAAATCTTGTGGGGCGCAAGATCAAATGCCCGAATGGCATCACTATGTATTTCATACCTGAATCGCATGCTACTTTCCCTACTTGTCCTAACCTGGATCTAAGTTTTCATAATCCACTGGTTCGTCAAATGTTTTTGCTTCACAACACTCTTCGTGAAGCCTATCCCCCTAACTGCACTGTAGGGTACGACACCAGTGACTTCAGAGTCTTCAGAATGGATTATTGACAGTGGGTGTACAAATCACATGACTGGCAAAAGAAGTCTCTTTATGGACTCAACCTTACGTCCATCTGACAAAAGCCACATCACATTCGCTGACACTGGTAAAAGTAAGGTACTGGGTCTAGGTAGAGTTGCAATCTCAAAGGATCAACACATGGATAAAGTCATGTTTGTTGAATCCCTTGGCTTCAACTTAATGTCTGTCTCAATGCTTTGCGATTTAAACATGATTGTAATCTTTGGAAAATATCGTTGTCTGGTACTAATGGAATCTGACAAGTCTCTAGTGTTTGAAGGGTATCGGAAAGATGATTTGTATGTGGTAGATTTCTCAGCAGGGCCACAGCTTGCAGTTTGTCTTCTCGCAAAGGCTTCAGAATGCTGGCTTTGGCATCGAAGACTTGGGCATGCTAGCATGAGGAACCTCCACACCCTTGCGAAGAAGAAGCATGTCATAGGCATCAAGGGCGTCAAGTTCAAGAAAGATCACTTATGCGGTGCCTGTGAAGCTGGGAAGATGACAAGGGCAAAACATCCTTCGAAGACAATCATGACCACTACTCAACCCTTCGAACTGCTTCACATGGATCTCTTCGGTCCCACTCACTACTCAACTTTCTCCACTACTGCTTGCCTCTATGGCTTCGTCGTTGTTGATGATTACTCTAGATATACTTGGGTGCACATAATCCTTTACAAGACTGAAGTGCAGGATGTGTTCAGACGCTTCGCAAATCGGGCAATGAACAATTATGGGGCCAAGATAAAGCACATCAGAAGTGACAATGGCACAGAATTCAAGAACACCGGCCTTGACACATATCTTGATACATTGGGCATCACTCATGAATTCTCAGCTCCATACACGCCACAACAGAATGGCATCGTCGAACGCAAGAACAGAACACTCATTGAGATGGCCAGAACAATGTTAGATGAGTACAAGACACCAAGAAAATTCTGGACTGAAGCCATTGACACTGCATGCCATACTATGAACCATGTATATCTTCACAAGCTGCTGAACAAGACATCTTATGAACTTCTGACAGGCAAGAAGCCAAATGTAAGTTACTTCAGAGTATTTGGATCAAGATGCTGGATCAAGGACCCTCACCACACCTCAAAATTTGCTCCAAAAGCACATGAGGGCTTCATGCTTGGATATGGAAAGGATTCGCACTCCTACAGAGTCTTCAATCTCTTTCACTACAAAGTGGTTGAAACAGTGGATGTGCGGTTCGATGAGACCAATGGGTCACAAAGAGAGCAACTACCAGATGTGCTAGATGAAGTTCCAGCCAGTGAATCAATCAAGCTAATGGGAACTGGAGAAATTATACCTTCTGAAGCTCGTCCTGAAGAAGAACTTATCATCTCAGCACCTGATCCACATGAAGACAATGCTCAGCCTGAAGACATACCTCCCCATGATAACGTAGATCAGCAAGAGCAAAGTCTTCGACCCCTACATCCTCGTGTTGCCAATGAAGTGCAGATTGACAGAATAATTGATAGCATCAATGCACCTGGTCCACTGACTCGTTCAAGGGCAACTCAACTGGCAAACTTCTGCGGACACTTCGCATTCGTTTCAATCACAAAACCCAAGAAAATTGATGAAGCCTTTATGGAACCTGAATGGATTCAAGCTATGCAAGAAGAGCTTCAACAATTTGAGCCGAACAATGTATGGGAGTTGGTTAAGCGTCCTGATCCACGGAAGCATAACATAATAGGCACCAAATGGATATACCGCAACAAGCAAGATGAGCATGGCCAAGTCGTCAGAAACAAGGCTCGTCTCGTTGCTCAAGGATATACTTAAGTGGAAGGCATTGACTTCGATGAAACATTTGCTCCTGTTGCCAGACTTGAAGCCATCCATATACTGCTGGCCTATGCAAATCATCACAACATAATCCTGTATCAAATGGATGTAAAAAGTGCCTTCCTGAATGGCAAAATTGAAGAAGAAGTGTATGTTGCACAACCACCTGGGTTTGAAGATCCAAAACATCCTGACATGGTGTACAAGCTCAAAAAGGCACTATATGGCCTCAAACAAGCCCCTCGGGCCTGGTATGATACACTCAAATACTTCCTGAAGAGCAAAGGCTTCATACCTGGTTCCCTGGATCCCACTCTCTTCATGAAGACATATGATGGTGAACTGTTTGTGTGCCAAATATACGTGGATGACATTATCTTCGGCTGCACCAATCAGAAGTACAGTGAGGAGTTCGGATATATGATGCAAGAGCAATATCAGATGTCTATGATGGGGGAGCTGAAATTCTTCCTCGGCCTTTAGATACGGCAACAACGCAATGGCATCTTCATATCTCAAGAGAAATATCTCAAAGACTGCCTGAAGAAGTTCGGTATGCACGACTGCAAAGGCTTCACAACACCAATGCCAGCCAAACATCATCTGGGTCCTGACGATAATGGTAAAGAGTTCGATCAAAAGGTATACCGCTCCATGATTGGTTCTTTGCTTTATTTATGTGCATCTAGGCCAGATATTATGCTTAGTGTTTGCATGTGTGCTCAGTTTCAAGCGGCACCAAAGGAGTCGCATCACTTAGCTGTGAAGCGAATTCTTCGATATTTGGCTCACACCCCAACTCTAGGGTTATGGTATCCAAAGGGCTCAGAGTTTGATCTGGTTGGATTTTTGGACGCTGATTACGCTGGTGACAAGGTTGATCGGAAGTCCACATCAGGCACATGTCACTTTCTAGGCCGATCACTTGTCTGTTGGTCTTCAAAGAAGCAGAACTGTGTATCTCTCTCCACTGCTGAATCTGAATACATTGCTGCTGGATCCTGCTGCGCTCAGCTTCTATGGATGAAGCAAACCCTCAAGGATTATGGCATTCATCTGAAGCAAGTGCCACTTTACTGCGACAACGAAAGCGCCATCAAGATCGCCAACAACCCAGTTCAGCACTCGAAGACAAAGCACATTGAAATTCGTCATCATTTTCTCAGAGATCATGTGGCAAAGGAAGACATTGATATCATACACGTCAACACTGAAGAGCAATTGGCAGATATCTTCACCAAGCCCTTGGATGAGAAGAGATTTTGCAAGTTACGGTGTGAGCTAAATATCTTGGAATCCTCAAATGTCCTGTGATCAGGCACACATCCTAACACTTATGCATGATGATGACTTAGATGTGCAACACACGAAGTAATGTATATCTTCAATCAATGAAGACATACATTCTAAGTGTGAATACATTAACGTGGAATTTGACCTCGGTGCGCCACGATAATTGTGCGCCGTGTCTGGGTCCAATACTTCCTATACGGTGGGTAGCGCCACCACCAAATTTCTCTGCTTAAAGTGTTTCACTCATGGCATTACATTTGCTATGTCTTCACATTTGGTTTGGCTTCAATCTCAATATGTCTTCATGATTATATTCACTATGTTGATTATATATGTACTGGTGTTCTGTCCTCTACATCATTCACTTATAGCTATGTCTTCTTGTTTGAATCTTTTGAACTAAGTGAATGTGATCGGACCCTAACCTCTCCATGCTTACTACCTCAAACTCTATCTCTCCAAGTCATATGCACTCCATTGAAACTGTCGAATGTCTTCACTGCATCCTTGTCAGAAGAAGACACAGAGACAAACTTTAAAACAGCTTTCAATGTTTTTCCATCAACAAGAATCCCGGAGAAGTAGGAACAACTCCCGACAAACCAGGCGTGCGTGGGGTGAAACTGCCCCCACAATTCCGCATGCTGGCCACGTACTAATTAGATGCGAATCGCCAGGGGCACCTGAGTAATAGCACAGTGCCGCCCATATCCCTATAGATACACGTTTCACTGCGGTCATTATCTCTTCTTCCACCCTCGCACAAACCCTAGCGCCACCGCTAACTCTCAAGGACGCCGGCGACGAAGTGCTTCACTGCCGCAACTTCTCCGACGCCGTTCTCACGCCGACAGCGGACATCAGTCTCTCCGCCGTCGCCCTAGGTGTTTTCCGTCACCAAGTTAGGGCACGGAGGATCGAACTGCTCGGCATCAACTCTCACCTCGTCTAGCAGTTCCATGTCTGGTAAATAACAAGTCTTTTTACAGCCTCTTTTGATCCTATAGCTCCATCACTTTCTGCCAAAAGAGGTTTCCATTCACACAAGTTTCATTCCTCTCATCTGTATCTCATAACTTGCCTAGTATATTCACTTGTTCTTCATGAAGTAGTTAGATTCCTCACTTGTACTGATCTATGGGTTCGTACAAATCTGGAACCAACTTCTTTTCTATAAAGTGAATGTCTTCGCATGATGAGGTCAATATCTTCTAAACTGATTTATCTTCAAAATCTTCTGAGAATGCTATGACCTCTTCCCCTTCCCTCGCACCTTAATGCTGTCACAGGTACATGTCCGTGGGAGAATCTTTTGGTTCTCATAGTCTGCATTCATTTGCAGAGTTCTTACAGCGTCACATCAATTCACCTGAAGCAAGTTCCTATTGGTCAAGCAAAAGAAAGCCTTTGAAGACTTTGAATCTCTTGAAGCCTTCCAAGTTAAGCTTCATGGCAACAGAAAAACAATCAAGGAAGGGAGGCAGACAGAGACGTGGTGACACATCTAAAGATCTACCTGAAGATTTGGCAGAAATGTACCAAACTGATCCTGAAGAGAGCTATGGT
Organism: Triticum monococcum; assembly: GCA_034509565.1. Classification (NCBI taxonomy): domain Eukaryota; kingdom Viridiplantae; phylum Streptophyta; class Magnoliopsida; order Poales; family Poaceae; genus Triticum; species Triticum monococcum. The sequence goes on from CM067846.1 coordinate 515,702,216, forward strand.
CAGCGCAAGACACGAATCCAATGGATTCGAAGATATTGGGCAGAGCAGTGGTTCCATTACCGCTTTGTCACCAAGGAATATGCAGAGAAGTACGCCCTCACGAGGCCATGGGGAGATGTCTTGTACAAAAATCTCGTACCCCGAACCAGAGACGAAGCCATTGCTCAAGGCTTCTTTCCATGCATGGTCAGGGGACAACAGCCAGCTGACGCACATCCGTCATCCCTTCTCTGGTGTCGCGATGACACTCTGTTCAAGCACAACTTCCAATTTTCTCAGAACTCTGCGAAGCAAAACAAGAAGGAGTTTGGGCTGGACTTCAACCCTGGTCCCTCCAAACCAAGGGCAGATGGCACACGCGACGCAAATCCCAATGTCATCGGGCCGTATGCCAATCTCAAAGGCCTCATCACTCGCATTCTGGTCCAAGGGACTGCAGTGAACGACCCTCCAGCAGACACTGAGTCTGATGACGCTCCTGCTGCCCCGGAGCCGAAGCAGATGAAGAAGAAGCCAAAAGCTTCCAAGCCAGCCGCTTCTCCTACGATCTCTAGAGCGAAGCCATTGGCCACTGCACCTCCCGAAGCAAGTGTGCAGTCTGAAGACTTATCACGAGTCTTCAAGCCTCAAGAAGCCAAGAAGCCACAGCCACACACTAGCAAAGAGCTCACTGCCGCTGCCGTTCTTCGCTGCGAGGCCATTGATCTGTCTAGTGACGACGATCTTGCCGATGACGCTCTTGAGCAGCTAATCAAGAGCAAGGAGGAGGCTGAAATCTTCAACAATCTGCCCCTGTTCGATGCAGCAATCATCCACAACTTCATTTATGAGTGGTTTGATACACCTAACATCAGCTTCGAGGATATGCAGCTGCCCATTGGCCTCAGCGTAGCCTTCCAAGGAGCTATTGCTTCAGAACTCGCAATTGCCCAGCGCATAGTGGAACTGAAGCAGAAGATAGACTTTGAAAAGGCTCAGTTCAAGCAGAACATGGCCACGCTCAGCGTCCAAGAAGTCAAAGACTTCAAAGTCATGCTGCATGAGCTGAAGGAAAACTTTATGCAGAAACGTGCAGAGGCTCAGGGTTCATGCGAGCGCATGAAGAATTTGGCTGATCTCTGTGTGCAGGCCTACAATGAGGCCGAGAAGCGAAAGGCACTTGGGCGTCCCGGCATCGACCCCAGGATGGCCGCTAAGAAAAAGAAGAAGCCCACTGTGGCTGAACCAGAGGCCCCACGACAAGAAGCTGTTCCGATTGTCTTCCCCACTGCCAAGCCTGGCTCGAAACCAAAGCACCGCTCAACCGCTTCAGAGCTTAAGAAGACAAGGACAGCCGAAGCCAAAGCAAGGAAGAGGAAACACCCTGAAGCCTCTCCTTCAGACCCCACCATCAAGAAGTGCAAGACCAAGAAGTCTCAGGCTGCTCCCACAGAGCCCTTGATAGTCGAACCCCTCTCCGTTTGCTTTCCTCATGAAGATCGTCAGCTGACCGTGCATGAGCCTGCTCTCACAGAGGCTCCGCATGCTGAAGACATTCCAGCAGCCGGCTCCAACGCTGCTGAAGACATTGGCCTCCAAGACAATGTGCAAGGTGATGCAGTCCTTCCTCAGCTTGAAACGAGCGAAATGATGAGCATTGGTCGTCCCTTGACGCCAATCACCCAAGATGCATCATGGGCATATCGCCCACAGGAGGAAGAGGATGAGCCCCAGCCCACTGCAACTCCACCGGCGTCGCCTGCATTCCGTAGGCTTCGCAAAGGGCCAAGGGCTCAGACTGCTGACGACATTCCGGCTGCATCAGCCGAAGACCATGCAGAAGAGCACGAAGAACCTCAAGCTCCATCTCCCCCACACCAACAAGAAGAAGTTCTCAAGGAGAACGTACCTGAATCCATCCCTCTCACTACACCCAATACTGAAGCATTTGTGGAGCCCGACCAACCAACAGCTTCAAGAGATACTGAAGCTACTGCCTCTGACCCTTCTATGCCTGAGTCTGCTGCCGATCCACAGTTCAACTATCATGTTGCGCACAGGCCCCAGGTACAGAAGCCAATCCCACGACTGCCAAGGTTCCCAGGTCCTGCCACCGCTCCTGGCTCCTTTAATGTCAATAGCTTCAGGGTAGATAATACCTTTTCAACCGCTCCAAGAACCCTTACTCAATGGAAAGGATTGTGTCAGATAGGTTCTGGAGCTACCCACAGCGCAGCTACTACTCCTGCGTCCTCTACAACCAAGGCCGTATCTTTCCACACCAGCGCCTTGAGGTTGAAGCCATTGCTGGTCTGCCTGGTCTGGAAGAAGCACTGGACTGCTTCAAGCAAGTTGGCCTGCTGCCGTTTGTCACGGATGAAGAGCACTGGAATGAAGAGCTTCTGCTCCAGTTCTATGCCACATTGCACATCAGGGGCTACAACAGAGATCCGAAGACTTGGGTCCTGGAGTGGATGACCGGCAACGTCCATCATGAAGCCAATGCATTTGATATCATTGAGCTCACCGGCCTACCCACTCCAGGTGAACTCTTCGAAGAAGGCTGCCAACTCCATGCTGAAGCAGTTGAGAGCATATTTCAGCGACCTGAGCCAAATATGAGTCAGATGCTCTCAATGATGAAGCCATTGCCTTCTGACGCACCTTACCCAACGGAGTTCTTCGTTGAAGACTTAGAGTACCTACCTAGAACTATCTATCACATCATCAGGCGGACTCTATGGCCCATTAAGGGGCACTCTCGATATGCCAAGGTTGAAGGTGCCATGAAGACTCTCATCTTCTGCATTCTGCATGGCAAATGCTTCAATGCCCAGGATCTCTTTATACGTCAACTTGCAGCGTCTGGCTCAGATCTCTTTGGTCTGAAGATTTATGCTCCATGGGTTATGAGGCTCATCAAGCTCCACTCTGCCATATCCTATCAACCCTCAGCCCGCAACCACAGAATCTTCTTACCTAATGTGGACACCTCTGCTGAAGCGATTTATCCTGAGCCTGCCAAACAGCCATTAAGTCTTCAGAATGCAGAACACCAGAGCTTCACTCAGCATGATGAAGGTGTTGAAGCCATTTCCAGAGTCTATCCAATGGCTGGCACCACACATGCCCCTGCATCAACTGAAGCCACTGACAGCATAGCTGCACAGAGACCCAAGAAACGCGCTCGTACACTCACTAACCGTGAACTTCTTGTGGCTCTGCACCAAAAGCAAGATAGGCATCACGACTGGCTCAAAAGGCAGATGCGCAGTATCATGCAAGACGTCAATCGCATCAGGAATCTGGCCACCAAGAATGCCTTTGTCGCACATGAAACCTGTCGACGCACTTGGAAAGGCCTCACAATGATGTGCACTGAAGCCGAACTGCAAGAGGATGGCTTCAAAGAGAGATTCAAGTTTGACTCCACACCCCCCAGAAGAGCTGTGTTGCGTGGAACTCCGTCGCTTGAAGAATCAGAGTTCTCTTCCTCTGCTGCCACAGTGACGGGAAAAATCATTGAGGAAGAAGACGACGCTACATCACCACCACCTTCTTCAGCGCGCGTCGTCACTGCACCAAGCTCGCCAGCTCCACCAAACGCCTCCATCGACCCTGCTGCGCCTGGGAACGCGTAGAAAACTCTATGTCTTCAAACCTTTTTGGTCATCACTGACAAAAGGGGGAGAAGCATATGATGTTTATAGTCTTCAAGCGGGTCAATAATAAGGGCGGGTGCTTTATTATATTTTGCTTCGTGCTTACAACTCTCGTTTTGCTACATTTGGTTCTTTGAGTTGTAACACTTAAACTTGATGGTCGTCTGCTACTATTTTTGCCACTGTGTTTTTGCGAAGATAAATTCCGCATGTACGACGATAATTTCCGCACTTATATCATTTCGCAGACGTCCATTTTTCATTATGCATATCATTATCCTCTTATATCTTTACATGCATGATGGATTGTCATCATAAGTTGAAGTGGATTCCCACAAATACAACCTGCTATGTGCATTCGCGTTCCAGAAGCAAATCACTTATATGCACATCCTCAGGGGGAGCCCTTGCAGCTTATGAAGACAATTCCTTCACAATTTCACAAATTATATTCCCCGTTGAAAACTTCAACTAGTTTGTCATCAATCACCAAAAAGGGGGAGATTGTAAGTGCATCTAGTGCCACCCCTAGTTGGTTTTGGAGTATTGACGACAAACCTAGTTGAGGGACTAATGTGTTTGTGAGAATTGCAGGATAACACAGGTAGAAGTCCCTCATTGATTCGGTTTAGTTACCAGAGATGACCCCTAAAAATGTACGAAGACATTGAAGACAATGGTGGTTCATGAAGACATTCATGTCGAAGACAATGACATATGAAGACTCCCCATGAAGCCTTTGGAACTCGAAGACTTAGATCCTTCGTAGTTTTACTTTATTCATGTTGTGTCATAGGAACCACCGTACTGTTAAGTGGGGTCCAAGAGAACCAGTCAGGATGACTGAGTTGATGCCTAATTCAAATCCTATGTCTTCGAGTGAAGACAATGAGAGAAAATCTTGTCCAGAGTCAGACAAGTCAGCTTTACTTGCAGCCCAAGTAAAGTTGCCGTGAGAGTTCAAAATCCAACCGTTAGTACACGTGTCAGTTCCTTAGTGACCCAGGGTCATTTCGGACAAATCAGGTCAGGGTTGCCAAGCGGCTATAAATAGTCCACCCCTACAACCATAAACGGTTGGCTGCTCAGATTTCAATGCACGGCTTTTGTCGTTTGAGAGCAACCCACCTCGAAGCCTTTGAGAGAAAATCCTTAGTGAGGAGAAAAGCCCTAACCACCAAGAGCCAGAGTAATTGGGCATCACTTAAGTCTTCTTGTTTGAGTGATCTGAAGACTTATTACACTTGAGGACTGTGCATCCTCCAGACGGTTAGGCGTCGCGTTCTGAGCATCCAAGAGGAATTGTGGATTGCCGGTGAACGAAGTCTGTGAAGGTTTGGGAGTCTACCTTGAAGACTTACCGGAGTGATTGGGCGGGGTCTGTGTGACCTTAGCTCAAGGAGAAAACGGTGAGGACTGGGTGTCCTGAGCTGCGTGTTCAGGACTGGGTGTCCGGGACTGTGTGTCCTTTGGTTTAAATACCTAGCCGCTCCAACCAGACGTACAGTTGTCACAGCAACTGGAACTGGTCCAACATATCATTGTCTTCAACGTGTCACTGGTTTCATCTTCGCCTCCCTTTACTTACCAGTACACATTGTGAAGCTATTGCATGCTTGCTTTATCTTCTGTCTTCACAACTTGACTGTATGATCGGTTTGGCTTCATAACTTCTTCCAACCTGATCCTCATTACACTGAAGCTATTTGTCACTGTGCTTTCACTATATTGTATACTTGACCATGGCTTGCGTTGTGTAATCTACCTTCCGCTGCATAGTGATAGGCTTGTTCACTCTGTTTGTCTTCATAACTTCCACGTTTTGAAGACTTTCATAAAAATCGCCTATTCACCCCCCTCTAGTCGATATAACGCACTTTCAGTAGGCCTTGTGCCATCCATCGTTCCGAGCAACACGGGGAAAGTCTGACGTTGACTCCTGTAATGGACGTCGTCGGCGGATCCTGGCACCAGCGGCGGCGGCAGGACTTCGATTGATGGATTGACCACTTCTTCGACATGCACAAACACTCGATACAGGTACATTCCTAACATGGTCCGCGGCGGCCTTGGTGGCGACAAATAGTACAACCCTGGTTCTTGCACCGGTATCTCAACACCAATCACCTTCGGTATGGTGGACCGCTTCTTCATCCATGCCATAACAGTCAGAGCCCAGCTGTCTAGAGGAACAAACATACTTACGAGCTCACCTCCAAGGTCGTTGATAAGCTTGTTCATGGACTCGCTGTTCCAAGCACGTCGAGGCATGCCGTGGAAGGTAAGCTTTGTTAAAAACTCAAGCTCAGAGGGCACCGAGCCCCATCCTCCGTGCCACCGATCAAAGCTCACCAGCGCGCCATCGCAGAACAAACGCCGGGAAGATTCGAACACACGACTGCAGTCGAAAGTTGTCCGGAACCTGATGAAGAAATCAGCCGATGGCTGACAGACTTCGACGAGCAAGTCACTTATTTGTATGCCGTGCGCAATGCCAAGAGCTTTGACAAGGTCGTCCGGCGAGACGGGAGGCCGGTCGCCGTTGATGGTTACCATCAGCACTTTCCCACAATCTGGTCGTCAAGCGCCGCCATGCCACTGTTGAGCGACAACACGCAGCGATCGAAGGCAGGACTAACCAAATTCTCGTGCATGCCCAATCAACGCCCTGCCGCGATACATGCTGTGGTCGTTCTGGTGCATCAAGGATGGCATGCAGATCATTCCACACTTGAGAAGAGGAAAAATGGAAAGGTAGAACGCGGCAACAGAGGAAGAGAACGCTGGATAACGAGGCTGGGAGGGGATCGAGCAGGAAGTTAATGCTCCATGCCTAAAGGTTTTGGGAAAACCTGATTTTCATAAGGAGACTTATACTCACCTAAACAGAGGGAGTATTCCTTAACCAGAGAATGTTGTGTCTCCCACTCACGCGCTCAAAAAAAACTACGACCCATTTTTTTATCTGTTTAGATAGGTCCCACCTATCAGGAAGGATGGGCACGTACACGAACAGGTACGACTCATCAGTCTACCCGCATAGCCTTTTCATTTAGTTTACCTAGCCTTCTAATCAACTGCCTGCACGCCACTTCTCCCATTTACTTCTCCATCGGGAACCGATTCTCCTCGGCTTCTTCACCTCCCCTTCGTCTTCATTTGCATCCAAACCCCACTGCGTTCACATTGTTTTAACCTCTTTAAATAATCATCTACTACTTCAGTTAGACTAGTCATCTAATCCTAATTCTCCAAACCATAGCCCTCCGTTCCAGCGGTTCCAAATGGCGGAAGAGATCGAGATGCATGTTTTTAGCGTCCAACATGTCCTCGTCGAAGGCTCGATGCGCATAGTTGCCACCGTCACCATCCACCCAAGGGTTGTTCGACAGTGGATCAACAATGTATCCAACTCCCTTGAAAAGGTAGAGACGAGGGTCATCGGTCTCGACGCAGAGTACACGGAGCGTGCCCCTGGGAAGATCTAGCGCGCTGCCGTCCTTTAGCTGTGCCACGAAGATGATGTTTTGGTGTACCACATCATACACTCGCCCTCCATACCACGTGAGGTTCACGATTTCTTGTCTCGGGAGGACGTATACTTCTGTGGGGCAGCCATCGAAGGGGACAAACAGAACCTGGAGCCGTACAACCTTGATTTGAAAAGCATCGCTGACCTACAAACCAGAATCAAAATTCCTGTAGAAGATTGTGATAAACAGACACCATCCCTATTCGATGTAGCAAATTTTGTGCTCGGTACCAATCTTCAGAAGGGTGACGAGACGGTGGCATTAAGGTCGTCTGGATGGGAGAGTTATCCCTTGACGTACGAGCGGATAAAATATGCTGCCCTCGATGCCCGTGTGAGTTTTGAGATAGCTGCAAGGTCCAAAGAGCTTGTTGCGAAGCCGTCTCCCATAGAGAATGAGAACATGAAGAAGAAGAAGAAGTAGAAGAAGAAGAAGAAGAAGAAGAAGAAGAAGAAAAGGCTGCACCAGCAGGAGGGCATTATGGATGGATGAACTATTTCCTCTCTTGTAAAAAAAATTATTCCCTCTCGGTGTATATTGATATAGATGGACTATTTCGATGGTGTGCATGTCTTTGGAACAGAGTAGTAGCGTGGGTCCGCTTGACTATAAGGAACTATTTATCCGCATATATAGCTTTCTCTGCTACTCCTTCCAGTGAGTATGCAGTGCATGTGTCCGTAGACATGACAGCTTGTCCATGGAAGTTCAACTACGACGACCATCACGTTTCATCTCGCGATTCCCACGACGCCTCTCCAACCCACGGCACCACGCCCCCCGACGTGCGCCTCACCCCTCTCGGCCGCACCGCCCCTCTGCCTTTGTGTGCATGATATGTGGGCCACCTAAAATGCGGCGAGCATTAAGTTTGTACCACAGCCACCCGCGATTCCCACGACGCCGCTCGAACCCATGAAACCACATGTCCCCCGACCTACGGCTCTCCCCTCTTGGCCCTACTGCCCCTCTGCCTACGGGAGCATTACATGTTGACCAGTCACATATCGGGTGCACATGTTATTGACTCAAAGGTAGGTGTAGTAAGGCGCTGAAGCTCAATCCCGATGGCCCTGAGAGGGAAATGTAACTCCTGCGCCAGGGCTTGTGGTGCTCTCGCAGCACGAACTCATGCCAAACTCGAGATTTGTTTCTTTACTACACATGCACGCAACGATTTAATGGACATTGTAATCTCAACATGTGATGGGGAGCTCTAAATTTGAATTTGAAACTTATAAAACGAAAAGATTCAAAACAAATAAACTGGGAGAGAGGGAGTATATCGTAGGATGTGTCCCATACAAAATAAGTCCCCTGGTTTGTCACCGCGAAGATGCGGTTAGAAAGGAGCACAACGTCTTCCTACTCGTACGTCAACAAATTGGCCGCATATAGCATGGTCCGCCTTTGACCGCCATGTGGAAGGTTCGTGCTATCTTATTCAATCTCACCGTGGTTCCATCGTACCAATTCATGCGGTGGCCCGTTGCATGGCTGATCCCAATGTTGGACAAAGGTTCTAAGGGAACGGTGTCACCATTGTAAAATGTTGTGCAAATTGATGTTGGTACCATCCCGTACATATGCAAGCCAATCTCCACTCGCACCGAGCCTAACCTGTGAAATAGTGGGCGGGGGGAGAATTAGGAAATTGACACGGAAGTAGTCTTTAGAATGCATTTACTATGTGATCAAACTCATCTTACCTGCTCATCGAAGGAAATCCGAGTGCCCCTCAACATCGGCATCTCAAGGGGCGTAAACTTGCAACTACGGCCATGCCGCGCTGGAGAGACCCCCAAGGAAACATCCTCATGCGTTCCACGAAACATCAAGATGCATTTGTATGAGTAGTTTATCTTGTGAGAGAAAAGGATGAACGAGGGAAGGCCTCTAGAGATAGAGATGGACACTACTACTACCAATGTGCTGGCCCGTGCGTTGCAATGGATCCAAAGTAGTAGAATAATACTTGTTCACGTGCTTGAAATATAAACACTCTAGTTTTCATATACATGTGTCAGCAGACATGACAGCTTGTCCATGTAAGTTGAACCATGGCGACCATCACGTTTCTTGTTTCTACCACTGCCACACCCACACGCGATTCCCATGACGCCGCTCCAACCCACGGCACGACGTCCCCCGACATGGACATGGATCCTCTGACGTGGCTATCACTGCCTTGCCCTGCCTTTCCTTCGCTGACAGGTGGGACCCACGCTTATGTGTCCCACATGTCAGTGACAGAATGGTAGGATTGTTCGCGTCAGGGGATCCTCATCCCCCCGACGTGCCCCTCATCCCTCTCGGCCCCATCGCTCCTCTGCCTTTGTGTGCATGACATGCGGGCCAGCTGAACTGCGGTGACCATCAACTTTCTACCACAGACACACCCGATTAGACGCGTTTTGCCTACTCCGCTGCTATGCTCCGATCCGTACTCCCACACCTTCGAATTTTCATATAGCGGCTGTGACACATTTCGTCCCGGGCATCAATCCTCAGCTGGAGTACTTATGTAATACAGGTAGTACCCGCCGGTGTGGCCATCTACGCCTCGTAATGCCCCGACGTCTGCTACCTCTTTTAGCACTGCGTTGGTTTTCCCCGAAGAGGAAGGAATGATGCAGCAAAGTAGCGTAAGTATTTCCCTCAGTTTTTGAGAACCAAGGCATCAATCCAGTAGGAGGCTATGCGCGAGTCCCTCATACCTGCACAAAACAAATAAATCCTTGCAACCAACGCAAATAGGGGTTGTCAATCCCTATAGGGCCACTTACGAGAGTGAGATCTGATAGATATGATAAGATAATATTTTTGGTATTTTTATGATAAAGATGCAAAGTAAAATAAAGGCAAAGTAAATAGAAAAGTAAATAACTAAGTAGTAGGAGATTGATATGATAAAGATAGACTCGGGGGCCATAAGTTTCACTAGTGGCTTCTCTCAAGAGCATAAGTATTCTACGGTGGGTGAACAAATTACTGTTGAGCAATTGACAGAATTGAGCATAATTATTAGAATATCTAGGTATGATCATGTATATAGGCATCACGTCTGAGACAAGTAGACCGACTCCTGCCTGCATCTACTACTATTACTCCACTCATCGACCGCTATCCAGCATGCATCTAGAGTATTAAGTTAAAAACAGAGTAATGCCTTAAGCAAGATGACATGATGTAGAGGGATAGACTCATGCAATATGAAGAAAACCCCATCTTGTTATCCTCGATGGCAACAATACAATATGTGCCTTGCTGCCCTTACTGTCACCGGGAGAGGACACCGCAAGATTGAACCCAAAGCTAAGCACTTCTCCCATTGCAAGAAAGATCAATCTAGTAGGCCAAACCAAACTGATAATTCGAAGAGACATGCAAAGATAACCAATCATACATAAAAGAATTCAGAGAAGATTCAAATATTATTCATAGATAGACTTGATCATAAACCCACAATTCATCGTTCTCAACAAACACAACGCAAAAAGAAGATTACATCGAATAGATCTCCACAAGAGAGGGGGAGAACATTGTATTGAGATCCAAAAAGAGAGAAGAAGCCATCTAGCTACTAACTATGGACCCGTAGGTCTGAAGTAAACTACTCACACTTCATCGGAGAGGCTATGGTGTTGATGTAGAAACCCTCCGTGATCGATGCCCCTCCGGCGGAGCTCTGGAACAGGCCCCAAGATGGGATCTCGTGGATACAAAAAGTTACGGCGGTGGAATTAGGGTTTTGGCTCCTTATCTGATCGTTTGGGGGTACATGGGTATATATAGGAGGAAGAAGTACGTCAGTGGAGCAACAGGGGGCCCACGAGGGTGGAGGGCGCGCCTGGGGGGGGGGGGGGGGTAGGCGCGCCCCTACCTCGTGGCCTCCTGTTAATTGGCTTGACATATGGTCCAAGTCTCCTGAGTTGTATTCGGTGAGAAAATCACGTTCCCGAAGGTTTCATTCCGTTTGGACTCCGTTTGATATTCCTTTTCTTCGAAACCCTAAAACAGGCAAAAAATAGCAATTCTGGGCTGGGACTCCGATTAATAGGTTAGTCCCAAAAATAATATAAAAGTGGATAATAAAGCCCAATAATGTCCAAAACAGTAGATAATATAGCATGGAGCAATAAAAAATTATAGATACGTTGGAGACGTATCGACGCCCAGCTGTGGCACCCTCGCCATGGCCACGCCACCACCGGCAGGTTCATCTCGAACGAGTGAGTCGCGAACCACTCCACCACCATGAGAATGACATGTGGGCCAGCCGCATTTAAGGTCCGCATGTCATTGACTCATAGGCTGGGCACTAAGCCACTGAAGTTCGGTCCCGTGGGCCCCATGAAGGAAATGTAACTCATGCGGCAGGCCTTGTGGTGCTCCCGCAGTACGAGCTCGTGCCAAAACTGGAATTTGTTTCTTACTACTACCAACTAGTACTAGTAAGGTACACGTGCATTGCACACATGAGATTCTGGTGGTTTGTGCATTATGCTTCTACATGTGGTGCTTTCTGGATTCTAACATGTGGCAAAATCTGGTGGAATGCAATGTTAGGCAAGTTTGATTAACTTAGGTGAGTGTTTAGTTCAAGCCACACCTTAGGCAAGCCACACTAAGGCCCCACATGACGTACACACAAAAAATGTGGCAAGATTCCCTTAGGCTTGCCAACTTGTGGCTCTCATTTTGAAGAACTAATAACTTTGCCTAAGCTTAGTTGTGGCAAAGTTAGTCATGAATTAAGTTTAATCATGGAGTCTTCTAGATTATACATGTGGCAGAATCTAGTGGATGATATCCAACGGCCAGTAGTGCTGGGATTTGCCATCTTTGTACCATCGGATTGGCTTCATCCAACGACGAACTTTCAAAGTTTTTCACACACTATATAGGGGGTATAGATATAGATGTGCTGGTCCGTTGCAATGGATCCAAAGTATATCTATTTAGTGGAGTGCACTCTAAACACATTATCTATTTATTTTTCTCTAACCTTCCGTAGCCATGCAACCAAGCCACATAAGCTTCATGGGTGCCCCCCACATCATATTATTCATACTACGTTGATTGAAAAAAAGATAAATCACCCAAAACAAGATCTTCCCGTTTTTTTGTTCCTACGATGTTGTGTCGTGCACGTACCTACTAGTTGTATAGTGGTAGTACTAGTAATATAGTATTAGGAGTACAAACTTGGTACTAGTAGGAGTAGTACTAGTACGGAATGCTCCTTCTCTATCAACGAGCCCCGTCTGACACCAAATTTCTTGGCTTCCATGCTACAGCTAGATCTGCCCCTCGTTTCTCTGGCGTGACCTCCAGGTGGACATTCTTCATGGCGTCGGCAGGCAGTCGTAGGTCCACTAGTGCTTGAAAGAGGTTCCGGTCATGGAGGCCGATTAGGGTGGCAGGCAATGAGGAGCCCGGGCGCGCGGGCTGGAGGAGTACGGTGATGTCATCCGTGAGCTTCTTGAGGACGGTGAACTTGTTGCTGGTGGCAACGATCATCTGGTCCAACTGAGAGTCATAGTTGGCATCGACGGCGGCCATCCACCAGCCGGTCTCCAACACCGTCTAGAGACGATCCTTGGCGCCATGCCGCAGGCCGGCGTCATGGACCATCTGGCGCAGCCGCTGGCCGCTCACGCGCATCCCGCCATGGGCATGGTGTGAGCTCTTTTGCGCTTAGTGTAGGTGCTTAGGCAAATGCTTAGGTGCGTACGATGTGGTAGATGTATTGGAATGGAGGGGCGCCTTTATATGAGGGCAATGAGGGCAAACTACGTTGCATTCACATCGTGCAGCCTCTTTTCCCGGACCTCCTCCCATTACTTCCCTCATGCATTAATTGAAGGAGGATGCATTGGCCGTTCAACATATCAGGAACCGCTACTCCCTCCCTCGTCTGCATTAAAGCCATATAGGGAACTGCGCCGCGCACTGTCAAATCGAATACTCCCTATCTATACGTACCACCTTATTTTACTTTCAAGTTTTGCTCCATGGTGCAATCCATCGATACTACTACTGTACAAAAGTGGAGTATATACATTTTTCAAAAGGCTAGAGGGCGGGGCAGTCTAACTCGGTCGGTTTCACGAGAGGCGAGGGCCTTTGTGATTTGACGGCTCATTACTGCTGTCAAATCGAATAGTACTGCGCCGCCCGCTGCACGCCCGACGCCTCCATTAAACCCCTCCGTTAAACCCGCATGCAAACCGAGAATCCTACTCCGGCCACACGTCCGTTCATGAGCGGGCCGAAATTAAACGCAACACCGGCCGAGCTCCTCCCGTCCGCCCTCAGTTTAAACGAGGACAGACGCTGGCCAAGCTCCTACCGTCCGCCCTCTATTTACACGAGGCTAGACAGACAGCGAGCAAGAATCGCACCCCTCCGCCGCTCCCCCATCTCCTCCTTTACCATTTTCTCCACTCTTCCGATGGCTTCTGACGAGCCGTTCTCCGGCATATTACCCGGCTGGGTGGCCCACGAGCCCTCCGGATACAAGCGAGGCCGCTCGATGCTTCACCAACCTTGCTTGGCCCGACGAAGCCAGTTGCCGCCCCAAGCAGGTGCGTGGTTCAGCAACTCACCGCTCTAGTTCAGCTCGATGAGGAGTGGCGAGTTGCTCCACGCCGGCACGGCGGCGAGCACACCGGTGTGGGCGCCGTCGCTGCCGCGTCGTACCGCGCCACCAGTGTCTGGGGTGGCCGCGCCTCCCGTGTCTATGGGCGCGCCTCCCGTGCCTGCGGCCGCGCCATGCAGGCAGAGACAGAAGCCGGGTGCGTGGAGAGCGACGAGTCGGTGGCCAGCTTCTCTGTGTCCGCCGCCATCATCGAGGAGAAGTAGAACACGGGAGGCCGCCGAGGCGACGATCACAGATTCAGGTGGTTTCTTTACTGCTTCGTCTCTTCCGAGGACCTTCGTCGACCCCGCAAGTGTCTGACGGACATGAGGAAGACAAAGGGATCTGCGGGCGGCCATATAGAACTAAAATAAGTCTAGATACATCCATTTCTAGGACAAGTATTTCCGTACGGAGGGAGTATTAATTATACTCCCTCCGGTCCTTTTTACTCTACATATTAGGTTTCTCCGGAGTCAATCTCATTCAACTTTGACCAAGTTTATATAAAAAATTATAGACATTCACATAACAACACCAATATCATTAGATTCATCTTGGAATATATTTTCATATTATATTTATTAGATATTATAGATGCTAATAATTTCTAATATAAATTTGGTCTAACTTAGCAAAGCTTGACTTTCGGCAAATCCAATGTGGAGAGTAAAAAGGACCGGAGGGAGTACAAGAGAGCCGGATTGGCACCTCTTAGTTCATGTAAATGTAATGAAATCCATCATGTTTATATGAAGATCCAGCTTTTTTATATGAAATCCTTCATGCTTATATGAAATCAGTCCGTGTTTGCACGAATTTCATCTGGTTGGTTAGATTTGTAAAAATGTATGCCGCTGGTGTTTGATGTCATCCTCCGCTTAAGGAAGCGGGAGGAAATTTGCCGGCTGCCGTTGGAGATGCTCTTTATGTTGGAAATAATAGAGTGACATCCAATCCATTTGAGTTAATTGCCTGTATGATTGTCCCTCTATAAAAAGTTAATTGCATGTACAGTGTAGACGTGACTTGCAGGGTGGCTACAGCTTCGTACAGAAAGTTAAAAAGAAACAAGTCCATCCTTAATCTTGTATTCTAAGTACTCTGTGGGTTCCACTGTTATTACAGTAGCAAAAGAAGTATATATTAAATAAGTAGAGTAATATATAATATAAAAATATAAAGTTAAAAGACAGAATTCGAACTCATGTCATCGCGTTGCGAGCATCCGGCGCTAACCAGCCCAACACATTTTTGTTGTAAACCATGCTGGAGATGTATCTCCATGTCTACTCTTATATATACTCCATTCGTTCCTAAATATTTGTCTTTTTCATATTTAAAATGGACTACCACATACGGATGTGTATGTAGACATATTTTAGAGTGTAGATTCACTCATTTTGCTCCGTATGTCTTTTCAGGAAGGGGTCAGATTTGTCCTCGATTTATTTATGAGGTATCCAGATGGCACTACACCGCCAAGAAAAGAGGGTAACATCAAAATTATGGACTACTTTTTGAGTATGTTGGTAAGGTCCGGTCATAGTCACTTGTTGAAATCTCTAAAAAGACAAATACTCCCTCCGTCCGGAAATACTTGTCATCAAAATGGATAAAAGGAAATGTATCTAGACGTATTTTAGTTTTAGATACATCTCTTTTTATCCATTTTGATGACAAGTATTTTCGGACGGAGGGAGTAGAAAACAGAGTTGGTGATGATGGTGTGTGTGCCATCCTGCAATATAGGCCGTCGGATTTATATCTAACGGATAGGGAAGAAACTATGGCAATTTTGCAAAAATATACCCACACGTCTCTCCACGTTCACAAATAAGGCCTTCCCTCGTTCAACATTTTCTCTCACAAGATAAACTACTCATACAAATTCATCTTGATGTTCCATGCAATGCACGGGCAGCTAGCTAATTTCTTTTAAAATAGTTGCTGCGATAATTGGGTTGAAGTGATATATTTTATGTCTTGCCCGAATGATTTCAGATTCAATAGTAGTAACAAAGAAAAGGTTGCCTTGTTAATTAACAGAAAACAGGGTGAAAACTATCACATGAGACCGGTAAAAACAAGGCACACTGGGTTCAGTATCATCGGCACTACAGCTATGCGCGCGTGAGAAGTCTACATATCGAGGGGGCTACCGAGCGAGGCACCGAGACACAATGTTTGAGAGAGAAACCAATTGACAGATTATGATCAGATCGAGTTGTCACCCTTCTGCTGTCATTGTTGGGGGGGGGGGGCGGGGAGGGAGAGAAAGACGTATCGAGAGTGTGCGCGGTAGGCACAGAGGTACAACTAGCGAGTGTGTGTGTGTGTGTGTTTGAAAGAGGAGTAGATAGATTATTATCAAGATCGATGTGCCACCCTACCCCTTCGGTGCCGGGTTGTGTGTGTGTGTGTGTGTGTTCGAGAGAGAAGCTAGTCGATAGATTAGTATCAAGATCGAGGTGTCACCCTACTCCTTCGGTGTTGGGAAGTTTGGGTGTGTGTGTGTGGGGGGGGGCAGTGACCCTCACATATCTCTACTCTTATAAAAAAATAGGGTTGGTGATGATGGTGTTCCTGCCATCCTGCAATATATGCCATCCGATTTATATCCGACGGACAGGAAGGAAACTATGACAATTTTGCAAAAAGATACCCACACCCCTCTCTACATTTGCAAATAAGGCATTCCCTCGTTCATCCTTTTCTCCCACAAGATAAACTTCTCATACAAATGCATCTTGATGTTCCATGCAACACATGGGCATCTTGCTAGTAGGGAGAAGGAGTTTGTGTAACACACATTTAGCTATATTAAGGGATAGGTAGATAGCATATGTGTGAGAGACATTATTATACTTTGAGACATTAGTGGCTGTGGGTGGGCGGAATTAAAGGGGTGGGCGTGTTAGACATAGAGAGCGTGTGTGTTTCTGTGTGAGAGACTTGTAGGATGGGGTAGAAAGACGAATTTAACCCTGATGAAGGGAGAGAAATACACAAAGTGCACGTGTGTGATTCCGATGCCCACAGGGAAATGAGATATGTATGCGTGTGAGAGAGATTGCACAATTCATTCGCGTATCACTATCTAGCGATCGTGGACGTGCATCGCTTGAACATAAGTCAATATCTACTTCGTATCATGGGCAAAGGTACAATATCGATTCAACGCTGTAAAGATGGGACACTCACGTATCACATTTTTTTCTATTTAAATAAACCTTTTCAGTTGTGCATGCCAAAGTTACAGTGATGTTTCTTCAAACAACCAATGTAGCTATCATGTACATGCACCATTGTTACTCTTGCATTCAAATTCATTAGTATTGGATGATTTAAGTTTCTATTTTGAAGTATTATATGTAATATTCATATATGAATTCAACGGGTACGCAATTTATGAAATGGAGGCTATGTAATCATATGAGGTAACACTTTTAAGTAGCTGACTACAATATACATTTCTTTTTGTGCGCCTCTACACAAACACGTCAATGCATTATGTTTAAAGTAAATAACCAATGGCACTAAATTATCTATTTACACAAGAAATACATAGGCTGGGCGTTTGATCCCTTTTTTTGTGAACGCGCCACTACACCCGTACGATTGGCCGCGCCCGTGTGAACGTCCAAGTTATCGGCACATCATCCCGAGTTATTGTCTTTTTTTCTGGGGTGGACTTCACACCAGTTATTAACTGCTGACGCGTGCCCCGTGTACACAGTCTAGCATGACCTTCCCGCTAGCACGGTCCAAAATTAGTTGAAACTGGATACGAACGATCCTGCGGGCGGCAAAATCTCCCGCCTCCTTCTAAAATTTCCGCCACCTTAGTCTTTAGCATGCAAAATCCCCCTTTTGTCCTTGGTGCATGGAGACCAACAGTTACAATACCGCCCTCATCTACATGATAGGTCGGGGCTGCTTTGGTAACTTCCAGTTCCCCCACTATACGGCACCCCCATTTCCTCCCCCTCCCGCAAAAACGAATAACTCCACAGCACCAGAACATCTTACATCACACCGTCCGTACTTCATCGCCCTTTCTCCCCTCCCCTCTCGAAACCCTAGACTGCTCATCCACCGGCATACCATAGACCATTCACTGCGAGCGGTGTCCACCTCACTGGATCTGCTTCTGCGGCCGCATCGACCCCTCCCACCTCCCCTAGAAACAAGTAGACTGCTCATCCACCACTGTACCACAACCCATTCAGTGCCGGCCTTGTCCATGGTGCCGGATCTGCTTCGCCGGTACTCTGGTCAACCGCCGCGCATCTGCAGCGGCTAATTCGTACTCCCCACCGGAGACGCTTCGTCCACACCCCCCGGAGCCGCCCCACCGACGCCCCCGTCGACGGCCTCTAATCCTCTTCACCGACACCTTCCTCAACCCTACCGGAGCCGCTTCGCCGACACCTTCCTCAACCCTACCGGAGCCGCTTCGCCGACACCATCGTCAACCCTACCGGAGTAGCTTTGCCTATACCATTCTCAACCCTACCGGGGCCGCTTTGCCAACTCACAAGTCAACGGCCTCAGATCCGCTTCCTCGCACCCTCATCCAACCTACCGGAGCAGCTTCTGACGCCCCGTCCACGGCCGCAGATCCGCATCGTCGACACCACCCTTAACCCAACCACCGGAGTAGCTTCTGACTCCCCGTCCACGGCCACAGATCCGCATCGTCGACACCATCCTTAACCCAACCACCAGAGCAGCTTCTGACGCCCCGTCCACGGCCGTAGATCCGTGTCATCGACACCATCCTTAACCCAACCACCGGAGCAGCTTCACCTACGCCCTCGTCCACGGCCACAGATCCGCTTCGCCCACACCGTAGTCCACCCTACTAGAGCCGCTCCACAAACACCCTACTCGACGGTTCTAGATCTCCTTACCGGACCCCGACAGCCAGCACAGCATCATCACCCTCGACGTTTCTAACCTGATTCCCACCGTCTAGAGAGATGCCAAGCACCCGCCATGGCCTAGGTACTTGTCACCTTTAAACCCGTCCAGCATCACCTGCCCGATGTACTTCAAATATACTAACCGGTCGCTGTTACCTGTTATGCAGCTGGCAAAAACTACAAGGACGATGTTTCTTCTGGATCTAACAGATTGGCCAACCAAGATCCTGTACTGAGGCATTGCTATGATCTTGTAAGTGCGTCTCTCTCTCTTGTATTGTTCTGTGTCTGCCAGCGTGCTTTGCTAGGATTTTCGACCAGTAATCCCTTTGTGCAGACAATGATTTCTACTACTAGCTGCTAAATTAGATATGTAGATGTCATACCTGATACTACCTCGTACCTCCGTTCCTAAATATAAGTCTTTCTATAGATTCCACTATAGGCTACATACGGAGCAAAATGAGTGAATCTACACTCGAAAATGCATCTATATACATCTGTATGTGGTCCATACTGGAATCTCTACAAAGACATATATTTAGGAACAGGGGAAGTACATACACAAAATCGTAGGTGGCATGTAGGAATTCTAGTGCACTACATTAGGCTCCCTTAGAGTGCCTGCTAGTGCAGCATACAGAGTCATGGCTAGTTTATGGTATGCACACAATCGTTAATTGGTGGTTTAAATATGCGCAAGGGATAAGCAATGTAGTATCATGTAGAGATGTCTGAAATTAGCCGTGTCAACTTGCAGATAGGGTTACACAATGAAAAAGTACAAGATGTATGTGGCAATTTCATGGAACATCGCAAAAAAAAGGAGAGGCAGCGGTGAGCATATACAGTGTGCTATGGTACGTCACTCCTCCATTGCAATCATCGTGATATGTTATTTATATTCCAGTTCTATTAGCCAAGTTTCTTAGGGATAGTTATTATGAGTTATCCTAAGAAAATAAGCACCTGTGAATATAAGCTCCATGTAATAAGCCAACCAGTTCTTTTCATTGCGTTTTCAGCTTATCTTGGGTATGATCAGTGGAAAGTCTAGATTGCATTATATTTTTTTCATTTTGCTGCCCATATGGAAATTAATTTGACTTGCAAAGATCACAAATTGAACCCACTGCAGTAATTAATATGATAGGAAAACAGACCATCACTATTTTCTCAAAATGCAAATACAAAGATACCATCTACTTGGCACAATCTACTTTGGTCAATGTTTTCCATAGAGATCCCATTGCCTAATTTAAACAAAGAACGCATGACCCACATTTAAATGAAGAACAATTATTTATTGAAATTCGATGGTCCAAGTGGCTGGTTATTATCGTATAGCAGCACCACCTGAAAGCATCATATAGCAGCAGCAGCAGCTCATAGCAACTCATCATACAACAGCAGTAGTCTGCAATTCATCATATACCAGCAGCAGCTCATAGCAATTCATCATATAGCAGCAGCAGGATCAGCTCATAGCAATTCATCATATAGCAATAGCAGGAGTAGCTCATAGCAATTCATCATATAGCAGCAACAGGAGCAGCTTGTAGCAACTCATCATATAGCAGTAGCAGCAGCTCATAGCAATTCATCATATAGCAGCAACAGCTCATAGCAACTCATCATACAGTAGCAGCAGCTCATAGCAATTCATCATATAGCAGCAGCAGGAGCAGCTCATAGCAACACATCATATAGCAGCAGCAGCAGAATCAACTCATAGCAATTCATCGTATAGTGGATCAGAATGAAAATTTGGCAAAAAATCAGAGGAGATCCTCACCTTGTTGGATGAGCTCATCCTTCAACAGAACCTCAAGACCATGGCCTGGGCGGAGGGGAGGGGGAATAAGCTGCCTTCTGCCGTAGTGTGGCATCAGCCGTAGTTGTGCAGCACCCGCCGGAGTAGTGAGTTGGACAAACCACAGTGGAGCAGCTGCTGGAGACCATGAGAATGAGGGGCGGCGCCAGAGGGAGGAGTAGCTAGGGAGATTTGCCCCTACCCGCCGGCCATGTAGCCTAGCTGGACATAGCATCGTCGAGGACTAGGCCAGATGGGACCAGTGGCGACGGCTCGTTGGAGGAACCCTAGTGCTGCAGGCAGGGGATCGAGGTAGAGGGAAAGGGGAGAGGAGATGCAAGCGGGCATGGCAATGAATGCTTGTGTGTTTGTTTTTACTTGAGGGTCAGGTGTGACACGAGCGTTAGCAGTTGCATTTCGAGTGTAATATAGGCAGACAATAGAGTCATTTCACTATTCCCCTTCCCTTCAATTTTTAGTGAGGTTCTACCCGAAACACCCCCCTCCAAAGCGAAATTAGTTAAGCCCAAGCCCATAACTCAAAAATGACTTCTTTACATCTTTTATGGCTTATTTTGACAATATGCCCTAAAAAGGCGGAATCGAACTAGCCCTTAACCTGCAATTCAATTGTGCGTGCAATGATGAATCACTCATGCCTGCTATGTGTACATTTAGGCATCATCATACATGGCATAACCTAATACATGTGCATTCCATTGTAGAATCTGGAATATGCAATGTTTATGTTAGTTCATACGTTGCACATGATGTTTAAATGCCCCTTAAATCTGGTCAGTCAAGTGATGGTCTTTAAGCCTCCTTCTTTGCTTCTTTTCTTGATATCTAAGATTTGCTCACACATCTGTTCAATTGCTTGTTTGCATCAGCCAGCCATACTAGGACTGTTTGCTTTGATTACTTGCTGTTCTTGACCTAACACTCTAACAGAGCTTGTCAATGATTTAAACACTAAGGGCTGCTGTAGTGGGGCCTTTTCTAACTCATAGGTGACATAAAGGTTTGGCTGTACACTACAGTAGGCTCTCCAAGAGTACCTGGAGATCCAGTTCGAAGGTATGCCTAGTTTTTACATAGTGCAGACATAGTAAATGCTCATTTCATTGTGTGCAAGTGCAAGAGATGCGGCATGTTTCATTATGTGGTGTTGTTTTGTTATAATCTCATCCTTTTGTGTTCACAGACTGGAAAGTATGCATATTTATCTTCCAGGGAGACGAGTAACTAGTTTGTGTCACCTTGCAGAGGGGGTGCAATGAAGATAAGATTGAGGATTTCCAAGTACAAGATGTTAGGAAGGAGCCTTGCAAGAGAAGTAGGAGTTGTGATGAGCCTCTTCAACCTGCTAAGGTAAGTCACTGTATGCAACTCAGCAGTTCAATTCCTTGTTTGTTTCAGGCATAGTTAATTTTCTCTTTTCAATTGCTTTATTTATCCTCAGTTAATGAGATGCCCAAATAATCATGCCTGATGTACGATACTTGTATCACTATTAGTTGACATAATTAAAAGCCTTACCATTTAATTACTCTGCCAAAGTGTGCCTGAAGCTTTGAAGTCTATTAACCAACTATTATTGCATGAGGCTCACAATCTAGTTTATACTATGCTAATGATTGCATAGTTTTGCCTGCTGTAGTATGTTTGTATGAAACCCTCTGCTGTTCATTATGCTCCCTAAGACTTTAATTGAGGCATAGAATGGCCAACTGCTTGCTTACTTATACGCAACATGCTGTCTATATTTGTAACTTGTCTGTGTTTTCGATTGGGCCCCAACATCATGCTCCTATGGTGAGCTAAGAGGGATTTCTGTATGCAGGCTGCACAGACTATCTTTTTTATAATTTTTAAAATATCACCTGCTTATGCTTCATGACGTGTAACATTTTTTTGAAGGTGACGTGTAACATTATTGTTAGTCCTGTTTTGCCATGTAGTACAAAATAGTGTCTTGTTCGCTTCACTGTTGTAACTATATTTGTCGGCGTTCTGGGAACGGGGGTCCCCAAACTTGCCTGCCTGTTGCCTGCGGCGTGGCTCAAAGGGGGGCCCAGCACGGCCCATCTTCACCAACACAAACTCAAGACCCTCGCGAGGGGCCAAGCCTTGCGGGGCGGACGACGCGGAGCTTCCTCAGGCACGGCCTCGTCAGGCTGGCTCACGAGGAGGCGGAGAGATCAAGGCGGGGTACCTCGCGAGGTGCCCGTGACGCAAGCCATGACGACTCAGGGCGCCAGGCGGGTGCCAGCCCGCGCAGTGTCCTCCTTTCCTCTTTGGTGCAAAGGGGGCAAGCGCAGCCGCGGAGTACCGAGGCATCGGGCAAAGGTTGCCATTTCGGTGCAACGAGACCATGACCAGGAGGACTATGAGACGGAGGTCACCGTGGAGCCCAAGACGGCGTCATCACCAGAGCTTTGCACAGATGAAGACTACTTTTGTCAGGATAGCTGATACTTGTTGTCCCCCTTCAAATTAGCCCGCCATTGTTGGCTCCCTTCCCGCTCGATATTTGGGAAGAGGACCAGGGCCTCTATAAATAGGACCAGCCACCCACAGAGCAAGGGGGTTGGCAGGTTGGAAGGAAGAGGCTCGTTAGAGGGGGTTCGATCAGTCGGTTGGTTGGAAGCAGAGAGAGAGAGAGAGAGAGAGCTGTTCTTCCTTGTATCATTCATCATCATCAGCCCAAGAGGCAATCCACACACCACACACTAGAGTAGGGTATTACACCACAACGGTGGGCCGAACCAGTATAAACCCTGTGTCTCTTGTGTTGTTCTTTCGATAGTTTAGATCCTAGCAAGGCGGAGGGGTGCAGGTACGTAGGAGGCGAAATCTCCGCGCGCACCCCAGTGTTCGAACCTCAAGGGTCTGCCGGAACCCGAAATCTGACATTTGGCGCGCCAGGTAGGGGTGCACTGGAATCCACTTTCTACCACTTCGTGCCCCGTCGCGTCGTCATCGCCATGTCCGGCGACCAGGCGGGCAACCCAGACCTGTGGGCGGCGTGGCCCGCCGCGCAGAGCCGCTAGCCTCGGGCAACCCCGTGCCCCACGCAGCTCGCGGTCGGTAGGGCGCTGCGGGCCGCGGGCGACGTGGATAGGCTTCGACAGCTCTCACACTGCGGCAGGCACGGTCGGCAGCAAGGGCCTCCAATCACGCCGCGACCACGACACCGTACACCCACCGGGAGCAGGCGAACTCGAGGGCCGCGCTCACGGTGGCTCGGGAGCTGCTGCAGTGCAGACTACTGGAGGGCGGCCGCGACGTGCTGCTGGAGCGGGTGGCAGAGCTCCTGGGCTTCGCTGCCTCGGGGACTCACCCCTTCTGCACCCAGCTCCCATCTCAAGCCCAGGGCAGCCCGCGCGGGGACTCCGCACGCTCCCCGAGGGCTCCAAGGCTACACCAACACCAGCGAGGCTGTCAGCACCGGACCGGCGGCGGCGCTGCCCCCGCTCCCGGTCCGCGAAGAAGAGGGACTCGACGTGACCCGCGGCCCCAGTGGACAGCCGCACTGCCACCCCACGGTAGGTGCGTCAGGCAGGACCGCGTGGCACGCAAAGCACTACGGCGTGGCCTTCGGGATGACGGCGCCAGAGGAGTACGTGCCCCTCATGATGGACCAAGGACACCCACACGAGGGCGAACAAGGCTCGCTCCTCAGCCCAAGCTAGGGGGACGAGGCGCTAGAAGCTGAGCCCTTCCAGGAGTCCCGGGACGGTCCCACGGGGCACGCTGGAGGCAACGAATATCGGGTACCGCTAATCCTTCAGCAGGCATACGCTAACCATGGATCGCAGGAGGTGCAGGTTGCCACAGCGAGCAGCTGCCCCGCTCTTACAGTCTCCTACCCCTCAGGAGGAGGGCGCAGGGGCTGCAGGAGAGGGGCAGGGATCCGACATCACCACCGCGGCGTTCGGAGCAAGGTGTTCTCAGGAGGTAGGCCCTCCGCTGGGGAGGTGCCCCAGGGCCTGCCCCCGGCGGAGGACCCGTGGTCGTCGGGGGAACCGCTGGCGACCGCTCTACCCCATCGGCGGCGTCCTGGTTTTCGGTCGTTGTTGATGGCACTAGAGTGTGGCGCAAGGCAGGGCCCTCATCTGGCGATATGAAGCAAGGTCGGTACCTATGAAGAAGGCCCAGTGCCTGTGAAGCTCGCCGCCCCGTGACACTCTCACGTAATAATGAGTGGGGCCGTACACGCCCCAGAGTCTCAGGGGTGCCGGCCTCAGGCCCTGGGGCTCCCTCCCATGCCCAGTGGCAGCACTTAGCTCCGCGCTGGTGAGAAGACGTCCAAGACTAGACTAGGTGCCGGACGCGGCCTTTTGTTTGCTTTCGTTGCTCTTCCCTTTGGTTGTCGCTTTCCCCCGCTGGATTCAAGTTGGATTCAAATTTGAGATTTGCGTGTGTTCGGGGAAGGGGTGCTTAGTCTCATTCGAGCAATTTCTCGCGTTTCGGTTACCACTTCGCCTCAGCTGCCTCCCCTCGTGAGCCCCTCGCAAGCCGGGTCAGGCCTAGCTTGCGCGTAGCCCAGACTGCCGCCGCCGCGTCCTCTCAGGAGGGCGTTTTACTGCAGATCCAACGGATTCAATCAGGAAACACACAGGGCACCACAGCCTCCCGCAGGCTGCCCCAGGGCCAGCACGGGACAAAGGTAAACTAGCCGATTAGCGCGTCACTTAAGCCAACCACTTGGCGCGGGCGCATGGGCAATGTAGCTCCTACTGATACGATAAACACAAGTTTTACATGAGGGGCTCCCCCTCCAAAATGCTCTCATTGCTATCAGGCCAAAACCTGAGTTCTATTCATGCAGGGTAAGGAAGCAGGAACGATGCACAATTAGTCGGATGAATCCCCCAATGCGTTCTCACAAGCACCACCGGGGCCGTTGCTGGCGTCGCTGAACTCGCCATCGCTGTCCGCGCTGCCACCAGCGGCGTTAAAGCCGCCCATCACGCCGCTCTCGTCGGCCGCCACGATCACGTCGTCGTTGTCCGAGGCGAAGGCCCTGATAAGAGCATCCACATTGTCTTCCACCCAGTGCGCCAGCTTGCCTCGGACGGCCTGGGGGACGGGGCCGATGGCGGTGTCAAAATCAAAGTGGGGATCCATGCTCCGGAGGTGGCTGAAGACACGAGAAAAGGCGCGCCTGAGCAGGGCGCGGCTCCTCTCCTCCACCAACCTGTCAGCCCTGATCGACCGCGCCTCCAGCTGTGTCACCACATCAGTGAAGAACTGAAGATTGCCCGCATAGTTGACTGTGTGCGGCTCGCCGAAGGCCTCCTCGCAGATGTTGCCCAAGGCCGCGTTGGCTCTCTCCCGGAGCATGGAGAGCATAGGGCCGTGCTCATGCTCCAGGAGCCGCCGCTGACGTATCTCGTCCGCATTCTGGCGCGCGACGGCCTTAGCCTCCTCCACCCGCTGGCGAAGAAGGACCACCTCGGACTAGGAGGTGGTTAACTCACCTTGCGCCACCTCAATGGCGGCCCGGGAAGCATCGGCCCGCCGCGTCGCCTCCTCCAGCTTGGCCCTCAAGGTGGCAGTCCTGCCTTCAGCTTCCGGCCGGATCAACCCCAGCTTCTCTTCGAACTCGTGCTCGAGGTTCAAATGCGCCATCGCCACTCGACGTCCGACCTCCTCCAGGACGAGGGCTTCCTGTGCAGCAACATCATCCTCTGCCTGCGTAACCAAACGCTCCCTCGTCTCCAGACACTCGTACTCACGGGTACGTTCGGCGGCTTCCAATGTCAGCGCCTCCTCACGCTTCTGGAGCTCTGCCGAGTCACCGTATGCCACCTTCATCGATGCGAGGGCTGCCTCGCGCAGCTCCACCTGCTCCTCCAGCGAGTGGCACCAGGCCACAAGCTCCCGAGCCCGCTCCTTCGCAGCTGTTCGCCGCCGGTCGGCTTCTCGAGCCTCCTCAGCGGCCCGAGATCGGGCCTCCCGAGAGGCCTCCAGTGACGCCTTGGCCTCTACGTCATTAAGATCGCGCTGACGGCGCGCAAGGGTGATGGCGCCCTCCAGTTCGTGCCTCTCTGCAGCCAGGCGCAGGCCCTCGGCCTCAAGGCGCGCGTCTTCATCAGCAAGCTCCTCGCCAAGCAGGCTCACTGCGTCGGCCGCCCTTCGAAGGAATCCTTGGCGGAGAGCGCGATGCTCCCGAGCGCGCTCGAGCACGTCTTCTACACCATCATCTGCCCCAAGCAAGCGCCGGGAGCCACGAATCAGCACTCCCCCTCCGGGCTGGGGGCTGGGGGCTGGCACCCTCGCGACGGCCGGGCACGCCGCGCCAGAAGCCCGGCCTGGGGCCAGCCCGTCCCTAGGAGAAGAGCGCAGGAGGCGCCTTAGCCAATCGCAGTCCACGACCAGGCGAGAAGCCCACGGCAGGCTGGCTATGCCACGAGAAGGCCCGCGAAGGGGGATCGCGAGGTGTGCGGGGCCACAATATGCCTCGGAGCGGCTCGCCTTGTCGATCGCCCTCACCACAAGGGCTCTGCTTCTCGGAGCGCTCGAGGACGATGGAGGGGGTGAAGCCAAGGGGGACGGCTCCTCAGCCGTCTCCGCAAGCTCGGTTGGAAGGGGCCTGCGGAGCAAGGGTCAGCAAGAGCAACAGAAGGATCAGGAGCTAGGAAAGGAGAAGGCTTACTCATTAGTGGCGAAGTACTTTCTGCGCTTCAACAGGCGACATGGGTAACCGTCGCCCAGGGCCTCCCTTTTCTTCCGGAGGGCCCCAAAGTCCACGCGGAAGCGACCTAAGAGATGGGCGCAGGGATCGACCTGCGACGAAGATGGAGCGTCAAGACGATCAGCGTCAGGGGCGCCTGCCTGATGTGCGCCGCCAATCGCCTCCCCAAGAGAAGCAGATGGAGCCTCAGGGGCCCAGTCGCATGCACAGAGGGCAGCTATTTGTCACCCTCAGCCTCAGCGGCACGGGCCTCGATAACTGCTTCCTCATGAGCCTCGCCCGACGCTGTCACCACGCCGGGAGCCCCCTCGGCCTCTGGCGCCTCGTGCCTCCCTGCTCTGCCACTTGAGGAAGAGTTGCCTTGGCCGACTGGAAGGGCAGACACCACCACTGGATTCTCGCGAGGTCCCTGGAGGCCGGCAGGGCGTGGCCCCCACTCATCAAAGACAGGCATCTACTTCACAAAGTCGCCCCTGCTCTGGCAGAGGTACAGCAAGGCCCCTCCCTGCCAGACGCTGCCGGGGTTGGGGTCCCCAACCAGGGTTCGAGCGGAGGAAGGACAGGGGGCGCTCGAGCGATAAAAGGGGGACGACTGTGTACGACCACGGGTCCGCCTAGCATGACGCAAAATAAGGAGGGCGTGGGGGAACAGTGCCGCCCACGTCCAGTCAACCGCCGCGCGGCGCCTAAGGCCGCTGGCTGCTAGGGCCCGCGGCGCTTCACTCTTCCCCTTCCGCCTCCCTGCATCGCCAAGTCCGGGCGCTTTGGGCCCGGGGGCTACTGTCGGCGTTCTGGGAACGGGGGTCCCCAGACTTGCCTGCCTGCGACCTGTGGTGTGGCTCAAAGGGTGGCCCAGCACGGCCCATCTTCACCAACACAAACTCAAGACCCTCGCGAGGGGCCAAGCCTCGCGGGGCGGACGACGCGGAGCTTTCTCAGGCACGGCCTCGTCAGGCTGGCTCATGAGGAGGCGGAGAGATCAAGGCGGGGTACCTCGCGAGGTGTCCGTGACGCAAGCCATGACGACTCAGGGCGCCAGGCGGGTGCCAGCCTACACAGCGTCCTCCTTTCCTCTTTGGTGCAAAGGGGGCAAGCGCAGCCGCGGAGTATCGAGGCATCGGGCAAAGGTTGCCATTTCGGTGCAATGAGACCAAGACCAGGAGGACTACGAGACGGAGGTCACCGTGGAGCCCAAGACGGCGTCATCACCAGAGCTTTGCGTAGACGAAGACTACTTTTGTCAGGATAGCTGATACTTGCTGTCCCCTTCAAATTAGCCCGCCATTGTTGGCTCCCTTCCCGCTTGATATTTGGGAAGAGGACCAGGGCCTCTATAAATAGGACTAGCCACCCACAGAGCAAGGGGGTTGGGAGGTTGGAAGGAAGAGGCTCGTTAGAGGGGGTTCGATCAGTTGGTTGGTTGGAAGCAGAGAGAGACAGAGAGAGAGAGAGAAAGGTGACTGAATTCTGTCCAGCAGTTCATCGCCCCGGCCAAGAACAGGCCCTCGCGAGGCTGTTCTTCCTTGTATCTTTCATCATCATCAGCCCAAGAGGCAATCCACACACCACACACTGGAGTAGGGTATTACACCACAACGGTGGCCCGAACCAGTATAAACCCTGTGTCTCTTGTGTTGTTCTTTCGATAGTTTAGATCCTAGCAAGGTGGAAGGGTGCAGGTAGGTAGGAGGCGAAATCTCTGCGCACACCCAAGTGTTCGAACCTCAAGGGTCTGCCGGAACCCAAAATCCGACAATGTTTTTGCTCTAGTCATGTGTACTGACAGAAACATTTCATGATGAAGTGACATCAACACAAAGATCTGCGAGCAGTGCGGCATAGTCGTTACTGAATGATTATGGATTGGAATTGGAATGTGCTGATGTTCTTGAGCATCAACTAGAGGTGGCAAGACAACATGTACATGATTGTCAATGTATAATCAACAAGTTGAGACTGGACATGCAGGTATTAGATGCAGGAGTCAAAAAATGAAACAAGACACTGAGGTACCGATGAAGGAATTGGAGATTTTGCAGACTGAAATTTGTGCTATCTGAATCCGGCCAATCCTATTTTGTGAAGAGATTATAGTTCAAATGGAGTTAAGTTGATGCGCGTCCATGATGTATGAGCTGTATTTGCCTAGTGTATGTAATTTGCTGTTTGTGTATGCTTTATTATCACCTGTGCCGAACCATAATGCCCAGTGGGTATAATCGGCTGTAATTTCTTTATTGTATAGTGTAGGATTATTCTACCTTTCTATGCCTTGATCTCTTTGTTGTATAGTGTATGCTTTTTAGAGGTGATAGTATTGAGTAGGATAATTCTTTGAATATGCAATATCGTTGAAACGGGGGCCAACGCGCTCGACCATGGCCCTTCATGGGCCATCGGATCCATGGGCCTTCTATGTCTCGTCGGATCCATGGGCCTTCTATATCTCGTAGGATCCATGGGCCTTTTGCGTCTCGTAGGATCCATGGGCCTTCTGCATCTCATAGGATCCATGGGCCTTGTACGTCTCGTAGGATCCATGGGCCTTTTACGTCTCGTAGGATCCATGGGCCTTCTACGTCTTGTAGGATCCATGGGCCGCCGAATCATTTATGGGTCTTGTACGGGCCTTTAATGGGCCGTAGATAGGCCTTTAATTGGAAATCGTACGTCTTATGGGCTGACCATAACGGGCCGTTAATAGGCTGTATTTGGTGATGCTATGAAAATGGCCCAACAGACTAACGGTCTGTAACGCCCTCGATGCGGCTATATCTCCTACGTGTCGAAGCATGACTTAGAGGCATAACCGCATTGAAAGCAATGTCGCAAGTAAGGTAATCTTCACAACAACCCATGTAAATAGATAATAAGGGGAAAGGTACATAGTTGGCTTACACTCGCCACATCACACAAAGTACATAAATAGCATTACAATCATCCAATCACTCATGGTCCGACTACGGTACCAAAATGAAAGATCAACCCCAACATGCGACACGGTCCGGATCGCCCCAACTAGGCACCACTACTGATCATCAGGGAAAGACACATAGTAACGACGAGAGGCTTCGTCGAACTCCCACTTGAGCTCAAGCGCATCATCTGGAACGGAGTCATCGGGCCCTGCATCTGGTTTGGAAGTAATCTGTGAGCCACGGGGACTCAGCAATCTCGCACCCTCACGATCAAGACTATTTAAGCTTATAGGTAAGACAAGGTAATATGTGGAGCTGCAGCAAGCGACTATCATATATGGTGGCTAACCTGTTCGCAAAAGAGAGCAAGAAGAGAAGGCAAAGCACGAACGAAGAACTAGAGAACAACCTACGGCAAACATAACTCCAACACCGTGTTCACTTCCCGGACTCCGCCGAGAAGAGACCATCACGGTTACACACGCAGTTGATTCATTTTAATTAAGTTAAGTTTCAAGTTATCTACAACCGGACATTAACAAATTCCCATCTTCCCATAACCGCGGGCACAGCTTTCGAAAGTTCAAATCCCTGCAGGGGAGTCCCAACTTAGCCCATGACAAGCTCTCACGGTCAACAAAGGATAAACCTTCTCTCGATGCATTCCGATCAGACTTAGTATCCCGGTTCTACAAGACAACTTCGACAAAGATAAAACAAGTCCAGCAACACCGCCCGAATGTGCCGACAAATCCCGATAGGAGCTGCACATATCTCGTTCTCAGAGCATACTCAGATGAGCCAGACGTCGGGTAGGCTAGCCCAGGGTTGCCCCTGGTAGCCCCGGACATCGCTCGGTTGGACCAACACTCAGAGGAGCACTGGCCCCGGGGGGGGGGGGGGGGTAAATAAGATGACCCTCGGGCTCCGGAAACCCAAGGGGAAAAGAGGCTAGGTGGCAAATGGTAAAACCAAGGTTGGGCATTGCTGGAGGAGTTTTATTCAAGGCGAACTGTCAAGGGGTTCCCATTATTACCCAACCGCGTAAGGAACACACAATCCGGGAACATAACACCGATATGACGGAAACTAGGGCGGCAAGAGTGGAACAAAACACTAGGCAAGATGCCAAGCCTTCCACACTTTACCAAGTATATAGATGCATTAAGATAACAAGATAATATAATGATATCCCAACAAGAAAATAATGTTCCAACAAGGAACGATCTCCAATCTTCACCTGCAACTAGCAACGCTATAAGAGGGGCTGAGCAAAGTGGTAACATAGCCAATCAACGGTTTGCTAGGACATGGTGGGTTAGAGGTTTGACCTGGCAATTTGGGAGGCATGAAAAGCAAGTGGTAGGCATCGTAGCATAGGCATAGCAAAAGAGCGAGCATCTAGCAAAGCAAAGATAGAAGTGATTTCGAGGGTATGATTATCTTGCCTGCAAAGTTGTCAGAGTTGACTAGATCCTCGAAAGTAAACTCAACTAGCTCCTCGTTAGCGAACTCATCTCCCAGCTCTACCCAAACAAGACAAACAAGCAAAAGGAATACAATCAACCACGTGCAAATGCTCAAACAACATGATGCAAACATGGTATGCTATGCGGGATGCGGTATGTGATGCACATGCAAGATTTGACAAGGAATGAAAGAACCTGTCCTCAACTTGGAAATCCAAGATTGCCGCTG
Source organism: Triticum monococcum (assembly GCA_034509565.1). Classification (NCBI taxonomy): domain Eukaryota; kingdom Viridiplantae; phylum Streptophyta; class Magnoliopsida; order Poales; family Poaceae; genus Triticum; species Triticum monococcum. The sequence goes on from CM067846.1 coordinate 515,734,093, forward strand.
GAAAGGTGAGGTGATTTCTGTTGAAATCGATATAAAGAACACCGGAATCAGATTCACGGTTTGGAAATGGCAAGCAAAACAAATATGGCACCGCTAACATGGCAACAAAATACATGGCAGGGATCCACTCATGATGATTGACAAAAGATGAACACTGAGCTACGGCCAAATCATCCATTAACAGGTTCAACCAAGCATGGCAAAAGTGCAATTGATAAACAGGTTTCAGACTTCGTGAGATTAACACTAGTCTGGAATTTCAGATCAGGTAGCACTCTTTGGAGCAAGAAAACTATATGCTACAGGAACTTAACATGGCAAAGCAAGGCATGGCATGGAGCTACTCAAAGAGCTTAACAAAAGTCCCTAAGTGATCTTGAGCCAAAAGGGATCAGCAAATACAATTGCAAGCATGTGAACATGGCAAAAACATAAACAGATCTCAGACTTAGAGAAAAACTGGAGCATGCAAATATGTTAACAAGTAGGCATGTTCACAAGCTCGATGCACTCACTACAGAGCAAGGCATGACAATATAAGCATACACCCATCAATAATACACATTATATAATCTAGAAATGGCAAGAACAACAACATAGCATGCACGGATCAGAAACAACATCCTCGGCAAAATCGCTAACAAGTAGACAATCTGCCAGGAATTACGAAATAGCAAAAGTAGAGCTCGATTGACTCAAGCTAGGGTGCTCCATAATTGTAAACAAAGACATAGATGGATAGAGCATCACAATATTAACAAATCATCCTTACTGATCATCCTCAAAAGAGGCATGGATCACTAGGAAACAACATGAACACATGGCATATTGATAAAAATAGATCAAGGACTTAGTGAAATTTCTAAGTCCCTGAAATCAGCATTAACGAATGCACCACTTTGCAAGCTTGTGCTAGTCACCGCACATGTCAAAAAAATACATGGATAGCACCTCTGTAAAGATGGAAAAGCATATAACAAAACTCGTGCAGAGCTCAGGAGCATATCATGCACACATTAATCATGGCAAAAATGACAAATAGCTATTTGGTGCATCAGATCTGACAATTAACTCAAATAGCTCTCTTCCAACAGCATTTTGGGCATCAAGATGAGCTCAAATGAAAATGATGCAATGTGATGAAATGATGTGCTCTCTGAGACGAACATTTTGATATGCTACACACGCAAAACGGAGCTACGGATGCGGAGATATAGCATGATAAAAAATGCAAATTATCTAAGGTTTCGAGAGAAAGTCAACCGAGGAGAGAATATCAGATCTGGATCTGGCACGGTTCTCGATGCACTTGCCGGAGTTACTGTAGCTCGAGCTCACCGGACTTTGTCAGGGAGGCGTGGTGGAGCTTGCCGGAGCAGGGGAAGGGGCTCGCCGGCCTCGGGCGAGGACGATGGCGGCGGTGGCGTCCACGGCACAGGGCGCCAGCGGCTGACGACGGCCGGAGCGGGCGGGGGCCGGCGTGGGTGGTGAAGCTCGCCGGCGGCGGCGGCCGACGACTGCGTGCGGCGGTGCGGTGGAGAGGGCGACGCGCCTCCGGAGGATGAAGGCGCCGGGCGCGGGCGGCACTGAACTGGGCCGCGGGGGCCTCCCGCAGGCTCGGGCGGGCTGGCGACGAAGTGGGGCTCGGTGCGCCACGTGTCAGGCTCCGGTTGGCGGTGGCGGGTCGGGCGGACATGTCCGGCACGTCCGGACGTTGTCCGGCGCGCGGAGAGGAAGGGGATCTAGGGTTTCGGAGAGGAGATCCGGGATTTCGAAGGAGGGGCTATTTATAGGCATAGGAGGAGCTAGGAGAGTCCAAATGAGGTGCGGTTTTCGGCCACGCGATTGTGATCGAACGCTCTAGATGATGGAGAGGGTTTAGGTGGGTTTTGGGCCAAATTGGAGGGGTGTTGGGATGCAACACACACGAGGTCTTTTCGATCCCTCGGTTAACCGTTGGAGCATCAAACGAAGTCCAAATGGTACGAAACTTGACAGGTGGTCTACCGGTAGTAAACCAAGGCCGCTTGGCAAGTCTTGGTCCAATCCAGAAATGTTTAACCCCCACACACGAAAAGAGGGTAGAAAGGACCACCGGAGGATATAGGAGCGCCGGAATGCAAAACGGACACCGGGGAAAATGCTCGGATGCATGAGACGAACACGTATGCAAATGCAATGCACATGATGACATGATATGAGATGCATGACAACGACAACAACACACGGAGACAAAACCCGAACCCGAGGAAATAAAATAACTTAGCACCGGAAACGGCAAGAGTTGGAGTACATAATAGGTAAATTACATCCGGGGTGTTACACGGTCCACAAACGGGCCGACTGTAACGACAGGCTGAATTTGGCCCACAAGCAGAAAATGACAGTAACGGGCCGTAAGTAACCGAATGCTGCAAATGAGCCCAGGAATAAATGGGCCCTCAAAAGGCCGAAAGTTAACTTGGGCTGGAAACGGCCCAACAAAATAATGGGCCGTTAATGGGTATAAAGTGATACACTGTTCATTACGGGCCAGTTTCACCACGGGCCGTTAATGGGTGTAAAGTAATACATTGTTCATTATGGGCCAGTTTCAGCACGGGCCGCTAATGGGCCAAGAGTTACAAATGGCCTCATATGGGACGAAAGACATCATGGGCTATACATGGGCCAGAAGTGAAAACGGACTGGAATCATATTGGATGGCCCAGATGATGCTACTGGGCCTAATTCGGATAGGGCGTAACGGGCCTTGGGTTAGCGGGCTATAAATGGGTTATATGCGAACAAGCCGTTAACAAGCTTTCCATGGGCCGGCCCGCCAGCTTTTGACCAAGTCAAATGGGCTGGCCTTTTCACAGGAATGGGCCATTGTTGGGCCGTGCCACGTGTTGACGTATCATAGGCGCTTTCTGTCCAGTGAGTGGATGACATCTGTCCCAACGATGAGCCGACACGTGTTTCCTCTAGCCAATGATGATTTTACACGTGGAAAATCCCCATTGGTCAGGGCTGTTAACGGGTTATCGGATCCAAAACCCGACCCGATAGCTTAACGGCGTTCCATTATGGTGGATGCCACGTGTCGGTCACCCTTGAAGAAAGCACTTCTGTGACGCGTGATTTATCATCATGGAAGTGGACACTTCCGTGATGATAATTTTGGTAATGTCATGGAACACTTCTACGACAGCACAGGTATGACTATCTTGATTCTGTCATAAATTTGTCATGGATGTACATGCATGACAAAAAACGTGACCTACTGTGACAAACACGTATGATCACGGAAGTGTATTTTTTTTGTAGTGCATTCGCGTCCCCGCCAGGAGGCATGGGGGAGCTTATAGAGAAGCTCAGGGGAGCGCGGCGACGCTTCTGATTATGGAAGATATCAGCCCGCCGAGAAGGTGCAAGGGAAGCCTGGGCTATGGTGAAGACACGATATACCAAGGCTGACCCAAACCACATGGCCGAGGTCGGACCTTTGGGGCCCGATGGGAAAGAGATCCCCGTCAGTTTAGTGTATGATCAAGTAGAATTAGCCGCAAAGTATTCCCAATAGGATTGTAGGCTAGACAGCATGTTGGATGGTATAGAAGAAGAATTTAATCAGTCTTAGTGACTGTGTACTTCAAGTGACATATGTAATGTCCCTAGCCGGATTGTAAATCATTTGTAATGGCGGACCTTTTCGCTTTGACCTCTGGACCCGATAGCCTAGAGTGTATCCGAATACCCACTCGGTTATATAAGAACCGGGGTATGCATTGAAACCAGGCGTAGGGGTCATAAGTGCTTGAGCAGACAAGTACCGAACTAGCTATGTTATATTACATGGATATTAAGAAACATCTTCCAGGGAGAATAGTTCCGTTAAGGGTTCCTTTCTCTGGGTACACAAGCCCTAATGTGCATGTCCGAACTACGAGACGCAGGCTAAAAACATCTGGGGGCGTGTAGTAATTTAAATGAAAGAAATCTTTTATTCACCGACCGAATATTCCCTTAAGAATGCTAGCTTTCGGCTTCACCCAGTCTGAGGTACACATCCGGCTGACCCGACAGTAACAATCGCAGAGGTGCTCCCCTTATGCCCTAGCCGAATTAACGGGAATGTAGGGCATAAATACAAGAGCCAGGCAACCCAGCTTGGCCAAAACTTAAGTCATATCGATGCATATAATGGCGAAAAAGGTACATGCAGAAGAATAACACATGTGCAGGGCATAAAGCCCGGAAAGGTAATTAGATTAAGCTTCTGTATAGGAAGCCCCCCAGGTATATTGAGCGCGGTTAGCGCGTCAAGATTGTGTAACCAAGACACAAGTGTAGCCCTTTAGGGCCTTGAAGGGAAAATAGAGAAAGAAAGAGAGAAAAAACAGATGTGCAAAAAATTGATGGAGGTAAGGAGACGAACATAGAGTCCGGCGCTAGGTGTAGAATCTTCGGAGTCTGGCTGTGTTCCATGGGTTTGGCTCGAGTCGATTATCCGATGCATCCCGCAGACGGTATGCTCCACTGGTCAGAACCTGGTCGATAATGAAGGGACCTTCCCATTTGGGCTTGAGCTTGTTCTTTTTCTTCTCCGGCAGGCGTAGAACTAGTTCGCCAACGTTATAGGTTTTGGCCCGTACTTCTCTGCTTTGGTACCTTCGAGCCTGTTGCTGATAGAATGCGGAACGGGCCTTTGCTACATTGCGTTCCTCCTCCAGGGCATCCAAACTGTCCTGCCGATCGAGCTCGGCCTCTCTTTGTTTGTACATGCGCACTCGAGGTGAATCATGAATTATGTCTCAAGGCAGAACTGCCTCAGCGCCATACACCATAAAAAATGGTGTGTATCTGATAGTGCGATTCGGCGTGGTCCGCAACCCCCATAGTACGGAGTCGAGCTCCTCTACCCAATGCGTGTCTGATTCCTTTAAGGACCACACTAATATGGGTTTAGTGCCGCTCATGATAAGACCATTCGCTCGTTCGACTTGACCGTTAGTTTGCGAATGATAGATAGAAGCATAATCGAGCTTAATGCCCATGTTGCTGCACCAAAGTTTCACCTTGTCGACTGTAAAGTTCGTGCCGTTGTCAGTGATGATGCTGTGGGGGACGCCATAACGATGTACAACCCCGGATATGAAGTCTATCACCGGTCCGGATTCATCCGTTTTGACAGGTTTGGCTTCTATCCATTTGGTGAATTTATCCACCATGACGAGTAAGTATTTTTTTGTGGGTTCCCCCTTTGAGGGGTCCGACCATATAAAGCCCCCAGACCGCAAAGGGCCAGGTAATGGGGATTGTTTGGAGGGCGGTAGGTGGCATGTGGCTTTGGTTTTCAAAAAGTTGGCAACCAACACAATGTTGGACCAGATGTTGTGCATCTGCCCGGGCCGTCGGCCAATAAAAACCTGTACAGAAGGCCTTGCTTACAAGGGCCCGAGCTGCGGCGTGGTGGCCGCCGAGTCCGGCATGGATTTCTGCCAAAAGCTTACACCCTTCCTCTTCGGAGATGCACCTTTGAAGGACTCCGGTTGTGCTTTTATTATAAAGCTCTCCCTCGTGGACCTTGTAGGCTTTAGATCGCCGCACTATGCAGCGTGCCTCATTTTGGTCCTCGAGTAGTTCCTGCCTAGTTAGGTAGGCCAGGAATGGTTCTGTCCATGGGGCGATGACGGCCATTATCACATGGGCTGAAGGTGTTATTTCGGTGGCAGAACCTCCGATTGTGTCCGAGTGTTCGTTATCTAGGGTTGTGACCGGGTCCGGACTATTTTTGCCAGTGTCCCCTTCCCATACCACAGATGGTTTGAATAGTCTTTCCACGAAGATGTTCGGTGGGACAGGGTCGCGTTTAGCGCCAATATGGGCAAGGATGTCCGCCGCCTGGTTGTTTTCCTGAGCCACATGGTGGAATTCAAGCCCCTCGAACCGAGCTAACATTTTGAGGACGGCGTTGCGATATGCCGCCATTTTCGGATCCTTGGCATCGAAGTCTCCATTTATTTGGGATATTGCGAGGTTCGAGTCCCCGCGCACCTCCAGGCGTTGAATGCCCATGGAGACTGCCATCCGGAGACCGTGTAGAAGGGCCTCATATTCGGCCGCGTTATTGGAGTCTGTATATAGTATTTGGAGCACGTATTGTACTGTATCTCCGGTGGGGGACGTCAGGACGATGCCAGCCCCGAGACCAACTAGCATTTTAGAGCCGTTGAAGTGCATGATCCAATTGCAGTGTGCACCGTACTCTTTAGGGATTTCGGCTTCCGTCCATTCAGCGACGAAATCGGCCAATACTTGCGACTTAATGGCTCGCCGTGGTTTGTATGTTATGTCAAACAGGAGGAGCTCAATGGCCCACTTGGCAATCCGACCCGTGGCATCGCGGTTGTTTATTATGTCATTGAGTGGTAGTTCGGAGGCCACCGTGATTGAACACTCTTGAAAGTAGTGTCGTCATTTCCGGGATGCCATGAATACCGCGTATGCTATCTTTTGATAATGTGGGTACCGTGATTTGCATGGGGTGAGGATGGTGGATACATAATATACAGGCTTTTGAAGTGGGAATTTATGTCCGTCCATCTCTTGTTCGACGACGAGCGCTGCGCTTACAACTTGATGAGTTGCCGCTATATCTAATAGCATTGGTTCGCCAACAGTTGGCGTGGCCAAGATTGGGTTGGTGGCCAGGATGGCTTTTATTTCCTCCAGTCCGGCCGTGGCTGCGTCCGTCCACTGGAAGTGTTCGGTGCGCCTAAGAAGGCGATAAAGGGGAAGTGCCTTTTCTCCTAATCGGGAGATAAAGCGGCTTAAAGCCGCCACACATCCAGTCAATTTATGGATTTGCTTGAGGTCAGTTGGGATAGCCAACTGCGACAGAGCTCGGATTTTAGCCGGATTTGCTTCAATTCGTCTACTGGAGACGATGAAGCCCAGGAGCTTTCCGGTGGGAACGCCGAAAACGCATTTTTCCGGATTGAGCTTAATGTCGTATGTTCGGAGATTGGTGAACGTGAGCCTCAAGTCGTCTATTAAAGAGTCGATATGTCTGGTTTTAATGACCACATCGTCTACATATGCCTCCACAGTCTTGTCGATCTGCTTTTCCAGACATGTCTGGATCATGCGCTGATATGTTGCGCCGGCATTTTTGAGCCCGAAGGGCATTGTGTTCAAACAGAAGGGGCCGTATGGCATGATAAATGCTGTTGCGGCTTGATCAGACTCCGCCATCTTAATCTGGTGGTAACTGGAGTATGCGTCGAGGAAGCACAATGATTCGTGTCCTGCGGTAGCTTCGATGATTTGATCGATGCGAGGGAGTGGAAAGGGATCCTTTGGGCAAGCCTTATTAAGGTCTTTAAAGTTGACGCATAGGCGCCAGTATTTTTCCTTCTTTGGTACCATTACCAGGTTTGCTAGCCAGTCTGGATGTTTTATTTCTCTAATAAATCCGGCCTACAGTAGCTTGGCTAGCTCTTCTCCCATGGCTTGTCGCTTAGGTTCAGAGAAACGCCGAAGAGTCTGCTTGACCAGCTTGAATCCTTCTAGAAAATTAAGGTTATGCTCGGCCAATTTGCGTGGGATTCCTGGCATGTCTGAAGGATGCTAGGCGAATATTTCCCAAATCTCGCGCAGAAACTCCCGTAGTGCGGCGTCTATAGCGGGGTCTAACCGTGCCCCGATGGATGCTGTTTTTGTGGAGTCCGTTGGATGGACTTGGAATTTGACTATTTCATCCGCTGGTTTAAAGGAGGTGGACTTGGATCTTTTATCTAGTTTCATGTCGTCCCTGTCCACCGTGGAGCGCAGCGCGGTTAACTCCTCCGCCACAAGGGCTTCGGATAATGCCTCAAGGGCTAGTGCGGCTGTTTTGTCTTCGGCGCGGAGTGCTATGTCCGGATCACTAACTAGAGTGATGATTCCATTGGGTCCAGGCATTTTGAGCTTCATGTACCCGTAATGGGGCATGGCTTGAAAAATCGTGAATGCCTCCAGCCCTAGAAGGGTGTGGTATCCACTACTGAACGGGGCCACTTGGAATATAATTTTTCTTTAGACCTGTAATTCTCCGGATTGCCGAATACCACATCGAGTGTGATTTTCCCAGTGCAACATGCCTCCCGACTAGGGATGATTCCTCGGAAGGTCGTACTGCTTTGCTCAATACGGTTGCTGTCTATTTCCATTTTTGGAGAGTTTCCTCATAAATGAGGTTTAATCCGCTGCCGCCGTCCATGAGCACCTTATTGAGCTGAAAGCCGTCCACAATTGGACTGAGGACCAAGGCGGCTGGTGTTCGGGCTGTTCGTAATTTAGGTTCGTCACTGGCATTGAAGGTGATAGCCGTGTCGCTCCATGGATTTATTGCTGCCACATGGCAGACTTCGGTGAGGCTGCGGAGTGCTCGCTTACGCCTATTGTTTGAGGCGAAGGTCTCAAAGATCGTTAATACTGTATTTTTATCCGTGGGAAGGTGCTCTAAGGTATTTTGGGTGAGGAGATCCTCACCACTTTTGGCCACCTGCCGGAGTACCCAACATGCTCTAAGGCTGTGTGTTGATATGGTATCCGTTGTACTATGGATTTTGCAGGGCCCGTTAAGCCATCCCTCCAATACGGTTCCCCGCCCTGTAGTGGGCTTTTGCTTCTTTGGAATTGAGTCAGGCGACTTATGAGAGTGCACCCATTTAGTTCGGACCCAGGGTTTTCTTAGGGACGGATTATCCCAAAATTGTGTTTGGGTTTTCCAGGCACTTTCCATCACATAGTATTTCCGTACTATGGCCGCCAAGTCAGCGAAGTGTGCTATGTCACGGTGACTTATGGCGTTGAGGACTCCCTTGTCCGTGCAATTGTTGCAAAAGAACGAAATTGCGTCTTCCTCGCGACAGTCCTTGACCTTGTTCAGTACAAGGAGGAATCTGGCCCAATAGTGATGTACTGTCTCTTGGGGCGCTTGTCTAATGTGGGAAAGATCGTTTGTATCTGGGTGGGTGGGTGGATTTGAGTCCAGACCTTGACCCAATCTGTGATCCCGAGGCAGGGGAGTTTTCGATCTTGGAAGTTCGGGCTCCAGGATGTTGCCCTGTGGGTTCGGTATGCGTCCTAATTCTGGATTTAGGGCAAGGGCGATGTCCTCCTGTGAATGAGTATCCGGCCCGGGGAGCTCGGGAATCCGTACATAGTTTGTCCTCAGGATAGAGGGAGAATCGCCATATTGCTCCTCCACCACCGCTATCTGATGGGTGACCGGCGGAGAGTTAATCTCCCTTTGGTCGGGTTTAAGCCCGATCCGATTGTAGTTCGTAGTGACTTCCAGAGCGGCGATGTGGTCCAAGAGCTCATGCAAAGAGGAGAGCTCCATTGGATCCATCTGCTCGGCAAATTTCGAGCTGATATGGAGGCTATTTTTGATGACCCGAGAAGTCATCGTCGATGCGGCAGCCGAGCTGGCGGTCATGACGAAGCTGCCTAGTCGGAGAGTTTGGCCTGCAGCTAGGGATCCCCCAGAGGTGATGTTGTCCTTGACAACGAAACGAGCCATCCTCCTTATGACGACGACACAGTGGAACTCTCAATGAAAGCACCAACGTCGGTGTCAAAACCGGCGGATCTCGGGTAGGGGATCCCGAACTGTGCGTCTAAGGCGGATGGTAACAGGAGGCAGGGGACATGGTGTTTACCCAGGTTCGGGCCCTCTTGATGGAGGCAGTACCCTACGTCCTGCTTGATTGGTCTTGATAATATGAGTAGTACAAGAGTTGATCTACCACAAGATGAAAGAGGCTAAACCCTAGAAGCTAGCCTATGGTATGATTGTATGTTGGCCTATGGACTAAAACCCTCCGGTTTATATAGACACCGGAGGGGGCTAGGGTTACACAAGGTCAGTTACAAAGGAGGAGATATACGTATCCGTATTACCTAGCTTGCCTTCCATGCCAAGTAGAATCCCATCCGGACATGGGACGAAGTCTTCAATCTTGTATCTTCATAATCTGATAGTCCGGCCAAAGGATATAGTTCGGCCGTTCGGAGACCCCCTAATCCAGGACTCCCTCAAGGGGTCCTCGGGCGTCCGGGCTATGTGACATGGGCTGGACTAATGGGCCATGAAGATACAAGACAGAAGACTTCCTCCCGTGTCCGGATGGGACTCTCCTTTACGTGGAAGGCAAGCTTGACGTTCGGATATGAAGATTCCTTCCTCTGTAAACTGACTCTGTACAACCTTAGGTCCCTCCGGTGTCTATATAAACTGGAGGGTTTAGTCCATAGAGGCAATCATAATCATACAGACTACACGTCTAGGGTTTAGCCATTACGATCTCGAGGTAGATCAACTCTTGTAATCCCCATATTCATCCAAGATAATCAAGCAGGAAGTAGGGTATTACCTCCATCAAGAGGGCCCGAACCTGGGTAAACATCGTGTCCATGTCTCCTATTACCTTCAATCCCCGAAAGCACTTTTCGGGACCCCCTACCCGAGATCTGCCGGTTTTGACACCGACATTGGTGCTTTCATTGAGAGTTTCGCTGTGTTGTCGTCGAAAGGATCGATGGCTCCATCAGTCATCTACAATAATGTAGCCCTGAGGGAGGTCTTTCTCCCCGGCCAGATCTTTGTGTTCGACGGCCTCGCACTACGGGCCAACTCACTTGGGCATCTAGAGTAGATCGACAGCTACGCCCCAGGTCACCAGATTAGTTTTGGAAATCTGGATTATGTCGCTGATATCCAAGGAGACTTGATCTTCCAAGGGTTCGCGACTGAGGGAGTCCTGGATTAGGGGGTCCTCGGACAGCCGGACTATATACTTTGGCCGGACTATTGGACTATGAAGATATAAGATTGAAGACGTCGTCTCGTGTCTGGGTGGGACTCTCCCTTGCATGGAAGGCAAGCTTGGCAATTCGGTTATGTAGATCTCCTCCCTTGTAACTAGCTTTGTGTAACCCTAGACCCCTCCGGTGTCTATATAAACCGGAGGGTTTAGTCCATAGGACAACAACAATCATAATCATAGGCTAGCTTCTAGGGTTTAGCCTCTACGATCTCGTGGTATATCAACTCTTGTAATACTCATATCATCAAGATCAATCAAGTAGGAAGTAGGGTATTACCTCCATCAAGAGGGCCCGAACCTGGGTAAACATTGTGTCCCCCACCTCCTGTTACCATCAGCCTTAGACGCACAGTTCGGGACCCCCTACCCGAGATCCGCCGGTTTTGACACTAACATTGGTGCTTTCATTGAGAGTTCCATTGTGTCGTCACGATAAGGCTTGATGGCTCGTCTTGTTGTCAAGGACAACATTACCTCCGGGGGAGCCCTGGTTGTAGGCCAAACTCTTCGACTAGGCGGTTTCGTCTTGACCGCCCGTTCCACCGTCGCGCCGACGATGGCTTCTTAGGTCATCAAAAACAGCCTCCACGTCGGCTCGGGATTCACCGAGCAGATGGATCCAATGGAGCCCTCTTCCTTGAACGAGCTCTGGATCACATCGCCGCCTTGGGAGTCGCTATGGACTATGATCGGATCGGGCTTAAACCCGACCAAAGGGAGATTAACTCTCCACCGATCACCCATCAGATAGCGGTGGTGGAGGAGCAATGCAGCAATTCTTCCTCTATTTTGAGGACAAACTATGTCCGGATTCCCGAGCTCTCCGAGCCGGATACCCGTCTACGGGAGGATATGGCCCAAGCTTCTAACCTAGAATCGGACAACGGGCCAGAACTATTGGGCAACGTCCCGTAGCCCGAACTGCCAAGCTCGGAAACTCCTCTGCCATTGGGTCTCAGATCGGGTCAGGGTTTGGACCTAAATCTATCCACCCACCCTCACATAAGTGATCTTTCGCACATTGGACAAGAGCCCCAAGAGACAGTACATCACTATTGGGCCAGATTCCTCCTTGTAATGAGCAAGGTCAAGGACTGTCGCGAGGAAGACGCAATTTCATTCTTTTGCAAAAAATGCACGGACAAGGGAATCCTCAACGCCATAAGTCGTCGTGACATAGCACACTTCACTGACTTGGCAGCCATAGTACAGAAGTACTGTGCGATGGAAAGCACCTGGAAAACCCAAACAAAATTCTGGGATCCTCCGGCTCTCACTAAACCCTCTGTCCGAACTAAAAGGGTGTACTCTCGTAAGTCACCTTATCCAATTACAAAGAAACCAAAGCCCACTACAGGGCGTGGAACCGTATTTGAGGGATGGCTCAATGGGCCATGCAAAGTTCACAGTACACCGGATACCATGCCAACACATAGCCTTTGAGCATGTTGGATACTCCGGCAGGTGGCCAAGAGCGGCGAGGATGTCCCCATCAACAATACCACAGAGCACCATCCCGTGGAAAATAACAATAGAGTACTGACAGTCTTTGAGACTTACGCCTCAAATAATAGGCGCAAGCGAGCACTCCCCAGCCTCGCCAAAGTCTGCCGCGTTGCAACAATAAATCAATGGAACGGTATGGCTATAACCTTCAATGCCAGTGATGAACCTCAATTTGGAACAGCCTGAGCACCAACCGCTTTGGTCCTTAGTCCAATTGTGGACGGCTTCCGGCTTACTAAAGTGCTCATGGACGATGGCAGCGGATTAAACCTCATCTATGAGGAGACTCTTAGCAAAATGGAAATAGACAAGAGCCGCATTTGAGCAAAGCAACACGACCTTCAGAGGAATCATCCCTAGTCGGGAGGCATGATGTGCGGGAAAAATCACACTAGATGTGGTATTCGGCACGCCTGGGAATTATAGGTCCGAAGAAATCACATTCCATGTGGCACCGTTTAGTAGCAGATACCCACGCCGTTTTAGGGCGGGAGGCATTCATGATCTTCCAAGCTATACCCCATTACGGGTACACGAAGCTCAAGATGCCTGGGACCAATGGAATAATCACTCTAGCTAGTGATCTGGACATAGCACTCCGCGCCGAAAATAAAACCGCCACACTGGCCCTCGAGGCGTTATTCGAAGCCCTCGCGGCCGAAGAACTAACTACGCTGCGCTCCACAGTGGACATGGACGACGTGATACTCGACAAAAGACCCAAGTCCAACCTCTTTTAAACCAGTGGACGAAATAGTCAAATTCTAGGTCTACCCAACGGAACCTACAAAAACAGCATCCATTGGGGCACAGCTGAACCAAACAACAGACACCACACTACGGGAGTTCTTGAGCGAGAATTGGGACATCTTCACCTGGCATCCTTCAGACATGCCAGGAATCCCACGCAGGCTGGCCGAGCATAGCCTAAATGTTCTAAAGGGATACAAGCCGGTCAAGCAGACTCTTTGATGTTTCTCAGAGCCCAATCGACAAGCCATGGGAGAAGAGCTAGCCAAGTTACTCGAGGCCAGATTCATTAGAGAAATAAAACATCCGAACTGGCTAGCAAACCTGGTGATGTGTAACGCCCCGAGACCGATGTGCCAGGTGTCCGCCAGTTATTCGCCGTCATTGCCATGTCAATTGCTTGCGTGTCATGCATTGCATATCATTTCATCATGTGCATTTCATTTGCATACGTGTTCGTCTCATGCATCCGAGCATTTTCCCCGTTGTCCGTTTTGCATTCCGGCGCTTCGTTCTCCTCCGGTGGTCATTTCTACCTTTCTTTCTTGTGTGGGGATTAAACATTTCCAGATTGGACCGAGACTTGCCATGCGGCCTTGGTTTACTACCGGTAGACCGCCTGTCAAGTTTCGTACCATTTGGACTTCGTTTGATACTCCAACGGTTAACCGAGGGACCGAAAAGGCCTCGTGTGTGTTGCAGCCCAACACCCCTCCAATTTGGCCCAAAACCCACCTAACTCTGCTCCATCCTCTCGGTCGTTCGATCACGATCGCGTGGCCGAAAACCGCACCTCATTTGGACTCTCCTAGCTCCCTCTACCTATAAATATGTGGGCATCCCCGAAATTTTCGCAGATGAACCCTAATCTCCCTCTCTCCGCGCCGCCGGACATGTCCGCCCGCCGGCCAGACACGTCCACCCAGCCGGTCACATCACCCGGACCAATGGGGGCCGCCACATTAGCGCGCCGCCCGCCCGAGCCAACCGCGGGGCGCCACATCACCGCCGCCAGCGCCCCACTTCATCGCCACCGCGCCAAGCCCGCCGGGGCCCATCGCGGGCCCGCCCGGCCCATCCGGTTGCCGCCGCGCGCCGGGTCGTCCCCGCCGCCGTTGACTGCCCGTCCGGCCCGCGCCTCACCACGCCGGAGCACCGCGCCACCCACGCCAGACTGCTGCGCTCGCCGCCTCTCAACCCCGCCGCCCGGCCTCGCCTCCCGCCGGCGCCGCCGATCGCCACCAACCGCCCGCGCCCCGCGCCTGGACCGCCCGCCGCCGCGCGCCCGAGGCGCTCCGCCGCTGCCGCATTTGCCCCGCCGCCGCCGTGCTCCCTCGCTGCCGCCTCGCGTCCTCCTTCTCCGGCCGCCGCGCGCCAAGACAACGTCGCTGGTCGCCCGTCTCCGTCGCCTTGCGTCACCGGATCAGCCGCCCGGACCAACTCCGGCGAGCTCCCGCGCCCCCTTCTCCGTCCCCGGCGATCTCCTCCAACTCCGTCCATCTCCATCGTCTCCGGCGAGATCCCGTGGATCGGGATCAGATCCACCACACCCTCCATCCAAACACCCCACCTCAGATCAGCACCGCTCCGTCCCGGATATCTCCGTCCCGCGTTGACTTTTCGCGGAGGTAAAATTCGTCCAAGTCCCCAGATTCCAGATCCATGTGCTCATGTTCGAGGCCTCGTATCTTTGCATCCGTGGCTCCGTTTTGGACATATGATATATCAAAATCTTCGCCTCGACATGTACATCATTTCATTCCATTGCATCTTTTGCATTTGAGTTCATCTTGATGCCCGTAATGCTGTTAGAAGGAGGCATCATGAGTTAAATTGCAGATCCGTTAGCTCATCATAGACTTTTGTCATTTTTGCCATGATTATTGTGTGCATGATATGCCTGTGAGTCTTTGGGATGAATTGTTAAGCATTTTGTCTTCTTTCCAGAGGTGCCAACCATGCATTTTTAGGATGTGTGTGGTGACTTGTGCAAGCTTGCAAAGATAGGCACCTGGGAATTCTGTTTTCAGGGACTTAGTGATTTTCACTAAGTCTGGGATATTTTAGTTCATGATGCCACATGTTCAGCTTGTTTCCTAGTGATCCGTGCCTCTTTTGAGGATGATCAGTAAGGGAGTTTTGATTTTTATGTTATGCTCTATCCATTCATGTCTTTGTTTGCATATGTGGAGTGCTCTAGATTGAGTCAATCGGGCTCTACTTTTGCATCGTGGTAAATCTGGGCAGATCGTCAACTTGTTTGCGATTTTGCCGATGCTATTGTAGTGATCCATGCATGCTATGCCATTGTTCTTGCCATGTCTAGCTAGAATTTTGTGACTTCTTTATGGATATATGCTTGCCTTGCCATGACTTGCACCGTAGTGAGTGCATCGAGCTCGTTTACATGCCTTCGTGAGTTAAATTCCAGCATGTCTCAGTTTTCACCAAGTCTGAAAACTGATTGTGTTTCATCTATGTTAGTGTGCTCGTTAGAATATTTTGTGAACCCTTTTGACCCCAGGTTACTTTGGGTGTTTTGTTAAGCTTGTTGAGTACCTCCATGCCATGTTCTTACTTGTCTTGTTCAGATTAAGTTTCATGTTGTTTGCTGCTCCGAAGAGAGCATCGTGGTCTGAAATTTCAGACTAGTGTTAATTTCACTAAGTCTGAGATCTGTTTTGCTTATTCAGTTTTGCCATGCTTGTTTGAACCCCTTAATGGATGAATTTGCCTATGGTTCAGTCCTAGTGATTTGTTAAGTATCTTGTGTACATCCCTGCCATGTATTTGGTTTTCATGTTTGGTGGCTGTAACATGTTCATTTCGTTGCATTTAGGAGCCTACTTGCTGTAAATCGCAGATCGGTTCGTTTCGTAAAACGCTTGCCATTTCCAAACCGTAGCTCTGATTCCTATGATCTTTATATCGTTTTCAGGTGATTTCATCCCCTCTATCCAGTGGCACACTTGGTTTTCCAGGTTGAGGCCAGGTTCATGCATTTCCTGTCACGTCTTGCATTTTGCATCCCGCATCGCATCCCGCATCTCGCATATCATACCATGTTCATGTGTTGGTTGTTTACTATGTTGTTTGCTTCTTTTCCGGTGATTGCTTCTTCGGGTTTGTTCCGGTAACGTCGAGTTTGTGAGGATCCGTTCGACTATGTCCATTTGTCTTCTTCATGGATTCGTTCTTCTTCCTTGCGGGATTTCAGGCAAGATGATCATACCCTCGAAATCACTACTATCTTTGCTATGCTAGTTTGCTCGCTCTTTGCTATGCCAATGCTACGATTCCTACCACTTGCTTGTCAGCCTCCCAAATTGCCATGTTCAGCCTCTAACCCACCAATGTCCTAGCAAACCGTTGATTGGCTATGTTACCGCTTTGCTCAGCCCCTCTTATAGCGTTGTTAGTTGCAGGTGAAGATTGAAGTTTGTTCCTTGTTGGAACATGGAGATGTTGTTCCTTGTTGGAATATGTTTACTTGTTGGGATTTCACAATATATCGTATTTAATTAATGCATCTATATACTTGGTAAAGGGTGGAAGGCGCGGCCTTATGCCTGGTGTTTTGTTCCACTCTTGTCGCCCTAGTTTCCGTCATATCGGTGTTATGTTCCCGGATTTTGCGTCCCTTACGCGGTTGGGCCATAATGGGAACCCCTTGACAGTTCGCCTTAAGTAAAGCTTCTCCAGCAATGCCCAACATTGGTTTTACCATTTGCCACCTAGCCTTTTCTTTCCCTTGGGTTCTGCAGACTCAAGGGTCATCTTTATTTTAACCCCCCCGGGCCAGTGCTCCTTTGAGTGTTGGTCCGAAATGGGCAGCCTGCGGGGCCACCTCGGGGAAACTCGAGGGCTGGTTTTACTCGTAGCTTGACCTATCTGTGTGTGCCCTGAGAAAGAGATATGTGCAGCTACTATCGGGATTTGTCGGCACATTCGAGCGGTGTTGCTGGTTTAGTTTTACCCTATCGAAATGTCTTGTTGTACCGAGGTACCGAGTATGATCAGAATGTCTCGGGTGGAGGTCTATTCCTTCGTTGACCATGAGAGCTTGTGATGGGCTAAGTTGGGACACCCCTGCAGAGATTTGAACTTTCGAAAGCCGTGCCCGCGGTTATGGGCAGATGGGAATTTGTTAGCGTCCGGTTGTAGAAAACCTGAAGTCGACCTTAATTAAAATGAATCAACCGCGTGTGTAACCGTGATGGTCTCTTTCCGGCGGAGTCCGGGAAGTGAACACGGTTGTTGGAGTTAAGCTTAAATAGTCTTGATCGCGAGGGTGCGAGATTGCTGAGTCCCTGTGGCTCACAGATACTTCCAAAACCAGCTTGCAAGTGCCGTTGAGACCGAGCAGATGACGCAACCAGGCTCAGGAGGAGCTCGATGAAGATCTTATCCTTTATGTTGTTTCGTTCTAGCCGATCAGTAGTGGAGCCCAGTTGGGGTCGATCAGGGGCCTTTGTCGCATTTGGGGTTCTTCTTTATTTTGGTTCCGTAGTCGGACCATGAGTGTATTTGGATGATGTAATGCTTTATTCATGTAATTGTGTGAAGTGGCGATTGTAATCCAACTATGTAACTCTTTCCCTTATATATTACATGGGTTGTGTGAAGATTACCTCACTTGCGACATATGCCTTCAATGCGATTATGCCTCTAAGTCGTGCCTCGACACGTGGGAGATATAGTTGCATCGAGGGTGTTACATGATGGTACCAAAGAAGGACAAATCCTGGCGCCTATGTGTTGATTTCAAGGACCTTAACAAGGCTTGCCCCAAGGATCCCTTCCCCCTCCCCTGCATCGATCAAATTATCGATGCTACCGTAGGACACGACTCATTGTGTTTCCTCGACGCATACTCTGGATACCATCAAATCAAGATGGCGGAGTCTGATCAAGCCGCAACAACATTCATCACTCCATACGGCCCCTTCTGTTTTAACACCATGCCTTTTGGGCTCAAAAATGCCGGTGCAACCTATCAACGCATGATTCAGACTTTCCTGGAAACACAAATCGGCAAAACAGTGGAGGCATACGTAGACGATGTGGTCATTAAAACCAGGCACGTCGAATCTTTAATAGACGACTTAAGGCTTACATTCGACAATCTCCGAACATATGACATCAAGCTCAATCCGGAAAAATGCGTTTTCGGCGTGCCCGCCGGAAAGCTCTTGGGCTTCATCGTTTCCAATAGAGGAATTGAAGCAAATCCGGCTAAAATTCGAGCTCTGTAATAGTTGGCTATCCCAACAGACCTCAAGCAAATCCAGAAATTAACCGGATGCATGGCTGCCTTAAGCCACTTTATCTCCCGATTGGGAGAAAAGGCATTACCTCTTTATCGCCTTCTTCAACGCACCGAACACTTCGAGTGGACGGATGCGGCCACAGCTGGATTGGAAGAAATAAAAGCCCTCTTGGCCAGCAACCCAATCTTGGCCACGCCAAATATCAGCGAACCAATGCTGTTATATATAGCGGCAACACACCAGGTTGTAAGCGCAGTGCTTGTCGTCGAACGAGAGAAGGAGGGACATAAGTTCCCGCTTCAAATGCCGGTATACTACGTATCCACTGTCCTCACTCCATGCAAATCATGGTACCCACATTATCAAAAGATAGCATACGCGGTCTTCATGGCATCCCAGAAATTACCACACTGCTTTCAAGAGTGTTCAATTACGGTGGCCTCTAAAGTACCACTCAACAACATAATAAATAACCGTGATGCCACGGGCAGGATTGCTAAATGGGCTATTGAGCTCCTCCCGTTCGACATAACATACAAACCACGGCGATCCATTAAGTCGCAAGTACTGGCTGATTTCGTCGCTGAATGGACAGAAGCCGAACTCCCTAAAGAGTACGGCGCGTACTCCAATTGGATCATGCACTTCGACGTCTCTAAGATGCTGGCTGGTCTGGGGGCAGGCATCGTCCTGACATCCCCCACCGGTGATACAGTCCAATACTGTAACACCCACGATGCGGCTATATCTCCACGGCTTAGAGGCATAACCGCATTGTAAGAAATGTTGCAAGTGGGGTAATCTTCACACAACCCACGTAATGAATAAGAAAAGAGGTACATAGTTGCCTTACAATCGCCACGTCACACAATGCATAAATATATCATTACATTCATCCAGATACAATCGAGCTCCGACTATGGAACCAAAATAAAGACAACCCCAAATGCAACAAAGTCCCCGATCGCCCGAACTGGGCTCCACTACTGATCGTCTGGAACGAAAATGTAGTATCGTCCTGAGTCCTCATTGAACTCCCACTTGAGCTCAGTCGAATCTCCTGGAGCGGTATCATCGGTCCCTGCATCTGGTTTTGAAGTAATCTGTGAGTCACGGGGACTCAGCAATCTCACACCCTCGCGATCAAGACTATTTAAGCTTATAGGAA
The DNA here is from genome assembly GCA_034509565.1 of Triticum monococcum. Taxonomy (NCBI): domain Eukaryota; kingdom Viridiplantae; phylum Streptophyta; class Magnoliopsida; order Poales; family Poaceae; genus Triticum; species Triticum monococcum. The sequence continues at coordinate 515,753,646 of CM067846.1, forward strand.
GGGTAAAAGGTATGAGGTGGAGCTACAGCAAGCACTAGCATATATGGTAGCCAACATATGCAAATGAGAGCGAGAAGAGAAGGCAAAGGCACGGTCAATAAACTATGATCAAGAAGTGATCCTAGAACAACCTACGTTCAAGCATAACATGAGACCGTGTTCTCTTCCCGGGACTCCGTCGAAAAGAGACCATCACGGCCACACACTCTGTTGGTTCATTTTAATTAGGTTAAGTTTAAGGTTTTCTACAACCGGACATTAACAAATTCCCATCTGCCCATAACCGCGGGCACGACTTTCGAAAGTTCAAATCCCTGCAGGGGTGTCCCAACTTAGCCCATCACAAGCTCTCATGGTCAACGAAGGATATTCCTTCTCCCAAGACAACCCGATCAGACTCGGAATCCCGGTTACAAGAGATCTCGACAATGGTAAAACTAAACCAGCAAAGCCACCCGAATGTGCCGACAAATCCCGATAGGAGCTGCACATATCTCGTTCTCAGGGCACAACGGATGAGCCAGACGTTGGGTTGGCATAGACCCTGGTTGCCCAGGGGGCGCCGGACATCGCTCAGGTTGGACCAACACTTAGAGAAGCACTGACCCGGGGGGGGGGGGGGGGTTAAAATAAAGATGACCCTTGAGTCCGCGGAACCCAAGGAAAAAAGAGGCTAGGTGGCAAAAGGTAAAACCAAGGTTGGGCCTTGCTGGAGGAGTTTTATTCAAGGTGAACTGTCAAGGGGTTCCCATTATAGCCCAATCGTGTAAGGAACGCAAAATCAAGGAACATAACACTGGTATGACGGAAACTAGGGCGGCAAGAGTGGAACAAAACACCAGGCATAAGGCCGAGCCTTCCACCCTTTACCAAGTATATAGATGCATTAAAGTAGACAAGATATAATAATGCTATCCCAACAATAAACATGTTCCAACAAGGAACAAACTCCAATCTTCACCTGCAACTAGCAACACTATAAGAGGGGCTGAGCAAAGCGGTAACATAGCCAAACAACGATTTGCTAGGACAAGATGGGTTAGAGGTTTGACATGGCAATATGGGAGGCATGATAAAGCATGGTGGTAGGTATCATAGCATAGGCATAGAAATAGAGTGAGCATCTAGCAAGCAAAGATAGAAGTGATTTCGAGGGTATGGTCATCTTGCCTGCAAAGTTCTCCGAGTTGACGTTAGCTTGATACTCGTAAGCGTACTCAATGGGTTCCTCGATCACGTACTCGTCTCCCGGCTCTACCCAAAGCAAGAACAAAAGCAAAGGGAGACACAATCAACCACGGTGCAATGCACAAGCAACATGATGCAAAACATGGCATGCTATGCGGGATGTGTTATGCGATGCATATGCATGTTTCGGAAAAGAAATATTGAACCTGGCCTCAACTTGGAAAACCAAGAGTGCCATTGGAAAGATGAGTTGATTTCGGTCGAAATCGATATAAAGATCACCAGAATCGGATGCACGGTTTGCAAATGACAAGCAACACAAATATGGTACCGATCTACGATTAACAGCACGAGGCCATCTAAATGCATCAATAACAACAAGCTACTGCACTCTAACATAGCAACACAATACATGGCAGGGATCCACTCAAGATGCTTGACAAAAGATGAACACTGAGCTACGGCTAATTCACTCAATAGCAGGTTCAAACAAGCATGGCAAAAGTGCAAAAGATATCAGGTTACAGACATAGTGACAAGAACAACACGTAAGGAATTTAACATCAGGGAGCAATGTTTAGAGCAAGATAACAATATGCTACAGGAACATATCATGGCAAAGCAAGGCATGGCATGAAGCTACTCAAAGCATACAGCAAAAGTCCCTTACTGACCATAAGCCAAAAGGGATCAGAAAATACAATGGCAACCAAGTGAACATAGCAAGTTTTGTTAATAGATTCAGACTTAGTAGAAAACAGGAACATGGCAAAACAGATATTAAGTAGGCCTGTTTACGAGATCGATGCACTCACCACAAGGCATTGCATGACAAACTAAGCATACACCCAGCAAGTAGACATGGCATAGAAGCTAAACGTGGCAAGAACAACCTCATAGCATGCATGGATCAACTACAATAACCTCGGCAAAATTGCTTAACAAGTAAACAATCTGCCAGGAACATTTTATAGCAAAAGTAGAGCTCGATTGAGTCAAGCTAGGGTGCTCCATAATTGCAAAGAAAGACATGGATGGATAGAGCATAACAATAACTCAAAATCATCCTTACTGATCATGCTCAAAAGAGGCATGGATCACTCTGTAGCAACAAGAATACATGGCATAAAAATATTATCAGGGAAAAGACTTAGAAGATTTCTAAGTCCCTGAAATCCGCAACATCACGAGAGCTACTTTGCATGCTTGTGCTAGTCACCACAGAGATCAAAAAATTACATGGCATACACCCCTGTAAAGATGGCATGGCATACTTCAAAACACATGTAGGGCTCAAGTTCATAGGAGGCACACATTAATCATGGCAAAAATGACAAATGTCCAATTGCTGATAAGAATCTGAAACTAACATTGCATAGCACTCTTGCAACAGCATTTAGGGCATCAAGATGAGCTCAAATGAACTTGGTGCAATGTAATGAAATGAAGTAGTCATCGAGACGAACAATTTGACGTGCTACACGTCCAAAACGGACCCACGGATGCAGAGTTATGATGCGATGAAAAACGCTAAAAATTACTGCGACTTAGGGCAAAATTAGGTCAACCTCTCAGATCCAGATCGGGCACGCGGATCAAGGTCACCGGAACAGTGCTTGCCGGAGCCGGAGTAGACGACGGAGTTGAGGGAGAGGGGTGGATCCGACAGGGGAAGGAGGGCGCGGCAGCTTCGGTGGTCGGAGTCGGCGGGTGGCATCGCCAGACGACAAGGCAGCGACGGGGCGGCGCCGGAGTTGGGTCGCCGGGGTGGCGCGGTGTTGAGGCAGCGTGGCGGCGAGATGGCGTGCGGCGGCCGGAGGCGGGCGGCGCGAGCGGCAGGCGGCGGCGCGGTGCGCGGGTGAGGGAGGTAGGCGGCGGCGGGCGCGCGGGCCAGGGAGGGCCGGCTACGGGCCTCGGCGGGCCACGACGACGCGCTGGACGGGCTGTGGCGGGAGCAACACGTGGCGCGACGGGATTCGCTGGAGCGGCGGCAGCGGACGTGTCCGGCGCGCGGAGGAAGAGGTGGGCTAGGGTTTGATCCGGAAATTTCGGGCGAGAGTCTATATTTGTAGGTAGAGGGAGCTAGGAGGCTCCAAATTGAGCATGGTTTGCGGCACGCGGTCGTGATCGAATGACCTAGATGATGGAGGGGGTTTTAGTGGGTTTTGGGCCACTTTGGAGAGGTGTTGGGCTGCAACACACACGAGGCCTTCTCGGTTCCTCGGTTAACCGTTGGAGTATCAAACGAAGTCCAAATGGCATGAAACTTGACAGGCGGTCTACCGGCAGTAAACCAAGGCCTCTTGGCAAGTCGCGGTCCAATCTGAGAACGTTTAACACCCGCACATGAAAAGAGGTAAAAGGGGACACCGGAGGACATAGGAGCGCCGGAATGCAAAACGGACAACGGGGAAAATGCTCGTATGCATGAGACGAACACGTATGCTAATGCGATGCACATGATGACATGATATGATATGCATGACAAAGACAAAAGCAACACGGAGACAAAACCCAACAACGAGGAAATATCATAACTTAGTGCCGGAAATGGCAGGAGTTGGAATACAAATATGGCAAGTTACATATGGCGCGTTACAACACTCCCCCACTACGAAAGGATCTCTTCCCGAGATCTAGGACTGGAAAAACTCCGGGTACTCATAATGGAGGTGGTCCTCGCGTTCCCAGGTGGCTTCACGGTCGGAATGATGTGACCACTTGACTTTCAGGAATTTGATAGACTTGTTGCGAGTCTCGTGCTCAGTTTCTTCAAGAATAGCAACGGGATGCTCATGATAAGACATGTCTTCTTGGAGATCAATATCTTCAAAGTTGATGGTGCGGTCAGGAGTCTTGAAACACTTGCGGAGTTGAGACACGTGAAACACGTCGTGCACGTTTGCAAAGTTGGATGGAAGCTCAAGTTGATAGGCGAGATCGCCTCTCTTGCCAATGATCTTGAAAGGACCCACGTATATAGGGGCAAGCTTCCCTTTGATACCGAAGCGATGAGTACCTTTCATTGGAGAGACGCGGAGGTAGACATGGTCTCCGATCTGGAAAGCCAAGTCACGATGCTTGCTATCATAGTAACTCTTCTGGCGCGATTGCGCGGCTTTGAGATTTTCACAAATGACTTTGCACATTTCTTCAGCCTCTGTGATCAAGTCATTGCCAAGAAGTTGGCGTTCACCAGTCTCTGACCAGTTAAGAGGAGTACGACACTTCCTGCCATAGAGAATCTCGAATGGGGCCTTGCCCGAACTCGCTTGAAAGCTGTTTTTGTAGGAGAACTCGGCATATGGAAGACAATCTTCCCACTTCATACCGAAGGAGATGACACATGCCCTGAGCATATCTTCAAGAATTTAATTGACTCGCTCGACTTGGCCACTGGTTTGAGGATGAAAAGCTGTGCTGAAGTGAATGTTGGTGCCCATGGCCTTCTGAAAAGAATCCTAGAACTTAGAGGTGAAGATGCTACCACGATCTGAAGATATCAACTACGGAATGTCATGCAAGGAGACAATCCTGGAGGTATATAGGTCTGCCAACTGAGCTGCTGTGATAGATTCTTTGATAGGCAGAAAATGAGCCACTTTGGTGAGCTTGTCGATGACAACGAAGATAGCATCATTGCCACGCTTGGACTCGGGAAATCCAGTCACGAAGTCCATCTCAATATGGTCAAACTTCCATTCTGGAATGGGAAAAGGTTGGAGGAGACCAGCTGGTCGTTGGTGTTCTGCTTTCACTCTTCTGTAGACATCACATTCATTCACGAACTGAGCAATCTCACGCTTCATTCGAGTCCACCAATACAACTGCTTGAGGTCCTGGTACATCTTTGTACTTCCAGGGTGGATAGAGAGGAGTGAATTGTCAGCTTCGTTCATAATGACTTTACGAAGGTCACCTTTAGGCACAACAATGCGATCCTCGAAGAATAGAGTATCCTTGTCATCAAGATGAAAGCACTTGTACTTGGGTTGACTCTTGGCAATCCCAATCTTCACCTTCTTCACCATAGCATCAAGAAGTTGAGCCTCACGAATCTGATCTTCCAAAGTAGGAGAGACTTGGAGGTTGGCAAGGAATCCTTGAGGAACAACTTGGAGATTGAGTTTCCGGAAAGCTTCACAAAGGTCTGGTTGATAGGGCTTGAGAATCAAACTGTTGCAGTAAGCCTTCCTGCTCAATGCGTCAGCAATTACATTGGCCTTGCCTGGAGTATATTCAGTACTCGGATTATACTCTTGAATCATTTCAACCCAACGAGTCTGCCTGAGGTTGAGGTTTGGTTGAGTGAAGATCTACTTGAGACTCTCATGATCAGTGAAGATGTCCACTTTCCTTCCCAACAAGAGATGTCTCCATGTTAAAAGAGCATGGACAACTGCCGCCAACTCGAGGTCATGAGTGGGGTAGTTCTTTTCGTTGGGCTTCAACTGGCGAGAGGTATAGGCCACAACTTTCTTCTCTTGCATCAACACTGCACTGAGACCTTGAAGGGAAGCATCACAGAAGACCTCGAACAGTTTGGATTCATCAGGAGGAGTCAGAACTGGAGCAGTGACTAACTTCTCTTTCAGGGCGTTGAAAGAAATGTCACATTCAGGCGACCAGACGTACTTCACATGCTTCTAGAGAAGGTTGGAAAGAGGCTTCGCGATCTTAGGTAAGTTCTCAACGAATCTTCGACAATAGCTTGCGAGACCAAGGAAGCTACAGAGTTGCTTCACATTCTGAGGTGGTTCCCAATTCACAATTGCAGACACCTTCTCAGGATTAACAGCTATGCCCTTGGCGGAGATGATATGCCCAAGGTAGAGAACCTCATCGAGCCAAAACTCGCACTTTGAAAACTTCGCATAGAACTGATGTTCTCTGAGTTTATCCAGCACCAATCTCAAATGCTTGGCATGATCCTCCTTGTTCTTGGAAAAGACCAAAATGTCATCGAGGTAGACCAAGACAAAGTCATTTGTGTAGGCGTTGAATATGAAGTTCATCATGCGAGAGAATGTTGGAGGTGCATTGACAAGGCCGAAAGACATGACAGTGTATTCATATGAACCTAGCTTGTTCTGAAAGCTGTCTTGGGGATATCTTCTTCACGAATGCGAATCTAATGATAGCCCATACAGAGGTCAAGCGTGGAGAATACTTGAGCACTTTTGAGTTGTTCGAAAAGCTCATTGATGTTGGGAAGTGGGTACTTGTTCTTTATAGTCTTCTTGTTCAATGGACGGTAGTCGACACAAAGTCGGTCCATTCCATCCTTCTTGACGAAAAGAACACCACAACCCCATGGAGAAGAACTTGGTCGGATGAGACCCATACGCTCTTGAATATCGAGTTGTTTCTTCAGCTCCTTCAACTCTTCAGGTCCAAGATTGTAAGGACGTTTGCAAACAGGTTCCATGCCAGGCTCAAGATTGATGACGAATTCAACTGGCCGGTGCGGAGGCATTCCTGGAAGCTCTTCTAGAAAGACGTCTTGATATTCACAAATGACTGGAATCTGAGATATGGCATCCAACTCGCCCTTCTCATTGAGAGAAAACGGTCGAATGGTATCATCACAAGCGGCAAAAACGATTACATCCTTAGACGAATGTGTCAATTGAATCTGCCTGGCAACACAATCAAGCTGAGCCTTGTGCTTAGAAAGCCAGTCCATTCCAAGAATAAGATCAATATCCGAGTTACCAAGGACCACTGGAGAGGACAGAAACTTATAGTCGCCCAACGTGATAGTAACATCCGGGACCATAGAGCTTGCATTCATGAATTTAACTGGAGAAACAACTGATAACTGTCTAGGTAAATCTTGGAAAGGCAACTCATGCTTAGATGCAAATGGTCTAGAAATGAAACAATGCGATGCACCAGTGTCAAAAAGAACTTTTGCATGAATATCGTTAACAGGAAGGTTACCCATGATCACATCGGACGAGTCCTCTGCCTGAGCTGCGTTCATCAAGTTGACCTTTGCAGACTTAGGATTATGCTTGACCACTACAGTGCTAGCATATCTCACAGGAGGAGGAGGAAGATGCCTCTGATTGAAGCATTTGTTGGCATAGTGACCCTTCTGCTGACACTTGTTGCACGTGACCTCTGAAAGCGGACGGTGATACGGAGCACTTGATCTTGGAGCATGAGACGAAGTCTTGTTCTGAAAGCCTGGGTTGGGTGGGTGGGAAGATCCATTTCCACCTTTTCTCTTCTGCTAATAAGGCTGACGGAACGGAGGTGGAGGAGGCAACCAATACTTTTGATGCTTAGTTGCCACTTGAGTTGAGGAAGAAGGAGTTGCATCCGTGACTCGTTTCTTGGAAGCATCGCACTTGAGTTGAGCGGTCTCTTGTTTCAGTGCCATGTTGTAAAACTCATCGTACTTGTTCGGCTCAAGCACAAGAGCTAGTTGGAGATCTTCTCTGAGGCCACCTCTGAACTGATAAATCATGCTTTTCTCGTTAGGGACGTCTTGCTTAGCGAAACGAGCGAGCTTCTGGAACATGATGTTATACTAGTAAACAGACAAGCTGCCTTGCTTCAGATTGCGGAACTCCTCATGCTTACTCTCAACAACACTCTGAGGAATGTGGTGAGCTTTGAAGTCTTGATGGAATTCATCCCAGGTAATCACACGACCTCCTCTGGAATCTTTGTATTGCTGATACCACTCTGCAGCTTGGTCTTTGAGTTGGAACGAAGAAAACTTGACAAAGTCCTCAGGCCTGACATTGCTGCACTCGAAATGCTTGCAGATATCCACGAGCCAATCATCAGCGTCTGTTGCCTCGACACAGTTACTGAAGGTCTTTGGCTAGTTAGCAAAGAACTGGTTGAGTGTAGCAAATTGATTTTGAAAGTTGCCATGGCCTTGATTTCCTTGGTTGCACTCTTGCAAGAGTTGCATAAGCATCTGCGTGTTGGCATCAGTAGCGGCCATCACAGCTTGCCATGCCTCCGGAGGAGGAGGTGGTGGTGGCGGTTCAGGATTCGGACACGTTGGAGGAGCCATCCTAAATAGGGTGACATCCGTTAGCATCTTGACAGAAATATAATCAAGCTGAATCAAATGGATTGAAATTGCAACATATAGTCTTAACATCCGAACAGGAATGAACGAATGCATTCCAATTGAAATGGTCACACTTCCATAGATTGAGAAGCCACTTAGATAGAGGTAGATTAATAAAACAACAAGGTACGGATATGAACAAATACTTGGTGAGGATTACCCAATCACAAAACAAATATCCGCGGAAGAAATACTAGAGCTACATGAATTCCCACCTATGAAACTCCCGAAATTTTCCCAGTTATGCAACCAGGTGTTGGGGATACAGGGGAAGCATAATATCTCACCCAAAGCTAGCAAATCCTACATCCAACTATATCCATCCTTCAACACATAACCAAGAAACTTTCGGAAATCATTTACCTCAACCCTCGGAAAGCATCCAATATACGAGTTATGGCAATACTCCTAAACTCCCGCCCCAGTACTGGGTCGCGTCGAGGTTATCTCACGAACAACTGCATAAAAGAGATTTTCGATGTCGGCGAAACTCAGGTATTCCAGAATTGCAATAATAAAATTGTGACGACAACACCTCAGAGCTCAACTCCCCAGGACACTGCCACAACCCGTAAATGTCAGGAGGCACCAAGAACAATGTTCTCGTCACAAAACCATCGGAACGATTCCAAGATACCCGCATGATCCTAATTTTTTTAGTGAAATTTGAGAAGAGAAGAGCCAAAACTCTATGTCAGGATGCCTCACCAGAGCGACGAAGGAACTGAGGAGTAAAAAGAATCCTACTCTCCGATATATATAATCCTAGAAGACTCAAAACATTTTTCTAGACTCAACAACGCCAGTGATTCGATCAAGCAGGGGGCTCCTAAGTCAGGGAAGGCTCTGATTATCAACTTGTAACGCCCACGATGCGGCTATATCTCCCACGTGTAGAAGCACGGCTTAGAGGCATAACCGCATTGTAAGCAATGTCGCAAGTGGGGTAATCTTCACACAACCCATGTAATGAATAAGAAAAGATTTACATAGTTGGCTTACAATCGCCACGTCACACAATGCATAAATATATCATTACATTCAACTAGATGCAATCAAGGTCCGACTACGGAACCAAAATAAAGACAACCCCAAATGCAACCAAGTCCCCGATCGCCCCAACTGGGCTCCACTTCTGATCGTCTGGAAAGGAAACGTAGTATCGTCCTGAGTCCTCATCAAACTCCCACTTGAGCTCAGTCGAATCTCCTGGAGCGGTATCATCGGTCCCTGCATCTGGTTGTGAAGTAATCTGTGAGTCACGGGGACTCAGCAATCTCACACCCCCGCGATCAAGACTATTTAAGCTTATAGGAAGGGTAAAAGGTATGAGGTGGAGCTGCAACAAGCACTACCATATATGGTAGCTAACATATGCAAATGAGAGCGAGAAGAGAAGGCAAAGGCACGGTCGATAAACTATGATCAAGAAGTGATCCTAGAACAACCTACGTTCAGGCATAACAAGAGACTGTGTTCTCTTCCCGGGACTCCGCCGAAAAGAGACCATGAAAGCCACACACTCTGTTGATTCATTTTAATTAAGTTAAGTTTAAGGTTTTCTACAACCGGACATTAACAAATTCCCATCTGCCCATAACTGCGGGCATGGCTTTCAAAAATTCAAATCCCTGCAGGGCTGTCCCAACTTAGCCCATCACAAACTCTCACGGTCAACGAAGGATATTCCTTCTCCCAAGACAACCCGATCAGACTCGGAATCCCGGTTACAAGACATCTCGACAATGGTAAAACTAAACCGGCAAAGCCACCCGAATGTGCCAATAAATCCCGATAGGAGCTGCACATATCTCGTTCTCAGGGCACAACGGATGAGCCAGACATCGGGTTGGCATAGACCTTGGTTGCCCAGGGGGTGCCGGACATCGCTCAGGTTGGACCAACACTTAGAGAAGCACTGGCCCAGGGGGGTTAAAATAAAGATGACCCTTGAGTCCGCGGAACCCAAGGGAAAAAGAGGCTAGGTGGCAAAAGGTAAAACCAAGGTTGGGCCTTGCTGTAGGAGTTTTATTCAAGGCGAACTGTCAAGGGGTTCCCATTATAACCCAACCGTGTAAGGAACGCAAAATAAAGGAACATAACACCGGTATGACGGAAACTAGGGCGGCAAGAGTGGAACAAAACACCAGGCATAAGGCCGAGCCTTCCACCCTTTACCAAGTATATAGATGCATTAAAGTAGACAAGATATAATAATGATATCCCAACAATAAACATGTTCCAACAAGGAACAAACTCCAATCTTCACCTGCAACTAGCAACGCTATAAGAGGGGCTGAGCAAAGCGGTAACATAGCCAAACAACTGTTTGCTAGGACAAGATGGGTTAGAGGTTTGACATGGTAATATGGGAGGCATGATAAAGCATGGTGGTAGGTATCGTAGCATAGGCATAGCAATAGATCGAGCATCTAGCAAGCAAAGATAGAAGTGATTTCGAGGGTATGGTCATCTTGCCTGCAAAGTTCTCCGAGTTGACGTTAGCTTGATCCTCGTAAGCGTACTCAATGGGTTCCTCGATCACGTACTCGTCTCCCGGATCTACCCAAAGCAAGAACACAATCAAAGGGAGACACAATCAACCACGGTGCAATGCACAAGCAACATGATGCAAAACATGGCATGATATGCGGGATGTGTTATGCGATGCATATGCATGTTTCAGAAAAGAAAGATTGAACCTGGCCTCAACATGGAAAATGAAGAGTGCCACTCGAAAGATGAGTTGATTTCGGTCAAAATCGATATAAAGATCACCGGAATCGGATGCACGGTTTGTAAATGACAAGCAAAACAAATATGGCACCGATCTGCGATTAACAACACGAGGCCATCTAAATGCATCAATAACAACAAGCTACTGCACTCTAACATAGCAACAAAATACATGGCAGGGATCCACTCAAGATGCTTGACAAAAGATGAACACTGAGCTATGGCTAATTCACTCAATAGCAGGTTCAAACAAGCATGGCAAAAGTGCAAAAGATATCAGGTTACAGACTTAGTGAAAATAACAACATGTCAGGAATTTAACATCAGGGAGCAATGTTTAGAGCAAGATAACAATATGCTACAGGAACACATCATGGCAAAGCAAGGCATGGCATAAACTTACTCAAAGCATACAACAAAAGTCCCTTACTGACCATTAGCCAAAAGGGATCGGAAAATACAAAGGCAACCAAGTGAACATAGCAAGTTTCGTTAAGAGATTCAGACTTAGTAGAAAACTGGAACATGGCAAAACAGATATTAAGTAGGCATGTTTACGAGCTCGATGCACTCACCACAAGGCATTGCATGACAAACTAAGCATACACCCAGCAAGTAGACATGGCATAGAAGCTAAACATGGCAAGAACAACCTCATAGCATGCATGGATCAACTACAATAACCTCTGCAAAATTGCTTAACATGTAAACAATCTGCCAGGAACATATTATAGCAAAAGTAGAGCTCGATTGAGTCAAGCTAGGGTGCTCCATAATTGCAAACAAAGACATGGGTGGATAGAGCATAACAATAACTCAAAATCATCCTTACTGATCATGCTCAAAAGAGGCATGGATCACTCTGTAGAAACAAGAATACATGGCATAAAAATATTATCAGGGAAAAGACTTAGAAGATTTCGAAGTCCCTGAAATCAGCAACATCACAAGAGCTACTTTGCATGCTTGTGCTAGTCACCACAGAGATCAAAAAATTACATGGCATACACCCCCTGTAAAGATGGCATGGCATACTTCAAAACACATGTAGGGCTCAAGTTCATAGGTGGCACACATTAATCATGGCAAAAATGACAAATGTCCAATTGCTGATAAGAATCTGAAACTAACATTGCATAGCACTCTTGCAACAACATTTAGGGCATCAAGATGAGCTCAAATGAACATGGTGCAATGGAATGAAATGAAGTAGTCGTCGAGACGAACAATTTGACATGCTACACGTCCAAAATGGACCCACGGATGCAGAGTTATGATGCGATGAAAAACGCTAAAAATTACTGGGACTTAGGGCAAAATTAGGTCAACCTCTCAGATCCAGATCAGGCACGTGGATTGAGGTTACCGGAACAGTGCCCGCCTGAGCCGGAGTAGACGCTGGAGTCGAGGGAGAGGGGCGGATCCGGCCGGGGAAGGAGGGTGCGGCTGCTCCGGTGGTCGGAGTCGGCGGGTGGTGTCGCCGGATGACGAGGCGATGATGGGGCGGCGCCGGAGTTGGGTCGCCGGGGCGGCGCAGCGTTGAGGCAGCGAGGCGGCGAGATGGCGCGCAGCGACCGGAGGCGGGCGGCGCGAGCGGCAGGTGGCGGCGCAGGGCGTGGGTGAGGGAGGTAGGCGGCGGCGGGCGCGCGGGCCGACTGCGGGCCGCGGCGGCATGCTGGACGGGCGGCGGCGGGAGCGACACGTGGCACGACGGGATTCGCTGGAGCGGCGCCGGCGGACGTGTCCGGCGCACGGAGGAAAAGGGGGGCTAGGGTTTGATCTGGAAATTTCGGGGGAGAGTCTATATTTATAGGTAGAGGGAGCTAGGAGGCTCCAAATTGAGCACGATTTGCGGCCACGCGATTGTGATCGAATGACCTAGATGATGGAGGGGGTTTTGGTGGGTTTTGGGCCACTTTGGAGAGGTGTTGGCCTGCAACACACACGAGGCCTTCTCGGTTCCTCGGTTAACCGTTGGAGTATCAAACAAAGCCAAATGGCATGAAACTTGACAGGTGGGCTACCGGTTGTAAACCAAGGTCGCTTGGCAAGTCTTGGTCCAATCCGAGAACGTTTAACACCCGCACACGAAAAGAGGTAAAAGGGGACACTAGAGGACATAGGAGCGCCGGAATGCAAAACCGACAACGGGGAAAATGCTCGTATGCATGAGACGAACACGTATGCAAATGCGATGCACATGATGACATGATATGATATGCATGACAAAGAGAAAATCAACACGGAGACAAAACCTAACAACAAGGAAATATCATAACTTAGTGCCAGAAATGGCAAGAGTTGGAATACAAATATGGCAAGTTACATATGGGGCGTTACAAATACTTTCTCCAAACATTATACACAGACTCCAACAATGCAGCAGAATATGAGGCCCTGTTGCATGGTCTCCGGATGACAGTCTCCATGGGCATTCAACGCCTAGAGGTGCGTGGGGATTCAAACCTTGCAATATCTCAAACATATGGAGACTTTGGCGCCAAGGACCGAAAAATGGCGGCTTACCGCAATGCCATCCTCAAAATTTCAGCTCGGTTCAAGGGGCTCGAATTCCACCATGTGGTCCGAGAAAACAATCAAGCAGCGGATATCCTCGCCTGCATCGGCGCTTAGCGCGACCCTGTCCCACCTAATATCTTCTTGGAAAGGCTGTTTAAGACATCCGTGGTGTGGGAAGGGGAGACCGGCAACAACAGTCCGGATCCGGCCACAACACCAGATCCCGAACACTCTGACGTAACCGGAGGCTCCACCACCGAAATAACACTTTCAGCCCACGTGTTTATGGCTGTCATCGCCCCGTGGATAGAACCATTCTTGGCTTACCTAAATAGGCAAGAACTCCCTGAGGACCCAAACGAGGCACGTTGCATTGTGCGGCGGTCTAAAGCCTACAAGGTCCACGAGGGAGAGCTTTATAAGAAAAGCGCTACCGGAGTACTTCAAACGTGCATCTCTGAAGAGGAAGGACAACAACTTTGGCAGAAATTCATGCTGGACTAGGCGGCCATCACGCCACAACTCAGGCCCTTGTAAGCAAGGCCTTCCGTACAGGTTTCTACTGGCCGACAACCTGAGCAGACGCACAGGACCTCGTCCAACACTGCGTCGGTTGCCAACTTTTTGCAAACCAAAGCCATATGCCACCTACCACTCTCCAAAAAATCCCCATTACTTGGCCCTTTGTGGTCTGGGGGCTTGATATGGTCGGACCCCTTAAAGGAGGAAGCCATAAGAAAAAGTACCTATTGGTCATGGTGGATAAATTCACCAAATGGATAGAAGCCAAACCTGTTAAAACGGCCGAGTCCGGAGCAGTGATAGACTTCATATCCGGGGTTGTACACCATTATGGTGTCCCCCACAACATCATCACTGATAACGGCTCGAACTTTACAGCTAACAAGGTAAAAACTTGGTGCGGCAACATGGGCATTAAGCTTGATTATGCGTCCGTCTATCACCTCCAAACAAACGGTCAAGTCGAACGAGCAAATGGTCTTATTATGAGCGGTATTAAACCCAGATTAGTGCGATCCTTGAAGGAATCAGATATGCACTAGGCTGAGGAGCTCGACTCCATACTATGGGGGCTGCGAACCACGCCAAATCACACTACCGGATACACACTGTTTTTTATGGTGTACGGCGCAAAGGCGGTACAGCCCTGTGAAATCATTCATGACTCACCTCGAGTGCACATGTACGAAGAGAAAGAAGCCGAGCTTGATCGGTAGGACAGTTTAGACGCCCTGGAGGAGGAGCGTGACGTTGCAAAAGCCCGCTCTGCATTCTATTAGCAACAGGCTCGACGGTATCAAAGCAGAGAAGTACGGGCCAAAACTTATAACATTGGCGAACTCATTCTACGCCTACCCGAGAAGAAAAAGGACAAGCTAAAGCCCAAATGGGACGGTCCCTTCATCATCGACAAAGTTCTAACCGGTGGAGCATACCGTCTGCGTGATCCATCGGACAATCGACTCGAGCCTAACCCATGGAACGCGGCCAGACTCCGAAGGTTCTACACCTAGTGCCGGACTCTGTGTTCGTCTTCTTATCTCCGCCTTTTTTATATATATCCGCTATCTGTCTTTCTTTCTTTCTTTCTTCCCTTTTTCTTCACGGCCTTAAAAGGTTAAAATGTGTCTTGACTACACAATCTTGACGCGCCATGCGTGCTCATTACACCTGGGGACTTCTTATACAGAAGTTTAATATAATTATGTTCCGGGCTCTATGCCCCCTGCACATGTGTTACTTTTCCACATGTACCTTTTCTTCGCCATTATATGCATCGATATGACTTAAGTTTTGGCCAAGCTGGGTTGCCTCGCTCTTGTGTTTATGCCCTACGTTCCCGTTAATTCGACTAGGGCATAAGGGGAGCACCTCTGCGATTGTTACTGCCGGGTCAGCCGAATGTGTACCTCAGACTGGGTGAAGCCGAAAGCTAGCGTTCTTAAGGGAATATTCGGTCGGTGAACAAAAGATGACTTTTACTTATTGCAATACATGCCCGCAGATGTTTATATCCCGCGTCTCTTTTCGCAGTTCAGACATGCACATTAATGCATGCGTACCCAGGGAAAGGAACCCTTAACGGAACTATTCTCCCTGGAAGATGTTTCTTACTATCCATGTAATATAACATAGCTAGTTGGTACTTGTATGTTCAAGCACTTATGACCCCTACGCCTGGTTTCCACGCGTACCCTAGTTTCTACATAACTGAGCGGGTATTCGGATACACTCCGGACTGTCGGGTCCGGAGGTCGAAGAGAAAAGGTCCGCCATGACAAATGATTTACAATCCGGCTAGGGACAAAATATGTCACTTGAAGTACATAGTCACTTAGACTGACTAAATTCTTCTTTTATACCATCCAACAGGCTGTCTAGCCTACAATCCTGTTGGGGATACTTTGCGGCTAATTTTACCTGGTCATATACCAGACTAACGGGGATCTCTTTCCCATCAGACCCTACAGGTCCGACCTCGGCCATGTGGTTCGGGTTAGCCTTGGTATATCACGTCTTCACCATGGCCCAGGCTTCGCTTGCACCTTGTCGGTAGGCAGATATCTTCCATAATCGAAAGCGCCGCCGCGCTCCCTTGAGCATCTCTACGAGCTCCCCCATGCCTCCTGGCAGGGAGGCGGATGGCCACAAGGCCTGGGCAATGCCCTGCATCACCTGCCGAGCTTGTTCGTGCAGTTGTGAGAGCTCTGGTAGAAGATCGCCCGCAGATCCGAGCATCTCCTCTTTGGGACGACCCGTCAGCATACCGACAAATATAACTCTGTTAGCCGGTTTCTTCGCCGAACTCTATAAAAGTTCGTTCAAGCACTTACTAAAAATGCCACGTCGAAGCCTCTTATTCTCCTTTACGGAGTCAGCTAGCTGGGCCCGAACATCTTTCAGTTCAATGCCCAGCTGGGTATTGGCATCTTGGAGATCGTTTTTCTCCTGCCTAACCCACGTAAGCATGCGCTCGCCAGCCTCTAGCTATCGTTGAGCATGTTGCTCATCCCCTCGCACGATCTTCGGATTCACTCCGGGAGCATCTGCAGAATATATTGTTAGATTTGCATGCATGTCGAATACTAACTGGTACATGTCATTTCATTCTTTTGGGTCAGGACAAGTATTACCAAATGGGGCCTTCTTGGACTCCTCCATTCTGGCAACTGGGGCCCGTAGCTAGGCTTTGCACTCCTCCAACTCTTGAGAAAACTGGGTATTCTTCTCTGTAAGAACCTACACATATAATGATCCTTAAATCAGTTGTGCCAACTGTTTCAACTCTGAGGGGCTACTGATATACATAATTATCAGATTTTCTTACCCGTATATCCTTTACATACTGGTCTGTGGCTTTGGCAATGCCATTTTGAGCAGCTCGGATGTACGCGTCTCCTGAGTTGAAGGCATCAAACGCCTCTTCAGAGAAACCAGGGTCGCGGAGTACAGCCCGGTGACGCATGTGATTCGTGGCACTCTCCACTTTGGAATTTGTAGCAGACAACCTATCCGCATCCTCTGTAGGAGGAACATCCGGTGTTGTCCCCATGTTAGCATCTGCCCCTTAGTCCGGCTCTGGAGTCCGGCTCTGGAGTCCGGCTGGTGGAGGCGTGGCCGGCAAGCTCCCTGGAAACGGTCCGTCGAGCGTTTTTTCCGCCAGGAACGATGAACGTTATTATATTTTAACGACGACAACCACGGAGCAGGGCTTTTTTTCATACCTCTGCGATGACGTCTCAGTCCTGACCGCCTTCCTTTTAAGCCTACCCGGCTACGGTGCCCCTTGTTGATGAGTCACCGTGGGTTCGGCATGGCGCCCCAAGGGCCTTCCCTGTAGGACGCAATACGTGTGCGGTGGGTGAGGTGCAAAAAAGGGATCCTTCTCGGAAGTTGGGACTCTGGTTTTACTTACATGCGATGCAGGGAGCAGGCCAGGATAATCGGCTATGATGGCCACCAAGGCACCGTCGCATCTTAACTGATAGAACGTCCTGTCGACGAGCTCCACGAATATGTCTGGATCTTCTTCAAGTCCAGGGTCAAGGGCCCGGTCAGGGTCCTCTGGCTGAACAGACGGGTTCTGGACCTCCCTCACAGCTTTTTGCAGTTCCTGCTATGAAATAGCAAGGTAAATATTTATGATGAAGAATGCGGGAAGGACTGGAGTAAAAGGTAGTAGCTCACCCAGTTTGGGGGGTTGTACATGGAGAATCCATCCCGTTGCTTAATGCAGATGAACTCCTCTTCCTCTCCTTTGTACAAATCAGACAATATTTTCGCTAGAGCAGCGGCGGAGTCCGGACCTTTACAACCGCAGCGGGTGGCCATCGTCTTGTCCATTGAAGTGCTGCCGGGGGTTGGGTGCGACATATGCCAAAGGATGGCTTATCATGGTGGGGGCGAGTAGAACGTTGCCGGTGCGTGGAAACGGGATGAGGTGAAGACATGCACGCCGACGAATCTTACCCAGCTTCAGGGCTCTCCAGGGAGATAATACCCCTACTGCTGCTCTGCGGGGTCTCCGCACGATCACTATGGCAAAGTGTTTACACGATTGCTCCTTGAGCTATTTCCTAGAGGTAGGAGAGGGCAGGGCCAGCTCTCTCCCTCCTATATGATCTGGTCTAGAGCTAATGGCTTCCAACCCTTTGCATGGGTGCCCTCGGGGGTTTATATAGGCCTACCCCCAAGGGTACAATGGTAATCCGACTGGGCGCGGGCCCAGCCGTCAGTGCCTCTGGCCTCCATCTTCTCCGCCAATTGCTAGGGCCCACCAGCCAGTGGGCCCCGCCGACTGGTCTGGTATGAAGCCGACAGGCTCGTCCGCCGCGGGCAGGTCTTGCCGGCTGCTGATTACTGTAGCTGTGCTTCAGATTACGCGGGCTTGATCATGGAGTCATGGCAACAGCCCCGCCGCCTAGCGGGCGATCACTATTGCCACTCTCCATCACATCTGATTAATGGCGCGTGGGCCCCTGGGGGAGTGCTTGGCCGACTCCGGGGGCCGACTAGCGGCGCACTTGCCGTCTCCTGGGGTCTCACTGACTGGTGGGACCCGCTGCCTTCGGGCCGTACAGACAAGCCGTCGTGGGCACTGGATTCGGTCCTGCGGTGCTGATGTCAGGGCTGGCACGGCAACATTGTCACGCCGCACGGAGATCTCCCAGGGTACGGCGTACTGTGCCCATGCCTGCCCTTGGTAAGGGGCGGGAGCGGGCTTTACCGTAGCCACTCCCCGGTCCTGTCCCTCCCGATGAGGACATGGGGTTTGTTGGAGTCGCAGGCTGACTCTCCAAAGCCGGCTTCTCTGGAAGTCACCAGTCAGGAGTCGTCTTACCCTGAAGTCGTCCCTGGGACTCGGTCGTGAGTGGGCAGTCGGCCGTCTTGCCGTCAACTCCTTAGAAGGCGGCTCTTCGCCCTGGGGTCTTGAGGGGCGTAGCCTACCCCGATGTCTTGAAAGGTTCTGGGGCTCGGGTTGGCCTACCCGTGGCCCATTACTCCGATAGTAGTCCCCGAAGCTGGTGAGGCGCCGCGGATGATCGGCCGTGACGCCTCAGCAGTTTCTCTTTCCGGGTGCTCAACACATGGTTCTTGGTTGACTTCTGCCGGGCCGGCTAGAAGGAGTCGGACTCGCCCAACTCTGACTCGCACAATATTTCGAACGTTGTGGCGGGATCCAAGTAGCGTGCTAGCTAAGCCTCCAGGCCGCCACCCGTTCTAGGCCTGTGATGCGATGACACATGGCTGGGCCATTCTGCCAGCCTACGTGCGCTACGGGACATGCCCATTGGCGGGGCCTGCCACTACCGTGCCTCGGCGCCCGAACGGATCCGCTGTGGCCCCGGCGGACGGTTGGGATTCCCGTGGAGTTACTGCGCGCAGTAACTTTGTCGTGGAACGTGGGGGTTGTGGGGCCGTGGGCACAGTAAATCCCATGACCGCCCCCTCGGCTTCGCAGCCCACGAGGCCATAAGTAGGGGAAAGAGGGGGGCACGCGTGCCCCTCCTCCCCACTACTCCTCGCTCTCCTCCTCCTTCTTCTTCTTCGCTCCACCGCGCGCCCAAGCTTCGACGAACGCCGCGGCGATCAGCTCGCGATGAGTTCTTCCTCTGCCGCCGCGCCTCCCCCGGTGCGCTCTGGCACTTGGGACGGCTCCGAAGTTCACGACGACCACATCGAGTTCCTCCGCAAGACTCGTTGGCTCCCCGGCGAGGATCATGTGCGGGTGCGTCTTGCACCGAAGGGGGACATTTCCCCCGCGCCATAGGAGGGCGAGCGGGTCATCTTCTGCTCGCACTGCTTGCGCGGGTTGGGGCTGCCGGCGAGCAGTTTCTTCCGCTCCTTCCTGGAGTTCTATGGCCTCCAGCTGCACCACCTCACCCCCAACACGGTGGTGCTGCTGTCCGCCTTCGTGGCCTTGTTCGAAGGCTTCCTCAGAGTCCTCCCCACCCTCGAGCTCTGGGGGGGAGTTCTTCTTCTCCAAGCTCGGCACCCAGGCTGCAGGCGTGCTGGCTCAATGCGACGCTTTCATCGCCATGCGAAGGTTGGGGGCCGACAACCCCTTCCCTACCATCTCGCTGATTAAGTCAGTGAAGATGTGGCAGAGATCGTACTTCTACGTCAGGAGCATCTCTGCGAGGGGCGACTGGGTCAACCTGCCAGCTTTCGAAGCCGGCCCGCCGGCTGGGAGGCTGCCCAACTGGTCGTACCGGGCCAAGTTGCTGATGCCTGCGGGAGCCGGCGCCGTCCTGCGACTCCGAGTGCTGATGCAGCCGGAGGGCTTGACTGGTCCAGACCTGCTGGCCGCCTTCGTGGCGCGCTGAGTTCTCCCGCTCCAAGGTCGCCCCCACATGATATGCCAAATGAGCGGGCGCCACGACCCGAGTCGGATGTGCACCAAGGACATGCCTCACGAGGAGGTGGCCTACATGGTGAACTACCTCTCGGACAGCAAGCTCCTGGAGGATTGGCGGTTCGGCAAGGAGCCGTACTCCCGCGCCAACCCCCCGCCCATGGTGAGTTGCCTTTTCTTTCTTTCTTTGGATTGTCTTCTTTCTTGCCAAGTTTGTTTTGACCAGTCGGCTTTGGTCAGAATCCCCTCCTCCATCCACTAGCCGACACCTCGGGGCCGGCCCTCGAGTTCCTTGCCGACCAGGCGGAGAGCGACATCGACGACCCTGATCTGGGGGCGGCGGCTCTGGAGGACGACGCCGAGGGAGGAGGAGGAGCAGCAGGCGGCTCCAGGCCTTCAGCCACTTTCGCCGACTGGCCTGATGACGATGCCGAGGGGGAAGTCGCCCCCCGCCATCGGCCAGGAGCCAGCCAGCCTGGCGCGGGCTCTTCTGCCGCGCCGGGCGCTCCGGGCGGCGGGAAGAAGCGTAGGGTCGTGCCGACTTTGTTCGGCAGTCGGCCGAAGAAACCCAAGGGTTCGGCCACGGTGACCCGACGGGATGAGGCGGCTGCGAAGGCCATCCTCTTCCATAAGGAAGTGAAGAAGCCGCCGCTGGTCTCCGCGTGAGTATTCTGTCTCAACGCTTTATTCTTTCTTTGTGGCTTTGTCTGAGTCTTTTGCTTGCTTCCCTTGCTTCAGCGCTCCCCTCACTCTTGAGAGGGTCACCGCCGCCTCCGTTATGGGGTCAGCGGAGACGTCTGCCACCACCCGGTGGATTGACCCCGCTGCTGACCTCCGGGAGGCAACAGAGCGTAATGCGCAAGAGAAGCGCAACGAAGAAGAGGCCGCTCGCCTGGAGAAGGCGGAGGCCGATAGGGCGGAGGCCTCCGCCAAGAAGAAACTGGCGGAGGCCGAAGCCATCGCCGCGACGAAGCGACATGCTGAGGAGGCCGCGCGCTGCCAATCGGCGGTGTTCGCCACCCCGCTGAACTCTGCGCCGCTGCCTCCGGAGTTCACGGGACAGACTAGGGAAGCCGGCGGCGAGAACCCCGTCATGGAGAGGGAAGGCGACGACTCCTCTATGCCGGACGTGATCGTTCCGCCGCCGCCTCCGCCACCTTCTGGGAGCCCGCAAGGAAAATAGCTAGCGGACCCTCTGGTGCCGCTGACCGAAGACAAGGCCGTGGCGTGGCTACTCCTCCAAGTCGGCTGACCAACACGCCGCCGTCTAGAGAAGGCGACTTCGGCACCCCGCCCCCTGGAGGCTAGCACCGCTAGCTCGGTGATCCCAGACGCCGAAGCGATGAGCGCCGCGCCCATTGGGTGGGTGCGAGGAGGCGGCACAGGGCTGCTGAACCAGGCGCTTCTGGACGTCCAGGCGAAGCTTCATTCTGAGGGCGACGCTCTCCAGAATTGCACCAAGGTGTACCTGGCACTGCGGGAAGCCGTCCGGGTATGTTTTTTCCTTTGGTCCTTGTTTTCTTGTTCCTCTCTGTGGGGGCGCGCCAGCGCACCCATTGGGTGTAGTCCTCGAGTTTCGGGCAGGCTGCTGAGCAGGCGGCTCGAAACTCCAATTGATGAACTCTGGGTATTAACTTTTTGTCTGAAACGCTTGTCGCAGGATTACCACAACCACCGCATACTGCCTTCAACCGTAACGTTGAAGAGCTGGGCAAGCGGACCGCCGACTTGTCAGAGAGCCGGAGTAAGTCCTTTTTCTTCTTTGCGGGGGCGCGCTGGCGCACCCGCGGGCTATAGTCCCCGAGATTCGGGCCGACTGCTGAGTAGTCGGGCCGGATCTCCCCGGTGACCTTCTTTATTGATGACTTAACGCCTTCTTTCTTCCTTCTTTCCAGGAGCCAACGCTACTCTTCAACAGCAGCTGAGCAAGGCCAACTCCGCATTGCGCGCCAAAGGGGAGGAGCGCAGCAAGCTCGCCATAGAGCGCGATCTGCTGGCCACTCAATTGGCAGAGCAGAGGGAGCTGCTTGCGAAGACGCAGAGGGAGGCGGAAGAGACGGAAACTGCCCTCCTGGCCGAGTTCGCGAGCGAGCGCTCCTCCTGGTCTGACAAGGAGGCGATGCTGGCCTCCGGCTTCCATGAGATTGAAGACATCATTGATGGTGAGTTTCTTTACTTTCTTTCTTCGAGCCGCCGATTATAAGTCGTGCCGACTCCTGGTTTTTGACTTGCTTCTTTGTTTCTTCCGTCTTGGCAGACTTCTTTCTTGGGCACTCGCAGGCTGCCATCCAAGCCATCGAGGCTGACCATGAAGGTCGGAGGGCGGAGGGCGCAGAGATCGCCACCGATGCCCCCCGAACCCTTGACGAGCACATCCTGAGCATCGAGGCTCGCCTTCGGCCGACTCACCGGATGCTGCGCCGGCTTCAGCGTGTCGGTGCCCAGGCGATTGCCGCCCTATGGCCGGACATGCAGGCTCTGCGCACCCCCAGCCCGATGGCCGACTAGCTAGAGGTTGCGGCTGGTCGTCTTGAGGCCTGGAAGGGTTCTTCGGCCTGAGCTGGAGCGCGCTGGGCCTTGGAGTTCGTCAAGGCGTGGTATCCGGGGCTGGATCTAGACAGGCTGGCCACACTTCGGTCGGAGGCCCAGCCGGAGCTGGCAGCTGCGGAAGACGCCCTTGTCAAGCATGTTGCGGCAACCGCCGAGTACACCGATACCAGCATCTTCATCCCCGAGCGGTCTGAAGACGGCGAGGAGGTACCGCCGGAGTGGTTTGGGATGAACCCAGACTACGACGAGGACTCGGCAGAGGTGATTGGCTCCAGCGTCAAGGAGGAAGGCGAGGCGGAGGACGGAGGCGAGACGGAGGGACCAGAAGATGGAGCAAACGGCCAGCCTCAGCTCGACCGCGCCTCCAGCAACGAGCCGCGTGCGACCGAGACGACTGCCGCCGGAGGCGATCAAGCCGAGACTACCTAGCCGGCCGCCCCGACGCCTGACGCTGCCGCCTCCTCCGACCCTCCGAATCCGTCTGCTGCTTCCTAAGCTGCTGCCTTATCTTTATTTCATCTGCTTTAGTAGACTTTGAAGAACTTGTTAATTCGCACAATTCCACCCGCGGGGTGTATTTTGAACTTCTGCTCGAAGATTCGGCCAAGGGCCTGCGTTATGTAAATATATTTATCCGAGTTCTATCTTTTCTTGCTCATTGCTCTTTTGGCTTTTTTCCTTTGCTGCTTTCTCTTAGTTGCCTGCCTTGCCAATTGGATAGCCGCTCTGCGGACTGCCGCTGGATCAAATGCTTGGCTACATTGGGAAGGCAAGTACTTAGCTATTTTAAGAGTTTTTGAGCAAGTTGAATAGAAGGCGGCAATCCAACTATTCGAGAGTCGGTTTGCGAAAAAAGGCTGGAAGCCGTCTTGAGCTATGTTTTATGCTTTGAGTCCTTAGCCATTTTTCATGCAAACGCCCATTCTACCTTACTTCTGCCCACCGTACAGTCGCTCTGCAAGCTGCGGCTTCTGACAGGAGACGGTTTAGGTGTTACACACTACTTGTCCGGCTGCAGGAAGCATTTCACAGTGCAAGGCGGCAAGTCCCCGGGCCGACTTGTCGAGCCCAGTGCCAAGCAGCATAACAAAGAGTAACATACTTGTAGGCATTATTTTTATCATACAGACAAAAGAGGGCAGTCCCCGAGCTCGTCTCGGGGGGCCCGAAGTCTTGGTACTTTAATACAAAAGCTAGCGTGGTACATACTTCATCAACAGTAAAATCTTCGGAGGAGATTTGCATTCCATGGCCGCTTTGTCTCCTTGCCGGAGTCGTCCCTCTTGCGTCCTCGGGGCTTCTGAGCGTCAATCAGGTAGTAGGAGTCGTTGCCGAGTACTTTGCTGATGATGAAAGGGCCTTCCCAAGGCACCGACAGCTTGTGCTGGCCGGCTATTCGCTGGATCAGCCGGAGCACAAGCTCGCCTTCTTGGAGAGATCTTGGCTTGACCTTCCTATTGTGGTATCGGCGCAGGCTCTGCTGGTAGATGCTGGACCGGCTGAGTGCCAACAGCCGGCCCTCTTCTAGCAGATCGACGCCATCTTGTCGTGCTTCTTCTGCTTCCTCCTTGGTGTACATGGTGAGTCGTGGGGAGTCGAACTCTATGTCCGTTGGGATGACGGCTTCGGCACCGTAGACGAGGAAGAAAGGCGTGAAGCCGGTTGACTTGTTTGGAGTCGTGCGTAGACTCCAGAGGACGGCTGGTAGCTCATCGAGCCAGCAGCCAGCCGAGCGCTCCAGAGGCTTGATCAGCCGAGGTTTGATGCCAGACAGGATGAGCCCATTTGCTTGCTCCACCTGGCCGTTTGACTGTGGGTGGGCGATGGACGCTACGTCCAGTCGGATGCCCTGTGTTGCGCAGAAACGGGCCAAGGCTCCTTTGGCAAAATTTGTGCCATTGTCGGTGATGATGCTGTGTGGTATGCCGTACCGAATTGTGATATCGGAGATGAAAGTTACGGCAGTCGGACCGTTCAGCTTCTTGATTGGCTTTGCTTCTATCCACTTGGTGAACTTGTCCACTGCGAAGAGTAAGTGAGTTAAGCCACCTCGTGCTGTCTTGAATGGTCCCACCTGTTGGGGAACGTTGCAGAAAACAAAAATTTTCCTACGGTTTCACCAAGATCTATCTATGAGTTCATCTAGCAACGAGTCATCGGATGCAACTACATACCTTTGTAGATCGCGAGCGGAAGCGTTCAAAGAACGTGGATGAAGTAGTCGTACACGACGTGATCCAAATCACCGGAGATCCTAGCGCCGAACGGATGGCACCTCCGCGTTCAACACACGTATGGTCAGCGTAACGTCTCCTTCTTCTTGATCCAGCAAGAGGGAAGAAGAGGTTGAGGAAGATGGCTCCAGCAGCAGCACGACGGCGTGGTGATGGTGGAGCTGCAGAACTCCGTCAGGGCTTCGCCAAGCACTATGGAGGAAGAGGAGGTGTTGGAGAGGGAGAAGGAGGCAACCAAAGGCGTGGATGAAACAGCCCTCCTTCCCCCACTATATATAGGAGGGCCTAGGGGGGGGCGGCCCTAGGAGATCCAATCTCCTAGGGGGGCGGCGGCCAAGGGAGGTTTCCCTCCCCCCAAGGCACCTAGGGGTTGCCTTCCACTAGTAGGACTCCTCCCCTTTGGAAACCCTAGGCGCATGGGCCCATTGGGGCTGGTGCCCTTGGCCCATGTTGGCCAAGACGCACCCCCCACAGCCCATGTGGCCCCCCGGGGCAGGTGGCCCCACTCGGTGGACCCCCGGGACCCTTCCGGTGGTCCCGGTACAATACCGGTGACCCCGAAACTTGTCCCGTGGCCGAAATAGCACTTCCTATATATAATTCTTTACTTCCGGACCATTCCGGAACTCCTCGTGACGTCCGGGATCTCATGTGGGACTCCAAACAACATTCGGGTTACTGCATATACATATCCCTACAACCCTAGCGTCACCAAACCTTAAGTGTGTAGACCCTATGGGTTCGGGAGACATGTAGACATGAACGAGACGACTCTCCGGTCAATAACCAACAGCGGGATCTGGATACCCATGTTGGCTCCCACATACTCCACGATGATCTCATCGGATGAACCACGATGTCGAGGATTCAAGTAACCCGTATACAATTCCCTTTGCCAATCGGTATGTTACTTGCCCGAGATTCGATCGTCGGTACCCCAATACCTCGTTCAATCTCGTTACCGGCAAGTCACTTTACTCGTACCGTAATGCATGATCCCGTGACCAGACACTTGGTCACTTTGAGCTCATTATGATGATGCATTACCAAGTGGGCCCAGTGATACCTCTCCGTCATACGGAGTGACAAATCCCAGTCTTGATCTGTGTCAACCCAACAGACACTTTCGGAGATACCCGTAGTATACCTTTATAGTCACCCAGTTACATTGTGACGTTTGGTACACCCAAAGCACTCTTACGGTATCCGGGAGTTACACGATCTCATGGTCTAAGGAAAAGATACTTGACATTGGAAAAACTCTAGCAAACGAACTACACGATCTTTATGCTATGTTTAGGATTGGGTCTTGTCCATCACATCATTCTCCTAATGATGTGATCCCGTTATCAATGACATCCAATGTCCATAGTCAGGAAACCATGACTATCTGTCGATCAACGAGCTAGTCAACTAGAGGCTTACTAGGGACATGTTGGTGTCTGTTATTCACACATGTATTACGATTTCCGGATAACACAATTATAGCATGAATAAAGACAATTATCATGAACAAGGAAATATAATAATAATGCTTTTATTATTGCCTCTAGGGCATATTTCCAATAGTCTCCCACTTGCACTAGAGTCAATAATCTAGTTACATTGTGATGAATCGAACACCCATGGAATTCTGGTGTTGATCATGTTTTGGTCTAGGGAGAGGTTTAGTCAACGGATCTGCTACATTTAGGTCCGTATGTACTTTACAAATATCTATGTCTGCATCTTGAACATTTTCACAAATGGAGTTGAAGCGACGCTTGATGTGCCTTGTCTTCTTGTGAAACCTGGGCTCCTTGGCGAGTGCTATAGCTCCAGTGTTGTCACAGAAGAGCTTGATCGGCCCCGACGCATTGGGTATGACTCCTAGGTCGGTGATGAACTCCTTCACCCAGATTGCTTCATGTGCTGCCTCCGAGGCTGCCATGTACTCCGCTTCACATGTAGATCCCGCCACAACACTCTGCTTGCAACTGCACCAGCTTACTGCCCCACCATTCAAAATATACACGTATCCGGTCTGTGACTTAGAGTCATCCAGATCTGTGTCGAAGCTAGCGTCGACGTAACCCTTTACGACGAGCTCTTCGTCACCTCCATAAACGAGAAACATTTCCTTAGTCCTTTTCAGGTACTTCAGGATATTCTTGACCGCTGTCCAGTGTTCCTTGCCGGGATTACTTTGGTACCTTCCTACCAAGCTTATGGCAAGGTTTACATCAGGTCTGGTACACAGCATGGCATACATAATAGAACCTATGGCTGAGGCATAGGGGATGACACTCATCTCTTCTATATCTTCTGCCGTGGTTGGGCATTGAGCTAAGCTCAGTTTCATACCTTGTAACACAGGCAAGAACCCCTTCTTAGATTGATCCATATTGAACTTCTTCAATATCTTATCAAGGTATGTGCTTTGTGAAAGACCTATGAGGCGTCTTGATCTATCTCTATAGATCTTGATGCCTAATATATAAGCAGCTTCTCCAAGGTCCTTCATTGAAAAACTCTTATTCAAGTAGGCCTTAATGCTGTCCAAGAGTTCTATATCATTTCCCATCAAAAGTATGTCATCTACATATAATATGAGAAATGCTACAGAGCTCCCACTCACTTTCTTGTAAACGCAGGCTTCTCCATAAGTCTGTGTAAACCCAAACGCTTTGATCATCTCATCAAAGCGAATGTTCCCACTCCGAGATGCTTGCACCAGCCCATAAATCGAGCGTTGGAGCTTGCACACCTTGTCAGCATTCTTAGGATCGACAAAACCTTCCGTCTGCATCATATACAATTCTTCCTTAAGGAAACCATTAAGGAATGCCGTTTTGACGTCCTTTTGCCATATCTCATAATCGTAGAATGCGGCAATTGCTAACATGATTCGGATGGACTTCAGCTTCGCTACCGGTGAGAAAGTCTCATCGTAGTCAACCCCTTGAACTTGTCGATAACCCTTAGCGACAAGCCGAGCTTTATAGATGGTCACATTACCATCTGCGTCTGTCTTCTTCTTAAAGATCCATTTATTTTCTATGGCTCGCCGTTCAACAGGCAAGTCAGTCAAAGTCCATACTTCGTTTTCATACATGGATCCTATCTCGGATTTCATGGCTTCTAGCCATTTGTCGAAATCCGGGCCCGCCATCCCTTCTTCATAGTTCGAGGGTTCACCGTTGTCTAACAACATGATTTCCAAGACAGGGTTGCCGTACCACTCTGGTGCGGAACGTGTCCTTGTGGACCTTCGAAGTTCAGTAGCAACTTGATCAGAAGTTTCATGATCATCATCATTAACTTCCTCTCTAGTCGGTGCAGGCACCTCAGGAAAATTTTCTTGAGTTGCGCCATTTTCCGGTTCAAGAGGTAACACTTCATCAAGTTCTACTTTCCTCCCACTTACTTCTTTCGAGAGAAACTCCTTCTCTAGAAAGCATCCATTCCTGGCAACAAAGATCTTGCCTTCGGATCTGAGGTAGAAGGTATACCCAACAGTTTCTTTAGGATATCCTATGAAGACGCATTTTTCCGACTTGGGTTCGAGCTTTTCAGGTTGAAGTTTCTTGACATAAGCATCGCATCCCCAAACTTTTAGAAACGACAACTTAGGTTTCTTACCAAACCATAATTCAAACGGTGTCGTCTCAACGGATTTCGACGGAGCCCTATTTAAAGTGAATGCGGCAGTCTCTAAAGCATAGCCCCAAAAAGATAGCGGTAAATCGGTAAGAGACATCATAGATCGTACCATATCTAATAGAGTGCGATTACGACGTTCGGACACACCGTTACGCTGAGGTGTTCCAGGCGGCGTGAGTTGTGAAACTATTCCACATTTTCTTAAGTGTGTGCCAAATTCGTGACTCAAGTATTCTCCTCCACGATCTGATCGTAGAAACTTGATTTTCCTGTCACGTTGATTCTCAACCTCACTCTGAAATTCCTTGAACTTTTCAAAGGTTTCAGACTTGTGTTTCATTAAGTAGACATATCCATATCTACTCAAGTCATCAGTGAGGGTGAGAACATAACGATAGCCACCACGAGCCTCAACGCTCATTGGACCGCACACATCAGTATGTATGATTTCCAATAGGTTGGTTGCTCGCTCCATTGTTCCTGAGAACGGAGTCTTGGTCATTTTACCCATGAGGCATGGTTCGCACGTGTCAAATGATTCATAAACAAGAGACTCTAAAAGTCCATCTGCATGGAGCTTCTTCATGCGTTTGACACCTATGTGACCAAGGCGGCAGTGCCACAAGTATGTGGGACTATCATTATCAACCTTACATCTTTTGGTACTCACACTATGAATATGTGTAGCATTACGCTCGAGATTCATTAAGAATAAACCATTCACCATAGGAGCATGACCATAAAACATATCTCTCATATAAATAGAACAACCATTATTCTCGGATTTAAATGAGTAGCCATCTCGAATTAAACGAGATCCAGATACAATGTTCATGCTCAAAGCTGGCACTAAATAACAATTATTAAGGTTTAAAACTAATCCCGAAGGTAAATGAAGAGGCAGCGTGCCGACGGCGATCACATCGACCTTGGAACCATTCCCGACGCGCATCGTCACCTCGTCCTTAGCCAGTTTCCGCTTATTCCGCAGCTCCTGCTTTGAGTTACAAATGTGAGCAACTGCACCGGTATCAAATACCCAAGAGCTACTACGAGTACTGGTAAGGTACACATCAATTACATGTATATCACATATACCTTTTGTTTTGCCGACCTTCTTGTCCGCTAAGTATTTGGGGCAGTTCCGCTTCCAGTGACCGCTTCCCTTGCAATAAAAGCACTCAGTCTCGGGCGTGGGTCCATTCTTTGGCTTCTTCCCGGCAGCTTGCTTGCCAGGCGCGGCAACTCCCTTGCCGTCCTTCTTGAAGTTCTTCTTACCCTTGCCCTTCTTGAACTTAGTGGTTTCATTGACCATCAACACTTGATGTTCCTTCTTGACTTCTACCTCTGCTGATTTCAGCATTGCAAATACTTCAGGAATGGTCTTTTCTATCCCCTGCATATTGAAGTTCATCACAAAGCTCTTATAGCTTGGTGGAAGCGACTGGAGGATTCTGTCAATGACCGCGTTATCCGGGAGATTAACTCCCAGCTGAGTCAAGCGGTTATGCAACCCAGACATAGTGAGTATGCGCTCACTGATAGAACTGTTTTCCTCCATCTTACTGCTGAAGAACTTGTCGGAGACTTCATATCTCTCGACCCAAGCATGAGCTTGAAAAACCATTTTCAGCTCTTCGAACATCTCATATGCTCCATGTCTCTCAAAATGCTTTTGGAGCCCCGGCTCTAAACTGTAAAGCATGCCGCACTGAACGAGGGAGTAGTCATCAGCACGTGTCTGCCAAGCGTTCATAACGTCTTGGTTCTGTGGGACGGGAGCTTCACCTAGCGGTGCTTGTAGGACATAATCTTTCTTGGCAGCTATGAGGATGATCCTCAGGTTCCGGACCCAGTCCGTGTAGTTGCTGCCACCGTCTTTCAGCTTGGTTTTCTCTAGGAATGCGTTGAAGTTGAGGACTACGTTGGCCATTTGATCTACAAGATATATTGTAAAGATTTTAGACTAAGTTCATGATAATTAAGTTCATATAATCAATGAACTCCCACTTAGATAGACATCCCTCTTCTAGTCATCTAAGTATAACATGATCCGAGTCAACTAGGCCGTGTCCGATCATCACGTGAGACGGACTAGTCAACGTCGATGAACATCTTCATGTTGATCGTATCTTCTACACAATTCATGCTCGACCTTTCGGTCTTCTGTGTTCCGAGGCCATGTCTATACACATGCTAGGCTCGTCAAGTCAACCTAAGTGTTTGCATGTGTAAATCTGTCTTACACCCGTTGTATGTGAACGTTAGAATCTATCACACCCGATCATCACGTGGTGCTTCAAAACAACGAACTGTCGCAACGGTGCACAGTTAGGGGGAACACTTTCTTAAAATTATTATGAGGGATCATCTTATTTACTACCGTCGTTCTAAGTAAACAAGATGCAAAACATGATAAACACCACATGCAATCAAATAATAATAGTGACATGATATGGCCAATATCACATAGCTCCTTTGATCTCCATCTTGGGGCTCCATGATCATCTTGTCACCGGCTTGACACCATGATCTCCATCATCATGATCTCCTTCATCGTGTCTCCATGAAGTTGCTCGCCAACTATTACTTCTACTACTATGGCTAACGTGTTTAGCAATAAAGTAAAGTAATTTACATGGCGTTTCTCAATGACACGCAGGTCATACAAAAAATAAAGACAACTCCTATGGCTCCTGCCGGTTGTCATACTCATCGACATGCAAGTCATGATTCCTATTACAATAGCATGAACATCTCATACATCACATATATGTCATTCATCATTCATCACAACTTTGGCCATATCATATCACAAAGCACTTGCTGCAAAAACAAGTTAGACGTCCTCTAATTGTTGTTGCAAGTTTTTACATGGCTGAAGTCGGGTTCTAGCAAGAACGTTTTCTTACCTACGCGAAAGCCACAACGTGATTTGTCAACTTCTATTTACCCTTCATAAGGACCCTTTTCATCGAATCCGCTCCAACTAAAGTAGGAGAGACAGACACCCGCCAGCCACCTTATGCAACTAGTGCATGTTAGTTGGTGGAACCGGTCTCACGTAAGCGTACGTGTAAGGTTGGTCCGAGTCGCTTCATCCCGCAATACCGTTGAAGCAAGATAAGACTAGTAGCGGCAAGAAAGTTGACAACATCTACGCCCACAACAAATTGTGTTCTACTCGCGCAAGAAGAAATACGCATAGACCTAGCTCATGATGCCACTGTTGGGGAACGTTGCAGAAAACAAAAAATTTCCTGCGGTTTCACCAAGATATATCTATGAGTTCATCTAGCAACGAGTCATCGGATGCATCTACATACCTTTGTAGATCATGAGCGGAAGCGTTCAAAGAACGTGGATGAAGTAGTCATACACGACGTGATCCAAATCACCGGAGATCCTAGCGCCGAACGGACGGCACCTCCGCGTTCAACACACGTACGGTCAGCGTAATGTCTCCTTCTTCTTGATCCAGCAAGAGGGAAGAAGAGGTTGAGGAAGATGGCTCCAGCAGCAGCACGACGGCGTGGTGATGGTGGAGCTGCAGAACTCTGTCAGGGCTTCGCAAAGCACTATGGAGGAAGAGGAGGTGTTGGAGAGGGAGAAGGAGGCAACCAAAGGCGTGGATGAAACAGCCCTCCTTCCCCCACTATATATAGAAGGGCCTAGGGGGGGGGGGCGCCGGCCCTAGGAGATCCAATCTCCTAGGGGGGCGGCGGCCAAGGGAGGTTTCCCTCCCCCCCAAGGCACCTAGGGGTTGCCTTCCACTAGTAGGACTCCTCCCCTTTGGAAACCCTAGGCGCATGGGCCCCTTGGGGATGGTGCCCTTGGCCCATGTAGGCCAAGGCGCACCCCCCACAGCCCATGTGGCCCCCCGGGGCAGGTGGCCCCACCCGGTGGACCCCCGGGACCCATCCGGTGGTCCCGGTACAATACCGGTGACCCTGAAACTTGTCCCGATGGCCAAAATAGCACTTCCTATATATAATTCTTTACTTCCGGACCATTCTGGAACTCCTCTGACGTCCGGGATCTCATCCGGGACTCCGAACAACATTCGGGTTACTACATAAACATATCCCTACAACCCTAGCGTCACCGAACCTTAAGTGTGTAGACCCTACGGGTTCGGGAGACATGTAGACATGACCGAGACGACTCTCCGGTCAATAACCAACAGCGGGATCTGGATACCCATGTTGGCTCCCACATACTCCACGATGATCTCATCGGATGAACCATGATGTCGAGGATTCAAGTAACCCCGTATACAATTCCCTTTGCCAATCGGTATGTTACTTGCCCGAGATTCGATCGTCGGTATCTCAATACCTCGTTCAATTTTGTTACCGGCAAGTCAGTTTACTCATACCGTAATGCATGATCCCGTGACCAGACACTTGGTCACTTTGAGCTCATTATGATGATGCATTACCGAGTGGGCCCAGTGATACCTCTCCGTCATACGGAGTGACAAATCCCAGTCTTGATCCGTGTCAACCCAAAAGACACTTTCAGAGATACCCGTAGTATACCTTTATAGTCACCCAGTTACGTTGTGACGTTTGGTACACCCAAAGCACTCTTACGGTATCCGGGAGTTACACGATCTCATGGTCTAAGGAAAAGATACTTGACATTGGAAAAACTCTATCAAACGAACTACACGATCTTTATGCTATGTTTAGGATTGGGTCTTGTCCATCACATCATTCTCCTAATGATGTGATCCCGTTATCAATGACATCCAATGTCCATAGTCAGGAAACCATGACTATCTGTCGATCAACGAGCTAGTCAACTAGAGGCTTACTAGGGACATGTTGGTGTCTGTTATTCACACATGTATTATGATTTCCGGATAACACAATTATAGCATGAATAAAGACAATTATCATGAACAAGGAAATATAATAATAAATCTTTTATTATTGCCTCTAGGGCATATTTCCAACACCACCATGTCTAGACCCCAAACTGCGAAAGGCCACGCAATTGGGATAGTCTTGAGTGCAGAAGCCGGCTGGTGCGGCTTGGAGCTGAACTTCTGGCACCCTTTGCATTTTTGGACCAATTCCTTGCCCTCTTCTAAGGCAGTCATCCAGAAGAAACCATGTTGAAAGGCTTTTGCCACAAGTGCTCTTGAAGCCGCATGGTGGCCGCACTCGCCTTGATGGATGTATTTGAGAATTGCTTGGCCTTACTCTGGCTCTACGCAGCGCTGGTAGACACCAGTGACACTGCGCCTGACCAGCTCTCTATTGACTATGGTGTAGGCTGCCGCCCACCGTTGTACTTGCTGAGCTGAGGTCTCATCAGTCGGTAGCTCTTTGCTCACCAGGAATTTGAGGATGGGCTGGGCCCATGAGGGTGCTGCTATTTCTTCGACTGCCAGAACCGCGACTTGGACGAGGGCGGTTCGGCTGGGAGGCGGCGGGTTGGAGTCAACAACCGCTTGCTGGGTTAATGAAGTCCCTAGGCCGACTGGCGCGGCGCTTTGGTCGAGTTCTGGAGTCTTTGAGTCTCCCGCCGCAGTCCCCGGGCCAAGTTCGACTGTGGCGGCTTTTGAGCCATCTACCAAAATCCCTGTACCGTCTGCCGGGGCTCTGGAGTCGGATCCGACATCTTCGGGAGTAGCCGGCACAAAGATGGAGTCTGATTCTGGTGAAGGCTTGACAGACGGCTTGAGGAGGCGTTGAAGGGCGACGCCGGATGGTATTGCTTGGCGGGTAGAGCCGATTCGTGCCAAGGCGTCTGCTTGGTCGTTGTCGTTTCTTGGCACATGGAGGAACTCGCACCCTTCAAAATACCCGCTGAGTTGCTGCACGAGGAAATGGTAACTCGCCATGTTTGCATCTTCCGCGTCCCAGTCGCTAGATGACTGCTGGACCACTAAGTCCGAGTCGCCATAACACAAGATCCGGCGGATGCCAAGTTCTTTGGCAAGCCGGAGCCCATGAATGAGCGCCTCATACTCGGCGACGTTGTTGGAGGCGGCAAAATGGATTTGTAGTGCGTATTTGAGCTTGTCACCTTTAGGAGAGGTGAGGACGACGCCGGCTCCCAAGTCGGTGCGCATCTTGGAGCCGTCGAAATGCAACCGCCAATGGGTGGAGTCAGGCGCTGGAGGTCGGTATTGGGTCTCGGCCCAGTCGACGAGGAAGTCGGCCAGTGCTTGTGACTTGATGGCGGTGCGGGGCTAGTAGTGGATGTTGTAGGGAGCCATCTCTATGGCCCACTTGGCCACTCGGCCAGAAGCATCTCGGCTTCCGATGATCTCGGCAAGTGGGGCCGTGCAGACCACAGTGATCGGATGCTCTTGAAAGTAAGGCTTCAATTTCTTGGCAGTAAAGTGTATGCCATAGCACATCTTCTGGTAGTGGGGGTAGTTTTGCTTGGAGGTCGACAGTACTTTGCTCAGGTAATATACCGGTCTCTGGACAGGTAGTGCCTTGCCTTCCTCCTTGCGTTCCACTACAATGACCGTGCTGACTACCTGGTTGGTGGCGGCGATGTACAGGACCATAGGTTCCTTGGGAGTCGGAGCCGCCAGGACGGGTGGAGTAGTTAGCATCTTCTTCAACTGGAGAAAAGCTTCGTCCGCCTTATGGTTCCACTCGAAAAAAGTGGTCTTCTTCATGAGTTGGTATAAGGGGAGAGCTTCCTCGCCCAGCCGATTGATGAATCGGCTGATGGACGCCAAGCAGCCGGTGAACTTTTGCACATCCAGCAGTCGGTTGGGTACCTCCATTCTCTCAATGGCCTTGATCTTTACAGGGTTGCACTCTATGCCGCGTTCAGAGACCAGGAACCCAAGGAGCTGGCCGGCTGGTACCCCGAAGACACACTTCTCAGGATTGAGCTTGATCTGGAATCGTCGCAGGTTCACAAAGGTCTCCTTGAGGTCTTCCAGCAGTGTTCCATGCTTTTCCGTCTTCACCACCACGTCATCCACGTAGACGTGGGCGTTCCTGCCGAGCTACTTGAGGAGGCACTTCTGCATGCAACGTTGAAAGGTGGCGCCAGCATTCCTTAAGCCGAACGTCATGGTGAGGTAGCAGAAGGCTCCAAACGGCGTGATGAAGGCAGTCTTCAGTCTGTCAGCCGGGTTCAGCTTGATCTAGTGATATCCTGAGTATGCATCCAAAAAACTCAACAGCTCGCATCCGGCTGTGGAGTCTATCACCTGATCAATTCTTGGTAGAGCAAACGGGTCCTTAGGGCTGGCCTTGTTGAGGCTCGTGTAGTCAGTACACATTCGCCAATGCTTGTTCTTGTTCAGTACTAGGACCGGATTAGCTAGCCATTCTGGAAAGAATACTTCCATAATGAAGCCGGCTGCTAGGAGTCGGGCTATCTCTTCTCCGACAACTCTTCTCTTCTCTTCTGATAAGCGGCGCAGGGGCTGCCTGACCGGCTTTGCATCAGATTGGACATGTAACTTGTGCTCGGCGAATTCCGTCGGTACACCTGGCATGTCTTTGGGGGACCATGCGAAGATGTCCCGATTCTCATGGAGGAAATCGA
This sequence comes from Triticum monococcum, assembly GCA_034509565.1. NCBI lineage: Eukaryota > Viridiplantae > Streptophyta > Magnoliopsida > Poales > Poaceae > Triticum > Triticum monococcum. Next base: position 515,790,022 of record CM067846.1, read on the forward strand.
CGAGATCGCCTTCCTATTTGCTGTCGAGGTTCGCGCCTACGACAGCGTACCTCTTTGGGTGCTCCGGATCCAAGGGTATCTTCTTTGTCTCTTTGGCCGGCTTGAACGAACCCTCAGCCTCCGACTCCTTTGGGTTTCGCGATACCTCTGGCTGCTTGCCGGCCATCGCCACAACTTGCTCAAGGAGCCGCTTATCGGCCGTGATCACCAGGGACTCGGCTCTCCGACTGCTCTCAGCCGCACAGGCAGACGACTTCCGGTATTCACCGGCTACAGTCAGAATTCCCCTGGAACTGGGCATCTTCATTTTGAGGTGGGCGTAGTGGGGGACCGCCATGAACTTGGCCAAGGCGGGTCGGCCGAGTAGCGCATGGTATGGGCTCTCAATGACCACCACCTCAAACCAAACCGACTCTCGGCGGAAGTGATCTTTGTCTCCGAAGAGGACGTCCATCAAAATCTTGCCGATTGGTGAGAAGGAAAGCCCAGGAACAATGCCGTGGAACACAGTCTGGCTGTTCTAAAGCTGTCTTTGTTTGATTCCTAACTTCTCCATGGTGTCCTTGTACAGGATATTGATGCTGCTGCCTTCGTCTATTAGAACTCGCGAAAAACGCGTGGCTCGTCTATCCGTAGCAAAGGTGGCATCCAAGACCAAGGCATAGGAGCCCGGACTCAGCATCACCTCTGGGTGGTTAGCCCTGCTCCAGCTGATGGGCCTCTAGGACCAGTGCATCAACTCTGGCGTCTCTGATGGTACTGCATTCACCTCTTGTCGCTGCAGCCGCCTGCTGCGTCGATCATCGGCCATGCTGGTAAACACCACGTAGGCCCCGTGTTCTTCAGAGTATTCGTCTTGTGCTGTGCCGACTGGCCTGACAGCCGGCTGCTGAGGCAGAGGTGGAGGCAGCTGCCCAGCAGGCGGGGGAGGCAGGAGGTCGTCTCCCTTGTTGATCCTGATGAGCCAGTGGCACTTCCGGGTGGTGTGATTCGACGGCTTTGCGCCTCTATGGAACTTGCAAGGTCCATCCAGAGTCTGCTCGTAGGAGAAGGCCGGCAACCAGTTGGGCTTGCCGCCTTTCTGTCGCTTGGGCGGAGGCTGCCCGTCCGGCTGCTGGGCTTCAACAGTCGCGACCTGCCGGCTGCTGGAAGCCGGCAGTGGGGCCTTGCGCTTGTGGTCGCCCTGCTATTGTCGCTGATTGGTGTCTCCCGCCGGAGTTCTTGAAGCTTGAGGGGCCACTTTGCCAGCTGTGTTAAATTGAGTCTCCGCCTTCATGGAGGAGTCGGCCGTGGCGTACTTGTCCGCTATGATCAGCAGCTCGTCAAGGGTTTCTGGCTCGTCGCATAGGAGCTTGTGCTTGAGGAGGGTGCCTTCTCTGCACTCGGCTGTGAAGTACTTGATGGCCTGCACCTTGTGCACGCCCTCGTAGGAGTTCCGAAGCTCGGCCCAACACGTGAGGTAGTCGCGAGTCGACTCGTCGGGACCTTGCACGCACAAGGAGAGCTGACGAGGCTTGGGAGGACGCTTGTACGTGCTGGTGAAGTTGCGGACGAACGCTTCGGTGAAGTCGACCCAGCTGTTGATGCTGCGGAGCTTCAGGCTATTCAGCCATGTCCGTGCCGTGCCCTGGAGCATGAGCGAAACGTATTTTACGGCGACACGCTTGTTGCCATTTGCTATGTTGACAGCCGTGGAGTAGTCGACCAGCCAGTCTACCGGCTTCACGGGGCCGGTATACTTGGGTGTGTCTCTTGGGAGCGTGAACCCTCTGGGAAAGGGCTCGTCTCGAATGCAGGGTCCGAAACAAGGCGGACCCAACTCGTCTTCTTCTTCCAGCGCTAGGGATCGGTGAAGTCGGTCGATCCGGTGGCGGGCGTCATTTTCTCCGAGTCCCTCTCGGCGGCCAAGGCGATCGCCGAGAGTCCGATGGTCAATAGGCAGCGGGGAGACTCGCCTCTCCTTGCGAGGAGGAGGAGGGGGACAGTCGTCCCGTCGTTCCACTGCTCTCGGGCGGCCGTCTCGGATGCGCTCTATGGTAATGTGAGTCCGATTGTGGCTGACAGCCGGATCCTTGTCTCTTCTTCCTCGGGCACCGACCGTCGGCGTCCGAGATGTCGCACCTTGATCTCGGCGAAGGTCGTCATTTTGCCGCTGCGGCGCCTCCGTGCGGAAGCCGGCCTCGTTCTGCACGGCAGCCGCGTCGAGGAGCCGCTGGACTCGCTCCATCATCAGGCGGCATTCTTCCCCTCGAAATTGTCCAGCTCGCCCGCCGCTGCCTGGGCGGCTCGAATGTTCTCCGCTGCTATAGCGTACACAGGGCGGCTGGCCCCAAACAGGTTGGCGATGGCTACGCCACGCTGCTGGACCGCGCCAAGGCGGCTGGGCCCTGCCAGGGCTGGTGAGCCGCCAACGGCACGATCCATCTCCTGCTGGTAGGCTTCTGACAAGCGTCTCATGCTAGCCAGCTTCTTCGTGCCTTCGACGAGCTGAAGGTGGCGCGCCTCCAATGTCTCTGCGTCAGCGTCTTCCGAAATGGGCACAGTTAGGTCTTGTAGCGCCGCGCCGAGTAAGTCGTGCGCTCCTCCGCCGGGGAGCTCGTCATGACTGATGACGAGCACCTCGGTGACGGTGCTTCCGTCGCTCTCCGCGCAAGGGAGAGGTTCGTCATAGACCACCACATTAGTGGGGAACGCGTCGAGCGACGCGGTGCTGGAGTCGACCAGCACCGGTTCGGTGGAGCCTACAGACTCCAAGTCTATGGCAGGCTCGCCAGAAACGTGGAGTTGATCGAGGAGGCCCACGAGGAGGCTCTCGGAGCCGCCCGTGCCTGCGTTGGATGCAGGTTCGTCGGAGAGGCGAACCTCTCCGACAAGTTTGGCGAGGCAACTGGCTGCGCAGGCGATCTCAATGCCACGCAGCGCATCGGTGCAAACTCCGTCTGGCGTGCCTGGCTGGCTGTGCTCGCCTGGGAGGAAAAGGGTTCCCGTCCAGAACAGGTCTCCGGACGGCGGTGCACCAGGCCCCAAGGCGGGCGCCAAATGTCGGGGGTTGGGTGCGAAATATGCCAAAGGATGGCTTATCATGGTGGGGGCGAGTAGAACGTCGCCTGGAAACGGGATGAGGTGAAGTCATGCACGCCGGCGAATCTTACCCAGCTTCAGGGCTCTCCGGGGAGATAATACCCCTACTGCTGCTCTGCGGGGTCTCCGCATGATCACTATGGCAAAGTGTTTACACGATTGCTCCTTGAGTTGTTTCCTGGAGGTAGGAGAGGGCAGGGCTAGCTCTCTCCCTCCTATATGATCTGGTCTAGAGCTAATGGCTTCCAACCCTTTGTATGGGTGCCCTAGGGTTTATATAGGCCTACCCCCTAGGGGTACAATGGTAATCCGGCTGGGCGTGGGCCCAGCCGTCAGTTCCTCTGGCCTCCGTCTTCTTGGCCAATTGCTGGGGCCCGCCGGCCGGTGGGCCCCGCCGACTGGTCTAGTACGGAGCCGACAGGCCGCGTCCGCCGCGGGCGGGTCTTGCCGACTGCTGATTACTATTGCCGTGCTTCTGATGACGCGGGCTTGATCATTGAGTCGTGGCAACAGCCCCGCCGCCTGGCGGGCGATCACTATTGCCACTCTCCATCACATCTGATTAATGGCGCGTGGGCCCCCGGGGGAGTGCTTGGCTGACTCCGGGAGCCGACTGGCAGCGCACTTGCTGTCTCCTGGGGTCTCACTGACTGATGGGACCCGCTGCCTCCGGGCCGTACAGACAAGCCGTCGTGGGCGCTGGATTCGGTCATGCGGTGCTGATGTCAGGGCCGGCACGGCAACAGTGTCACGCCACACGGAGATCTCCCCGGGTACGGCGTACTGTGCCCATGCCTGCCCTTGGTAAGGGGTGGGAGCAGGCTTTACTGTAGCCACTCCCCGGTCCTGTCCCTCCCGATGAGGACATGGGTTTGTTGGAGTCGCAGGCCGACTCCCCAAAGCTGGCTTCTCTGGAAGTCGCCAGTCAGGAGTCGGCTTACCCTGAAGTCATCCCTGGGACTCGGCCATGAGTGGGCAGTCGGCCGTCTTGCCGTCGACTCTTTAGAAGGCGGCTCTTCACCCTGGGGTCTTAAGGGGCGCAGCCTACCCCAATGTCTTGAAAGGTTCTGGGGCTCGGGTTGGCCTACCCGTGGCCCATTACTCCGACAAGTGCCACATGGGTTTCCCTCGATACTGGAGTGGCTGCACCCCCCACATTATACATATTGACATAACCTCGACTATTTTCAGTCCTGATTTGGCCAACATTTTTATGCTACTCATCAGGTAAAGGACCTCTTTGTTATCTTCCACCTGGGGGCTCTGAGGGCGCCAGCTGCAGCGTTTCTTCGAAGGGGCATTGTTAAACTCAGGAAGACCCATCCGAATAGGGTCCGGAAGGGGGACGTCCTCCATATAAAACCACTCCGAAGGCCAGTCTTCGGATGTCTTCTTCGAAGTACCGGACAGGTATCCGGTCCCGGCGATGCGCCATATTTCGGCTCCCCCCACTTGATATATTGACCCCTCCTATGTACGGGGTACTAGGCAAAATAGCCTCTTCCATAGCTCGAAATGAGCTTCGCAGCCCAGAAACAGCTCGCGAAAGGTGACGTAGCCAGGGATGTGTAATATGGAGGCGGTAGTAAAGTTATGCAGCTGGAGGACGTAGAACTCCAGGAGCCTGCAGAGGAACAGATGGATTGGAAATCCGAGTCCCCTCAATAAGTAAGGGACAAGGCATACCCGCTCCCCTGGATGGGTTGGGAAAGCTCTCCGCTTGCTCCCCGCCATTATAAGTGGCTAGTCCAGCTCGGATGGGGACCATATACGCAGGAGGGAGAAACCCCTGGGTCTGTAACTCTACTAATTGGCTAAGGGGGACGGAACACTTCTCCCAAATGCCTGGCTTAGTGCTACGGGAGCGAGAGGAGGAGCTGCGATGGCCGGCCATGGTGGGATGGACTTTTTCGGGCGCGCTTCGATGGATACTCGCTGTGGGAGGATGGTGTGATCTGGATCAGAGGATCCCCGACTCTTTAAATAGACAATTTGCTTACATGGTTAGGGTGGAAAATGTAAAAATGCCCTGACTTCTCGCATTCACTCGACACGTGGAAGATAGCCATTATTAAATCACAGAAGCCGAGGAGTGCAACATTCATGGGAAGCCGGACACTACTCGTTACGACAGGTACTCGGGATTTGAAGAAGAACCCGCCTTGCAATGCCAAAAACACTCTGCGCGCCGGACTCATCATCAATGAAGCCTGGTTCAGGGGCTACTGAGGGAGTCCTGGATTAGGGGGTCCTTAGACAGCCGGACTATTGGACTATGAAGATACAAGATTGAAGACTTCGTCCCGTGTCCGGGTGGGACTCTCCCTTGCGTGGAAGGAAAGCTTGGCAATTCGGATATGTAGATCTCCTCCCTTGTAACCGACTCTGTGTAACCCTAGACCCCTCCGATGTCTATATAAACCGGAGGGTTTAGTCCGTAGGACAACAACAATCATAATCATAGGCTAGCTTCTAGGGTTTAGCCTCTATGATCTCGTGGTAGATCAACTCTTGTAATACTCATATCATCAATGTCAATCAAGCAGGAAGTAGGGTATTACCTCCATCGAGAGGGCCTGAACCTGGGAAAACATTTTGTCCCCCGCCTCCTATTACCATCAGCCTTAGACGCACAGTTCGGGACCCTTACCCGAGATCCGCCGGTTTTGACACCGACAGCGACCCCAACCTCCGCTCTGGCTTTAAATCCGAAGCGCTCCACTAGGTCTGAAGATGGGATTCCCGAGCCCGCCGGACTCTCTACGACTATTAAGCCTAGTACGGGAGAGCCGGAGGAAACAGCGTCACCGGTAATCATCATGAAGCTAGACTCTCCTCCGAACACTGGCTCTGAACCCTCGGAGTGCGCATCATGTGAGCTCGGCCAAGGAGTTTCCTTCCCGCCGTACTCCACGAACTCTCTTCTCCCTGGCCAAACCTCGCCTTTAAACGAGGCTCTGGACTTAATGCGATCCCTCGTCATTACAGAGGGGCAATGTCCGAACTACGCCCAACCTAGACTAGGGGCTGAGAGCGGGGAATTTTACGTCGCACCTACCACCCACTTCATAGCCACCGTCGAGGACTTAACCGACATGCTCGATCACGGCTCCGAAGACATCGATGGTATGGACAACAATGCCGGAGAAGAGCAGGCCCAAAACCCACCGTTTACTGGACGCTGGATGGCCACCTCTTCGTATGACGTGTACATGGTGGATACACCCAAAGAGGGTAACGTCGATGATGAGAAAAATCCAGTTAATGATACACGTCCTGAGACTTAACCAAAGCACCAACATCAAAGGCGCCGCTCTAAATCACGCCGTGGAAAAGAAAGCAACACCGGCAACGGAAATGATAACACTCCGGAGAATGCCGAAGACCCAGACGCCCCCGCCGAACCAACATACGAACATGACGATAGGGAGGAGGGGCAGGGTAAACCTGACGAGCCAGTCAGAAATGAGGACTCGGAGGACATTAATTATATGCCACCCTCCGAAGATGAAATAAGCCTCGACGACTATGACTTCATCGTGCCAGAGGAGCCCCTCGAGCAAGAACGCTTTAAGCAACAGCTCATCGCAACCGCGAGGAGCCTAAAAAGGAAACAGCAATGGCTTCAAGCCGAATAGGATACTCTCAACGACAGATAGGCTAATGTCTTGGCAGCCGAGGAATATGGCCTCGCACGACCAACCAAAAGCTACCCGAAGCGCAAGTTGTTACCCCAGTTCAACGTTGAGGCGTGGAAGCCCCTAACATCAGCGCGTAACGCAGACGATAAACCAAACCGGCCACCGCATGGCCGAGACAGAACGACTACCCAAGCCAAACGCCAGCCCACATTACCCCACCATAAAGGCAAGGAGACAGTGGCCCAGGATTACACCTACGACCTACGACAGAACCTAGACACTAGGGCAGGCCTAGCCAAGTCAATCTACGGGTCAAGGGGACGTTCCCGAACACGAGAGGATGGCTATCAGGCGCGACGTGCTCAACACAACCTCACTTAGGGTGAAAACCGCATAGGGACATCCATCAAACTCCGTCGTGATGTCGGCCTTTATAGAGGCGTCGCACACCCCCTGTGCTTCACCGAGGAAGTAATGGAACACGAATTCCCAGAAGGGTTTAAACCTATGAATATTGAATCATATGATGGAACAACCGACCCCGCAGTATGGATTGAGGAAATTTTTCTCCATATCCACATGGCCCGCGGTGATGATCTTTATGCCATCAAATACTTCCCACTAAAATTAAAGGGACCAGCCCGACAATGGCTAAACAGCCTCCCGGAGAACTCCATTGGCAACTGGAAAGACTTGTAAGACGCCTTTCGTGACAACTTCCGAGGTACATATGTCCGGCCCCCGAATGCCGATGACCTCAGTCACATCATCTCACAGCCCGGAGAGTCAGCCAGGAAACTCTAGACTAGGTTCCTAATTAAAAAGAACCAAATTGTCAACTGTTCGGACACCGAAGCCCTCGCAGCCTTTAAACATAGCGTTCGAGATGAGTGGCTCGCCCGTCACCTTAGCCAAGAAAAACCTAAGTCCATGGCAGCTCTTACCTCACTAATGACCCGCTTTTGCGCGGGAGAAGATAGCTGGCTTGCTCGTAGAAGCAATAGCACCAGCGATCCCGGCACCTCCGAAGCCAGCGACGCCAACGGCAAGCCACGACAGAATAAAAACAAGCGTCGAAACAATAACGCAGGAACCCAAGACACGGTGGTCAACGTCTGATTCAGTGGCCCCAAATCCGGTCAATGGAAGAAGCCATTCAAGGCAAACAGAGATGGTCCATCTAGTTTAGATAGTATACTAGATCGGTCCTGTCAGATTCATGGCAGCCCTGACAAACCCGCTAACCATACCAACAGAAATTGCTGGGTTTTCAAACAAGCGGGCAAGCTCAATGCCGAACACAAAGGGAAGGGGCCGCCCAGTGATAGCGAAGACGAAGAGACTCACCAACCAAACAACGGGGGATAGAAGCAATGTCCCCCCGAAGTCAAAACAGTAAACATGCTATATGTGACGCATATCCCTACAAGGGAGCGCAAGCGCACACTACGAGACATCTATGCCATAAGACTGGTCGCCCCAAAATTTAACCCATGGACGGCCTACTCGATCACTTTTGATCACAAGGACCACCCAACCAATATCCGTCATGGAGGTTCGACAACTCTGGTACTCAATCCAATTATCTATGGATTCCATCTCATACGGGTCCTTATGGACGGCGGTAGTAGCCTTAATTTACTTTATCAAGACACTGTCCGCAAGATGGGCATTGACCCCTCAAGGATCAAGCCCACCACAACTACCTTCAAGGGAGTAATACCTGGCGTCGAAGCTCACTGCACGGGTTCAATCACATTGGAAGTCATCTTCGTTTCGACGGACAACTTTCGAAGCGAAGAGTAGATCTTCAATATTGTCCCGTTCTGTAGTGGCTACCATGCACTGCTCGGGCGGGCCGCTTTTGTTCCTTTCAATGCGGTCCCACACTACGCCTATCTAAAACTTAAAGTGCCCGGTCCACCCGGCGTTATCACGATCAACGGAAACACGGAACGCTCCCTCCATACCGAGGAGCATAACGCGGCCATCACAACCGAAGTACAAAGCGGCCCCGTCAAGCCGCATATCTCATCGGCCATTAAGCCGCCGGCCTCTATTACACAGGACCGGCCAATTCTAAAGCTGGATTAGCAGTTCCGCCTCTGTCGTTCGCCACATATACCCGCGAAGTTCGTATCACGCATGCATAATTATGCACTTAAAATACCTTGGTCATCGGCGGAGGCACAATACGAGCAGGCCTACAATACAGTTCGCCCTCCTACAACCTTTTTTCTCTTTTCTAACTATATCTTATCTTTTTCTACAGGTGAATCGAAAACGGTTCATCCTACGGACCTACAAGGACTCTTTCTGAGCTCGGTTTCATACAAATAACCAAAGATTACTCCTTTTAAGGAATACTTTTCGCTGAGGCAACGGCAGCGCAGATGTGCGACAGGAGGTCCAAAAGATTTTCTGTAGACCAAACACTCTATTTAAAACCTGTACAGAGCCTTTTTCCTCAACCTTCGACCCCTGGCATGTAAAATGGCTTGGGTAGTGGTGTTATAATCTGTAAGATTGCGTTCGACGTATCAATCAGATTCCAGTGAACATAATCCGTCTTCAGTATTTGGTTTTCCTCATAGAACTACATTTTTTGGTTGTTTCACGCACACACCTCAGCACAAATCACCAGGGGCTCGATACGGCTACATATGGGTTGCCGAAAATTCCGAACAGCTCTACAACATACTTTGGTGTCACGAGTTTGGAATTATATGCATCAGCTCCGAATCATGTCTTTGGTCAATAGTTGGGTTGCTCGGCTCCTGTGCTTACTACCTTACATTCTGTCTTATCGACTAGGGTAGTAAAGGGAGAACTACTGTGATTGTGTTTCCGGTTCACCTGGTTAAACAACTCAGTAGAGAAAACCGAAAACTGACTATCATGATGCGGCGAGAGCTGGTCAACCACTCAGAGACTTATTAGAATCTTTTGCAATTTCTTCCGTACTACACGAAGGACTGTTCTTTATTTTTTGGTCACCTATGTAACGCAACCGTATTCGGATAACCGCGTACATACCCGGGGCTACATAGTAGACCCACCGTAAAATTCCCATGGCTAAGTGAAAGTGTTAAAGCCATATAGTCCGATTGCCTAGTTCGCCGCACTTACAGCTCCGTTACAGACCAAGACGTTGGGTCAAGAGTGATCATGTGCTATTCCAAACACCCCCGTATTATATGCGAGGGGGCCAAAGCCGACGACTGGCAAACTTTTAGATTACAAAAGACGGCCGCATAGGAGGAAATAACTTTCAGGCAAAAATACGAATATAACACAACCTTAATGTATCATAATATTGTTCTCACAATTCTGATGCATTTATTCGAACATAACATCCTTCGAGCACTGACCCTCTATCAAGCGGGCGCCCTCTAGGACGTCCTCCAAATAATGCTCCGGCGTGCGATGGTCCTTGCCTCCGGGCGGGCCCTTAGCTGTAACATCGGTGGCATCCATCTTTGCCCAATACATCTTGATGCGGGCGAAGGCCATCCGGGCAGCTTCTATGCACGCCGACCGCTTGACGGCGTCGATACGCGGCACTGCATCGACAAGTCGCTGCACCAAACCAAAATAGCTGTTCGGAATGGGTTCAGCCAGCCATAGCCGGGCCACGGCGTCCTTCATGGCAGTTCTGGACATCTTGTGGAGCTCGTCCCACTGCGCCATCTGTTCGTTCAGCAACACCGGACGCCATGGCATGTTGAATTGTGACCAGAAAAGCTTCTCAGCAACACGTCCTTCCTGCACTTGGAAGAACTGCGCTGCGTCGGAGACACTCTTCGGCAGGTCCAAGAACGCGTCTGGAGAACTCCAAAATTGGTTAAGCAGAGCATACTTTGGGTCGCCGAACTTAGTCTGTAAAAGAAAGGGCTTACCAGCCGCTATCTCCCCTGCTTGCCGGATCTCCTCCCGAGCCGCTCTAGACTCGGACAGTGCTTCTCTCGCCTCTTGTAAGGCCTTGTCGAGTTCGGCTGGCTTGTCTTTGTTATCCTCCTCGAGTGATTTGCATTTGCCAGTGGCATCCTTCAGCTCTTGCTCCATGGTAGATATTCTCTCCTCGCACTGGCGCCGAGTGGCCTGTTCGACCTTTAAATCAGCAGCCGCCTTCTTGGCAGCCGCATTACTCACTCTGGCCTGCTCCTTGGCCTGGGCAAGCTCGGCCCAAAGGGTCTCAACCGCGGTAGCGCCATCTACAGTTATGCATGTCACAGTGTATAATATTCAGCTTCGTGCTCATACTATTATACATGCATAAGCGGGCTGTCCCAAAACATACCTTATGCCTCGTCGAGCCGCCTGTTAATGAGGGTAATGTCCTCATCAGCTTACTCAAGTTTATGCTTTAAATCTGCAACTTCCGCAGCTTGGGCAGTCACCTTTGACATAACAACCTGTTTTCAAATTAATTATGTTACTTCCTGAGCATATCTTTTTTTGATCCTCTGATCGCCTCCCTATGGAAACCGACTAGAGTCTCAGGGGCTACTATCTATACACAGGCGCATTTTTGCATGAAAAGAGTAGTTAAAGATATTACATTGCATACCTCGAAGCCTCTTAGCAGGATCGTGAAGGCTTCATTCAATCCGCTTCTCGTGGACAGAATCCTCTCAACTACCATACCCATTAAGGTACGATGTTCCTCTGAGATGGACGCATGTTGAAATGTGCCCATCAGTGTATCCGGCACCTCCGGATTCTCGGAGGCTGCTGCAGGAGTACAGACTCCCTTCAAAAGGGTACGCTTACTCGACCCTAGAATCGTCTTCGGCTGTAAATCGGATAGTTTGGGGCCCTCATTGTTGGTCCCCATGGGGGCTGCCTCCCCTGGACCCTTGACGGTCAAAGTATCACCTTCGGCCGCTGTCTCCATTGTCCGCCGTTCTCGGTGTCAAAACCGGCGGATCTCGGGTAGGGGGTCCCGAACTATGTGTCTGAGGTCGATGGTAACAAGAGACAAGGGACACGATGTTTACCCAGGTTCGGGCCCTCTCTATGGAGGTAATACCCTACATCCTTCTTGATTGATATTGATGAATACGAGTATTACAAGAGTTGATCTACCTCGAGATCGTAATGGCTAAACCCTAGAGGTCTAGCTTGTATGGCTATGATCATGAATCTCTCCCTCTCCGGACTAAGTCCTTCGGTTTATATAGGCACCGGGAGGATCTAGGGTTACACAAGGTCTGTTACAAAGAAAGGAATCTACATATCCGGTAGCCAAGCTTTCCTTCCATGCCAAGGAGAGTCCCATCCGGACACGGGTGCAGTCTTCGGCCTTCGTATCTTCATAGTCCGTCAGTCCGGCCCATGGTTAACAGGTCGGACGCCCGAGGACCCCTTAGTCCAGGACTCCCTCGGTAGCCCCTGAACCTGGCTTCAATGACAAGGTATCTGGCGCATAGATCTGTCTTCGGCATTGCAAGGCGGGTTCCTCCTTCCGAACTCCAAAATAGTCTTCGGACGAACAAACGTGTCCGGATCTATAACACACAACCGTAGAGAGTATAGTATTCCACGAATCCAATCGGCTGACAACTTTAGTAATGTGACGTAATGCTTCCCGGTCATTATTTCGAATCGTTTCCCGTCCCGCCGTTCCATGTTTCGGGGCGTGGTTTCATTTTTGGCACGTCTTGTCGAAGCAGAGATCGTGTCCCCTTATTGCGGGATTTTCATCAATACGAGCGTGGGTAACCCAACTGTCCCGCGGGAAAGATTCCTTATGAATAGACAGGTTCTTAGGCTTAGGAGGATGCGTTCAATACCCGCTGCCTTTATAATGGAACCAAGGCCCGTCTCTTTATGCCAAACCTCTCATCAGCCTTCCCAACCCCGAGTTCTAGCACCCAAGGTTCGAGTTCATTGCTTCAAGCCTCCCCATCATGTCCGGACCCAGCTCTCAAGGCCAATGGGTGGCTTCCTCCATTATAGAAGAGGATATCGCAATGCTTCAGGCGGCCAGATATTTGACCACGGAGGTTCACCACAGGCTTCCTGCTCAAGGACATGTTATTCCGACCCCCAGATCTGGCGAGAGGGTCGTATTCATCTCCCACTTCCTCCGGGGGCTAGGGTTCACTCTTCACCCCTTCGTCCGGGGGCTAATGTTTTATTACGGACTAGATTTTCATGATCTAGCCCCGGACTCTATCCTCCATGTCTCGGCATTTATCATTACATGTGAGGCCTTCCTCCGAATCTCCCCACACTTCAGCTTATGGCTCAAGACCTTCAGTGTGAAGACGAAGGTGGTTGACGGGGAACATGCGGAGTGTGGTGGTGCTGTAGTGAGCAAGCTTACCAACACTCTGTGGCCAAAAGGCTCTTTCACCGAAACCTCCCACCAATGGCAGCGAGAATGGTTTTATGTCATGGAACCCCGCAAGACCAAGTGGGCAGCTATTCTTGCGTTCCATTCCGGCCCTCCGCCACAGCTCGCATCATGGATTAACAAGGGGATTGAATGGGGATCAGCTGATGAAGTGCAGAATCTACAAAGCCGCATCCGAACCCTCCTTGAGAGAGACATCGATCTTCTCAACGTGATTCAAGTGATGCTAGTTCGCCGAATCCTATCCTGCCAGCGCAGGTCTCGCCGCATGTGGGAGCTCAATCCGGAAGGACCACGAACCCTCCAACACTTCTTCGGCACTACGCACGAAGGGATGTGCAAGTTATTTTTGGGAAGCGAAAACACTGGCCGGACACTACCGAGGACACTGACCTTAACTGCAACCGCCCGGATACCTCGATAAGCACTTGTCTTCCGAACACTTTGTAATTACACATATCGTAATACGGTACTGAGCAGGCTATCTTTCTCCAGAGCTGGATAAAGAAAGCGGAACTAATTATGTGTTCGGCCCCTCAGCCCGAAGGCCCAGCGACTCCTGCTTTAACAAGGATGCTAGCCCCGGCACCATACCAGATGCCTATGAAGGAGGGCGAGGCAGAGAGTGGAAAGACCAAAGATGGCCCCTATTCCAAGGTACATTAGACATTGTGTCTGGAGGAATCAAAATTCCCTCATACAAAGAAAAAAGTGAAGGGGGGGCACTACCTCTTCCCCTCATGGGAAGAAAAGGGCCGCCTTCGAAGATTTGGAGAAACAAGCTCCTAAGCGAGGCAAGATGCCTCTGTTGGATGGCTCGGGCTTGAAGGACGTCGAAGCATAGTCTCATAATGAGGACAAGCCTCAAGCCAAATCGTAAGTGAACAAGGATGTTTTAAACATATCCCGTTCTATTCTCGTAATGCTTAGAATATTTTTTTTTGCAGTTTGGCGCAGTCTTCTTCAACAATCCTCTTCCTCGGGGGACCTTCTCCCAAAGATGATGGAAAGTGAGACGCCTCCACCGGCCTCTCCACCCAATAGGGCGGACGACTTCGAGGTGTCATCGCGGAGGGTCTCCTGTGACCAACAGGTGGTGCACGGAATGATGAAGACATTACCCGAAGGTGACACTTCGGTGGCCCAGGGTCCGGGGACCAACAATGAAGGCCCCGAAAAGTCCGGTCTATGATACGTCCATTTTGCATTATGCTTTTATATCGATATTTATTTCATTACGGCTGTTATTACACATTATGTCACAGTACTTATGCCTATTCTCTCTTATTTTACAAGGTTTCTATGAAGAGGGAGAATGCCGACAGCTGGGATTCTGGGCTGGAAAAGCAGCAAATATTAGAGACCTATTCTGCACAGCTCCAAAAGTCCTGAAACTTCATGGAAGTTATTTCCAGAATATATGAAAAATACTTAGCGAAAAAAGTTCCAGAGGGGGGCCACACCCTGGCCACGAGGTTGGGGGGCATGCCCCCTACTTCGTGGCCCCCCTGGTGGCCCTCCAATGCCCATCTTCTGCTATATGAGGTCTTTCGTCGAGGAAAAAATCATAAGCAGGCTTACGGGAAGAAACTCCGCCGCCACGAGGTGAAACCTTGGCGGAACTAATCTAGGGCTCCGGTAGAGCTGTTCTGCCGGGGAAACTTCCCCCGAGAGGGGGAAATCATCACCATTGTCATCACCAACGATCCTCTCATCGGGAGGGGGTCAATCTCCATCAACATCTTCACCAGCACCATCTCATCTCAAACCCTAGTTCATCTCTTGTATCCAATCTTTGTATCCACACCTCAGATTGGTACCTGTGGGTTGCTAGTAGTGTTGATTACTCCTTGTAGTTGATGCTAGTTGGTTTATTTGGTGGAAGATTATATGTTCAGATCCATTATGCATATCAATACCCCTCTGATTATGAACATGAATATGCTTTGTGAGTAGTTACGTTTGTTCCCGAGGACATGGGAGAAGTCTTGCTATTAGTAGTCATGTGAATTTGGTATTCGTTTGATATTTTGATGAGATGTATGTTGTCATCCCTGTAGTGGTGTCATCTGAACGTTGACTACATGACAGTTCACCATTGTTTGGGCCTCGAGGGAGGCATTGGGAAGTAATAAGTAGATGATGGGTTGCTAGAGTGACAGAAGCTTGAGCCCTAGTTTATGCGTTGCTTCGTAAGGGGCTGATTTGGATCCATATGTTTCATGCTATGGTTAGGTTTACCTTAATACTTCCATTGTAGTTGCGGATGCTTGCAATGGGGGTTAATCATAAGTGGGATGCTTGTCCAAGTAAGGACATCACCCAACCATCGGTCCACCCACATATCAAATTATCAAAGTACTGAACGTGAATCATATGAGAGTGATGAAAACTAGCTTGACGCTAATTCCCATGTGTCGTCAGGAGCGCTTTACTTCATATAAGAGTTTGTACAGGCTTGTACTTTGCTATAAAAAGGATTGGGCCATCTTCCTGCACCTTACTTACTTTTATTACTTGCTACTCGTTACAAATTACCTTATCACGAAACTATCTGTTATCGATAATTTTAGTGCTTGCAGAGAATACCTTACTGAAAACTGCTTATCATTTCCTTCTGCTCCTCATTGGGTTTGACACTCTTACTTATCGAAAAGCTAAGATAGACCCCCTACACTTGTGGGTCATCAAGAATCTTTTCTAGCGCCGTTGCTGGGAAGTGAAGCGCCTTTGGTAGGTGGAATTTGGTAAGGAAAATTTATATAGTGTGCTGAAATTTATTGTCACTTGTTACTATAGAACATAATCCTTTGAGGGGCTTGTTCGGGGTATCTTCACCCAGACCAATAGAGCAAAGAGTTTCTCCTCAACCTACCGAACCTACTAAAAATGTTTACTTTGAAATTCCTTCGGGTATGATAGAGAAACTGCTAGCTAATCCTTTTGCAGGAGAAGGAACATTGCATCCTGATTTACACTTAATCTGTGTGGATGAAGTTTGTGGATTATTTAAGCTTGCAGGTATGCCCGATGATGTTATGAAGAAGAAGGTCTTCCCTTTATCTTTGAAGGGAGATGCATTGACATGGTATAGGCTATGTGATGATATGGGATCATGGGACTACAAGCGATTGAAATTGGAATTCCATCAGAAGTTTTATAATATGCATCTTGTTCATCGTGATCGTAATTATATATATAATTTTTGGCCTCGCGAAGGAGAAAGCATCGCTCAAGATTGGGGGAGGCTTAAGTCAATGTTATATTCATGCCCCAATCATGAGCTCTCAAGAGAAATGATTATTCAAAAAATTTATGCTCGACTTTCTCTCAGTAATCGCTCCATGCTCGATACTTCTTGTACTGGCTCTTTTATGATGAAGACTATTGAATTCAAATGGGATTTATTGGAAAGAATTAAATGCAACTCTGAAGATTGGGACCTCGACAAAGGTAGGGAGTCAGGTATAACACCTAAGTTTGATTGTGTTAAATATTTTATGGATACCGATGCTTTTCGTGAATTTAGCACTAAAAATGGACTTGATTCTGAGATAGTAGCTTCCTTTTGTGAATCCTTTGCTACTCATGTTGATCTCCCTAAGGAGAAGTGGTTTAAATATAATCCTCCCATTGAAGTAAAAGTAGTTGCACCTATTAAAGTTGAAGAAAAGACTATCACTTATAATGATCCTGTTGTTCCTATTGCTTATGTTGAGAAACCACCTTTGCCTGTTAGAATAAAGGATCATGCTAAAGTTTCAACTATAGTCAAGAAAAGTAATATTAGGACACACAAACCCCCTGAGCAAGTTAAAGTTGAACCTAATATTTCTATGGTTAAAGATCTCTTGGCTGATAATATTGACGGGCATGTTATTTACTTCTGTGATGAGACTGCTAGAATTCCTAGACCTGATACTAAAAATAAACATAGACATGTTGTAGGCATGCCTATTATTTCTGTTAAAATAGGAGATCATTGCTATCATGGCTTATGTGATATGGGTGCTAGTGCAAGTGCAATACCTCATTCCTTATACAAAGAGATTATGCATGATATTGCACCTGCTGAGATAGAAGATATCGATGTTACCATTAAGCTTGCCAATAGAGATACTATTTCACTAATTGGGATTGTTAGAGATGTTGAAGTCTTGTGTGGGAAGGTTAAATATCCTGCTGATTTTCTTGTTCTTGGTTCCCCACAAGATAGCTTTTGTTCCATTATATTTGGTAGAGCTTTCTTGAATACTCTTAATGCTAAGATAGATTGCAGTAAGGATATTATTTCTGTTCGTTTAGGGGATATTTCTCATGAGTTTAATTTTGCAAAGTTTCGTAGACAACCCCGTGATGAAGAATTGCCAAGTAAAGATGTAATAATTGGTCTTGCTTCTATTGCCGTGCCTCCCACTTATCCTTTAGAACAATATTTGCTAGAACATGAAAATGATATGTTTATGAATGAAAGAAGGGAAATAGATGAAGTATTCTTTAAACAAGGACCTATTCTGAAACACAAATTGCCTGTTGAAATCCTAGGGGATCCTCCTCCACCCAAGGGTGATCCCGTGTTTGAGCTCAAACCATTACCCGATACTCTTAAATATGCTTATCTTCATGAAAGGAAGATATATCCTATTATTATCAGTGCTAACCTTTCAGAGAAGGAGGAAGAGAAATTATTGAAAACTCTGAAGAAGCACCGTGCTGCTATTGGATATACTCTTGATGTTCTTAAGGACATTAGTCCCACTCTATGTCAACACAAAATAAATTTGGAGAAAGATGCCAAACCAGTTATTGATCACCAATGACGGCTGAATCCTAAGATGAAAGAAGTGGTAAGAAAGGAAATATTAAAGCTCCTTGAGGCAGGTATAATTTATCCCGTTGCTGATAGTCAGTGGGTAAGACCTGTCTATTGTGTCCCAAAGAAGGGAGGTATTACTGTCGTTCCTAATGATAAAGATGAATTGATTCCACAAAGAATTATTACAGGTTATAGGATGGTAATTGATTTCCGCAATTTAAATAAAGCTACTAAAAAGATCATTACTGTCATGGAATAGTCACGGCAGATGTCCTAGCGAAAGGACTTAGTCGTAGGGCCGTCGCAACTAGGAAGCTTAAAGGGGTTAATCGGGACAAAGGACATGAGAGGTTTATACTGGTTCAGCCCCTTACGGTGAAGGTAATGCCTAGTATAGTTGATGTTGTATTGCTAGGTTTCGATGACCAAGGAGCGAATCCGCTAGCTTGGCTATCGATATCTTGATCCTTCCCCTAAGCCGCCGCCGGGTCATCCCCTTATATACAGGGTTGACGCCTGGCGGCCTACAGAGTCCCGGCCGGCTCATAAAACGTGTCCGGCTCGGTGACTTCTTTTATATGCCTTTCTTTACAAGTCTTTCTTTACATATAGCGGTTTATAATATTAGGCCTTAAGCTGCCTCTGGGCTTAGCCCTTCTATAAGTCTTAATAAACTATCACCTTGAATATTACCGGGCTTCTTTTTGTAACCCGCCATTTGGGTTGACCCGACCCCTCCTGGGCGGGTCATACCTGGTAGCTATATCCCCAACATTAGCCCTAGGTTGACTTGAACTATGCTCTTTGTCAATCTTCAACACTTAGATGAAACCCATCTTCCTGTGTCTGTAAAAACTCTGTAACCCGCCATGACGTCATCTTCCGAAAACATGAAAGCCTGCTATGACGCCATCTTCAACAGATCTTTATCTTTTAATGTCTTCCGAGAATCGAGGCGTCCGTTTAGCTGGATAATCATTATTTTGGTCTTCCTCAATTTTCGCGCCTGCCTATTCACTTATCCCCTTATAAATAGGTTCGGCCGGTCCTTCCTCTTTCTTCTTCTTCCTTCCATCTTCTCGCCACCTCCCTGCCTCTCAAGCTCCGCCGTCGCCATAGCACCCACCATCGCCCTCAACATCAGCCGCTGCATCACCCTGAGCTCGTCTAGAGAACCGCGGCAACCCTTTGCAGTACATCTGCATTCGTAAGTTCCTACCTTTCCGCGCCCTTAGATCTGTATTACGGTTGTGAGTTCGTCGGTGTTCTTCACCGTTTATCACATACCTTCTTGTAGTTTCTTCTCCATACCCACTTTTGATCTAGAAGAAATGTAGAACTTATGCGGTCGCTGTTTTGCGTCCATTTTTGATACTAGTAGATCCCTTTTTCCTGTATAGAGGCCTCATTATAACTCATGAATTCATATATACAAGATTTTTAGGTCTATAATATTTTCTTTTCTGAACGGCCATTTGATCCAAAATAATAGTGGCAGCTTGATAAACTTGTTTGTGTCAACACTTAGCCAATTCTGTTTCTCGCAACCTTCGAATACTTTTTAGTCATGGCAGCTTATGACTCCGGCTTATTTTTCCTTTATATGTCATTAGCCCTTATTTAAGCCGCCATTATCCATCTGTATCATGAACCTGTAATTTCATCAATAAATTGAACCGGCAAAGTACTTTCTTTTTAGCTTTTCCCTTTCATCATGCCGTCAAAAGCACCAACTGCCTGCAACTGGATCCCTTCCACAGTTACTGAGGATACCTTGAAGGAATTTGTCACCATAGGATTTTTGCCAGAGAAAAATGTTATGTCTTATCGTGCACCTGACTCGGACGAAGAATGGCCTCAGCCCAAAGACGGTGAAGTTATCATTTTCACTGATCACATGAACCGGGGCTTCTCTCCACCCGGCTCAAAGTTCTTCTGAGACGTTCTGCATCTTTTCAAGCTTTGCCCTCAAGACATTGGACCCAACTCTATCTCCAATATCTGCAATTTTCAAGTTCTTTGTGAGGTATAGCTTCAAGAAGAACCGACCGTGGAACTCTTCAGAGAATACTTTTATCTGAACCGCCAGAATGAATGCACCAACGGCCTTAGTTTGGAGCTTGGTGGAATCTCAATTCAGCGCCGACGGGGCACCGTCTTTCCCTTAATAGTTTTACTGAGCCATCCCAAAGATTGGAATCAGACCTGGTTCTACTGCCAAGATACGTCACCAGCCAATGAAAAATCACTGCCGGGTTATCGCGCGGAGTGTCTGGATTCCAAGTTTGTGCTCCCTGATAAGCTTACCGCTGCTGAACGCAAGAAGCTTATTCCATCTATTAAAAGGATGCAAGCTTTATTGGGGAATAGCTTAACTGGAGTTGACCTGACAATTTGCTGGGTAGCATGGCGGGTCATCCCTCTAAGCCGCCGATCCAAGTTAATGTATGAGTATGGTGGAGGCCCAAATGACTCTTTGTGTTATAGCTCTGTTCAATTGACTGAAGAAGAGGTTGTTGCAATGTCAACCATCCTCGTGAACGGAAAATACAAGGACTGCAGTAAGGTTGGGTTAAACCCCTTCTGCAAACTTAACCCGGCACTAGAGGTCAAAACCCCTGACCTCTTTCTCTTTGTGTTTCCCTCAGTAGTTTAAATACTTGTATGACGTTTTACCCTGTTTATTTGTTGACAGGCCAAATCTGACTTCTGGAAGGCCAAGTATGATCATGAAGCTGCCAAGAAGGCTAGAGCCGCTGCCATAGCCGCCAGAAGAAGAACCCAGAAGCCCAAGAAGAAGAAGAGTGCATCTAAAATGTTCCAGCTGGATGATTCTGAGTCGGAGGTAGCCCTTGACTCCCTTGGCCAATTTTTCAACTATCTTATTGACACTGACTATTGCCAGGATGACACGAGGGCCAGCCAGGCCGTGGAAGAGAGGTAACTATTTCCTCCGACTCAACCCCTTTGCCAAGACAGAAACTTCGACTGGTAACCCGGAAAGTAAGGTTTTCGCACCCTTTGGCTTATTTGGACCCTCATTTTCTTTTGAAAAAGCAGCAACATGAGAGCCGCCGTCAAGCCCGGACTAATGATGATGATGAACCACCTTCCGACTTACAAAAAACTCCTCGAAAACGCCAGAATGAGGTTTCTTTCACCTTTGTCCTGTGTTTTTATCCATGAATCTATTTCCTTATATTCTTTAACTTTATTTTACCTTTGCAGGAGGTTTCTCGCTCTTCTGGCGACTCGTCGCAAACTCAATTTTCGGCTTTCAAGACTGCCCCTGGGTGAGGACAATCATCTTTCTTCTGCATCTTTTAAAAACTGCATTGTTACACTAACTGTCTCATAAAATCTTTCTTAGCGGTCAAGCCAAATCCAAGAAGGCCAAGGTGATTAAGCCGGCAGAAGACCCGAAAGTTCCTACACCTGAGCCGGCTATGCCAGCTCCCTCTCAAACTTAAGCACCAGAAGACCCGGTTGTTCATACTCAATTGGACCCTCATGAGTTGTCAGCCGATGAGGCCAACCTTAATCCGACCATTACAGAACCATCTAGCTCAGCTAACCCGCCAACAACTGTCGATACCGACGTGTTGATTACCGATAGCCTATTTGTGGAAACGGGGACCCCCACTGTATTAGCCCGGCATACTGCTAAGCAATAGGCTTTAGAGAAGTAGAAAGTGCAGTTTGATATCTCCCATTACGCTCACCTCAATGTCAATGATGTACTATCCGACTATCTCAGTCATGTGCACTCCAGCTGTGACTCGGAAATCGAGATGGTCAAACAACAGCTTCAAAAATATGAGGTATGTTCTCTAGTTTACTTATACTCTGCCAGCCCCCAAGTCTTCACATGATGAACTTGAATGATCTGTAGACTTTATGATATAAGTTGATACTTTGCCTCTAGTTTTTTTCCGAAAGTCCAATAGAATAGCGTAAACTTCACCTGTAGTCCCCAAGGGCCGGCTCAACTTATCATAAATGAACCAGTACTTAATTGCATAACTGTTTTTTACTAGTCCCAATAAGTATTGTGATCCGGCTCAATCTTGAAAAACTTTTTTGAATATCATGCATTAGCCCCCAAGTGCCAAGCGTTGTTACTTTGTAAAACCCTTGGGACTTGAAACATATTAAAGTCAAAAAAAATGCTTTGGTAGACATTATCCCCCAAGTGTCAAGTGGTATTGCGGTGCAAAGTACTTGAGACTTGAACCCTTATAACTTTTAGTTTAAGTCTTTACACACCTGTGAATGTTTTTGTAGAACGCCTTATCTGAGTTGGGCTCTCAATTGACAGATGCCAAGACTCGGTTGGCGGAGCAAGAGACAGAGATAAAGACCACTGAGTCTAAACTCCAATTGAGCCTCTCTGAATCTGAGAAATTGAAGACCAGCTTAGCTGCAAAAAAGAAATCCTGGGCCGAAGAAAAGACGATGCTGATACAACGCGCTGAGACAGCAAAGGCGGCTCTTGGGGAGGTTACCACGGAGTTCACCGGCTTAAAAAACTGTGTGTCCCAAATGGTCACCGCCATCTTTGGTAAGTCACTTGTATTAATCACTTATACCTTATTTTGAACAGGAATATAAGCCACCCGTTGAGCTTTTGTTAAAACACCCGCAGGTCCACGAAGCAAAAATCTAAGCCAAGACAGTGTGACAAAACTGAAGGCGGTTTATACCTTGGTGGAGCAATTGCATACTGGCGCTCAACGGGCACTTGCTACTATCTCCACTGCCAACCAAGGACCCAACCGGTTGAGTGACGTTTTGAAGAAGTTATCGATCTTACCCGCTAGGTTTCAAGAGGTCAATTGATCATGTGCCAGAGCCAGAGCCCTGACTGCCCTGAGTCACTCCAAAGCGTGGGTGCCGGATCTAGACCTGGTGGACGTGGCTAAGGGGTACCCTACCGTGAAGGAAGATGGGACTCCATTTGAGCAGGATGACTTTATTGCCTATGTGAGGGGAGTTCGTCCTCAAGCTACCATTCTTGGAGAGGAGACCAACATTGATAAATATCAGTCGGGTTTTGATTTGGAGAATAAGAAGATGGCGACTCCCTCTTATAAAGTGATGGATCTTATCCCGCCGGTTCATCAACATACGTTTGCCCCGGAAATTGACCCGACCGGCCTAATTGACGATGAAGCTGATTTCATTGCTCTGAACGGCTTTGACTGGTCCAATCCTAGCTTTCAACCAGCGGAGGGAGGTGAGCCGGCTAGGGGGGAGTCATAACCATCTTTTGGGCTCTCAATGCCTTGTAATAGGTTAGTTTGAAAACTGCATATTTTTCCTATGCCATTGTGCATAAGATGTTGCATATGACTCTTTACCCATGATGTCAATATATGCGTTACATCTGTGGTTACATTTGTAATGTTTTAACTCTGTTCCTGTAAAAGATGAAAAAATTGTCCTGGCGGCTTAGCACCGGACGGGTCAACAACACCCGATATATGACTATGAAATTATCATAGTGGAAAAAACAGGACCAGATGTAAGATAAACAAGGCTGAAAAAACCTTTGACTAACGAAAAGACGCGGAGAAACTTGTTCATGAATGACACTGTCATACCTGTGTTCTATGAACCTAGACTGCCGGTTTACATGACCCGGATGATGAGGTTAATAACCCAATCTTTTGTAGAAGTGAATAATTCCATATGTCTGATGACTGTTATGCCATGACAACTCATTGTCAAATAACTGAGCCGGTTTAATTTGAAACCACACTGACAATTAAATTTGAAATGATAAAAATTAGTAATACAAAACACTAGGCTTCAGACAATGTAAATCAAAATATTTAAATAAAAACTGGAGGCTTCTAATTCGAATACGATTAGTAAACTGGACCAAAGGGGTTAAGCTAAGATTCGAATATGATCATATAGCCCCCAGTGGTTTTGGTGTTGCGCCGATCAAGAGGGTACCGATAGCTATGTTCCCTTTGGTTCGAATACGACCTATGTTTGAACAGGAAGCCCCCAAATGACCTTGAGAGGTTTTTAACAACCCTGATTCGAATACGATCCAAGTCAGACCCAAAAGGGGTTAAGCTATGATTCGGATACGATCAAGAAGCCCCCTAGTGAGTTTGGCTTTGAGCCGATCAAGAGGGTTACGACAGCTATGTTCTCTTTGGTTCGAATACGACCTATGTTTGAACAGGAAGCCCCCAAGTGACCATGAGGTTTACAGCTAGATTCAAATACGATCATGATCCAGACCAAAAGGGTTAAGCTAGATTCGGATACGATCAACCCCCTTTTGGTCATTTTGAATAATCAAAATAATAAAGTTATATGACCATGAAAGGGAAAAGGACAGAGGTCCTGCTTTATTACTTATCATAATATATACAACATCAAAGTATATACATGACGAGAGCCGGTGGCTTAAGTATAATGTGGCTGAAGCTGAGCGATGTTCCACGGCCGGCGGGTCTCCTCCTCCGACTTACGTGAGTCTTTGTGCTCTCAAACGTCAATGAAGTAATATGACCCGTTGTTTAAGTTCTTGCTAACCACAAAGGGTCCTTCCCAAGGCGGGGATAGTTTGTGTGCATCAGACAGATCCTGGATGAGCCAGAGCACCATGTCACCTTCTTGGAAGGTCCTGGACTTAACCCGACGGCTGTGATAACGGCGCAGGTCCTGTTGATAAATTGCTGATCGAGCCGCCACCAAATCTCTCTCCTCATCTCACAAGTCAAGTGCATCATGTCGGGATTGTTCATTATCAGCTTCAACATAAGCCTTCACGCGAGGCAAGTCATGGCGGATGTCACTAGGCAGTACTGCTTCTGCTCCATACACCATGAAGAAAGGTGTAAAACCTGTAGACCTGTTAGGAGTGGTATTGATACTCCACATCACCAAGGGTAATTCCTCTACCCAACAACCCGGCGTCCGTTGTAAGCGAACCATAAGCCGGGGCTTGAGACCTTTTAAGATTTCTTGATTTGCTCTCTCAGCTTGACGATTAGATTGGGGGTGAGCTACTAAAGAAACATCAAGCTAGATATGCTCAAGTTGACAAAATTCCTCCATAGCACCTTGGGACAAATTAGTGTCATTGTCAGTTATAATGCTGCGTGGAAAACCAAAGCGAAAAATCACCTTTTTCATGAACTGAACCGCCGTGGCTGCATCACACTTGCTCACTGGCTCTGCCTCAACCCATTTTGTGAACTTGTCAACTGCCACCAAAAGATGTGTCTTTTTATATTTGGACCTTTTGAAAGGTCCAACCATGTCAAGCCCCTAGACCCGGCCAAGTGATTGGAATCATCCACAACTCTTGAGCCGGCACGTGCACTCGTCGTGCAAATTTTTGACATCCATCACACCTACTGAACAGCTCCTCCGCATCAGCGTGAGCCGTTAGCCAGTAAAAACCATGACGAAAAGCTTTGGCCACAAGAGACTTTGACCCAGCGTGATGACCACAATCCCCTTCATGGATCTCGCGAAGAATTTCTTGACCCTCTTTAGGAGAAACACAACATTGAAACGCTCCAGTGATGTTGCGATGATACAACTCCCCATCAGAAATTGTCATTGACTTGGACCGCCAGGTTATCTGTCGGGTCAGGGTCTCGTCCTCTGGCAACTCGCCCCGGGTCATGTAAGCTAATAACGGTACTATCCAATCTAGAATGACATGAAGAGCCGCCACCAACTGTGCCTCCAGGTCAGGAATGGCCAAATCTTCCTCTGTAGGCAACTTAACAGACGGGTTGTGTAAAACATCTAAAAGGTTGTTAGGTCGCACTGCCTTACGCTGAGATCCCAACCGGCTTAAGGCATCGGCCGCTTCGTTCTTTTGGTGGTCAATGTGTTCCACTTGATAACCCTTAAAATGCCCCGCAACAGCGTCGACCTCGTGGCGATAAGCCGCCATGAGAGGATCCTTAGAATCCCACTTGCCTGAGACTTGTTGAGCCACCAGATTTGAGTCACCTAGGCACCGTACCCGGCTTAAACTCATTTCCTTAGCCATTTGATCATAGTACGTGGCACATACTTCAAACCATGAGACCCAAGTTCAATAGCCCACTTGGTGACTCGTCCTGTGGCTTCTATTTTGGATAATGTCTCCTAGAGGAGCAGAGCTAACCACAGTGATTGGGTAATCCTGAAAGTAATGCTTGAACTTCCGGCTTGCCATAAACACCCCATAAACAAGCTTCTGCCAATGTGGATATCTTTGTTTAGATTCAATGAGCAGCTCACTAAAGTAGTAAACTGGCCGTTGGACCAGATGTTCTTTACCAGCCTCCTTGCGCTCCACAACAATGGCCACACTGATAGCACGTGAGTTAGCAGCCACATACAACAACAGCTCTTTTTCAACCGGAGCAGCAAGAATCAGCGGCTCAGCGAGCTATTTCTTCAGATCCTCAAAAGCAGAGTTAGCAGCGTCACTCCAAACAAAGTCATCTGCCTTCTTCATAATTTGATACAAAGGCATCGCCTTCTCCCCTAACCGGCTTATGAACTGGCTTATGGCTGCGACACGACCCGCCAACCGCTGAACGTCATTGATGCATGCCGGTTTAGCCAGAGATGTAATTGCCTTAATTTTCTCCGGGTTAGCCTCAATACCCCTGTTAGACACCAAAAAAACCCAAGAGTTTGCCAGCTGGGACTCTGAAAACACACTTAGCAGGGTTAAGCATCATTTTGTAGACCCGGAGGTTATCGAAAGTCTCCTTCAGATCAGTTACCAAGGCTTCCTTCTCTCTGGACTTCACCACTATATCATCCACATAAGCATGAACATTACGCCCAATCTAATTGTGAAGGCAATTCTGCACACACCGTTGATAGGTCGTCTGGGCACTCTTAAGCCCAGAAGGCATAGACACATAGCAGAAGGCTCCAAACGGAGTGATGAAAGCTGTCTTCTCCTGGTCCTTCACAGCCATCTTGATCTGATTATAACCCAAATAGGCGTCCAAAAAACTCAAACGCTCGCAACCCACCGTAGCATCAATGATCTGATCAATACGAGGGAGAGCAAAAGGGTCAGCCGGACAAGCTTTGTTTAAATCTGTATAATCCACACGCATGCGCCAGGTGTCGTTCTTTTTAAGCACAAGCACCGGGTTAGCCAGCCACTCCAGGTGAAAAACTTCAACAATGAACCCGGCCGCCAAGAGCTGGGCCACCTCTTCTCCAATAGCCTTGCGCCTTTCCTCGTTAAACCATCGAAGAAACTGCCTGACCGGTTTAAATTTTGGATCAATATTAAGAGTGTGCTTAGTGAGTTCTCTCGGGACACCCGGCATGTCAGAAGGCTTCCATGCAAAGATGTCCCGGTTCTCATGGATGAACTCGATGAGTGTGGTTTCCTATTTTGGATCCAAGTTAGCACTGATAATGAACTGTTTGGATGAATTGCTAGGCACAAAATCAACCATCTTGGTGTCATCAGCTAATTTGAATTTCAACGCCGGTTCATGCTCCGTAGTTGGCTTCTTCAAAGACGTCATGTCTGCCGGGTCAACATTATCTTTATAAAACTTTAATTCCTCTGTTGCACAAACAGACTCTACATAAGCAGCGTCACCTTCTTCACATTCGAGTGCTATTTTTCGGCTTCCATGTACTGTGATGGTGCCTTTATAACCCGGCATCTTGAGCTGCAGATACACATAACATGGCCGAGCCATGAACTTGGCGTAACCCGGCCGTCCAAACAGGGCATGATATGGGCTTTTGATCTTAACCACTACAAAAGTTAACTTCTCAGCCCTAGAATCATATTCATCCCCAAAGGCTACTTCCAGCTCAATCTTACCAACTGGGTATGCTGATTTACCAGGTACAACACCATGAAAAACAGTGTTGGATTGTTTAAAACTCTTGTCAGTCAACCCCATGCGACGAAACGTCTCATAATAGAGGATGTTGATGCTACTGCCTCTGAGCACCTTAGTAAACTTATATCCACCAACTTGAGGCGCCACCACTAAAGCCAAGTGACCCGTATTATCATCCCGGGGGGGGGGGGGGGTGATCCTCCCTACTCCACACAATAGGCTGTTTTGACCATCTCAAATAACATGGAACCACCGGCTCAACAGCGTTTACAACCCTCTTATGAAGTTTCTGGTCCCTTTTGCACAAACTAGTGGTAAATACGTGGTACTGCCCACTGTTCAGCTGTTTTGGGTTACTCTGATACCTGGACTGCTGCTGGTGTTGATGCTGATTACTTTGGATGGATTACTGATTATAACCACCTTGGTTACCCGGATGGCCCTGGCCGTGAAAACCGCCTCCGCCTGAGCCAGCGCCCGGGCCATGAAAGCCCCACCGCCTGAACCGCCGCCAGGTCGGTGGTTACCATTGAACATGTTTGAATTTTTAAACGCCTTCATGATCGTACAATCCTTCCACTGATGGGTAGCTAGCTTCTCCCGGGTGCCGTGTCTCGGACAGGGTTCATTCAGTAGTTGCTCAAGGGTGGGACCTGACCTGCCTGAGCGAGGAGGTGGCCTCCCCTTGCGCCGTTGGTTGTTGCCCTGTGTACTAGCGTTAGCCACGAACTCGTCAGCCTTGCGTTTATTACCTCCTTAATTCGCCGGGTTATGCTAGTGACCCTTGCCATTGTCGTTCTTTTTTCCCTTCCCTGCCTTGTCTTCATCAGACGCGGGATCCTTAGTACTATCTGAATCAGCATATTTGACCAGAGCCGCCATCAACTGGCCCATGTCATGACAATCACGCTTGAGCCGCCCCAGCTTCTGCTTCAGAGGTTCAAAACGTCAATTTTTCTCCAACATTAAGACCGCAGAGCCGACATCCATTTTATCAGATGAATGTACTATCTCCTTGACCCGGCGCACCTAATGGGTCGTGGACTCACCTTCCTCTTGCTTACAGTTAGTGAAGTCCACGATTGACATAGGTTGCTTACATGTGTCCTTGAAGTTCTTAATGAACCGGGCTTTTAACTCCTGCCATGAACCGATGGAGTTGGGTGGCAACCCTTTCAACCAAGTGCGAGTTGTTCCATCCAACATCATAGTGAAATATTTAGCCATTGCTGCATCGCTGTCCTCCAACAGCTCCATCGCCATCTCCAAACTTTCAATCCATGTCCCAGGCTGCAAGTCGGTCGTGTAATTAGGCACCTTACGAGTCCCCTTAAAATCTTTTGGCAAGCGCTCATTACGTAGAGCCAGTACTAGGCAAGGGACACCTCTTGTCCTTGTGGCCACTCCTGCCTCAATAGAGGTTGCTGGATAAACCGGAAAGCCTGATGAGCCTCCTGCTCAGCTGCCAGTTGAACCGACCGCTCAGCTTCCTAACGGGTCCTCTCCTGATCCATCAAGTTAAAGGCTCCATCCTGCGCCGGGTCATGCCTACGCGGTTGGTTACTGTTGGAAATATGCCCTAGAGGCAATAATAAAAGCATTAT
Organism: Triticum monococcum; assembly: GCA_034509565.1. Classification (NCBI taxonomy): domain Eukaryota; kingdom Viridiplantae; phylum Streptophyta; class Magnoliopsida; order Poales; family Poaceae; genus Triticum; species Triticum monococcum. The sequence continues at coordinate 515,819,382 of CM067846.1, forward strand.
TATTATATTTCCTTGTTCATGGTAATTGTCTTTATTCATGCTATAATTGTGTTATCCGGAAATCGTAATACATGTGTGAATAACAGACACCAACATGTCCCTAGTAAGCCTCTAGTTGACTAGCTCGTTGATCAACAGATAGTCATGGTTTCCTGGCTATGGACATTGAATGTCATTGATAACGAGATCACATCATTAAGAGAATGATGTGATGGACAAGACCCAATCCTAAACATAGCATAAAGATCGTATAGTTCGTTTGCTAGAGTTTTGCAATGTCAAGTATCTTTTCCTTAGACCATGAGATCGTGTAACTCCCGGATACCGTAGGAGTGCTTTGGGTGTACCAAACGTCACAACGTAACTGGGTGACTATAAAGGTAGACTACGGGTATCTCCAAAAGTGTCTGTTGGGTTGACACGGATCAAGACTGGGATTTGTCACTCCGTATGACGGAGAGGTATCACTGGGCCCACTCGGTAATGCATCATCATAATGAGCTCAAAGTGACCAAGTGTCTGGTCACGGAATCATGCATTACGGTACGAGTAAAGTGACTTGCCGGTAACGAGATTGAATGAGGTATTGGGATACCGACGATCGAATCTCGGGCAAGTAATATATCGATTGAGAAAGGGAATTGCATACGGGGTTGATTGAATCCTCGACATCGTGGTTCATCCGATGAGATCATCGTGGAGCATGTGGGAGCCAACATGGGTATCCAGATCCCGCTGTTGGTTATTGACCGGAGAGTCGTCTCGGTCATGTCTACATGTCTCCCGAACCCGTAGGGTCTACACACTTAAGGTTCGGTGACGCTAGGGTTGTGAAGATATGTATATGCAGTAACCCGAATGTTGTTCGGAGTCCCGGATGAGATCCCGGACGTCACGAGGAGTTCCGGAATGGTCCGGAGGTAAAGAATTATATACAGGAAGTGCTGTTTCGGCCATCGGGACAAGTTTCGGGGTTACAGGTATTGTCCCGGGACCACCGGAAGGGTCTCGGGGGTCCACCGGGTGGGGCCACCTATCCCGGAGGGCCCCATGGGCTGAAGTGCGAAGGGACCCAGCCCTTAGTGGGCTGGGGCGCCACCCCTAAGGGGCCCATGCGCCTAGGGTTAGGGGAAACCCTAAAAGGGGGCGCCCCCTTGCCTTGGGGGGCAAGCCCCCCACCCTTGGCCGCCCCCCTAGGAGATCCATCTCCTAGGGCCGGCGCCCCCCCCCCGTGGCACCCCTATATATAGTGGGGAGAGGAGGGACTTGAGGCTACGCTTTTGATGCTTCCCTCTCTCCCTGTTACATCTCTCTCTTGCGTAGTATAGGCGAAGCCCTGCTACTATGACGCCCTGCATCCACCACCATGCCGTCGTGCTACTGGATCATCATCAACCTCTCCTTCCCCCTTGCTGGATCAAGAAGGAGGAGACGTCTCCCGTCCCGTACGTGTGTTGAACGCGGAGGTGCCGTCCGTTCGGCACTCGGTCATTGGTGATTTGGATCACGCCGTGTTCGACTACATCATCCCCGTTCCTTGAACGCTTCCGCACGTGATCTACAAAGGTATGTAAATGCATCTGATGACTCATTGCTAGATGAACTCCTAGATAGATCTTGGTGAAACGAGTAGGAAATTTTTTGTTTTTCTGCAACGTTCCACAACAGTGGCATCATGAGCTAGGTCTATGCGTAGTTCTTCTTGCGCGAGTAGAACACAATTCGTTGTGGGCGTGGATTTGTCAACTTTGTTGCCGCTACTAGTCTTTTCTTGCTTCAGCGGTATTGTGGGATGAAGCGGCCCGGACCAACCTTACACGTACGCTTACGTGAGAACGGTTCCACCGACTAACATGCACTAGTTGCATAAGGTGGCTGGCGGGTGTCTGTCTCTCCTACTTTAGTTGGAGCGGATTCGATGAACAGGGTCCTCATGAAGGGTAAATAGAAGTTGACAAATCACGTTGTGGCTTTCACGTAGGTAAGAAAACGTTCTTGCTAGAACCCTAATTCAGCCACGTAAAACTTGCAACAACAATTAGAGGACGTCTAACTTGTTTTTGCAGCAAGTGGTTTGTGATATGATATGGCCAAAGTTGTGATGAATGATGAATGATCTATATGTGATGTATGAGATGTTCATGCTATTGTAATAGGAATCACGACTTGCATGTCGATGAGTATGACAACCGGCAGGAGCCATAGGAGTTATCTTTATTCTTTTATATGACCTGCGTGTCATTGAGAAATGCCATGTAAATTACTTTACTTCATTGCTAAACACGTTAGCCATAGTAGTAGAAGTAATAGTTGGCGAGCAACTTCATGGAGACACGATGATGGAGATCATGATGATGGAGATCATGGTGTCAAGCCGGTGACAAGATGATCATGGAGCCCCAAGATGGAGATCAAAGGAGCTATGTGATATTGGCCATATCATGTCACGTTTATTATTTGATTGCATGTGATGTTTATCATGTTTTTGCATCTTGTTTACTTAGAACGACGGTAGTAAATAAGATGATCCCTCATAATAATTTCAAGAAGTGTTCCCCCTAACTGTGCACCGTTGCGACAGTTCGTTGTTTCGAAGCACCACGTGATGATCGGGTGTGATAGATTCTAACGTTCACATACAACGGGTGTAAGACAGATTTACACATGCAAACACTTAGGTTGACTTGACGAGCCTAGCATGTACAGACATGGCCTCAGAACACAGAAGACCGAAAGGTCGAGCATGAGTCGTATAGAAGATACGATCAACATGAAGATGTTCACCGATGTTGACTAGTCCGTCTCACGTGATGATCGGACACGGCCTAGTTAACTCAGATCATGTTATACTTAGATGACTAAAAGAGGGATGTCTATCTAAGTGGGAGTTCATAAATAATTTGATTTGATGAACTTAATTATCATGAACTTAGTCTAAAATATTTACAATATGTCTTGTAGATCAAATGGCCAACGTAGTCCTCAACTTCAACGCGTTCCTAGAGAAAACCAAGCTGAAAGACGATGGCAGCAACTACATGGACTGGGTCCGGAACCTGAGGATCATCCTCATAGCTGCCAAGAAAGATTATGTCCTACAAGCACCGCTGGGTGACGCACCTGTCCTCCCTGCTGAACAAGACGTTATGAACGCTTGGCAGGCATGTACCGATGACTACTCCCTCGTTCAATGCGGCATGCTTTACAGCTTAGAGCCGGGGCTCCAAAAACGTTTTGAGAGACACGGAGCATATGAGATGTTCGAAGAGCTGAAAATGGTTTTTCAAGCTCATGCCCGGGTGGAGAGATATCAAGTCTCCGACAAATTCTTTAGCTGTAAGATGGAGGAAAACAGTTCTGTCAGTGAGCACATACTCACTATGTCTGGTTTGCATAACCGCTTGACTCAGCTGGGAGTTAATCTCCCGGATGATGCGGTCATTGACAGAATCCTCCAGTCGCTTCCACCGAGCTACAAGAGCTTTGTGATGAACTTCAATATGCAGGGGATGGAAAAGACCATTCCTGAAGTATTTGCTATGCTGAAATCAGCAGAGGTAGAAGTCAAGAAGGAACATCAAGTGTTGATGGTGAATAAAACCACTAACTTCAAGAAGGGTAAGGGTAAAAAGAACTTCAAGAAGGATGGCAAGGAAGTTGCCGCGCCCGGCAAGCAAGCTGCCGGGAAGAAGCCAAAGAATGGACCCAAGCCCGACACTGAGTGTTTTTATTGCAAGGGAAGTGGTCACTGGAAGCGGAATTGCCCCAAATACTTAGCGGACAAGAAGGCCGGCAAAACAAAAGGTATATCTGATATACATGTAATTGATGTGTACCTAACCAGTACTCGTAGTAGCTCTTGGGTATTTGATACCGGTGCAGTTGCTCACATTTGTAACTCAAAGCAGGAGCTGCGGAATAAACGGAGACTGGCGAAGGATGAGGTGACGATGCGCGTCGGGAATGGTTCCAAGGTCGATGTGATCGCCGTCGGCACGCTGCCTCTTCATTTACCTACGGGATTAGTTTTAAACCTCAATAATTGTTATTTAGTGCCAGCTTTGAGCATGAACATTGTATCGGGATCTCGTTTAATTCGAGATGGCTACTCATTTAAATCCGAGAATAATGGTTGTTCTATTTATATGAGAGATATGTTTTATGGTCATGCTCCTATGGTGAATGGTTTATTCTTAATGAATCTCGAGCGTAATGCTACACATGTTCATAGTGTGAATACCAAAAGATGTAAGGTTGATAATGATAGTCCCACATACTTGTGGCACTGCCGCCTTGGTCACATAGGTGTCAAACGCATGAAGAAGCTCCATGCAGATGGACTTTTAGAGTCTCTTGATTATGAATCATTTGACACGTGCGAACCATGCCTCATGGGTAAAATGACCAAGACTCCGTTCTCAGGAACAATGGAGCGAGCAACCAACTTTTTGGAAATCATACATACTGATGTGTGCGGTCCAATGAGTGTTGAGGCTCGCAGTGGCTATCGTTATGTTCTCACTCTCACTGATGACTTGAGTAGATATGGGTATGTCTACTTAATGAAACACAAGTCTGAAACCGTTGAAAAGTTCAAGGAATTTCAGAGTGAGGTTGAGAATCAACATGACAGGAAAATCAAGTTTCTACGATCAGATCGTGGAGGAGAATACTTGAGTCACGAATTTGGCACACACTTAAGAAAATGTGGAATAGTTTCACAACTAACGCCGCCTGGAACACCTCAGCGTAACGGTGTGTCCAAACGTCGTAATCGCACTCTATTAGATATGGTGCGGTCTATGATGTCTCTTACCGATTTACCGCTATCTTTTTGGGGCTATGCTTTAGAGACTGCTGCATTCACTTTAAATAGGGCTCCGTCGAAATTCGTTGAGACGACACCGTATGAATTATGGTTTGGGAAGAAACCTAAGCTGTCGTTTCTAAAAGTTTGGGGATGCGATGCTTATGTCAAGAAACTTCAACCTGAAAAGCTCGAACCCAAGTCGGAAAAATGCGTCTTCATAGGATACCCTAAAGAAACTATTGGGTATACCTTCTACCTCAGATCCGAAGGCAAGGTCTTTGTTGCCAAGAATGGATCCTTTCTAGAGAAGGAGTTTCTCTCGAAAGAAGTAAGTGGGAGGAAAGTAGAACTTGATGAAGTATTGCCTCTTGAACCGGAAAATGGCGCAACTCAAGAAAATGTTCCTGAGGTGCCAGCACCGACTAGAGAGGAAGTTAATGATGATGATCATGAAACTTCTGATCAAGTTGCTACTGAACTTCGAAGGTCCACAAGGACACGTTCCGCACCAGAGTGGTACGGCAACCCTGTCTTGGAAATCATGTTGTTAGACAACGGTGAACCTTCGAACTATGAAGAAGCGATGGCGGGCCCGGATTCCGACAAATGGCTAGAAGCCATGAAATCCGAGATAGGATCCATGTATGAAAACTAAGTATGGACTTTGACTGACTTGCCCGTTGAACGGCGAGCCATAGAGAATAAATGGATCTTTAAGAAGAAGACAGACGCGGATGGTAATGTGACCATCTATAAAGCTCGGCTTGTCGCTAAGGGTTATCGACAAGTTCAAGGGGTTGACTACGATGAGACTTTCTCACCGGTAGCGAAGCTAAAGTCCATCCGAATCATGTTAGCAATTGCCGCGTTTTACGATTATGAAATATGGCAAATGGACGTCAAAACGACATTCCTTAATGGTTTCCTTAAGGAAGAATTGTATATGATGCAGCTGGAAGGTTTTGTCGATCCTAAGAGTGCTGACAAAGTGTGCAAGCTCCAACGCTCGATTTATGGGCTGGTGCAAGCATCTCGGAGTTGGAACATTCGCTTTGATGAGATGATCAAAGCGTTTGGGTTTATCCAGAATTATGGAGAAGCCTGCGTTTACAAGAAAGTGAGTGGGAGCTTTGTAGCATTTCTCATATTATATGTAGATGACATACTTTTGATGGGAAATGATATAGAACTCTTGGACAGCATTAAGGCCTACTTGAATAAGAGTTTTTCAATGAAGGACCTTGGAGAAGCTGCTTATATATTAGGCATCAAGATCTATAGGGATAGATCGAGACGCCTCATAGGTCTTTCACAAAGCACATACCTTGATAAGATATTGAAGAAGTTCAATATGGATCAATCTAAGAAGGGGTTCTTGCCTGTGTTACAAGGTATGAAATTGAGCTCGGCTCAAAGTCCGACCACGGCAGAAGAAATAGAAGAGATGAGTGTCATCCCCTATGCCTCAGCCATAGGTTCTATTATGTATGCCATGCTGTGTACCAGACCTGATGTAAACCTTGCCGTAAGTTTGGTAGGAAGGTACCAAAGTAATCCCGGCAAGGAACACTGGATAGCGGTCAAGAATATCCTGAAGTACCTGAAAAGGACTAAGGAGATGTTTCTCGTTTATGGAGGTGACGAAGAGCTCGTCATAAAGGGTTACGTCGACGCTAGCTTCGACACAGATATGGATGACTCAAAGTCACAAACCGGATACGTGTATATTTTGAATGGTGGGGCAGTAAGCTGGTCCAGTTGCAAGCAGAGTGTCGTGGCGGGATCTACGTGTGAAGCGGAGTACATGGCAGCCTCGGAGGTAGCACATGAAGCAATTTGGGTGAAGGAGTTCATCACCGACCTCGGAGTCATACCCAATGCGTCGGGGCCGATCAAGCTCTTCTGTGACAACACTGGAGCTATTGCACTTGCCAAGGAGCCCAGGTTTCACAAGAAGACAAGGCACATCAAGCGTCGCTTCAACTCCATTCGTGAAAATGTTCAGGGTGGAGACATAGATATTTGTAAAGTACATACGGACCTGAATGTAGCAGATCCGTTGACTAAACCTCTCCCTAGGGCAAAACATGATCAACACCAGAATTCCATGGGTGTTCGATTCATCACAATGTAACTAGATTATTGACTCTAGTGCAAGTGGGAGACTGTTGGAAATATGCCCTAGAGGCAATAATAAAAGCATTATTATTATATTTCCTTGTTCATGGTAATTGTCTTTATTCATGCTATAATTGTGTTATCCGGAAATCGTAATACATGTGTGAATAACAGACACCAACATGTCCCTAGTAAGCCTCTAGTTGACTAGCTCGTTGATCAACAGATAGTCATGGTTTCCTAGCTATGGACATTGAATGTCATTGATAACGAGATCACATCATTAAGAGAATGATGTGATGGACAAGACCCAATCCTAAACATAGCATAAAGATCGTATAGTTCGTTTGCTAGAGTTTTGCAATGTCAAGTATCTTTTCCTTAGACCATGAGATCGTGTAACTCCCGGATACCGTAGGAGTGGTTTGGGTGTACCAAACGTCACAACGTAACTGGGTGACTATAAAGGTAGACTACGGGTATCTCCAAAAGTGTCTGTTGGGTTGACACGGATCAAGACTGGGATTTGTCACTCCGTATGACGGAGAGGTATCACTGGGCCCACTCGGTAATGCATCATCATAATGAGCTCAAAGTGATCAAGTGTCTGGTCACGGGATCATGCATTACGGTACGAGTAAAGTGACTTGCCGGTAACGTGATTGAACGAGGTTTTGGGATACCGACGATCGAATCTCGGGCAAGTAATATATCGATTGACAAAGGGAATTGCATACGAGGTTGATTGAATCCTCGACATCGTGGTTCATCCGATGAGATCATCGTGGAGCATGTGGGAGCCAACATGGGTATCCAGATCCCGCTGTTGGTTATTGACCGCAGAGTCGTCTCGGTCTTGTCTACATGTCTCCCGAACCCGTAGGGTCTACACACTTAAGGTTCGGTGACGCTAGGGTTGTGAAGATATGTATATGCAGTAACCCGAATGTTGTTAGGAGTCCTGGATGAGATCCCGGACGTCACGAGGAGTTCCGGAATGGTCCGGAGGTAAAGAATTATATATAGGAAGTGCTGTTTCGGCCATCGGGACAAGTTTCGGGGTTACCGGTATTGTACCGGGACCACCGGAAGGGTCCCGGGGGTCCACCGGGTGGGGCCACCTATCCCGGAGGGCCCCATGGGCTGAAGTGGGAAGGGACCCAGCCCTTAGTGGGCTGGGGCGCCACCCCTAAGGGGCCCATGCGCCTAGGGTTAGGGGAAACCCTAAAAGGGGGGCGCCCCCTTGCCTTGGGGGGCAAGCCCCCCACCCTTGGCCGCCCCCCCCTAGGAGATCCATCTCCTAGGGCCGGCGCCCCCCCTTGGCACCCCTATATATAGTGGGGAGAGGAGGGACTTGAGGCTACGCTTTTGATGCTTCCCTCTCTCCCTGTTACATCTCTCTCTTGCGTAGTATAGGCGAAGCCCTGCTACTGTGACGCCCTGCATCCACCACCACGCCGTCGTGCTGCTGGATCATCATCAACCTCTCCTTCCTCCTTGCTGGATCAAGAAGGAGGAGACGTCTCCCGTCCCGTACGTGTGTTGAACGCGGAGGTGCCGTCCGTTCGGCACTCGGTCATCGGTGATTTGGATCACGTCGTGTTCGACTACATCATCCCCGTTCCTTGAACGCTTCCGCACGCGATCTACAAAGGTATGTAAATGCATCCGATGACTCGTTGCTAGATGAACTCCTAGATAGATCTTGGTGAAACGAGTAGGAAATTTTTTGTTTTTCTGCAACGTTCCCCAACAGTTACGGCATTGGGCATTGCTTGACATAGCCGCTGAGTCCATATGCCTTCTATAGCTCGGGCTCCAGCTTGGGCGAGGGGTTGAATGGATTCTGTCTCGACTATAAGAGTATGCATCCTGCTGTGCTAGGGCTGTCTGAAGTAGTTCTTTGACCCATCATGTTTCAATTTCCATCGCCGTTGGAGAGTCGCTTTCCAATGGGAGAGCCGCCAGACACGCTAACGCAGCAATTAAATTCTCCCAAGGGTTAGAGAAGTGACCCGGTGGTACCGGCGTGTAATGAGGCAGAGCAGTATTCACACGGGGTGGTTCAATGGCCCTCGGCTGAACCGGCGCCCCCACCCCGGGTGTTGTGATCCGGTTTGCCTCCGGTGGGTTGCTGGGACCGGCTCCGGGTGTGTGGAAAAGGTTCCTAGGATCGTAAGTCAGAGGCAGACGTGACTGAGTTTTCTGGTGTCTTCTCCTCATGACCTCGTTTGACGTGTTTAGATCCACCGAGAGCCAGAAAGTCTCCACTTGAAGCTGCTGAGCACATGCATCCAGAGGCGCCCGTTCTGCAGCCATCCTGACATTTTACGCTGCTAGATTTTCCTTGGCATGTGCTACCTCTTCACGTTGTCGTGCCACCTCCGCGTCATGCTGAGCCTTATCCATCGGCTCAACTAACAGAGCCGTCATCTTATCCATGAGGTCCATTAGTACCTGAGCAGGGGGGCCGTGGGGTCTCTTGACCCGGCTGCTGCCGACCCGGCAGTTATTGCTGCCGCAGCCGTAGAATTCTGCCCGGCTTGAGTACCAGCCATGAAGACTCCGGCTCAGAGGGGTTCGGAATACTACTGCCATCGGAACAACCCCAAACACGCCATCTTGTAGTTGATACAAAGAATCTGTCTCGCCTGTTGACGACGCACCATCAGAACAGATGGCCGTTTCACCATCGTCTATCCATCCTTCAGAAAATTCCCCTCCATGGGTGCTACCCATGAAGGCCCGCCGCTCGGCGGGTTGAGCGCGGGCGGGTTTCACCCGCTGAGCCGTCTCGATGAGGTTAGTGCAGACATCCGGCTCAGGGCCTGACTCGCCGGTAGGGCCGATGAAGACATGGATTCCACCGAAGGGGACCCGGTACCCATACTCAATCGAGCTGGCGTCGGGGCCCCAGCCTTCGTCGTCGATGTAGAGCTTGCCGCGACAACTCTTGGTCGTCCGGCCCATAGCGTATGCCTTGAGCCCTTCAAAGTTGCACTTCAAGAACTCAAATCCATCGTGCGCTGGCCCCACGGTGGGCGCCAACTATCGTGGAATAGTCATGGTAGATGTCCTAGCGAAAGGACTTAGTCGTAGGGCCATCGCAACTAGGAAGCTTAAAGGGGTTAATCGGGACAAAGGACACGAGAGGTTTATACTGGTTCGGCCCCTTACGATGAAGGTAAGGCCTAGTCCAGTTGATGTTGTATCGCTAGGTTTCGATGACCAAGGAGCGAATCCGCTAGCTTGGCTATCGATCTCTTGATCCTTCCCCTAAGCCACCACCGGGTCGTCCCCTTATATATACGGGTTGACGCCTGGCAGCCTACAGAGTCCCGGCCGGCTCATAAAACTTGTCCAGCTCGGTGACTTCTTTTTTATGCCTTTCTTTACAAGTCTTTCTTTACATATAGCGGTTTACAATATTGGGCCTTAAGCCGCCACTAGGCTTAGGCCTTCTATAAGTCTTAATAAACTATCACCTTCAATATTACTGGGCTTCTTTTTGTAACCCGCCATTGGGGTTGACCCGGCCCCTCCTGGGTGGGTCATACCTAGTAGCTATATCCCCAACAATTACCCTTTGCCTTTTATTGATCAAATTCTATAAAGATTATCCAAACATACACATTTTTGCTTTCTAGATGGTTACTCTGGTTTCTCTCAAATGCCTGTGTCAGCTGAGGATCAAGAAAAGACCACTTTTACTTGCCCTTTCGGTACTTTTTCTTATAGATGTATGCCTTTTGGTTTATGTAATGCACCTGCTACCTTTCAAAGATGCATGATGGCTATATTACCTGACTTTCGTGAAAAGATTTGTGAGGTTTTCATGGACGATTTCTCTGTTTATGGATCCTCTTTTGATGATTGCTTGAGCAACCTTGATCGAGTTTTGCAGAGATGTGAAGAAACTAATGTTGTCTTGAACTGGGAGAAGTGCCACTTTATGGTTAATGAAGGTATTGTCTTGGGGCATAAAATTTCTGAAAGAGGTATTGAAGTTGATAAAGCTAAATTTCATGCTATTGAAAAGATGTCGTGTCCCAAGGACATCAAAGGTATAAGAAGTTTCCTTGGTCATGCCGGTTTTTATAGGACGTTCATCAAGGACTTCTCAACAATTTCTCGGCCTATGACTAACCTATTACAAAAAGATATTCCTTTTGTCTTTGATGATGATTGTGTAGAAGCATTCGAAGTACTTAAGAAAGCTTTGATTTATGCACCTATTGTTCAGCCACCTGATTGGAATTTACCATTTGAAATTATGTGTGATGCTAGTGATTATGCTGTAGGTGCTGTTCTAGGGTAAAGAGTTGATGAGAAATTAAATGTTATTCAATATGCTAGTAAAACTCTAGACAATGCCCAGAGAAATTATGCTACTACTGAAAAAGAATTTTTAGCAGTCGTATTTGCTTGTGATAAGTTCAGACCTTATATTGTTGATTCTAAAGTAACTATGCACACTGATCATGCTGCTATTAAATATCTTATGGAAAAGAAAGATGCTAAACCAAGACTTATTAGATGGATTCTCCTACTACAAGAATTTGATTTGCATATTATTGATAGAAAGTGAGCTGAGAACCCCGTTGCAGACAACTTGTCTAGGTTAGAGAATGTTCTTGATGACCCACTACCTATTGATGATAGCTTTCCTGATGAACAATTAAATGTCATAAATGCTTCTCAAACTGCTCCATGGTATGCTGATTATGCTAATTATATTGTTGCTAAATGTATACCACCTAGTTTCACATACTAGCAAAAGAAAAAGTTCTTCTATTATTTGAGACATTACTTTTGGGATGACCCACATCTTTATAAAGAAGGAGTAGATGGTGTTATTAGATGTTGTGTACCTGAGGATGAATAGGAATAGATCCTACGCAAGTGTCACTTCGAAGCCTATGGAGGACACCATGCTGGAGATAGAACTGCACACAAGGTATTGCGATCCGGTTTTTATTGGCCTACTCTGTTCATGGATGCCCATAAGTTTGTCTTATCTTGTGATGAATGTCAAAGAATTGGTAATATTAGTAGATGTCAAGAAATGCCTATGAATTATTCACTTGTTATCAAACCATTTGATGTTTGGGGTTTTGATTATATGGGACCTTTTCCTTCCTCTAATGGGTATACACACATTTTAGTTGTTGTTGATTACGTTACTAAGTGCGTAGAAGCTATTCCAACTATTAGTGTTGATCATAACACCTCTATTAAGATGCTTAAAGAAGTTATTTTCTGAGGTTTGGAGTCTCTAGATATTTAATGACTGATGGTGGTTCACATTTTATTCATGGTGCCTTTCGTAAAATACTTGCTAAGTATGATGTTAATCACAGAATTGCATTTCAATATCATCCACAGTCTAGTGGTCAAGTAGAACTTAGCAATAGAGAGCTCAAATTAATTTTGCAAAAGACTATTAATAGATCTAGGAAGAATTGGTCCAAGAAACTTGATGATGCATTATGGGCCTATAGAACTGCATATAAAAACCCTATGGGTATGTCTCTATATAAAATGGTTTATGGTAAAGCATGTCACTTACCTCTTGAATTAGAACATAAGGCATATTGGGCTATTAAAGAGCTCAACTATGACTTCAAACTTGCCGGTGAGAAGAGGCTTTTTGACATTAGCTCAGTTGAAGAATGGAGAACCCAGGCCTATGAAAATGCCAAACTATTTAAAGAAAAAGTTAAAAGATGGCATGCCAAAAGGATACAAAAGCCTGAGTTTAATGTGGGTGATTATGTATTACTATACAACTCTCGTTTAAGGTTTTTTGCTGGAAAACTTCTCTCTAAATGGGAAGGCCCTTACGTCATCGAGGAGGTCTATCATTCCGATGCCATAAAAATCAACAACTTCGAAGGCACAAATCCGAGGGTGGTGAACAGTCAAAGAATCAAACATTATATCTCAGGTAATCCTATAAATGTTGAAACTAATATTATTGAAACCGTAACCCCGAAGGAATACATAAGGGACACCTTCGAGAACGTTTCAGACTCCGAAAAGGAATAGGTAGTTGGTACGGTAAGTAAACCGACTCCAAAACAGTTCTAATGGCAATTTTTCTCCGTGTTGGAATATTTAGAAAAATAGGAAAATAAGAAGTAGTCCGGGAAGGACACGAGGCTTCCACGAGGGTGGGAGGCGCGCCCTACCCCCCTGGGCCCCCCCTGCCTCATGGGCACCTCGTGCACTCTCTGGACTCCGTTTTCTTGCACGATACTTCTTTTAGTCGGTAAAAATTCATTATATAATCTCCCAAAGGTTTTGACCACCGTATCCCGCAAATATCTCCTATCTTTGTTTCGAGCTATTTTTCTGATAGATCTAGATCGCGATGGCTTCTTCAAGTGCCCCAAGGACAAGTTCTTCGAGAAGGTCATCAACCCCTACCTTGCGGAGGTGCTGCAACACCCTCAAACCATTGAGATGTCTGAGGGTTTGTTGCACATCCGCGATGTGGAGGGACCAAGGAGGACCGGAAGCGTGGAAACAAGGCTCGAGGCGATGGAGCAACAAGGTTTCAAGTGTCAGGAGATGGTGGAACATGGACTCGACTCCAATCACATAATGATCACGGAGTTCACCAACAACCACAAGCTAGACGTCAAGGACATTGGGGAAGCCATCTTCAAGCTTCATGAGAAAATCGAGCACCTCCAAGCCCAGATCTATGACCTGCAAAATCAAAACTGTGAGTATGAATATAGATTTAAGAGGATGAGTTTGGCTGCAGATTTAAGGATCAGGGAGACTCGATCATCCTTCTATGATGGTGAGCCTATGCCTTGGAAGAGGGACGACAAGCCTAGATCGTTAACAACTCCTTCATCACCACCTCCGAGGAAGGAAACATAAACACATGGGTATGGGCACTCCCCTTGGCAATTGCCAAGCTCGGGGGAGTGCCCCGGTATCGTATCACCATCACAACTTTTATCTTTACCATTTTTCTTAGTTCGATCCTTTTGATAATATCTTGATTTAGTAGAATAAAGTTTTAGTATGATCTAGTTGTGAGTTTTGCTTTATGATCCTTCTATGTAATCGAGTTCGTGAGCTATATATAATAAAGATTAGTGTTGAGTCAAGGGCTTGATTACCACGCTATGATCTTGAGGGAATAAAATAAAAGAGAAGAAATAAAGAGATCATATGAATTTTATGGAGAGTAATGAGCTCACATATAAAGACTATGATGAATAAAAGTTGTTGAGAGTTGACAAACATAGTTTTGGTCATCGTTGTAATTAATAGGAAGTAATAAAGAAAAAGAGGTTCACATATAAATATACTATCTTGGACATCTTTTATGATTGTGAGCACTCATTAAAGTATGACATGTTAAAGAGTTGACGTTGGATAAGGAAGACAACATAATGGGTTATGTTTTCTTACACTGAGATAAATTATATTGTCATGGATCATCCAACATGTTGAGCTTGCCTTTCCCTCTCATGCTATCAAATTTCTTTGCACCAAGTAGAGATACTACTTGTGCTTCCAATTATCCTTGAACCCAGTTTTGTCATGAGAGTCCACCATATCTACCTATGGATTGAGTAAGATCCTTCAAGTAAGTTTTCATCGGTGCAAGCAATAAAAATTGCTCTCTAAATATGTATGACTTATTCGTGCGGAGAAAATAAGCTTTATATGATCTTGTGATATGGAAGAAATAAAAGCGACGGACTGCATAATAAAGGTCCATATCACAAGTGGCAATATAAAGTGATGTTCTTTTGCATTAAGATTTTGTGCATCCAACCATAAAAGCGCATGACAACCTCTGCTTCCCTCTGCGAAGGGCCTATCTTTTATTCTTGTCTTATACTTCATGCAACGAGTCATGGTGATACTCACCTTTCCTTTTTACATTTTATCATTTGGCAAGCACAATGTGTTGGAAAGATCTAGATATATATAGCTAATTGGATGTGAGTTTTCATCAACTATTATTGTTGACATTACCCTTGAGGTAAAATGTTGGAGGCAAAACTATAAGCCCCTATCTTTCTCTGTGTCCGATTAAGACTTCATACCCATCCATATTGCGTGTGTGTTAGCAATTGTGAAAGACTAAAAGATGGTTGAGTATGTGGATTTGCTGAAAAGCTCTTATATCGACTCTTTCCTATGTTATGATAAATTGCAATTGCCTCAATGACTGAGATTAGAGTTTGTTGGTTCTCAATAAAGTTTATGATTCATACTTGAGATTGTGATTGAATTGTTACTTTAGCATAAGAGATCATATGACAATATATATTGCTGTTCTAAGAATGATCATGATGCCCTCATGTTCGTATTTTATTTTATCGACACCTCTATCTCTAAACATGTGGACATATTTTTCGATTTCGGCTTTCGCTTGAGGACAAGCGAGGTCTAAGCTTGGGGGAGTTGATATGTCCATTTTGCATCATGCTTTTATATTGATATTTATTACATTATGGGCTGTTATTATACATTATGTCACAATACTTATGCATATTCTCTCTTATTTTACAAGATTTATATGAAGAGGGAGAATGCCGCCAGCTGGGATTTTGCGCTGGAAAAGGAGCAAATATTAGAGACCTATTCTGCACAGCTCCAAAAGTCCTAAAACTTCACGAAAGTTATTTCCAGAATATATAAAAAATACTGAGCAAAGAAAGTTCCAGAGGGGAGCCACACCCTGGTCACGAGGGTGGGGGGCGCGCCCTACCCCCCTGGCGTGCCCCCTGCCTTGTGGGGCCCCTGGTGGCCCTCTGATGCCCATATTTTGCTATATGAGGTCTTTCGTCGAGGAAAAAATCCTAAGCAAGCTTACGGGACGAAACTCCACTGCCACTAGGCGGAACCTTGGCAGAACCAATCTAGGGCTCCAGCAGAGCTATTCTGCCAGGGAAACTTCCCTCCGGGAGGGGGAAATCATCACCATCGTCATCACCAATGATCCTCTCGTCGGGAGAGGGTCAATCTCCATCAACATCTTCACCAGCACCATCTCATCTCAAACCCTAGTTCATCTCTTGTATCCAATCTTTGTATCCAAACCTCAGATTGGTACCTGTGAGTTGCTAGTAGTGTTGATTACTCCTTGTAGTTGATGCTAGTTGGTTTATTTGGTGGAAGATCATATGTTCAGATCCATTATGCATATTAATACTCCTCTGATTATGAACATGAATATGCTTTGTGAGTAGTTACGTTTGTTCCTGCGGACATGGGAGAAGTCTTGCTATTAGTAGTCATGTGAATTTGGTATTCGTTTGATATTTCGATGAGATGTATGTTGTCATCCCTCTACTTGTGTCATGTGAACGTCGACTACATGACACTTCACCATTGTTTGGGCCTAGAGGGAGGTATTGTGAAGTAATAAGTAGATAATGGGTTGCTAGAGTGACAGAAGCTTAAACCCTAGTTTATGTGTTGCTTCGTAAGGGGCTTATTTGGATCCATATGTTTCATGCTATGGGTAGTTTTACCTTAATACTTCTGTTGTAGTTGCGGATGCTTGCAATGGGGGTTAATCATAAGTGGGATGCTTGTCCAAGTAAGGACAACACCCAAGCACCGGTCCACCCACATATCAAATTATCAAAGTACCGAACGCGAATCATATGAGCGTGATGAAAACTATTACTTGACGATAATTCCCATGTGTCCTCGGGAGCGCTTTACTTCATATAAGAGTTTGTACAGGCTTGTCCTTTGCTATAAAAAGGATTGGGCCATCTTGCTACTCCATACTTACTTTTATTACTTGCTACTCGTTACAAATTACCCTATCACGAAACTATCTGTTATCGATAATTTTAGTGCTTGCCGAGAATACCTTACTGAAAACTGCATATCATTTCCTTTTGCTCCTCGTTGGGTTCGACACACTTACTTATCAAAAAGCTACGATAGATACCCTACACTTGTGGGTCATCAGTCTACTATCGGATACGAATGAACGGATCCCTTCAAATGGAGGCCACACTCCTACAGCTGCCTCCGGAGACCCAGAGGCATCGAATATATTAACGAACATGCTGCAACAGGCGTCCGTCTTAGAGGAACATCGTACTTTGATGGGCAAGGTGGTCGAAAAGATCCTGTCCCTGAAAAGCGGATTGAATGAGACCTTGATGGGCCTGCTGAGAGGCTTCGAGGTTTGTGATGTAATGTTTTCCACTATATTTTATTTGCAAAGATGCACCTGTGTATAGGTAGTAGCCCCTGAGATTCGGGGTGGCTTCCCATGGGAGGCGAACGGAGGATCAAGAAGAAATATTCAAGGACTAATCTGATTAACTTGAACACATGCTGCCTCCCCCCTGGCTACTTCCCAGACTATGGATATTATCGAGCTGCAGCGGAAGCTTGACGTGGCCGGGGATGACATTGCGTTAATCAATATGTGTCTTGACGAGGCGCAAGGTATGTATTCGGGGCAGTCCCTTTATGTACATTTTTTTGATATAAACATGACGCTGAAAGTTATATAGTGGAATATGCATGACTGCAGATGGTGCTGCCGCCATTGAAATTCTTCGGGCGGAGCTGGCCCGGGCCAAGGAGCGGGCCTGATTTAGTGATGCAGCTGCCAAAAAGGCATCAACTGAGTTAAAAGCCGAACAAGCTACTCGGCGCCAAGATGAGGAGAAGATATCCATGATGGCGCTCGAACTGAAAAATGCTGCTAGCCGCTGTGAACTTCTTGATAAGGAGAATGAAGTCAAAACGGCTGAACTTGACAAGGCCTTACGAGCGGCAAGAGAAGCGCAGTCTGAATCCAGAGCAGCCCGTGAGGAGATCCGGCAAGCTGGGGAGATTGTGGCTGGTAAGCCCTTTTTATTACAGACTAAGTTCGGCGATCCGAATTATGCTCAGCTTAACCAAGTGTTGAGTTCTCCAGACATCTTTTTGGACCTGCCGAAGAGTTCATCCGATGCGGCGCAGTTTTACCAAGCGCAAGAGGGGTATGAAAACGCCCTATGCTGCTGAATGAACAGATGTCCCTATGGGCCGAGCTTCATAGGATGTCCGGTGCTGCCATGAAGAACGTCATACTTCAGCTGTGGCTGACTAAGCCGATTCCAAATAGCCATTTTGGCTTGGTGCGGCGGCTTGCTGATGCGGTGCCACGTATCGACGCCGTGAAGCGGCCGGTGTGCATTGAAGGTGCACAAATGGCCTTTGCCCGAGTCAAGACATACTTGGGGAAGATGAAGGTCATCGATGTTGCAGCGCAGGGTCCACCCAAGGGCAAGCACCATCACGCACCAGAGCATTACTTTGAGGACGTCTTAGAGGCTGCCCGCTTGATAGAGGGTCAATGTTCAAAAGACATAATATTCGAGTGAATTCTTTACGAATTGTAAAAGACAATTGTTATAACCAGTCTATATTTTTTATTCTGCCTAAAGGCTTTTGTTCATCCTGCGTGGCCGTTTGTATATGATCTAAAAGTTTTCCAATCGCCGGCTTCAGCCCCCTCGTAGGAAGTACGGGGGTGTTCGAAAAAGCATCTAATCACTCTTGACCGAATGTCTTGGTCCGTGAAGGAGGTGTCAATGCAGCGAACCAGGAAACCAGACTATAGGGTGTTAACACTTTCACTTAGCCATAGGAGTTTTATGGTGGGTCTACGACATAGCCCCTGGTATGTATGCAGATTATTCATACGTTGCGTTTACATATTTGACCAGAAAGAGGTCCTTCATGTGACACGAAGGAATCGCTAAAGATTCCAATAAGTCATCGAGTGGTTGACCAACTCTCGCCACATCATGACAGTCAGTTTTTGGCTTTCTCTACTGAGGTGCTTAACCAGGTGAACCGGAAGCACAATCGTAGTAGTTTTCCCTTTACTACCCTAGCCGACAGAGCGGAACATAGGATAATGTCACAGCCCTAGATTCATGACTGTAAATAGTTGCATCAGTAAGCATGCATCATGTTAAATTTGAAGAAATTTGAATTGAGGAAGATTCTCAAAGCCTCAGAAACCTTTTAAAAATGAGCAAGTTAAAAATTTCTTCAAATGAGCCGAAGGAAATGTTCATATTAATCCCTGAAAATATTGGCAAGAGGTAAAAATCCAAACCAATATTTTTAGAGCATTAAGAGTAATTAATTTGGGCATTTGAATTAAATCATAATGTATTTGAATTGGATTTATTTCTGTTATAAAAGAAATACATGTCCAATAATTTTGGAAATTATTGTGGGGCTCTAGAGTAATATCTCTAGTCCATACAATAATTTATAGAAAGTTTTAAATGGTTTAGTTTCCAAACTAAATCAAAACAGAATAACAGAAATAGAAAAAAAATAAAAGAGAGAGAGAAGGGCTAACCTGGCGCCCACCAACCGGCCCAGCTCCAGTGCTGGTCCAGCACTATGTGGCCCAGCCCACTGGCCGCCCCCTGTCGTCTTCCTCGTGACAAAAGGACGCCGGGCGTGTGCCCCATGCGCGCGGCCACCCGCCTCGGCCACCTCCTACTTGCCGCTCCCCAGTGACTGCCTGGGTGTCCCTGGATATGCCACGCACCCCCTGGACCTCTCTCCCTCTCTGCCCGAGCGGAGCTCATCGCCGCCGCACGCCGTAGACACAGCCACAGCCTCCCCCTCGCCTCTCCGACGTGCCCACGAGCCTCGCCTCGACGCCCTCGCCCTCTCCACCAAGTCACGCGCCCGCGGAATGCCTGAAGCGATGCCACCGTCTTCGTTTTCATCGTCGGCCACTAGAGATCCCCCTCGCTGCTCCGCTCGCTCCAGTGCCTCACCGAGCTCGCGAACGGCTCCGTTCGATGCGCTGTGAGCTCCTTTGCCGACCCCCCCTCTCCCCTAGCTCGTTTTCTTGCTCTAACACCGATGCCGTCGGAGCCGAGAGCTCTTCGCCGCCGGCCATGTCACCGTCGTGGCCACCGTTGCCTAGAGCTGCAACCGAGCACACACCATGCTTAGTGAACCCCTAGGAGGCCGTAGCGCCCCTCCTTGCCACCTGCCAAGCTCCCTAATGCCGAACCCGAGCTCACCTGAACTTCGAGCGCCACCGCGAGCTTGCTTCCGATGAGCTCGGTCCACCCCAGCTGCTCCCGCTTGCCCCGTTAGATGCGCGCGATCGCCAGCTCCCCGTAGAGCCTCTCTGCCACCGATTTGGACGCCCGTGGGTGATTTCTGAGCCGCGCAGCCATCTCGGGCCTCGCCGACATCGAGTCGCCGGTGGGTTTGACCCTGCTGACCGGGGTTTGACCCCAGTTTGACCTCCTTGGTTGACTAATGTGTGGGCCACGCCCCTGTTTAGTTTAGGTGTTAGATAAGTTAGCGCTAATTAACCTAGTTAGTTGGTTGACTCACCGACAAGTGGGCCCAAGCCCTAATTTACCTAGGTTAGTGCTAACCTAACACTAACTAACTCTATGGGTCCCAGCCGTCAGGTTTGACCTGGGCTGGCGCCTTTGACCTGCTGACAACACCCCGACGTCATGCTGACGCAGTTAACCTTTTTCTGGATTTATTCTTATTCAGGAAATTCCAGAAAATAACTAAAACTTCTAAAATTCACAGAAATTAATCTGTAACTCCAAATGAGATAATTTATATATGAAATTTCATCACAAAAATCTAATCTATCCATCTGTACTTGTTTCATGCATGTTAGAGCAACGTAACCTTGCTGTTTAGATGAAACAAGATAATGCATTTATATGAGTTCATTTTTTGGGTTTGCATTTGAATCTTTGATTCAAATGAACTCAAACCACCCTGTTCAAAGCTGCATTAGCCAGAACACAGTCATTTTTCCATGTCATTGCATGCATCATATTGTTGCATATTGCCATGTAATGATTGTGTTACCGGTGTGATCTTCGTGGTACGTTCTGCCTCCGAGGATATTCACGAGTATCCAGCTAAAGGGCAGCACCCCTATACCACTCTGTCAGGCAAGCAAAACCCCTTTGTTCATTCCGATACAATCCCACTCTCTCGCGCCTACTCTCTTTTACTGCATTAGGACAACATCGATTCAATTGTTACGTGCTGCGGTAGCTGAACCCCTTTTCCTCTGGATGACCTGTCATTGCCACAGTAAATAGATGAAACCCACTAGCATGAGTAGGAGTTGTTTGAGCCCTGATATGCCTACTCATCCATGCTTGTTTTTCATGCCTGCTACTACTTAGAGTTGAGTCAGGTCTGATCATCGGGAATGAATTGGAATGGTGATGAACATGTCCTACTGTGTGTGAGCTAAGTGTGTGAACACAATTTGGTAAAGGTAGCGGTGAGAGGCCATGTTGGAGTACATGGTGGGTTGTCTCATTGAAACCGTCCTTAGGAACTGAGTTCTGTGTTTGTGATCCATGAACAACTACTACCACGCGTTGCACCCGAAACCAGTGGACCTTCTCGACTTATTAATCGCCTTGATCTCTGTCCAGGAGTTGCAACTAGTTTCTGGTGTTTGTAGGATATGTGTTGGAGGCCGTGCGTAGCGCTGACCCTAGGGGTGGGCTATGATGCGGTAGATACATCGTGGCCCGGTGTACCGGGCACCTGTTTGGTGTCTCGGGAACCCTGCACACATCGTTTGGGGCTGTGAGCGAAACCCCGGCAGGATCGCCTCGCGGATGGAACCCGAATAGGCGATAAACCTAGACTAGAGACTTGTGTGGTTAGTCAGGTCATGGCCGACTCCCTCGCTAGGCTTCCACTTGAAGGTTGCTGAGATACACGACGTGTACATGGTGATAAGTGGCGAGAGCGTGTGTGAAGAAGTACACCCATGTAGGGTTATAAATGATCTATTCGAATAGCCGTGTCCACGGTAAAGGACTTCTGGGTTGCATGTACAGTTCATAGACAAGTGAGCGTGGATACTCTAAAATGCGCAAGACAAGCGTGAGTGCTATGGATGGCGTTCTCGCTGGGAGACGGGAGCGGATCCGTAGTGGTTTATTGATATGGTGAATATGTGGACTCGTGTGCGCCACCTCAAAAGAGTTGCTTGCAGTCATAGTTCAGGATAGCCACCGAGTCAAAGCTGGCTTGCTGTAGTTAAACCCCACCATCCCTTTGTTGATAATGATGCATATGTAGTTAGTTCTGATGTAAGTCTTGTTGGGTACATTGTACTCATGTTTGCTTAATTTATGTTTTTGCAGAGAGACTTCAGTCTCTCTAGTAGTTCTGTGTGGACTTCGACGCTTAGCTTGATACCTCAGCTACGATATTGTGCCCTCGGTAGGATCTGGTAGATAGTCAGGCTTCTCAGCCTTTTCCATTTGTAGATGTCTATAGTCAGACAAGTTAAGCTTCCGCTTGTGCTTGTTGCTTGTATGCTCTGTATGTTGGGTCATCAGACCCATGTTTGTAATATCTGGCTCTTCAGAGCCTAATGAATAAATACTTTGAGTTGTAGAGTCATGTTGTGATGTCATGTTGTATTTGCACATATCGAGCATATTGTGTGTATGTTGTTGAAATGCTTGGTATGTGTGGGATCCGACAACCTAGTTGTCTATCCTTGGTAGCCTCTCTTATGGGGAAATGTAGTCTAGTGCTTCCACTGTTCCATGGTAATCTGCTACAGCCCGGTTTACCGGAGTCCTGTTAGCCCAGTTGCTACTGCTCCAAAACACTTAGACTGGCCGGCATGTGTCCTTCTTCGATCGTGTGTCTATCCCTTAGGAGAAATGTCACATGGTGTCTTTCGGAGTCCTGCTAGCCTGCTACAACCCAGATTCTCGAAGTCCTGCTAACCCAGTTGCTACAGCCCGAATTCACTCGCTGATGACTGACACATTCGTTGCTGGGTCATGTATGCCTGTCCCTGTAAGTTAGTGCCACTTTGGGTTCACGACTATTCATGTCGGCCCGGGTTCTTTGTCATATGGATACTAGCGACACTATCATATACATAAGCCAAAAGGCGCAAACGGTCTTGGGCCAGGTAAGGTGGCACTCATGGGAATACCGTGTGTAAGGCCGCAAAGTGATATGATGTGTTACATGCTAGATCGGTGTGACTTAGAATCGGGGTCCTAACAGCTTTGGTATCAGAGCCTGACTTCCTATAGGATTACCAAGCCAAACCAGTCAAAGTTGTGTCTATAAATGCTTTAGTTATGTAAGGGAATTGATTGGCGAAGGGAACGTAAGGCTCTTTTTACTCCTTATACCTTATGCCCTTCTGATCTGAGTCAGCCTCTTCTCTTCTATGGGGATTAAGAACTAGGCTTCTCGTCTTTCTATCAGGATCACGTGTTACTAATCTGTAGACTCTTAGGATTGTTGATTTAAAGCCCCAGTTCAGTTCCTACTACTTCCGTGTATTGACAATTGATCTCAAAACTTTGATATTGTGATGTTGACGAGTTATGCCACTATTTTGCAGGATGTCTCAAATCATTTTGAGCATTTACAGTCATTATGCTGTCCGAGTCATCCCAGGTTTCTAAATAGTCTGATGCATTTGCAAATCCCTTCTTTCCGTTCCCGATGTCCCTTTGGGCCAGGTTAATCAAACTAATTGCTAAGTTGAGGTATTATATTGTCTCGACATATATGCTGGAGTTATTATTATGACCCTAGGTGTCTTAGAAGATTACCTAGTAATCTAGCCATGCTTTGTGTCTAAGTGTGATGATTCTGGCCATCATTCTCGAAAGCATCCCGTGATGCCATTTAGTTAGTACGCATTCTATTTTTGGGTTTTTGAACCCAATATTCACTCTACTTAATTCGTGTAGATAGTGTTGCTCGTTCCTTTAGGATATTAGTGACCTTGTGATAGTCTTCGAGGTCCGTGGTATATCATTCTTCCAAATACCATGAACCATCGTTGGCAGCAGTTCCTTGTTGAACCAAAAGATCACAACAAGAGTGCTCTCGATGAGTTCTCCATTCTATATTGTGGATCTGCCAGTTCTACCCTTTCTGCATGGGTTATCCGGAAGAAATGTTGAGCTTTTCTCGGCATACTCATCTATGCATCCACAACTCAGAAAAACATATGTTCCTTTGAGTTGACCCTCTTTAGTTGTATCCTGACCTTCGTCTATCAAGTGATAGTCGGGAATAGTTGTGCCATCGTGTTCATTAGTGTCTATTATCCTTGTGGTCCGTTGAGCCGTTCTATTTCAGAATGACTATTAGAAACAAACTCCAGTACCTCATCCATATCTAGAATTGGGTCAAAGCAGTTGTATTCCGCAGATCAAATGCCAATCCAACTTTTGATTCTATTCTACCCTGAAGTATTGCCCTCTTGATGTCAGGAATGTCATGATAATTGCACCAACTCTTATGAATTCTTGATGCAGTGATACTTCTCACCATCATCATTCGCTCCTCGGTTCCGTGTTGTTGCAACCGGAATACCGACAAGTGAACCATAATGTGTGAAATCAGTACTCCTAGCAACTAGTTGCTTGGTAGTAAATGGACAATATTCTCATTCTTAGCATGTTGGTTATTGAATCATCATTCTAAGGTAGATTGTGCTACCTAGTCCTTATTTCTGGTGCACTCTTCGATCAATGAGTTAGGAATATTCAATCCCTTCTTTATTTGATCATATCGTCTTGCTCAGAAAAGCAAGATTGTTCTCGAGCTTAGTAACATATTGGTGGTTCGTGCTGTTTCGAATATCTTCTCGGAAGTATTACCAGGTTGTCACCTAACCGCTATGTTGAGTTCGTGATCATGTTGGTTTTCCTCCAAACCACCCATTCTCCAAGAATCTGTGTAGGATACCCCTGAGCTAGTTGGTTAAGCCAAACAACAACTTGGAGAGTTGGAAGATAAAAGCTTGTCTAACTTAGTTAATGTTAAGGGATATCTTTTTGTGTTTGTGTTTGTGTGTTGAAGAAAGATGATATCTTCACCAATTGGTCCTCGTGATCAGTTGTTGGATCTATTGCCTTATCAAAACTTTTACTTGAGTATGGGCTATCTTCAAGTCAAATCAGAACTAACGATATTCGTAATGTTGTCTTACTCGTGGTTGATCCCTCGAGCATACACCATTACTTCTTTTGGTCTGACCAATGCTATCACCGTGTTCACATGATGGTGGAAGTCCAGTGATATGGAAATTCCGATGAGTTGCTGTTGAGCCCATCAGCAACATTTTGTCTCCCCCATGATTCATGTTGAACATCAACCTAGTGTTGAAAACTTTGTAAGCAATGCCTTCGTGTTTCATTCATGAAGCTTAGGCTTGGATGGAAAAAGTAACTTCCTCAAATTCATGTGCATTTGGTGAAAGCTGCCGCCGTGAGTTCGAGAAAGATTGTTTTTGTTTCCTTTGGAATCATCCCAAGTCAGTTATGCAAGTGCGAAGGTATTCTATAGTTTGGTAGATTAATTAACTCCACTCCATATGTATTCCCTAGCACACCAAGCACTGATTGATTTGCTCAAGGAGAAGAAGTTCCTTCTTAAGAATCATGACTTATGCTAGGACTTCATTATCCTCGATGATGGTTCCCAACCTGAACGCGGTAGTGTTATATCATGAGACTACTACGTGGTCATGCTTGTCTGGGACATCGTGTTCACATGGGTGTAGCAGAACCAACTCATGTTTTGGAGCTTGCTATCGTAGTTCATTTCCAGAGAATCTCGCAACATTATATCGTCGATTTGTGTTGCAACTCTTCTTTTCAGACATGTTGAGTCTGAAGTATCCTGTTACTAACCAGATCTGAATACCAGGCAGATATGATGGTTGGGACCTCCCCAAGAATTATAATATTGGTCTTTTGAACCATTAAGTGGATGTCATGGCCAACACACTTATCCGGGAGATCTCTTGTTCTAGTATCTTGAGTTAGCAATTTGGCCATTCTTCCATGAGGAGTTGGTATGACTTTGTTCATAATGTCGGCATTTTGGGAACGGGGGTCCCCAGATTTGCCTGCCTGCGGCGTGGCTCAAGTGGGGGCCCAGCGCGGCCAATCTTCATCAACACGAGGCTCAAGACCCTCGCGAGGGGCCAAGCCTCGCGAGGCGGACGACACGGCGCATCCTCAGGCACAACCTCGTCAGGCTGGCTCGCGAGGAGGCGGAGAGTTCAAGGCAGGGTACCTCAGGCACAGCCTCGTCTAGCTGGCTCGTGAGGAGGCGGACAGTTCAAGGCGGGGTACCTCGCGAGGTGCCCATGACGCAAGCCATGATGACCCGGGGCACCAGGCGGGTGCCAGCGCGCGCAACGTCCCTCTTTCCTCTTTGGTGCAAAGGGGGCAAGCATATCCGCGAAGTACCGAGGCATCATGCAATGGTTGCCACTTCGGTGCAATGAGACCAAGACCAGGAGGACTACGAGAGGGAGGTCACCATGGAGCCCAGCGCGCCGTAATCACCAGAGCCTTTGGCAGGCGAAGACTGCTTTTGTCAGGATAGATGTACTCGCTGTCCCCCTTCAAATTAGCCCGCCATTGTTGGATCCCTTCCCGCTCAATATTTGGGGAGAGGACCAGGGCCTCTATAAATAGGACTAGCCACCCACGTAGCAAGGGGTTGGTTTGTTCGGTTCGGTTGGTTCATTCGGTTCGCAAGTAGAGAGAGAGAGAGAGGGGGGGGTGACTGAACTCTTCACAGCAGGTCATCACCACAGCCAAGAACAGACCCTCGCGAGGCTGTTCTTCCTTGTATTGTGCATCCACACCAGCCCCAGGAGGCAATCCATCTACCACACACTGGAGTAGGGTATTACACCACATCGGTGGCCCGAACCAGTATAAATCTTGTGTCTTTCGTGCAACTCTTTTAGTAGTTTAGATCCCATCAAGACAGAGAGGTTGAAGGCGAGATTTCCGCGCGCACCCCAGTGTTCGAACCTTAAGGGTCTGCCGGAACCCGAAATCCGACATTTGGCGCGCCAGGTAGGGGTGCGCCGGAATTCGTCTTGCACCGCTCCGCTCTCCCCCGACCGTCGCATCCATGTCTGACGCTCGCCGGGCCCGCGCCGAGCGCCGGGCCGCCATCGCTTCCCGCATCGCCCAGACGGCCCCGGTCGATGGGCGTCCTCGTCGTTCCCCGTCACCCACCATCAACGCCGCCACCGGCCCGGCGAGGGGCAAGCAGCAGGCATCGTCTCAGCACCCGTCCGTGCGGCAAGACGGCCGCACCGCCACTCTGTCACTCGCACCAGCTTGCTCTTTGTCCCGCACGCTCCACGCACCCTTGGAGGCTAGAGCTGCGCTC
This sequence comes from Triticum monococcum, assembly GCA_034509565.1. NCBI lineage: Eukaryota > Viridiplantae > Streptophyta > Magnoliopsida > Poales > Poaceae > Triticum > Triticum monococcum. The sequence goes on from CM067846.1 coordinate 515,846,542, forward strand.
CTCGCGGCAAACGAGCTCCTGCGCTACCGTCCTATCGACGACGTCTACGAAGAATGGCTCGGCCGCGTCGCCGAGCTTGTCCGCGCCGCAGGGGGCTCTTCCGCGCCGTCCGTCCCTCTGCGCCGCACTCTGCCCTGCGCGGGCAACGAAGCTCCGGAGGCGCACCAGCCGCCTCCCCTCCAAGAAGATTCCATGGCTCCAAGGCGCTTGGTCCCTGGGCGGAACCCGCCCCGTCAGGCGCCAGCGCAGCAAGAGCGAAGCTGCCAAGAAGTTCCTCGCCCGGAAGGGGCTGCCAGGGCGCTCCCTGCTGCGGCACGCCGCGACCCTACTCGAGCTCCGGCACGCCAAGACCCCGCCCTGCTCCTAGCTGCAGCGCATGGGGACCCTCAAGACCAAGCTCTCCACCAACCGAGGCCTTTCGTGACCACCGCGGGCTGCCACGCCTACACCACTGAGCTGCACAGCGTCGCGTGGCCCGGCAAGTTCAAGCCCGACCTGCCTCCTCGCTACGACGGCACAACTGACCCCGCGGAATTCCTCCAGCTCTATGAGCTGGGTATCGAGGCTGCCGGCGGGGATGAAAAGGTCATGGCGAACTGGTTCCCCATGGCGCTCAAGGAAGGAGCTCGAACCTGGCTCCTGAATCTGGCTCCAGGCACGATCTCCTCCTGGGACCAGATGCGCGCCCGCTTCATCGCCAACTTCCAAGGTACACGCGACCGGCCGCCTGCCGTGAGCGACATGTGCCGCATCAAGCAACAACCCGGAGAGACCCTGCAAAAGTACATCCAGCGCTTCAACAGCGCGCACCTCAAGATCCCCAGGGTGTTAGGGGAGGCCATCATCTCCGCCTTCTCTGGCGGCGTGCGTGACGTCAAGATGAAGGAGGAGCTGGCGATGCACGAAGACCTCTGCACCTCCCTGGAGCTGTTCAACCTGGCGAACAAGTGCGCCTGGGCTGAGGAGGGACGTCTCTCCCTCCTCGAGCTGCCTGCCACGGACCCAGAAGAGAAGAATCCCAAGGCCAAGGACGTGAAGCGCAAGGGGGCTCCCGTACTCGTGGCAGAACCAGACACCAAGCGGGGCAAGGATCTGCCCGAACCCTCCAGAGGCAGCCGGTACTGTGTGTACCATGACCTCCACACCCACAACACCAACGAATGTCAAGAGCTCCGCGCCATGTGAGAAGGAAGGATCGGCCGTTGCCCTGACCGTGCTGACCGGGGCTACGGCCGGGGAGGAGGAAGAAACCCAGGGCGCTGGGAAGACCGCGGCCCGTGCCAGGGGTGGTGCGACCAGCCTCGCGAGGACCGCTGGAGGGACCTGCCTCGCGAGGGGGACTGGAGAGACCAGCCTCGTGAGGACCGCCCTCATGGCAATGCAGGCCTACCTCTGCTGCCGCCTCCACCAAGAAGGAACGAAGACCGCCACCAAGACGAGGGGGCTGGGGGCTTCCAGGAGCCGCGCGCGATCGCCTGCATCCTGGGCGGAGCTCAAGCCCCAGCCTCCCAACGGATCTTCAAGCAGTTTGCCCGCGAAGTGAATGCAGTTCTCCCCAAGCTTGAAGCAATGCGCCCCCTCAGGTGGTCGACGTGCCCCATCACGTTCAGCTCGGCAGACCAGCTCAAGTGCGCGGCCACTGCAGGAGTCCTCCCGATGCTCTGCTCCCCGGTCATCAGCAACGTGCAGGTTACCAAGACCCTCATCGATGGCGGGGCAGGGCTCAACGTCCTGTCCGTGGAAACATTCAGCAACCTCCAAGTGCCCTATGACCAGCTTCAGCCAACCAGGCCTTTCTCCGGGATCACCGACGGTTCCACAGTCTCGATCGGGCAGGTCCGCCTCCCTGTCACCTTCGGAGCCCGCAGCAACTACCGCACTGAGCTCATCGACTTCGACGTCGCCCACATCCGCCTGCCGTACAACGCCATCCTCGGGTACCCAGCGCTGGCCAAGTTCATGGCCGTGACCCACCACGGCTACAACATCCTCAAGATGCCAGGAAGTGGCGGCGTCATCACGGTGCCCTGTGAAGAGAGAGATGCAGTGTGTTCCCTGGAGCGAGCCTTTCAGGCCGCGTCGCTAGAAGACCCAGATCGCGGAAGCAGGAGGCTTCCTGAGACCACCCCCAAGAAGAAGAAGACGTCGTCAGGCTCAGCCCCTCAGGAGGCAGGCCCCTCAGGGCCCGTGCCTCCTCAGGAGGGACCTCCATCCATCGCATAGGAAAGCGCGCCCGACGCCCTCCTCGGGCAGGGCTCGGGGGCTCTCACCTGGAGGGCCACCGACCTAGCCAGGGTCACGAGGGAGGCGCTTGGGCACCATGTGGAGGCGTGCTTCGCAGCACGTTTCCCTCGGGAAGGAGCCAGGCGAGGAACATCAGACCAGCAAGAGTTCGTTGACGAGGCCATTCAAGAGCTACAGGAGACAAGGATCATGAGAGGTTGCCGCCGCTTGCCAGTCGTGGCCCCACATCCAGGCGAGGATGGTGGGCTGCGCATCTACGTCGACGTACCAGGGCTCAATCAGATCACCACAACGGAGCGCCTCTGGCCCTTGCAAGTGGGGCGCTGCGGAGATCCACCCCACAGCTATGTCCGCATGCCTACGGCCTGCCGAGCATGGTTGCGGCGTACCAGCGCCTCATGAGGGGCATCATGGAGGCTCAGGAAGACAGGCGTTCCGCGGCTCTGGCGGAGGTGGAGACAGCTCGCGAGGAGTCACCAGCGCCTCCGGAGCCTCCCGAGGCCCCGGGGCCTGGGGGCTCGTAAGGATTGGCTTCTGCAGCCCGTCAAGTCTGCTGCACCAACGCCACTACGCCGACGACATCTTCAGGTGACATCTTTGAAGTTCCGTTCTCAGCTGGGAGCACCCTCCCAGGGTTGCATCACTCCCAGGCTGCGTGGGTCCGTCCCCGCGGCATGTATCTGCATTTACCTTTCCGTCGTTAGTTTGCCTTGTTGGGGGCCCCCTCGGGCTGCATCATCCCCAAGCCGTTCGGGCCAGACCCAGCGGCGTGTATCCCCCTAACGTTTATTTCCAACTATGCATTGCCTATCACGCTTAGCTGCATGGTGCCCGTCCGCGGCATCTTCTCTTCCCATGTCGGCCACTTGCACGTTAAAGGGGGGGTGCCTGAGCATCGTGACTTAGGGCTCTTACTGGCTCTCCAGCCCTCACCCTCTTTCCTTGTCCATGGCATCGTGACCTGGCATACCAGCGACGGCTGAGACAAGCTCGAGGGTCGGGACCTAAGGACATAGAGTACCGGCATCTAACCAAATTTTGCAGGGACACATCTCAAGATACGGCCCAGTGCCGGGCGCAACCCGCCCAGAGGTAGGGCCTCGGGAGTCCCGCGCTGGCTCACGGGTGCCCAGATACGCCTCGCCTACCTCAACCAGCAAGCTCTTGAGTGACTAACGATCGACTAATGGCCGCCATGGCAACACCATCTTTTTTCTGTGATGACCCTGCAGGATCCCTGGAGGGAACCGTGCAAGCCGAGGCCCTCACGAGGTTTCCTTCGCCCTCGCCCGCGTGAACCGCTTGCACGTTAAAGGGGGGGTGCCTGAGCATTGCGACTCAGGGCTCTTACTGGCTCTCCAGCCCTCACCCTCTGGCCTTGTCCACGGCATCGTGACCTGGCATACCAGCGATGGCTGAGACAAGCTCGAGGGCCGGGACCCGAGGACGTAGAGCAGAAAGGGGAGCAGAGGTAGGGAAGAAGGGGACTCGCGAGGACCTTGCCGAGCTTTTCCGCTCCTATCCACGCACGGACCCAACGGCGCACCTGGAACGGCCCCTGATCCTCAAGATAAGTTACCACCCACGGCATTGGCTGCTGGAGCATGACCCCCTCACCTAAAGCAACTCCGTACTAGCGACGTTGCTTCCCTTTCTCACTAAGTGATGGCTGCTTGGGCGCCAAAGGGGACCACCTGAGCATCGCGACTCAGGGGCTCTTACCGGACCTCGGGTCGCTCACCTCCTGGCCTTGACCACGGCATCGCGACCTGGCATACCAGCGACGGCTGACGCCGCTTTGGGACTGGGACCTGCCGCCGTAGAGCACCAAGCCCTCGTGAGGTGCGAAAGGGAAGGCTGAACTATAACGGAGTTAGCAGCTCGCTCGGATCCACGTCAAAAGGTCATACATATTAACAAACAGGACTACAGAACCCTTACAAGCCCCCACGCGGCGCATTCTGATTCCTCGCAGGGAACGAATCCTAAGGGATGCTAACTACATGAGCTACTGCGGGAGACGCCATCATCAACAGTGGGCCGTCAGGCACCGGCGCCAACTCCATCCAGATCAGGGTTGGCGACGGCCTGACGCGTCCACCCTGCTCCTGGAGCGGCGACGGCTCGGGGGCTCGTAGCTGTCGTCGCTCGTCTCCGGAGTCGTGAAGCCTTCGCTGGAGCCGCTGGACCCTCGGGCGCCACTGCCAAGGGGGCGGCCGACGGGCCTAGCCCTCACCAGGGCGAGGTCCTGGCCGCCTCTCCCGCGACAGCACTCCAGCCGGCGCCCGATCGCGTCGAAGACCTTGAAGAACATCACCGTCGTGCCGTCATACTCTAGGTGGACCATGAAGACGCCTCTTTCCTTGCAGACCCGGGCGATCTCCCGCCAGCCGCAGGACATGTAGACCGCGCCCAGGGCAGCGACGTCAACCTCGGCCTCGGTCCCGGGGGCGCCGCAGTCGGCGTGCTGTAGCTGGAGCTCCATAGGCCCCCCTGGAAGAACCATGGAGGCGAAGAAGGGAGGAAGGCGGATCCAGGACTAAAGAGGAGTGACGACGTGGAGCACCAACTCATGGGAGGAGCCCTCGGCATGGACTCCAGGAGGAACCACCCACGCCTTCATAACCCAACGGCGCCGACGACGGCGTTGACCGCAGGGATCAGCATCAACACCTCCGGGGCCCTCGACGTGGGCGTACAAAGGCAGCGGGAACCCCGGCGGAGCGCGCTCGCCCCGGGGCCTCGCCACCACCGGATGGTCCTCATCGTCCCGGCTGCAATGGGCGAGTCGCTTCTTCGGCGGGAGAGGGTCTGGCCCTTCTCGAGGAGCCTTTCCCTTCTCCGCTGGAGAGAATCGGCGAATCGGAGCCATCACACCAAGACGGAGCAAGAACTGAGGCGAAGGAGAGGGCAAGAGGAGATGGACTAGATGGGCACGAGCGGTGCCGTACTTATAGCCGGCGAAGGCCAACTGCCGGTCTCCACGATCACAGGTAATCATAACACGTTCTGCATGTAGGGACTTGTCCAACTCGCACGATCACCATGGCGTCATGGGGAAGCGGAGGCGCCACGTCCAATCAACCGCCATGCGGCGTCCAAGGCCGCAGGCTGTTAGGGCCCGCGGCGCTTCGCCCTTGCCCTTTCGCCTCTCGGCACGGCCAAGTCCATGCGCACCTTGGGCCCGTGGGCTACTGTCGGCGTTCTGGGAACGGGGGTCCCCAGATTTGCCTGCCTGCAGCGTGGCTCAAGTGGGGGCCCAGCGCGGCCCATCTTCATCAACACGAGGCTCAAGACCCTCGCGAGGGGCCAAGCCTCGCGAGGCGGACGACACGGCGCATCCTCAGGCATAGCCTCGTCAGGCTAGCACGCGAGGAGGCGGAGAGTTCAAGGCGGGGTACCTCAGGCATAGCCTCGTCAGGCTGGCTCGCAAGGAGGCGGAGAGTTCAAGGCGGGGTACCTCGCGAGGTGCCCATGACCCAAGCCATGACGACATGGGGCACCAGGTGGGTGCCAGTGCGCGCAGCGTCCCTCTTTCCTCTTTGGTGCAAAGGGGGCAAGCGTATCCGTGGAGTATCGAGGCATCAGGCAAAGGTTGCCACTTTGGTGCAACGAGACCAAGACCAGGAGGACTACGAGATGGAGGTCACCATGGAGCCCAGCGCGGCGTCATCACCAGAGCCTTTGGCAGGCGAAGACTGCTTTTGTCAGGATAGATGTACTCGCTGTCCCCCTTCAAATTAGCCCGCCATTGTTGGATCCCTTCCCACTCAATATTTGGGGAGAGGACCAGGGCCTCTATAAATAGGACTAGCCACCCACGTAGCAAGGGTGGTTCGTTCGGTTCGGTTGGTTCGTTCGGTTCGCAAGTAGAGAGAGAGAGGGTGACTGAACTCTTCATAGCCGTTCATCACCACAGCCAAGAACAGACCCTCGCGAGGCTGTTCTTCCTTGTATTGTTCATCCACACCAGCCCCAGGAGGCAATCCATCCACCACACACTAGAGTAGGGTATTACACCACATCGGTGGCCCGAACTAGTATAAATCTTGTGTCTTTCGTGCAGCTCTTTTAGTAGTTTAGATCCCATCGAGACGGAGAGGTTGAAGGCAAGATTTCCGCATGCACATAAGTTGTTCCCTATGGGCTCCTTGAGCTCCCGAAGTTAGGCCATTATTTGATGTTCTAGATACCGAATGGTATTGGGTTAAGCTAGGACATCAAGGAGAACATTAGAAGCGGAGTGCTAAATGTCTCTCGGTCGATCATCCAGATTTCGTTCCCTTGGCCTCGCTAAGGTGAAAGATGAGAAAGTGTTGTCTTCCCTTGCATTTGCATTGTCCATCACTATTTGTCAAGGTAGTAAGATGTGTTGCCAGGATCCTCAGCACAGATGTTGCTAAGACCTTGATGATTATGGAAATGCTGAAGATCTTAAGAGCACACTCAGTCACTAGGTTATATCCTTGGTATCAATTGGGATGTGCCTACCATTTTCTGAGTTGTTCTATAACCGTACTTTCCTTTCCAAACTAAGTATGCCATTCTTTCCAATTCCTTCAAACGACCGTTTGTGAATTGCCTTAGGCTGGTATAGAGAGTTTCAATGATCTTTGTATCAAAAGTAATTCTTTTTTCCACTTAAGGGAATAACTCTACTAGTCACCTTTCCTAAGGTGCCCCGTTACGGAATCATGGCAATCAATCTCCTCGCTACTTTGAAGCCATGCAACATCCTATTCTAGCGTGGAATTGTTGCCTACCAAATTGAACTTTCGTCATCTGTTTCTTCCATCCCCCGATGTGCGTTTTGTGTCTCAGATCAAGATATGATTCTACATTTGATTCCATGAGTTTATCATGATTTGCTTGATCTTCGTGAAGATCGAATCCTGTAGAGCTTCCCTCTCTTTCCCTTGTCGTGTTGGGTGAAGATCTCGAACGGAAAGATGTCAAGATCAATTTGAAGCAATGAATCAACATCTTCGAGAAGGGAAAATGGATCATGAAGATTGTGATAGTTTTGTGACCCCCTTTCCTTTTACCTCACGTCTTGAATCTCGGGACGAGATTCTTTTTTAGTGGGGGTGAGTTGTCACAGCCCTAGATTCATGACTATAAATAGTTGCATCAGTAAGCATGCATCATGTTAAATTCGAAGAAATTTGAATTGAGGAAGATTCTCAAAGACTCAGAAACCTTTTAAAAATGAGCAAGTTAAAAATTTCTTCAAATGAGCCCAAGGAAATGTTCATATTAATCCCCGAAAATATTGGCAAGAGGTAAAAATCCAAACCAATATTTTTAGAGCATTAAGAGTAATTAATTTGGGCATTTGAATTAAATCATAATGTATTTGAATTGGCTTTATTTCTGTTATAAAAGAAATACATGTCCAATAATTTTGGAAATTATTGTGGTGCTCTAGAGTAATATCTCTAGTCCATACAATAATTCACAGAAAGTTTTAAAATGGTTTAGTGTCCTAATTAAATCAAAATAAAATAACAGAAATAGAAAAGAAAAATAAGAGAGAGAGAGAGAGAGAGAAGGACTAACCTGACGCCCACCAACCGGCCCAGCTCCTGTGCTGGTTCAGCACTGTGCGGCCTAGCCCATTGGCCGCCCCCCTATCGTCTTCCTCACGATAGAAGGATGCCGGGCGTGTGCCCCGTGCGCGCGGCCACGCGCCCCGGCCACCTCCTGCGTGGAGCTCCCCCTCGACTGGCTGGGCATCCCTGGGGATGCCACACACCCCCTGGACCTCTCTCACTCTCTCTCGTGCTTCTCCCCTCCTCTGCTCGTCTCTGCCCGAGCGGAGCTCGTCGCCGCCGCTCGCCGTAGACATAGCCACCGCCTCCCCTTGCCTCTCCGATGTGCCCATGAGCTTCGCCTCGATGCCCTCGCCCTCTCCAGCAAGTCAAGCGCCCGCGGAATGCCTAAAGCGACGCCACCGTCTTCATTTTCATCGCCGGCCGCCGGAGATCCCCCTCGCTGCTCCACTCGCTCCAGTGCCTCCCCGTGCTCGCGAACGGCTCCGTTCGACGCGCTATGAGCTCCTTTCCCAATCCCCCTCTCCCCTGGCTCGTTTTCTTCCTCTAATGCCGATGCCATCGGAGCAGAGAGCTCTTCGCTGCCGGCCATGTCACCGCTGTGGCCACTGTTTCCTAGAGCTGAAACCAAGCACACAGCCGCGCTTAGTGAACCCCCAGGAGGCCGTAGCACGCCTCCTTGCCACCTGCCGAGCTCCCTAACGCTGAACCCGAGCTCACCCGAACTCCGGCCGCCGCCGCGAGCTCGCTTCCGACGAGCTCAGTCCACCCCAGCTGCTCCCGCTTCCCGCGTTAGATGCGCGTAATCGCCAGCTCCCCGTAGAGCCTCTCCGCCGCCCATTTGGACGCCCATGGGCGATTTCCGAGCCGTGCCGCCGTCTCGGGCCTCGCCGGCGTCGAGTCGCTGATGGGTTTGACCCCGCTGACCTGGGTTTGACCCTAGTTTGACTGCCTTGGTTGACTAATGTGTGGCCCATGCTCCTGTTTAGTGTAGGTGTTAGATAAGTTAGCGCTAATTAACCTAGTTAGTTGGTTGACTCACCGACAAGTGGGCCCAGGCCCTAATTAACCTAGGTTAGTGCTAACCTAACACTAACTAACTATGTTAGTTAGTTGTTACACCGACATGTGGGTCCCAGCCGTCAGGTTTGACCTGGGCTGGTGCCTTTGACCTGTTGACGTCACCCCGACGTCATGCTGACGCAGTTAACCTTTTTCTGGATTTATTCTTATTCAAGAAATTCTAGAAAATAACAAAAACTTCTAAAATTCATAGAAATTAATCTGTAACTCCAAATGAGATAATTTATATATGAAATTTGATCACAAAAATCTAATCTATCCATCTGTACTTGTTTCATGCATGTTAGAGCAATGTAACCTTGTTGTTTAGATGAAACAAGATAATGCATTTATATGAGTTCATTTTTTGGGTTTGCATTTGAATCTTTGATTCAAATGAACTCAAGCCACCCTGTTCAAAGCTGCATTAGCCAGAACACAGTCATTTTGCCAAGTCATTGCATGCATCATATTGTTGCATATTGCCATGTAATGATTGTGTTACCAGTGTGTTCTTCGTGGTAGGTTCTGCCTCCGAGGATATTCACGAGTATCCAGCTAAAGGGCAGCACCCCTCTACCACTCTGTCAGGCAAGCAAAACCCCTTTGTTCATTCCGATACAATCCCATTCTCTCGCTCCGACTCTCTTTTACTGCATTAGGACAACATCGATTCAACTGTTACGTGCTGCGGTAGCTGAACCCCTTTTCCTCTGCATGATCTGTCATTGCCACAGTAAATAGATGAAACCCACTAGCATGAGTAGGAGTTGTTTGAGCCCTAATGTGCCTACTCATCCATGGTTGTTTGTCATGCCTGCTACTGCTTAGAGTTGAGTCAGGTCTGATCATCGGGAATGAATTGGAATGGTGATGAACATGTCCTACTGTGTGTGAGCTAAGTGTGTGAACATGATTTGGTAAAGGTAGCGGTGAGAGGCCATGTAGGAGTACATGGTGGGTTGTCTCATTGAAACCGTCCTTAGGAACTAAGTTTTGTGTTTGTGATCCATGAACAACTACTACCACGCGGCGAGCCCGATACCAATGGAACCTCTCGACTTATTAATCGCCTTGATCTCTATCCAGGAGTTGCAACTAGTTTCCGGTGTTTGTAGGATATGTGTTGGAGGCCGTGCATAGCGCTGACCCTAGGTGTGGGCTATGATGCGGTAGATACACCGTGGCCCGGTGTAATGGGCGCCCGTTTGGTGTCTCGGGAACCCTGCACACATCGTTTGGGGCTGTGAGCGAAACCCCGGCCGGATCTCCTCGCGGATGGAAACCGAATAGGCGATAAACCTAGACTAGAGACTTGTGTGGTTAGTCAGGTCGTGGCCGACTCCCTCGCTAGGCTTCCGCTTGAAGGTTGCTGAGATACACGACGTGTACATGGTGTTTAGTGGCCAGAGCGTGTCTGAAGAAGTACACCCCTGCAGGGTTATAAATGATCTATTCGAATAGCCGTGTTCGCGGTAAAGGACTTCTGGGTTGCCTGTACAGTTCATACACAAGTGAAAGTTGATACTTTAAAATGCGCAAGATAAGCGTGAGTTCTATGGATGGCGTTCTCGTAGGGAGACAGGAGCGGATCCATAGTGTTGTATTGATATGGTGAATATGTGGACTCGTGTGCACCACCTCAAAAGAGTTGCTTGCAGTCGTAGTTTAGGATAGCCACCGAGTCAAAGCTGGCTTGCTGCAGTTAAACCCCACCATCCCTTTGTTGATAATGATGCATATGTAGTTAGTTCTGATGTAAGTCTTGCTGGGTACATTGTACTCATGTTTGCTTAATTTATATTTTTGCAGAGAGACTTTAGTCTCGCTAGTAGTTCTGTGTGGACTTCGACGTTTAGCTTGATACCTCAGCTACGATCTTGTGCCCTCGGCAGGATCTGGTAGATAGTCAGGCTTCTCAGCCTTTTTCATTTGTAGATGTTTGTACTCAGACAAGTTAAGCTTCCGCTTGTGCTTGTTGCTTGTATGATCTGTATGTTGGGTCATCAGACCCATGTTTGTAATATATGGCTCTTCGGAGCCTAATGAATAAATACTTTGAGTTGTAGAGTCATGCTGTGATGCCATGTTGTATGTGCACATATCAAGCATATTGTGTGTATGTTGTTTAAATGCTTGGTATGTGTGGGATCCGACAACCTAGTTGTCTATCCTTGGTAGCCTCTCTTATGGGGAAATGTAGTCTAGTGCTTCCACTGAGCCATGGTAGTCTGCTACAGCCCGGTTTACCGGAGTCCTGTTAGCCCAGTTGCTACTGCTCCAGAACACTTAGACTGGCCGGCATGTGTCCTTCTTCGATCCTGTGTCTGTCCCTTCGGGGAAATGTCACGCGGTGTCTTTCGGAGTCCTGCTAGCCTGCTACAGCCCGGATTCCCGGAGTCCTGCTAGCCCAGTTGCTACAGCCCGAATTCACTCGCTGATGACCGACACGTCCGTTGTTGGGTCATGTTTGCCTGTCACTGTAAGTTAGTGCCACTTTGGGTTCACGACTAGTCATGTCGGCCCAGGTTATTTGTCATATGGATACTAGTGACACTATCATATACGTGAGCCAAAAGGCGCAAACGGTCCTGGGCCAGGTAAGGTGGCACCCGTGGGAATACCGTGCGTGAGGCCGCAAAGTGATATGATGTGTTACATGCTAGATCGGTGTGACTTAGAATCGGGGTCCTGACAGATAAGCACTAGAGTCGGGCAACCCAACTATTGACCCAAGACATGATTCAGAGCTGATGCATATAAGGCCAAACTCATGACGCCGAAGTACTCTATAGAGCTGTTCGGACTTATCGGCAACTCGCTTGTTCCCATACCAAGCCCCTGGCAAGTTATGCCGAGGTGTATGTTTGAAACAACCGTAGGGGCAAAACACCATCCTTTAGAAAAGAATGGATTATTTTTACTGGGATCTGAGTGGTGTGCCAATCATGTATATATATAAGAAAGCCGCAACCCTGGCTATTTAATATGCCAGGGGTCGAAGGCGGAGGACAAAGGCACTTTACAGGCTCGAAATAGAGAGTGTGGTCTACAAAAAGTAATTTTGGACCTCCTGTCGCATGTCTGTGCCGCCTGTCCTCGGTGAAGGGATTCCTTGACAGGAGTAGCCCCTTAGGTGAGTGTGCAGATCCGAACTCCAATGGAGTCAGTTTATATGTTCATCCTTTGCATCACCTGTTTTTAAAAGAAAGAAAAAGGAAAATAGATAAAAAAATGTTACCGGAATGCTTGTAGGCTTGTCCGTATTGTGCTTCCGCCAATGCCCATGGTATCTTGAGTGCGTAGTGATGTATGCGCGGTACAAATTTTGCAGGTATATGAAGTGGGTGGCGGAAGCCGAACTGCTATTTCCACTCCATGATTGATCGATCCTCGGGTGGAAATTTCTTCTGACTCCTTGTATTTGGTTGGTGAACCCTTCCGTCGTCCCTATCGCCTGGCGGCCCCCTCCCCTTGTGTTCGGCATTGAGCTTGCCAGCCTGTTTGAAGACCCAATAGCTTTTGTTGGTATGATTAGCTGGTTTATCGGGGTGTCCGTGAATCTGGCAGGGTCGGTCCAATATCCTGTCTAGGTTGGATGGTCCGTCTCGGTTCGCCTTGAATGGTTTTTTCCGTTGACCAGGTTTGGGATTGCTGAATCCAGCATTGACCACTGTGTCGCATGATCTGTCATTATCATTGCGAATGTTGTGTTTGCTTCGCCGTGGCTTGCCATTGCCGTATCGGATTTCGGAGGTGCTCTAGTCACTGGTGTTGTTTCTTCTACGAGCAAGCCAGCTGTCTTCTCCCGCGTAAAAGCGAGTCATTAGAGCGGTAAGGGCTTTCATGGATTTAGGTCCTTCTTGACTGAGGTGGCGTGTGAGCCATTCATCCCGGACGCTGTGTTTGAAGGCCGCAAGGGCTTCCGCGTCCGAATAGTCGATGATTTGGTTCTTTTTAACTAAGAACCTAGTCCAGAGCTTCCTAGCTGACTCTTCGGGCTACGGGACAATGTGACTCAAGTCATTAGCGTCCGGTGGCCGGACATATGTTCCTTGGAAGTTGTCACGAAAGGCGTCTTCCAAATCTTCCCAGCTGCCAATAGAATTTTCCGGTAGACTGTTTACCCAGTGCCGAGCTGGTCCTTTGAGTTTTAGTGGTAGGTATTTGATGGCCTGAAGGTCATCACCGCGGGCCATGTGGATATGGAGGAGGAAGTCCTCGATCCATGCCGCGGGATTTGTTGTTCCGTCGTATGATTTGATATTCATGGGTTTGAACCTGTCTGGGAATTGATGCTCCATTACTTCGTCTGTGAAGCAAAGCGGGTGTGCGGCGCCTCTATGTTGGGCCACACTGCGACATACCTCCGATGGAGTCCGTTTACAGTTTTCTGCCCGGGCGTGGCCATGTTTGTCACATCCGAATAGGTAGCGGTCGCCGCGTGTCGAGGCACGTCCTCGTGATCCGTACATCAATCTGGTATGCCCCACTCTGTTGTTTCAGTTCTGTCGGAGGTCATATTTGTGACTGAGAGTTGTTTTGTCTTTGCCATTATAATGAGGCGGGGCGGGCTGGTGTTCGGCTTGAGTTGCTGCTTTATCCCGGCCATGTGGTATTCTGTCAGCCCCATTGCATGATGATGGTATGAGCCCCAGTGCCTCATCGTCGAAGTAAGGTAGTAATTTGCGCTTCGGGTAACTTTTGGATGGGCGCTTAGGGCCGTATTCTTCGGCTGCTAGGACATCAGTCCATATATTGTTTAGCAGATCTTGATCAACTTGAAGTTGCAGCTGCTTCTTTTTCAGGCTTCTTGCAGTGGCTATTAGCTTGCGCTTGAAGCGCTCCTACTCGAGAGGTTCCTCAGGCACGATGAAATCCTCGTCGCCGAGGCTCTCCTCATCCTCGGAAAGCGGAAGATAATTACCGTCCTCCGAGTCTTCATGTATGGCCTGTTCATCAGGGCTATCATGCTCGTCTTCCCTTTCATTCTGTTTGGATGTTGCCCCAAAAGGGTCTTCATTGTCTCCGGCATCCTCTGGAGTATTTTTTTCTCCGGTGCCGGTATTGCTGTCTTTTGCACGGCGTGACTTAGAGCGGCACCGCTGACGCCGATGTCTAGGCCGTGTCCTAGGAGGTTTATCCTCAACTGGATATTCTTTGTCATTGTTGTCCATACCATCGATGTCTTCGGAGCCGTAATCGAGCATGCCGGTTAAGTCGTCGACAATGGCTATGAAGTGGGTGGCGGGTGGGGAGAGAAATTCTCCATCGCCAGCCCCTAGTTTGAACTGGATATAGTTCGGTTGTGGGTCCTTTGCTAAGGACAGGTTTTTTAATGAGTTTAGCATGTCGCCCAAAGGCGAGTGCTGGGAGATGTCTGCGGCGCTGAATTCAAATATGGATAAACGATCCAGTTCAGCACCCGCGGGCTTGCATGGTTCGGAACTTATGACCGGAATCAAGTCCGGAGTCCTGGTGGCACATGTATCATGTGGGATCAAGTCTATGTTCGGTTCCAACGCCGGGGAATCTGTGGCCTCCATGGCGGGGTTGAGCTTCCCGTCCTTGGATGGCACAGTCTGCTCCGGATCTAAGGCCAGAGCGGTTACAGGAGCTGTCTCCTGGGTGCGGTCCGATGACAGATTTAGGTCATGTCCCTCGGGGTGACAAGCAGTGGTAGCCACGGTCTCGAATCCGGCGAAGATCAAGTCTCCACGGATTGCTGCAACATAGTTCAAGCTCTCAAATCTGACCTGATGGCCAGGGGCGTAGCTTTCGATCTGGTCTAGATGGTCAAGCGAGTTGGCCCGCAGTGCGAAGCCGCCAAACATGAAGATCTGTCCAGGGAAGAAACCTCCCCCTTGGACAACATCGTCGTAGATGATTGAAGGAGCCATCGAACCTCTTGATGATGGCACATCGGAACTCTCAATGAAAGCACCAATGTCGGTGTCAAAACCCGCGGATCTCGGGTAGGGGGTCTCGAACTGTGCGTCTGAGGTCGATGGTAACAGGAGACAAGGGACACGATGTTTACCCAGGTTCGGGCCCTCTCTAAGGAGGTAATACCCTACGTCCTGCTTGATTGATATTGATGAATACGAGTATTGCAAGAGTTGATCTACCTCAAGATCGTAATGGCTAAACCCTAGAGGTCTAGCTTGTATCGCTATGATCATGAATCCCTCCCTCTCCGGACTAAGTCCTTTGGTTTATATAGGCACCGGGAGGATCTAGGGTTACACAAGGTCGGTTACAAAGAAAGGAATCTACATATCCGGTAGCCAAGCCTGCCTTCCACGCCAAGGAGAGTCCCATCCGGACACGGTTGCAGTCTTCGGTCTTCATATCTTCACAGCCCATCAGTCCGGCCCATGGTTAACAGCCCGGACGCCCGAGGACCCCTTAGTCCAGGACTCCCTCACCCGCCCTGTTGGATGATCAGGGGAGATCCTCCTGGACGACACCTCGAAGTCATCCGCCCTTAGCGGCGATGAGCTTGTGGAGGCGTCTCGCTTTCCATCATCTCCGGAGGAAAGTCCCCTGATGAGGAGGACTGTTGAGGTAGATAGTGGGTCGGAATGTAAACATATGGTTTAAATGTTACCCTTGCAAACCAAAAAGAACGGGATATGTCTAGAGCATCCTTGTTCACTTACGACTTGGCAAAGGGCTTGTCCCTAGAGAGGATCTTTGCATCAACATCGGCTTCCGAACCCGAACCATCTGATAGGGATATCTTCCCTCTCTTGGGTGCCTCCACCTCCAAGTCTTCGGAGGCAGTCCTTTTCTTCCCATGGGGGGAAGGGATATCCCCTTCTTCTTCTTCTTCTTCTTCTTCTTCTTCTTCTTCTTCTTCTTCTTATTCTTCTTCTTCTTCTTCTTCTTCTTCTTCCCCTTTGTCTTCATCTTTAGAAGAGGAAGCTTCAGTCTCCCCGGACATAGCGTCCAGTATAACTTTAGAGCGGAGGCCACCTTCAGCCCTCTTGTTCTTCTTCTTGTCCTCCTCGCCGGCATTTGATACGGTGCCGAGGCCAGCATCCTCATTAACACAGGATCAGCTGAGTCTTCGAGAAGTGGAGCCAAACACCTAATTCGTTCTACCTTCTTTATCCAGCCCTGGTCAAAGATAGGTTTCTCAGTACATCGCTATGGGATAATCAACCGAGTTGCATTCAGAAGTTGTGTGCTTACCGAGGTATCCATATGGTTGTAGTCGAGGCCGATGTCCTCGGATGTGTCTGGCCACTGCTTTCGGGTCTTAAAGAATAGTTTCCACATCCCTCTGTGCATTGTGTGGAAGAATTGCTGACGGGTCCGTGGTCCTTTCAGATTGAACTCCCACATGCGGAGAGGCCGTCGCTGACACGGGAGTATCCGGTGGACTAGCATCACCTGGATCACGTTAATGAGGCTGGTGTCCTTTTTGAGGATGCTCTGGATACGACTTTGCAGTGTCTACACTTCATCAGTGGATCCCCAGTTGTCGGCGTTCTGGGAATGGGGGTCCCCAGACTTGCCTGCCTGCGGCCTGCGGCGTGGCTCGAATGGGGGCCCAACATGGCCCATCTTCATCAAGCACAAGACTCAAGACAATCGCGAGGGGCCAAGCCTCGCGAGGCGGACGACATGGCGCATCCTCAGGCGCAGCCTCCTCAGGCTAGCTTGCGAGGAGACGGAGATATCAAGGCGGGGTAACTCGCGAGGTGCCAGTGACGCAAGCCATGACGATCGAGGGTGCCGGGTGGGCACCAGCGCGCGCAGCATCCTTCTTTCCTCTTTGGTGCAAAGGGGGCAAGCGCATCCGTGGAGTACCGAGGCACCAGGCAAAGGTTGCCATTTCGGTGCAATAAGACCAGGACCAAGCGGACTACGAGACGGAGGTCACCATGGAGCCCAGCATGGCATCACCGTAGAGCCTTTCGCAGGCGAAGACCACCTTTTGTCAGGATAGATGTACTTGCTGTCCCCCTTCAAGTTAGCCCGCCATTGTTGGCTCCCTTCCCGCTCAATATTTGGGAAGAGGACCAGGGCCTCTATAAATAGGACCAGCCGCCCACATAGCAAGGGGTTGGGTTTTTAGGTGAGAGGGGGATCGAAATCAGAGAGAGAGAGGGAGAGAGAGAGAGAGAAGGGCGACTGAACTCCTCAGTTCACCGCCCCAGCCAAGAAAAGACCCTCGTGAGGCAGTTCTTCCTTGTAGTGTTCATCATCACCAGCCCAGGAGGCAATCCATCCACCACACACTGGAGTAGGGTATTACACCACAATGGTGGCCTGAACCAGTATAAATCTTGTGTCTCTCGCGCAGTTCTTTTAGTAGTTTAGATCTTTGTGAGACGGGGAGGTTGAGGACGTGATCTCCGTGCACACCCCAGTGTTCAAACCTTAAGGGTCTGCCGGAACCCGAAATCCGACATTTGGCGCGCCAGGTAGGGGTGCGCCAGAATTCGTCTTCCACCGCTCCGTTCTCCTCCGACCGTCGCATCCATGTCTGACGCTCGTCGGGCCAGCGCCGAGCATCGGGCCACCATTGCTTCTCGCGTCGCCCAGACGGCCCCCATCGGTGGGCGTCCTCGTCGTTCCCCGTCGCCCGCCGTCAATGCCGCCACCGGCCCGGCGGGGGGCGAGCAGCAAGCATCGTCTCAGCACCCGTCCGTGCGGCAAGACGGCCGCACCGCCACTCCATCACTCGCTCCAGCCGGTTCTTTGTCCCGCGCGCTCCGCGCACCCTTGGAGGCTCGAGCTGCGCTCCTAGCGGAAAACGAGCTCCTGCGCTACCGCCCCGTCGACGACGTCTACGAGGAGTGGCTCGACCGCGTCGCCGAGCTTGTCCGCTCCACAGGGGGCTCTTCCGCGCCGTCCGTCCCTCTATGCCACACTCCGCCCCGCGCGGGCAACGAAGCTCCAGAGGCGCACCAGCCACCTCCACTCCAAGAAGATGCCATGGCTCCAAGGTGTTTGTGTCGGGACCCCGATCCCAAGTCACATCGATCTAGCATGTAACACTTCATATCACTTTGCGGCCTCACGCACGGTATCCCCACGGGTGCCACCTTACCTGGCCCGGGACCGTTTGCGCATTTTGGCTCACGTATATGATAGTGTCGCTAGCATCCATATGACAAAGAACCCGGGCCGACATGGCTAGTCGTGAACCCAAAGCGGCACGGACCTATGGAGACAGGCATACATGAATCGCATCGAACATGTCGGTCATCAACGAGTGATTCCGGGCTGTAGCACTGGGCTAACAGGACTCCGGGGATCCCGGGCTGTAGCAGGCTAGGCAGGACTCCGGAGATCACCATGTGACATTTCCCCGAAGGGACGGACATAGGGACGAAGTGAAACACATGCCGGCGAGTCAAGTGTCCTGAACAGTAGTACTGGGCTAGCAGGACTCCGGTGAACCGGGCTGTAGCGGACTACTATGGCTCGAGGAACACTAGACTACATTTCCCCATAAGAAAGGCTGCGAAGGATAAACAACTAGATTGTCGGATCCCACACATAGCAATACACGTTACACGTACGCATAACATGCATGTATGTGCGGTACATCATGGCATCACAACATAACTCAAACTCATATAGATAAGGGCCCAGAAGAGCCACATAGCATAAATACAAACAGGGGTCACATGACCCATCATTCAGAGCATACAAGCAACAAGCGGAATCATTACATGTCTGAGTATAGACAACTACAAAAGAAATAGACTAAGAAGCCTGACTAACACGACCCTCCCAAGGGTACAAGATCGTAGCTGGGATACAAGCTACTCGTCGAAGCCACTAGTGTAACCAACTGCAAAACATAAATAAGCAAACGTGAGTACAAAGGTACTCAGCAAGTCTTACTTCAGAGCTATCTACATATGCATCATTATCAACAAAGGGGGTGGTGGAGTTTAACAGCAGCAAGCCAGCTTTGACTCAATGGCTAATCTATACTACGAGTATCAGAAACTTCTTTGAGGTGAGAAGATGCACACGAGTCCACACTTCACCATATCAATACTCCACTATGGATCCGTTCCCGTCTCCCTTCGAGAAGGCCATCCATAGCACTCACGCTTATCTTGCGTATTTTAGAGTATCCACTTCAAGTTGTCTATGTACTATATAAGTTCTCCAAGTTTCCATATCCGAGGAAAATGGCTATTCGAATAGATATTATTGACCCTGCAGGGGTGTACTTCTTCACACATGCTCTCGCCACTTATAGCCCCGTACACGTCATGTACCTCGGCAACCTTCAAGCGGAAGCCGGGCGAGGGTGTCGGCCACGACCTGACTAACCACACAAGTCTCTCGTCCAGGTTTATCGCCTATTCGGGTTCCATCCGCAAGGAGATCCGGCCGGGGTGTCGCTCACGGCCCCAAACGATGTGTGCAGGGTTCCCAAGCCCACCACCCGGGTGCCACTTGGTACACCGTGCCACAGTGCCTAGTCTGTCCCAAGCCCGTCCCGTCGGACACCACCTGGTAGACAAGTAGCACTACCTAAAACGCCAGAAACTAGTTGCAACTCCTGGACAGAGATCAAGTGGGTTAATAAGTCGAGAGGGGCCGGATAACCGGAACCCAATGTGTGGTAGTAACTGGACTTGGATAACATACACAAAACTCAGTGCTTAAGGACGGTTCCAATGAGACAACCCACCATGTACTCCTACATGGCCTCTCATCGCTACCTTTACCAAAACGTGTTCACACACTTAGCCTTTACCGGTAGGACATGTTCACCACTCCGATTCATTCCCGATGAATCAGACCTGACACAACTCTAAGCATAGCTGGCATAAAGAAAACAAGCATGGATGAGCAGGCACATCAAGGCTCAAGCAATTCCTACTCATGCTAGTGGGTTTCAACTATTTACTGTGGCAATGACAGGTCATGCAGAGGAATGGGTTCAGCTACCGCAGCAGAAAGTAGCAGTTTGAATCGTTGTTGTCCTAATGCAGTAAAAAGGAGCAGGAGCGAGAGAGTGGGACTTTATCGGGATGCTCAAGGGGGTTTGCTTGCCTGATAGATCCACGAAGAAGCACTGCTCCTCAGACAGGTACTCGGGACACCTTCCGGAGTAGAACCTATCGAGAGGGAACGGTGCCGGCAATCAATAAACAACCATATGCAACAATATGATGCATGAAGGTAACATTCAAAAATGCTATGATTTGCCCTAATGCATCTAGCATCAATTTGGTTGAAGTCCATATGAGCCAAGGGTTCATATGCAAACCCTAATTTAAGTATATAACATGCCATTATTACGTTTTCACTTATACAGTAGGTACAAGTTGGTTTTTCATGCATGAAACTGGCATAAATGGATTCCTTGCATTTTTCTGATAATTTTTCATATATAATTTATTTGATTTGGAGTTACGGTTGAATTACTATGAATTTTTGAAGTTTTAACTATTTTCTGGAATTTCTCTGAATTATTTAAAATCCAGAAAAACAGATATTGCATCAGCATGACGTCAGCGTTGCGTCAGCGGTCAACAGAGTTGTCCGAGTCAAACCTGACGTGTGGGGTCCACACGTCAGTGACTTAGTTAGTTGACAGGGGTTATTAAACTAATCTAATTAAAGGATTAGGATGCCAGGGCCCACTGTCAGCGTCAGGGATTAGTTAAACAGGGATTAATTAGTCGTTAAACTAATCCTAATTAAAACTTAACAGGGCCGGGCCCACATGTCACTGAGAGAGAGGGAGAGGTCAACGGGGCCGTGGGGGTCAAAACCACCGGCGGCTTGACGCCGGCGAGCCAGACGCGGCGGAGGGCCTCGGAATTCGCCCTCCGGCGACCATTTAGGCGGCGGAGGCCACCTACGCGACGCCCAGGCTCGCGCGCATCTAGTGGGACACGCGGGAGGCTGTGGGGTGGCCGGAGACGACCGCGGTGAGGTCATCCACGGTGACCGGAGCTACGGGAACAGTGGGTTCAGCGCTACAGGGCACTAGGGGGGCTGCGATTGGGTGCAAACGACGCGCAGGAGGGCACTGAGCACGGCGGTGACCTCGGTTGCGAGCTATGGCAGCTGTGGCCACGGCGGCGACATGGACGGCGGAGCGGAGCTCTCGGCCAAGGTGGAACTGAGGCCTAGGCAGTGCAAACGCGAAGAGGGGGAGAGGGGTTCGGCGTGGAAGCTCACAGCGGAGGCGACGGGATGGTCAGCGGGCTCGGGGAGGACCAGTCGGCGGCGAATTTAGCGGCGGCGATCCGCGGCTCCGACGAAGGGGATGATGGCGGTGGCGATGCTGCAGTGCTCCTGGCGTCGTCCAGCTCGACAAGGAGGCGTAGTCGAGGGCGGCGGTGCTCCTGGACAGTAGCAAGGGACGAGGGAGAGGCAGTGGCCGCGACAATGGCAAACGGCGGCGACAGCAGCGCTCGGCCGCGTGAGGGGGAGGGCGAGTGAGAGAGACAGAGGAAAGGGGAGGGCACGGGGAGAGAGTGAAGGAGTCGGGGTGGTGCGTGGCGCTCGCAGCGGCCTCCAGCGACGATCGAGGAAGCAGGAGGTGGCCGGTGCGTGCTCGCGCGCGGCGAGCACACGCGCGCCGTCCTCCTGGCAGGAGGTTGGCGATGACCTGGCCTGGGCCAACAGTGTTGGGCCGGCACAGGAGCTGGGCCGCTAGGTAAGGCAGGTAAGCCCTTTTTTTGTTCCTGTTTTTCTTTTCTATTTCTGACATTGGTTTTATAATTTAAAGAAATGTTAAAACATTTACATAAATGCTGAAAAAAAATGTGGCATCTAGATATAATATTCTAGAGGCCCTCACCAATTCCCAACATTTTTGGAGCTATTAAAATATTTATATAATTTAAACAGCTCCAATTCAAATATTTAAGCATTGATTCAAAAATCCAAAATGAGAAGGAAAAATGTGCATCACCTCTGGTTGTTGTTCCCAACATTTTCCAAAGACCATGAACATTTTTTAAAAGCATTTTGGGTTCATTGAAATTCCACTTTTAGTTTGAACCTATTTGAATTGCTTTGGTGCTAGGGTTTGCAACTTCCCCATTTCAATTTATTTGAAAAATTAAACATGATGCACAAGCAAGCCAAGGACCATACCAAAACTAGGGATGTGACAACTCGCCCCCACTCGAAGAAATCTTGTCCCGAGATTCAGGAGTTGGCGGAAAGAAAGCGGGGTACTCAAGTCGAAGACGATCTTCTCGCTCCCAAGTAGCTTCTCTCTCGGTATGATGAGACCACTGAACCTTGAGAAACTTGATGTTATGACGTCGAGTGACACGCTCTGCTTGATCCAGAATGTGAATGGGGTACTCTCGATAAGTGAGGTTATCTTGGAGATCAAGCGTTTCGTGGTCCACTCCACGGATGGGATCCGAGAAGCAACGCCTGAGTTGAGAGACGTGGAAAACATCATGAACTCGAGAAAGATGTGGGGGTAGTTCCAGCTGGTAGGCAACCTCTCCTCGTTTAGCGACAATGTGAAAAGGACCGATGTAACGAGGAGCCAACTTGCCCTTGATACCGAAACGATGGGTACCCTTCAAAGGGGTAACCCGAAGGTAAGCCTTATCGCCAACTTCATAAGCCACTTCCTTATGACGACGGTCATACTGGCTCTTTTGACGAGATTGGGCTGTTTTCAAATTCTCACGAATGATGCGAACTTGCTCTTCTGCCTCCTGGATCATATCCAGTCCAAAGAATTGTCTTTCGCCGGTTTCTGACCAGTTCAAAGGTGTTCGACATCTTCGTCCATACAGGATCTCGAAGGGTGCTTTCTTAAGACTGGATTGGTAGCTATTGTTATAAGCAAACTCGGCAAAGGGAAGACATTTTTCCCAATCCATACCGAATGAGATAACGCAAGCTCTAAGCATGTCTTCGAGAATTTGGTTGACCCTTTCCACCTGACCACTTGATTGAGGGTGGAAAGCGGTACTGAAAGAAAGATGGGTGCCCATGGCAGTTTGGAAACTTTCCCAGAAATGAGAGGTGAAAAGACTGCCACGGTCTGAATTGATCTCTAGTGGAACACCATGGAGTGACACTATTCGGGAGATATATAAGTCAGCGAGCTGACTAGCAGTGATACTCTCTCGAACAGGTAGGAAGTGAGCCACTTTGGAAAGACGATCAATGACTACGAAGATAGCATTATTTCCTTTCTTGGTCCTGGGAAAGCCGGTGATGAAGTCCATACCGACTTTGTCCCATTTCCACTCGGGAATAGCTAAAGGTTGAAGGGTGCCAGCAGGTCTTTGATGCTCTGCCTTAACGCGACGACAAACGTCACAGTTGGCAATATACTGAGCGATTTCTCTCTTCATCCTAGTCCACCAGAACCTCTGGCGTAGGTCCTGATACATCTTTGTACTACCGGGATGAATCGTGAGAGGGGATTCATGGGCCTCCTTAAGGATCAGTTGCTGCATCTGTTGACATTTGGGAACCACCAAACGGTTACCAAAGTAAACAACACCTTGTTCATCCATGGAGAAACAACCAGCAACTCCCTTGGAAATATTCTTCTTGATCCGGGAGATTCCTGTATCATGCTTCTGAGCCTCTATGATCTGATCCGTAAGGGTAGGTTCCGCCACCAAGGTAGAAAGGAAACCATGAGGAGCTATGTGAAGGTTAAGCTTACAGAATTCCTCATGGAGGGGCGGTTGACAATGTTGCAACATGAGGTTGTTGCAATAGGATTTGCGGCTTAAAGCATCAGCCATGACATTGGCTTTGCCTGGGGTGTAGGTGATTCCTAAGTCGTAATCCGAGATCAACTCCAACCAACGTCTCTGTCTGAGATTCAGATCCAGTTGGGTGAAGATATACTTGAGACTCTGATGGTCGGTGTAGATTTCGCAACGGTTACCAAGAAGGTAATGTCGCCAGGTCTTAAGTGCATAGACTACGGCTGCAAGCTCTAGATCATGTGTAGGATAATTTTCCTCATGTGGATGCAACTGTCGAGATGCATAGGCAATCACATGACGATCCTGCATAAGAATGCAACCTAGTCCTTGACGCGAAGCATCGCAATAGATAACAAAGTCTTTAGTGAAATCCGGTGGCACGAGTATGGGCATAGAAGTCAGGCGTCTTTTCAGTTCCTGAAAACTTTGCTCACACTGTGGGGTCCACTCAAACCTTTTATCTTTCTTGAGAAGCTCCGTGAGGGGTTTGGCTACTTTGGAGAAGTTCTCAACGAAGGGGCGACAATAACTGGCTAGACCGAGGAAACTCCTAACTTGTTTGACTGTTTCGGGTGGAGTCCAATCGAGAACGGCTTTGACTCTCTCGGGATTTATAGCAATGCCCTTACCGGAGATCACGTGGCCTAAATAGGTTACTTCTGGCAACCAAAATTCACATATCGAGGTGGAAGAGCCGAGTTCGGAATCCAAATCCGTCGCTTCTGAGAGCCAGAGCGGGAGGAAGAACCCAGATCACGGTTGTGCTTACGAGACTCCTCGTAAGTGAGTTGAGCTGTCTCTGCATTAATGGCCTTGTTCACAAGAGCCTGGAAAGTATCACAATGATGCAGGTGGAGATCACGACGCAACTTAGGGTGGAGACCCTTCCGGAACCTAGCCTGCTTCTTAGCGTCCGTGGACACTTCTTCTGTAGCATAGCGGGCGAGGTTTCCAAACTCCCTACTGTAAGCATCAACAGGCAGGTTACCCTGGGTAAAATTACAGAACTCTTCCCTCTTGTGGTCAAAGAGAGCCTGAGGAATGTGGTGCTCACGAAAAGCCTCGGTGAAATCTCTCCAGGTAGTAATCTGACCAGCTGGAAGCATAGTTTCAAAGCTCTGCCACCAAATACTAGCAGGTCCTTCCAAGTGATAAGTAGCATAGGTGACCTTGTCACTTTCAACGACGTTCGCAGAATGCAACTTGTGAGTGATGCTTCGGAGCCAGTCATCCGCATCGAGTGGCTCAATGGAATGATGGAAGGTGGGTGGTTTCAGACCTATGAAGCCGGTGATGGAAACCAACTTCTTACGCTGATGTGCGGTGTTCTGCTCAATCTGTGCCAGTAAGCGGTTAGTCTCACGCTTGTTCCTCTCGGATGCTAACAAGAACTCTGCCACCAAAGGTTGGTCAGGAGGATCCTCGTCCCTACCATCTCCATGGTTCTTGCTATGAGCAACTGGAGCTCGGTTAGCAGACGACATCCTGACACAGAAACCAAGGAAACAAGGATGGAATTAGCATCGACCTAGGGATGCGGAAAGTAATGCAAAAGCATTGGAAAGTCTTGAAATCTTGGGACAATTTCGGCAGCATAACGGCTGTAAATGCTCAAAAGGATTTTTGAGACATTCATCAAGGAATAGCATAATCAATCAACATCATAATATCAAGGTTCTGGGTCAAACTGAGGACACAGAGAAGTAGTAGAACTGTATTGAGGCACAATCCAACAATCCTAAGACTTTACGGTTTTGTAACACGGCATCCTGAGAGATAGAGGAGAAGCCTAGGCCTTAACCCTCGTAGAAAAGAAGAGGCTGACTCAGAAAGAATGACATGAGGTAAAGGAGTAAAAAGAGCCTTACGTTCCCTTCCACAATCAATTCCCTTATGTAACTAAAGCATTTCTAGACTCAACTTCGACCAGTTTGGCTTGGTAATCCTACAGTCAGTCAGGCTCTGATACCAAAGTCTGTCGGGACCCCGATCCCAAGTCACACCGATCTAGCATGTAACACTTCATATCACTTTGCGGCCTCACGCACGGTATCCCCACGGGTGCCACCTTACCTGGCCCGGGACCGTTTGCGCATTTTGGCTCACGTATATGATAGTGTCGCTAGCATCCATATGACAAAGAACCCGGGCCAACATGGCTAGTCGTGAACCCAAAGCGGCACGGACCTATGGAGACAGGCATACATGAATCGCATCGAACATGTCGGTCATCAACGAGTGATTCCGGGCTGTAGCACTGGGCTAACAGGACTCCGGGAATCCCGGGCTGTAGCAGGCTAGGCAGGACTCCAGAGATCACCATGTGACATTTCCCCGAAGGGACAGACATAGGGACGAAGTGAAACACATGCCAGCCAGTCAAGTGTCCTGAACAGTAGTACTGGGCTAGCAGGACTCCGGTGAACCGGGCTGTAGCGGACTACTATGGCTCGAGGAACACTAGACTACATTTCCCCATAAGAAAGGCTGCGAAGGATAAACAAATAGATTGTCGGATCCCACACATAGCAATACACGTTACACGTACGCATAACATGCATGTATGTGCGGTACATCATGGCATCACAACATAACTCAAACTCATATAGATAAGGGCCCAGAAGAGCCACATAGCATAAATACAAACAGGGGTCACATGACCCATCATTCAGAGCATACAAGCAACAAGCGGAATCATTACATGTCTGAGTACAGACAACTACAAAAGAAAAAAGACTAAGAAGCCTGACTAACACGACCCTCCCAAGGGTACAAGATCGTAGCTGGGATACAAGCTACTCGTCGAAGCCACTAGTGTAACCAACTGCAAAACATAAATAAGCAAACGTGAGTACAAAGGTACTCAGCAAGTCTTACTTCAGAGCTATCTACATATGCATCATTATCAACAAAGGGGGTGGTGGAGTTTAACAGCAGCAAGCCAGCTTTGACTCAATGGCTAATCTATACTACGAGTATCAGAAACTTCTTTGAGGTGAGAAGACGCACACGAGTCCACACTTCACCATATCAATACTCCACTATGGATCCGTTCCCGTCTCCCTTCGAGAAGGCCATCCATAGCACTCACGCTTATCTTGCGTATTTTAGAGTATCCACTTCAAGTTGTCTATGTACTATATAAGTTCTCCAAGTTTCCATATCCGAGGAAAACGGCTATTCGAATAGATATTATTGACCCTGCAGGGGTGTACTTCTTCACACACGCTCTCGCCACTTATAGCCCCGTACACGTCATGTACCTCGGCAACCTTCAAGCGGAAGCCGGGCGAGGGTGTCGGCCACGACCTGACTAACCACACAAGTCTCTCGTCCAGGTTTATCGCCTATTCGGGTTCCATCCGCAAGGAGATCCGGCCGGGGTGTCGCTCACGGCCCCAAACGATGTGTGCAGGGTTCCCAAGCCCACCACTCGGGTGCCACTTGGTACACCGTGCCATAGTGCCTAGTCTGTCCCAAGCCCATCCCGTCGGACACCACCTGGTAGACAAGTAGCACTACCTACAAATGCCAGAAACTAGTTGCAACTCCTGGACAGAGATCAAGTGGGTTAATAAGTCGAGAGGGGCCGGATAACCGGAACCCAATGTGTGGTAGTAACTGGACTTGGATAACATACACAGAACTCAGTGCTTAAGGACGGTTCCAATGAGACAACCCACCATGTACTCCTACATGGCCTCTCATCGCTACCTTTACCAAAACGTGTTCACACACTTAGCCTTTACCGGTAGGACATGTTCACCACTCCAATTCATTCCCGATGAATCAGACCTGACACAATTCTAAGCATAGCTGGCATAAAGAAAACAAGCATGGATGGGCAGGCACATCAAGGCTCAAGCAATTCCTACTCATGCTAGTGGGTTTCAACTATTTACTGTGGCAATGACAGGTCATGCAGAGGAATGGGTTCAGCTACCGCAGCAGAAAGTAGCAGTTTGAATCGTTGTTGTCCTAATGCAGTAAAAAGGAGCAAGAGCGAGAGAGTGGGACTTTATCGGGATGCTCAAGGGGGTTTGCTTGCCTGATAGATCCACGAAGAAGCACTGCTCCTCAGACAGGTACTCGGGACACCTTCCGAAGTAGAACCTATCGAGAGGGAACGGTGCCGGCAATCAATAAACAACCATATGCAACAATATGATGCATGAAGGTAACATTCAAAAATGCTATGATTTGCCCTAATGCATGTAGCATCAATTTGGTTGAAGTCCATATGAGCCAAGGGTTCATATGCAAACCCTAATTTAAGTATATAACATGCCATTATTATGTTTTCACTTATACAGTAGGTATAAGTTGGTTTTTCATGCATGAAACTGGCATAAATGGATTCCTTGCATTTTTCTGATCATTTTTCATATATAATTTATTTGATTTGGAGTTACGGTTGAATTACTATGAATTTTTGAAGTTTTAACTATTTTCTGGAATTTCTCTGAATTATTTAAAATCCAGAAAAACAGATATTGCATCAGCATGACGTCAGCGTTGCGTCAGCGGTCAACGGAGTTGTCCGAGTCAAACCTGACGTGTGGGGTCCACACGTCAGTGACTTAGTTAGTTGACAGGGGTTATTAAACTAATCTAATTAAAGGATTAGGATGCCAGGGCCCACTGTCAGCGTCAGGGATTAGTTAAATAGGGATTAATTAGTCGTTAAACTAATCCTAATTAAAACTTAACAGGGCCGGGCCCACATGTCACTGAGAGAGAGGGAGAGGTCAACGGGGCCGTGGGGGTCAAAACCACCAGCGGCTTGACGCCGGCGAGCCAGACGCGGCGGAGGGCCTCGGAATTCGCCCTCCGGCGACCATTTAGGCGGCGGAGGCCACCTACGCGACGCCCAGGCTCGCGCGCATCCAGTGGGACACGCGGGAGGCCGTGGGGTGGCCGGAGACGACTGCGGCGAGGTCATCCACGGCGACCGGAGCTACGGGAACAGCGGGTTCAGCGCTACAGGGCACTAGGGGGGCTGCGATTGGGTGCAAACGACGCGCAGGAGGGCACTGAGCACGGCGGTGAGCTCGGTTGCGAGCTATGGCAGCTATGGCCACGGCGGCGACATGGACGGCGGAGCGGAGCTCTCGGCCAAGGTGGAACTGAGGCCTAGGCAGTGCAAACGCGAAGAGGGGGAGAGGGGTTCGGCGCGGAAGCTCACAGCGGAGGCGACGGGATGGTCAGCGGGCTCGGGGAGGACCAGTCGGCGGCGAATTTAGCGGCGGCGATCCACAGCTCCGACGAAGGGGATGATGGCGGTGGCGATGCTGCAGTGCTCCTGGCGTCGTCCAGCTCGACGAGGAGGCGTAGTCGAGGGCGGCGGTGCTCCTGGACAGTAGCAAGGGACGAGGGAGAGGCAGTGGCCGCGGCAATGGCAAACGGCGGCGACAGCAGCGCTCGGCCGCGTGAGGGGGAGGGCGAGTGAGAGAGACAGAGGAAAGGGGAGGGCACGGGGAGAGAGTGAAGGAGTCGGGGTGGTGCGTGGCGCTCACAGCGGCCTCCAGCGACGATCGAGGAAGCAGGAGGTGGCCGGTGCGTGCTCGCGCGCGGCGAGCACACGCGCGCCGTCCTCCTGGCAGGAGGTTGCCGATGACCTGGCCTGGGCCAACAGTGTTGGGCCGGCACAGGAGCTGGGCCGCCAGGTAAGGCAGGTAAGCCCTTTTTTTGTTCCTGTTTTTCTTTTCTATTTCTGACATTGGTTTTACAATTTAAAGAAATGTTAAAACATTTACATAAATGCTGAAAAAAATGTGGCATCTAGATATAATATTCTAGAGGCCCTCACCAATTCCCAACATTTTTGGAGCTATTAAAATATTTATATAATTTAAACAGCTCCAATTCAAATATTTAAGCATTGATTCAAAAATCCAAAATGAGAAGGAAAAATGTGCATCACCTCTGGTTGTTGTTCCCAACATTTTCCAAAGACCATGAACATTTTTTAAAAGCATTTTGGGTTCATTGAAATTCCACTTTTAGTTTGAACCTATTTGAATTGCTTTGGTGCTAGGGTTTGCAACTTCCCCATTTCAATTTATTTGAAAAATTAAACATGATGCACAAGCAAGCCAAGGACCATACCAAAACTAGGGATGTGACAGTTTGGCCCCTGTGTGGAACCCGCTCCGTCAGGCACCAGCGCAGCAAGAGCGGAGCTGCCAAGAAGTTCCTCGCCCGCAAGGGGCTGCCAGGGCGCTCCCTGCTCCGGCACGCCGCGACCCTGCTCCAGCTCCGGCGCGCCAAGACCCCGCCTTGCTCCTAGCTGCAGCGCGTGGGGACCCACAAGACCAAGTTCTCCACCAACCGAGGCCTTTTGTGGCCACCGCGGGCTGCCACGCCTACACCACTGAGCTGCACAGCATCGCGTGGCCCAGCAAGTTCAAGCCTGACTTGCCTCCTCGCTACGATGGCACAACCGATCCTGCAGAGTTCCTCCAGCTCTATGAGCTGGGCATCGAGGCTGCCGGCGGGGATGAAAAGGTCATGGCGAACTGGTTCCCCATGGTGCTCAAGGAAGGGGCTCGAACCTGGCTCCTGAATCTGGCTCCAGGCACGATCTCCTCCTGGGACCAGATGCGCGCCCGCTTCATCGCCAACTTCGGAGGTACTCGCGACCAGCCGCCCGCCGTGAGCGACATGCGCCGCATCAAGCAACAACCCAGAGAGACCCTGCAAAACTACATCCAGCACTTCAACAGCGCACGCCTCAAGATCCCCAAGGTGTTCGAGGAGGCCATCATCTCGGCCTTCTCCGATGGCGTGCGCGACATCAAGATGAAGGAGGAGCTGGCGATGCATGAAGACCTCTGCACCTCCCTGGAGCTGTTCAACTTGGCGAACAAGTGCGCTAGGGCTGAGGAGGGACGCCTCTCCCTCCTCGAGCTACCTGCCGCGGACCCAGAAGAGAAGAAGCCCAAAGCCAAGGACGCGAAGCGCAAGGGGGCTGCCGTACTCGCGGCAGAACCAGACACAAAGCGGGGCAAGGATCTGCCCGAACCCTCCAGAGGCAGCCGGTACTGCGTGTACCATGACCTCCACACCCACAACACCAACGAATGTCAAGAGCTCCGCGGCGTGCGAGAAGGAAGGATCGGCCGTCGCCCTGACCGTGCTGATCGGGGCTACGGCCGAGGAGGAGGAAGAAACCCAGGACACTGGGAAGATCGCGGCCCGCGCCAGGGCTAGCGCGACCAGCCTCGCGAGGACCGCTGGCGGGACCTGCCTCGCAAGGGAGACTGGAGGGATCAGCCTCGTGAGGACCGCCCTCATGGCAATGCAGGCCTACCTCCGCTGCTGCCTCACCCAAGGAGGAACGAAGACCGCCATCAAGACGAGGGGGCTGGGGGCTTCCAGGAGCCGCGCGCAATCGCCTGCATCCTCGGCGGAGCTCAAGCCCCAGCCTCTCTGCGTATCTTCAAGCAGTTTGCCCGCGAAGTGAATGCAGTTCTCCCCAAGCTCGAAGCAACACGCCCCCTCAGGTGGTCGGCGTGCGCCATCATGTTCAGCTCGGCAGACCAGCTCAAGTGCGCAGCCACCACCGGAGTCCTCCCGATGCTCTGCTCCCCAGTCATCAGCAATGTGCTAGTCACCAAGACCCTCATCGATGGTGGGGCAGGGCTCAACGTCCTGTCCGTGGAAACATTCAACAACCTCCAAGTGCCCTATGACCAGCTTCAGCTGACCAAGCCTTTCTCCGGGATCACCGACGGTTCCATAGTCCCGATCGGGCAGGTCCGCCTGCTTGTCACCTTCGGGGCCCGCAGCAACTACCGCCCCGAGCTCATCAACTTCGACGTCGCCCACATCCTCCTGCCGTACAACGCCATCCTCGGGTACCCAGCGCTGGCCATGTTCATGGATGCGACTCACCATGGCTATAACGTCCTCAAGATGCCAGGAAGTGGTGGAGTCATCACGGTGCCCTGTGAAGAGAAGGATGCAGTGTGTTCCCTGGAGAGAGCCTATCAGGCTGCGTCGCTGGAAGACCCAGATCGTGGAAGCAGGAAGCTTCCTGAGACCACCCCCAAGAAGAAGAAGACGTCGTCATGCTCGGCCCCTCAGGAGGCAGGCCCTTCAGGGCCCATGTCTGCCCAGGGGGACCCTCCTACCATCGCATAGGGAAGCGTGCCCGGCACCCTCCTCAGGAAGGGCTCGGGGGCTCTCACCTGGAGGGCCACCGACCTAGCCACGGTCACGAGGTAGGCGCTTGGGCACCATGTGGAAGCATGCTTCGCAACACGTTTCCTTCGGGAAGAAGCCAGGCAAGGAGAGTCAGACCAGCACGAGTTCGTTGACAAGGCCATTCAAGAACTACAGGAGACAAGGATCATGAGAGGTTGCCGCTGCCTACCAGCCGTGGCCCCACATCCAGGCGAGGATGGCGGGCTGCGCGTCTGCGTCGACATACCAGGGCTCAATCAAATCGCCACGACGGAGCGTCTCTGGCCCTCACAAGTGGGGCGCTGCGGGGGTCCACCCCACAGCTATGTTCGCATGCCTGACGGCCTGCCGAGCATGGCTGCGGCATACCAGCGCCTCATGAGGGGCATCATGGAGGCTCAGGAAGAAAGGCGTTCCGCGTCCTTGGCGGTGATGAAGGCAACTCGCGAGGAGTCACTAGTGCCTCTAGAGCCTCCCGAGGCCCTGGGGCCTGGGGGCTCGTGAGGATCAGCTTCCGCAGCCCACCGAGCCTACTGCACCAATGCCACTTCGCCAACGACATTCTCAGGTGACATCTTCCAAGCCTCATTCCCAGCTGGGAGCGCCCTCCCATGGTTGCATCACTCCCAGGCCACGTGGGTCCTTCCCCGCGGCATGTATCTGCATTTACTTTTCGGTCGTTAGTTTGCCTTGATTGGGGGCGCCCCTCGGGCTGCATCATCCCCAAGCCGCTGGGGCTAGGCCCACCGGCGTGTATCTGCATCGCGTTTATTTCCAACTATGCATTTGCCTATCACGCTTGATTGCATGATGCCCATCCGCGGCATCCCTTCTTCTCCATGTCGACTACTTGCACGTTAAAGGGGGGGTGCCTGAGCATCGCGACTCAGGGCTCTTACTGGCCCTCCAGCCCTCACCCTCTGGCCTTGTCCACGGCATCGCGACCTGGCATACCAGCGACGGATGAGACAAGCTCGAGGGCCGGGACCCGAGGACGTAGAGTACCGGCATCTAACCAAATTTTGCAGGGACACATCTCAAGATACGGCCCAGTGCCAGGCGCAACCCGCCTAGAGGTAGGGCCTCGTGAGTCCCGCGCTGGCTCACGGGTGCCCAGATACACCTCACCTACTCCAACCAGCAAGCTCTCGAATGACTAACGATCGACTAATGGCCGCCATGGCAACACCATCTTCTTTCTGTGATGACTCTGCAGGATCCATGGATGGAACTGCGCCATCCAAGGCCCTCACGTGGTTTCCTTCACCCTCGCCCGTGCGAACCGCTTGCACGTTAAAGGGGGGTGCCTAAGCATCGCGACTCAGGGCTCTTACTGGCTCTCCAGGCCTCACCCTCTGGCCTTGTCCACGGCATCGCGACCTGGCATACCAGCGACGGCTGAGACAAGCTCGAGTGCCGGGACCCGAGGACATAGAGCAGAAAGGGGAGCAGAGGCGAGGGAGAAGGGGCTCGCGAGGACCTTTCCGAGCGATTCCGCTCCTACCGGCGCGCGAACCCGACGGCGCACCCGGAATAATCCCTGACTCTCAAGATAAGTCACCATCCAAAACACTGGCTACTGTGACACAGCCCCCGCACCTAATGCAATTCCGTGTCAGCGATGCCGCTCTCCTTTCTCACCGAGCAACGGCTGCTTGGGCGCCAAGGGGGACCTCCTGAGCATCGCGACTCAGGGGCTCTTACCGGACCCCGGGTCACTCATCTCCTGGCCTTGACCACGGCATCGCGACCTGGCATACCAGCGACGGCTGACGCCGCCTTGGGACTGGGACCTGTCGGCGTAGATGTAACGCCCCAAGACCGGAGCTTCAGATGTCTTCCAGGGTTTCCGAGATTCGTTGTGTGATTTTGTTTCGTCTGTTGCATTCATCTTTGCATCATGTCATCATATCATTAATTTTTCAACTCAACTAAACAAATCGTATGGATCTTTTGTCCATTTAAATCGAGGGATTTCACTTGTGATATCTCTTTATAACATATTGAAGCCTCTCAATATTATTACAGAGCTATAATAAAAATATTCCATTCTTTTGGAATTAACCAAAACACACTTGAAAAATCCCCACTCCATTTCTACTTCAAGTTTGGTCCCCAAATTTTGCCAACATTTCTTTTCCCATTTATCGAGGCTCCTCCTAAATTCTCAACATTTTTGGACTCTTCTAAATCCTAGTCCTTGTTCAAACCTTTTAAATTAAATTCAAATGACTTTGAATTTAATTCTTGCAATCTTGCCCACTCCATTTTTTCTTGGGTCAAGCTCATTTTTGTGAGTCCGGGAAAATAATCCCCATGCCCAAATTCTTGTCCACTCATTTCTTTTCTCTCCTTTTTCTTTCTTTGCTTTTCTGTTTTTAGTAGAGATTTAGAGAGAGAGAGAGAGAAGGAGCCCAGCAGCCTGGGCCTCCCATCCTCCCGCGCCGGCCCAAGGACAAGGCCCAGCCGCCCCCACCAATCCCTCCTAACCCTAGGCCCAAACCAACCTCCCTCTCCTCACGATCTCCTCTCCCCTCGCGCCGCCAGAGAGACCCGCAGCCCGATCCCCATCTCCCTCGCGCGTGCTCCTCTTCTCGCTCGCTGGCCTGCCGCCACTCCTCCCTCGATCTCTCTCTTCCTCTCGCGCCTCCCTCTCCTTCTCAGCGCGACCAGGGGGCGGATCCCAATCCCCATGGCCATGAACCCTCGCCGCCGCGCGTCCCATGCTGCTACCGTCGCCCGTGATGGCCCTTCCCCGAGCATGCTGCCTTCCTCACCCTCGTTGCCTGCCCATGGGTCACGCGGCCTGAGGACGGCGACTAGCGCCGCTATGGCCATCCGTCTTCTTCCTCCTTCATTCGCCTCAGGAAGCTGCCGCCGCGCCAAGTCCCTGTGCCCACGCCCTGCTTCTCTTATCGTGCCGCAGCTCCGTCCGCGAGCTCGTGGAACCATGGCTGCCACAGGAGCCTCGTGCCCGACCCCCTCGCTGGGGCCATGGTTGCTCGTGACCCCACCATCCTGCACCTCCATTCGCCAACTACCGCTGCTCCGCCTTGATCGAGCTCCATCCCCTGCTGTCACAGGATCGCCAAGATGCAGCCCCGACACCATCGGCCCCTTCCTCCGTCACCATTCAAGCCTTCATGCCCGAGGCCTTCGTCATCTCCCTGTGATGCGCTGCGTGCGACCGTGATAGCCACATGGTCTCCACCTCGGCAGCCCCCTGCTGCTGGTTCGCGCGCCTTCGCTGTTGGTCGCATGGATGCCAAGACCCGCAACTCTCTGTTCTGGACAGCAAGACCAAGTCCCGCATAGACCTCAGCGTCCCTGGGTTTTCGTCAAGTTCGAGCTTCGTTGAACGAGGGCTTTTGCCTTACTCATTCTGGGACGCGACAAGTTCCTCTTCGAAAAAACGTCTACATGATGATCCGACAAGTACCGTGGCACCAAAGACCTTTTATGCGTCAAGTCCATCTCTGAGGATTTCACCAAGTACGACCATGACCGTTGTTCGCCAAGTACACCTTCGGATGGCCAAGTTCCTCTTCAAATGTACGACTACATGATGGGATGCCAAGTACCACTACACCCGGAGACCTCGAACCCGTCAAGTCCGACAATGATTGTGTACAACTACCGTCGACGTGCATGTTGCCAAGTACCCTCTCCGGATCGTCATGTTCGACTACCGATAAACATGTACCACTACCGTCACCGAGATCGCGAGAACCTCTACCGTCGACCCTAGAGCAGGCGAGAATGACTGCTTCCACTACCGCCGTCGCGAGAACATCTACTTCCTCTACTTTGCACCGAACGAGAACCGTCTCCTTTGCATGCTCCGAAGGTATAACCTCGAGACGACGTCCGTGAATGAATGCTTGCGTTGTCTGAGATGCTTGGATTTGCACCGTGTCCAAATTGTCACCCGTTTCCTTGTCGCCAACTCGTGGGACACCCGGAATCCGGGAGCGCCCCACCATCTTTTGCACGCATCCGCACACTTCTTCTTTGCATCGGTATCTCAATCGAGTTACCGGAACCGATATGTTGCCGTGGCATCATTTTTGGATTCGTTGCCGTGGCACCCCTTTTCCTTCCACCACGGTGACAAATGCTTCCTAATGCTCTTATCAACTTTTAATAAAATTTGCATAAACTTGTTCATGTCATCCGCATCATGATAACAACAATTAAAATGTTTAAAATGTTGTTTGCATTAATTTGCTCCTATGCCATGCTAATATGATTTAATTCATAACTAAATAACCGTAGCTCCAATTTAAATAAACTTTATATGTAAATGGGGTAGATTTTTGCCTAGTTTAACATGGTGGCCTTACTTTGCATGTTTAATAACTCTAAAATTGTGTTTAGGGCAGATCAGCACCGAACCTAATATATGCACATGGGGATTTACCGGAATTTGTTGTTCATTGTTTCCGGCCTCATTTAACCTTGACTAGATAGGTAGTTTTACTTTGCTTCACCCTCTTGCCATGTTTAACAACATTTAATATTGTTGGGGTACACAAACGAGAGAGAACTAAATAATTGATGTGGTGTTTTGTCAATATGCATCCCGATACATATTGAGCTCCACTTAATTTGTAGGATTGTTTGTGCATTTTGCCATGCCATGCTTCTTTAAACCGGACATGCATCATTCCTGTTTGCGCATCATGCCATGCCTATGTGGTGGTTGTTTACTAGATTGTTTGCTCTTTTTCCGGTGTTGCTTCTTTGGGTTGGTTCCGATAACGTCGTGGTTGTGAGGACTTGTTCGACTACGTCCGTTTGTCTTCTTCATGGACTCGTTCTTCTTCCTTTCGGGATTTCAGACAAGATGATCATACCCTCGAAATCACTACTATCTTTGCTATGCTAGTTTGCTCGCTCTTTTGCTATGCCATTGCTATGATGCCTACCACTTGCTTGTCAGCCTCCCAAATTGCCATGTTCAACCTCTAACCCATCATGTCCTAGCAAACCGTTGATTGGCTATGTTACCGCTTTGTTCAGCCCCTCTTATAGCATTGTTAGTTGCAGGTGAAGATTGAAGTTTGTTCCTTGTTGGAACATGGAGATCGTTCCTTATTGGAACATTTATTTACTTGTTGGGATATCACTATATATTGTATTTAATTAATGCATCTATATACTTGGTAAAGGGTGGAAGGCTCGACCTTATGCCTGGTGTTTTGTTCCACTCTTGCCGCCCTAGTTTCCGTCATATCGGTGTTATGTTCCCGGATTTTGCGTCACTTACGCGGTTGGGCTATAATTGGAACCCCTTGACAGTTCGCCTTAAGTAAAGCTTCTCCACCAATGCCCAACATTGGTTTTACCATTTGCCAACTAGCCTTTTTCTTCCCTTGAGTCGGCCGGCTCAAGGGTCATCATTATTTTAACCCCCCCGGGCCAGTGCTCCTCTGAGTGTTGGTCCGAACTAGAGTCCTGTGCAGCGCCCCCTCGGGGAAACTCGAGGTTTGGTTTTAGTTGTATGGAGAGCTCATCTGAGTGTGCCCTGAGAAAGAGATATGTGCAGCTCCTATCGGGATTTGTCGGCACATTCGGGCGGTGTTGCTGGTTTAGTTTTACCCTGTCGAAATGTCTTGTTGTACTGGGATACCGAGTCTGATCGGAATGTCTCGGGTGGAGGTCTATTCCTTCATTGATCGTGATAGCTTGTGATGGGCTAAGTTGGGACACCCCTGCAGGGATTTGAACTTTCGAAAGCCGTGCCCGCGTTTATGGGCAGATGGGGATTTGTTAACGTCCGGTTGTAGAAAACCTGAAGTCGACATTAATTAAAATGAATCAACCGCGTGTGTAACCGTGATGGTCTCTTTCCGGCGGAGTCCGGGAAGTGAACACGGTTGTTGGAGTTATGCTTGACGTAGGTAGTCCAGGATCACTTCTTGATCATACTTTTATCGACCATGCTTTGCCTTCTCTTCTCCCTCTCATTTGTGTATGTTAGCCACCATATATGCTAGACGCTTGCTGCAGCTCCACCTCATACCTTTTACCTTACCCATAAGTTTAAATAGTCTTGATCGCGAGGGTGCGAGATTGCTGAGTCCCTGTGGCTCACAGATTACTTCCAAAACCAGCTTGCAGGTGCCGATGAGTCCGAGCAGATGACACAACCAAGCTCAGGAGGAGCTCGATGAAAATCTTATCCTTTGTGTTGCTTTGTTCTAGTTGATCAGTAGTGGAGCCCAGTTGGGGTCGATCGGGGACCTTTGTCGCATTTGGGGTGCTTCTTTAATTTTGGTTCCGTAGTCGGACCATGAGTGTATTTGGTTGATGTAATGCTTTATTCATGTAATTGTGTGAAGTGGCGATTGTAAGCCAACTATGTATCTTTTCCCCCTTATTGTATTACATGGGTTGTGTGAAGATTACCTCACTTGCGACATATGCCTTTAATGCGATTATGCCTCTAAGTCATGCCTCGACACGTGGGAGATATAGTCGCATCGAGGGTGTTACAAGTTGGTATCAGAGCCTTCCTCGACCTTAGGAGCCCCATTGCTTATCGTTTTTAGCGGCCGAGTTGTGTCTAGAAAAATGTTTTGAATCATTTAGGAATTATATATCGGAGAGCTTAGGAATTCTTTTTACTTCCCAGTCTCCTCATCGCTCTGGTAAGGCATCCTGACGTAGAGTTTTGACTCTTCTCTTCTCAAATTTCACTAAATTTTTTTTAGGATCACGCGAGTATCTTGGATTTGTTCCGATGGTTTTATGATGAGAACATTGTCTTGGTGCCTCCTGTCAGGGGTTTAGTGGAAGTGTCCCGGGGAGTTGAGCTCTGAGGTGTTGTCATCATAATTTTATCGTTGCAATTCTGGTATACTTGAGATATGTTCACGACATCGAAAATCTCTTTTATGCAGTTCGTTGGTCAGATAACCTCGACGCCACCCAGTACTGGGGCGGGAGTTCGGGAGTATCGCCATAACTTGTATAACGGATGATTTTCAAAGGTTGAGGTAGATGATTTCCGAAAGTTTCTTGGTTATGTGTTGAAGGATGGATACAGCTGGATGTAGGATTTGCTAGTTTGGGTGAGATATTATGCTTCCCCTGTATCCCCAACACCTGATTGCATAACCGGAAAGTTTCGGGAGTTTCACAGGTGGGAATTCAAGTAGCTCTTAGGATATCTTTCCGACAGATGTATGGTATGAAATTGGGGTTCGACGTCTAGTGGTCCGCCTATTCACGGTCGATTTTACAGTGGTCTCGTTGTGTCTTAAAGAGTCCTTGGCTATGCTGACTCGGGGACGCTTCGTATGTCATGTGCACTGCCTTGTACATGATGATGTTGTACGATCGAGCCGTGTAGGTCCCACCACGAAAACTTCGGACGAAATCTCTATCATATGTTTGTTCCGGCTTATTCTGCAAGCCAATCCTTTGTTTTGTTTTGAGTTGTGGTATTCGAGTTGCTTCGAAGTCAAATGTTGATCCCATACCTTTCCTAAGTGGTGTTCTCATATTTTGATGTGAATACCAATCCTTCATGATAATCGAGATTGTCATGTTAATTCGTTCCAACCGGCGTGTTTCTCTTCAAGTGGATCCGATCATTTCTACAATCCGTAAGATCAATTCTCAGTTCTTCTCTACGATGTTCGTTCCATCCATTCCAAATTGTCTTTTTTTCCCACCCTCCCTCCCTTTGTTTTTCTCCAAGGACTCGAATTCCTTATTCAAGTATCCTTTTATTGATGGGAAGTCTCTCCATCCTTTTTCCGTCAATATTCTTATCCGGTGATTCTCATGAAGATTTTAATGGAGTTTCTAGTGCACCATTATTCATTCTTTTTCTTCTCCGGTGGAACCAAGTCAAGCTTTGTGGATCATACCCTTCCTCATTTCAATATTTTCTCATGCCTGTGTAATTCTTAATCGTTCACTTCTCGCTATTCAATTGTTCCGGAGTGCTCAAGATATCTCGAAGATTCGTGTTTCCACTCTACTTTCGTTCAAGTTCCTTCGAGGATGTTCCCTCATTCAAGCCATTTAACTCAACCAGTGCAACCTCTCTTTTAAATCGTTTCAACGGTGTTTCTTTTCAGTGGGCCCTAACCCACAGGTCTTTTCCCAGGATCTTACCTAACTCTTCTTATTTTTTCCGGAGTTATTCTGAAATTCTTATCCAAGTTTGATGTAAGAATGATTTAACATCAGTCAAATGTCTTCTCAAGATTTGCCAAAATATTTTCTTCGTTGGCTCAACTTCTCCATTTTTCATTCCGGAGTGTCTCAATAATTCTTGATGGTTTTTATCATCGTAATTCTCATATTTCTAAGACCGAAGAAGAGTTTCTCTCATTTTTGATCCATTCTCTTCAAGATTCGTGATTCTAACTTGTTGCCATCCTCTCATAATTATTTGCGATTGTGAGATATTCTTTTCAACCATCCGCAGTAATTCAAGAGTCTTCTTAGTTTGTTATCCGGAGGCAATCAAGTCAGGTTTATTCATTCTCAGCTTTCAGCTATCATTCTCCAAATTTTACCGGTGCTTCGTTCAAGTGATCTTTAATCGGCTCGTGATCTTTTCGTTCTCTTGTATCTAAATTCTCTCAAGCATCTTCATTCATGTGCTAATTCTTTCCGGAGTTTCTTTATCTTCTCTTCGTTCCTTTTCAATTCTCACGGTGGTTCGTTCAAGAGTTGTCGTCATTCGTTGTCATATCAATTCACTCGTTGTTTCGATTCCACCGGTGTTTCGTTGAAGACCTTCTCAAGTTGGCGCGATATCTATCTTAATCCTTTCCTCGAGAATAAGTAGTATGCCAAATCCGTTGTTTGTCATCAATTTCAATTGGTGAAGGATATGCATAATGTAATTCTTATTCTTGTTTCATCCGATTGATTAATTGTTTACTCCGGAGGCTCATCAAATTATCGGTTTCACTTGATTCATTTTTCTTTCCCGGAGTTCCTAGCTCTCTCAATTATTTCACCACGGAGATTCATCTAAATCGTTACAAGGATGCAACTTGTGTTTTCGACTTCTTTTTCCTTCCATTTGTTCATCCTTTTGTTTACCGGAGTTCTTTATGAAGGTTCTACATGATGGTTCATCAAGGATTTAATTCATTCTCAAAGTGTTCATTGAGATTCTTTTCTAAGAAGCTCAAG
This sequence comes from Triticum monococcum, assembly GCA_034509565.1. Taxonomy (NCBI): domain Eukaryota; kingdom Viridiplantae; phylum Streptophyta; class Magnoliopsida; order Poales; family Poaceae; genus Triticum; species Triticum monococcum. The sequence continues at coordinate 515,887,451 of CM067846.1, forward strand.
TTTTCTTCATCTTGCAATCCGGAGTGCATTTCTTTCTACCCTATCTTTGGAGGTGGTATTATGCCATTCTTGATAATTTGAGTTCATGTTCCATGATTCACATGTTGTTAAGTATGATGTATTTTAAATCCATCAATCTCGTCATTGGAGCTATCTTGGTTTATATTTCACCTAAAGACTTCCCTAAGGATTGTTGCTATTTATGGTGTTTACAAATGACCCAAGTTCTTCTTTTATCCTCCCGGTAATATAGCCTTCTCGTCTCCTTGTTCTTGTCAATCCAATTCTTTTCCCGTGAGTGGCAGGTTTTTCATCTCTTAATTTGAGAGGTATTCCATAAGACCATATCAAGCTTATTATTTTCGTTATTGGTTTTCCAACAACTCCGTTCAACCCTTCTCCTAGAGATGCCTTTTCAGGCTCTTTTGTAGCAGAAGTTGGCATTGTCTTCTACTTTTGCTTGTCTCAATTATCTTTACTCTACTCTTTTGTTCCGGAGGCATGGTGATGTTGCTCTCTTCAACCCATCTTCTTGTTTTATCAGGATCATGTTCTTGTCGTGCCTATCCTTTTAATTGGAGTGTTGTGTCCTCTTTTCAAGTATCCTCTCATCTTGTCTTGTTCAATTCCTTCCATTTACAGACGGAGTGCTGTCCAAATTATATCACTCTTATTCCTTCCCTATCTTGCTTAACCGGAGTATTTTGCCCCTTTGTTCAAGTTCTTTTCGCCTTATCAAGTCTTGCATCCTTTCTCAACCGGAGTGTTGTGTTTTCATGCCAGTTCTGTCATCTTATCAAGTTTTACATCCTTTCTCAACCGGAGTGCTGTCCGAGATATTTCTTACCCTTTGTTCCATCCATTCAATAGTTATGGTGGTAGTGTGTTGTGATTTCATCAAATATCTTCTCATCTTATCAAGACCTTATTCAATTCCTTTTCTTTTCAACCAGGGTGCTGCCCGAATTTTGGTCTTTCCTTGATCCCCTTCCTTAACTGGAGTGCTGCCTAAATTTGTTCTTCTTTGTCCCTCTTTGCTAACGGAGTGTTTTCGACTTTGTTCTCCTTCGTTCTATTCTTTTCTCGAATTTGTTCAACCTTTTCAAGGTTCTTCGGTTTCACTCGTTTGTCAAAGAAGCAATTTGTTTTACCTCTTCTCTTTCTCTTCCGTTTCTTTCCCTCCAGTGCCATTCTAGATCTCGGGACGAGATCCTCTTGTAGTGGTGGAGTGTTGTAACGCCCCAAGACCGGGGCTTCAGATGTCTTCCAGGGTTTCCGAGATTCGTTGTGTGATTTTGTTTCGTCTGTTGCATTCATCTTTGCATCATGTGCATTGCATCATGTCATCATATCATTAATTTTTCAACTCAACTAAACAAATCGTATGGATCTTTTGTCCATTTAAATCGAGGGATTTCACTTGTGATATCTCTTTATAACATATTGAAGCCTCTCAATATTATTAGAGAGCTATAATAAAAATATTCCATTCTTTTGGAATTAACCAAAACACACTTGAAAAATCCCCACTCCATTTCTACTTCAAGTTTGGTCCCCAAATTTTGCCAACATTTCTTTTCCCATTTATCAAGGCTCCTCCTAAATTCTCAACATTTTTGGACTCTTCTAAATCCTAGTCCTTGTTCAAACCTTTTAAATTAAATTCAAATGACTTTGAATTTAATTCTTGCAATCTTGCCCACTCCATTTTTTCTCGGGTCAAGCTCATTTTTGTGAGTCCGGGAAAATAATCCCCATGCCCAAATTCTTTTCCACTCATTTCTTTTCTCTCCTTTTTCTTTCTTTGCTTTTCTGTTTTTAGTAGAGATTTAGAGAGAGAGAGAGAGAAGGAGCCCAGCAGCCTGGGCCTCCCATCCTCCCGCGCCGGCCCAAGGACAAGGCCCAGCCGCCCCCACCAATCCCTCCTAACCCTAGGCCCGAACCAACCTCCATCTCCTCACGATCTCCTCTCCCCTAGCGCCGCCAGAGAGACCCGCAGCCCGATCCCCATCTCCCTCGCGCGTGCTCCTCTTCTCGCTCGCTGGCCCGCAGCCACTCCTCCCTCGATCTCTCTCTTCCTCTCGCGCCTCCCTCTCCTTCTCAGCGCGACCAGGGGGCGGATCCCAATCCCCATGGCCATGAACCCTCGCCGCCGCGCGTCCCATGCCGCTACCGTCGCCCGTGATGGCCCTTCCCCGAGCGTGCTGCCTTCCTCACCCTCGCTGCCTGCCCATGGGTCACGCGGCCTGAGGACGGCGACTAGCGCCGCCGTGGCCATCCGTCTTCTTCCTCCTTCATTCGCCTCAGGAAGCTGCCACCGCGCCAAGTCCCTGTGCCCGCGCCCTGCTTCTCCTCTCGTGCCACAGCTCCGTCCGCGTGCTCGTGGAACCATGGCTGCCACAGGAGCCTCGTGCCTGACCCCCTCGCTGGGGCCATGGTTGCTCGTGACCCCACCATCCCGCACCTCCATTCGCCAACTACCGCTGCTCCGCCTTGATCGAGCTCCATCCCCTGCTGTCACTGGATCGCCAAGATGCAGCCCCGACACCGTCGGCCCCTGCCTCCGTCACCATTCAAGCCTTCATGCCCGAGGCCTTCGTCATCTCCCTGTGATGCGCTGCGTGCGGCCGTGACAGCCAAATGGTCTCCACCTCGGCAGCCCCCTGCTGCTGGTTCGCGCGCCTTCGCTGTTGGTCGCATGGACGCCAAGACCCGCAACTCTCTGTTCTGGACAGCAAGACCAAGTCCCGCATAGACCTGAGCATCCCTGGGTTTTCGTCAAGTTCGAGCTTCCTTGAACGAGGGCTTTTGCCTTACTCATTCTGGGACGCGACATGTTCCTCTTCGAAAAAACGTCTACATGATGATCCGACAAGTACCGTGGCACCAAAGACCTTTTATGCGTCAAGTCCATCTCTGAGGATTTCACCAAGTACCACCATGACCGTTGTTCGCCAAGTACACCTTCGGATGGCCAAGTTCCTCTTCAAATGTACGACTACACGATGGGATGCCAAGTACCACTACACCCGGAGACCTCGAACCCGTCAAGTCCGACAATGATTGTGTACAACTACCGTCGACGTGCATGTTGCCAAGTACCCTCTCCGGATCGTCATGTTCGACTACCGATAAACATGTACCACTACCGTAACCGAGATCGCGAGAACCTCTACCGTCGACCCTAGAGCAGGCGAGAACGACTACTTCCACTACCGCCGTCGCGAGAACATCTACTTCCTCTACTTTGCACCGAACGAGAACCGTCTCCTTTGCATGCTCCGAAGGTATAACCTCGAGACGACGTCCGTGAATGAATGCTTGCGTTGTTTGAGATGCTCGGATTTGCACCGTTTCCAAATTGTCACCCGTTTCCTTGTCGCCAACTCGTGGGACACCCGGAATCCGGGAGCGCCCCACCATCTTTTGCACGCATCCGCACACTTCTTCTTTGCATCGGTATCTCAATCGAGTTACCGGAATCGATATGTTGCCGTGGCATCATTTTTGGATTCGTTGCCGTGGCACCCCTTTTCCTTCCACCACGGTGACAAATGCTTCCTAATGCTCTTATCAACTTTTAATAAAATTTGCATAAACTTGTTCATGTCATCCGCATCATGATAACAACAATTAAAATGTTTAAAATGTTGTTTGCATTAATTTGCTCCTATGCCATGCTAATATGATTTAATTCATAACTAAATAACCGTAGCTCCAATTTAAATAAACTTTATATGTAAATGGGGTAGATTTTTGCCTAGTTTAACATGGTGGCCTTACTTTGCATGTTTAATAACTCTAAAATTGTGTTTAGGGCAGATCAGCACCGAACCTAATATATGCACATGGGGATTTACCGGAATTTGTTGTTCATTGTTTCCGGCCTCATTTAACCTTGACTAGATAGGTAGTTTTACTTTGCTTCACCCTCTTGCCATGTTTAACAACATTTAATATTGTTGGGGTACACAAACGAGAGAGAACTAAATAATTGATGTGGTGTTTTGTCAATATGCATCCCGATGCATATTGAGCTCCACTTAATTTGTAGGATTGTTTGTGCATTTTGCCATGCCATGCTTCTTTAAACCAGACATGCATCATTCTTGTTTGTGCATCACGCCATGCCTATGTGGTGGTTGTTTACTAGATTGTTTGCTCCTTTTCCGGTGTTGCTTCTTCGGGTTGGTTCCGATAACGTCGTGGTTGTGAGGACTCGTTCGACTACGTCCGTTTGTCTTCTTCATGGACTCGTTCTTCTTCCTTTCGGGATTTCAGGCAAGATGATCATACCCTCGAAATCACTACTATCTTTGCTATGCTAGTTTGCTCGCTCTTTTGCTATGCCATTGCTACGATGCCTACCACTTGCTTGTCAGCCTCCCAAATTGCCATGTTCAACCTCTAACCCATCATGTCCTAGCAAACCGTTGATTGGCTATGTTACCGCTTTGCTCAGCCCCTCTTATAGCGTTGTTAGTTGCAGGTGAAGATTGAAGTTTGTTCCTTGTTGGAACATGGAGATCGTTCCTTATTGGAACATTTATTTACTTGTTGGGATATCACTATATATTGTATTTAATTAATGCATCTATATACTTGGTAAAGGGTGGAAGGCTCGACCTTATGCCTGGTGTTTTGTTCCACTCTTGCCGCCCTAGTTTCCGTCATATCGGTGTTATGTTCCCGGATTTTGCGTCACTTACGCGGTTGGGCTATAATTGGAACCCCTTGATAGTTCGCCTTAAGTAAAGCTTCTCCAGCAATGCCCAACATTGGTTTTACCATTTGCCACCTAGCCTTTTTCTTCCCTTGAGTCGGCCGGCTCAAGGGTCATCATTATTTTAACCCTCCCGGGCCAGTGCTCCTCTGAGTGTTGGTCTGAACTAGAGTCCTGTGCAGCGCCCCCTCGGGGAAACTCGAGGTTTGGTTTTAGTTGTATGGAGAGCTCATCTGAGTGTGCCCTGAGAAAGAGATATGTGCAGCTCCTATCGGGATTTGCGGCACATTCGGGCGGTGTTGCTGGTTTAGTTTTACCCTGTCGAAATGTCTTGTTGTACTGGGATACCGAGTCTGATCGGAATGTCTCGGGTGGAGGTCTATTCCTTCGTTGACCGTGAGAGCTTGTGATGGACTAAGTTGGGACACCCCTGCAGGGATTTGAACTTTCGAAAGCTGTGCCCGCGTTTATGGGCAGATGGGGGATTTGTTAACGTCCGGTTGTAGAAAACCTGAAGTCGACCTTAATTAAAATGAATCAACTGCGTGTGTAACCGTGATGGTCTCTTTCCGGCGGAGTCCGGGAAGTGAACACGGTTGTTGGATTTATGCTTGACGTAGGTAGTCCAGGATCACTTCTTGATCATACTTTTATCGACCGTGCTTTGCCTTCTCTTCTCGCTCTCATTTGTGTATGTTAGCCACCATATATGCTAGACGCTTGTTGCAGCTCCACCTCATACCTTTTACCTTACCCATAAGCTTAAATAGTCTTGATCGCGAGGGTGCGAGATTGCTGAGTCCCTGTGGCTCATAGATTACTTCCAAAACCAGCTTGCAGGTGCCGATGAGTCCGAGCAGCTGACGCAACCAAGCTTAGGAGGAGCTCGATGAAGATCTTGTCCTTTGTGTTGCTTTGTTCTAGTTGATCAGTAGTGGAGCCCAGTTGGGGTCGATCGGGGACCTTTGTCGCATTTGGGGTGCTTCTTTAATTTTGGTTCCGTAGTCGGACCATGAGTGTATTTGGTTGATGTAATGCTTTATTCATGTAATTGTGTGAAGTGGCGATTGTAAGCCAACTATGTATCTTTTCCCCCTTATTGTATTACATGGGTTGTGTGAAGATTACCTCACTTGCGACATATGCCTTTAATGCGATTATGCCTCTAAGTCGTGCCTCGACACGTGGGAGATATAGTCGCATCGAGGGTGTTACAAGTTGGTATCAGAGCCTTCCTCAACCTTAGGAGCCCCATTGCTTATCATTTTTAGCGGCTGAGTTGTGTCTAGAAAAATGTTTTGAGTCATTTAGGAATTATATATCGGAGAGCTTAGGAATTCTTTTTACTTCCCAGTCTCCTCATCGCTCTGGTAAGGCATCCTGACGTAGAGTTTTGACTCTTCTCTTCTCAAATTTCACTAAATTTTTTTTAGGATCACGCGAGTATCTTGGATTTGTTCCGATGGTTTTATGATGAGAACATTGTCTTGGTGCCTCCTGTCAGGGGTTTAGTGGAAGTGTCCCGGGGAGTTGAGCTCTGAGGTGTTGTCATCATAATTTTATCGTTGCAATTCTGGTATACTTGAGATATGTTCGCGACATCAAAAATCTCTTTTATGCAGTTCGTTGGTCAGATAACCTCGACGCCACCCAGTACTGGGGCGGGAGTTCGGGAGTATCGCCATAACTTGTATAACGGATGCTTTTCGAAGGTTGAGGTAGATGATTTCCGAAGGTTTCTTGGTTATGTGTTGAAGGATGGATACAGCTAGATGTAGGATTTGCTAGTTTGGGTGAGATATTATGCTTCCCCTGTATCCCCAACACCTGATTGCATAACCGGAAAGTTTCGGGAGTTTCACAGGTGGGAATTCAAGTAGCTCTTAGGATATCTTTCCGACAGATGTATGGTATGAAATTGGGGTTCGACGTCTAGTGGTCCGCCTATTCACGGTCGATTTTACAGTGGTCTCGTTGTGTTTTAAAGAGTCCTTGGCTATGCTGACTCGGGGACGCTTCGTATGTCATGTGCACTGCCTTGTACATGATGATGTTGTACGATCGAGCCCGTGTAGGTCCCACCATGGAAACTTCGGACGAAATCTCTATCATATGTTTGTTCCGGCTTATTCTGCAAGCCAATCCTTTGTTTTGTTTTGAGTTGTGGTATTCGAGTTGCTTCGAAGTCAAATGTTGATCCCATACCTTTCCTAAGTGGTGTTCTCATATTTTGATGTGAATACCAATCCTTCATGATAATCGAGATTGTCATGTTAATTCGTTCCAACCGGCGTGTTTCTCTTCAAGTGGATCCGATCATTTCTACAATCCGTAAGATCAATTCTCAGTTCTTCTCTACGGTGTTCGTTCCATCCATTCCAAATTGTCTTTTTTTTCCCACCCTCCCTCCCTTTGTTTTTCTCCAAGGACTCGAATTCCTTATTCAAGTATCCTTTTATTGATGGGAAGTCTCTCCATCCTTTTTCCGTCAATATTCTTATCCAGTGATTCTCATGAAGATTTTAATGGAGTTTCTAGTGCACCATTATTCATTCTTTTACTTCTCCGGTGGAACCAAGTCAAGCTTTGTGGATCATACCCTTCCTCATTTCAATGTTTTCTCATGCCGGTGTAATTCTTAATCGTTCACTTCTCGCTATTCAATTGTTCCGGAGTGCTCAAGATATCTCGAAGATTCGTGTTTCCACTCTACTTTCATTCAAGTTCCTTCGAGGATGTTCCCTCATTCAAGCCATTTAACTCAATCGGTGCAACCTCTCTTTTAAATCGTTTCAACGGTGTTTGTTTTCAGTGGGCCCTAACCCACAGGTCTTTTCCCAGGATCTTACCTGACTCTTCTTATTTTTTCTGGAGTTATTCTGAAATTCTTTTCCAAGTTTGATGTAAGAATGATTTAACATCAGTCAAATGTCTTCTCAAGATTTGCCAAAATATTTTCTTCGTTGGCTCAACTTCTCCATTCTTCATTCCGGAGTGTCTCAATAATTCTTGATGGTGTTTATCATCGTAATTCTCATATTTCTAAGACCGAAGAAGAGTTTCTCTCATTTTTGATCCATTCTCTTCAAGATTCGTGATTCTAACTTGTTGCCATCCTCTCATAATTATTTGCGATTGTGAGATATTCTTTTCAACCATCCGGAGTAATTCAAGAGTCTCCTTAGTTTGTTATCCGAAGGCAATCAAGTCAGGTTTATTCATTCTCAGCTTTCAGCTATCATTCTCCAAATTTTACCGGTGCTTCGTTCAAGTGATCTTTAATCGGCTCGTGATCTTTTCGTCCTCTTGTATCTAAATTCTCTCAAGCATCTTCATTCATGTACTAATTCTTTCCGGAGTTTCTTTATCTTCTCTTTGTTCCTTTTCAATTCTCACGGTGGTTCGTTCAAGAGTTGTCGTCATTCGTTGTCATATCAATTCACTCATTGTTTCGATTCCACCGGTGTTTCGTTGAAGACCTTCTCAAGTTGGCGCGATATCTATCTTAATCCTTTCTTCGAGAATAAGTAGTATGCCAAATCCGTTGTTTGTCATCAATTTCAATTGGTGAAGGATATGCATAATGTAATTCTTATTCTTGTTTCATCCGATTGATTAATTCTATACTCCGGAGGCTCATCAAATTATCGGTTTCACTTGATTCATTTTTCTTTCCCGGAGTTCCTAGCTCTCTCAATTATTTCACCACGGAGATTCATCTAAATCGTTACAAGGATGCAACTTGTGTTTTCGACTTCTTTTTCCTTCCGTTTGTTCATCCTTTTGTTTACCGGAGTTCTTTATGAAGGTTCTACATGATGGTTCATCAAGGATTTAATTCATTCTCAAAGTGTTCATTGAGATTCTTTTCTAAGAAGCTCAAGTTTTCTTCATCTTGCAATCTGGAGTGCATTTCTTTCTACCCTATCTTTGGAGGTGGTATTATGCCATTCTTGATAATTTGAGTTCATGTTCCATGATTCACATGTTGTTAAGTACGATGTATTTTAAATCCATCAATCTCGTCATTGGAGCTATCTTGGGTTATATTTCACCTAAAGACTTCCCTAAGGATTGTTGCTATCTATGGTGTTTACAAATGACCCAAGTTCTTCTTTTATCCTCCCGGTAATATAGCCTTCTCGTCTCCTTGTTCTTGTCAATCCAATTCTTTTACCGTGAGTGGCAGGTTTTTCATCTCTTAATTTGAGAGGTATTCCATAAGACCATATCAAGCTTATTATTTTCGTTATTGGTTTTCCAACAAATCCGTTCAACCCTTCTCCTAGAGATGACTTTTCAGGCTCTTTTGTAGCAGAAGTTGGCATTGTCTTCTACATTCGCTTGTCTCAATTATCTTTACTCTACTCTTTTGTTCCGGAGGCATGGTGATGTTGCTCTCTTCAACCCATCTTCTTGTTTTATCAGGATCGTGTTCTTGTCGTGCCTATCCTTTTAATTGGAGTGTTGTGTCCTCTTTTCAAGTATCCTCTCATCTTGTCTTGTTCAATTCCTTCCATTTACAGACGGAGTGCTGTCCAAATTATATCACTCTTATTCCTTCCCTATCTTGCTTAACCGGAGTATTGTGCCCCTTTGTTCAAGTTCTTTTCGCCTTATCAAGTCTTGCATCCTTTCTCAACCGGAGTGTTGTGTTTTCATGCCAGTTCTCTCATCTTATCAAGTTTTACATCCTTTCTCAACCGGAGTGCTGTCCGAGATATTTCTTACCCTTTGTTCCATCCATTCAATAGTTATGGTGGCAGTGTGTTGTGATTTCATCAAATATCTTCTCATCTTATCAAGACCTTATTCAATTCCTTTTCTTTTCAACCAGGGTGCTGCCCGAATTTTGGTCTTTCCTTGATCCCCTTCCTTAACCGGAGTGCTGCCTGAATTTGTTCTTCTTTGTCCCTCTTTGCTAACGGAGTGTTTTCGACTTTGTTCTCCTTCGTTCTATTCTTTTCTCGAATTTGTTCAACCTTTTCAAGGTTCTTTGGTTTCACTCGTTTGTCAAAGAAGCGATTTGTTTTACCTCTTCTCTTTCTCTTCCGTTTCTTTCCCTCCAGTGCCATTCTAGATCTCGGGACGAGATCCTCTCGTAGTGGTGGAGTGTTGTAACGCCCCAAGACCGGAGCTTCAGATGTCTTCCAGGGTTTCTGAGATTCGTTGTGTGATTTTGTTTCGTCTGTTGCATTCATCTTTGCATCATGTCATCATATCATTAATTTTTCAACTCAACTAAACAAATCGTATGGATCTTTTGTCCATTGAAATCGAGGGATTTCACTTGTGATATCTCTTTATAACATATTGAAGCCTCTCAATATTATTAGAGAGCTATAATAAAAATATTCCATTCTTTTGGAATTAACCAAAACACACTTGAAAAATCCCCACTCCATTTCTACTTCAAGTTTGGTCCCCAAATTTTGCCAACATTTCTTTTCCCATTTATCGAGGCTCCTCCTAAATTCTCAACATTTTTGGACTCTTCTAAATCCTAGTCCTTGTTCAAACCTTTTAAATTAAATTCAAATGACTTTGAATTTAATTCTTGCAATCTTGCCCACTCCATTTTTTCTCGGGTCAAGCTCATTTTTGTGAGTCCGGGAAAATAATCCCCATGCCCAAATTCTTTTCCACTCATTTCTTTTCTCTCCTTTTTCTTTCTTTGCTTTTCTGTTTTTAGTAGAGATTTAGAGAGAGAGAGAGAAGGAGCCCAGCAGCCTGGGCCTCCCATCCTCCCGCGCCGGCCCAAGGACAAGGCCCAGCCGCCCCCACCAATCCCTCCTAACCCTAGGCCCGAACCAACCTCCCTCTCCTCATGATCTCCTCTCCCCTCGCGCCGCCAGAGAGACCCGCAGCCCATTCCCCATCTCCCTCGCATGTGCTCCTCTTCTCGCTCACTGGCCCGCAGCCACTCCTGCCTCGATCTCTCTCTTCCTCTCGCGCCTCCCTCTCCTTCTCAACGCGACCAGGGGGCGAATCCCAATCCCCATGGCCATGAACCCTCGCCGCCGCGAGTCCCATGCCGCTTCCGTCGCCCGTGATGGCCCTTCCCCGAGCGTGCTGCCTTCCTCACCCTCGCTGCCTGCCCATGGGTCACGCGGCCTGAGGACGGCGACTAGCGCCGCCATGGCCATCCGTCTTCTTCCTCCTTCATTCGCCACAGGAAGCTGCCGCCGTGCCAAGTCCCTGTGCCCGCGCCCTGCTTCTCCTCTCGTGCCGCAGCTCCGTCCGCGAGCTCGTGGAACCATGGCTGCCACAGGAGCCTCGTGCCCGACCCCCTCGCTGGGGCCATGGTTGCTCGTGACCCCACCTTCCTGCACCTCCATTCGCCAACTACCGCTACTCCGCCTTGATCGAGCTCCATCCCCTGCTGTCACTGGATCGCCAAGATGCAGCCCCGACACCGTCGGCCCCTTCCTCCGTCACCATTCAAGCCTTCATGCCCGAGGCCTTCGTCATCTCCCTGTGATGCGCTGCATGCGACCGTGACAGCCACATGGTCTCCACCTCGGCAGCCCCCTGCTGCTGGTTCGCGCGCCTTCGCTGTTGGTTGCATGGACGCCAAGACCCGCAACTCTCTGTTCTGGACAGCAAGACCAAGTCCCGCATAGACCTGAGCATCCCTGGGTTTTCGTCAAGTTCGAGCTTCGTTGAACGAGGGCTTTTGCCTTACTCATTCTGGGATGCGACAAGTTCCTCTTCGGAAAAACGTCTACATGATGATCCGACAAGTACCGTGGCACCGAAGACCTTTTATGCGTCAAGTCCATCTCTCAGGATTTCACCAAGTACCACCATGACCGTTGTTCGCCAAGTACACCTTCGGATGGCCAAGTTCCTCTTCAAATGTATGACTACACGATGGGATGCCAAGTACCACTACACCCGGAGACCTCGAACCCGTCAAGTCCGACAATGATTGTGTACAACTACCGTCGACGTGCATGTTGCCAAGTACCCTCTCCGGATCGTCATGTTCGACTACCGATAAACATGTACCACTACCGTCACCGAGATCGCGAGAACCTCTACCGTCGACCCTAGAGCAGGCGAGAACGACTGCTTCCACTACCGCCATCGCGAGAACATCTACTTCCTCTACTTTGCACCGAATGAGAACCGTCTCCTTTGCATGCTCCGAAGGTATAACCTCGAGACGACGTCCGTGAATGAATGCTTGCGTTGTTTGAGATGCTCGGATTTGCACCGTGTCCAAATTGTCACCCGTTTCCTTGTCGCCAACTCGTGGGACAGCCGGAATCCGGGAGCGCCCCACCATCTTTTGCACGCATCCGCACACTTCTTCTTTGCATCGGTATCTCAATCGAGTTACCGGAACCGATATGTTGTCATGGCATCATTTTTGGATTCGTTGCCATGGCACCCCTTTTCCTTCCACCACGGTGACAAATGCTTCCTAATGCTCTTATCAACTTTTAATAAAATTTGCATAAACTTGTTCATGTCATCCGCATCATGATAACAACAATTAAAATGTTTAAAATGTTGTTTGCATTAATTTGCTCCTATGCCATGCTAATATGATTTAATTCATAACTAAATAACCGTAGCTCCAATTTAAATAAACTTTATATGTAAATGGGGTAGATTTTTGCCTAGTTTAACATGGTGGCCTTACTTTGCATGTTTAATAACTCTAAAATTGTGTTTAGGGCAGATCAGCACCGAACCTAATATATGCACATGGGGATTTACCGGAATTTGTTGTTCATTGTTTCCGGCCTCATTTAACCTTGACTAGATAGGTAGTTTTACTTTGCTTCACCCTCTTGCCATGTTTAACAACATTTAATATTGTTGGGGTACACAAACGAGAGAGAACTAAATAATTGATGTGGTGTTTTGTCAATATGCATCCCGATGCATATTGAGCTCCACTTAATTTGTAGGATTGTTTGTGCATTTTGCCATGCCATGCTTCTTTAAACCGAACATGCATCATTCTTGTTTGCGCATCACGCCATGCCTATGTGGTGGTTGTTTACTAGATTGTTTGCTCTTTTCCGGTGTTGCTTCTTCGGGTTGGTTCCGATAACGTCGTGGTTGTGAGGACTCGTTCGACTACGTCCATTTGTCTTCTTCATGGACTCGTTCTTCTTCCTTTCGGGATTTCAGGCAAGATGATCATACCCTCGAAATCACTACTATCTTTGCTATGCTAGTTTGCTCGCTCTTTTGCTATGCCATTGCTACGATGCCTGCCACTTGCTTGTCAGCCTCCCAAATTGCCATGTTCAACCTCTAACCCACCATGTCCTAGCAAACCGTTGATTGGCTATGTTACCGCTTTGCTCAGCCCCTCTTATAGCGTTGTTAGTTGCAGGTGAAGATTGAAGTTTGTTCCTTGTTGGAACATGGAGATCGTTCCTTATTGGAACATTTATTTACTTGTTGGGATATCACTATATATTGTATTTAATTAATGCATCTATATACTTGGTAAAGGGTGGAAGGCTCGACCTTATGCCTGGTGTTTTGTTCCACTCTTGCCGCCCTAGTTTCCGTCATATCGGTGTTATGTTCCCGGATTTTGCATCACTTACGTGGTTGGGCTATAATGGGAACCCCTTGACAGTTCGCCTTAAGTAAAGCTTCTCCAGCAATGCCCAACATTGGTTTTACCATTTGCCACCTAGCCTTTTTCTTCCCTTGAGTCGGCCGGCTCAAGGGTCATCATTATTTTAACCCCCCCGGGCCAGTGCTCCTCTGAGTGTTGGTCCGAACTAGAGTCTTGTGCAGCGCCCTCTCGGGGAAACTCGAGGTTTGGTTTTAGTTGTATGGAGAGCTCATCTGAGTGTGCCCTGAGAAAGAGATATGTGCAGCTCCTATCGGGATTTGTCGGCACATTCAGGCGGTGTTGCTGGTTTAGTTTTACCCTGTCGAAATGTCTTGTTGTACTGGGATACCGAGTCTGATCGGAATGTCTCGGGTGGAGGTCTATTCCTTCGTTGACCGTGAGAGCTTGTGATGGGCTAAGTTGGACACCCCTGCAGGGATTTGAACTTTCGAAAGCTGTGCCCGCGGTTATGGGCAGATGGGGATTTGTTAACGTCCGGTTGTAGAAAACCTGAAGTCGACCTTAATTAAAATGAGTCAACCGCGTGTGTAACCGTGATGGTCTCTTTCCGGCGGAGTCCGGGAAGTGAACACGGTTGTTGGAGTTATGCTTGACGTAGGTAGTCCAGGATCACTTCTTGATCATACTTTTATCGACCGTGCTTTGCCTTCTCTTCTCGCTCTCATTTGTGTATGTTAGCTACCATATATGCTAGACGCTTGCTACAGCTCCACCTCATACCTTTTACCTTACCCATAAGCTTAAATAGTCTTGATCACGAGGGTGCGAGATTGCTGAGTCCCTGTGGCTCACAGATTACTTCCAAAACCAGCTTGCAGGTGCCGATGAGTCCGAGCAGATGACGCAACCAAGCTCAGGAGGAGCTCGATCAAGATCTTGTCCTTTGTGTTGCTTTGTTCTAGTTGATCAGTAGTGGAGCCCAGTTGGGGTCGATCGGGGACCTTTGTCGCATTTGGGGTGCTTCTTTAATTTTGGTTCCGTAGTCGGACCATGAGTGTATTTGGTTGATGTAATGCTTTATTCATGTAATTGTGTGAAGTGGCGATTGTAAGCCAACTATGTATCTTTTCCCCCTTATTGTATTACATGGGTTGTGTGAAGATTGCCTCACTTGCGACATATGCCTTCAATGCGATTATGCCTCTAAGTCATGCCTCGACACGTGGGAAATATAGTCGCATCGAGGGTGTTACAGTAGAGCACCAAGCCCTCACGAGGTTCGAAAGGGAGAACTAAGCTATGACGAAATCAGCAACTCACACAAATCCATAGCAAAGGTCATATATTAACAAACGGGACTACATACACCTTACAAGCCCCCGTGGGGCGCATTTTGATTCCTCATAGGGAACGGATCCTAAGGAGTGCTAACTACACGGGCTCCAGCAGAAGATGCCATCATCAACAGTGGGCCGTCAGGCACCGGCGCTAACCACATCTAGATCAGGGTCGGCGACGGCCTGACGAGCCCGCCCTGCTCCGGGAAGGGCGCCGGCTTGGGGGCTCGTAGCTATCATCGCTCGTCTCCGGAGTCGCGAAGACTTCGCTGGAATCGCTTGACCCCCCGGCGCCTTCGCCAAGGGAGCGGTCGACGGGCCTAGCCCTTGCCAGGGCAAGGTCCTGGCCACCTCTCCCGCGGCAACACTCCAGCCAGCGCCCGATCGCGTCAAAGACCTTGAGGAACATCACTGCAGCGCCATCGTACTCTAGGTGGACCGCGAAGACGCCCCTCTCCTTGCAGACCCGGGCGATTTCTCTCCAGCCGCGGGACAAGTAGACCTCGCCCGGGGCGGCGACCACGACCTGAGCCTTGGTCGCGAGGGCGCTGCAGCCAGAGCTCCAGAGGCCCTCCTGGAGGGATGACGGAGGCAAAGAAGGGAGGCAGACGGATCCAGGATTGAAGAGGAACGACGACGTGGAGCACGAACTCGTGGGAGGAGCCCTCGGCATGGACTCCGGGAGGGACAACCCACGCCTTCGTGACCCGACAGCACCTACGACAGCGCCGGCCGCGGAGATCAGCATCGACGCCCTCGGGGCCCTCGGCGGGGGCATACAGAGGAAGCGGGAACCCCGGCGGAGCCCGCTCGCACCGGGGCCTCGGCTCCACCTGACAATCTTCCTCGCCCCGGCTGCAAAGGGCAAGCCGCTTCTTCGGCAGGAGCGGGTCTGGCCCCTCTCGAGGAGCTTTTCCCTTCTCCGCTGCGGAGAACCGGCGGATCGGAGCCATCACACCAAGATGGAGCAAGGATCGGGAAGAAGGAGAAAGCAAGGAGGAATGGACTAGAAGGGCACGCGCCGTACAGTACTTGTAGCCGACGAAGGCCAACCGCCGGCCTCCACGATCACAGGTAATCATGACACGGTTTGCATGCAGGGACTTGTCCAGCTCGCGCGATCACCAAGGCATCATGGGAAGTGGAGTCGCCCACGTCCAATCAACCGCCACACGGCGCCCAAGGCCGCAGGCTGTTAGGGCCTGCGGCGCTTCGCCCTTGCCCTTTTGCCTCTCGGCAAGGCCAAGTCCGTGCGTGCCTTGGGCCCGGGGGCTACTGTCGGCGTTCTGGGAACGGGGGTCCCCAGACTTGCCTGCCTGCGGCCTGCGGCGTGGCTCGAATGGGGGCCCAACATGGCCCATCTTCATCAAGCACAAGACTCAAGACCCTCGCGAGGGGCCAAGCCTCGCGAGGCGGACGACACAGCGCATCCTCAGGCGTAGCCTCCTCAGGCTAGCTCGCGAGGAGACGGAGATATCAAGGCGGGGTACCTCATGAGGTGCCAGTGACGCAAGCCATGACGATCGAGGGTGCCAGGCGGGCACCAGCGCGCGCATCATCCTTCTTTCCTCTTTGGTGCAAAGGGGGCAAGCACATCCGTGGAGTACCGAGGGACCAGGCAAAGGTTGCCATTTCGGTGCAACAAGACCAGGACCAAGCGGACTACGAGGCGGAGGTCACCATGGAGCCCAGCACGGCATCACCGCAGAGCCTTTCGCAGGCTAAGACCACCTTTTGTCAGGATAGATGTACTTGCTGTCCCCCTTCAAATTAGCCCGCCATTGTTGGCTCCCTTCCCGCTCAATATTTGGGAAGAGGACCAGGGCCTCTATAAATAGGACCAGCCGCCCACATAGCAAGGGGTTGGGTTTTCAGGTGAGAGGGGGATCGAAATCAGAGAGAGAGAGAGAGAGAAGGGCGACTGAACTCCCCAGTTCACCGCCCCAGCCAAGAACAGACCCTCGTGAGGCAGTTCTTCCTTGTAGTGTTCATCATCACCAGCCCCAGGAGGCAATCCATCCGCCACACACTGGAGTAGGGTATTACACCACAATGGTGGCCCGAACCAGTATAAATCTTGTGTCTCTCGCGCAGTTCTTTTAGTAGTTTAGATCTTTGTGAGACGGGGAGGTTGAGGACATGATCTCCACGCGCACCCCAGTGTTCAAACCTTAAGGGTCTGCCAGAACCCGAAATCTGACACCAGTCAAGCCCCTTATTAATCCATGATGCAAGTCGCAATGGAGGGCCAGATCGGAACGCAGGCGTGGCTGCCCATTTGGTACTGCAGGGATCGGTGATATAGAACCACTCCCGGTGCCATAAGTTGGAGGTTTCCGAGAACGTGCCTTTTGGCCAGATAGTATTTGCGAGCTTGCTCATCATAGCACCACCACACTCTGCCTGCTCCCCATCGACTATTTTCGGCTTCACATTGAAGGTCTTGAGCCATAGGCCGAAGTGTGGGGGGATGCGGAGAAAAGCTTCACACATAACGATAAATACCGAAATGTGGAGAAAGGAGTATGGAGCTAGATCGTGAAAATCTAGCCCATAATAGAACATAAGGCCACGAACGAAGGGGTGGAGAGCAAACCCTAGCCTATGGAGGAAGTGAGAGATGAATACAATCCTCTCGTCGGATTTAGGTGTGGGGATAACCAGCCCCTTGTAGGGAGCCTATGGGAGATTTCCGCAGTCAGGTACCTAGCCTCACGGTGCTTCACGAAATCTTCCTGGGTGATCAAGGAGGTCGTCCACCTACCTTGGGAGTTGGATCCGGACATGACTAGAAGGCTTGGTAGCAATGAAAGAAATCGAGACCTGGGCACTAGAGCTTGAGGCTGTAAGGGCTGAGGAAGAGGTAGGCGTGGGGGAGAAAGACGGGTCTGTACCCCTTTATAAAGGCGATGAATATCGAACGCCTCCTCATGGGCCTTAAAGCTCGCCTATTCCCAAGGGATGGTGCAAACAACACGGTTGGATTACCCACGCCCATATTGATAAGAATCCTGTGATATGGGGGCACGATCTCTGCTTTAACAAGATGTGCAAATAAAGACCGCGTCTCGTAACATGGAGCAAGAGGCTGAAAGACGGTTCGAAATAACAACTAGGCAAGGGACGTAACGTCTCACCACGAAAGCCTATCGGCGTTCTGGGAACGGGGGTCCCCAGACTTGCCTGCCTGCGGCCTGCGGCGTGGCTCAAAGGGGGCCCAGCACAGCCCATCTTCATCAACACAAGACTCAAGACCCTCACGAGGGGCCAAGCCTCGCGGGGAGGACGACACGGAGCTTCCTCAAGCACGGCCTCGTCAGGCTGGCTCGCGAGGAGGCAGAGAGATCAAGGCGGGGTACCTCGCGAGGTGCCCGTGACGCAAGCCATGACGACTCAGGGCGCCAGGCGGGTGCCAGCCCGCGCAGCATCCTCCTTTCCTCTTTGGTGCAAAGGGGGCAAGTGCAGCCGCGGAGTACCGAGGCATCAGGCAAAGGTTGCCATTTCGGTGCAACGAGACCAAGACCAAGAGGACTACGAGACGGAGGTCACCATGGAGCCCAAGACGGCGTCATCGCCAGAGCTTTGCGCAGGCGAAGACTACTTTTGTCAGGATAGTTGATACTTGCTGCCCCCCTTCAAATTAGCCCGTCATTGTTGGCTCCCTTCCCGCTCGATATTTGGGAAGAGGACCAGGGCCTCTATAAATAGGACCAGCCACCCACAGAGCAAGGGGGTGGAAGGTTGTTGGCCGGCAAGTAAGAGTAAGGCAGTGAGTGAGAGTGAGAGAGAGAGAAGGTGGCTGAACTCCCCCCAGCAGTTCATCACCCCAACCAAGAACAGACCCTCGCGAGGCTGTTCTTCCTTGTATTGTTCATCATCATCAGCCCCAAGAGGCAATCCACGGACCACACACTAGAGTAGGGTATTACACCACAACGGTGGCCAGAACCAGTATAAATCTTGTGTCTCTTGTGCAGTTCTTTCAGTAGTCTAGATCTTTGCGAGACGGAGAGGTAGAAGATGTAATCTCCGCGCGCACCCCAGTGTTCGAACCTTAATGGTCTGCCGGAACCCAAAATCCAACATTTGGCGCGCCAGGTAGGGGTGCGCCGGAATTCGTCGTCCACCGCCCCGTTCTCCTCCGACCGTCGCATCCATGTCCGACGCTTGTCGGGCCCGAGCCGAGCGCCGGGCCGCCATCGCTTCCCGCGTCGCCCAGACGGCGCCCGTCGACGGACGTCCTCGTTGTTCCCCGTCACCTTCCATCAACGCCGCCACCGGCCCGGCGGGGCGCGAGCAGCAAGCATCGTCTCAGCATCCATCCGTGCGCCAAGACGGCCGCACCGCTACTCCATTGCTCGCACCAGCTGGTTCTTCATCCCGCACGCTCTGCGCTCCCTTGGAGGCTCGAGCTGCGCTCCTCGCGGCAAACGTGCTCCTGCGCTACCATCCCGTCGGCGACGTCTACGAGGAGTGGCTCGACCGCATTGTCGAGCTTGTCCGCACCGTAGGGGGCTCTCCCGCGCCGTACGTTCCGCTGCGCCACACCCCGCCCCGCGCGGGCAACGAAGCTCCGGAGGCGTACCAGCCGCCTCCTCTCCAAGAAGATGCCATGGCTCCAAGGCGTGTGGCCCCTGGGCGGAACCCGCTCCGTCAGATGCCAGCGCAGCAAGAACGGAGCTGCCAAGAAGTCCCTCGCCCGCAAGGAGCTGCCCGGGTGCTCCCTGCTCCGGCACGCCGCGACCCTGCTCCAGCTCCGGCACGCCAAGGCCCCGCGCTGCTCCAAGCTGCAGCGCGTGGGGACCCTCAAGACCAAGCGCTCCACCAGCCAAAGCCTTTCATGGCCACCGCAGGCTGCCGTGCCTACACCACCGAGCTGCGTAGCATCGCGTGGCCCGGCAAGTTCAAGCCGGACCTGCCTCCTCGTTACGATAGCATGACTGACCCTCCAGAGTTCCTCCAGCTCTATGAGTTGGGCATCGAAGCTACCTGCGGGGACGGAAAGGTCATGGCGAACTGGTTCCCCATGGTGCTCAAGGAAGGAGCTCGCACCTGGCTCCTGAATCTGGCTCCAGGCACGATCTCTTCCTAGGACCAGATGTGCACCCGCTTCATCGCCAACTTCCAAGGTACTCGCGACCGGCCACCCGCCATGAGCGACATGCGCCGCATCAAGCAACAACCCAGAGAGACCCTGCAAAAGTACATCCAGCGCTTCAACAGCGCGCGCCTCAAGATCCCCAAGGTGTCCGAGGAGGCCATCATCTCGGCGTTCTCTGATGGTGTGCGCGACATCAAGATGAAGGAGGAGCTGGTGATGCATGAAGACCTGTGCACGTCCCTAGAGCTGTTCAACTTGGCGACCAAGTGCGCCAGGGCTGAGGAGGGACGCCTCTCCCTCCTCGAGCTGCCTCCCACAGACCCAGAGGAGAAGAAGCCCAAGGCCAAGGACGTGAAGCGCAAGGGGGCTGCCGTGCTCGCAGTAGAACCAGACACCAAGTGGGGCAAAGATCTGCCTGAGTCCTCCAGGGGCAGCCGGAACTGTGTGTACCACGACCTCCACACCCACAACACCAACAAATGCCAAGAACTCCGTGCCGTGCGAGAAGGAAGGATCGGCCGTCGTCCCGACCGCGCCGATCGGGGCTACGACCGAGGAGGAGGAAGAAACGCGGGACGCTGGGAAGACCGTGGCCCGCGCCAAGGGTGGCGCGATCAACCTCGCGAGGATCGCTGGCGAGACCTGCCTCGCGAGGGGTACTGGAGGGATCAGGCTCGTGAGGATCGCCCACAGGGCAACGCAGGCCTCCCCCCACTGCCACCTCAGCCAAGGAGGAACGAGGACCGCCATCAAGACGAAGGGGCTGGGGGCTTCCGGGAGCCATGCGCAATCGCCTGCACCCTGGGCGGAGCTCAAGCCCCAGCCTCCCAACGCATCTTCAAGCAGTTTGCTCATGAGGTGAATGCAGTCCTCCCCAGGCTTGAAGCAACGCGCCCTCTTAGGTGGTCGGCATGCGCCATCACATTCAGCTCAGCGGATCAACTCAAGTGTGCGGCCACAGCCGGAGTCCTCGCGATGCTTTGTTCCCCAGTCATCAGCAATGTACTGGTCACCAGGACCCTCATCGATGGTGGGGCAGGGCTCAACATCCTGTCCGTGGAAACGTTCAACAATCTCCAAGTGCCCTACGACCAGCTTCAGCCAACCAAGCCCTTCTCCGGAGTCACCGACGGCTCCACGGTCCCGATTGGGCAGGTCCGCCTCCCTGTCACCTTCGGGGCACGCGACAACTACTGCACCGAGCTCATCGACTTCGACGTCGCCCACATCCGCCGGCCGTACAACGCCATCCTCGGGTACCCATGGCTACAACGTCCTCAAGATGCCAGGAAGTGGCGTAGTCATCACGGTGCCCTGTGAAGAGAAGGACACAGTGTGTTCCCTGGAGCGAGCCTTTCAGACCGCGTCACTGGAAGACCCGGATCACGGAAGCAGGAGGCTTCCCGAGACCACCCCCAAGAAGAAGAAGACATCGTTTGGACCGGCCCCTTGGGAGGCAGGCCCCTCAGGGCCCGCATCTGCACTGGGGGAACCTTCTTCCATCGCATAAGAAAGCGCGCCCGACGCCCTCCTCGGGCAGGGCTCGGGGGCTCTCCCCTGGAGGGCCACCGACCTGGCCAGGGTCACGAGGGAGGTGCTTGGGCACCACATGGAGGCGTGTTTCGAAGCATGTTTCCCTCAAGAAGGATCAAGGCAAGGAAGGTCAGACCCACAGGAGTTCATCGACAAGGCCATTCAAGAACTACAGGAATCACAAATCATGAGAGGTTGCCGCCGTCTACCGGCTGTGGCCCCCCATCCAGGCGAGGATTGTGGGCTGTGCGTCTGCATCGATGTACCAGGGCTCAACCAAGTCGCTACGATGGAGCGCCTCTGGGCTTCGCGAGTGGGCCGCTGTGGGGGTCTACCCCACAACTATGTTCGCATGCCTTACGGCTTGCCGAGCGCGGTTGCTACGTGCCAGCGCCTCATGAGGGGCATCATGGAGGCTTAAGAAGGTAGGCGTTCCGCAGCCTTGGCGGAGATGGAGATGATTCACGAAGATCTACCAGTGCCTCCGGAGCCTCCCGAGGCCCCTGGGCCTGGGGGCTCATGAGGATCATTTTCCGCAGCCTACCGAGTCTGCTGCACCAACACCCCTTCGCCCTCGACACCCTCAGGTGACATCTTACAAGTTTCATTTCCAGCTGCGAGCGCCCTCCCAGGGCTGCATCATTCCTAGGCCGCGTGGGTCCGTCCCCACGGTATGTATCCCTTTTATTTCATGTCGTTAGCTTGCCTTGTTGGGGGCGCCGCTCGGGCTGCATCATCCCCAAGTCGCTCGGGCCCGACCCAGCGATGTCTACCTTCCCAGCACCTGTTTGAATGAATCCCCTCCTTCACGGCTAACGTGTTTGATCTGGTTGCCTGCTCAACTGACGCCAACTGACGGAATTGCTCCCACAACGGCACGACGCTTGCGCATGGGTCCGTCCCTGCAACACTGACAAACCTGAATGGCTGAGCTCTCACCGCGGCAGCCCCGCATGGAGCCACCTCGTCAAGCCTCCAGTGCATCACCTCCCCTCGGAAGCAACTAACGGTAGACTGATAGTTGTCATGGCAACCTTTTCTTCCTTCTATGATGAGTTTACAGGATCCCCTAAGGGAGTTGCACCGGGCAAGGCCCTCGCGGCGTTCCTTTCACTCTCGCCCGCGCAAACCGCTTGCACGTTAAAGGGGGGTGCCTGAGCATCGCGACTCAAGGCTCCTACTGGCTCTCCAGCCCTCACCCTCTGGCCTTGACCACGGCATCGTGACCTGGCATACCAGCGATGGCTGAGACTAGCTCAACGGCCAGGACCCGAGGACGTAGAGCAGAAAGGGGAGAAAAGGCTGGGGAGAAGGGGCACACGAGGACCTCGCCGAGCGATTCCGCTCCTGCCGACGCGCGGACCCACGACACACAAGGGATAATCCCCGACTCTCGAGATAAGTCACCGCCCGAAAGCACCGGCTATCGTAGCACTACCCCTACACCTAATGCAATTCCGTGTCAGCGACGCCGCTCTCCTTTCTCGCCGAGCGACGACTGCTTGGGCGCCAAAGGAGACCTACTAAGCATCACGACTCAGGGGCTCTTACCAGACCCCGGGTCGCTCACCTCCTGGCCTTGACCACAGCATCGCGACCTGGCATACCAGCGACGGCTGACGCCGCCTTGGGACTGGGACCTGTCGGTGCAGAGCACCAAGCCCTCGCGATGTTCGAAAGGGAGAACTGAGCTAAGACGGAATCAGCAACTCGCACAGCTCTGCAGCAAGGGTTATGTATTAAAAAACAGAACTACAGGTACCTTACAAGCCCCCATGGGGCGCATTTTGATTCCTCGCAGGGAACGGACCCTAAGGGATGCTAACTACACGCGCTCCTACAAGAGATGCCATCATCAAGAGTGGGCCGTCACGCGCTGGCGCGAACCCCATCCAGATCAGAGTCGGCGACGGCCTGACGAGCCCGCCCTGCTCCAGGAGCAGCGCCTGCTCGGGGGCTCATAGTTGTCGTCACTCGTCTCCGGAGTCGCGAAGATCTCGCCGGAGTCGCTGGATCCTCCGGCGCCTCCGTTGCCTGCAGAGCCGCCAAGGGAGCGGTCGACGGGCCTAGCCCTCACCATGGCGAGGTCTTGGCCACCTCTCCCGGGGCAACACTCCAGCCGGCGCCCGTTCGTGTCGAAGACCTTGAAGAACATCACTGAAGCGCCATCATACTCCAAGTGGACCGCAAAGACGCCTCTTACCCTGCAAACCCGGGCGATCTCTCTCCAGCCACGAGTCATGTAGACCTCGCCCGGGGCAACGACCGCGACCTCTGCCTCGGTCGCGAGGGTGCTGCAGCCGGCGTGCTGTAGCCAGAGCTCCAGGGGCTCCCCCGGCGAGATGACGGAGGCGAAGAAGGGAGGCAGGCGGATCCAAGACTGGACAGGAATGGCGATGTGGAGCACGAACTCCTGGGAGGAGCCCTCGGCGTGGACCTCAGGAGGAACAACCAACACCTTCGTGACCCGACGGCGCCGACGACGGTGCTGACCGCGGGGATCGGCATCGACCCCTTCGAGGCCATCAACATGGGCATACAAGGGAAGCGGGAACCCCGGCGGAGCCCACTGGCACCAAGGCCTCGACACCACCTGACGGTCCTCCTCGTCCCGGCCGCAAAGGGCAAGCAGTTTCTTCGACGGAGCAGGTCTGGCCCCTCTCGAGGAGCCTTTCCCTTCTCCGCTACAGAGAACCAGTGAATCGTAGCCATCGTGGCAAGACGGAGCAAGGATCGGGAAGAAGGAGAAGCAAGGAGGGATGGACTGGAAGGGCACGCGCAGTTCCCTACTTATAGCCGGCAAGGGCCAACCGCCGGCCTCCACGATCACAGATAATCATGACACGATTTGCATGCAGGGACTTGTCCAACTCGCGCGATCACCGAGGCATCATGGGGAAGCGGAGACGCCCGCGTCCCATCAACCACCACGCGGCGCCCAAGGGAAAAGGCTATTAGGGCCCGTGGCGCTTCGCCCTTGCCCTTTCGCCTCTCGGCACGGCCATGTCCGGGCGCGCCTTGGGCCCGGGGGCTACTGTCGGCGTTCTGGGAACGGGGGTCCCCAGACTTGCCTGCCTGCGGCTTGCGGCGTGGCTCAAAGGGGGCCCAGCACGACCCATCTTCATCAACACAAGACTCAAGACCCTCGCAAGGGGCCAAACCTCGCGGGGTGGACGACACGGAGCTTCCTCAGGCACAGCCTCATCAGGCTGGCTCGCGAGGAGGCGGAGAGATCAAGGCGGGGTACCTCGCGAGGTGCCTGTGACGCTAGCCATGACGACTCAGGGCGCCAGGCGGGTGCCATCCCGCGCAGCGTCCTCCTTTCCTCTTTGGTGCAAAGGGGGCAAGCACAGCCGCGGAGTACCGAGGCATCAGGCAAAGGTTGCCATTTCAGTGCAACGAGGCCAAGACCAGGAGGAATACGAGACGGAGGTCACCGTGGAGCCCAAGACGGCGTCATCGCCAATGCTTTGCGCAGGCGAAGACTGCTTTTGTCAGGATAGTTGATACTTGCTGTCCCCCTTCAAATTAGCCCTCCATTGTTGGCTCCCTTCCCGCTCGATATTTGGGAAGAGGACCAAGGCCTCTATAAATAGGACCAGCCACCCACAGAGCAAGGGGGTGGAAGGTTGTTGGCCGACAAGTAAGAGTAAGGCAGTGAGTGAGAGTGAGGGAGAGAGAAGGTGGCTGAACTCCCGCCAGCAGTTCATCACCCCAGCCAAGAATAGACCCTCGCGAGGCTGTTCTTCCTTGCATTGTTCATCATCATCAGCCCCAAGAGGCAATCCACCCACCACACACTGGAGTAGGGTATTACACCACAATGGTGGCCCGAACCAGTATAAATCTTGTGTCTCTTGTGCAGTTCTTTCTGTAGTCTAGATCTTTGCGAGACGGTGAGTTAGAAGATGTAATCTCCGCGCGCTCCCCAGTGTTCGAACCTTAAGGGTCTGCTGGAACCCGAAATCCGACAAAGCCATCAGTAGATGGGACTTGTTAAATATTATACCATGTTGTGGTTGTATGTGGTGTCTATTTCGCAGAACCGGACACGCTTTCTGTGTTCGAGGACTACTTTGAAGTATTCAGAGGAGGAACCCGCCTTGCAATGCCGAAGAAAATCCACGCGTCGGACACATCATCATTGAAGCCTGGTTTAGGGGCTACTGAGGGAGACCTGGATTAAGGGGTCCTCGGGCGTCCGGGCTATGTGACGTGGGCCGGACTAACGGGCCATGAAGATACAAGACAGAAGACTTCCTTCCATGTCCGGATGGGACTCTCCTTTACGTGGAAGGGAAGCTTGGTGTCCGGATATGACGATTCCTTCCTCTGTAAACTGATTCTGTACAACCCTAGGTCCTCCGGCGTCTATATAAACTGGAGGGTTTAGTCCATAGAGGCAATCATAATCATACAGACTAGACATCTAGGGTTTAGCCATTACGATCTCGAGGTAGATCAACTCTTGTAAACCCCATATTCATCCAAGATAATCAAGAAGGAAGTAGGGTATTACCTCCATCAAGACGGCTCGAACCTGGGTAAATATTGTGTCCCTGTCTCTTGTTACCTTCGATCCTCAGACGCACAGTTCGGGACCCCCTACCCAAGATCTGCCGGTTTTGACACCGACACCGGCGGCTACGCACAGGCAAGTACCGGATGTCCGATCAGTGTCGGATGTCCGATAGCTCGTCAGGTACCGGACGTCCGGTGCGGGTCAGATGCCCACTGATTCTTCTCGGGTGTAGTGGCACCGGATTTCCGGAGGTTCTGACGTCCGGGCGCTCGGAGTTGTCGGACATCTTGTGGGCGTCGGTCATCCGACCGCTATAGCACGCGTCAGCTGTAGTTCTTCTAGCCGTCTGGGATGCGTCAGGTACCGGATGTCCGATGGCAATATCTTATAGCAGCTCCATTTCTTCTGTCTTCTCTTCCATGCTTCCCTCGCAGATGGTGCAGGTGTTCCTTAGCGCTTGCACTCCTCCTCGTCATCTGTGAAGCTCCGGTAATACCTATGCATGCACACGAGAGGAATGTCAAGTACTCCCTCTGTCCCATAATGTAAGACGTTTTTTGACACTACACTAGTGCCAGAAAATGTCTTACATTATGGGACGGGGGGAGTAGTATACCATCCTCGAAGGGGTCAAGTGAACATGTGTAAACGATAAGATTCACCTTTATGTGTGTGAAGTAGATGTCGCATGTGTCACTTGCCAAACGGACTCTTGACATGGTGATGTCCGTAGGATGCTCCGCATCAGAACCCCTCCATGATGGTGTCTAGATTGGATCTGGCGGTTTTGGACTCTGCGGCGGCTGGAATTGATTTTTGTCGACTCTCCTAGGGTTTCTAGAATATTGGGGTATTTATAGAGCAAAGAGGCGGTCCGGGGGCACCCGAGGTGGGCACAACCCACAAGGGCGCGCTTGGGCCTCCAGGCGCGTCCTGGTGGGTTGTGCTCCCCTCGAAGCACCCCCCAAGCGCTTCTCCGGCTCATTGGATGTCTTCTGGTCCAAAAAAATCCACAAAAAGTTTCGCTGCGTTTGGACTCTGTTTGATATTGATTACCTACGATGTAAAAAACATGCAAAAACCAACAACTGGCACTTGGCACTATATCAATAGGTTAGTACCAGAAAATGATATAAAATGACTATAAAATGATTATAAAACATCCAAGAATGATAATATAACAACATGGAACAATAAAAAATTATAGATACGTTGGAGACGTATCAGTTACTAGCATGGGAATTATCAATTAAAACAGAAGGAGGGACGTGGCTATCTCCTTGGTTAGCTTC
This sequence comes from Triticum monococcum, assembly GCA_034509565.1. NCBI lineage: Eukaryota > Viridiplantae > Streptophyta > Magnoliopsida > Poales > Poaceae > Triticum > Triticum monococcum. The sequence continues at coordinate 515,914,510 of CM067846.1, forward strand.
ACCTGGAGTTGATCATGAGACTCCCTGAGAGAAGCATGAGCACTCTTTCATGGCCTTGTGAGCCTTGTCAAGTATGTCAAACTCTTCCTTGAGTCTATCACTAGCAAAAGGCCCGTGCGTTGCAACGGGAGAAAATAATACCACATGCTCTTCATTTACAAAAATGTCTATAATCTGAGTATTTGTAGTTACGACCCAAACAAAGATGGTCTTTTCCTACAAAAGTAAAACTTCAAGATTCCACATGTCCTCTATTTAAACACGGCTTGCCTGTAGATTTAATACGTATAAAGAAACAGGCAAGTGATCTTCAATTTCGTCTCAAATCTTGATTTTGCTGAGATGTTCATCCACAATCTGGATCAGTACCGATATGAAAGAAAGATGAATAATACACTGTTGATTAACATTGCACCGTAGATAATATTTTTAACGGTAAACAAGTAAAATGACATCATATCCAGATTCTATATATTTTTCTAATAAAATTATGTATATAGCATGTTAGATTTGGAGTTACGGTTTAGAAGATATGAGTATTTTAAAAAAAAATATGTACTGCGGGTTTAATGTCAAAAACATCAGGGAGTTTTCTATGAAATAGCATGACGGACCAAGAATACCTATTTATTTTATTAGTAGGTATAGATGGTCAACCCCATGTGCAACCTTCTCGGATTTAAGCACATGAGTAAGAACAAGAGCATGATCATGATCATTCCGTAATTTAGCAAGATCAACGTTGTGTGACTCCTCAAGAGCCAAACGAAGACCTCGCTCTTCCTCAAGAGCAATGGAAAGATCTGTTATCTCATCGGCATAGTCAGGGCTATGCCCTCCATCTTAGAGATGGTATCCTCATGAGACTCAATGATATCATTGGCCTCACCAAGTTGTTCCAAGAGAGCAACAAAATGCTTCTTGGTCTCACCTTTGAGCTTACCCAAGAACTTGTCAAACTCATTCTCATCCACTTTTACCTCCTCATGTTCATCCACACAATCCTACAAAGAAGGATTAGTTGTGATGGAGGTTACCTTGTTAATGCCTTTAGCCACGAGGCACTTGAGGATGAGGTTCTCGTCGAGGGCGTTGAAGAGTGACACTTTGGTCGGGGGAGGTGGCAATGGCCACGGAGGCCGTTGATACGTCTCCAACGTATCTATAATTTTTTATTGTTCCATGCCATTATATTGTCTGTTTTGATGTTTTATATGCATTAATATGCTATTTTATATTAGTTTTGGGATTAACCTATTAACCTAGTGCCCAGTGCTAGTTTCTGTTTTCTCCTTGTTTTTGACTTCTACAGAAAAGGAATATCAAACGGAGTCCAAACAGAATAAAACTTTACGGTGATTTTCTTGGACCAGGAGAAACCTACGAGATTTGGAGAGGAGGCTAGAAGACATACGAGGCGCCACAAGCCGTAGGGGCGTGCCCCAGGGGGGCCCCAGGGCTTGTGGGCCCCTCATAACCCTTTCAACCCTAACTCCAGCACTATAAATCCTCAAATATCCCCCCTATGCCAGAGGGCACACCAAAAATACTTTTCCACCACCGCAAGCTTTTGTTCCTGTGAGATCCCATCTTGGGGCCTTTTCCAACACTCCGCCGGAGGGGGATTCGATCACGGAGGGCCTCTACACCAACCTTGTTGCCCTTCCGATGAAGCGTGAGTAATTTACTGCGGACCTAAGGGTCCATAGCTCGTAGCTAGATGGCTTATTCTCTCTCTTTGATCCTCAATACAATGTTCTCCTCGATGTTTTTGGAGATCTATTCGATGTAATATTCTTTTGCAGTGTGTTTGTTGAGATCTGATGAATTGTGGATTTATGATCAGATTATCTACGAATATTGTTTGAGTCTTCTCTGAACTCTTTTATGCATGATTGAGATAGCTTAGTAATTCTCTTCGATCTATCAATTTGGTTTGGCCAACTAGATTGGTTTTTCTTGCAATGGGAGAAGTGCTTTGTGATGGGTTTGTCGGTGTTCTGGGAACGGGGGTCCCCAGACTTGCCTGCCTGCGGCCTGCGGCGTGGCTCAAAGGAGGCCCAGCATTGCCCATCTTCGTTAACACAAGGCCCAAGACCCTCGCGAGGGGCCAAGCCTCGCGAGGCGGACTACACGGAGCTTCCTCAGGCACGGCCTCGTCAGGTTGGCTCGCGAGGAGGCGGAGAGATTAAGGCGGGGTACCTCGCGAGGTGCCCGTGACGCAAGCCATGACGACTCAGGGCGCCAGGCGGGTGCCAGCGCGCGCACCGTCCTTCATTCCTCTTTGGTGCAAAGGGGGCGAGCGCAGCCGTGGAGTACCGAGGCATCAGGCAAAGGTTGACATTTCGGTGCAACGAGGCCAAGACCAGGAGGACTACGAGACGAAGGTCACCGTGGAGCCCAAGACGGCTTCATCACCAGAGCTTTGCGTAGGCGAAGACTGCTTTTGTCAGGATGGTTGATACTTGCTGTCCCCCTTCAAATTAGCCCGCCATTGTTGGCTCCCTTCCCGCTCGATATTTGGGAAGAGGACCAGGGCCCCTATAAATAGGACGAACCTCCCACATGGTAGGGGGGACCAAAATCAGAAAAAGAGAGAGAGAAGGGTGACTGAACTCCTCCTAGCAGTTCATCGCCCCAGCCAAGAACAGACCCTCGCGAGGCAGTTCTTCCTTGTATCGTTCATCATCACCAGCCCCAAGAGGCAATCCACCAACCACAAACTGGAGTAGGGTATTACACCACAACGGTGGCCCAAACCAGTATAAACCTTGTGTCTCTTGTGCAGTTCTTTCCGTAGTTTAGATCTTTGTGAGAAGGGGAGGTAGAGGGCGTGGTCTCCGCGCGCACCCCAGTGTTCGAACCTTAAGGGTCTGCCGGAACCCGTGATCCGAAATTTGGCGTGCCTGGTAAAGGTGCACCGGAATCTGTCTTCCACCACTCTACTCTCCTACGACCGCCGCATCCATGTACGACGCCAGTCGAGCTCGTGTCGCCCCGGCGGCCCTCGCCGGTGGGCGTTCTCGTTGTCCCCCGTCGCCCGCCATCAACACCGCCACCGGCCCGGCGGGGAACGAGCGGCAAGCACCCCCCAGCATTTGCCTATGCAGCGGAGTAGCTGCACCACAACATCAACGCCTCCGGTCATTGCGGCCCTCCTGGGCGGCTCGCAGGCGCCGCCCGCGAGTCGCCACGTCAAGCCTTTTGCCCGCCGGGTTAGCGCCGTTTCCGCACGGCAGGGGGCTCCCCGGACCGGGCGGCGCGAGAGGCCGATCTGACCTTCAGCTCGGAGGACCACCCCACCAACCTGGTCCGCTCGGGCGCGCTCCCCCTGTTGTGCACCCCCACCATCTGCCAGGTGGCCGTCACCAGAACTCTCGTTGACGGCGGCGCGGGCCTCAGCGTGCTTTCGGTCGAGACTTTCAACCTCCTCTGCATACCCCGGGAGCAGTTGCGACCCAGCCGATCTTTCTCGGGCGTCGGGGGCGGATCCTCTCACTCCCTGGGACAGATCCAGCTCCCGGTAACCTTCAGCACCTACGACAACTTTCGCACGGAGATGGTCGACTTCGACATCGCCCCCATCGGCCTCCCTTACAACGCCATCCTCGGCTACCCGGCGCTGGCTCAGTTCATGGCCGCCACGCACCCGGCGTATAACCTCATGAAGATGCCCGGTAGCAGCGGCACCCTCGCCGTGCACGGGGACACCGGGGACGCCCTGCGAGTACTCAAGCTCACCTTCAAGACGGCGGCATCGGCACGGCCCGTCAATGCGGAGACCACGGAGCCCAAGGGGGCTGCGCCCGCCAAGAAGAAGCAGTTGTTCACCCAGGACAAGGCAGAAACCAAGCAGATACCCGTCGACGAGGATGGGTCCTCTAGTGCCACTTTCACCATAGGCGCCAACCTTGAGCCTGAGCAGAAGGAGGCCTTGGTCAAGTTCTTGCGCGCGAATTAGAAGGTATTTTCTTGGGAGCCCGATCAGCTGGCGGGGATCCCCAGGAGTGTCATCGAACATCACCTCAACGTGTGCCCAAATGTGCGCCCCGTGAAGCAGAAGGCCAGGCGGCAGTCCGTGGAGAAGCAGGCCTTCATTGTCCAAGAGACCCGCAAGCTAGAAGCCGCTAGGGTCATTCGCGAGGTTCGATACCCGGATTGGTTGGCCAACCCTGTCGTTGTGCCCAAGAAAGGGGGGAAGGAATGCATGTGTGTCGACTTCACCAGCCTTAACAAAGCATGCCTGCAAGATCCGTTTCCGCTCCCCCGCATCGACCAGATCGTCGATTCCACTACAGAGTGCGACCTGCTATGCTTCCTGGACGCCTTCTCCGGGTATCACCAGATCAAGATGGTGGTAGAAGACGTTGAGAAGACCGCCTTCTTAACCCCGTGCGGGGTATACTGCTATACATGCATGCCGTTCGGACTGTGTAACGCAGGGGTAACCTTTCAGCGGCTGATGCACATCACCTTGGGCCCGCAACTCGGAAAGAATGTCGAAGCCTACGTTGATGACATTGTAGTAAAATCTCGGGAGGCCAAGACCCTGATACAAGACCTGGAGCAGACCTTCGCGAGCCTCGACGCAGTAAACCTGCGGCTCAACCCGGAGAAATGTGTGTTTGGCGTCCCCTCGGGCAAGCTTTTGGGATTCCTCATGTCCCATCGTGGCATCGAGGCCAACCCCGAGAAGGTCAAGGCGGTCGAGGACATGAGTCCGCCAAAGACCCTCAGGGAAATGTAGAAGCTCACTAGGCGCGTGACCGCGCTAGGGCGCTTCATCTCCAAATTAGGGGAGCGAGCGCTGCCTTTCTTTCAGCTGATGAAGAAAAAGGGGCCCTTTGAATGGACTGAAGAGGCAGATAAGGCGTTTCAAGATCTCAAGAGGTACCTGACCAGTCCCCCAGTCATGGTGGCTCCGTGCCCTCAAGAGCCCCTGCTGCTTTACCTCGCTGCCACTCCCTACTCCGCCAGCGCAGCCCTGGTGGCGGTTAGGGAGGAACGCCAAGTCAAGACCGCAGCGGCGGCCCGAGGCAAGATAAAACGGGAACAAGGAAAGCCTGTAGAAGCCGCAACCGCAGTTGAGGAGGGTCAGCTGCCGAAGAATGCACCAGAGGCAGGCGAGGCCGCACGCCCGGATGGTCCACCTCCCGAGGCCACATCATCTCGCGAGGTGCCCTTGCCTCCCGAGGGTGCCGCGACCCCAGATACTCTCAGACTTGTTGAACATCCCGTCTACTTTGTTAGCACGGTGTTGTGGGACGCGAGGGTGCGGTACCCAATGCCTCAAAAGCTCCTCCTCGCGCTGCTTGTAGCCTCACGCAAGCTGCGTCACTACTTCCAGGCTCATCCCATCAAGGTCGTCTCATCGTACCCCCCCCCCCCCCCCCCCCCGTGGAGAGAGTGCTCAGGAGCCCTAACTCAGCCGGAAGGGTCGCCGAGTGGAACATGGAGCTACAGGCGTTTTAGCTCGAGTTCAGCACAACCAGGGTCATCAAAGGAGCAGCGTTGGCGGATTTCATAGCGGAATGGGCGGAGGCACCAGGCCTCAGGGACAACGAGGATCGGTCCCTCTCTCCAGGGAGTGAGGCGCCGGAAGGCTGGGTCATGTACTTCGATGGGGCGTTCTCCATACACGGCGCGGGGGCTAGTGCGGTGCTGATATCACCCACTCAGGATAAGCTCAACTATGCCGTGTAGGTCTGTTTCCAGCAAGGTGAAAAGGTCTCCAACAACATTGCAGAATATGAGGGACTAATAGCCGAGTTGAAGGCCGCAGTAGCCCTGGGAGTGAAACGCCTCACCATCAAGGGCGACTCGCAGCTCCTAGTCAACTTCTCCAACAAGGTGTATGAGCCGAAGGACGAGCATATGGAGGCCTACCTAGCGGAGGTCCGCAGGATGGAAAAGCAGTTTTGGGGGTTGGAGCTAAAGCACGTGCCCCGTGGCACCAATCAGGAAGCTGACGACATAGCCGGACGGGCATCCAGGCGGTTGCCGCAGGAACCCGGAGTCTTCGAAGAGCGGCTCTTCAAACCCTCAGCACAACCGACGTTATCAAACACCGCTCAGTCTCGAGAGGAGCTCCCCCAGCCGCCAGCCTCGGGAGCCCCGATCTGTGGGCCGACCTCAGGAGCACGCCTGCTCCTGACGATGGAACCTCTGGAGGAGTGCTGGATCGCAGAACTCCGGAGTTATTTAACGCAAGGGGCCCTATCAGAAAAGGAAGAGGAAGTGGAGCATGTGGCGTGGCAGGCCACGGCATACTGCATCAGAGATGGAGAACTTTACCGGAAGCGACCAAACGGTGTATCTCTGCGCTACATCTCCAGGGAGCAAGGAAAGGAACTACTGGAGGACATACACGGCGGAGACTGCGGACACCACTCATCATCACGGACCCTCATCGGCAAGGCATTCCGTAGCGGGTTCTATTGGCCCACCGCGCTCAACGACGCGATCGAATTGGTAAAGGCTTGTGAGGCCTGCCAGTTTCATTCCAAGCAGATCCATCAACGGCGGGGGGCCTGCAGACAATACCCATCTCGTGGCCATTCGCAGTTTGGGGGTTGGATATTCTGGGCCCGTTCCCTCGGGTGCCAGGGGGCTACCGTTACCTCTACGTCGCCATTGACAAGTTCACCAAGTGGGCAGAAGTGGAGGCTGCACGTACCATCCCTGCTGGCTCCGCGGTCAAGTTCATCAGGGGTATCGTGAGCCGGTTCGGGGTGCCGAATCGCATCATCACAGACAACGGTTCGCAGTTCACCAGTAATCTCTTCAAAACATATTATGCTAACCTTGGGACGCAGATATGGTACGCTTCGGTGGCACACCCGCGAAGCAATGGGCAGGCCGAACGAGCCAACGCGGAGGTCCTGAGAGGCCTCAAGGCTAGGACATTCAAGAAGAAGCTGGAGGCCTGCGGCAGAGGCTGGTACGACGAGCTCCAGTCCGTGTTGTGGTCCATCCGCACAACCGCAACCAAACCAACTGGGGAGACCCCATTCTTCCTGGTCTATGGAGTCGAAGCAGTCCTTCCTCACGAGGTCAGGCATCGCTCCGCGCGGGTCCTGGCGTTCGACGAGGCACAGCAGGACGCCATGCGGGGGATGTACCTCGTACTAGGGGAGGGACGCCGACGGGAAGCCGCGCTGCGAGCGGCAAGGTACCAACAGGCGCTACGACGATATCACTGCCCCAACATCCGCCCCAGGACCCTCGAGGTAGGAGACCTCGTACTCAGGCGGGTTCTCTCCAGGGAGGGGCTGCACAAGCTCTCTCCCATGTGGGAGGGCCCGTTGAAGGTTGTTCATGTTTCCAGGCCAGGCTCCGTGCGCTTGGAGACTCAAGAGGGGGAGCCGATCCAGAACGCGTGGAACATCCAGCACCTCCGGAGGTTCTACCCCTAAAAGGCCCAGAGCCTATGAAGCAAGGCGAGTGCCTGTGAAGACTATCGCGTTTTGGAAAAGGCCCAGAGCCTGTGAAGCAAGGCGAGTGCCTGTGAAGCTGTCGCGTTTTGGAAAAGGCCCAGAGCCTGTGAAGCAAGGCGAGTGCCTGTGAAGCTGTCGCGTTTTGGAAAAGGCCCAGAGCCTGTGAAGCAAGGCGAGTGCCTGTGAAGCTATCGCGTTTTGGAAAAGGCCCGGAGCCTGTGAAGCAAGGCCAATGCCTGTGAAGCTCGCCGTCCCGTGACACTCTCATGTAATAATGAGTAGGGCTGTACACGCCCCGGAGTCTCAGGAGCGCCGGCCTCAGGCCCTGGGGCTGCATCCCACGCCCAGTGGCAGCGCTTAGCTCCGCGCTGGTGAGCAGACGTCAAAGACTAGATTAGGTGCCGGACGCGGCTCTTTCATTTGCTTTCCGCAGTTGACGTGTTTACTTGCATTTGAAGTCTTATTGAAGTTGTCGCTGTTGCTGATTTGTGGTTCGTCGATTTTTGCTCCTCGCTTTGGTTTCTCTCATAAACGACCTCGCGAGGGATGATACTCAAACGTCCTCGCGAGCGTTTCTGCTCTAGCCGCTGGAAGGTTTCATGGCCCGGGCCCGTTACAGGAGCACCCCTCTAGTACGTGCCCCTCGGGCACCGCGACGCGCACACAGGGCCTGGGTCGGTCGCCCCCCCGGCAGGGGTCAAAGACTATCTACGCATAGGAGTGTAGTTAAGAGGCACAAAAATAAGATCAAGGTAATGGCTAAAAGGGCAATGTCGGCGTTCTTGGAACGGGGGTCCTGAGACTAGCCTTCCTGCGGCCTACGGCGTGGCTCGAGTGGGGGCCCAGCGCGGCCCATCTTCATCAACACGAGGCTCAAGACCCTCACGAGGGGCCAAGCCTCGCGAGGCGGACGACATGGCGCATCCTCAGGCACAGCCTCGTCAGGCTGGCTCGCGAGGAGGCGGAGAGTTCAAGGCAGGATACCTCACGAGGTGCCCATGATGCAAGCCATGACGACACGGGGCCCCAGGTGGGTGCCAGCGCGCGCAGCGTCGCTCTTTCCTCTTTGGTGCAAAGGGAGCAAGTGTATTAGCGGAGTACCGAGGCATCAGGCAAAGGTTGCCACTTCGGTGCAACGAGACCAGGACCAAGAGGACTACAAGACGGAGGTCACCTTGGAGCCCAGCGCGGCGTCATCACCAGAGCCTTTGGCAGGCGAAGACTGCTTTTGTCAGGATAGATGTACTCGCTGTCCCACTTCAAATTAGCCCGCCATTGTTGGATACCTTCCCGCTCAATATTTGGGGAGAGGACCAGGGCCTCTATAAATAGGACCAGCCACCCACATGACAAGGGGTCGAGGGGTGAGAAAAAAAGCATAGAGAGAGAGAGAGGGTGACTGAACTCTTCACAGCAGTTCATCACCACAGCCAAGAACAAACCCTCGCGAGGCTGTTCTTCCTTGTATTGTTCATCCTCACCAGCCCCAGGAGGCAATCCATCCACCACACACTGGAGTAGGGTATTACACCACATCGGTGGCCCAAACCAGTATAAATCTTGTGTCTTTCATGCAGTTCTTTTAGTAGTTTAGATCCCCTCGAGACGGAGAGGTTGAAGGTGAGATTTCCGCGCGCACCCAGTGTTCGAACCTTAAGGGTCAACCGGAATCCGAAATCCGACATTTGGCGCGCCAGGTAGGGGTGCGCCGGGATCCGTCTTCCACCGCTCCGCCCTCCTTCGGCCGCTGCAACCATGCGCGGCGCCAGCCGGGCTCGCGCCGCCCCAGCGGCCCTCGCCGGTGGGCGCTCTCGTTGTCCCCCGCCGCCCGCCGACAACACCGCCACCGGCTCGGCGGGTAACAAGCTACAAGCACCACCCCAGCGTTGGCCTACGCGATAGAGCAACTGCACCGCGGCACCGGCGCCTCCGGTCGTTGCGGCCCTCCTGGGCGGCTCGCAGGCGCCGCCCACAAGTCGCCACATCAAGCCTTTTGCCCGCCGGGTTAGCACTGCTGCCGCGCGGCAGGGGGCTCCCCCGGACCGGGCAGCGAGCGAGGTCGATCTGACCTTCAGCTCGGAGGACCACCCCACCAACCCGGTCAGCTCAGGCGCGCTCCCCTTGTTGTGCACCCCCACCATCTGCCAGGTGGCCGTCACCCGGACCCTCGTCGACGGCAGCGCGGGCCTCAGCTTGCTTTCGGTTGAGACTTTCGACCTCTTCCGCATACCCCGGGAGCGGCTGCGGCCCAGTTGATCCTTCTCGGGCGTCGGGGGCGGATCATCCGACTCCCTGGGGCAGATCCGGCTCCCGATGACCTTCGGCACCTACGACAACTTCCGCACGGAGACGGTCGACTTCAACATCGCCCCCGTCTGCCTTCCTTACAACGCCATCCTCAGCTACCCGGCACCTGCCTAGTTCATGGCCGCCACGCATCCGGCGTACAACCTCATGAAGATGCCCGGGAGCAATGGTACCCTCACTGTGCGTGGGGGCACCGGGGACGCATTGCGAGTACTCGAGCTCGCCTTCAAGACAGCAGCGTCGGCACGGCCCACCAACGCGGAGGCCCCAGAGCCCAAGGGGGCTGCGCCCGCCAAGAAGAAGCAGTTGTTCACCCAGGACAAAGCAGAGACCAAGCAGATCCCCGTCGACGAGGACGGGTCCTCCGGCGCCACTTTCACCATAGGCGCCAACCTAGAGCCCGAGCAGGACGAGGCCTTGGTCAAGTTCCTGCGCTCGAATAAGAAGGTATTTGCTTGGGAGCCGGATCAGCTGGCGGGGATCCCCAGAAGTGTCATCGAGCACCACCTCAACGTATGCCCAAATGTACGCCCCATTAAGCAGAAGGCCAGGCGGCAGTCCACGGAGAAGCAGGCTTTCATCACCCAAGAGACCCGCAAGCTAGAGGCTGCAGGGGTCATTCGCGAGGTCCGATACCCGGACTGGTTGGCCAACCCTATCGTTGTGCCCAAGAAGGGGGGAAAGAACGCATGTGTGTCGACTTCACCAACCTCAACAAGGCATGCCCGCAAGATCCGTTCCCGCTCCCCTGTATCGACCAGATTGTCGATTCCACTGCGGAGTGCGACCTGCTATGCGTCCTGGATGCCTTCTCCGGGTATCACCAGACCAAGATGGTCGTGGAAGATGTCTAGAAGACTGCTTTCTTGACCCCGTGCGGGGTATACTGCTATACGTGCATGCCATTCGGGCTACGTAACGCGGGGGCAACCTTTCAGCGACTGATGCACATCACCCTAGGTCAGCAGCTCGGAAGGAATGTCGAGGCCTACGTCGATGACATAGTGGTAAAGTCTCGGGAGGCCAAGACCCTGATACAACACCTGGAGGAGACCTTCGCGAGCCTCAAGGCAGTAAACTTGCGGCTCAACCCGGAGAAATGTGTGTTTGGCATCCCCTCGGGCAAGCTCTTGCGGTTCCTCTTGTCCCATCGTGGCATCGAGGCCAACCCCGAGAAGGTCAAAGCGGTCGAGGACATGAGACCACCAAAAACCCTCAGAGAAATGCAGAAGCTCACGGGGCGCGTGACCGCACTAGGGCGCTTCATCTCCAAACTAGGGGAGCGAGCGCTACTTTTCTTCCAGCTGATGAAGATGAAAGGGGCCTTTGAGTGGACTGAAGAAGCAGATAAGGCATTTCAAGATCTCAAGAGATACCTGACCAGTCCCCCAGTCATGGTGGCTCCGCGCCCTCAGGAGCCCCTGCTGCTGTACCTCGCCGCCACACCCTACTCTGCCAGCGCAGCTCTGGTGGCGGTTAGGGAGGAGCGCCATGTCAAGGCCGCAGCGGCAGCCCGAGGCAGGACAAAACGAGAACAACGAAAGACTGTAGAAGCCGCAACTGCAGCTGAGGAGGATCAGCTGCCGAGGAATGCATCGGGGGCAAGAGAGGACGCCCGACCAGATGGTCCACCTCCCGAGGCCACGACGCCCCGTGAGGCGCCATTACCTCCCGAGGGCGCAACAACCCCAGATGCTCCCAGCCTTGTCGAGCACCTAGTTTACTTTGTTAGCGCGATGCTACGGGACGCGAGGGCCCGGTACCCAATGCCTCAGAAGCTCCTCCTCGCGCTACTGGTAGCCTCGCGCAAGCTGCATCACTACTTCCAGGCTCATCCCATCAAAGTCGTCTCGTCATACCCCCTGGAGAGGGTGCTCAGGAGCCCTAACTCAGCCGGAAGGGTCGCTGAGTGGAACATAGAGCTGCAGGTGTTTCAGCTCGAATTCAGCACAACCAGGGTCATCAAAGGAGCAGCATTGGCGGATTTTGTGGCAGAATGGACAGAGGCACCAGGCCTCAAGGCCGACGAGGGTCGGTCCCTCTTCCTGGGGAGCGAGGCGCCAGAAGGCTGGGTCATGCACTTTGACGGGGCGTTCTCTAGACATGGTGCTGGGGCTGGAGCGGTGCTTATATCGCCCACTCAGGACAAGCTCTACTATGCCATACAGCTCTGCTTCCAACAAGGTGAAAAGGTCTCCAACAACATAGCAGAATACGAGGGTCTAATAGCGGGCCTGAAGGCCGCGGCAGCCCTGGGGGTGAAGCGCCTTACCATTAAGGGCGATTCACAGCTCCTCGTGAACTTCTCCAACAAGGTGTACGAGCCGAAAGACGAGCACATGGAAGCTTACCTTGCGGAGGTCCGCAGGATGGAGAAGCAGTTCTGGGGGTTGGAGTTGCAGCATGTGCCCCGTGGCACCAATCAGGAGGCCGACGACATCGCCAAGCGGGCATCCAGGCGGCTACCTCAGGAGCCTGGCGTCTTCGAGGAGAGGCTCTTCAAGCCCTCAGCCTTGCCGTCACTGTCAAACACGGCTCAGCCTCGGGAGGATCTCCCCCAGCCACCTGCCTCAGGAGCCCCGGTCTGTGGCCCGGCCTCAGGAGCACGCCTGCTCCTGACGATGGAACCTCAGGAGGAGTGCTGGATCACCGAGCTCCGGAGTTACTTGATGCAAGGGACCATGCCGGAGAAGGACGAGGAAGCGGAGCGAGTGGCAAGGCAGGCCACTGCGTACTGCATCAGAGACGGAGAACTCTACCGAAAGCGGCCAAACGATGTACTCCTGTGTTGCATTTCCAGGGAGAAAGGAAAGGAACTACTGGAGGACATACATGGCGGAGACTGTGGGCACCACTCATCATCGCGGACCGTCGTCGGCAAGGCGTTCCGCAGTGGGTTTTATTGGCCTACCGCACTCAATGACGTCGTAGAGCTGGTGAGAGCTTGTGAGGCCTGCCAGTTCCACGCCAAGCAAATCCATCAGCCGGCCGGAGGCCTGCAGACTATACCCCTTTCATGGCCGTTCGCAGTCTGGGGGCTGGACATCCTGGACCCGTTTCCTCGGGCGCCAGGGGGCTACCGCTACCTCTACGTCGTCGTGGACAAGTTCACCAAGTGGGCTAAAGTGGAGGCCGTCCGCCCCATCCCCGTGGGCTCCGCAGTCAAGTTCATCAGGGGCATCGTGAGCCGGTTCGGGGTGCCGAACCGCATCATCACAGACAATGGTTCGCAGTTCACCAGTAACCTCTTCAAAACATACTGTGCTAACCTTGGAACGCAGATATGCTACGCTTCCGTGGCGCACCCTCGAAGCAACGGCTAGGCCGAACGAGCCAACGCAGAGGTCCTGAGAGGCCTCAAGACCAGGACGTTCAAGAAGGAGCTGGAGGCCTGCGGCCGAGGTTGGTACGACGAGCTTTAATCCATGCTGTGGTCCATCTGCACCACCGCGACCAAGCTGACTGGGGAGACCCCATTCTTCCTGGTCTATGGAGCGGAGGCAGTCCTCCCTCATGAGGTCAGACGTCGCTCCGCACGGGTCCTGGCGTTCGACGAGGCGCAGCAGGACGCCATGTGGGGGACGGACCTCGTGTTGGGGGAGGAACGACGACGGGAAGCAGCGCTGCGAGCGGCGAGGTATCAGCAGGCGCTACGGTGATATCACTGCCGCAACATCCGCCCCAGGACTCTCGAGGTAGGAGACCTCGTGCTCAGGCGGGTTCTCTCCAGGGCGGGGGTTGCACAAGCTCTCTCCCATGTGGGAGGGCCCGTTCAAGGTTGTTCATGTTTCCAGGCCCGGCTCCGCGCGCTTGGAGACTCAGGAGGGAGTGCCAATCCAGAATGCATGGAACGTCCAGCACCTCCGGAGGTTCTACCCCTGAAAAGGCCCAGAGCCTGTGAAGCAAGGCGAGTGCGTGTGTAGATCATCTCTCTTTGGAAAGGCCTGGAGCCTGTGAAGCAAGGCAAGTGCCTGTGAAGCTATCGCGTTTTGGAAAGGCCCTGAGCCTGTGAAGCAAGGCGAGTTCCTATGAAGCTATCGCATTTTGGAAAGGCCCTGAGCCTGTGAAGCAAGGCGAGTGCCTATGAAGCTATCGCGTTTTGGAAAGGCCCTGAGCCTGTGAAGCAAGGCGAGTGCCTGTGAAGCTATCGCGTTTTGGAAAGGCCCAGAGCCTGTGAAGCAAGGCGAGTGCCTGTGAAGATCATCTCTTTTTGGAAAGGCCCGGAGCCTGTGAAGCAAGGCGAGTGCCTGTGAAGATCATTGCTTTGGAAAAAGGCCCAGAGCCTGTGAAGCAAGGCCAATGCCTGTGAAGCTCGCCGCCCCGTGACACTCTCACGTAATAATGAGTGGGGCTGTACACGCCCCGAAGTCTCAGGAGCGCCGGCCTCAGGCCCTGGGGCTCCCTCCCACGCCCAGTGGCAGCACTTAGCTCCGCGCTGGTGAGAAGACGTCGAAGACTAGATTAGGTGCCGGACGCGGCTTTCCCATTTGTTGTCCGCAGTTGACGTGTTCGTTTGCATTTGGAGTCTTATTGGAGTTATCGCTGTTGCTGATTTGTGGTTTGTCGATTTTCGCCCCTCGCTCTGGTTTCTCTCGTGAACAACCTCGCGAGGGATGGTGCTCAGGCGCCCTCGCGAGGATTTTTGCTCTAGCCATGGGAGGGTCTCACGGCGCTGGCGCATTACAAGAGCACCCCTCCTAGTCCGTGCCCCTCGGGTACCACGACGCGCACACAGGGCCTGGGTCGGTCGCCCCACTCCCCGGCAAGGGTCGAAAGCTATCTACACACAGGCAGGAAATCAGGAAGTTCAAAAATAAGATCAAGGTAATCGCTGAAGCGGCAACATTTCCCAACACGCCCCAAGGGGGCTCCATGCATCTGTTCTGTTTTACACAGGGAACAAAAGAGAAAGGAAAAAGATGAGCCTAGTGCCACCCCTCCCGCATCGGCCCATGGCGGTGACACAGGCTACCCCAGGGCCTCAGGCGGACCCCCCTCTCGCGTTGCGGCCGGGCACGACGGCGGGCGGGCGAACCACCACCTCCTAAGCAAACCCGACGGCGCGGGGGAGGACTGCTACCACCACTGGAGGAGTCGCTTGAGGAAGAGCTGACGAGGCTGGGGGAGTCGCTGATGCCGCCACCGACTCGGGCGCTATCACCCCCATCACCATCGGAGCGGGGCCCGCGGACGCGGTCATCGTTCTTAGGGCAGCACCCCGCGCGGCGACCATCTTCCCCAAACACCCTCACGAAGAGCGTGGCGTCGCCATCGAACCTGAAGTGCAGAGTGCACCGATGCTCCAGGCCGCGAGCGCGGGCGAACGGCTGCGAGCCGCGGGTGAAGGCCAAGCCCCCGCTGGCGGAGACCTCCAGCGCGACCCACGAGGACCTGCTGCAGCAGCCCTCCGCCTGGAGCCAGAGGCCGCCAGGAGCGCCGGCCAGGAGTTCGCCAAGGAGGAAGCGAGGGAGCGGGAGCCGGGCGCGAGCCGGCTCCACCGACCAAATTATGAATTCCGGCGGCGCCTGCCCGGTGCGAAAGCGCGGCCTGGGGGAGCACGCAACCTAGGCGCACCCTCCGGCTGCGGCGGCTTGCCCGCCGCCGCGCTAGGAGCCCCCCCCCTAGCCGCTGGGAGATGCCGGGGCGGCCGCCGGGTGCTTCCAAGGGCGCCCGCGACCATGCTTGGATGGGGGAGAGGCATGACCGATCTGGAGGGCCTTCCCCTTTTCTGCGGCCGAGTACCTCCTCGATGGAGCCATCACATCAAGACGGAGCAAGAACTAAGGCGAAGGAGAGAGCAAGAGGAGATGGGCTGGACGGGCACGAGCGGTGCCGTACTTATAGCCGGCGAAGGCCAACCGCCGGTCTCCACGATCACAGGTAATCATGACACGTTCTGCATGCAGGGACTTGTCCAACTCGCACGATCGACAAGGCGTCATGGGGAAGCGGAGGCGCCACGTCCAATCAACCGCCACGCAGCGTCCGAGGCCGTAGGGTGTTAGGGCCCGCGGCACTTCGCCCTTGCCCTTTCGCCTCTCGTCACGGCCAAGTCCATGCGTGCCTTGGGCCCGGGGGCTACAGTCGGCGTTCTAGGAACGGGGGTCCCCAGACTTGCCTGCCTGCAGCCTGCGGCGTGGCTCAAGTGGGGGCCCAGTGCGGCCCATCTTCATCAACACGAGGCTCAAGACCCTCACAAGGGGCCAAGCCTCGCGAGGCGGATGACACGGCACATCCTCAGGCATAGCCTCATCAGGCTGGCTCGCGAGGAGGCGGAGAATTCAAGGCGGGATACCTCACGAGGTGCCCATGACGCAAGCCATGACGACACGGGGCACCAAGCGGGTGCCAGCGCGCGCAGCGTCCCTCTTTCCTCTTTGGTGCAAAGGGAGCAAGTGTATCAGCGGAGTACCGAGGCATCAGGCAAAGGTTGCCACTTCGGTGCAACAAGACCAGGACCAGGAGGACTGCGAGACGGAGGTCACCTTGGAGCCCAGCACGGCGTCATCACCAGAGCCTTTGGCAGGCGAAGACTGCTTTTGTCAGGATAGATGTACTCGTTGTTCCCCTTCAAATTAGCCCGCCATTGTTGGATCCCTTCCCGCTCAATATTTGGGGAGAGGACCAGGGCCTCTATAAATAGGACCAGCCACCCACATGACAAGGGGACGACGGGTGAGAAAAAAAAGCATAGAGAGAGAGAGAGGGTGACTGAACTCTTCATAGCAGTTCATCACCACAGCCAAGAACAAACCCTCGCGAGGCTGTTCTTCCTTGTATTGTTCATCCTCACCAGCCCCAGGAGGCAATCGATCCACCACACACTAGAGTAGGGTATTACACCACATCGGTGGCCCGAACCAGTATAAATCTTGTGTCTTTCGTGCAGTTCTTTTAGTAGTTTAGATCCCCTCGAGACGGAGAGGTTGAAGGTGAGATTTCCGCGTGCACCCCAGTGTTCGAACCTTAAGGGTCAGCCGGAACCCGAAATTCGACAGGCAATAATTCCCAACACGCCCCAGCGGGGCTCCATGCAGCTACTTTGTCTTACACAGGAAACAAAAGGGAAAGGAAGCGACGAGCCCGGCGCAGCTTGCCTCACATCAGCCCGCGGAGGCGACCCGGGCTGCCTCCGGGCCTCAAGAAGACTCCCTCTTGAGGAAGAGCACGACGGTGGGCGGACGGGCCATCACCTCCCAAGCAAGCTCGACGGCGCGGGGGTTGACTGCGGCCACTGCTAGAGGAGTCGCTTGAGGAAGAGCTGACGAAGCTCGGGGAGTCTCGAGGACCGCCATCCGTGCGGGCGCTATCTCCTCCATCACCGTCGGGGCGAGGCCCCCGGCCGCGGTCGTCGTCCTCAGGGCAACACCCTGCGTGGCGACCATCTTCCCCAAACACCCTCACATAGAGGGTGGCGTTGCCGTCAAACCTGAAGTGCAGGGTGCACCGGCGCCCCAGGCCGCGAGCGCGGGCGAACGCCTGCCAGCCACGAGTTAAGGTCAGGCCCCCGTTGGCGGAGACCTCCAGCGCAGCCCACGAGGACCTGCTGCGGCAGCCCTCCGCCTGGAGCCAGAGGCCACCAGGAGCACCGGCCGGGAGTTCACCAAGGAGGAAGCGAGGGAGTTGGAGCCGGGCGCTAGTCAGCTCCGCCGACCAGACAACGAACTCCGGCAGCACCTGCACAGCACGAAAGCGCGGCCTCGGGGAGCGTGCAACCCAGGCACGTCCCTCGGCCATAGCGGCTCGCCCGCCGCCGCGCTGGGAGCCGCCACCATGATCACCAGACGCTACCGGGGCGACCACCGGATGCTTCCGAGGGCGCCCACGACCGCGCTTGGGCGGGGGAGAGGCAGGATCGACCCGGAGGGCCTTCCCCTTCTCCGCAGCCGAGTACCTCCTTGATGGATCCCTCGCAGCAAGACGGAGCAAGGATCGGGAAGAAGGAGAAGCCAGGAGGAATGGACTGGAAGGGCACGCACAGCTTCGTACTTATAGCCGGCGAAGACCAACCGCCGGCCTCCACGATCACAGGTAATCATGACACGATCTGCATGCAGGGACTTGTCCAACTCGCGCGACCACCAAGGCATCGTGGGGAAGTGGAGACGGCCACGTCTCATCAACCGCCACGCGGCGCCTAAGGCCGCAGGCTATTAGGGCCCGCGGCGCTTCGCCCTTGCCCTTTCGCCTCTCGGCACAGCCAAGTCCATGCGCGCCTTGGGCCCGGGGGCTACTGTCGGCGTTCTGGGAACGGGGGTCCCCAGACTTGCCTGCCTGTGGCCTGCGGCGTGGCTCAAAGGAGGCCCAGCATGGCCCATCTTCGTCAACACAAGGCCCAAGACCCTCGCGAGGGGCCAAGCCTCGCGAGGCGGACCACACGGAGCTTCCTCAGGCACGGCCTCATCAGGTTGGCTCGCGAGGAGGTGGAGAGATCAAGGCGGGGTACCTCGCGAGGTGCCCGTGACGCAAGCCATGACGACTCAGGGCGCCAGGCGGGTGCCAGCGTGTGCAGCGTCTTTCTTTCCTCTTTGGTGCAAAGGAGGCGAGCGTAGCCGCGGAGTACCGAGGCATCAGGCAAAGGTTGCCATTTTGGTGCAACGAGGCCAAGACCAGGAGGACTACGAGACGGAGGTTACCGTGGAGCCCAAGATGGCGTCATCACCAGAGCTTTGCGCAGGCGAAGACTGCTTTTGTTAGGATGGTTGGTACTTGCTGTCCCCCTTCAAATTAGCCTGCCATTGTTGGCTCCCTTCCCGCTCGATATTTGGGAAGAGGACCAGGGCCCCTATAAATAGGACCAGCCACCCACATGGTAGGGGGGATCAAAATCAGAAAAAGAGAGAGAGAAGGGTGACTGAACTCCTCCTAGCAGTTCATCGCCCCAGCCAAGAACAGACCCTCGCGAGCCAGTTCTTCCTTGTATCGTTCATCGTCACTAGCCCCAAGAGGCAATCCACCAACCACACACTGGAGTAGGGTATTACACCACAACGGTGGCCCGAACCAGTATAAACCTTGTGTCTCTTGTGCAGTTCTTTCCGTAGTTTAGATCTTTGTGAGACGGGGAGGTAGAGGGCATGGTCTCCGCGTGCACCCCAGTGTTCGAACCTTAAGGGTCTGCCGAAACCCGTGATCCGACAGGGTTCAATCTTGCGGTGTCCTCTCTGATGTCTACTACACAACTTGGTCTTGTAGACTCGTGTTGGACCTCCAAGCGAAGAGTTCTGTAGGACAGTAGGAATTTTCCCTCGAGTGGATGACCTAAGGTTTATCAATCCGTGGGAGGCATAGGATGAATATGGTCTCTCTCAAACAAACCTACAACCAAATAATAAAAATTCTCTTGTGTCCCGAACACACCATGTACAATGGTAAATTGTATAGGTGCACTAGTTCGGCAAAGAGATGGTGATACAAGTGGTATATGAATAGTAGATATTGATTTTTGTAATAGGAACAATAAAATACAGCAAGGTAGCAAATAACAAAAGTGAGCACAAACAATATTGCAATGCTTGAAAATTAGGCCTAGGGTCTGTACTTTCGCTAGTGCAATCTCTCAACATGCTAATATGACCGGATCATATAACCATCCCTCAACATGTGATGAAGAATCACTCAAAAGTTCTTATAAAGCGGAGAACATAGAAGAAATTGTTTGTAGGGTACGAAACCACCTCAAAGCTATTCTTTCCGATCAATCTATCCTAGAGTTCATACTAAAATAACACCAAGTTATCATTTCCGATCGATCTATCCAAGAGTTCATACTAAAATAACACCATATGATACACACCAACCAACTCTAATGTCACCTATATACTCCAATGTCACCGCGAGTATCCGTGAGTTGATTATACGATATGCATCAAACAAATTGAGATTCATAATAATCAATCCAACACAAAGAACCTCAAATAGTGCGCCAAGATTTATACCGGAGAAACAAGGACGAAAACATGCATCAACCCCTATGCATAGATTACCCCAATGTCACCTCGGGAATCCGCGAGTTGAGTGCCAAAACATATATCAAGTGAATCCATATAATACCCCATTGTTACCATGGGTATTCATATGCAAGACATATATCAAGTGCTCTCAAATCCATAAAAGTATTAAATCTGATAAAATGAAATCTCAAAGGGAAAACTCAATTCATCACAACAAGATAGAGAGGGGGTGATGTCTACCACACAACTTGTTATTGTAGACTCGTGTTGGGCCTCCAAGTGTAGAGTTTTGCAGGACAGTAGCAATTTTCCCTCAAA
Organism: Triticum monococcum; assembly: GCA_034509565.1. NCBI lineage: Eukaryota > Viridiplantae > Streptophyta > Magnoliopsida > Poales > Poaceae > Triticum > Triticum monococcum. The sequence continues at coordinate 515,934,524 of CM067846.1, forward strand.
TGGATGACCTAAGGTTTATCAATCCATGGGAGGCGTAGGATGAAGATGGTCTCTCTCAAACAACCATGTAATCAAATAACAAAAAGTCTCTTGTGTCCCCAACACACCAAATACAATAGTAAATTGTATAGGTGCACTAGTTCGGTGAAGAGATGGTGAAACAAGTGTAGTAATGATAGTAGATATTGATTTTTGTAATAAGAACAATACAAAACAGCAAGGTAGCAAGTAACAAAAGTGACCACAAACAGTATTGCAATGCTTGAAAATTAGGCCAAGGGTCTCTTTCATTGTTTGAACCTTAACATGTGAATTGGTTGCTAGCTTAGCATGAGAAGTTTTATAATAAAGAATTGTTGTTATGATGCTAGGAAAAGTGATTGAAATTTTCATTGATCAAACTTGTGCACTTTGCTAGCATTCACACTTCATAAATTATTTCTTTTATCATTTACCTACTCGAGGACGAGTAAGAATTAAGCTTGGGGATGATGATACGTCTCCAATGTATCTATAATTTATGAAGTATTCATGCTGTTATATTGTCATTCTTGGATGTTTTACAATCATTTTATAGTAACTTTATATCATTTTTTGGGACTAACCTATTGACCCAGTGCGCAACGCCAGTTGCTGTTTTTGCTTGTCTTTTACATCACAGGAAATCAATATCAAATGGAGTCCAAACACCGCGAAACATTTTGTGGACTTTTTATGGACCAGAAGACATCCAACGGGCCATAGCAGCACCTGGGGGGTGCCCGAGGGGGGCACAACCCACTAGGGCGCGCCTAGGGGCCCAGGCGCGCCCAGGTGGGTTGTGCCCACCTGGTGGCCTCCCGCACCCCCTCTTTGCCCTATAAAATCCCAAATATTCTAAAAATCCTTGCGGTTAACCTCTGTAGCCACGAAAAACCAATCTAGACCCCGTTCCGGCACCCTGCCGGAGGGGAAAATCATCACCGATGGCCATCTTCATCATCCCGGCGGCCACCATGATGAGGAGGGAGTAGTCCACCCTCGGGGCTGAGGGTTTGTACCAGTAGCTATGTGTTTAATCTCTCTCTCTCTCTCTCGTGTTCTTGATATGTCACGATATTGATGTATCACGGGCTTTGTTAATATAGTCAGATCATATGGTGTTTTCCCCTCTCTATCTTGTTGTGATGAATTGAATTTTTCCCTTTGAGATTTCGTTGTTATCGGCTTGAATACTTCTGTGGATTTGAGAGCACATGATATATGTCTTGCATATGAATACTCGTGGTGACAATGGGGTATCATATTGATTCACTTGATATGTGTTTTGGCACTCAACTCACGGATTCCCGCGGTGACATTGAGGTAATCTATGCGTGGGGGTTGATGCACGTTCTCGTCTTTTGTTTCTCCGGTAGAAATTTTGGGGCGCTCTTTGAAGTTCTTTGTGTTGGATTGAGTATTATGAATCTTAAATTATTGTTGGGGAATGTAGTATTTCAAAATTTTCCTACGATCACGCAAGATCTATCTAGGAGATGCATAGCAACAAGAGGGGAGAGTGTGTCTACGTACTCTCGTAGACCAAAAGCGGAAGCGTTTAGTAACGCGGTTGATGTAGTCGAACGTCTTCATGATCCAACTGATCTAGTACTGAACGCACGACACCTCCGTGATATGCACACGTTTAGCTCGGTGATGTCCCTCGGACTCTTGATCTAGTTGAGACCGAGGGATAGTTTCGTCAGCACGACGGCGTGGTGACGGTTATGATGAAGTTACCGATGCAGGGCTTCGCCTAAGCACTATGACAATATGACCGAGGTGTAAAACTATGGAGGGGGCACCGCACACGGCTAAAGATCAACTTGTGTGTCTATGGGGTGCCCCCTCCCTTGTATATAAAGGAGGGGAGGAGGAGGCTGGCCGGCCCTAGGGGGCGTGCCCAAGAGGGGAATCACACTACAAGTAGGAATCGGCTCCCCCCTTTCCTAGTCCATGTAGGAGAAGAAGGAAGGAGAGGGAGAGGGAAAGGGAAAGAGGGGCCGCGCCCCTCTCCCTAGTCCTATTCGGACTCCCCTGGGGGGCACCTCTTGGCCGCTGCCCTCTCTATGCCCTAAAGTCCACTAAGGCCCATTATTTCCCCGGGGGGTTCCAGTAACCCTTCCGGCACTCCGGTTTTATCCGAAACTATTCGAAACACTTCCGGTGTCCGAATAACATGGTACAATATATCAATCTTTATGTCTCGACCATTTCGAGACTCCTCGTCATGTCCGTGATCTCATCCAGGACTCCGAACAACCTTAAGTACATCAAATCACGTAACTCATAATACAAATCGTCATCGAACATTAAGCGTGCAGACCCTACGTGTTCGAGAACTATGTAGACATGACTGAGACACATCTCCGGTCAATAACCAATAGCAGAACCTGGATGCTCATATTGGTTCCTACATATTCTACGAAGATCTTTATCCGTCAAACCGCATAACAACATACGTTGTTCCCTTTGTCATTCGTATGTTACTTGATCGAGATTCGATCGTCAGTATCATCATACCTAGTTCAATCTCGTTACCGGAAAGACTCTTTACTCGTTCGATAATGCAGCATCCCGCAACTAACTCATTAGTCACTTTGCTTGCAAGGCTTATAGTGATGTGCATTACCGAGAGGGCCCAGAGATACCTCCCTAATACACGAAGTGACAAATCCTAATCTCGATCTGTGCCAACTCAACAAACACCGTCGGTGACACCTGTAGAGCATCTTTATAATCACCCAGTTACGTTGTGACGTTTGATAGCACACAAGGTGTTCCTCCAGTATTCGGGAGTTGCATAATCTCATAGTCAGAGGAACATGTATAAGTCATGATGAAAGCAATAGCAATAAAAACTAAACGATCATTAATGCTAATCTAACAGATGGGTCTTGTCCATCACATCATTCTCTAATGATGTGATCATGTTCATCAAATGACAACACATGTCTTATGGTTAGGAAACTTAACCATCTTTGAGTAACGAGCTAGTCAAGTAGAGGCATATTAGGGACATTCTGTTTTGTCTATGTATCCACACATTTACTAAATTTCCGATTAATACAATTCTAGCATGAGTAATAAACATTTATCATGATATAAGGAAATATAAATAACAACTTTATTATTCCCTCTAGGGCATATTTCTTTCAGTCTCCCACTGGCACTAGAGTCAATAATCTAGTTCACATCGTCATGTGATGTAACACCAATAGTCACATCTTTATGTGATTAGTTCACATCTCCATGTGACTAATACCCAAAGGGTTTACTAGAGTCAATAATATAGTTCACATCTCTATGTGATTAACACCCAAAGAGTGATCATGTTTTGCTTGTGAGAGAAGTTTAGTCAACGGGTCTACCACATTCCGAGCCGTATATATTTTGCAAAAAATTTATGTCTACAATGCTCTGCATGGAGCTACTCTAGCTAATCGCTCCTACTTTCAATATGTATCCAGATTAGGACTTAGAGTCATCTGGATCAGTGTCAAAGCTTGCATCGACGTAACTCGTTATGACAAACTTTTCGTCACCTCCATATCTGAGAAATATTTCCTTAGTCCTCTAAGAATAATTTTGATCGCTGTCCAGTGATCTACTCCTAGATTACCATTGTACTCCCTTGCCAAAATCATGTTAAGGTATACAATAGGTCTGGTGCACAGCATATCATACTTTATAGAACCTATGACTGAGGCATGGGGAATGACTTTTCATTCTCTTTATTTTTTTCTCCCATGGTCGGGTTTTGGGTCTTTACTCAACTTCACACCTTACCACTCAGGCAAGGACTCCTTATTTGACTGATCCATTTTGAACTTCTTCAAAATCATCTCAAGGCATGTACTCATTGAAAGTCTTATCAAGTGTCTTGATCTATCTTTATAGATCTTGATGCCTAATATGTAAGTAGCTTCACAGAGGTATTTCTTTGCAAAAATCCTTTCAAACACTCCTTATGCTTTCCAGGAAATTCTACATCATTTCTGATCAACAGTATGTCATTCACATACATTTATCATAAAGGTTGTAGTGCTCCCACTCACTTTCTTGTAAATACAAGCTTCACCAAAAGTCTATATAAAACCATATGATTTGATCACTTTATCAAAGCGTATATTCCAACTCCGAGATGCTTGCACCAGTCCATAGATGGATCGATGGAGCTTGCTCACTTTGTTAGCACCTTCAGGATTGACAAAACCTTCTTGTTGCATCATATACAACTCTTCTTTAAGAAATCCATTTAAGGAATGCAGTTTTGACATCCATTTGCCAGATTTCATAAAATGTGGCAATTGCTAACATGATTCGGACATACTTAAGCATCACTATGAGTGATAACATATCGTATTCAACACCTTGAACTTGTCAAAAACCTTTTTGCGACAATTCGAGCTTTGTAGACAGTAATATTACCGTCAGTGTCAGTCTTCTTCTTGAAGATCCATTTATTCTCTATGGCTTGCCGAACATCGGGCAAGTCAACCAAAGTCCACACTTTGTTCTCATACATGGATCCCATCTCAGATTTCATGGACTCAAGCCATTTTGCGGAATCTGGGCTCATCATCGCTTCCTCATAGTTCATAGGTTCGTCATGGTCTAGTAACATGACTTACAGAACAGGATTATCGTACCACTCTGGTGCGGACCGTACTCTAGTAGACCTACGAGGTTCGGTAGTAACTTGATCTGAAGTTTCATCATCATCATCATCATTAGCTTCCCCACTAATTGGTGTAGGAATAACTGGAACTCATTTCTCTGATGAACTACTTTCCAATTCGGGAGAAGGTAAAATTACCTCATCAAGTTCTACATTCCTCCCACTCACTTCTTTTAAGAGAAACTCCTTCTTTAGAAAGGATCCATTCATCGCAACGAAGATCTTGCCTTCGGATCTGTGATAGAAGGTGTACCCAACAGTTTCTTTTGGGTATCCTATGAAGACGGTCTTCTCCGATTTGTGTTCGAGATTATCAAGCTGAAACCTTTTTCACATAAGCATCGCAACCCCAAACTTTTAAGAAACGACATCTTTGGTTTCTTGCTTAAACCATAGTTCATATGGTGTCGTCTCAACGGATTTAGATGGTGCCATATTTAACGTGAATGCAATTGTCTCTAATGCATAACCCTCAAAACGATATCGGTAAATCGGTAAGAGACATCATATATTGCACCATATCTAATAAAGTACGGTTACGACGTTCGGATACACCATTATGCTATGGTGTTCCAGGTGGCATGAGTTGTGAAACTATTCCACATTGTTTTTAAATGAAGGCCAAACTCGTAACTCAAATATTTGCCTGCACGATCAGATCATATAAACTGTAATTTTCTTGTTACGATGATTCTCAACTTCACTCTAAATTTCTTTGAACTTTTCAAATGTTTCAGACTTGTGTTTCATTAAGTAGATATACCCATATCTGCTCAAATCATGTGTGAAAGTCAGAAAATAATGATACCCGTCGCGAGCCTGAACACTCATCGGACTGCATACATCGGTATGTATTATTTCCAATAAGTCAGTGGCTCGCTCCATTGGTCATCTTGCCCATGAGGCATGGTTCGCAAGCATAAAATGATTCATAATCAAGTGATTCCAAAAATCCATTTGCATGGAGTTTCTTCATGCGCTTTACACCAATATGACCTAAATGGCAGTGCCACTAGTATGTTGCACTATCATTATCAACTTCGCATCTTTTAGGAATCAATATTATGAATATGTGTATCACTACGATCGAGATTCAATAAATCATTCACCTTGGGTGTATGACCACAAAAGGTTTTATTCATGTAAACAGAATAATAATTATTCTTTTACTTAAATGAATAACCGTATTGCAATAAACATGATCCAATCATATTATGCTCAATGCAAACACCAAACAACATTTATTTTAGGTTCAACACTAATCCCAAAGGTAAAGGGAGTGTGCGATGGTGATCTTATCAACCTTGGAATCACTTCCAACACACATCGTCACCTCGCCCTCAACTAGTCTTTGTTCATTTTGTAACTCCTGTTTCAAGTTACTAATCATACCAACTGAACTAGTATCAAATACCCAGGGGCTACTATGAACACTAGTAAAGTACACATCAATAACATGTATATCATATATACTTTTGTTCACTTTGCCATCCATCTAAGCCGCCAAGTATTTGGGGAAGTTCCGCTTCCAGTGACCATTCCCCTTTGCAGTACAAGCACTCAGCTTCAGGCTTGGGTCTAGCTTTTGGGCTTCTTCATGCGAGTGGCAACTTTCTTGCCATTCTTCTTGAAGTTCCCTTTCTTTCCCTTGCCCTTTTATTTGAAACTAGTGATCTTGTCAACCATCAACACTTTATGCTTTTCTTGATTTCTACCTTCGTCGATTTCAGCATCGTGGAGCGCTCGAGAATCGTTTTCGTCATCCCTTGCATATTATAGTTCATCACAAAGTTCTAGTAATTTGGTTATAGTGACTAGAGAACTCTGTCAATCACTATCTTATCTGGAAGATTAACTCCCACTTGATTCAAGCGATTGTAGTACTCAGACATTCTGAGCACATGCTCACTGGTTGAGCTATTCTCCCCCAGCTTGAACGCAAAGTACTTGTCAGAGGTCTCATACCTGTCAACTCGGTCATGAGTCTGAAAGACCAATTTCAGCTCTTCGAACATCTTATATGCTCTGTGGTGAGCAAAATATTTTTGAAGTCCCGATTGTAAGCCGTAAAGCATGGCGCACTAAACTATCAAGTAGTCATCATACCGATCTTGCCAAATGTTTCATAATGTCTGCATCTGCTCCTGTAATAGGTCCGTCACCTAGCGGTGCATCAATGACACAATTCTTCTGTGCAGCAATGAGGATAATCCTCAGATCATGGATCTAGTCTGCATCATTGCTACTATCATCTTTCAACTTATTTTTCTCTAGGAACATATCAAAAATAAACGGGGAGCTATAACGCGAGCTATTGATCTACAACAACATAGATATGCAAAAACTATTAGGACTAAGTTCACGATAAATTAAAGTTCAATTAATCAAATTACTTAAGAACTCCCACTTAGATAGACATTCCTCGAGTCATCTAAATGATCACGTGATCCATATCAACTAAACCATGTCCGATCATCACGTGAGATGGAGTAGTTTTCACTGGTGAACACCACTATGTTGATCATATCTACTATATGATTTGCGCTCGACCTTTCGTTCTCAGTGTTCCGAGGCCATATATGCATATGCTAGGCTCGTCAAGTTTAACCCAAGTATTCTGCGTGTGCAAAACTGGCTTGCACCCGTTGTATGTGAATGTAGAGCTTATCACACCCGATCATCACATGGTGTCTCGGCACGACAAACTGTAGCAACAGTGCATACTCAAGGAGAACACTTATACCTTGAAATTTACTGACAGATCATCTTATAATGCTACCGCCGAACTAAGCAAAATAAGATGCATAAAAAAGATAAACATCACATGCAATCAAATAAGTGATATGATATGGCCATCATCAGCTTGTGCCTTTGATCTCTGTCGGTGTCAAAACCGGCGAATCTCGAGTAGGGGGTCCCGAACTATGCGTCTAAGGCGGATGGTAACATGAGGTGGGGGACACGATGTTTACCCAGGTCCGGGCCATCTTGATGGAGGTAATACCCTATGTCCTGCTTGATTGATCTTGATGATATGAGTATTACAAGAGTTGATCTACCACGAGATCGTAGAGGCTAAACCCTAGAAGCTAGCTTATGGTATCATTGTTATTGTCCTACGGACTAAACCCTCCGGTTTATATAGACACTGAAGGGGGCTAGGGTTACACAGAGTCGGTTACAAGGGAGGAGATCTACATATCCATATTGCCAAGCTTGCCTTCCACGCCAAGGGAAGTCCCATCCGGACACAAGACGAAGGCTTCAATCTTGTATCTTCATAGTCCAACAGTCCGGCAAAGGATATAGTCCGGCTGTCCGGCGACCCCTGAATCCAGGACTCCCTCAGTAGCCCCCGAACCAGGCTTCAATGACGATGAGTCCGGCGCGCAGATTTGTCTTCGGCATTGCAAGGCGGGTTGTTGTCCAAATTCTGAATATGTGCTGAGTAGTGTCCGACTCCCTATAAATGTTGCACTTCTTGGCTTCCGCGCCCAATAAGGGCTATCTTCCATGTGTCGAGCGAATGCGAGAAGCTAGGGAATTTTTACATTCGCCACCCTAGCCATGTAAGTAAACTGTCTATTAAAGAGATGGGGATTCTTAGATCCAGGCCACACCAACCTCCCACAGCGAGTATCCATCGGAGCGCGCTCGGAAAAATCCATTCCAACATGGCCGGCCATCGCAGCTCCTCCTACCGCTCCTGTAGCCCTAAGCCCGATGACTGGGAGAAGTGTTCCGTCCCGCACAGCCAATTAGTAGAGTTATAGACCCAGGTATTTCTCCCTCGAGCGTATATGGTCCCCATTCGAGCCGAGCTCGCCACCTATAGTGGCGGGGAGCAAGCGGAGAGCTTCCCCAATCCCTCCAAGGGGGAGCGGGTATGCCTAGTCCCTTATTTACTAAGGGGACTTGGATTTCCGATCCATCCGTTCCTCTGCGGGCTCTTGGAGTTTTATGGCCTCCAGTTGCATAATTTCACCCCTGCTTCCATATTACACATCGCTGGTTATGTTGCTCTTTGTGAGCTGTTTCTAGGCTGCGAAGCTCATTTTGAGCTGTGGAAGAGGCTATTCTGCCTTGTGCCCCGCACACATGAGTGGTCAATATATCAAGTGGGTGGAGCCGAAATATGGCGCATCGCCGGGACCGAATACCTGTCCGGTACCCCGAAGAAGACGTCCGAAGACTGGCCTTCGGAGTGGTTTTATATGGAGGATGTACCCCTTCCAGATCCTATTCGGATGGGTCTTCCCGAGTTCGACAATGCCCCTCTGAAGAAACACCGAAGCTGGCACCCATGAAGCCCTTAGGAGGAAGATAACGGAAAATTCCTTTACCAGATGGGCCGGATAAAAGTGCTGGCTCAATCAGGACTGACAGTAATTGAGGTTATGTCAATATGTATAATGCGGGGGGTATAGCCACTTCAATACCGAGGGCACCCCATGTGGCGCTTCAACGGGGAAGATGATGCCACCCGCTACGGGCGTAAGGGACCGGACTCAGTTGCTGCTCTAGAAAAAATTCTATCCGATTTGTTCAAGGGAGAGGAAGAGGAGTTCATCCGTATTAAGCCACGGGATGGATTCTCCATGTACAACCCCCAAGCTGGGTGAGCTGTCACTTTTTACTCTCAACCTTCCTGCATTCTTCGTCATAAATACTCACCTTGCTGTTTCATGGCAGGAACTGTGAAAAGCCGTAAGGAGGGTCAACAACCCACCTCCACAATTGGAGGACCCTGACCGGGCCCTCGATCCCAGACTTGAAGAGGATCCGGACATATTTGTGGAGCTGATTGATAGGACATTCTATCAATTGAGCTGCGATGATGCTATGGTGGCCAACATAGCCGACTATCCTGGGCTACTCCCTGCATCGCATGTAAGAAAAACCGGAGTCCCAACTTCCGAGAAGGATCCCCTTTTATGCACTTCACCTATCGTACACATGTGGTGTTTTACAGGGAAGGCCCTCGGGACGCCATGCCGAACCCGCAGTGACTCACCAGCAAGGGACACCGAAGCTGGGTAGGCTAAGAAGGAAGGCGGTCGGGACTAAGACGCCGGCGCAGAGGTATGATACAGAACCTCGCTCCATGGTTGTTGTATTTCTTAAAATATAATGACGTCCATGTTTCCTAGTAGGAAAAACGCTCGCCGGACTATATCCGGAGAGGTTGCCGATCACGGCTCCACCAGTCGGGCTCCAGGGCCGGACATAGAGGCGGAAACTAACGACGGATTCTCCTCCTACAGAGGATGCGGATAGACTATCCGCTACAGATTCCGAAGTGGAGAGCGCCATGAATCACATGCGTCGCAGGGCCGTACTTCGTGACGCTTGTTTCTCCCAAGAGGCGTTTGATGCCTTCAACTCAGGAGACGCATACATCTGCGCTGCTCAAAACGGTCTTGCCAGAGCCACGGACCAGTATGTAAAGGATATACGGGTAAGAAAATATGAGGATTATATATATATATATATATCAGTAGCCCCTGAGACTTGAAACAGTTGACACAACTGATTTAAGGATCATTATATGTGCAGGTTCTTACAGAGAAGAATACTCAATTGTCTCAAGAGCTGTTGGAGCGCAAAGCCCAGCTACGGGCCGCGGTTGCCGCGTTGAAGGAGTCCGAGAAGGCCCCCTCTGGTAACACTTGTTTCCATTACAAAGAATGACAGGTACCAGATAGTATGCGGCATGCATGCAAATCTAACAATAGATGTTGCAGGTGACTCCGGAGTGAATCCAGAGGCCGTGCCGGAGAATGTGCAACGTGCTAATCGACAGCTAAATGCTGGCGAGTGCGTGCTTACGCGGGTCAGGCAGGAGAAAAATAATCTCCAGGACGCCAATATCCAGCTGGGCGTGGAACTGAAAGATGTCCGAGCCCAGCTTGCGGATTCCGTGAAGGAGAATAAGTGGCTTCGACGTGGCATTTTTAGTAAGTTCTTGAATGAACTTTTGAAAGAGTTCGGCGAAGAAGCCGGATAACAGAGTTATGTCTGCAGGTATGCTGACGGGCCGTCCCGCGGAGGAGATGCCCGGGTCTGTGGGTGATCTTCTACCAGAGCTCTCACAACTGCACGAACAAGTTCGGCAGGTGATGCAGGGTATTGCCCAAGCCTTGTGGCCATCTGCCTCCCCGCCAGGAGGCATGGGGGAGCTTATAGAGAAGCTCAAGGGAGCGCGGCGGCGCTTCCAATTATGGAAGATATCAGCCTGCCGACAAGGTGCAAGGGAAGCCTGGGCCATGGTGAAGACGCGATATACCAAAGCTGACCCAAACCACATGGCCGAGGTCAGACCTGTGGGGCCCGATGGGAAAGAGATCCCCGTCAGTTTGGTGTATGACCAAGTAGAATTAGCCGCAAAGTATTCCCAACAGGATTGTAGGCTAGACAGCCTGTTGGATGGTATAGAAGAAGAATTTAGTTAGCCTTAGTGACTGTGTACTTTAAGTGACATATATAATGTCCGTAGCCGGATTGTAAATCATTTGTCATGGCGGACCTTTTCGCTTCGACATCTGGACCCGATAGTCCGGAGTGTATCCGAATACCGCTCAGTTATGTAAAAACTGGGGTATGCGTGGAAACCAGGCGTAGGGGTCATAAGTTCTTGAATAGACAAGCACCCAACTAGCTATGTTATATTACATGTATAGTAAGAAACATCTTCCAGGGAGAATAGTTCCTTTAAGGGTTCCTTTCCCTGGGTACGCATGCCCTAATGTGCATGTCCGAACTGCGAAAAGAGATGTAGGCTATAAACATCTGGGGGCATGTGTCAAAATAAATAGAAGTCATCTTTTGTTCACCGACTGAATATTCCTTGAAGAACGCTAGCTTTCGACTTCACCCAGTCTGAGGTACACATCCAGCTGACTCGGCAGTAACAATCGCAGAGGTGCTCCCCTTATGCCCTAGACGAATTAACAGGAACGTAGGGCATAAATACAAGAGCCAGGCAACCCAGCTTGGCCAAAACATAAGTCATATCGATGCATATAATGGCAAAAAAAAGGTACATGTGGAACAATGACACATGTGTGGGGCATAAGGCCCAGAAAAATAGTTATATTAAGCTTCTGTATAAGAAGCCCCCAGGTATAATGAGCGCGGTTAGCGCATCAAGATTGTGTAGTCAAGACACAAGTTAGCCTTTTAAGGCCTTGAGGAGAAGAAAAAAGAAGAGAGAAAGAGAGAAAAGACAGATAACGGATATGCAAAAAATTGACGGGGGTAAGGAGACAAACATAGAGTCCGGCACTAGGCGTAGAATCTTCAGAGTCTGGCTGCGTTCCATGGGTTTGGCTCGAGTCAATTGTCTGATGCATCCCGCAGACGGTATGCTCCACCGGTCAGAACCTGGTCAATAATGAAGGGACCTTCCCATTTGGGCTTGAGCTTGTTCTTTTTCTTCTCCAGCAGGCGTAGAACTAGTTCGCCAACGTTATAGGTTTTGGCCGGTACTTCTCTGCTTTGATACTTTCGAGCCTGTTGCTGATAGAATGCGGAACGAGCTTTTTCCACGTCGCACTCCTCCTCCAGGGCATCCAAACTGTCATGCCGATCGAGCTTGGCCTCTTTTTCTTCGTACATGCGCACTCAAGGTGAGTCATGAATTATGTCGCAAGGCAGAACCACTTCTACGCCGTACACCATAAAAATGGTGTGTATCTGGTAGTGTGATTCGGCGTGGTCTGCAGCCCCCATAGTACGGAGTCGAGCTCCTCTACCCAGCGCGTGTTTGATTCCTTTAAGGACAACACTAATCTAGGTTTGATGCCGCTCATGATAATACCATTTGCTCGCTCAACTTGACCATTAGTTTGCGGGTGATAGACAGAAGCATAATTGAGCTTGATGCCCATGTTTCTGCACCAAAGTTTTACCTCATCGGCTGTAAAGTTCGTGTCGTTGTCAGTGATGATGCTATGGGGGATGCCATAACGGTGTACAACCCCAGATATGAAGTCTATCACCGGTTCGGATTCAGCCGTTTTAACGGGTTTGGCCTCTATCCATTTGGTGAATTTATCCACCATGACCAGGAAGTATTTTTTCTTATGGGTTCCCCCTTTAAGGGGTCCGACCATGTCAAGCCCCCAGACCGCAAAGGGCCAAGTAATGGGGATTGTTTGGAGAGCGGTAGGCGGCATATGGCTTTGGTTTGCAAAAAGCTGGCAACCGACGCAATGTTGGACCAGATACTATGCATCTGCTCGGGCCGTCGGCCATTAGAAACCTGTACGGAAGGCCTTCCTTACAAGGGCCCGAGCTGCGGCGTGGTGGCCGCCGAGTCCAGCATGGATTTCTGCCAAAAGCTTCCGCCCTTCCTCTTTGGAGATGCACCTTTGAAGGACTCCGGTAGTGCTTTTCTTATAAAGCTCTCCCTCGTGGACCTTGTTGGCTTTAGATCGCCGCACTATGCAGCGTGCCTCATTTTGGTCCTCGGGTAGTTCCTGCCTGGTTAGGTAGGCCAGGAATGGAACTGTCCACGGGGCGATGACGGCCATTATCACGTGGGCTGAAGGTGTTAATTCAATGGCAGAGCCTCCGATTGCGTCAGAGTGTTCGGTATTTGGTGTTGTGGCCGGGTCCATAATATTGTTACTGGTGTCCCTTCCCATACCACAGATGGCTTAAACAGCCTTTCCAAGAAGATGTTAGGTGGGACAGGATCGCGCTTAGCACTGATACGGGCGAGGATATCTGTCGCGTGATTGTTTTCCCGAGCCACATGGTGGAATTCAAGCCCCTCGAACCGAGCTGACATTTTGAGGACGGCGTTGCGATATGCCGCCATTTTCGGATCCTTTGCATCGAAGTCTCCATTTATTTGAGATATTGGGAGGTTCGAGTCCCCACGCACCTCCAGGCGTTGAATGCCCATGGAGACTGCCATCCAGAGACCGTGTAATAGGGCCTCATATTCGGCTGCGTTATTGGAGTCTGTGTATAGTATTTGGAGTACGTATTGGACTGTATCTCCGGTGGGGGACGTCAGGAAGACGCCAGCCCCCAGACCAACCAGCATTTTAGAGCCATCAAAGTGCGTGATCCAATTGGAGTACACGCCGTACTCTTTAGGGAGTTCAGCTTCTGTCCACTCGGTGATGAAATCGGCCAGTACCTGTGACTTAATGGCTCATCATGGTCTATTTGTTATGTCGAACGGGAGGAGCTCAATAGCCCATTTGGCAATCCGGCCCGTGGCATCGCGGTTATTTATAATGTCATTGAGTGGTACTTCTAAGGCCATTGTAATTGAACACTCTTGAAAGTAGTGTCATAATTTCCGGGATGCCGTGAATACCGCGTATGCTATCTTTTGATAATGTGGGTACCTTGATTTGCATGGAGTGAGGACAGTGGATACATAATATACCGGCTTTTGAAGTGGGAATTTATGTCCGTCCGTCTCTCGTTCGACGACGAGCACTGCGTTTACAACTTGGTGAGTTGCCGCTATATATAACAACATTGGTTCCCCGACATTTGGCGTGGCCCAGATTGGGTTGGTGGCCAGGATGGCTTTTATTTCTTCCAATCCGGCCGTGGCTACGTCCGTCCACTCGAAGTGTTTGGTGCGCCAAAGAAGGCGATAAAGGGGGAGTGCCTTTTCTCCTAATTGGGAGATGAAGCGGCTTAAGGCCGCCACACATCTAGTTAACTTCTGGATTTGCTTGAGGTCAGTTGGGATAGCCAACTGCGACAGAGCTCAGATTTTAGCCGGATTTGCTTCAATTCCTCTACTGGAGACTATGAAGCCCAGGAGCTTTCTGGCGGGTACGCCGAAAATGCATTTTTTCCGGATTGAGCTTAATGTCGTATGTTCGGAGATTGTCGAACATGAGCCTCAAGTCGTCTATTAAGGAGTCGACGTGTCTAGTTTTAGCGACCACATCGTCTACGTATGCCTCCACTGTTTTGCCGATCTGCTTTTCCAGACATGTCTGAATCATGCGCTGATAAGTTGCGCCAGCATTTTTGAGCCCGAAGGGCATTGTGTTAAAACAGAAGGGGCCATATGGAGTGATAAATGCCGTTGCGGCTTGATCGAACTCCTCCATCTTAATTTGGTGGTAACCAGAGCATGCGTCGAGGAAGCACAATGAGTCGTGTCCTGTGGTAGCGTCGATAATTTGATCGATGCGAGGGAGGGGGGAAGGGATCCTTTGGGCAAGCCTTATTAAGGTCCTTGAAGTCGATGCATAGGCGCCAGGATGTGTCCTTCTTTGGTACCATCACCAGGTTTGCTAGCCAATCCGGATGCTTTATTTCTCTAATGAATCCGACCTCCAATAACTTGGCTTGCTCCTCTCCCATGGCTTGTCGCTTAGGTTCAGAGAAACGCCGAAGAGTCTGCTTGACCGGCTTGAATCCTTTTAGAATGTTAAGGCTATGCTCGGCCAACCTGCGTGGGATTCCTAGCATATCTGAAGGATGCCAGGGAAATATGTCCCAATACTCACACAGGAACTCCCGTAGTGCGGCGTCTATAGCGGGGTTTAACTGTGCCACGATGGATGCTGTTTTTGTGGGGTCCGTTGGATGGACCTGGAATTTGACTATTTCATCCACTAGTTTAAAAGAGGTGGACTTGGATCTTTTGTCGAGTATCACGTCGACCCTGTCCACTGTGGAGCACAACACAGTTAATTCCTCCGCCGCAACGGCTTCGGATAATGCCTCGAGGGCCAGTGCGGCTGTCTTGTTTTCAGCGCGGAGTGCTATGTCCGGATCACTAGCTAGAGTGATGATTCCATTGGGCCCAGGCATTTTGAGCTTCATGTACCCATAATGGGGTATGGCTTGGAAGATCGTGAATGCCTCACGCCCTAGAAGGGCGTGGTATCCACTACTGAACGGGGCCACTTGGAATGTAATTTCTTCGGACCTGTAATTCTCCGGAGTGCCGAATACCACATCTAGTGTGATTTTCCCAGCACAGCGTGCCTCCTGACTGGGGATGATTCCTCGAAAGGTCGTGCTGCTTTGCTCGATACGGCTTCTGTCTATTTCCATTTTTTGAAGAGTCTCCTCATAAATGAGGTTTAGTCCACTGCCGCCGTCCATGAGCACTTTGGTAAGCCGAAAGCCGTCCACAATCGGACTGAGGACCAAGGCGGCTGGTGCTCGGGCTGTTCAGAATTTAGGTTCATCACTCGCATTGAAGGTGATAGCTGTGTTGCTCATGGATTTATTGCTGCCACGTGGCAGACTTCGGCAAGGCTGCGGAGTGCTCGCTTACGCCTATTATTTGAGGCGAAGGTCTCGAAGACCGTCGATACTATATTGTTATCCATGGGATGGTGCTATGCGGTGTTTTGAATGAGGATATCCTCACCGCTCTTGGCCACCTGCCGGAGTACCCAACATGCTCTAAGGCTGTGTGTTGGTATGGTATCCGCTGTAGTATGAATTTCGCAGGGCTCGTTAAGCCATCCTTCCAATATGGTTCCACAACCTATAGTGGGCTTTTGCTTCTTTGTAATTGAGTCGGGCGACTTATAAGAGTGCGCCCTTTTAGTTTGGACTGGGGGTTTTGTTAGAGCCGGATTATCCCAAAATTTTGTTTGGGTTTTCCAGGCGCTTTCGATCGCACAATACTTCCGTACTATGGCCGCCAAGTCAGTGAAGTGTTGTATGTCACAGCGACTTATGGCATTGAGGATTCCCTTGTCGGTGCAATTGTTGCAAAAGAACGAAATTGCGTCTTCCACGCGACAGTCCTTGACCTTGTTCATTACAAGGAGGAATCTGGCCCAATAGTGATGTACTGTCTCTTGGGGCTCTTGCCTAATGTGGGAAAGATCGTTTATATCTGGGTGGGTGGGTGGATTTAAGTCCAGACCTTGACCCAATCTGAGACCCAGGGGTGGGGGAGTTTCCGATCTAGGAAGTTTGGGCTCCGGGATGTTGCCCCGCAGGTTCGGCATACTGCCTGATTCTAGGTTCAGGGTTAGGGCGATGTCCTCCCGTGGATGGGTATACGGCTCGGAGAGCTCAGGAATCCGGACATAGTTCGTCCTCAGGATAGAGGAAGGTTCGCTGCATTGCTCCTCCACCACCGCTATCTGATGGGTGACCGACGGAGAGTTAATCTCCCTTTGATCAGGTTTAAGCCCAATCCGATCATAGTCCGTAGCGACTCCCAGAGCGGCGATGTGACCCAAGAGCTCGTTCAAAGAGGAGAGCTCCATTGTATCCATCTGCACGGTGAATTTCAAGCCGATCTGGAGGCTATTTTCGATAACCCGAGAAGTCATCGTCGGCGCTGCGGCCGAGCGGGCGGTCATGATGAAGCCGCCTAGTCGGAGAGTTTGGCCTACAGCCAGGGCTCCCCCAGAGGTGATGTTGTTCTTGACAACGAGACAAGCCATCCCTCCTTATGATGATGACACAGTGGAACTCTCAATGAAAGCACCAATGTCAATGTCAAAACCGGTGGATCTCGGGTAGGGGGTCCCGAACTGTGTGTCTAAGGCGGATGGTAACAGGAGGCGGGGGACACGATGTTTACCCAGGTTCGAGCCCTCTTGATGGAGGTAATACCCTACGTCCTGCTTGATTGATCTTGATGATATGAGTATTACAAGAGTTGATCTCCCATGAGATCATAGAGGCTAAACCCTAGAAGCTAGCCTATGGTATCATTGTTTTTGTCCTACGGACTAAACCCTCCGGTTTATATAGACACCGGAGGGGGCTAGGGTTACACAGAGTCGGTTACAAGGGAGGAGATCTACATATCCGTATTGCCAAGCTTGCCTTCCACGCTGTCGGATTTCGGGTTCCGGCAGACCCTTAAGGTTCAAACACTGGGGTGCACGTGGAGATTGCGCCTTCTACCTCTCCGTCTCACAAAGATCTAGACTACTGAAAGAACTGCGCAAGAGACACGAGGTTTATACTGGTTCGGGCCACCGTTGTGGTGTAATACCCTACTCCAGTGTGTGGTGGGTGGATTGCCTCTTGGGGCTGATGATGATGAACAATACAAGGAAGAACAGCCTCACGAGGGTCTGTTCTTGGCTGGGGTGATGAACTGCTAGGAGGAGTTCAGCCACCTTTCTCTCTTTCTCTCTCTCTCACTCACTACCTTACTCTTACTCGCCGGCCACTAACCAACCAAACGAACCAAAAACCCCGCTGCTCTGTGGGCCGCTGGTCCTATTTATAGAGGCCCTGGTCCTCTTCCGAAATATCGAGCGGGAAGGGAGCCAACAATGCCGGGCTAATTTGAAGGGGGATAGCAAGTATCAACTATCCTCACAAAAGCAGTCTTCGCCTGCGCAAAGCTCTGGTGATGACGCCATCTTGGGCTCCATGGTGACCTCCGCCTCGTAGTCCTCCTGGTCTTGGTCTCGTTGCACCGAAATGGCAACCTTTGCCTGATGCCTCGGTACTCCGCGGCTGCGCTTGCCCCCTTTGCACCAAAGAGGAAAGGAGGATGCTGCGCGGCCTGGCACCCGCCTGGCGCCATGAGTCGTCATGGCTTGCGTCACGGGCACCTCGCGAGGTACCCTTCGTTGATCTCTCCGCCTCCTCGCGAGCCAGCCTGACGAGGCCGTGCCTGAGGAAGCTCCGTGTCGTCCGCCCCGCAAGGCCTGGCCCCTCGCGAGGGTCTTGAGTCTTGTGTTGATGAAGATGGGCCGTGCTGGGCCCCCCTTTGAGCCACACCGCAGGCCGCAGGCAGGCAAGTCTGGGGACCCCCGTTCCCAGAACGCCGACAGTAGCCCCCGGGCCCAAGGCGCGCCCGGACTTGGCCGTGCTAAGAGGCGAAAGGGCAAAGGCAAAGCACCGCGGGCCCTAACAGCCTGCGGCCTTGGGCGCCGCGTGGCGGTTGATGGGACGTGGGTGGCACTGTTCCCCCACGCCCCCTTATTCTGCGCCCTGCTAGGCGGAATTGTAGTTGCACACAGCCTCTCCCCTTCCCGTTGCTCGTGCGTCCCCTGTTCTTTCTTCCTTCGAACGCCTGCTCCTGCCTCCAATCCAATCTCGAATCTTCCCCCTCCTTCCCATCGCCATGGCTCCGATGAGGAAGGAGAGAGGGGAGAAACCCATGCCTCTGTCTTGTGTGCCGCCATCAGTGGCCCCCGCCATCGGCCAGTCGACCATACTCAATCAAGAGTGCCTGGGCAGGGACAGCTTGGCTCTGGCCACCATCTTCAATGAGTGCGGGAGGACGACGGCCTGGCCCGCGTCCCACTTCTCCATCGACAGGATAGCTACCGAGGTCCCATATTTTACCGACGCCCTGTGGGCGGGTCTAGTTCCCCCCTTTTCTGATTTCTTCAATGCCATGCTCTCCCATTATCAGATCCACATGATGCATCTAAGTCCTGAGTCCATCACCCTCCTTTCGGTCTTCGCCTTCGTTTGCGAAGCCATGGTGGGCATCCCTCCTTCGCTTGCCCTGCTGCGCCACTTCTTCTCGCTGCATCTTGTTGACCCTACCCAATGCTGGGCGTGCGTGAGCTTCGCTGCCGAGCCTGAGACCGTGGCCTCTGGGATTGACTTCAAGCTCCCCCTGCCCGCGGTTGGGTTCCGCGAGCGGTGGCTGTATGTGGACGCAGGGGTGCCCAGCCCCCTGCTATCGGAGCCGACCTCGCCTGCTGTCCCCAATTCGGGTTGGGGCCAGGAGACGCTCGAGACCCCAGGCTCGTCTTCGTCTGGCACCGCTTCGCGCTCCTGAGGAAGCTCGGCGTGACAGCGGCCAAGGTGGTGAAGGAGTTTCTGTTATGCCATGTTGCTCCCCTTCAACGCCACTCTCGCCGGATGTGGGCCTTCCGTGGGCGCGAGGATAGCATGAGGCTCCAGGAAGAGGACCTAGCTCCTGAGGTGCTGAAGTCGACGCTCTTGACCTTGACCGGGGACCCCAACCCCGGCAACGTCCGGCGGGGAGGGGCCTTGTGGTATCTCTGCCAGAGCAGGGCCAACTTTGTGAAGCAGATGCCCGTCTTTGATGAGTGGGGGCTGCGCCCCGCCGGCCTCCAGGGACCTCGTGAGAATCCAGTGGTGGTGACTGCCCTTCCAATCGGCCAAGGCGACTCCTCCTCAAGTGGCGGAGCAGGGAGGCAGGAGGCGCCGGAGGCCAAGGGGGCTCCTGATGAGGTGACAGCGCTGGGTGATGCTCTTGAGGGGACAGCTCCTGGGACCCGTGCCGCTGAGGCTGAGGGTGGCAAGCAGCCGCTCTCAGTGCCCGGGGCTGAGGCCTCGGAGGCCCCAGCCGCGTCTTCTGGCGAGGTGATGGACGGCACGCGCCAGGCAGGCGCCCCTGACGCGGATCGCTCTGATGCTTCATGGGCCGCTTCTCTTGGGCCGCAGCAGGTTGATCCTTGTGCTCTTCTCTTGGGCCGCTTCCGCGTGGACTTTGAGGCCCTCCGGAGGAAAAGGGAGGCCCTGGGTGATGACTTCCCTTGTCGTGTGCTGAAGCGCAGGAAGTACTTCGCCACTGACGAGTAAGTCTTCTCCCTTTCTGGCTCCTGATCCTCTTGTTGCTTTCACTGATCCTTGCTCCGCAGGCCCCTTCCGCCCGAGCTCGCGGAAGCAGCTGAGGTGCCGCCTCCTTTGGCTTCGCCCCCTCTACCGTCCTCAAGTGCTCCGAGCAGCTCTGCCCTTGTGGTGAGGGCGACTGAAGGGGTGGACCATCCCGAGGTGCACCGCGGCCCTTCATTCCCCCCAATTTTCCTTCACGGGCCCTCTTGGGGAATAGCCAGCCTGCCATGGGCTTCTCGTCTGGTCGTGGACTGCAACTGGTTGAGGTGCCCCCTGCGCCCTTCATCTGGGGATGGGCTGGCTCCAGGCTGGGCTCCTGGTGCGGCGCGCCCGGCCGTCGCGAGGGCGCCAATCCCCAGCCCCCTGCCCAGAGGAGGAACGATGATTCGTGGCCCCCGGCGCTTGCTTGGGGCAGATGATGGTGTGGAAGATGTGCTTGAGCGCGCCCGGGAGTGCCGCGCTCGCCGCCAAGGGTTCCTTCAAAGGGCGACCGACGCGGTGAACCTGCTTGGGGAGGAGCTTGCTGACGAAGACGCGCGCCTAGAGGCCGAGGGCCTACGCCTGGCTGCAGGGAGGCGTGAGCTGGAGGCCGCCATCGCCCTCGCGCGCCATCAGCGAGATCTTGACGATGAAGAGGGGAAGCCGTCGCTGGAGGCCTCTCAGGTGGCCCGATCCCAGGCCGCCGAGGAGGCGCGGGGAGCTGACCGACAGCGAGAGGCGGCGGAGGAGCGCGCTCATGAGCTCCTAGCCCGGTGTCACTCACTGGAGGAGCAAGTGGAGCTGCGCGAGTTGGCCCTTGCGTCAATGCGGGTGGCCTTCAGCGACCCAGCTGAGCTCCTGAAGCGTGTAGAAGCGTTGACGCTGGAAGCCGGCGAACGCACCCGCGAGTACGAGTGGTTGGAGACGAGGGAGCGCTTGGTGATGCAGGCGGAGGACGATGTCGCCGCACGGGAGGCTTGTGTCCTGGAGGAGGTCGGACGTCGGGTGGCGATGGCGCGCCAAGACCTCGAGCGCGAGTTCGAGAGGTGGCTGGAGTTGATCTGAGTCGAAGCTGAAGGGAGGACCGCAGCCTTGAGGTCCAAGAGGGAGGAGGCGACGCGGCTGGCCGACGCCTCCCGGGCCGCCCTTGAGGTAGCGCAAGGGGAGTTAGCCGCCTCCCAGGCCGAGATGCTCCGTCTTCCCCAGCGGGTGGAG
This sequence comes from Triticum monococcum, assembly GCA_034509565.1. NCBI lineage: Eukaryota > Viridiplantae > Streptophyta > Magnoliopsida > Poales > Poaceae > Triticum > Triticum monococcum. The sequence continues at coordinate 515,955,942 of CM067846.1, forward strand.
GAGGCTGAGGGCGTCGCGCGCCAGAACACGGATGAGATATGTCAGCGGCAGGTCCTGCAGCACATGCACGGCCCCATGCTCGCCACGCTCCGGGAGAGGGCTTGCGCAGCCTTGGGCAACATCTGTGAGGCGGCTCTCGGCGAGCCGCACACAGCCAACTATGCTGGCAACCTTCAGTTCTTCACAGGCATGGTGATGCAGCTGGAGGCGCGGTCGGCCAGAGCCGACAGGTTGGTGGAAGAGAGGAGCCGCGCCCTGCTCGGGCGCGCCTTTTCCTGTGTCTTCAGTCATCTCCTGAACATGGATTCCCACTTTGATTTTGATGCCGTCATCGCCCCAGTTCCCCAGGCCGTCCGAGGCGACCTGGCGCACTGGGTGGAAGACAACGTGGACGCCCTTGTCAGGGCCTTCGCTTCGGACGACGACGATGTGATCGTGGCTGCTGACGAGGATGGTGTGGTGAACGGCCCTGACGCCGCTGGTGGCGACGCAGACAAAGATGGCGAGTTCGGCGAAGCCAGCGACAGCTCAGGAGGTGCTTCCGAGGACGCATTGGGGGATTGGTCTGACTGAGTGTGTATCGCTCCTGTCTTTTTTACCCTGCATTAATAGAACTCAGGTTCTTGACCTGATGGCTGTGAGAGCATTTTGGGAGGGGAAGCCCCTCATGTAAAACCCGTGTTCATCGTATTAGTAGTTGTCATATTGCACGAGTGCCCGCGCCTGGTGGTTGGCTGGTTTACCTTTGTTTCGCGCAAGCCCCGAAGCAGCCTGTGGGAGGGCGTGACGTCGGGAGTGTTCTTTAGTTGAATCCGTAGGATATGAGAGTGTCGCCGGCGGGGAGCTTCACAGGCGTTGGCCTTTTTCACAGGCTCCGGGCCTGTCACAGCCCTAGAATTTGCTTGTAGCTATTTACTTGAGTGAGCATCATGCATCATGTCTAAATTCTGAAAGTTGAATTGAGGTTAGTAGAAACCCTCATAAATCACTTCCAAAAATAGTCAACATTAAAATCTTTTCAAAGAAGTCCAAGAAAATGTTCCTCTTAGTCTCTGAAAATATTGGCAAGAGGTAAAATTCAAACCAATATTTTTGGATTCACAGAAATATTTATTCTGGGCATTTGAATTAAATCAATAGCTATTTGAATTGGATTTATATTTACTATTAAATAAATATAGGTCCAATAATTCTGTAATATTGTTGTGGAGCTTTGGTTTAATTCCTTTAGCTTCTAAAAATATTTCCAGAAGCAACAAAATTGATTTGGCTTCAAAACCAAATTCAAAACAAACCTGCATATTAGAAAACAGAACAGAATTAGATAAATTAGAGAGAGAGAGAGAGAGTAGGCCACTGGGCCACCTACCTAACGTACCTAGCGCCACCAACCGGCCCAGCACTGTAGCTGGACGGCCCAGCCCACCAGGGCTCCTCCCTGTCGTGTTCCCCCTCGCCAGGAGGACGAGCGCGTGGCCGGCGCGTGCGAGCACGCGTCCGGCCACCTCCTACTTGCTTGCCGCTGCTGGAGTCGTCCCCGAGCGCCACGCACTTCCCCTCGACCGCCTGCACCTCTCCTCTCTCCCCCTCGAGCACTCTCCCCTCCCCTGTCCTGCTCTCTTCCGCACCACCGAGCGCGCCCATCGCCGCCGCTCGCTGCCACGGCGTCCACCAGCCACCCCTCGACCCCTCTTCGTCTCTGGGAGCTCCGCCATCGTCTACTACATCTCCTCGACGACGGAAGCAAGCCTGGATGCCCGGAAGTGTCGCCATCAAGCTCGTCCCCGCCGCCTCTGCCCGGAGATCGCCGCCGCCGTTCCATCATCACCAAGCCGTCCCCGAGCCCACCTAGCATCTCATCCGACTCCTCGTGAGCTCCTCTTCCTCTCCCCTCACTCCGTGCAATCGATTTCGTCCCCTAGCTAGCAGCCCGCCGGACCCGAGAGCTCACCGCCGTCGTAGTTTCTCACTGCCGTGGCCAGGGCCACCCCAGCTTGCGCCTGAGCGTGTCACCAGGTTCGCTGCACTCCCAGGAGCCCGCAGCACCCTTCGGTTTCCCCTCTAGTGCACCGTAGCGACGAATCCATCATCACCCGAGCTCCGTCCGCCGCCACGAGCTCTGCTCCGGCGAGCTATGGCGTCCCCGCCGCCTCCCACCTGCTCCTCTGGATGCGGAAGAGTGTGGGCTACCTCCTGGTGGCTTCCGCGCGTCGAACCGTCGTGTGTAGCTCAAGTCCGGCTAGTTGCCGCCGCAGTTTTGGGTCGTCGCCGGCGGAACTCCGGCGACTGTCGAAATGGACATCATTAACATCTAATGACGCCCTAACTAACCCCCCTAGCTCACTGACACCTGGGCCCCACTCCCTAATTACCTGAGTTTTATTTCTGTTTAGAATAAACTAACCGCCATGGGCCCCACATGTCAGTTTGACCATGCCACGTCATCATTGACCCGGACCCACTAGTCTGCCTCTCTCCCTGCCCTGTTACACTGACGTGCGGGCCCCACGGGTCAGGTTTGACCCAGGGCAGCTCAGTTGACCTGATGACGTCACAGTGACGTAGTGCTGACGCAGTAAATTAATTTCTGGATTTAAAATTATTCAGAAAATTCCAGAAAATACCCAAAACTTCTAAAAATCATAGAAATTAAACGGTAACTCCAAATAAGATAAATTATATATGTAAAATTATCAGAAAAATTCAGGGAATCCATCTGTACCATTTTCATGCATGTTTGAGCAACTTAACCTCACTGTTTAGTCAAAAACATGATAATGCACTATTTGAATTCATAGTTTGAATTTGAATTTGAACCTAGTGTTCAAACCAACTCCATTTAACATGTTACTAGTTGCATTAGCTCAAACCACAGCATATTGACATGTCATGATCATGCATCATATTGTGCATTGCATTGATTGTGTTTCTTTCTCTGTTGCCGGTATTTGTCCCCTCTCGATAGACGTCGTACCGATGATGTGATCGTTGACACTGATGAAGACCCAATGATATCTTCGGAAGTGCCAGGCAAGGACAACCCCCTTGTTCATTCCTATACAAGCCCACTCTCTCGCTCCTGCTCTCTTTTACTGCATTAGGAAACAACGATTCATCTGTTACTTGTTGCGGTAGTTGAACCCCTTATCCTCTACATGACCTGTCATTGCCACAGTAATTAGATGAAACCCACTAGCATGAGTAGGAGTTGTTTGAGCCCTGATGTGCCTACTCATTCATGCTTGTTTGTCATGCCTGCTACTGCTTAGAGTTGAGTCAGGTCTGATTCATCGGGGATGGATCGGAGGTGTGTAAACATGTCCTATTGTGTGTGAGCTAAGTGTGTGAACACATTTTGGTAAAGGTAGCGGTGAGAGGCCATGTAGGAGTACATGGTGGGTTGTCTCATTGAAACCGTCCTCAGGAACTGAGTTCTGTGTTTGTGATCCATGAAACAGCTACTACCACACGTTGGGCCCTGAAATATGACCCCGCTCGACTTACTGACCCCTCTCGTCCTCTGTCCAGGAGTTGCAACTAGTTTCTGGTGTTTATAGGATATGTGTTGGCGTCCGTGCGTAGCGCTGACCCTAGGGGTGGGCTATGATGCAGTAGATACACTGTGGCACGGTGTACCGGGCGCCCGTTTGGTGTCTCGGGAACCCTGCACACATCGTTTGGGGCTGTGAGCGAAACTCCGGCCGGATCTCCTCGCGGATGGAACCCGAATAGGTGATAAACCTGGACTAGAGACTTGTGTGGTTAGTCAGGTCATGGTCTACACCCACGTCGGCTTTCGCTTGAAGTCTGCCGAGCACATGTCGTGTGCAGACGCTAAGTGGTGGAAACATGTGTGACGAAGTACACCCCTGCAGGGTTATAAATGATCTATTCAAATAGCCGTGTCCGCGGTAATGGACTTCTGGGTTGCCTATAACAGTTCATAGACAAATGAAAGTGGATACTCTAAAACTCGCAAGATAAGTGTGAGTGCTATGGATGGCCTTCTCGTAGGGAGACGGGAGCGGATCCATAGTGGTGTATTGATTGGTGAATATGTGGACTCGTGTGCGCCACCTCAAAAGAGTTGCTTGCGATCGTAGTTCAGGTTAGCCACTGAGTCAAAGCTGGCTTGCTGCAGTTAAACTCCACCACCCCCTTTTGTTGATACCGATGCATATGTAGCTAGTTCTGATGTAAGTCTTGCTGAGTACCTTTGTACCCATGTTTGCTTAATTTATGTTTTGCAGAGAGACTTCAGTCTCGCTAGTAGTTCCGCGTGGACTTCGACGTTTAGCTTGATACCTCAACTACGATCTTGTGCCCTCGACAGGATCTGGTAGATAGTCAGGCTTCTCAGCCTTTTCCATTTGTAGTGGTCTGTACTCAGACAAGTTAAGCTTCCGCATGTGCTTGTTGCTTGTATGCTCTGTATGTTGGGTCATCAGACCCATGTTTGTAATATCTCGCTCCTCGGAGCCTAATGAATAAATACTTGAGTTGTAGAGTTATGTTGTGATGCCATGTTGTATTCACACATATCGAGCATATTGTGTGTATGATTGAAATGCTTGGTATGTGTGGGATCCGACTATCTAGTTGTTTATCCTTGGCAGCCTATCATATGGGGAAATGTAGTCTAGTGCTTCTGAGCGATAGTAGTCCGCTACAGCCCGGATCACCGGAGTCCTGCTAGCCCAGCACTACTGTTCAGGACACTTGACTGGCCGGCATGTGTTTCACTTCGTCCCTATGTCTGTCCCTTCGGGGAAATGTCACGCGGTGATTTCCGGAGTCCTGCCTAGCCTGCTACAGCCCGGGATCCCCGGAGTCCTGTTAGCCCAGTGCTACAGCCCGGAATCACTCGTTGATGACCGACATGTTCGATGTGATTCATGTATGCCCGTCTCCTTAGGTCTGTGCTGCTTTGGGTTCACGACTAGCCATGTCGGCCCGGGTTCTTTGTCATATGGATGCTAGCGACACTATCATATACGTGAGCCAAAAGGCGCAAACGGTCCCGGGCCAGGTAAGGTGGCACCCGTGGAAATACCGTGCGTGAGGCCACAAAGTGATATGATGTGTTACATGCTAGATCGGTGTGACCTAGGATCGGGGTCCCGACAGCGTTGGTATCTGAGCCTGACTGCCTGTAGGATTTCCAAGCCAAACTAGTCGAAGTTGAGTCTAGAAATGCTTTAGTTATGTAAGGGAATTGATTGGGGAAGGGAACGTAAGGCTCTTTTTACTCCTTTACCCTATGCCCTTCTGATCTGAGTCAACCTCTTCTTTTCTACGGGGATTAAGAATTAGGCCTTCTCATCTATCTATCAGGATGACATGTTACTAAACCGTAGTTGCCTAGGATTGTTGAGTTCAAGCCTCAGTTCAGTTCCTACTACCTCCATATATTCATAACTGGCCTCAGAACCTTGATATTATGATTCTGAGTGGTTATGCCACCATTTTGCAGGATGTCTCAATCTTTTTGAGCATTTACAGCCGTTATGCTGTCCGAGTCATCCCAGGTTTCTAAATAGTCTGATGCATTTGCAAACCTTTTCCCCTGTTCCTGATGTCCATTTAGGCCGGGTTAATCACACTAATCGGTGAGTTGAGGTACTCCGTTGCCTCGGCATTTATGTTGGAACTATTATTATGACCCTAGGTGTCTTAGAGGATCACCTAGTAATCGAACCATGTTTTGTGTTCCCAGTGTGATGATTCTGGCCATCATTCTCAAAAGCATTCCGTGATGCCATTTAGTTAGTAGGCATTCTATTCCTGGGTTTTGAACCCAAGACTCACCCTACCTGCTTCATGCTGATAGTGTTGCTAGTTCCTTAGGACATTAGTAAACCTTGTGATAGGCCTCGAGGTCCGTGGTATTTCCTTCTTCCAAATACTATGAACCACTTATGGCAGAAGTTCTTGAACCAAAGGATCACAACCAGAGTGCTCTTGATGAGTTCTCCATTCTATATTGTGGCTCTGCCAGTTCTACCTTTCTGCATGGGTTATCTGGAAGAAATATGTTGAGCTTTGCTTGACATACTAATCTATGCCTCCACAGCTCAGAAAGTTATATGTACCTTTGAGTTGTTCCCCTTCCGTTATATTCCGATCTTCGTCTATCAATTGATAGTGAGGAGTATGTATGCAATCGTGTTCATCGATGCCTAGTACCCTTGTGGTTCGTCAAGCCGTTCTATTTCAGAATGACTAGGAGAAACAAACTCCAGTACCTCATCCATTTCTGGGATCGGGTCAAAGTGGTTGTATTCCGCAGATCAAAATGCCAATCCAACTTTTGTTCTGTTCTACCTCGGAGTATTACCCACTTTATGTCAAGAGCGTCGTGAGAATTGCACCTTCTCCTATGAATTCTTGACGCAGTGATACTCTTTCCATCATTATTCATTTTCCGGTTTCAGTGTTGTTGCAACCGGAATGCCGACAAGTGAACCATGATGTGTGAAATCAATACTCCTAGCAACTCCGTTGCTTGGTAGTTAATGAACAATATTCTCATCCTTAGCGTGTTGGTTATTGAATTATCATTCTAAGACTGATCGTGCTACCTAGTCCATATTTCTGGTGCACACTTCGATCAATGGGTTAGGATTGTGCCAATCCCTCACTCTTTGATCATATCGTCTTGCCCTGAAAAGCAAGATTGTTCTCGAGCTTAATAACATACCGGTAGTTCATGATTTTCTGAATATCTTCTCGGAAGTGTTACCAGGTTGTCACTTTACCGTTATGTTGAGTTCGTGATCAAGATGGTTTTTCAATAAACCACTTTTCCCCAAGAATCTATGTTGGATACCCCTGAGCTAGTTGGTTAAGCTTAACAACAACTTGGAGAGTTGGAAGATGAAAACTTGTCTGACTTAGTTCATCCCTAAGGGATATCCTTGTGTGTGTGTGTGTGTGTGTTGAAGAAAGATGATATATTCATCGACTGATCCCCGTGATCAGCTGTTGAATCTATTATCTTGTCCAAGCCTTGATTTGAGTGTGGGCTATCGTCAAATCAAATCAGAACCAACGATGTTCGTAATGTTGTCTTACTTACGGTTGTCCCTCGAGCATACACCATTATATCTTTGGTCTGACCAATACTATCACATTGTTCACATAGTGGTGGAAGTCCAGTGATATGGAAATTACGATGAGTTGTTGTTGAGCCCATCAGCGGCATTTTGTCTCCTCCATGATTGTGTTGAACATCCAGTTAGTGTTGGAAACTTTATAAGCATTGCCCTCATGTCCCGATCATGAAGCATATGTCCGGTTGAAAGATGTGACTTCCTCTAATTCATGTGCATCTGATGTAAGTTGCCGCCGTGAATTCGAGAAAGTTTGTTTTTGCTTCCTCTGGAATCATCCCAAGTCAGTCATGCATGTGTGAAGTATTCTATGGTCTGATAGACTGATCATCTACATTCTATACGTATCCCTAGCACACCAAGCCACTGATTGATTTGTTCAAGGAGAAGAAGTTTCTTCTTAAGGGTTAGACCTACGCAAGGACTTCGATATCCTCGTTGATGGTTCCCCCTGAACTCGGTAGTGTTTCATTTTAAGACTACCAGGTGACCATGCTTGTCTAGGACAACGTGTTCACATGCTTGTAGCAGAACCGGCTCATGTTTTGGAGCTTACTACCGTAGTTCATTCCCCCGAGAATCTCGCAATGTCATCTCGTTGATTTGTGTTGCAAACCTTCATTTTGTTTCTAGACTCGATGAGTCTGGAATATCCTGTCGCCAACCAGATCTGAATCTCAGGCAGATATGATGGTTGGAGCATTTTCCAAGAACTATAATATTGGTCTCTCGATAACCGGTAAGTGGATGTCGTGGCCAACACATCCAGCCGGAAGACCTATTATTATAGTATCTCGATTGAAGAAAGTTGGCCACCCTCCCATAAGGATTCCGTAGGATTTACTCCAGAAGTTGTTCCTTATGGATCTATTGTATTCCAAAGTCCGACCACTACTTGGTGGCTATGCCGATGCTTAAAGCATGACCGTGGTAACCAGTACATCAAGGAGAACATTAGAAGCGGAGTGCTAAATGTCTCTTGGTCGATCATCCAGATTTTGTTTCCTTGGCTTCGCTAAGGTGAAATCTGAGAAAGTGTTATCTTCCTTTGCATCTGCATCTTCCACCATTATTCATCATGGTAGCATGTTGTGTTGCCAGGATCCTTGACACGGATATTGGCAGAACCTTGATGAGTATGGAAATGCTCAAGTTCTTGAGAGCACGCTCAGGCACCAGGTTCTGATGTTGTCGTTAACTGGGATGTGCCTCCGTTCTCGTAGTTGTTGATAGCCATCCAATTGGTGGAATCACCTTTGCTAGTGAACCTTCTCCCCAGTTACTAGAATCATTCCCAACATTTGCATTTTGTTCCCAGCTTGCACCTCGGTAGCTGCTGTTCAGGATCATCTTCAAAAGTGGTCTTACCATGGGTCCCATCCATTCCCGATGATAAGCAAAAATCATCCATTGCGTTGTCTTCAACAAGGTAGTCCACATCGTCCATCCTAGTCCGAGTATGTCATTCTTTCGAACTCCTTCCACTGATCGTTTGTGATTGCCTTAGGCTGGTATAAAGAGTTTCTATGATCTCCGAATCAAAAGTAATTCTTTTTGCCACTTAAGGGAATAATTCTGCGAGTCACCTTCCTTAAGATGTCTCATTATGGTATCATGGCAATTATCTCCTCGCTACTTTGGAACCATGCATCATCCTACTCCAGCGTGGGTTTTTTGCGTACCAAATTGAACCTTGTCATCTGCTTCTTCTCATTGATTCTGATATGTGCCTTGTGTCTCAACTCAAGAGGTGTTCTTACGTCTCATTCCGTGGAGTTGATCTTGTATCCACTCTTGGGAGGTTGTCTTGCTCTCTTGTCGCCGTGTTGGATGAAGCTCTCGAAGTAAAGATGTCAAGATCGACATGATGCAATGAATCAACATCTTCGAGAAGGGCAATCGGATCGTGAAGATTCTTTATTTGTGTTCCCTCTGTCTTCTTACCTCACGTCTTGAATCTCGGGACGAGATTCTTGTTTAGTGGGGGCGAGTTGTCACAGCCCTAGAATTTGCTTGTAGCTATTTACCTGAGTGAGCATCATGCATCATGTCTAAATTCTGAAAGTTGAATTGAGGTTAGTAGAAACCCTCATAAATCACTTCCAAAAATAGTCAACATTAAAATCTTTTCAAAGAAGTCCAAGAAAATGTTCCTCTTAGTCTCTGAAAATATTGGCAAGAGGTAAAATTCAAACCAATATTTTTGGATTCACAGAAATATTTATTCTGGGCATTTGAATTAAATCAATAGCTATTTGAATTGGATTTATATTTACTATTAAATAAATATAGGTCCAATAATTCTGTAATATTTTTGTGGAGCTTTGGTTTAATTCCTTTAGCTTCTAAAAATATTTCCAGAAGCAACAAAATTGATTTGGCTTCAAAACCAAATTCAAAACAAACCTGCAAATTAGAAAACAGAACAGAATTAGATAAATTAGAGAGAGAGAGAGAGAGTAGGCCACTGGGCCACCTACCTAACGTACCTGGCGCCACCAACCGGCCCAGCTCTGTAGCTGGACGGCCCAGCCCACCAGGGCTCCTCCTTGTCGTCTTCCCCCTCGCCAGGAGGACGAGCGCGTGGCCGGCGCGCGCGAGCACGCGTCCGGCCACCTCCTGCTTGCTTGCCGCTGCTGGAGTCGTCCCCGAGCGCCACGCACTTCCCCTCGACCGCCTGCACCTCTCCTCTCTCCCCCTCGAGCACTCTCCCCTCCCCTGTCCTGCTCTCTTCCCCACCACCGAGCGCGCCCATCGCCGCCGCTCGCTGCCACGGCGTCCACCGGCCACCCCTCAACCCCTCTCCGTCTCCGGGAGCTCCGCCATCGTCTACTACATCTCCTCGACGACGGAAGCAAGCCCGGATGCCCGGAAGTGTCGCCATCAAGCTCGTCCCCGCCGCCTCTGCCCGGAGATCGCCGCCGCCGTTCCATCGTCACCAAGACGTCCCCGAGCCCACCTAGCGTCTCATCCGACTCCTCGTGAGCTCCTCTTCCTCTCCCCTCACTCCGTGCAATCGATTTCGTCCCCTAGCTAGCAGCCCGCCGGACCCGAGAGCTCACCGCCGTCATAGTTTCTCACCGCCGTGGCCAGGGCCACCCCAGCTTGCGCCTGAGCGTGTCACCATGTTCGCTGCACTCCCAGGAGCCCGCAGCACCCTTCGGTTTCCCCTCTAGTGCACCGTAGCGACGAATCCATCATCACCCGAGCTCCGGCCGCCGCCACGAGCTCTGCTCCGGCGAGCTATGGCGTCCCCGCCGCCTCCCACCTGCTCCTCTGGATGCGGAAGAGTGTGGGCTACCTCCTGGTGGCTTCCGCGCGTCGAACCGTCGTGTGTAGCTCAAGTCCGTCTAGTTGCCGCCGCAGTTTTGGGTCGTCGCCGGCGGAACTCCGGCGACTGTCAAAATGGACATCATTAACAGCTAATGACGCCCTAACTAACCCCCCTAGCTCATTGACACCTGGGCCCCACTCCCTAATTACCTGAGTTTTATTTCTGTTTAGAATAAACTAACCGCCATGGGCCCCACATGTCAGTTTGACCATGCCACGTCATCATTGACCCGGACCCACTAGTCAGCCTCTCTCCCTGCCCTGTTACACTGACGTGCGGGCCCCACGGGTCAGGTTTGAGCCAGGGCAGCTCAGTTGACCTGATGACGTCATAGTGACGTAGTGCTGACGCAGTAAATTAATTTCTGGATTTAAAATTATTCAGAAAATTCCAGAAAATACCCAAAACTTCTAAAAATCATAGAAATTAAACCATAACTCCAAATAAGATAAATTATATATGTAAAATTATCAGAAAAATTCAAGGAATCCATCTGTAACATTTTCATGCATGTTTGAGCAACTTAACCTCACTGTTTAGTCAAAAACATGATAATGCACTATTTGAATTCATAGTTTGAATTTGAATTTGAACCTAGTGTTCAAACCAACTCCATTTAACATGTTACTAGTTGCATTAGCTCAAACCACAGCATATTGACATGTCATGATCATGCATCATATTGTGCATTGCATTGATTGTGTTTCTTTCTCTGTTGCCGGTATTTGTCCCCTCTCGATAGACGTCGTACCGACGATGTGATCGTTGACACTAATGAAGACCCAATGATATCTTCAGAAGTGCCAGGCAAGCACAACCCCCTTGTTCATTCCGATACAAGCCCACTCTCTCGCTCCTGCTCTCTTTTACTGCATTAGGACAACAACGATTCATCTGTTACTTGTTGCGGTAGTTGAACCCCTTATCCTCTGCATGACCTGTCATTGCCACAGTAATTAGATGAAACCCACTAGCATGAGTAGGAGTTGTTTGAGCCCTGATGTGCCTACTCATTCATGCTTGTTTGTCATGCCTGCTACTGCTTAGAGTTGAGTCAGGTCTGATTCATCGGGGATGGATCGGAGGTGTGTAAACATGTCCTATTGTGTGTGAGCTAAGTGTGTGAACACGTTTTGGTAAAGGTAGCGGTGAGAGGCCATGTAGGAGTACATGGTGGGTTGTCTCATTGAAACCGTCCTCAAGAACTGAGTTCTGTGTTTGTGATCCATGAAACAGCTACTACCACACGTTGGGCCCTGAAATATGACCCCGCTCGACTTACTGACCCCTCTCGTCCTCTGTCCAGGAGTTGCAATTAGTTTCTGGTGTTTATAGGATATGTGTTGGCGGCCGTGTGTAGCGCTGACCCTAGGGGTGGGCTATGATGCGATAGATACACTGTGGCACGGTGTACCGAGCGCCCGTTTGGTGTCTCAGGAACCCTGCACACATTGTTTGGGGCTGTGAGCGAAACTCCGGCCGGATCTCCTCACGGATGGAACCCGAATAGGTGATAAACCTGGACTAGAGACTTGTGTGGTTAGTCAGGTCGTGGTCTATACCCACGTCGGCTTTCGCTTGAAGTCTGCCGAGCACATGTCGTGTGCAGACGCTAAGTGGTGGAAACATGTGTGACAAAGTACACCCCTGCAGGGTTATAAATAATCTATTCGAATAGCCGTGTCCGCGGTAATGGACTTCTGGGTTGCCTATAACAGTTCATAGACAAATGAAAGTGGATACTCTAAAACTCGCAAGATAAGTGTGAGTGCTATGGATGGCCTTCTCGTAGGGAGACGGGAGCGGATCCATAGTGGTGTATTGATTGGTGAATATGTGGACTCGTGTGCGCCACCTCAAAAGAGTTGCTTGCAATCGTAGTTCAGGTTAGCCACTGACTCAAAGCTGGCTTGCTGCAGTTAAACTCCACCACCCCCTTTTGTTGATACCGATGCATATGTAGCTAGTTCTGATGTAAGTCTTGCTGAGTACCTTTGTACTCACGTTTGCTTAATTTATGTTTTGCAGAGAGACTTCAGTCTCGCTAGTAGTTCCGCGTGGACTTCGACGTTTAGCTTGATACCTCAGCTACGATCTTGTGCCCTCGACAAGATCTGGTAGATAGTCAGGCTTCTCAGCCTTTTCCATTTGTAGTTGTCTGTACTCAGACAAGTTAAGCTTCCGCATGTGCTTGTTGCTTGTACGCTCTGTATGTTGGGTCATGAGACCCATGTTTGTAATATCTCGCTCCTCGGAGCCTAATGAATAAATACTTGAGTTGTAGAGTTATGTTGTGATGCCATGTTGTATTCACACATATCGAGCATATTGTGTGTATGATTGAAATGCTTGGTATGTGTGGGATCCGACTATCTAGTTGTTTATCCTTGGCAGCCTATCATATGGGGAAATGTAGTCTAGTGCTTCTGAGAGATAGTAGTCCGCTACAGCCCAGATCACCGGAGTCCTGCTAGCCCAGCACTACTGTTCAGGACACTTGACTGGCCGGCATGTGTTTCACTTCGTCCCTATGTCTGTCCCTTCGGGGAAATTTCACGCGGTGATTTCCGGAGTCCTGCCTAGCCTGCTACAGCCCGGGATCCCCGGAGTCCTGTTAGCCCAATGCTACAGCCCGGAATCACTCATTGATGACCGACATGTTCGATGTGATTCATGTATGCCTGTCTCCATAGGTCTGTGCCGCTTTGGGTTCACGACTAGCCATGTCGGCCCGGGTTCTTTGTCATATGGATGCTAGCGACACTATCATATACGTGAGCCAAAAGGCACAAACGGTCCCGGGCCAGGTAAGGTGGCACCCGTGGAAATACCGTGCGTGAGGCCACAAAGTGATATGATGTGTTACATGCTAGATCAGTGTGACCTAGGATCGGGGTCCCGACAGGGCCTTTTCCCAAATGCGACGGCGTCACAGGCACTCGCCTTGCTTCACAGGCTCTGGGCCTTTGCCAAAACGCGATGGCTTCACAGGCACTCGTCTTGCTTCACAGGTTCTGGGCCTTTTCCAAAACGCGATAGCTTCACAGGCACTCGCCTTGCTTCACAGGCTCTGGGCCTTTTCCAAAACGCGATAGCTTCACAGGCACTCGCCTTGCTTCACACGCTCTGGGCCTTTTCAAAACGCGATAGCTTCACAGGCTCTCGGCCTTCTCCAAATAGGACAACCTCCGCAGGCACCCGAAAATCCTCCCGAGAGGGAGCAACAGCGGCAGTTTGGGTTGCGCACGAGCCAGGCCTGACCCGACTCGCGAGGGGCTCGCGAGGGGAGGCAGCTGTGGCGAAGCGGTAACCAGAACGCGAGAAATGGCTCGAACGAGAATAAGCACCCCTTCCCCGAACACACGCAAATCTCAAATTCGAATCCAACTTAAATCCAGTGGGGGAAAAGCTATAGCCAAAGGGAAAGGCAATGAAAGCAGACAAAAGGCCGCGTCCGACACCTAATCTAGTCTTGGACGTCTTCTCACCAGCGCGGAGCTAAGTGCTGTCCACTGGGCGTGGGAGGGAGCCCCAGGGCCTGAGGCCGGCACCCCTGAGACTCCGGGTCCTGTACAACCTCACTCATTATTACGTGAGAGTGTCACGGGGCGGCGAGCTTCACAGGCACCGGGCCTTCTTCACAGGTACTGGCCTTGCTTCATATCACCAGACGAGGGCCCCGCCTTGCGCCACACTCTAGTGCCATCAGCAACGACCGGAACCCAGGACGCCTCCCGATGGGGTAGAGTGGTCGCCAGCGGTTCCCTCGACGACCACGGGTCCTCCGCCAGGGGCAGGCCCTGAGGCACCTCCCCTCCAGAGGGCCTACCTCCTGAGAACACCTTGCTCCGAACGCCGCGGTGGTGATGTCGGATCTCGGCCCCTCTCCTGCAGCCCCCTGTGCCCTCCTCCCGAGGGGTAGGAGACTGTGGGAGCAGGGCAGCCACTTGCCGCGGCGACCTGCACCTCCTGCGATCCATGGTTAGCGTATACCTGCTCCTGAAGAGTTAGCGGCGCCCGATAATCGTTGCCTACAGCATGGCCAGCGGGACCGTTCTGGGGCTCCTAGAAAGGCTCAGCTTCCAGTGCCTCGTCCCCCCAGCTTGGGCCGAGGAGCGAGCCTTGTCCGTTCTCGTGAGGGTGTCCTTGGTCCATCATGAGGGGCACGTATTCCTCCGACGCCGTCATCCCGAATGCCACGCCGTGATGCCCCGCATGCCACGCGGTCCCGCCTGTCACGCCCACTGCGGGGTGGCAACGGGGCCGCCCACTTGGGCCGCGGGTCGCGTTGAGTCCTTCTTCTTCACGGGTCGGGGGCGGGGGCAGCACCGCCGCTGGTCCGGTGCTGACAGCTTCGTTGGCGTCGGAGTAGCCTTGGAGCCCGCGGGTGCGCGCGGAGCCCCCGCGCGGGTCACCCTGGGCTTGAGATGGGAGCTGGGTGGAGAAGGGGTGAGCCCCCGAGGCGGCGAAGCCAAGGAGCTCCGCCACTCGCTCCAGCAGCACGTTGTGGCCGCCCTCCAGCAGTCTGCACCGCAGCAGCTCTCGGGCCACCGTGAGCGCGGCCCTCGAGTTCGCCTGCTCCCGGCGGGTGTACGGTGTCGTGGCCGTGGCGTGATTGGAGGCCCTTGCTGCCGACCGCGCCTGCCGCGACGTAAGAGTTGTCGAAGTCTGTCCGCGTCGCCCGCGGCCTGCAGCGCCCTGCGGACCGCGAGCTGCCTGGGGCACGGGGTCGCCCGAGGCGAGCTGTTCTGCGCAGGTGGGCCACACAGCTCATGGGTCGGGGTTGCCCTCCTGGTCGTCGGGCATGGTGATGACAACTCGACGGGGCACGGAGCGGTGGAAGACGAATTCCGGCGCACCCCTACCTGGCGCGCCAAATGTCGGATTTCGGGTTCCGGCAGACCCTTAAGGTTCGAACACTGGGGTGCGCGTGGAGATTACGCCTTCTACCTCTCCGTCTCACAAAGATCTAGACTACTGAAAGAACTGCGCAAGAGACACGAGGTTTATACTGGTTCGGGTCACCGTTGTGGTGTAATACCCTACTCAAGTGTGTGGTGGGTGGATTGCCTCTTGCGGCTGATGATGATGAACAATACAAGGAAGAACAGCCTCGCGAGGGTCTGTTCTTGGCTGGGGTGATGAACAGCTGGGAGGAGTTCAGCCACCTTTCTCTCTCTCTCTCTCTCTCTCTCTCTCTCTCTCACTGCCTTACTCTTACTCGCTGGCCACTAACCAACCGAACGAACCAAAAACCCCACTGCTCTATGTGCGGCTGGTCCTATTTATTGAGGCCCTGGTCCTCTTCCCAAATATCGAGCGGGAAGGGAGCCAACAATGGTGAGCTAATTTGAAGGGGGACAGCAAGTATCAACTATCCTGACAAAAGCAGTCTTCGCCTGCGCAAAGCTCTGGTGATGACGCCGTCTTGGGCTCCACGGTGAACTCCGCCTCATAGTCCTCTTGGTCTTGGTCTCGTTGCACCGAAATGGCAACCTTTGCCTGATGCCTCGGTACTCCGCGGCTGCGCTTGCCCCCTTTGCACCAAAGAGGAAAGGAGGACGCTGCACGGCCTGGCACCCGCCTGGCGCCCTGAGTCGTCATGGCTTGCATCACGGGCACCTCGCGAGGTACCCCGCCTTGATCTCTCCGCCTCCTCGCGAGCCAGCCTGACGAGGCCATGCCTGAGGAAGCTCCATGTCGTCCACCCCGCGAGGCCTGGCCCCTCGCGAGGGTCTTGAGTCTTGTGTTGATTAAGATGGGCCGTGCTGGGCCCCCCTTTGAGCCATGCCGCAGGCCGCAGGCAGGCAAGTCTGGGGACCCCCATTCCCAGAACGCCGACACACACCAAGGAAAGTCCCATCCAGACATGGGACAAAGTCTTCAATCTTGTATCTTCATAGTCCAACAGTCTGGCAAAGGATATAGTCCGGCTGTCCGGAGCCCCCTAATCCAGGACTCCCTCAATCTCCATCTCCAAAGCACCGTGATGATCACCATCGTTGCCGGCTTGACACCTTGATCTCCATCGAAGAATCATTGTCGCCTCGCCAACTATTGCTTCTATGACTATCGCTACCGCTTAGTGATAAAGTAAAGCGATAACATGGCGATTGCATTTCACACAATAAAAGCGACAACCATATGGCTCCTGCCAGTTTCCAATAACTGTTACAAAACATGATCTTATCTTACAACAATTTATATATCATCATGTCTTGACCATATTACATCACAGCAAGCCCTGCAAAAACAAGTTAGACGTCCTCTACTTTGCTGTTGCAAGTTTTACGTGGCTGCTACGGGCTTCTAGCAAGAACCGTTCTTTCCTATGCATCAAAACCGCCACGAGTTTTCGTCAAGTGTGCTATTTTAACCTTTAACAAGGACCGGGCGTAGTCACACTTGATTCAACTAAAGTTGTAGAAACAAACACCCACTAGCCACTTGTGTGCGAAGCATGGCAATAGAACGAGTCTCATGAACGCGGTCATGTAATGTCGGTCCGGGCCGCTTCATCCAACAGTACCGCCGAATCAAAGTATGACATGCTGGTAAGCAGTATGACCATTATCGCCCACAACTCTTTGTGTTCTACTCATGCATATAACATCTATGCATAGACCTGGCTCTGATGCCACTGTTGGGGAACGCGGTATTTCAAAATTTTCCTACGATCACGCAAGATCTATCAAGGAGATGCATAGAAACAATAGAGAAGAGTGTGTCTATGTGCCCTCGTAGACCGAAAGCGGAAGCTTTTGGTAATGCGGTTGATGTAGTTGAACGTCTTCGCGATCCAACCGATCAAGTACCAAACACACGGCACCTCTGCGATCTGCATATGTTCAGCTCGGTGACGTCCCTCGAACTCTTGATCCAGTTGAGACCGAGGGAGAGTTTCTTCAGCACGACGGTGATACGTCTCCAACGTATCTATAATTTTTGATTGCTCCATGCTATATCATCTACTGTTTTGGGTAATATTGGGCTTTATTATCCAATTTTATATTACTTTTGGGACTAACCTATTAACTGGAGGCCCAGCCCAGATTTCCTGTTTTATGCCTATTTCAGTGTTTTGAAGAAAAGGAATATCAGACAGAGTCGAAACAGAACGAAATCAACTAGAGAAGTTATTTTTGGAAGGAAACACACCTAATGGACTTGGACCCCACGTCAAGGAAGAAACGAGGTGCTCCCGAGGGTGGGGGCGCCCCCCCTAGGGCGCGCCCCCAGTCTCGTGGGACCCTCTTGACTCCCCTGAGGTACCTCCTGCACCCATATATACCTACGTGACCTAAAACTTCCAGAACGGACAATAGATCGGGAGATCCGCCGCCAGGAGCCTCCGTAGCCACCGAAAGCCAATCTAGACCCGTTCCGGCACCCTGTCGGAGGGGGCAATCCTTCTCCGGTGGCCATCTTCATCATCCCGGTGCTCTCCCTGACGAGGAGGGAGTAGTTCTCCCTCAGGGCTGAGGGTATGTACTAGTAGCTATGTGTTTGATCTCTCTCTCTCTCGTGTTCTTGATTTGGCACGATCTTGATGTATCGCGAGCTTTGCTATTATAGTTGGATCCTATCTTTCTCCTCCCCCTCTTCTCTCTTGTAACGAATTGAGTTTCCCCTTTGAAGTAATCTTATCAGATTGAGTCGATAAAGATTTGAGAACACTTGATGTATGTCTTGCCGTGGATATCTGTGGTGACAATGGGACATCACGTGATTCACTTGATGTATGTTTTGGTGACCAACTTGCGGGTTCCACCCATGAACCTATGCATAGGGGTTGGCACACGTTTTCGTCGTGATTCTGCAGTAGAACTTTGGGGCACTCTTTGAGGTCCTTTGTGTTGGTTGAATAGATGAATCTGGGATTGTGTGATGCATATCGTATAATCATACCCACGGATACTTGAGGTGACATTGGAGTATCTAGGTGACATTAGGGTTTTGGTTGATTTGTATCTTAAGGTGTTATTCTAGTACGAACTCTAGGGCTGTTTGTGGCACTTATAGGAATAGCCCAATGGATTGATTGGAAAGAATAACTTTGAGGTGATTTTGTACCCTACCATAATCTCTTCGTTCGTTCTCCGCTATTAGTGACTTTGGAGTGACTCTTTGTTGCATGTTGAGGGATAGTTATGTGATCCAATTATGTTATTATTGTTGAGGGAACTTACACTAGCGAAAGTATGAACCCTAGGCCTTGTTTACCATCATTGCAATACCGTTTACCCTCACTTTTATCACTTGCTACCTTGCTGTTTTTATTATTTCAGATTACAAAAACTATTATCTACTATCCATATTGCACTTGTATCACCATCTCTTCGCCAACTAGTGCACCTATACAATTTACCATTGTATTGGGTGTGTTGGGGACACAAGAGACTCTTTGTTATTTGGTTGCAGGGTTGCTTGAGAGACACCATCTTCATCCTACGCCTCCTACGGATTGATAAACCTTAGGTCATCCACTTGAGGGAAATTTGCTACTGTCCTACAACCCTCTGCACTTGGAGGCCCAACAACGTCTATAAGAAGAAGGTTGTGTAGTAGACATCAGACGGCGTGGTGACGGTGATGATGAAGTTACCGACGCATATCTTCGCCTAAGCATTACAACATATGACCGAGGTGTAAAACCATGGAGGGGGCACCGCACACGGCTAAAGATCAACCTTCTCGGCGTTCTGGGAATGGGGGTCCCCAGACTTGCCTGCGTGCGCCCACAGCGTGGCTCCACCAGTGGCCTATACGACCCATCTTCACCAACAAACACTCAAGACCCTTGCGAGGGGCCAAGCCTCATGAGGCGAACGACGCAAGACCTCCTCAGGGGTGGCCTCACCAGGCTGGCCTGCGAGGGGCGGAGATCAAGGCACGGGATAGCTCACGAGGTTTCTGTGACACAAGCCATGACGACTGGAGCCAGGTGGGCGCCAGCGCGCGCAGTGTCCTCGTTTCCTCTTTGGTGCTAAAGAGGCTAGCGCAGGCGAGGAGTCCTGAGGCATCAGGCAAAGGTTTCCATACTGGTGTAACAAGACCAAGACCAGCAGCACAGCAAGACAGAGATCACCGTGGAGCCCAAGGCAGCGCCACCACCAGAGCCTTTGGCAGGGGAAGACCACCTTTTGTCAGGATAGCTTGTACTAGTTGTCCCCCTTCAAACTGGCAGTTGTGGGATCCCTTCCCGCTCATTATTTGGGAAGTGGACCAGGGCCCCTAAAAATAGGATTAGCCACCACCGTAGAAGGGAAGAGAGGATCTGGATCATAGCCACTCCATCCTTAGCCCCAGACAAGTTTGCCAAGCACAAGAACACCTCTCCTCAGGAGGTTGTACTTCCCTTGTAACTGTTCATCCTCAGCCCAAGAGGCAATCCACCACAGCACACTTGAGTAGGGTATTACACCACAATGGTGGCCCGAACCAGTATAAATCTTGTGTCTCTCATTCTTTGAGTTCGTCGAGCTAGGCCGTAAGATCCTACAAAGCGTGCGAGCTAGAGAGGGGGAGAGATCTTCGCGTGCACCCCAGTGTTCGGACCTCAAGGGTTTGCCGGAACCCGAAATCTGACATTTGGCGCGCCAGGTAGGGGTGAACCGGAGTCTCTCTTCGCCAGTGAATCCACAGAAGCTCCGCAGTTCTGATGTCCGGTGACTCGAGGACCAACGCCAACCGGTGGGCAGATTTGCCGGCCCGGGCAGCGCCACCCGCCTAAGAAGACCTTAGCTCTGCTGTCGGATTTCAGGTTCCGGCAGACCCTTAAGGTTTGAACACTGGGGTGCGCGCGGAGATTACGTCTTCTACCTCTCCGTCTCGCAAAGATCTAGACTACTGAAAGAACTGCACAAGAGACACAAGGTTTATACTGGTTCGGGCCACCGTTGTGGTGTAATACCCTACTCCAGTGTGTGGTGGGTGGATTGCCTCTTGGGGCTGATGATGATGAACGATACAAGGAAGAACAGCCTCGCGAGGGTCTGTTCTTGACTGAGGCGATGAACTGATGGGAGGAGTTCAACCACCTTTCTCTTTCTCTCTCTCTCTCTAGCTGTCTTACTCTTACTCGCCGACGCCTTGCTATGTGGGTGGCTGGTCCTATTTATAGAGGCCCTGGTCCTCTTCCCAAATATCGAGCGGGAAGGGAGCCAAAAATGGCAGGCTAATTTGAAGGGGGGCAGCAAGTATCAACTGTCCTGACAAAAGTAGTCTTCGCCTGCGCAAAGCTATGGTGATGACGTCGTCTTGGGCTCCACGGTGACCTCCGTCTCGTAGTCCTCCTGGTCTTGGTCTCGTTGCACCGAAATGGCAACCTTTGCCTGATGCCTCGGTACTCCGCGGCTGCGCTTGCCCCCTTTGCACCAAAGAGGAAAGGAGGACGCTGCGCGGGCTGGCACCCGCCTGGCGCCCTCAGTCGCCATGGCTTGCGTCACGGGAACCTCGCGAGGTACCCCGCCTTGATATCTCCGCCTCCTCACGAGCCAGCCTGACGAGGCCGTGCCTGAGGAAGGTCCGTGTCGTCCGCCCCGCGAGGCTTAGCCCCTCGCGAGGGTCTTGAGTCTTGTGTTGATGAAGATGGGCCGTGCTGGGCCCCCTTGAGCCACGCCGCAGGCCGCAGGCAGGTAAGTCTGGGGACCCCCGTTCCTAGAACGCCGACAGTAGCCTCCGGGCCCAAGGCGTGCCCGGACTTGGCCGTGTCGAGAGGCCAAAGGGCAAGGGCGAAGCGCCGCAGGCCCTAACAGCCTGCGGCCTTGGGCGCCGCGTGGCGGTTGATGGGACGTCGGCGTCTCCACTTCCCCATGATGCCTCGGTGATCGCACGAGTTGGACAAGTCCCTACATGCAAATCATGTCATGATTACCTGTGATCATGGAGGCTGGCGGTTGGCCTTCGCCGGTTATAAGTATAGAACTGTCGTGGTATTTCTCACGGGGTGCTTGCGAGTCGACAGATGCCACAAGGGCTTAGTGTGTGGGTAGGACTGCTGCTGATAGGACCGGGAGCGGGTATGCGAGTAGCACGCGGTGGTTTACCCAGGTTCGGGGCTCTCCGGAGAGATAACACCCCTACTCCTGCATGTCTGAGTGTATACATCTGAAGTGTACATCGGGCAGTAAAAAGCGCTCCTGGAGCTGTATCTGGGATCGGTGCCGTAGGCATCTGATCTGATAAATGCTTATACCAGGCGTCTAGTGGCCGGCCATGCTAATGGTCGTATATGTGGGCTTATGTGATGGATGGATGGATGGGCAACTAGCTAGCTTGCTAGTGTGCTTGCGTGAGTGTGTGAGAGTGAGTCCATCATCCTGGATGGATGGATGTGTGGTGGTATATATAGTATGGGCTAGCTTACCATGTAAGCTAAGTGGGTGGTGGCGTTGGATGTAAGCTACCTTGGGTAGCTTACATGCCAAGCCAAGTAGGCATGGCTAGTGGCATGGCACATGCCATGCTTGTCCCCTGGGATACTTTATAAATCAGTACCCAGGGGACATGGTACACTGTAGATGACGGCACCGCAGTACGGTTGTCTCGTCGATGTCGGGTCGGGCAGTAGTTGGCAGCCGACTGGTTGGCGTAGTCGGCGGCCGGCAGTCGGTAGCCGGCCGGGTGGCGTAGTCGGCGGCCGGCAGTCGGACTGAGGGGCTTTGCTAGCCCCGATGTCTTGAAATATCATCTCGTCGTCTTCGGGGTATCCGTGTCCCATTACACCGACAAGAACTGCGCGTGCCCTTACAGTCCATCCCTCCTTGCTTCTCCTCCTTCCCGATCCTTGCTCCGTCTTGCCGCGATGGCTCCGATCCGCCGGTTCTCTGCAGCGGAGAAGCGAAAGGCCCCTCGAGAGGGACCAGACCCGCTCCCACTGAAGAAACGGCTCGCCCTTTGCAGCCGGGATGAGGAGGACCGTCAGGTGGTGTCGAGGCCTTGGTGCGAGCGGGCTCCGCCGGGGTTCCCGCTTCCCTTGTATTCCCACGTCGAGGGCCTCGAAGGGGTCGATGCCGATCCCCACGGTTAGCGCCGTCGTCGGCGCCGACGGGTCACGAAGGTGTGGGTTGTTCCTCCTGGGGTCCATGCCGAGGGCTCGTCCCAACAGTTCGTGCTCCACGTCGCCATTCCTCTCCAGTCTTGGATCCGTCTGCCTCCCTTCTTCGCCTCCATCATCCCATAGGGGGAGCCCCTAGAGCTTTGGCTGCAGCACCCTCGCGACCAAGGCAGAGGTCGCGGTTATTGCCCCGGGCGAGGTCTACGTGACTCGTGGCTGGAGAGAGATCGCCCGGGTTTGCAGGGTAAGGGGCGTCTTCGCGGTCCACTTGGAGTATGATGGCGCTTCGGTGATGTTCTTCAAGGTCTTCGACGCGAACGAGCGCCGGCTGGAGTGTTGCACCAGGAGAGGTGGCCAGGGCCTCGCCATGGTGAGGGCTACGCCCATCGACCGCTCCCCTGGCGGCTCTCCAGGCGACGGAGGCACCGGAGGATCCAGCGACTCCGGTGAGATCTTCGCGACTCCGGAGACGAGTGACGACATCTACGAGCCCCCGAGCCGGCGCCGCTCCTAGAGCAGGGCGGGCTCGTCTGGCCGTCGCCGACTCCGATCTGGATGGGGTTGGCACCGGCGCTCGACGGCCCACTGTTGATGATGGCATCTCTTGCAGGAGCGCGTGTAGTTAGCATCCCTTAGGGTCCGTTCCCTGCGAGGAATCAAAATGCGCCCCATGGGGGCCTGTAAGGTGCATGTAGTCCTGTTTGTTACATAACCCTTGCTGTAGAGCTGTGCGAGTTGCTGATTCCATCTTAGCTCAGTTCCCCTTTCGAACCTCGCGAGGGCTTGGTGCTCTGCACCGCAGGTCCCAGTCCCAAGGCGGCGTCAGCCGTCACTGGTATGCCAGGTCGTGATGCCGTGGTCAAGGCCAGGAGGTGAGCGACCCGGGGTCCGGTAAGAGCCCCTGAGTCGCGATGCTCAGGAGGTCCCCTTTGGCACCCAAGCAGCCGTCGCTCGGTGAGAAAGGAGAGCGGCGTCGCTGACACGGGATTGCATTAGGTGCGGGGGCAGTGCTACGATAGCCGGTGCTTTCGGGCGGTGACTTATCTCGAGAGTCAGAGATTATTCCTGGTGTGTCATCGGGTCCGCGCGTCGGCAGGAGCAGAATCGCTCGGCGAGGTCCTCGCGTGCCCCTTCTCCCCCGCCTTTGCTCCCCTTTCTGCTCTACGTCCTCGGGTCCTGGCCCTCGAGCTAGTCTCAGCCATCACTGGTATGCCACGTCGCGATGCCGTGGTCAAGGCCAGAGGGTGAGGGCTGGAGAGCCAGTAGGAGCCCTGAGTCGTGATGCTCAGGCACCCCCCCTTTAACGTGCAAGCGGTTCACGCGGACGAGAGTGAAAGGAATGCCGCGAGGGCCTTGCCTGGTGCAACTCCCTTAGGGGATCCTGTAAACTCATCATAGAAGGAAGAAAAGGTTGCCATGACAACTATCAGTCTGCCGTCAGATGCTTCCGAGGGGAGGTGAGGCACTGGAGGCTTGATGAGGTGGCGCCATGTGAGGCTGCCGCGGCCAGAGCTCAGCCATTCAAGTTTGTCGGTGTTGCAGGGACGGACCCATGCGCAAGCGTCGTGCCGTTGCGGGAGCAATTCCGTCAGTTGGCGTTAGTTGAGCAGGCAACTAGATCAAACACGTTAGCCGCGAAGGAGGGGATTCATTCAAACAGATGCTGGGAAGGTAGACATCGCTGGGTCGGGCCCGAGCGACTTGGGGATGATGCAGCCCGAGGGGCGCCCCCATCAAAGCAAGCTAACGACATGAAATAAAAGAGAACATACCGCAGGGATGGACCCACGCGCCCTGGGAACGATGCAGCCCTGGGAGGGCGCCCCCAACTGGAAATGAAACTTGTAAGATGTCACCTGAGGGTGTCGAGGGCGAAGGGGTGTTGGTGCAGCAGACTCGGTGGGCCGCGGAAGTCGATCCTCACAAGCCCCCAGGCCCAGGGGCCTCGGGAGGCTCCGGAGGCACTGGTAGATCTTCGCGAATCATCTCCATCTCCGCCAAGGCTGCGGAACGCCTGTCTTCTTGAGCCTCCATGATGCCCCTCATGAGGCGCTGGCACGTAGCAACCGTGCTCGGCAAGCCGTAAGGCATGTGAACGTAGCTGTGGGGCGGACCCCTGCAGCGCCCCACTCGTGAGGGCCAGAGGCGCTCCATCGTAGCGACTTGGTTGAGCCCTGGTACGTCGATGCAGATGCGCAGCCCACCATCCTCGCCTGGATGGGGAGCCACAGCCGGTAGACGGCGGCAACCTCTAATGATTCTTGATTCCTGCAGTTCTTGAATGGCCTTGTCGACAAACTCCTGCGGGTCCGACCTTCCTTGCCTTGCTCCTTCTTGAGGGAAACGTGCTTCGAAACGCGCCTCCATGTGGTGCCCAAGCGCCTCCCTCGTGACCCTGGCCAGGTCGGTGGCCCTCCAGGGGAGAGCCCCCAAGCCCTGCCTGAGGAGGGCGCCGGGCGCGCTTTCCTATGCGATGGAAGGAGGTTCCCCCTAGGCAGGTGCGGGCCCTGAGGGGCCCGGCTCCCGAGGGGCCGGTCCGGACGATGTCTTCTTCTTCTTGGGGGTGATCTCGAGAAGCCTCCTACTTCCACGATCCGGGTCTTCCAGTGACGCAGCCTGAAAGGCTCGCTCCAGGGAACACACTGCATCCTTCTCTTCACAGGGCACCGTGATGACTCCGCCACTTCCTGGCATCTTGAGGACATTGTAGCCATGGTGAGTCACGGCCACGAACTTGGCCAGCACTGAGTACCCGAGGATGGCTTTGTACGGCAGGCGGATGTGGGCGACGTCGAAGTCGATGAGCTCGCTGCGGTAGTTGTCGCGTGCCCCGAAGGTGACAGGGAGGCGGACCTGCCCAATCGGGACCGTGGAGCCGTCGGTGACTCTGGAGAAGGGCTTGGTTGGCTGAAGCTAGTCGTAGGGCACTTGGAGATTGTTGAACGTGTCCACGGACAGGACGTTGAGCCCTGCCCCACCATCGATGAGGGTCCTGGTGACCAGTACATTGCTGATGACTGGGGAGCAAAGCATCGGGAGGACTCCGGCTGTGGCCGCACACTTGAGTTGATCCGCTGAGCTGAATGTGATGGCGCATGCCGACCACCTGAGAGGGCGCGTTGCTTCAAGCCTGGGGAGAACTACATTCACCTCGCGGGCAAACTGCTTGAAGATGCGTTGGGAGGCTGGGGCTTGAGCTCCGCCCAGGATGCAGGCGATTGCACGTGGCTCCTAGAAGCCCCCAGCCCCTTCGTATTGATGGCGGTCCTCGTTCCTCCTTGGCTGAGGCGGCAGTGGAGGTAGGCCTGCGTTGCCCTATGGGCGATCCTCACGAAGCTGATCCCTCCAGTCCCCCTCGCGAGGCAGGTCTCGCCAGCGATCCTCGCGAGGTTGATCGCGCCACCCTTGGCGCGGGCTGCGGTCTTCCCAGCGTCCTGCGTTTCTTCCTCCTCCTCGGCCGTAGCCCCGATCAGCGTGGTCGGGACGACGGCCGATCCTTCCTTCTCGCACGGCGCGGAGTTCTTGGCATTCGTTGGTGTTGTGGGTGTGGAGGTCGTGGTACACACAGTACTGGCTGCCCCTGGAGGACTCAGGCAGATCTTTGCCCTGCTTGGTGTCTGGTTCTGACGCGAGCACGACAGCCCCTTGCGCTTCACGTCCTTGGCCTTGGGAGTCTTCTCCTCTGGGTCTGCGCCAGGCAGCTCGAGGAGGGAGAGGCGTCCCTCCTCAGCCCTGGCGCACTTGGTCACCAAGTTGAACAGCTCCAGGGAGGTGCACAGGTCTTCATGCATCGCCAGCTCCTCCTTCATCTTGACATTGCGCACACCATCGGAGAAGCCCGAGATGATGGCCTCCTCGGAAACCTTGGGGATCTTGAGGTGCGCGTGGTTGAAGCGCTGGATGTACTTTTGCAGGGTCTCTCCAGGTTGTTGCTTGATGCGGCGCATGTCGCTCATGGCGGGTGGCCGGTCGCGAGTACCTTGGAAGTTAGCGATGAAGCAGGTGCGCATCTGGTCCCAGGAAGAGACCGTGCCTGGAGCCAGATTCAGCAGCAAGGTGCGAGCTCCTTGCTTGAGCGCCATGGGGAACCAGTTCGCCATGACCTTTTCATCCCTGCAGGCAGCTTCGATGCCCAGCTCATAGAGCTGGAGGAACTCTGCAGGGTCAGTCGTGCCATCGTAACGAGGAGGCAGGTCTGGCTTGAACTTGACGGGCCACGCGACGCTACGCAGCTCGGTGGTGTACGCACGGCAGCCTGCGGTGGCCACGAAAGGCTTCGGCTGGTGGAGAGCTTGGTCTTGAGGGTCCCCACGCGCTGCAGCTAGGAGCAGTGCGGGGTCTTGGCATGCCGGGGCAGGGAGCGCCCGGGCAGCTCCTTGCGGGCGAGGGACTTCTTGGCAGCTCCGTTCTTGTTGCGCTGGCACCTGATGGAGCGGGTTCCACCCAAGGGCCACACGCCTTGGAGCCATGGCGTCTTCTTGAAGAGGAGGCGGCTGGTACGCCTCCGGAGCTTCGTTGCCCGCGCGGGGCGGGGTGTGGCGCAGAGGAACGGACGGCGCGGGAGAGCCCCCTGCGGCGCGGACAAGCTCGGCGACGCGGTCGAGCCACTCTTCGTAGACGTCGTCGATGGGACGGTAGCGCAGGAGCTCGTTTGCCGCGAGGAGCGCAGCTCGAGCCTCCAAGGGGGCGCGAAGCGTGCGGGACGAAGAACCAGCTGGTGCGAGCGATGGAGTAGCGGTGCGGCCGTCTTGCCGCATGGATGGATGCGGAGACGACGCTTGCTGCTCGGCCCCCGCTGGGCCGGTGGCGGCATCGATGGCGGGTGACGGGGAACGACGAGGATGTCCGCCGACGGGCGCCGTCTGGGCGACGCGGGAAACGATGGCGGCCCGGCGCTCGGCGTGGGCCCGACGAGCGTCGGACATGGATGCGACGGTTGGAGGAGAACGGGGCGGTGGAAGACGAATTCCGGCGCACCCCTACCTGGCGCGCCAAATGTCTGATTTCGGGTTCCGGCAGACCCTTATGGTTCGAACACTGGGGTGCGCACAGAGATTACGTCTTCTACCTCTCCGTGTCACAAAGATCTAGACTACTGAAGGAACTGCACAAGAGACACAAGGTTTATACTGGTTCGGGCCACCGTTGTGGTGTAATACCCCACTCCAGTGTGTGGTGGGTGGATTGCCTCTTGGGGCTGATGATGATGAACGATACAAGGAAGAACAGCCTCACGAGGGTCTGTTCTTGGCTGGGGCGATGAACTGCTGGGAGGAGTTCAGCCACCTTTCTCTTTCTCTCTCTCTCTCTCTCTCTCTCTCTCTCCAGCTACCTTACACTTACTCGCCGGCCCCTTGCTATGTGGGTGGCTGGTCCTATTTATAGAGGCCCTAGCCCTCTTCCCAAATATCGAGCGGGAAGGGAGCCAACAATGGCGGGCTAATTTGAAGGGGGACAGCAAGTATCAACTATTCTGACAAAAGCAGTCTTCGCCTGCGCAAAGCTCTGGTGATGACGTCGTCTTGGGCTCCACGGTGACCCCCGTCTCGTAGTCCTCCTGGTCTTGGTCTCATTGCACCGAAATGGCAACCTTTGCCTGATGCCTCGGTACTCCACGGCTGCGCTTGCCCCCATTGCACCAAAGAGGAAAGGAGGACGCTGCGCGGGCTGGCACCCGTTTGGCGCTGTGAGTCGTCATGGCTTGCGTCACGGGAACCTCGCGAGGTACCCGGCCTTGATCTCTCCGCCTCCTCGTGAGCCAGCCTGACGAGGCCGTGCCTGAGGAAGGTCCTTGTCATCCGCCCCGCGAGGCTTGGCCCCTCGCGAGGGTCTTGAGTCTTGTGTTGATGAAGATGGGCCGTGCTGGGCCCCCTTTGAGCCACGCCGCAGGCCGCAGGCAGGCAAGTCTGGGGACCCCCGTTCCCAGAACGCCGATATCTGCACCCCAGGCGGCACGCGCACTGCCAAGCACCGTAGGGTGCGGGTGGAGCGGTCAAACGCCATCCACCCATAACCCACGGCAGGTGCGGGCACCTGCAAGGGCTTCAAGCCACACCGCGGCCACCGTGTCGTACACTCGACGTGAACAAGCAAACATGAGGGCCGTGCTCATGGTAACTCGCTTGTTGCTGCGATGCCAGTTGATGGAGATCGGCCGGGATGCACTGCTGGAGCGCGTCGCCGAGCTACTGGACGCCGCGGCCTCAGGAGCACCACCCTTCTGTTCCGTGCTCACGCCTCCGGCCGTGGACGGATCGCATGGCGGACCTCGCCGCGCCCGCACGCCGCCAGGAGTGCTAGGAGGTTTTGTCAACATCAGCCTGGCCGGCAGCTCCGGACACCCAATCGCACCTGCGCCACCTCCGATGAGCATGGGCTCGAGCGTTGCCACCCGCGGCCCCAGTGGTGTGCCAGCATACCACCCTCAGGATGGTGCGTTGGGTCGGGCAACGTGGAGCATGGGGCACTTCGGCGAAGTCTTCGGGGTGACGGCCTCGGAGGCCTACATGCCCCGCATGATGGACCAGGAGTATGCGCAGGAAGACGACCCTGACTCATTCCTCGAGCAGGGCTGGGAGGAGGAGGCGCTAGAAGGTGGGGTCTTCCAGGAGCCTCCCGGAAGCCTGGCCAACCAAGCCGACGACAATAGCTACAGGGTACCACTAATCTCTCATGAGCAAGCTTACGCTAACCATGGGTCGCAGGAGGATCGGGTCATGGCGGCGGACGGCGGCCCCAACTCGGCGGCCCCCCTTTCGCCAGGAGGAGCGCACTGGGGCCTGCCGGGGAGGAGCCGGGAGCAAGGCCCCTCCCCGCATTGCGTGGAGAAAGGCATCCCCCAGAGGTAGGACCTCTGCGGGGGAGGTGCCGGCGAGCCTTCCCCCGGCAGAGGACCCGTGGTCACCGAGGGTGCCGCTGGCGTCCCCTTTGCCCCTGGTGTCATCCTGGTTTCCGGTCACCCCCAGTGGTGGTCGAGGGTGGCGCAAGGCGGGGCCCTCATTTGGCGATATGAAGTAAGGCTCATGCCTGTGAAGATCTCTGCTCGTGACACTCTCACGTAATAATGAGTGGGGCTGTACACGCCCCGGAGCCTCAGGAGTGCCGCCCTCGGGCCTCGGGGGCTCCCTCCCATGCCTAGTGGCAGCACTTAGCTCCGCGCTGGTGAGAAGACAAGAAGACTAGACTAGGTGCCGGACGCGGCCATTCACTTTTCAATCTATCTGTTGTAGCCCTATTTTTTGTCTTTGGATTTAAGTTGAAGCTAAATTTTCATTAGTGTACGCGGGGGGTGCCATTTCTCGTACGAGCAATTTCTTGCAATTTGATTCCTTGCCTTGGTTCGGGGTTCACCCCTGCTGCCTCCCCCCTCGCGAGCCCCTCACGAGCGGGGGCTGGGCACGGCATGCACGCTCTACGCACGTATCCTTCCATAACAAGCGCTAGCTTCTCGCGAGGCCCTCTCGGGTGGATCGGCAGGCTCCTCAGGAACTCAAGATCTCACGAGCAATTCTGGAACTGGCTCGGACTAAGGTAAACTGCAGCGGTAAGTTCGCGGCGGGACTCGCGGACTCATGAAGACACACCCTAAGCTTAGCCTAAACAATAAAAAAGCAATAATATGTTTACATGAGGGGCTCCCCCTCCCAAAATGCTCTTACAACCTTCAGGGCCGTGCCCGAGCTTTCACATGCAGGGTCAACAACAAGGAAGCACGGGCTCAATCGTACATATCGCTCACCACGTCCTCCGCGTCACCCTCAGACACATCGCTGGTGTCGTTGTCACCATCGCTGGCACCTCCATCATCGTCACCGGCATCATCGCCGTTGCCGGCGCCGCCCACACCATCATCCAGCACGTCGCCTTCATCTACAGCGACCACCACCGCGTCATCCTCGGAGGTGAATGCCCTGACTAGACCATCCACATTGTCTTCTACCCAGCGTGCCAGGTCGCCCCGGATGGCCTCGGGCATGGGGGCAATGGCGGCATCGAAATCGAAGTTGGGGTAGGTGTTCTGGAGATGGCTGAAGACACGGGAGAATGCGCGCCTGAGCAGGTCACGGCTCCTGTCTTCAACAAGCACGCGAGCCCTCTTGGATCGATTCTCCAGGCATGTCACCACGTCGGTGAAGAAATGGGGGTGATTGGCATAGTCATTCGGGTGGGGATGAGGGGCATCTTCATCACAAATGATGCCCAGCGCCGCGTTGGCTCTGATCCGGAGGCCTTGCAGCATGGGGGCGTGCTCGCGCTCCAGCATCCACCGCCGGAGCGCCTCCTCCCTGCTCTGCTGCACGGAGGACTCGGCACTGGCGACTCGCTGCTGAAGAGAGGACAGCTCGGCATGGGCAGAAGCTAGCTTTTCTTGTACCGAGGACAGGGCGGCTGCGGTGGCCTTCTCGCGGAGTTCCGCCTCACCCAACCCCGACCTGAGGGCAGTGGTCCTGCCCACGGCTTCGGCTTCCACGAGCTCCAGCTTCAGGTCATGCCTGCCCTCAAGATCCGCGCGCGCCTTGGCCACCCGGCGGTCGACCTCCTCCAGACCCCTGGCCCCGCGCGCACCAACAGCATCCTCCGCTCGGGCGACTTGGCGCTCCCTCGTCTCCAGCCGCTCAATCTCAACGCTACGCTCCGAGGCTTCCAGCGGCAGCGCTTCCTCCCGTCTCAGGATCTCTTCCTCTTCGGCAGGCGTCCCCCACATCGACGCTAGGGCGGCCCTGCGCGCCTCCACTTGCTGCTCCAAGGAAGCGCTCCAGGCCTAGAGCTCCCACGCGTGCTTTTCTGCGATCTCCCGACGACGATCGGCTTCCCGGGCTTCTTCCAAGGCTCGGGTGTAGGCTTCTTGTGAGGCTGCAAGAGACGCCTCACCCTTCGCATTGTCAAGTTCACGCTAACGCCGCCCGAGGTTGATGGCCACCTTCAGTTTGTGCCACTCCTCCGTCAGCCGAAGACCCTCGGCCTCAAGGCGCGTGTCCACAACCGCGAGTTCTCCGCCAAGCCGGCTCATCGCGCCCATCGCCTCCTGAACACGCGGTCGATTCCTTCCTCCATAGCAGCGGTCGCTGAAGGGGCCTAAAGCGGCTCGCTCCCTCCCACCAGGGGGATGGGGGCTGGTACTTCCCCGATCGTCATCTAGGCCACGGTGGGGGCCTGGACGGAGGAGGATCCGACACTCGAGGTAGAAGCCAAGATCTGAGCCATCCAGCAGCCGTCCACAACCAAAGGAGGAGCCCTTGGCAAGCTCGTCACACCCCCGACGAGGCCATGAAAAAGAGATGGCAGGAGCATGGGTTCGAGGCACTAGGCCGGCGTATCTGCCTCCCCAGCTGACCTCGCCTCAGGGGCAGCATGATGGCTTGGGGCGCACAAGGACAACGAAAGACTCGATACGGGACGAGGTTGCTTCGCCAGGGGCTTCACAGCCTTAGTAGAGGGGATCCTGCAGAGCTGCCGTCAGGAACGGAAGCAGCACTCGAGGGATCACAAAGATAAGGTACTTACTCATCTATGGCGATGTACCTCTATTTCTACGGCCGGAAGGTCCAACTGCTGCGGCTTGGGGACCCTTTCCTCTTGCGGAGCGCATCGAAGTCTACACGGAGCCGGCCAAAGCGTTGGACGTGGCGGTCAGCGCAGGGCATGGTTGGTGGAGCACCCGCGGTGGTGACCCCAGGAGCACCAAGCCGGAGAGATCCATCAAGTTCCGCCCCGCGACGCCCCCAGGGGCCTCAGGAGCTTCGGCCTCGGAAGAAGGGGGTCGCGTCGCCCCCTCAGCTGCCGCCTCAGCATGGGAGGTGCGGGCTCCCGAAGATGGCGCCTCAGGAACTGCGGGCGACTTTGATGCCTCGGCACCCGCGCCCCCGGCCTCCATTGGTGCTTGCACCCCCCCCCCCCCCCCCCCCCCCGCGCGCGCGTCCGCTCTCGGGGCGAGTTCGACACCAGTGACAAGAAGGGGGACCACGGTGACAGGGTTCTCACGAGGCCCCTTAAAGCCAACTGGACGCATCCTCCATTCATCAAAGGGGGGTATCTGCCCCGCGAACTCCACCGTATTGGAGTGGTAGTACAAGAGACAGCCCTCCAGTGGAATATCGGCTGGCAAGGGATTGCCCGCCAGGATCTCGAGCACCATCCTCCATGCCTCGAGCGGAAGCCCTGCGTCCTGAAGCCTCATGCGGTCCAGGCCGGCAGACAGGGTCCACATCGGCTTAGAATGGTGCTAGAGGGGGGCGATGCGGCCTCGGAGGAACTCCTTCATCACCATGGGGGCAGTCAAGCCAAGGCCCTTCAGCTTTGTCAACCGGAGCCAGACGAAGGCGAGGAGGGGGCTCACGAGTTTCTTGTGGCCCCAGCCGGAGCTCGGGATGGCGGGTGTCAACGTAGGCAAGAGCTGAGGGTTGAGCACTCCAACATCCACGTACACACACCGCGCCCGGAAGCCGCTCGAGGATGGCGGGAGGTCAAAGTCAATCCCTGAGCCGGCCGGCGCCGCTGAGGAAGTCCTGGATTAGGGGGTCCTCGCACAGCCCGACTATATACTTTGGCCGGACTGTAGGACTATGAGGATACAAGACTGAAGACTTCGTCCCGTGTCCGGGTGGGACTCTCCTTTGCATGGAAGGAAAGCTTCTCCTCCCTTGTAACCGACTCTATGTAACCCTAGCCCCCTCCGGTGTCTATATAAACCGGAGGGTTTAGTCCATAGGACAACAACAATAAGAATCATAGGCTCGCTTCTAGGGTTTAGCCTCTACGATCTCATGGTAGATCAACTTTTTTAATACTCATATCATCAAGATCAATCAAGCAGGAAGTAGGGTATTACCTCCATCGAGAGGGCCCGAACCTGGGTAAACATTGTGTCCCCCGCCTCCTGTTACCATCCGCCTTAGACGCATAGTTCGGGACCCCCTACCCGAGATCTGCCGGTTTTGACACCGACATTGGTGCTTTCATTGAGAGTTCCACTTTGTCGTCACCATAAGGCTTGATGGCTCCATCGATCATCGGCAACGATGCGACCCAATGTGAGGTTTTTCTTCCCGGACAGATCTTCGTATTCGGTGGCTTCGCATTGCGGGCCAACTCACTTGGCCATCTGGATCAGATCGAGAGCTATGCCCCTGGCCATCAGGTCAGGTTTGGAAACTTAAACTATACTACCGACATCCGCGGAGACTTGATCTTCGACGGATTCGAGCCCGTGTCAGGTGCGCCGCACAGTCACGACGAGCATGACTTAGCTTTGCCGCCAGACAATGTTCGAGAGACCACACCTATGGTAACTCTGGCCTTGATCCGGAGCAGATCACGCCATCCAAGGACGGGTGGATGGACCCCGCCACGGAGGCCGCACACTCAACGGCGATTGAGCTGAATACTGACTTCACCTCCTACGAGACCTGTGTTGCCGGATCCTTGGATTCGTCCCCGGCCACGGGCCCCGAACCGCCTGCATCCGTGCCTATAGAATTTGACTGGGCGTCGATCATGGAGTTTTCCTCCGCATATATCTTTCAAAACTCGCCCTTGGGCGATGTGCTAAATTCATTAAGGTCTCTCTCCTAGTCAGGAGGCCCTTGGCCGAACTATATCCGGCTGGAGTGGGAAGCGGACGACGAAGAAATTCGTTCCCCACCCACCACCCACTTAATAGCCACTGTCGACAACTCAACCGACATGCTTGATTTCGACTCCGAAGACATCGACGGTATAGACGACGACGCAGGAAAGGAACAGGAACCACCGCCCACAGGGCGCTGGACAGCCACTTCATCACACGATATATACATGGTGGATACACCCAAAGAAAACAATGACGAAGAACGCAAGGATGCAGCGAAGGATAATCCCCTCGAGAAACAACCAAAGCAACAACATAGGCACCGCTCCAAATCCCGCCTCAGCAAAAACAGCAATAACAACGCAAGAAAAAATAATACCCCGATCGACTCCAAAGCAAACCACAACCACATGGACCCAGCGACAAAGCAGGATGAACCAGTGGATGGCGAACATAGTACGGAGCCGCTGTCCCATCACGGCGACACCGAGGGTAAAGCTCATCAACCTATCTCCGGAGAGGAGAATAGTCCGGACGACGATGCACACATCATCCCGGAAAGGCACTTGGAGCAAGACGACCTCCACAGAAGGCTTATTGCCAACGCGAGGAGTCTGAAGAAGCAGAAGCAAAGGCTTAAGGCCGTGCCAAATACACTCAACAATAGATGGAACCAAGTGCTCGACACTGAAGAACAGTACGGTGGCAGCCGCCACACAAAGAGCTATCCAAAGCGCAAGTTGCTGCCCGAATTCGATGACGAGGCCTTAGAGCCTATACAGCCGAAAAATAAAACGGTCGATCAGCCGGATCGACCACCCCGTAGCCAAGATAGGGCAGCTAACAATGTCGCACATAATTCAGCACACGATTTACGTGAGGACTTGCACCAAAAAGCCGGTATGACCAGGTCCATCTACGGATCTAGGAAGCGCGCTCCGACACAGAATCAAAACTGAACACTACAACCGTCAGAATGCCATGACACATCCAAATACAGGGGTGCCGCACACCCCCTATGCTTCGCCAATGAGGTTCTGGATCACGAATTTCCAGAAGGATTCAAACCCGTGAAAATAGAGGCATACGACGGAACGACAGACCCCGGGGTCTGGATTGAGGACTTTATCCTTCATATCCACATGGCTCATGGAGATGATCTCCACGCCGTCAAATACTTGCCCCTCAAGTTGAAAGGACCAGCTCGGCACTGGCTGAAGAGCCTCCCTGAAAACTCAATTGGAAGTTGGGAAGAGCTTGAAGATGCTTTTAGGGCTAATTTTCAAGGGACCTATGTCCGACCTCCGGATGTAGACGATTTAAGTCATATAATTCAATAGCCCAGAGAGTCAGCCTGAAAGCTTTGGAACAGATTCCTCACTAAGAAGAATCAAATTGTCGATTGCCCGAACGCCGAAGCCTTGGTGGCTTTCAAACACAGTGTCTGGGACAAATGGCTAACCAGACACCTCGGCCAGGAAAAACCGAGGACAATGGCAGCCCTAACAAGCCTTATGACCTGCTTTTGCGCAGGCGAAGATAGTTGGCTGGCCCGTAGCGGCGCCAGCAACCCAGACACATCCGAAGTCAGGGATGGCAATGGAAAACCATGACACAATAAAAGCAAGCGTCGAAACAATGAAGACAGCCCAGACAACACGGCGGTAAACGCCGGATTCAGGAGCTCTCGACCCGGTCAACGGAAAAAGGCATTTAAAGGCAGCAGACCCTGTTCAAGAATTCATCCGATTAACCAGTTAACTTGCCGATTAATCCCTACTCATAGGGTCACCGAGTAGCCGATAAACCGAAAAATCGTCTGATTAATTGATAAAATGGCCGATTAACTTGCCGATTAGCCGATTAATCCCCTACTCGCTAGCCAACCGAGCAGCTACCAGTTAACGATTTCCTCAACAATGGCAGCAGAGATGGACCATCCAGCCTAAACAAGATTCTAGAGAGATTATATCAGATTCATGGCACCTCCAACAAACCCGCAAATCACACCAACAGAGAATGCTGGGTCTTCAAGCAGGACGACAAGCTAAACACCAAACACAAGGGGAGGGAGACACCAAGCGAAGACGAGGATGAGCCTCGCCAGCCGAACACTAGGGGGACAGAAAAAATTCCCACGAGAGGTCAAAACAATGAACATTATTCACGTAACAAAGAGGAGGAGCAAATGTGCACTCCGAGATGTATGCGCCGTGGAGCCCTCTACCCCCAAGTTCAACCCTTGGTCGGCCTGCCTGATCACTTTTGATTGCGAGGATTACCCGACTAGTATCCGGCACGGAGGATCGGCTGCGTTGGTACTAGACCCAATAATTCACGGATACCATCTCACCCGAGTCCTTATGGACGGCGGCAGTAGTCTTAATCTGATATATCAGGACAGAGTCCGCAAAATGGGGATAGACCCGACAAGAATCAGCCAAAGCAATACTACCTTTAAAGGAGTAATACTAGGCCCAGAGGCCCGCTGCACGGGCTCTCTAGTACTAGAGGTTGTATTCGGTTCTCCCGACAACTTCCGAAGTGAAAAGTTAACCTTTGACATCGCTCCATTCCGAAGCGGTTATCAAGCACTACTCGGAAGAACGGCCTTCGCTCGTTTTAGTGCAATACCGCATCACGCTTATCTTAAGCTTAAGATGCCCGGTCCACGTGGCATCATCATAGTTAGCAGAAACACAAAGCGTTCCTTATGTGTGAAAGAATGTGTGGCGGCTTTAGCAGCCGAACACTAAATGGCCTCTCCAAACCAGAATAAATGATCGGTCGTCAAGATCGCGGACACGGCTAGACGTGTCCGGCGCACCACTAGCTGTACCAGCTCAGATAAACCTAAGACTGGGTCGATGGATAGACCCCCATAGGTGGTGCTAGGGGCTTCCCGCATGTAAAAAGGACTACGGTTCGGCTTGACCTTATTTAGACTGAATTTTAATGGTTTATTAAGAATAACCAATTTTCCGCACGAAAACTTTCACCTGGGCTTTTCTCTCTTAAAGATGCTCATCGTGCTACACCCTTCCAGGATACAGCACAACAGAGACACAGGCGCAGACATGCAACAGGGCCCCGTTCAAAGGTTTCTTTTTAGATGAAGACCCTATGTAAACCTTCTTTACTGCCTCTTGTTGCTTCACACCCTCCGGATACTTAACATGACCAAGAGGGATGCTGGCGTTATTGACATTTCTTCACGTCAAACTAATGCACGTACCTAGAAATTGAGGGCTTATTATCGAGGGTGTTACTCAGCCCAGGATACGTTGTAAAGACCGAATACCCTAGGCAGTGTTCGGTGTCGCGAGTTTGGCCTTATATGCATCGGCTACGAATCATGTCTTTGGTCAATAGTTGGGTTTGCCCGGCTCCCGTGTTTTGCTACCTTATGTTCCGCTCTATCGGCTAAGGTGGCACTGGGAGAACTACTGCGATTGTGCCCTAGTTCATCTGGACGAGCACCTCAGTAGAGAAAGCCGAAAACTGACTGTCATGATAAAGCGTGAGACTGGTCAACCACTCGAGGACTCGGCAAAATCTTCGCGATTCCTCCGCATTAACGAAGGCCTGGTTTCTCGGTCATGTATGTACGCGCACCGTATTTGGATAAGCGCGGAATTACCAGGGGCTATATAGTAGCCCCACTGTCAAACTCATATGGCTAAGTGAAAATGTTAAAGCAATATAGTATGATTGCCTTGTTCGCCGCGCTATCACCTCCTTAATGGACCAAGAGGTTGGATCAAGTGTGAATACGCGCTTTTCCAAACACCCCCGCATTATATGCATGGGGGCTGAAGCCGATGACTTCAAACTTTCAGGTTATATACATACATAAACGGCCGCACATGAGGTATCATAATACTTTCAGGCAAAAGTATAAACACAACCTTTATAATCCAAATAGCATTGTTTTTACAATTAGGATACATGTCACTCGAACATGATACTCTTCGAGCACCGACCCTCTATTAAATGAGCGCCTTCTAGGACTTCTTCAAAATAGTGCTCAGCCGAGACCTGGCCTATGGCCGGACCCCGGGTTACAATAGTGGTGGCATCCATCTCTGCCCAGTATGTCTTAACATGGGCAAGAGCCATCCGCGCACCCTCTATACACGCCGACCTCTTTACAACGTCGATATGCGGCACAGCACCAAGGAATCGTTGCACTAGAACAAAATAACTATTCAGACTTGGTCCTTCCAGCCAAAGATGATCCACAACAGACCTCATGGCAAGCTCGGACAACCTATGGAGCTCAGCCCACTCGGCCATTTGCTCATTTAACAGCAGCGGACGCGTTGGAGCACTGAACTACGACCAGAACAACTTTTCCACTTCGTGATCTTTTCGATCTTTGAAAAACTCAGTTGCATTAGCAGCACTCGTTGCCAAGTCCAAATACGCGTCTGCGGCACTCCATAATTGATCCAAAGGGGCATACTTCGGATCTCCAAACTTCGTCCGCAACAAAAAGGGCTTCCCAGCCGTGATATCTCCGGCTTGACAAAGCTCCTCCTTTGCCGCTCTGATTTTAGAGCGGGTCTTCTTGGCTGCTACCATGGCTTTCTCCAGGTCCACCGCTTTCGCTTGGCTTTCCTTTTCAAGAAGCTCATACTGGTCGGCGGCATCCTTCAACCCAATGGCCATCTTGGCTATTTTATCTTCGCTTTGGCGATGAGCAGCCTGTTCGGCTCTTAACTCTTCGGCCGCCTTTAGGGCAGCCGCATCACTCCTCCTGGCTTGTTCCTTGGCCCAGGCAAGTTCCGCCCGAAGGGTCTCCATGGCGGCAGCTCCATCTGCAGTCACAGCATATTATAGATACCAGCATCATGCTCCTCTTAATATTTGTTGACCACCCGAAATTACATACCCTGTGCCTCGTCAAGCCGCTTGTTCACAAGCGCAATGTCAGCATCTGCCGCGTCAAGTTGCCAACTAAGTCCGGCAAACTCAGCAGTCCGGCCAGCCACGGGACCACCAGTCGCCTGCACATGAAGGCAACGCGATCATTATCTGGGACTACGATCCTCTGTTTGCCGCCTCTGGGCAGCAACCAGAGTCTCACGGGCTACTATCTGTATAGAGCACACCTAGCGTGTGCGGTACCATCAAAAAATTTATATATTACTTTGCGTACCTCAAAGCCTCTTAGCAGGCTCGTAAAAGCTTCATGAAACCCACTTTCGGCGGATGAGATCCTCTCAACCACCATACCCATTAAAGTATGATGCTCCTCTGAGATAGCCACTTGCACCAAAAGACCCATCAGTACGTTCGGTTGTGCACCAGACAATCCCAGACTCTTTCCATTGCTCTCCTTAGGAGCCGAATACTCCAGACTTCGGGTGGCCAAAGGGTTACCTTCTGGTCTTGGCGGATCAGGAGAAATCCTTCGTGATGACACCTCAGGGTCGTCCGCCCCAGGAGGCTGGGAGACGGGGGAGGTGTTTCCCTCTCGACCATCTCCGGATGAAGATCCCCCAAAGACGAACTCTGTCGAGAAGGGCTACGATCCGGACTACAAGACATATGTCTCGGTTATTGTCCTTGGAGATAAAGCAGGATATATTTACCAAAAGTACTCTGGTTCACTTAAAGCTCGGTGGAGGGCTCACCCCCTTGTGGGCACTGTGCGGTAAAGATGCCCTCCGGGGCAGGGCCCCCTGGCGAAGGTTTCTTCCCTCGTTTGGAAACCTTCGTTTCCAAGTCTTAAGAGGCGGTCCTATTCCTTCCTTGGGGAGAGGGGATTCTAGATTCTTCTCCCTGATTATCCTCCTTCACGGAGACACTAATTCCCCTGGTTTGGATGAGTAATGCGTGAGGCCCGCTTTCGGCTTCTTTATTCCTCCCTTTCTCTTCCCCTGATGGCACTTGATAAGGTGCGTGCTCAAGCATCCTGGCTAGTATAGGATCCGGTGAGCCTTCGGGAAGGGGGGCCGAACACCTGATCATCTTCGCCTTTCTTATCCATTCCTGGCCAAGTGCGATTTTTTCAGAATGATGTTGTGACAAATAAAAAGACAACATGTTCGGCCGCATAATTACTTACCTGGGTATCTGGACGGTTGCAGTTGAGACCCGCATCCTCGGTGGTGTCCAAACACTTTATTCGTCATCCGAAGAACAATCCATACATCTCTTCGAGCGTCACGCCAAAGAACTGCTGAATAGTTCACGGTCCTTCCGGGTTGAACTCCCACATACAGAGAGATCGACATTGGCATGGCAGGACCCAACGAACTAGCATGACTTGCATTACCTTGACAAGGCTGACATCTCTCTTGAGGAGATCTCGGATGCGACTCTGCAATGTCAGCATGTCATTAACTGGTCCCAAGTTGGACACCTCCGGGAAGGAACCCTTTGGCCATGGAGCATCGGCGCCTTTGCTTATTATGGCACCTCCGCATTCTGCGTGTCGCCCATCGATCATCTTCGGCTTCACATTGAAGGTCTTGAGCCATAATCCGAAATGTGGGGTGATGCGGAGGAAGGCCTCACACACGACAATAAACGACGAGATGTGAAGGATGGAATCTAGAGCTAGATCGTGGAAGTCGAGCCCGTAATAGAACATAAGCCCTCTGACAAAGGGATCAAGACTAAAGCCTAGCCCTCGGAGGAAGTGGGAAACAAATACAACACTCTCGTTGGGTTTGGGAGTGGGGATGACCCTGGGTAAAACATTGTGTCCCCCGCCTCCTGTTACCATCCGCCTTAGACGCATAGCTTGGGACCCCCTACCCGAGATCCGCCGGTTTTGACACCGATAGCCGCCACGGCCTGGAAGCCCACGCACCCCAAGCATTGTCGGGGGTCGGTTAAGTGCAGCGAGAAGAAATGGAGCGGAAGGGCCACGGAGGGGGCAATGCTCACCATGGCCTTGCAGACAAAGGCGAAGACTGCAAGAAGAGCAACAGATTGGGGATCTAGGTGCAACATATGAATCTGGCAATAGGAGAGCACGGTGTTGAAGAAGGCGGAGAAGGGGGACCAAACCGGCCCATAGGGCGTCGACGAAGAATGGGACCTCAGTGGCAGTCCTGTCAACAGAAGCTCGGGACGCAGGCCAGGCTGTCGTCCCTCCCCATTCGTTGACGCTAGTGGCGAGCGCAGGGCGGACCACGCCCATGGCCTCCCGATTGAGCACCCGCGATCGGCCGATGGCGGGCTCGGCGGCCAGAGGCAGGTTCACCGAGTAAAGGGGGCTCTTCCCTTTCTTTGTTCGGTTCGGCGCTATGGCGATGGAGGGAGCTGAGCTCAATTCAGATTAGGGGAAGGGAACAGAGGTTCGAGGAAGCAGAGGAGTCGGGGAGTGTGTTGCCAGCAACAGGGGAATAACTGTGTAAAGGCGCCGCGGCCGCCTAGCGAGGTGGATATGAAGGATGTGTGGGGAAGCAAGGCCGCCCACGTCCAATAGGTCACCATGCGTCAAGCACGGCCGCATGCTATGGGGGCTTGCGGTGCTCCGCACTTGCCCTTTGGGTTCGCCTTGAGGCCAAGCCCGAGCGCGCCTTGGACCGGGGGCTACTGTCGGCGTTTTGGGAATGGGGGTCCCCAGACTTGCCTGCCTACGGCCCATAGCGTGGCGCCACCACCGGCCTGTATGGCCCATCTTCACCAACAAACACTCAAGACCCTCGCGAGGGTCCAAGCCTCGCGAGGCAGACGATGCAAGACCTCCTCATGGGTGGCCTCACCAGGCTGGCTCGCGAGGGGCGGAGAGATCAAGGCACAGGATACCTGGCGAGGTTTCTGTGACGCAAGCCATGACGACTGGAGCCAGGCGATCACCAGGCGGGCGCCAGCGCGCGTAGTGTCCTCATTTCCTCTTTTGTGCTAAAGAGGCAAGCGCATGCGAGGAGTCCCAAGGCATCAGGCAAAGGTTTCCATATCGGTGCAACAAGACCAAGACCAGCAGGACAGCAAGATGGAGGTCACCGTGAAGCCCAAGGCAGCGTCACCAAC
Source organism: Triticum monococcum (assembly GCA_034509565.1). Taxonomy (NCBI): domain Eukaryota; kingdom Viridiplantae; phylum Streptophyta; class Magnoliopsida; order Poales; family Poaceae; genus Triticum; species Triticum monococcum. Next base: position 515,998,004 of record CM067846.1, read on the forward strand.
AGAGCCTTTGGCAGGCGAAGACCACCTTTTGTTAGAATAGCTTGTACTAGATGTCCCCCTTCAAATTGGCCATTGTGGGATCCCTTCCCGATCAATATTTGGGAAGAGGACTAGGGCCCCTATAAATAGGATTAGCCACCACCGTAGAAGGGAAGAGAGGATCTGGATCATAGCCACTCCATCCTTAGCCCCAAACAAGTTCACCAAGCATAAGAACACCTCTCCTCAGGAGGATGTTCTTCCCTTGTAACTGTTCATCCTCGGCCCAAGGGGCAATCCACCACACCACACTGGAGTAGGGTATTACACCACAACAGTGGCCCGAACCAGTATAAATCTTGTGTCTCTCATTCTTTGAGTTCGTCGAGCTAGGCCATAAGATCCTACAAAGCGTGCGAGCTAGAGAGGGGGGAGATCTTCGCGCGCACCCCACTATTCGAACCTCAAGGGTTTGCCGGAACCCGAAATCTGACAAACCTGTGTATCTATGGGGTGCCCCCCTCCCCCGTATATAAAGGAGGGGAGGAGGAGGCCGGCCCTCCCTAGGGGGCGCGCCCAAGGGGGGAGTCCTACTCCAAGTAGGAATTGGCTCCCCCCTTTCCTAGTCCAAGTAGGAGAAGAAGGAAGGAGAGGGCGAGGGAGTGGGAAAGAGGGGCCACGCCCCCTCCCCTAGTCCTATACAAACTCCCCTTGGGGGGCGCCACCTCTTGGCTACTACCCTCTCTCTCTCCCATAAGGCCCACTAAGGCCCATTACTTCCCTGGGGGTTCCGGTAACCCTTCCGGCACTTCGGTTTTATCCGACAGAAGCCCCGCAGTCATGGCGGGGTTTGTAAATTTAAGGATGTGTACCCCTCAAGTGTTTGGCTTATCCGAACACACCATGGGAAACGTATCAAAACAATAAAAAGGAAACAAATTGGAAAGGAGACAAAATAACGAATAAGAAGCATGGTCGTACTTATGCTAGAATCTTCGGAGCCGGGCAGCGTTCCAAGGGTTCGCCTCTAAGCGATTATCCGATGCATTGCGAAGGCGGTAGGCTCCTCTCATGAGAACTTCATCTATAATGAAGGGACGTTCCCATTTTGGTTTGAGTTTGTCCTTTTTCTTCTCTGGGAGGAATAAAATGAGCTCACGGACGTTATAAGTCTTTGCCCGCACTTCTCTGCTTTAATATCTTCAAGCTTGTTGTTCATAGAATGCGGAACGGGCTTTTGTGACATCGCGCTCCTCCTCCAGGCCATCTAAGTCATCCTACCAATCGAGCTCGGCCTCTCTCTCTATTCATACATGCGCACTCGAGGTGAATCATGAATAATGTCGCAGGGAAAGATAGCCTCTGCGCCATACACCATGAAGAATGGTGTGTATTCGGTCGTGCGGTTGGGCGTGGTCTGCAACCCCCAGAGTACGGAATCGAGTTCCTCGATCCAGTGTTTATCCGACTCCTTTAGGGATCGCACTAGTCTGGGTTTGATGTCGCTCATTATCAGGCCATTAGCTCGTTCAACTCGACCGTTTGTTTAAGGGTGATATACGGAGGCATAATTGAGCTTGATGCCCAGGTTAGCACACCAATTTTTACCTCATCGGCTGTGAAGTTAGAGCCGTTGTCAGTAATAATGTTGTGCGGGACGCCATAATGGTGTACGACACCGGATATGAAATCTATCACCGGTCCGACTTCAGCTGTTTTTACTGGTTTGGCCTCTATCCACTTAGTGAATTTATCTACCATGACTAGTAAATATTTCTTCTTATGGCTTCCCCCTTTAAGGGGTCCGACCATGTCTATCCCTCGGGCCGCAAAAGGCCAGGTAACGGGGAAAGTTCTTAGGGCAGTGGGCGGCATATGGCTTTGATTGGCAAAGAGCTGGCATCCAACACAGTGCTGTACAAGGGCATGTGCATCTGCTCGGGCCGTGGGCCAGAAGAAGCATGTACAGAAGTCCTTGCTTACAGGGCCCGAGCTGCGGCGTGATGGCCGCCGAGGCCAGCATGTATTTTGGCCAAGAGCTGCCGCCCCTCCTCTTCGGAGATACATCTTTGAAGAACTCCAGTAGTGCTTTTCTTGTAGAGTTCTCTTTCATGAACTTTGTAGGCTTTGGAGCATAGAACTATGTGACGGGCATCATTCTAGTCATCAGGGAGCTCCTACCTATTAAGGTAGGCTAAGAAGGGTTCAGTCCGTGGAGCAATAACCACCATGATTACATGGGCGGAAGGCGTTGGTTCAGTGCCCGAGCCCCCGATGATATCGGAATCATGTTCGGCCTCCGGGGGTGTGATCGGCGCCGGACTGGTATTTCCGCTCTCGTCCTGCCATACCACGGATGGCTTGAAAAGCCTTTCCAAAAAGGTGTTAGGCGGGACAGGGTCGCATTTAGCGCCCATTCGAGCAAGGATGTCCGCTGCCTGCTTACTGTCTCGAGCCACATGATGAAACTCGAGCCCCTCAAACCGAGCTGATATTTTGAGTATGGCATTATGGTAGGCCGCCATCTTTGGTTCTTGTGCATTGAATTCTCCATTTATTTGAGATATCGTGAGGTTCGAATCCCCACGCACCTCAAGGCGTTGTAGGCCCATAGAAACGGCCATCCGGAGGCAATGCAATAGTGCTTCATATTCGGCCGCGTTATTGGAGTCCATATACATGATTTGTAATACATAACGAATGGTGTCCCCTTTAGGGGATGTTAGGATGACACTAGCCCCCAATCCGGCTAACATTTTGGAGCCGTCGGAGTACATCACCCAGTTGGAGTATGTGTTGTACTCTTTAGGGAGTTCGGCTTCTGTCCATTCGGCAACAAAGTCGGCCAACACCTGAGATTTAATAGCTCGGCGTGGCTTGTGTGTTATTTCAAATGGTAAGAGCTCGATAGCCCATTTGGCAATGCGGACGGTGGCATCTCGATTGTTTATGATGTCGTTGAGTGGCACTTCGTAGGCCACCATGATCGAGCACTCTTGAAAGTAGTGTCGCAACTTTCGAGATGCCATGAAGACCGCATACGCCATCTTTTGATAGTGTGGGTATCGGGATTTGCATGGTGTAAGGACCACCGATACATAGTATACTGTTTTTGGAGTGGGAATTTGTGTCCCTCTTCCTCTCATTCGATAACGAGCACAACGCTGACTACCTGGTGAGTTGCTGATATGTACAGTAGCATAGGTTCGCCGACGTTTGGTGCGGCAAGGATTGGGTTGTTTGCTAACAAAGTTTTTATTTCTTCCAACCCGGCCATTGTCGCATCCGTCCACTCAAAGTGATCGGTACGTCGGAGCAGACGATAAAGCGGCAGTGCCTTTTCTCCCAATCTGGAGATAAAGTGGCTCAAGGCTGCGATGCACCTAGCTAGTTTTTGGACCTGCTTTAGGTCTGTTGGTGTTGCCAATTGTGACAAGGCTCGGATATTGGCTAGATTTGCTTCGATTCCTCTATTGGAAAGAATGAACCCGAGCAGCTTTCTCGCCGGGACGTCGAAAACGCATTTTTCCGGATTGAGCCGTATATCATATGTTCAGAGGTTGTCGAATGTGAGGCACAAGTCGTCCACCAATGATTCGACATGTTTAGTTTTGATGACTACATCATCTACATATGCCTCCACTGTCTTGCCAAATTGTTTCTCCAGGCATGTTTGAATCATGCGTTGGTAGGTGGCGCCGGCATTTTTGAGTCCGAAAGGCATAGTGTTGAAGTAAAAAGAGCCATACGGAGTGATGAATGTTGTTGCGGCCTGATTGGATTCCCTCATATTAATTCGATGGTATCCGGAGTATGCATCGAGGAAGCAAAGTGAATTGTGTACTGCAGTTGCATCAATGATTTGGTCAATGCGGGGCAGTGGGAAGGGGTCCTTAGGGCAGGCCATGTTGAGGTCTTTGAAATCGACACAAAGGCACCAGGATTTGTTCTTCTTTGGCACCATGACCAGGTTTGCTAGCCAGTCCGGGTGTTTGATCTCTCTGATGAACCCGGCTTTAAGTAGTTTGGCTAGCTCCTCCCCCATAGCTTCTCGCTTGGGTTCGAAAAATCACTGCAGCGTTTGCTTAACTGGTTTAAACACTTTTATTATATTGAGGTTGTGTTCGGCCAGTCTGCGTAGGATTCCTGGCATCCGTTGGGTGTACTTGGAATTTGATTATTTCGTCTGCTGGCTTAAAGGAAGTCGATTTGGGCCTCTTGTCGAGGATTACATCGTCCTTGTCCACTGTAGAGTGCAGAGTGGCTAATTCATCGGCCGCAAGGGCCTCGGGTAGCGCCTCGAGGGCTAGGGATGCGGTTTTGTTTTCGGCGAGGAGTGCTATAACCAGATCACTAGTGATAGTGATAACTCTGTTGGGCCCTGGCATTTTGAGCTTCATGTATCCATAATGTGGTATGGCTTGAAAGCGTATGCATGCTTCTCGCCCTAATAGGGTGTGATATGCACTATGGAAAGGTGCCACGTGGAAGAGCAACTCTTTGGACCTATAGTTCTCTGGCGTGCTGAATACGACATCGAGTTTGATCCTCCTCGAGCTTCGTGCTTCTCGACTAGGGATGATGCGTCGGAAAGTGGTGCCGCTTTGCTCAATGCGACTTTTGTCCATCTGCATTTTCTGGAGTGTATCTTCATAGATGAGGTTCAATCCGCTGCCGACGTCCATGAGCACTTTCTTCAGACGAAAGCCATCTACTATTGGGTTTAAGACCAAAGCGGTTGGTGCTTGGACTGATATGGCCTTTGGCTCGTCATCGGCGGTGAAGGTTATCGCCATGTCCTTCCAAGGATTTATTGCGGCTACCTGGTTGACTTTGACAAGGTCGTGTAATGCCCTTTTCTGCCGGTTGTTGGAAGAAAAGGTCTCGAAGATCGTTAAAACATTGAGATCGGCATCCTCCGAAGAGTGCCTCTCTAGGGTAACGCTGGTGAGGATGGCCTCAACGCTCTTACCCACCTGCCAGAGTACCCACATGCCCGAAGGCTATGTGTTAGTTCGGTATTTGGCGTTGTATGTATCTGACAGGTTTTATCAAGCAGATCGTCAAGTACAGTCATGTGTCCCGTATAGGGCTTGAATTTTTTGTCAATGGGATGATGATCAGGTGCCCCGTAAGGGTGCATCCTTTTTATCCGATAGGCGGGCTACTTGAAGGCAGAAGGTTCCCACCGAGCTGTTTGGGCCTTCCAGGTGCTTTCCATTGCGATGTACTTCTGTACGATGTGTGCCAAATCTGCAAAGTGTAGTATGCGGCGGCGGTTGAGAGTGTTAAGGATTCCCTCGTCCGTACAGTTGCGGCAAAATACTGAAACTGCATCGTCGTCGCAACAATCCTTGATCATGTTTTTAACAAGGAGGAATCTGGCCCAAAAGTGGTGGACCATTTCCTTAGGTTGCTGTCGTACATACATTAGGTCACATATGTCTGGAGGACTTGAATTGCTTGGTGAATATTTCTTGTGGTGGGTGGGCGGGCTAAAATCCGAAGTCTGACCCATTATTGCATCCGGAGTTTGAAGAATTTGCGAGGTACCGACCCAAGGTCCGGAGTGTCCTGGCGGTCTTCGGGCTCAACGCCCAATTCTATGTTCGGAGGACATGAGGTATGTTCCTGAAGATGGGTATCGGGCTCACAGGACTCGGAAATCCAAACATATCTTATTCTTAACTTAGGGGGGAAGTATTATCGGCTTGTTCCTCTACGACTGCTACCAGATGGGTGATCGGCAGGGACCTGATTTCCCTCTGATCGGGTTTAAGCCCAATCCGATCATAGGCTGTTGCAATTCCTAGGGTGGCGATGCGATCAAGTAGCTTGTTTAAGGACGAGACATCTACTGGATCCATCTTTTTGGAGTGTTCAAGGCCGACGCGAAGACGATGTTTAGCGATCTCGAGGGTCGCCTTTGGCTTAAAGGTCGTAGCGCCTATGGTGAAACCACTGAGCTGGAGGAGCTGTCCCGGAGCTAGGGCCTCTCCAGAGGTAATGTTGTCGTTAATGACAAGGCGAGCCATCGATCCTGCCATCGGCGACATAGTGAAACTCTCAATGAAAGCACCAATGTCGGTGTCAAAACCGGCCGATCTCGGGTAGGGGGTCCCGAACTGTGCGTCTGAGGATCGAAGATAACATGAGACAAGGGGGACACGATGTTTACCCAGGTCCAGGCCCTCTCAATGGTGGTAAAACCCTACGTCCTGCTTGATTGTATTTGATGAGTATAGGGGTTACAAGAGTTGATCTACCTCGAGATCGTAATGGCTAAACCCTAGATGTCTAGCCTATATGAATTCTGATAGCCTCTACGAACTAAACCCTGCAGTTTATATAAACACCAGAGGGGCCTAGGGTTGTATAGAGTTAGTTTACAGAGAAAGGAAACTACACATCCAAACGTTAAGCTTGACATCCATGCAAAGGAGAGTCCCACCCGCACACAGGGGAAGGCCTTCTATCTTGAATCTTCATGGCCCATCAGTCCGGCCCATGCCACATAGCTCGGACACCTAAGGACCCCACAATCCAAGACTCCCTCACCAGCCGCTGCTGAGCCTCGCTCGAGGGTCGGGACCCGGGGACGTAGAGCACTCAGAAGAGGAAGGAAAGGGGAGGCCAGCGTGAGCCCCACGCGAAGGAATCTCCTTAGGCTCATTAAGGTAAGTCGCCTGTGCGTATCAGTATAAACCCGTTGCTCAGGATTCTCGTCTCTTGCAATCTCGCTCCGGCAGCACCGCTTTCCTTTTCGCCCCCTAGGAAGTTGCTTGCACGCCAAAGGGGACCTCTTGAGCAACGTGCCTCAGGAGCTCTCACCGGACCTCGGGCCGCTCACCTCCTGACCTTGACCATATCATCACGACCTGGCATACCAGCGATGGCTGAAGCTCGCCTGGGGACTGGGACCTGTCGGCATAGAGCGCAAAGCTACTGCAGGATCGAAAAGGGGGGACGATGTCGTAGCAAGAATGCACAACCGCAAGCTCATACTAGGAATAATATACTTCAGACCAAAAGCATTACAGTTTTTACATACACCACAGGGTCTGCCTCTATTCCTCATAGCGAAACAAAAGGAAACTTCGAGGAACCTTGGCTGCTGGGCATCACTGATGGCGCCAAGCGGACACTGCTGCTGTGCTCCAGGCACGACGAGAGCTCGGTGGCACATAGCTGTCGTCACTCGTTTCTGGAGTGTCACTAGGCTCGGGAGAGTCGCTCGACTCCCAGGAGTCGTCGCTGTTGCTGGAGGAGTTGTTCGCGAGGCTGAGGGCGGGCCCGACGCCCGCAGCCGTGCCATGCAGGCCGCTTCCCCTAGGGCAACACTCCAAGCACCGGCCCTCCTTGTCGAAGACCTTGAAGAATAATGTGGAGGCGTCGTCATACTCGAAGTGGATGGCGAGGGCCCCCTCCACGCGGCAGGCGAGGGCGACCTCGCCCCATCCTCGAGTCATGAAGATTTTGCCCGGGGGGACGACCTCGACCTCCGCCCCCATGGCCAGACTGTAGCACCCGATGTGCTACAGCCACAGCTCAAGTGGCCCCCTCGGTGGCATCTCCTCGGCGAAGAATCACGGAAGTTGGATCCACATGCACGGAGGCATCGCCGCCCACATCACGAACTCGCACGAGGAGCCCTCGGCGTGAGTTCGCGGGCCAGCAGCCCGTGCAACCTCATCTTGGCCGCCATGGCCGCAGCTCGCGCGGCGCGGGGCACTGCTGCCTTCCCTAGAGCCCTGCGCACGGGTGTACAGAGGGAGCAGGAAGCCAGGTGCTGGCCAGTCGTTCCAAGGCCGCGTCACCTCCCGCCTTTCACCGGCATCGCGAGGGCGCCTGAACCTCTTCTACGGCGGAAGCGGACCGGGCTCCTCCCGAGGGGCCTTTCCCTTTTCCACCGTGGAGAACTCCTGATCGGTGCCATGGGAACTATGGCAAGACGACGGGATGAGGAAGAAGAAGAAGGATCGGGAGGCGAGAAGATGGAAATGGGCAAAGGAGGCTTCGGCCTCTCCCCATTTATAGCCAGATGGCGGCCAACCGCCGGCCTCCACGATCGCATGCAATGATGGTTTTCCTCTGCATGTAGCAGAGCCTAGTCAAGTCGAGCAGTTGCCGAGGCAGCGTGGGGAAGCGGAGACGCCCATGTCTCATCGATCGCCATGCGTCAACCGAGGCCGCAGGTGGTTAGGGCCCGCGGCGCTCCGCACTTGCCCCTTGGCTTCGCTTGGAAGCCAAGTTCGAGCGCGCCTTGGGCCCGGGGGCTATTGTTGGCGTCCTGGGACTGGGGGTGCCCAGACATGCCTGCCTGCAGCCCATGACGTGGCTCCATCAACGGCCTGGTACGACGCAACTTCAGGATTGACAACCCAAGACCCTCGCGAGGGCCCAAGCCCCACGAGGCAGATGACGCTAAAACCTCCTCGAGGGGCGGCCTCCCCAGGCTGGCTCCCGAGAAGCGGAGATATCTATGCAAGATTCACCTCGCGAGGTTCAGATGCTGTGAGCCGTGATGACCAAGGCCAGGCGGGCGCTAACGGGCGCAGTGTACCAGTTTCCTCTCTGGTGCCAAGGAGGCAAGCGCAGGCGCGGAGTCCTAAGGAATCAAGCAATGGTTTCCATTTCGGTGCAACAAGACCAAGACTGCCAGGAAGACATAGCGGAGGTCATCGTCGAGCCCACCACAGCGTCACGACCAGGAGCCTTTGGCAGACGAAGACTACTTTTGTCAGGATAGCAAGTACTAGTTTTCTCCCTTCAAATTTGGCTGTTGTGGGATCCCTTCCCGCCTTACATTTGGGAAGAGGACCAATACCACTATAAATAGGACTTAGCCACCACCATAGAAGGGGACGGATCAATTCAGATCATCCTCTCACACACCAGCTCATCGAGCTCAAGTACACCTCACCTCCTAAGGTTGTTCGACCACTGTACTAGTTCATCCTTAGCCCTTCGAGGCCAATCCACCACAAAGCAGGAGTAGGGTTTTACACCGCAAGGTGGCCCGAACCTGGTTAAACTGTTGTGTCTTTTGTTCATCCAGTTCATCGAGCCAGGCAGTGAGATTAGCGAGTAGGCAGACTGGGGAGGAGAAGTTCTTCGCACGCACCCCAGAGTTCGAACCTCTCAAGGGTCCGCGGAACCCCGAAACCTACAATAGCACTTACACATAAGTGGGACAGGAAGATGTGAAAATGGTGTTTGTCTTCACTATAATCTTCCCATGATGGGAATATATGCACGTAGTCCCTAAAAACATTGAAAGCGTTATCTTTGAAACTGGGAATAACTGGAATGGGGTTCCAATCTGCAGGAATTGGCCGTCTCTGTAGTTGGGATAGGTCTTCGGCCGATGGACTTGCTGTACTTTTTGCTGGAGTGGGATTTTTCTGTGGTACGACTGGTGCTATGGCAACTAAAATCGGCATACCTTTTGCTCGAGTGCATGTCCTGTGTTGTGGGGCTACTGGTGTGGCCAGTGAAGTATGGGTACAGTTTGCTGGAGTCGGTCCTAAGTTTTGTGTCACTCGTTGTAGAGCCAATATAAGTGGGGTGTTGTCTGATTTCTCTAGCACCACCATGTTTTTCAAGGACTTTGCTGGTGCTCCTTCAGGTTTGGCAATCACCCTGTTCCTTTTTGATGTCTGATGCACAAGAACAACATTTGAGTGGGAAAACATGGTATGATGACAGATGGAATATGTATTGATAATGGATGGACATGGCATCTTGACATATATGATGAGTAAACTAAGCAGATGGCGGTGCAACAAAGTAGAAGAAATGTAAGACAACTTATGCAAGATACGCGCAATCAATAAAACCTTGCCAAATTATAACATGCACCTTGATGGGTGAATAGGACAGACCATCTTCCTTTGACTCCTCGACGTCAAAATAGTCATTAGGATCATATTCTGAACAAGAATCTACAGGTCGGAAGCGTATGAGTTTCATTGCATCCAGAATGGCACTCAATGCCTTGGTGCCAATTTTGTACGTCGTTGCAGTGTTCCACAATATTCTTCTGATGCACAGATTCTGATATTCACTGTGATTATGTATAATATCCGAGAAGCATGAAAACATAAATAGTAGTGAGATTATCTTTGTAATGCAGAGGATATTCTAATATAGGGGCGCCTTGTAAACCCTTGTGTGCTATCACTGGATTCTGATGAGAGAGCCCATGTCTCCTGTAATATGGTGCATGCATTAATATAATCTGGCACAAGTACACAAAAAATAGGCTCCAGAAGTAAGGATAGTTGGCAGATGATAGGTTCACAATATACTATATAGAGAGTTTTATTGCCAAACCATGATAACAAGAGCACACAACAACTAGGCAGACCATAGTGTACATAAAAGGTGTACACCATAACCAGGATATATAAATCAGGAAAGTGGAACTGGATGGAAAATATGGTGTTGTATTGCCGCTACTAATTGAAAGCCTATCGATCACGTATATGCCAGCTCTATCAGCTCTTGACTGCAGATGTCCCTGCTCCCCTTCTTGACAAGGAACATACTGTACGTACTAAATACAGAATAACAAAAGAGGAACATGTTAAAGAACAGAAGAGGAAGCATATTCTCGAGGTTCCGCTTCATTGCATACAATGTTGGTTGCCCACTCATGATGAATCACAGCGCCCAAAGAAATGCAATTCCATGCTACCTCTCTATATGTGGCAACATGCATTTGGAAAATCAAGTGGGAGCTTTACCTGACCAATTAAATGTGTGTATGTTAACTAATATCAGCATCATATCACAATTCTTATTTGAAAAAGTAAGCTTTGGACTTATGATTGGTGTGTTGTTTAGCTTCAAGAGTGGATTACTGCTAGTGCGACACAAAGCAGCTACACAGATCATAGTGTAGATATAACAGGAAAACCGTAAGCATCACAAGTAAAATTATCTAAGTGGAACTTGCTGGAAAATATAGGCTACTATTGCCGGTATGGCTAGAAAGGCTTCGGATATCAGCTCTCTTCAGCTGAAGGTGCGGTACTGTTAATATCAGTGTAACTCTCAAAGGCAACACAGCTCCCCGCATTTCCTTCCTAATCTTATTGGATTCAAGTGCATAGGCCACTACAATTCCTATTCCTATGTTCATAAAATCCTACGAATCAAAGAGGCCCGAAGAGTTCAAAGTGTCCATCACAACCGACCGAATAGACCTCTACACTGCAAATGTCCCTGCTCATCTTCAGTACAAGGAACATATTGTACTACTATCATACTCCCTCCATTCCAAAATATAAGTCTTTGTAGAGAATTCCGCTATGGATCACATACAGATGTATACAGATACATTTTAGACTGTAGATTCACTCATTTTGCTCCATATGTATTCCATGGTGGAATCTATACAAAGACTTGTATTTAGGAGCGGAGAGAGTACTTATTAAAGAAGAACGGAAGAGGAACATGCTAAAGAAGAGCAAGCAGATTTTGGATAATAAAATGTTCGTTGCGCAGTGCCCACACATGATGAACCAGAGTGCATTAAGAATTCAACTCCCTGTTGTTTCTCTATATGTACTGAACGTGCTTTTCGAAAGTAAAGTAGGAACATTAGCTGACCAATTAATCGTTATCTGTTTTATTAACATCAGCATCATATCAGATTCGTATTTGAGCAACAAGTTTGGAATTATGAGTGGCACATTGTTTAGCTTGATGGATTCAGGAGCAGTGCTAAGCAGCTACGATGATGGTACTGAATATAAAGGCATGTCTGCATGCAAGTCGCGTGACTTTTGTCATTTGGCTCAGTCGACCATTTCAGGCGGCTGGATGAAGATCCTACGTCTCCCAACCCTTCTTCTTCCTCGTCTCTGATTCTTCCCATGCAGAAGACAGCAAGGGCCGCCGGCCGAACCACCGGCCCTGACCCCCCTGCCCTCCCCTGAACCGCCCAACCGCATGTGTTCCTCCGCCACCCCCATCCCACCCCACCCCAGCCGCGTCGAGTTTCCTCGTTCGGCGAGGCCCCACCACCGCCAAGCCACCACCCCCCGCAACCACCGTCCCCACCCGTGCCCCTTCCTTAGCACCGGTGAACTCCGGCGAGCTCTCAAAAATTGACTGACCCAATTTTGAAATTTATTCTACTATCATTTAACTAGTGTGGAATATAAAAGGGGAAAACCATAAGCATAGCAATTATAGTGTTGAGCATGCCATCGCGGATCTTAAGGTGCAAACCGGACAAAGGCAACTTCGCAACCAATGTTTGCTTTCAACTAACAAGTAAGTGATGGACAAGAAATCAGAGTAAAGAAGTGGCGATCTATTTTCTTGCTGTGATAAATAAGTTGAGCAGATACAAAAGATTACCCCCTCTGGTGCGGCGCCATGTATGCATCTGCTGAGAATTTGACGGTGTTGTGGTAGCGATGGCTGTCGGCGACATGGAAGCAGATCTATGAGGGTAGACGGTGGCGGCGAGGGAAATATCCCAGCGCAGTGGATGATACAGTTGTAGGAGCGGCGCCGGCAAGGTGGACGATGGTGGGGATGAAGCGAGAGGACGGGATGCAAAGATCCTGGTCCGAAGCCGTGGATGAGAGAGGTCGATCTCTTGTACGGGACGATGGTGTTAGGGTATCAGCTTCGGCATGGTGGAGGAGGACGGCGGTCGATGGGGTGGCGGACGGAGGAGGCTTGGGTAAAGAGGGTGTTTTGGTGCCCATAGAGTACAAATGGGGAAATGGAGGGAGAAAGGATGGGGGAACCATGTCTTCAGTGTCGGTGTTCTGGGAACGGGGGTCCCCAGACTTGCCTGCCTGCGGCCCGCGGCGTGGCTCAAAGGAGGCCCAGTGCGGCCCATCTTCATCAGCACAAGGCTCAAGACCCTCGCGAGGGGCCAAGCCTCGTGGGGCAGACGACACGGCGCATCCTCAGGTGCAGCCTCCTCAGGCTGGCTCGCGAGGAGGCGAAGAAATCAAGGCGGGGTACCTCGCGAGGTGCCCATGACGCAAGCCATGACGACTCAGGGCGCCAGGCGGGCGCCAGCGCGCGCAGCGTCCTTCTTTCCTCTTTGGTGCAAAGCGGGCAAGCGCAGCCGCTGAGTACCGAGGCGTCAGGCAAAGGTTGCCATTTCGGTGCAACGAGACCAAGACCAGGCGGACTATGAGACGGAGGTCACCATGGATCCCAGCACGGCGTCACCGCAGAGTCTTTCACAGGCGAAGACCAACTTTAGTCAGGATAAGAGTACTTGTTGTTCCCCTTCAAATTAGCCCGCCATTGTTGGCGCCCTTCCCGCTCAATATTTGGGGAGAGGCCCAGGGCCTTTGCCTATAAATAGGACCGGCCACCCACGTAGCAAAGGGTAGGGTTTGGTTCGGTTCGGTTTGGTCGGCTCGTGGTTCGGTTCGTTCGGTTCATTCGGCTAGCAAGCAGAGAGAGTGAGTGAGAAAGAGAGAAGGGTGACTGAACTCCTCCAGCAGTTCATCGCCCCAGCTAAGAACAGACCCTCGCGAGGCTGTTCTTCCCTGTATTGTTCATCATCATCAGCCCCAAGAGGCAATCCACCCACCACACACTGGAGTAGGGTATTCCACCACAATGGTGGCCCGAACCAGTATAAACCTTGTGTCTCTTGTGCAGTTCTTTTAGTAGTTTAGATCTTTGTGAGACGGGGAGTTAGAGGGTGTGATCTCCGCGCGCACCCCAGTGTTCGAACCTTAAGGGTCTGCCGGAACCCGTGAATCCGACATTTTGGCGTGCCAGGTAGGGGTGCGCCGGAATCTTCCCTCCACCATTCTGTTCTCCTCCGACCGTCGCGTCCATGTCCGACGCTCGTCGGGCCCGCGCTGAGCGCCGGGCTGCCATCGCTTCTCGCGTCGCCTAGACGGCCCCCGTCGGTGGGCGTCCTCGTCGTTCCCCATCGCCCGCCGTCAACGCCGCCACCGGCCCGGCGGGGGGCGAGCAGCAAGCGTCGTCTCAGCATCCGTCCGTGCGCCAAGACGGCCGCATCGCTCCTCCATCGCTCGCACCAGCTGGTTCTTCGTCCCGCGCGCTCCGCGCACCCTTGGAGGCTCGAGTTGCGCTCCTCGCGGCAAATGAGCTCCTGCGCTACCGCCCCGTCGACGACGTCTACGAAGAGTGGATCGACCGCGTCGCCGAGCTTGTCCGCGCCGTAGGGGGCTCTTCCGCGCCGTCCGTTCCTCTACTCCACACCCCGCCCCGTGCGGGCAACGAAGCTCCAGAGGCGCACCAGCCGCCTCCTCTCCAAGAAGATGCCATGGCTCCAAGGTGCGTGGCCCCTGGGCGGACCCTCTCCGTCAGGTGCCAGCGCAACAAGAACGGAGCTGCCAGGAAGTCCCTCGCCCGCAAGGGGCTGCCAGGGTGCTCCCTGCTCCGGCACGCCGCGACCCTGCTCCAGCTCCGGCACGCCAAGACCCTGCTCTGCTCCTAGCTGCAGCGCGTGGGGACCCTCAAGACCAAGCTCTCCACCAGCCGAAGCCTTTCGTGACCACCGCCGGCTGCCGCGCCTACACCACCAAGCTGCGCAGCGTCGCGTGGCCCGGCAAGTACAAGCCAGACCTGCCTCCTTGCTATGACAGCACAACTGACCCTAAAGAGTTCCTCCAGCTCTATGAGCTGGGCATCGAGGCTGCCAGCGGGGATGAAAAGGTCATGGCGAACTGGTTCCCCATGGCGCTCAAGGAAGGAGCTCGAACCTGGCTCCTGAATCTGGCTCCAGGCACGATCTCCTCCTGGGACCAAATGCGCACCCGCTTCATCGCCAACTTCCAAGGTACTCGTGACTGGCCACCCGCCGTGAGTGACATGCGCCGCATCAAGCAGCAACCCGGAGAGACCCTGCAAAAGTACATCTAGTGCTTCAACAGCGCGCGCCTCAAGATCCCCAAGGTGTCTGAGGAAGCCATCATCTTGGCCTTCTCTGATGGCGTGCGCGACGTCAAGATGAAGGAGGAGCTGGCGATGCATGAAGACCTCTGCACCTCCCTGGAGCTGTTCAACTTGGCGACCAAGTGCGCCAGGGCCGAGGAGGGACGTCTCTCCCTCCTCGAGCTGCCTGCCGCGGACCCAGAAGAGAAGAAGCCCAAGGCCAAGGACGTGAAGCGCAAGGGGGCTGCCGTACTCGCCGCAGAACCAGACACCAAGCGGGGCAAGGATCTACCCGAACCCTCCAGGGGCAGCCGGTACTGTGTGTACCACGACCTCCACACCGAGAACACCAACGAATGCCAAGAACTCCGCGCCGTGCGAGAAGTAAGGATCGGCCGTCGCCCTGACCGTGCTGACCGGGGCTATGGCCGAGGAGGAGAAAGAAACTCAGGACGCTGGGAAGATCGCGGCCCACGCCAGGGGTGGCGCGACCAACCTCACGAGGACCGCTGGCGGGACCAGCCTCGCGAGGGAGACTGGAGCGATCAGCCTCGCGAGGATCGCCCTCATGGCAATGCATGCCTACCTCCGCTGCCGCCTCAGCATGGGAGGAACGAAGACCGCCATCAAGACGAGGGGGCTAGGGGCTTCCAGGAGCCGCGTGCAATCGCCTGCATCCTGGGCGGAGCTCAAGCCCCAGCCTCTCAACGTATCTTCAAGCAGTTTGCCCGCGAAGTGAATGCAGTTCTCCCCAAGCTCGAAGCAACGCGCCCCCTCAGGTGGTCGGCGTGCGCCATCACGTTCAGCTCAGCAGACCAGCTCAAGTGCGCGCCCATGGCCGGAGTCCTCCCGATGCTTTGCTCCCCAGTCATCAGCAACGTGCTGGTCACCAAGACCCTCGTCGATGGTGGGGCAGGGCTCAACGTCCTGTCCATGGAAACATTCAACAACCTCCAGGTGCCCTACGACCAGCTTCAACCAACCAAGCCCTTCTCCGGAATCACCGATGGTTCCACAGTCCCGATCGGGTAGGTCCGCCTCCCCGTCACCTTCGGGGCTCGCAGCAACTACCGAACCGAGCTCATCGACTTCGACATCGCCCACATCCGCCTGCCGTACAACGCCATCCTCAGGTACCCAGCTCTGGCCAAGTTCATGGCCGTGACTCACCACAGCTACAACATCCTCAAGATGCCAGGAAGTGGCGGCTTCATCACGGTGCCCTGTGAAGAGAAGGATGCGGTGTGTTCCCTGGAGCGAGCCTTTCAGGCCGCGTCGCTAGAAGACCCAGATCGCGGAAGCAGGAGGCTTCCTGAGACCACCCCCAAGAAGAAGAAGACATCGTCAGGCTCAGCCCCTCAGGAGGCAGGCCCTTCAGGGCCCGTATCTGCCCAGGGGGACCCCCCATCCATCGCATAGGAAAGGGCGCCCGGCGCCCTCCTCAGGCAGGGCTCGGGGGCTCTCACCTGGAGGGCCACCGACCTAGCCAGGGTCACGAGGGAGGCGCTTGGGCACCATGTGGAGGCGTGCTTCGCAGCATGTTTCCCTCAAGAAGGAGCCAGGCAAGGAAGGTCAGACCAGCAGGAGTTCGTTAACAAGGCCATTCAAGGACTACAGGAGTCAAGGACCATGAGAGGTTGCCACCATCTACCAGCTGTGGCCCCACATCCAGGCGAGGATGGCAGGCTGCGCGTCTATGTCGACGTACCAGGGCCCAATCAGATCGCCACGACGGAGCGTCTCTGGCCCTCGCGAGTGGGGCGCTGCGGGGGTCCACCCCACAGCTATGTTCGCATGCTTTACGGCCTGCCGAGCATGGCTGCGGCGTACCAGCGCCTCACGAGGGGCATCATGGAGGCTCAGGAAGACAGGCGTTCCGCGGCCTTGGCAGAGATGAGGACAGCTCGCGAGGAGCCACCAGTGCCTCCAGAGCCTCCCGAGCCCCGGGGCCTGGGGGCTCATGAGGATCGGCTTCCGCAGCCCACCGAGTCTGCTGCACCAACACCACTTCACCAATGACATCCTCAGGTGACATCTTTCAAGCCTCATCCCCAGCTGGGAGCGCCCTCCCAGGGTTGCATCACTCCCAGGCCGCGTGGGTCCGTCCCTGCGGCATGTATCCCCTTTTATCTTTCGGTCGTTAGTTTGCCTTGTTGGGGGCGCCCCTCGGGCTGCATCATCCCCAAGCTGCTCGGGCTAGGCCCGGCGGCGTGTATCTCCCTCGCGTTTATTTCCAACTATGCATTCGCCTATCACGCTTGATTGCTTGGTGCCTGTCCGCGGCATCCTTTCTTCTCCATGTCGGCCACTTGCACGTTAAAGGGGGGATGCCTGAGCATCGCGACTCAGGGCTCTTACTGGCTCTCCAGCCCTCACCCTCTGGCCTTGTCCACGGCATCGCGACCTGGCATACCAGCGACGGCTGAGACAAGCTCGAGGGTCGGGACCCGAGGACGTAGAGTACCGGCATCTAACCAAATTTTGCAGGGACACATCTCAAGATACGGCCTGGTGCTAGGCGCAACCCGCCTAGAGGTAGGGCCTCGTCAGTCCCGCACTGGCTCACGGGTGCCCAGATACACCTCACCTAGCCCTACCGTGCCGGCCACGTGTCAGGGCGGGGCTGTACACGCCCCGGGGGCTCCTCCCGAAGGGGAGCCCCCTCCCACGTACCAGTGGAAGCACCATGCTCCGCGCTGGCTGACGACACTGCCGAGGAGCGGCTATGCCCGTACACATACGGAAGCGCTATGCTCCGTGCTGGTGATAAATGAAAGTGCGTTATATCGACTAGAGGGGGGGTGAATAGGCGATTTTTATGAAAGTCTTCAAAACGTGAAGGTTATGAAGACAAACAGTACTGATATGCCTATCACTTAAGCAGCGAAAGTTAGATTACACTAGGCGAGCCATGGTCAAGTATTCAATAGAGTGAGAGCACAAGACAAGTAGCTGCAGTGTAATAAGGATCAGGTAGGAAGAAGTTATGAAGCCAAACAAATCATACAGTTATGTTGTGAAGACAGAAGATAAAGCAAGCATGCAATGGCTTCACAATGTGTAACAGTAAGTAAAAGGAAGTGAAGATGAAACCAGTGACACGTTGAAGACAATGATTTGTTGGACCAGTTCCAGTTGCTGTGACAACTGTACGTCTGGTTGGAGCGGATAGGTATTTAAACCAAAGGACACACAGTCCCAGACACCCAGTCCTGAACACGCAGCTCAGGACACCCAGTCCTCACCGTTTTCTCCTTGAGCTAAGGTCACACAGACCTCGCCCAATCACTCTGGTAAGTCTTCAAGGTAGACTCCCAAACCTTCACAGACTTCGTTCACCGGCAATCCACAATTTCTCTTGGATGCTCAGAATGCGATGCCTAACCGGTTGGAGGATGCACAGTCCTCAAGTGTAATAAGTCTTCAGATCACTCAGACAAGAAGACTTAAGTGATGCCCAATTTACTCTGGCTCTGGGTGGTTAGGGCTTTTCTCCTCGCTAGGAATTTTCTCTCAAAGGCTTCGAGGTGGGTTGCTCTCAAACGACAAAAGCCGTGCACTAAAATCTGAGCAGCCAACCGTTTATGGTTGTAGGGGTGGACTATTTATAGCCACTTGGCAACCCGACCTGATTTGTCTGAAATGACCCTGGGTCACTAAGGAACTGACACATGTACCAACGGTCAGATTTCAAACTCACACGGCAACTTTACTTTGGCTACAAGCAAAGCTGACTTGTCCGTCTCTGGACAAGATTTTCTCTCATAGTCTTCGCTCGAAGATATAGGTTTTGAATTAGGCATCACTTCAGTCATCCTGACTGGTTCTCTTGGACCCCACTTAACAGTACGGTGGTTCCTATGACACAACATAAATGAAGTAAAACTACGAAGGATCTAAGTCTTCGAGTTCCATAAGCTTCATAGGGAGTCTTCACATGTCATTGTCTTCAATATGAATATCTTCATAAACCACCATTGTCTTCAATGTCTTCGTACATTTTTAGGGGTCATCTCTGGTAGTGAAACCGAATCAATGAGGGACTTCTACCTGTGTTATCCTGCAATTCTTACAAACATATCAGTCCCTCAACTAGGTTTGTCGTCAATACTCCAAAACCAACTAGGGGTGGCACTAGATGCACTTACAATCTCCCCCTTTTTAGTGATTGATGACAAACTAGTTGAAGTTTTCAACGGGGAATATAATTTGTGAAATTGTAAAGGAATTGTCTTCATAAGCTGCAAGGGCTCCCCCTGAAGATGTGCATATAAGTAATTTGCTTCTGGAACGCAAATGCACATGGCAAGTTGTACTTGTGGAAATCCACTTCAACTTATGATGACAATCCACCATGCATGTTAAAGTATATGAAGAGAATGACATGCATAATGAAAAATGGACGTCTGCGAAATGATATAAGTGCGGAAATTATCATCGTACATGCGGAATTTATCTTCGCAAAAACATAGTGGCAAACACGTAGCAGACGACCATCAAGTTTAAGTGTTACAACTCAAAGAACCAAATGTAGCAAAACGAGAGTTGTAAGCATGAAGCAAAATGTAGCAAAATATAAAGCACCCGCCCATAATGACCCACTTGAAGACTATAAACATCATATGCTTCTCCCCCTTTTGTCAGTGATGACCAAAAAGGTTTGAAGACATAGAGTTTTCTACGCGTTCCCAGGCGCAGCAGGGTCGGTGGAGGCGTTTGGTGGTGCTGAAGAGCTTGGTGCAGGGTCGATGCACGCTGAAGTAGGCGGTGGTGATGTAGCGTCATCTTCTTCCTCAATGATTCTTGCAGACACGGTGGCAGCAGAGGAAGAGAACTCAGAATCTTCAAGGGACGGAGTTCCGCGCAGCACAGCTCTTCTGGGGGGTGTGGAGTCAAACTTGAATCTCTCTCGGAAGCCATCCTCTTGAAGTTCAGCTTCAGTGCACATCATGGTGAGGCCTTTCCAAGTGCGGCGACAGGTTTCGTGTGTGACGAACGCATTCTTGGTGGCCAAATTTCTGATGCGATTGACGTCTTGCATGATGCTTCTCATCTGCCTCTTGAGCCAGTCGTGATGCCTATCTTGCTTTTGGTGAAGAGCCACAAGAAGTTCTCGGTCATTGAGTGCACGAGTGTGTTTCTTGGGTCTCGGTGCAGCTGTGCTATCAGTGGCTTCAGTTGATGCAGGGGCACGTGTGGTGCCAGCCATTAGATACACTCTTGAGATGGCTTCAACACCTTCATCATTCTGAGTGAAGCTCTGGTGTTCTGCATTCTGAAGACTTAATGGTTGCTTGGCAGGCTCAGGATATATTGCTTCAGCCGAGGTGTCCACATCGGGTAAGAAGATTCTATGGTTGCGGGCTGAGGGCTGATAGGAGATAGCAGAGTGAAGTTGGCATATAAAGAGATCCTGTGTGTTGAAGCATTTGCCATGCAGGATACAGAAGATGAGAGTCTTCATTGCACCTTCAACCTTGGCATATGGAGAGTGCCCCTTAATGGGCCATAGAGTCCGCCTGACGATGTGATCTATGGTTCTGGGCAGGTACTCTAAGTCTTCAACGAAGAACTCAGTTGGATAAGGTGCATCATGAGGCAATGGCTTCATCATTGAGAGCATCTGACTCATATTTGGCTCAGGCCGCTAGAATATGCTTGCAATTGCTTCATCATGGAGTTGGCAGCCTTCTTCGAAGAGTTCGCCAGGAGTGGGTAGGCCGGTAAGCTCAATGATATCGAATGTATTAGCTTCATGATGGACATTGCCGGTCATCAACTCCAGGACCCAAGTCTTCGGATCTCTGTTATAGCCTTTGATATGCAGGGTGGCATAGAACTGGAGCAGAAGCTCTTCATTCCAGTGCTCTTCATCGGTGATAAATGGCAGCAGACCCACTTTCTTGAAGCAATCCAGTGCTTCTTCCAGACCAGGCAGACCAGCAACAGTGTCAACCTCAAGGCGCTGGTGAGGAAAGATGCGGCCTTGGTTGTATAGGATGCATGAATAGTAGCTACGCTGTGGGTAGCTCCAGAACCTATCTGATACAATCCGTTCCCTTGAATAAGGGTTCTTGGAGCTATTGAAGAATGTGTTATCTGCCCTGAAGCTGTTGATGTTGAAGGAGCCAGGAGCTGATGCAGGACCTGGGAACCTTGGCAGTCGTGGGATCGGCTTCTGGACCTAGGGCCTGTGCGCAACATGATAGTTGAATTGTTGACCGGTAGCAGACTCAGGCACAGAAGGTTCAGATGCAGTAGCTTCAGTGTCTCTTGAAGCTGTTGGCGGGAAGGGCTCCACAATTGCTTTAGTGTTGGTTGTGGCAGCCTCAACGTTTTCAGCCTCAACATGTGGAGTGAGAGGGACGGATTCAGGGATGTTCTCCTGGAAAACTACTTCTTGTTGGTGCGGGGGAGATGGAGCTTGAGGTTCTTCTTCAATATCTTCAGCAGATGCAGCCGGAATGTTGTCAGCAGCCTGAGCCCTTGGCCCTTTGCAAAGCCTACGGAATGTAGGCGACGCCGGTGGAGTTGCAGTGGGCTGGGGCACATTATCTTCCTCCTGTGGGTGATCTGCCCACGATGCATCTTGTGTGATTGGTGTCAGTGGACGACCAATGCTGATCATTTCGCTTGTCTCAAGCTGAGGAAGGGCTGTATCATCTTGTACATTGTCTTGGAGACCAATGTCTTCAGCAGCATTGGGGTCGGCTGCTGGAATGTCTTCAGCGTGCGGAGCCTCTGTGAAAGCAGGCTCATGCACTATCAACTGACGATCTTTGTCAGGATAGCAGACGGAGAGGGGTTCGACTATCAAGGGCTCTGTGGGAGCAGCCCGAGATTTCTTGGTCTTGCGCTTCTTGATGGTGGGGTCAGAAGGAGAGGCTTCAGGGTGTTTCCTCTTCCGAGCTTCAGCCTCTGCAGTCCATGTCTTCTTGAGCTCTGAGGCGGTTGATCGACTCTTTGGCTTCGAGCCTTTCGGTACGGTGGGGAAGACAATCGGAGCAGTTTCTGACCTTGGTGCCTCTGGTTCAGCCACAGCAGGCTTTTTGTTTTTCTCCGTGGCCATCCTGGGGTCGATGCCGAGACGCCCAAGTGCCTTGCGCTTCTCGGCCTCATTGTAGGCCTGCACACAATGATCAGCCAGAGTCTTCATTCGCTCCCGCGAACCCTGAGCTTCTGCACTTTTCTTCAGAAAGTTTTCCTTTAACTCGTGCAACATGATCTTGAAGTCCTTGACTTCTTGGATGCTGAGCCTGGCCATATTCTGCTTGAACTGAGCGTTTTCATAATCAATTTTCTGCTTCAGTTCAACAATGCGCTGGGCAATTGCAAGTTCTGAAGCAATAGCGCCTTGGAAGGCGACGCTGAGGCCAATGGGCAGCTGCAGATCATCGAAGCTGATATTTGGTGTAGCAAACCACTCATCGATGAAGTTGTGGATGATTGCTACATCAAACAGAGGCAGATTGTTGAAGATTTCAGCCTCCTCCTTGCTCTTGATGAGCTGCTCAAGAGCGTCATCTCCAAGATCTTCGTCGCTGGACAGATCAATGGTTTCGCTGCGCAGAATGGCAGCAGCTGTGAGCTCTTTGCCTGTGTGTGGCTGAGGCTTCTTGGCTTCTTGGGGCTTGGAGACTCGTGATAAGTCTTCAGACTGCACACTGGCTTCAGGAGGTGCAGTTGCCAATGGCTTTGCTCTGGAGATTTTGGGAGAAGCAGCTGGCTTTGAAGCTTTTGGCTTCTTTGTCTGCTCCGGCTTCGGTGCAGCAGGAGCATCATCAGAATCAGTGTCTGCTGGAGGGTCATTCACGGCAGTCCCTTGGACTAGAATGCGAGTGATGAGGCCTGCTAGATTGGCATACGGCCCGATGATATTGGGATTGGCGTCGCGTGTGCCATCCGCCCTTGGTTTAGAGGGACCAGGGTTGAAGTCCAACCCCAGCTCCTTCTTGTTTTGCTTCGTAGAGTTTTGAGCAAATTGGAAGTTGCGCTTGAACAGATTGTCATCGCGACACCAGAGAAGTGATGGCGGATGAGAATCAGCAGGCTGCGGTCCTCTGACCATGCATGGATAGAAGCCTTGAGCAATGGCTTCTTCTCTGGACTGGGGTACGAGATTTTTGTATAATACGTCTCCCCACGGTCTTGTGATGGCGCACTTTTCTGCATATTCCTTAGTGATGAAGCGGTATTGGAACCACTACTCTGCCCAATATCTTCGAATCCATTGGATTCGTGTCTTGCGCTGACCATAGCTCTCTTCAGGATCAGTTTTGTACATTTCTGCCAAGTCATCAAGCAGATCTTTAGACATTTCACCATGTCTTTGTCTGCCTCCCTTCCTTGCTGGTTTTTCTGCTGCCATGAAGCTTAACTTGGAAGGCTTCAAAGTGTTCAAAGGCTTCAAAGGTTTTGTTTTGCTAGACCAACAGGAACTGGCTTCAGGAGAATTGATGTGACGCTGTAAGAACTCTGCAAATGAATGCAGACTATGAGAACCAAAAGATTCTCCCATGGACATGTACCTGTGACAGCATTAAGGTGCGAGGGAAGGGGAAGAGGTCGTATGCATTCTCATAAGATTTTGAAGATAAATCAGTTTAGAAGATATTGACCTCATCATGCGAAGACATTCACTTATAGAAAGGAAGTTGGTTCCAGATTTGTACGAACCCATAGATCAGTACAAGTGAGGAATCTAACTACTTCATGATGCACAAGTGAATATTCTAGGCAGGTTATGAGATGCAGACTGAGAGAGATGTAACTTGTGAGAGCAGAAACTTCTTATGGCAGTAGGTGACTGAACTATGGGATCAAAAGAGGCCGTAAAAGAGGTTTTATTTACCCCACTTGGAACTGCTAGACGAAGTGGGAGTTGAGGCCGAGCAGTTCGATCCTCCGTGCCCTAACTTGGCGACGGAAGACACCTACGGCGACGGCGGAGAGAGCGATGTCCACTGTCGGCGTGAAAATGGCGTCGGAGAGGTTGCGGCAGTGAAGCGCTTCGTCGCCGGCGTCGTTGAGAGCTAGCGGTGGCGCTAGGGTTCGTGCGAAGGTGGAAGAAGAGATAATGACCGTAGTGAATCATGTATTTATAAGCATAGAGGTGGCACTGCGCTATTACTCAGGTGCCCCTGGCGATTCGCATCTGAACAACACGTGGCCATCATGCGGTATTGTGGGGGCAGTTCCACATCCCTCGCACGCCTTGATTGTCAGGTGTCGTTCCTACTACTCCGGATTTCTTTGTTGATGAAAAAGAAACATTGAAAACGGTTTTAAAGTTTGTCTCTGTGTCTTCTGCTGACAAGGATGCAGTGAAGACATTCGACAGTTTCAATAGAATGCATACGACTTGGAGAGATAGAGTTTGAGGTAGGAAGCATGGAGAGGTTAGGGTCCGATCACATTCACTTAGTTCAAAAGATTCAAACAAGAAGACATAGCTATAAGTGAATGCTGTAGAGGACAGAACACCAGTACATATATATATATATATAATTAACATAGTGAAGATAATCATGAAGACAAATTGATTGAAGCCAAACCAAATGTGAAGACATTGCGAGGTAACGCCATGAGTGAAACACTTCAAATAGAACGTTTGGTGGTGGCGTTACCCACCGTATAGGAAGTATTAGACTTAGACACGGCGCACAATTATCGTGGCGCTCCGAAGTCAAATTCAGTGTTAATGTATTCACACTTAGAGTGTATGTCTTCATTGATTGAAGATATACGTTACTTCGTGTGTTGCACATCCAAGTCATCAACATGCATAAGTGTTAGGATGTGTGCCTGATCACAGGACATTTGAGGATTCCAAGATATTTAGCTCACACCGTAACTTGCAAAATCTCTTCTCATCCAAGGGGTTGGTGAAGATATCTGCCAATTGCTCTTCAGTGTTGACGTGTATGATATCAATATCTTCCTTTGCAACATGATCTCTGAGAAAATGATGACGAATTTCAATGTGCTTTGTCTTCGAGTGCTGAACTGGGTTGTTGGCGATCTTGATGGCGCTTTCGTTGTCGTAGTAAAGTGGGACTTGCTTCAGATGAATGCCATAATCCTTGAGGGTTTGCTTCATCCATAGAAGCTGAGCGCAGCAGGATCCAGCAGCAATGTATTCAGATTCAGCAGTGGAGAGAGATACACAGTTCTGCTTCTTTGAAGACCAACATACAAGTGATCGGCCCAGAAAGTGACATGTGCCTGACGTGGACTTCCGATTAACCTTGTCACCAGCGTAATCAGCATCCGATAATCCAACCGGATCAAACTCTGAGCCCTTTGGATACCATAACCCTAGAGTTGGGGTGTGAGCCAAATATCGAAGAATTCGCTTCACTCCTAAGTGATGCGACTCCTTTGGTGCCGCTTGGAATCGAGCACACATGCAAACACTAAGCATAATATCTGGCCTAGATGCACATAAATAAAGCAAAGAACCAATCATGGAGCGGTATACCTTTTGATCGAACTCTTTACCATTGTCGTCAGGACCCAGATGATGTTTGGCCGGCATTGGTGTTGTGAAACCTTTACAGTCTTGCATACCGAACTTCTTCAGGCAATCTTTGAGATACTTTTCTTGAGATATGAAGATGCCATTGCGTTGTTGCCGTATCTGAAGACTGAGGAAGAATTTCAGCTCCCCCATCATAGACATCTGATATTGCTCTTGCATCATATATCCGAACTCCTCAATGTACTTCTGATTGGTGCAACCGAAGATAATGTCATCCACATATATTTGGCACACAAACAGTTCACCATCATATGTCTTCGTGAAGAGAGTGGGATCTAGGGAGCCAGGTATGAAGCCTTTGCTCTTCAGGAAGTATTTGAGTGTGTCATACCAGGCCCGAGGGGCTTGTTTGAGGCCATATAGTGCCTTATTGAGCTTGTAAACCATGTCAGGACGTTTTGGATCTTCAAACCCAGGTGGTTGTGCAACATACACTTCTTCAATCTTGCCATTGAGAAAGGCACTCTTCACATCCATTTGATATAAAAGTATGTTATGATGATTTGCATAGGCCAGCAGTATACGGATGGCTTCCAGTCTGGCCACAGGAGCAAATGTTTCATCGAAGTCAATGCCTTCCACTTGAGTATATCCTTGAGCAACGAGACGAGCTTTGTTTCTGACAACTTGACCATGCTCATCTTTCTTGTTGCGGTATATCCATTTGGTGCCTATTATGTTACGCTTCCGTGGATCAGGATGCTTAACCAATTCCCATACATTGTTCAGCTCAAACTGATGAAGCTCTTCTTGCATTGCTTGAATCCACTCAGGTTCCATGAAAGCTTCTTCAACTTTGTTGGGTTCGGTGATTGAAACGAATGCGAAGTGTCCGCAAAAATTTGCCAGTTGAGTTGCCCTTGAACGAGTCAGTGGACCAGGTGCATTGATGCTGTCAATTATTCTATCAATCTGCACTTCATTGGCAACACGAGGATGTATGGGTCGAAGACTTTGCTCTTGCTGATCTATGTTGTCGTGGGGAGGAATGTCTTCAGGCTGAGCATTGTCTTCATGTGGATCAGGTGCTGAGATGATAAGTTCTTCTTCAGGATGAGCTTCAGAAGGTATAATTTCTCCAGTTCCCATTAGCTTGATTGATTCACTGGCTGGAACTTCATCTAGCACATCTGGCAGTTGCTCTCTTTGTGAACCATTGGTCTCATCGAACCGCACATCCACTGTTTCAACCACTTTGTAGTGAAAGAGATTGAAGACTCTGTAGGAGTGCGAATATTTTCCATATCCAAGCATAAAGCCCTCATGTGCTTTTGGTGCAAATTTTGAGGTGTGGTGTGGGTCCTTGATCCAGCATCTTGAGCCAAATACTCTGAAGTAACTGACATTTGGCTTCTTGCCAGTTAGTAGTTCATAAGATGTCTTGTTCAGAAGCTTGTGAAGATAAACACGGTTGATTGTATGGCATGCAGTGTCAATGGCTTCAGGCCAGAATTTTCTTGGAGTCTTGTACTCATCTAGCATTGTTCTGGCCATCTCAATGAGTGTTCTGTTCTTGCGTTCGACGATGCCATTCTGATGTGGCGTGTACGGAGCTGAGAATTCATGTGTGATGCCCAAGGTATCCAGATATGTATCAAGGCCAGTGTTCTTGAATTCAGTGCCATTGTCACTTCTGATGTGCTTTATCTTGGCGCCATAATTGTTCATAGCCCGATTTGCGAAGCGTCTGAAGACATCCTGCACTTCAGTCTTGTAAAGGATTATGTGCACCCAAGTATATCTAGAGTAATCATCAACAATGACAAAGCCATAGAGGCAAGCAGTAGTGGAAAAAGTTGAGTAGTGAGTGGGACCAAAGAGATCCATGTGAAGCAGTTCGAAGGGTCGAGTAGTGGTCATGATTGTCTTCGAAGGATGTTTTGCCCTTGTCATCTTCCCTGCTTCACAGGCACCGCATAAGTGATCTTTCTTGAACTTGACGCCCTCGATGCCTATGACATGCTTCTTCTTCGCAAGGGTGTGGAGGTTCCTCATGCTAGCATGCCCAAGCCTCCTATGCCAAAGCCAGCATTCTGAAGCCTTTGCCAGAAGACATACTGCAAGTTGTGGCCCTGCTGAGAAATCTTCCACGTACAAATCATCTTTCCGATACCCTTCAAACACTAGAGACTTGTCAGATTCCATTAGTACCAGGCAACGATATTTTCCAAAAATTACAATCATGTTCAAATCGCAAAGCATTGAGACAGACATTAAGTTGAAGCCAAGGGATTCAACAAACATGACTTTATCCATGTGTTGATCCTTTGAGATTGCAACTCTACCTAGACCCAATACCTTACTTTTACCAGTGTCAGCAAATGTGATGTGGCTCTTGTCGGATGGACGTGAGGTTGAGTCCATAAAAAGACTTCTTTTTCCAGTCATGTGATTTGTACACCCACTGTCAATAATCCATTCTGAAGACTCTGAAGACGCTGGTGTCGTACCCTACAATGCAGTTTGGGGGATAGGCTTCACGAAGAGTATTGTGAAGCAAAAACATTTGACGAACCAGTGGGTTATGAAAACTTAGATCCAGGTTAGGACTAATAGGGAGAGTAGCATGCGATTCAGGTACGAAATACATAGTGATGCCATTCGGGCATTTGATCTTGCGCCCCACAAGATTTTTAAGGTCCCTAGCAATAGCGTCAGAAGATTTTGGTTTTCTGTTGGAGACCTTTCCCTGCAAAAGAGAGTTAAGCTTTCTTAACCACGCACATCTTCAAGGGTGGCTTAGAAGCAATAAGTCTAAGTGCAGCATCTGAGAATTTTGGCTTTGGAGCCCTAGCAAACAGTCTAGCAGGCGGACAATAGTACTCATAAGAATAGGCAGAATAGTTCTTGGTCATATGAACATGACGGTTTGAAGAACCGCTCTCATATGCCTGAGCATGGTTTCCCTGCAAAACATTTGCGTTAGTGCGACTCAGGTGAGTCCTCTGCCTGTATGAAGCCTTTGGACCATATGAAGCCTTTGGTCTGAGGATTGTCTTCTTCATGTGAGGTGTCATGAGGACATTCACAGGAAGATTCTCCAGACATGTTTTTGGAACCCAGATCTTCTTCATAGGCGGTCCATTCTTGCAGTTAGTACCAATGTACCTGGCAAATACTTCACCATTCTGATTCTTAAACAGTTTATAGTTTGCATCAAAGGATTCATCAATGATAATAGGATCAGCACAAGTGAAGCCAGATAGATTGGATGGATCTTCTGAGGATTCCTTTGCAGTAACCCATGTGGTTTTGGGGTACTGCTCAGGTTTCCAGTAAGAGCCATCTGCATTAATTTTCCTCACGAACCCAACACCCTCTTTCCTAGGGTTTCGGTTCAGAATCTGCTTCTTAAGGACATCACATAATGTATGATGTCCTTTGAGACTTTTGTACATCCCTGTTTCAAGCAATGTCTTCAACCTAGCATTCTCATCAGCAATAGCAGTGGTATCCTCAGCAGAGGGGTTAGTTACCACTTCAACAGTTGAAGATATTGCAATAGCGGTAGCAGTGGAACATTCAGCAACAGAAGTAGCATTATCACGCTCAAT
This sequence comes from Triticum monococcum, assembly GCA_034509565.1. NCBI lineage: Eukaryota > Viridiplantae > Streptophyta > Magnoliopsida > Poales > Poaceae > Triticum > Triticum monococcum. The sequence continues at coordinate 516,026,972 of CM067846.1, forward strand.
GCATTTAAGGCATGGTGGTTCAAATCCTTCCTGAGCGGAACTAATCTGTTCGGCGCGAAGTGACTCGTTTTCCTTTTGAAGATCTTCATGAGCCGCTCTCAATTTCTCAAGACCTTGCTTCCTTTGAAGATAATCATAGGAAAGCTTTTCATGAGTTGTTGAGAGAGTATCATGACGATCTTCAAGTTCCTGATACTTAACATGAAGATTTTTTATGTCTTCAATTAAGGATTCAGATCGAGTCATTTCAGCACCCAACAGATCATCGCTTCTGTCTAACAGTTTTTGAATATGTTCCATAGCTTTCTGTTGTTCAGTGGCAATTTTAGCAAGTGTTTTGTAGCTGGGTTTTGAATCACAATCAGAGTCATCATCACTAGATGTTTGATAGTGAGTAGTGCGTGTGTTTACCTTGGCACCGCGTGCCATGAAGCAGTAGGTAGGAGTAGATTCGTCCTCGTCATTTGCATCGGGGTTGGTGATGAAGTCATTGTCTTCAGTGTTGAAGATGGACTTGGCGACGTAGGCTGTAGCCAGACTCGCAATGCCAGAATCAGACTCCTCCTCAGACTCCACCTCTGCCTCCTCAGAAGTGGACTCCTCCTCTGAATCCATTTCCTTGCCAACAAACGCACGAGCCTTGCCAGTTGAGCTCTTCTTGTGTGATGAAGACTTTGAGGAAGACTTGGAAGAAGACTTTGAGTATTTCTTCTTCTTCTTGTCGTCAGAGTCATATTCCTTGCTCTTCTTCTTATTTCTGCTCTCAGTGTCCCATTGTGGACACTCAGAGATGAAGTGTCCAGTTTTCTTGCACTTGTGACATGTTTTCTTCTTGTAGTCATGAGCAGAAGCTTCATCATTCCTTGAGCTTGATCGTGAAGACTTTCTGAAGCCTTTCTTCTTGGTGAATTTCTGGAACTTCTTCACTAGCATTGCAAGTTCCCTTCCAATGTCTTCAAGATCATCAGAACTGCTGTCAGATTCTTCTTCAGATGAGGACACAGCTTTTGCCTTCAAGGCACGAGTTCGCCCATAGTTTGGACCGTAGATATCTCTTTTCTCAGAAAGCTGAAACTCATGTGTGTTGAGCCTCTCAAGTATGTCAGACAGATCGAGTGTCTTGAAGTCTGGACGTTCTTGAATCATCAGGGCTAGGATGTCAAACGAACTGTCAAGTGATCTCATCAGCGTCTTGACGATTTCATGTTTGGTGATCTCAGTGGCGCCGAGGGCTTGAAGCTCATTTGTGATGTCAGTGAGCCGGTCAAATGTGTGTTGGAGATTCTCATTGTCATTTCGCTTGAAGCGGTTGAAGAGGTTGCGAAGAACATTGATTCTCTGATCTCTCTGGGTTGAGATGCCTTCATTGACTTCGGAGAGCCAGTCCCAGACCAGCTTGGATGTCTTCAAGGCACTCACACGGCCGTACTGTCCCTTGGTCAGATGACCACAGATGATATTCTCGGCAGTAGAGTCCAGTTGAGTGAACTTCTTGACATCAGCAGCAGTGACACCTTCTCGAGCCCTGGGAACGCCGTTTTCGACGACATACCATAGGTCAACGTCAATGGCTTCAAGATGCATGCGCATCTTATTCTTCCAGTAGGGATATTCAGTTCCATCAAAGACGGGGCACGCAGCAGAGACTTTAATTACCCCTGCAGTCGACATAGCTAAAACTCCAGGTGGTTAAACCGAATCACACAGAACAAGGGAGCACCTTGCTCTGATACCAATTGAAAGTGCGTTATATCGACTAGAGGGGGGTGAATAGGCGATTTTTATGAAAGTCTTCAAAACGTGAAGGTTATGAAGACAAACTGTACAGATATGCCTATCACTTAAGCAGCGGAAGTTAGATTACACTAGGCGAGCCATGGTCAAGTATTCAATAGAGTGAGAGCACAAGACAAGTAGCTGCAGTGTAATAAGGATCAGGTAGGAAGAAGTTATGAAGCCAAACAAATCATACAGTTATGTTGTGAAGACAGAAGATAAAGCAAGCATGCAATGGCTTCACAATGTGTAACCATAAGTAAAAGGAAGTGAAGATGAAACCAGTGACATGTTGAAGACAATGATTTGTTGGACCAGTTCTAGTTGCTATGACAACTGTATGTCTGGTTGGAGCGGCTAGGTATTTAAACCAAAGGACACACAGTCCCGGACACCCAGTCCTAAACACGCAGCTCAGGACACCCAGTCCTCACCATTTTGTCCTTGAGCTAAGGTCACACAGACCTCGCCCAATCACTCTGGTAAGTCTTCAAGCTAGACTCCCAAACCTTCACAGACTTCGTTCACCGGCAATCCACAATTTCTCTTGGATGCTCAGAACGCGACGCCTAACCGGCTGGAGGATGCACAGTCCTCAAGTGTAATAAGTCTTCAGATCACTCAGACAAGAAGACTTAAGTGATGCCCAATTTACTCTGGCTCTGGGTGGTTAGGGCTTTTCTCCTCGCTAGGAATTTTCTCTCAAAGGCTTCGAGGTGGGTTGCTCTCAAATGACAAAAGCCATGCACTAAAATCTGAGAAGCCAACCGTTTATGGTTGTAGGGGTGGACTATTTATAGCCACTTGGCAACCCGACCTGATTTGTCCGAAATGACCCTGGGTCACTAAGGACCTGACACGTGTACCAACGGTCAGATTTCAAACTCACACGGCAACTTTACTTGGGCTACAAGCAAAGCTGACTTGTCCGTCTCTGGACAACATTTGCTCTCATAGTCTTCGCTCGAAGATATAGGTTTTGAATTAGGCATCACTTTAGTCATCTTGACTGGTTCTCTTGGACCCCAGTTAACAGTACGGTGGTTCCTATGACACAACATAAATGAAGTAAAACTACGAAGGATCTAAGTCTTCGAGTTCCATAAGCTTCATAGGGAGTCTTCACATGTCATTTTCTTCAATATGAATATCTTCATAAACCACCATTGTCTTCAATGTCTTCGTACATTTTTAGGGGTCATCTCTGGTGGTGAAACCGAATCAATGTGGGACTTCTACCTATGTTATCCTGCAATTCTCACAAACACATCAGTCCCTCAACTAGGTTTGTCGTCAATACTCCAAAACCAACTAGGGGTGGCACTAGATGCACTTACAATAAACAACTGGGGGTGGCCTCCGGGCCGCATTAACCTCAGGGAGCCCAGAGCTCAATGGCTGGCCTCATCGCAACGCCTCCCCTCGGGAGTGCCACGCGAGGGGGCTAGGCACGGGGGCTACGACTGGGTCACGCCCAGACGTACGCCGCCCAGGCAGGCCCCTCGGGCCTGGTTCATCGCGCGTCTCTCCCCGAGCGGAGCCAAGGTATGAAGGTCGTTTGCGCATCAAGGGGGACCCCTGAGCATCGCGACTCAGGGGCCTAACTAGTCCCGTAGCCCCTCACTCCTTAGTTCCGAAAGGCTATGTTGGGTGAGGTGCGCGCGGGGCCGGGCTCTGCAGACGTAGAACGGTAGCCCTGCTTACATTGCACCTCATCGCCCGCAGTTTGCGTGTCAAGGGGGGCTCCTGAGCATCGCGACTCGGGAGCCTAACTGGTCCCGTAGCCCCTCACTCCTTAGTTCTAAAAGGCTATGCTGGGTGAGGTACGCGCGGGGCCGGGCTCTGCAGACGTAGAACAGAAGATACACCTACATCGCGCCTCCCTACTTGTTGTTCGCACGCCAAGGGGGACTCCTGAGCATCGCGACTCAGGAGCCTAACTTGTCACGTAGCCCCTCACTCCTTTGGTCCCGTCCTGGTTTCCGGTCGGGGCTAATGCTGGGTGAGGCACGCGCGGGGCCGGGCTGTGCCGGCGCAGAACACAAGCAAGTAGGGAAGAAAAGCATAAAATTCAAGGAACTTAAAAGCAAATATTACAGTCCATACTGTCGTCTCAGTACCAAACGCAAGTTTAAATGCCTCCCCGAGGCGTGATGCATGTGCAGGAATTGAAAGAAGAACAGGGATGGAACGGAGTCACTTGCCGGCGGTGAAGCTGTGTGGAGTGGCTTCGCCTCATGGAGCAGCAGGGCCGACAGCGCCTTGCTTTGGCTTGGTGCTGAAGGCCCGGAACATCCCCAGCAGCGCCTCCGAGCGCCCCTTCACGGCTTCGACAGCGGCGGCAGCACCCTCGCCGCTCACCGGTTCCAGCAGGCCGTCGAGGTCGGCGTTGGGATCATGAAGGTAGATGTGGGCGAAGACCCGCGTCAGTGCAGCAGAAGACAGGACGCACGCCTCAGCCTCGGCTGTGGGGCCGATGCCAAGGGCGACGTCCCCAAGAGCCTTAACCAGGAAAGGGAGCAGCTTGGCGGGGCCGTCACCATCACCGGCTAGCGGGCTGTCCAGGCTGCTCTCGTAAAGCGTCTTCAGCAAAGCACGGGTGTCTTTCTCCATGTCCGCAAAGGCCACGCGATCCTCGGCAAGAACCTTGGCCTTGCAGTCCAGCTCGACCCTCATCGCCTCCAGCTCCTCCCCCAGCGCACTTAGGCGATCGCGACGCTTCTTGATCTTGGCTTCCCGGCCCTCGATGGCCGCCTCGCGAGCCTTCATGCCTTCTTCTTGTTCCTGGCGAAGACGAACCTCCTTCGCAAGCTGGCCCCGCAGGCCTTGCAGCTCGTCCTCCAGCGCCTTGCAACGACCGCGGACTTCAACCACCTCTCCCAGGGCCGCGTCTCGGGCAGCCTTCGCCTCAAGGGTGGCCTCCCTCTCTCCGTCACAGGCCGTTGAGGCCTGAACCAATGCCGCCCGAATCGAAGCATCAGAACGAATCCACCCCGAAGCCAGCTCCAGGCGCCCGGCCACCAGGCGAGGGTCGGCGCCGAGAAGATCCTGCCGCAGCCGGTCTAGTTCAGCAACAGCACGCTCCAAGATGGAAGAAGGAGGCGGAGAAACATCGGTGCGCCCCAAGACAACAGGAGGAGCCGGGGAAGCAACGGTCAGTGGAACGGGAGGAGAAAGTAGCGGCGGCGAGGCCGCAGTGTCCCGAGGCGGAGTCCGCTGCGCCTCCACAGCCGTAGCAGCGTCGCCAGACGAGGGCACCTCAGGAGTCGCTCGGGCCATGGGGGCTGGGCTTGCCCCAGCCAGCTCAGCCAAGCCTCGCAAGGATGAGCGGGCAGGAGAGGCCCGCGCATCACGATCTCCCTCCCCCGCGGGCGAAGGCGTCGCCGCAGATGGGGCCTCGGGGGCTCCCTTCGGCTTCTTCGCCGCTGGCGCCAGCCTATTCAAGAGAAGCAATCATCAAGCCTCGTCCGCGGAACGAGAAACAAAAGATCAAGGATCAAGCACTTACGGGTCATCGCCGGTGAGCTTGGGCAGCCTCCGGCCCAACTTGAAGCCTGACAGCCGGCTGGAAGGGTCAACCTCGGAAGCAGAAGGCGCGTCTACGGACTGCCTCGGGGCAGGGGCAGACCCGTGGGAGATCAGCCCGGTCCTGTCCTTGTTCGGGATCGAGGGCGAGCTCCCACCACCCAGCACGTCATCATCATCATCATCATCGTCATCATCGCTCGGCGAAAGACGGAGAGTACGGGACCTATGCCGGGGGAGGGCAGCCCTCGACTCTCCATCGGTCGCCCCAGAGTTGGGCCCCTCTCCCCACTCCTCTTCGTCCTCCTCCTTGCTGGAGTCGCCGAAGGGCACGTCCACCGGTCCTTCGGAAGCCGCCACGGGCACGAGCCCGTCACCGTTAAAAATAGGCATGGACTTCACCACCCGCTTCTAGTCGTCGTGAAGGAACAAGGACTTGGTAGCGCCCTTCAACCTTGCCACCTCGCCCCCGACCAGAGATTGGAGAACTGCGGTCACATCCTCTTCGTCAACAGCCTCGGGGCTCGGATGTGGCCTCCACATTGGAGGAGAGTACCGCTGGAGTGGAGCCAGCTGGTGCTCCAGGAACTCCTTCAGAAGTGACGCACTGGTCAACTTCGCCGCCGCCATGTTGGCCGGCCTCAGGTCCGCGTCCATCCTCTCCAACAGCAGTTTCGCGCGGGGGTCCGTGAGCTCCGCTCGGCACCAGTCGCTGGAGCTCACCGGCTGCTCCGCGGGCAAGATCAGCCGAGGGTGGATGCGCCCGGCATCTGCTAAGACCCACTTGCTCCTGAAGCCCTCAATCCTCTTCCCGGGATTCGAGATGGAAATGGTGCCGCCATACGCGACGAAGCCCGCGCACGCAGAAAGAGAGCCGCCGTTTACCCGGAGGGAGAAGTAGTGGCGCAGCAAGGCCACCGAAGGCTGCACCCCTACGTGGGCCTCGCGGTAGTAAGCGAAGATCGCCAGAAGAAGGACAGAGTTGGGGTGGAGATGCAGAGCCTGCAAGTTGTAATGGCGGAGGACAGAGAAGAAGAACTCGGAGAAGGGAGGCACCAGGCCCGCAGCAATGGAGCTTGCAAAGAGAGGATAAAAGGTGCTTCCTCGGCCCTCAGGGGTGGCGGAGCCGGTCTTGAACACCTCCGTCCCGTTGATGCCCTGCACCGCCGCCATCCGGTGCAGCCGGGCAAGGCTCGCCTTGGACACATTCGGCGAGTCCAGAGCAGGACAATACCAAGCTTTGGCCGGAGGCTGGCGAGGCGCCATGGCTTCCTAGGTCGCGCAGCTGGAGTAAGTCTGGAAGTTTGGAGGAAGAAAGGGAAGGCGCAAGAAAGGGGATCTGAGCAGTGACGGGAGAGAGCAAAAGGTGAATTCTGGGCAGATGCCGCTCCTTTACCAACCTGCGCGGTTGCCGAAGCACTCGCGTCCCATCAACCGCCACGCGGTGCCCAAGGCCGCAGGCTGTTAGGGCCCGCGGTGCTTCGCCCTTGCCCTTTCGCCTCTCAGCACGACCAAGTCCATGCGCGCCTTGGGCCCGGGGGCTACTGTCGGTGTTCTGGGAACGGGGTTCCCCAGACTTGCCTGCCTGCGGCTCGTGGCGTGGCTCAAAGGAGGCCCAGTGCGGCCCATCTTCATCAGCACAAGGCTCATGACCCTCGCGAGGGGCCAAGCCTCGTGGGGCGGACGACACGGCGCATCCTCGTCAGGCTGGCTCGCAAGGAGGCGGAGAAATCAAGGTGGGGTACCTCGCGAGGTGCCCATGACGCAAGCCATGACGACTCAGGGCGCCAGGCGGGCGCCAGCGCGCGCAGCATCCTTCTTTCCTCTTTGGTCCAAAGGGGGCAAGCGCAGCCGCTGAGTACCGAGGCATCAGGCAAAGGTTGCCATTTCGGTGCAACGAGACCAAGACCAGGCGGACTACGAGACGGAGGTCACCATGGAGCCCAGCACGGCGTCACCGCAGAGTCTTTCGTAGGTGAAGACCAACTTTAGTCAGGATAAGAGTACTTGTTGTTCCCCTTCAAATTAGCCCGCCATTGTTGGCGCCCTTCCCGCTCAATATTTGGGGCGAGGCCCAGGGCCTTTGCCTATAAATAGGACCGGCCACCCACGTAGCAAAGGGTAGGGTTCGGTTCGGTTTGGTTCGGTCGGCTCGTCGTTCGGTTCGTTCGGTTCATTCGGCTAGCAAGCAGAGAGAGTGAGTGAGAAAGAGAGAAGGGTGACTGAACTCCTCCCAGCAGTTCATCGCCACAGCCAAGAACAGACCCTCGCGAGGCTGTTCTTCCCTGTATTGTTCATCATCATCAGGCCCAAGAGGCAATCCACCCACCACACACTGGAGTAGGGTATTACACCACAATGGTGGCCTGAACCAGTATAAACCTTGTGTCTCTTGTGCAGTTCTTTTAGTAGTTTAGATCTTTGTGAGACGAGGAGGTAGAGGGTGTGATCTCCGCGTGCACCCCAGTGTTCGAACCTTGAGGGTCTGCCGGAACCCGTGAATCCGACATTCAGGGCGCGCTTGCCTCAAATGCAAGGAAATTTACAAACTTAGCCCCTGTTTAAAATTTCCTACATCACAACAATATTAGTCGGTTGGGGATAGGACGGTAATCTCGCATACACCGAATATTTGCCGACGAGAGTTTGTTTTGGCGCCCACCGTGTATGAATCGGGGAGGGAGTTGATTTCGGCCAAGGAGACACTGTGTTTTGGCGCCCATCGTGTATGAATCCGGGTGAGAGGCAGTTATGTCATGTTTGAGTGAAATTACAAACCTACCCCTATCGAAACCTATAGAAATCGAGTCGATAGGCTTTGCGTGTCAGGGATAGGCAGTAATTTCCATCTCATAGATTTTTGTTTCAGGCGGTTATTGTGACTTTCCCCGCTTTGTTCAAAATTTTGCAAAGCAAGAGTGCACGTTTACCGTGCCAACTCAATTCGAATCCAGTTTGTATTTTATTTTTGTTCAGGAATGATCTATTTTTGATTGGAATAAAATTCTATATACATCACTTTTTATATATACTTTCAAAAGCACAACAAAGAATTCTGCTCCTTTATATATATAATATGATTTACAAATACAATGATCTCAAAATCATAAGGTTGAATTCAAAAAATTTAAACCAAATTATGTTCTACTAAAATGTATGGAACAGTAGTATCTACATATTAAATAACATAGATGCACGTGAATTCATATGAGTATGCATGTTTGATAGATCAATTTTGGTTCGAGTATGAATTACATGTATCATCATCTCGAATTCAAATATTTGAATCCCTTTTATGTTGACATTTTCTATACACGCAACTAAATATTTGAATCTCCTTTCGTGCCCATCTCGCTCGCATGCTCCTTCATGTAGATATCACTCTCTTTTCTCCAGCTCACCCGCACGCTCACTTCATGTTTCTCCTATTTTCGCAAACATGGTCTCTCGACGTCTCCCTTGAGAAGTGTCACACTCTCCCTATCATTATACATTACATGGTTTTCATTATCTCTCACGTCTCTACTGTTCTCTGGTATCACTAGGTACCTAACCTTTCATTTTCACTGCCACACACACACTCTCACTCGTCTTTCACTTTGTCTTTTTCTCTATGTGGTTCTCTCACACACCCTATATCTCTCTAGATATGACTCATACCACTAAAATTACTCTCTCCCGCAGATACACCATTTGTTGCGGTCTCCTTTCCGAGTCCATCCCAGTTATAAAACTGACATTATTCATTTGTTTACCGATCAGAAATACTCCCCCCTCTCTCTCTCACACACACAACTCATGCTTCCACTCCCCTTCCCGACTACCGTCTCTCTCACACACGCACAAAAACTCTCGCTTTCGCACACCCGACTCATATTTCTCTCACAAACATTGATCGACTAGCCTCCAGATAGGTTTATACACCCGCACACTCGTGCTTCCACTATCGCGTACATGTCTCTCTAGCGCTCCTTGTATCTATGTTGATTTTTCATCCCTTCTTGAGACACGCCATCTCGATCATGCACACACACACTATCGCCTCATTTTAAGCCGATAGCTCTCGTACACACACTCTTTATGTCTTTGTCACACACGCACTCCATCCTCCTCCTCTCTCCCTCTCTCTCACACACACAACACACACATGGGCTTTTCGCAACAACTAGCAAGATGCCCATGCGTTGCATGGGACAACAAGATGCATTTGTATGAGTATTTTATCTTGTGGGAGAAAAGTATGAATGAGGGAAGGCCTTATTTGCAAATGTGGAGAGGGGTGTGCGTATCTTTTTGCAAAATTGCCATAGTTTCCTTCCTATCTGCCAGATATAAATCGGCCGGCCTATATTGCAGGATGGCAGGCACACCATCATCATCAACTTTGTTTTTATCTCTACCCTTATAAAAAGCAGAGTTGGTGATGATGGTGTGCCTACCATCTTGTAATATAGGCCGTCCGATCTATATCTAATGGATAGGAAGGAAACTGTCACAATTTACCCACACTCCTCTTCACATTTGCAGATAAGGCCTTCCCTCATTCATCCCTTTCTCCCACAAGATCTTGATGTTTCGTGCAACACACGGGCATCTTGCTAGTGCATGTAAAAATCTTTGTCATTTACTACTAGTGTTCATGCATGCATGCAATGTGATAATGCATTGGTAAACACATTTTTTTGTGAAGAACGAGAGCATTAATTGAGTACTTCTGCAGACTACAAAAACTATTCCACCGTCAAAGTAAGAGTAGAAATTAGAGATATACCACTTCTCGAATCTTGAAACCAACCACATTCCTCCCTTATCTCATCAAAACTGTCAAAGGAATATATTTTGAGTGAAACATAACATATTTTTAGTGATATACGTATTTCAAAACTAGACTCTTTTTCTATCAAATCAGTGAATATGTATTAATCTACTTTGATCGTGTGGTAATGCATTGGCACATTGCTAGTAGTTATTACTACTATATAATTTTTTGGACACCAGAAAAACGGTGGAGTACATATACTAAGAGAAGAGGCGCACGCACGTAGTCGATCTCTCACTGTCTCGCACACATGAGAGTTACGTAAAGGCACCATTAACAAATAAACCATAAAACCCTAGGTGCGCGATTGCTACATGCACGGGTACCGGGTACGTGGTGGACCGCTCCTTTGTAGGAATAGTCAGCTCGCGTGATAATTTGATCTATAGGAGTGGATGGTTGGGACCACACAGGTGAACGACCCGGAGGCGGTGGCTTGCCAGTCGCCACTGATCGAGTAGCCACGTTTAAAATATCATTTTTAGCAGGGTAAGAGTTTCAATTTTCAATGGCGCATTATAAGTACTAAGTAGTTTTTGGAATGATTGGTATGGAGCAAAAATGGAATTCATAACTACTACCTCCTTGGCGTATGGTTGCATGGGTTTATGTTGCGAGATGTTGAACTGGGTAGTTCTAGGGCAAATACTATGGTTTCGATGTTGGTTTTCAGTAATGAAAATCGGAAGGGGAAGCCCTTCTTTGATAAAAAAAACTACTACCTCCGTCCTGGTTTACTAGTCCCCATCGTATTTTGGGTCAAATTTTGTCCACGAATTTTACTTGTAAAATGTGACTGGAAAATGAGATTTTGTTATACCCAAACAAAAAAGGACTGGAGGGAGTGATTGCTCTGACACGGAGGCGACCTCTCATAGCGCAGGCATTGAACCTTCGCGCCAGCCAAGAGGGGCCCACTCGCTACAGGCCAGGCTGAACATGCCTCCTCGCCACGTGCAACCAGCTCAGACTGCCCCACTTGCCTCCATTCAATTCGTACGTGTGCTGACAACACGTCCTTCTGCAAGCCAGCTAGCATTTTAGAACACAACGTCGGTTGGCTCCTCTCGTCCGCTCACTATTTAAATGAGGCCAGACGCCTGGCAAGAACCACACCACCCCGCTGCTCCCCTTATCCTCCTTGTACCATTTCCTCCACACTCTCCATAGCATCCAGTGAGCAGGGAGATGAGTTCTCCGGCATAAAAGCCGGATGGGTGCCCCGACAAGCCAGGCAACTCGCTACCCCACCTCCCTCCTTCCCCATGTCGTCAGTACCATGGGCAAGGCTGCAGGCGGGCAAGCGGAGGAGCAAGCTGTCGCTCCAAGCTGGCCCCTGGTGCATCAACTTGACGCTCCAAGCTTGCTTGCGGAGGAGTGGCCAGTTGCTACACGCCGGCACACGGGGCACCACGATGTCTAGTGCACCATGGTTGGTCGCGCCATCCGACGCAAATGTTGGTGGAACCGGGGCATGCTGGTGGAGGTGGCCAACACGTTTGCTGCCACCGCCAACACTGAGGAATAGTAGGCCAGGGGAGCCACCGGCACTCTGAACCCACGAATTCTACGACCACCATGTCACCGGCATAGACACCCGGTGTGTTGCTCGGTTTGGCTCAAAACATCGTGGACCCCAACCGCGACCGGCATTAGAAGTTATACCTGCTTCCAGAAGTTATTTGTGATTAGTCAAAAAATGACCAAAATATAATTAATTACGCATGGTCTTGACTTGTTGTGCTCACACTGGTAGTAGGAACCAGAGGTTTTTCTTTATTTATAACTCTCCTCACATTTTTTGGATTTGAAGTGAATCGTGGTTGTGGACATTATCTATGAATGTGTAGATATCTGTGAACATGAGTTTGATGTGGAAGTTGAACTTGGAATGTTGGGATTGCGCGTGAACTATACCATGTCCAATGCTTCATGTATTATTGTTTGGAAAGTAATTGTTGTTATTACATGACCTGAAAAAATATTTCGTGCCACATCAGTAGATGCACGGACATCACAACAGGCATGCTGACTGGATAAACATTTGAACCTAGCTATTATGAAGGAAAATTTGCATTGACAACAATTTTAGATAGCAAGAGAAGCCTAGCCTGCTCTGCCTATGCTAGCTTCTTTCTGGATTCTTCCATCTCTTCTTTGGCCTGGGTGAAGAGAGCATCTGATTGCTCTTTTCGCTTCTTCAGGAACTTAGCTACATTCTCAAGGGCTGATGCATGCTTTCTTTTAGCCTTTACTAGAGCCACGAGGACACGAACAGTTGACGACTCCACCTGGCTTGTGTGTAATCTGGCATCATCTAGGAATTTGCACCTTGTGTCTAATCTAGCATCATTAGTGAGGGAGTCCTGGATTAGGGGGTCTCCGGACAGCCGAACTATATCCTTTGGCCAGACTGTTGGACTATGAAGAAACAAGATTGAAGACTTTGTCCCATGTCCGGATGGGACTTTCCTTGGCGTGAAAGGCAAGCTTGGCAATACGAATATGAAGATCTCCTCCATTGTAACCGACTCTGTGTAACCCTAGCCCCCTCTGGTGTCTATATAAACCGGAGGGTTTAGTCTGTAGGACAACATACAATCATACCATAGGCTAGCTTCTAGGGTTTAGCCTCTATGATCTCGTGGTAGATCAACTCTTGTAATACTCATATCATCAATATCAATCAAGCAGGACGTAGGCTATTACCTCAATCAAGAGGGCCCGAACCTAGGTAAACATCGTGTCCCCTGCTTCCTCTTACCATCCGCCTTAGACGCACAGTTCAGCACCCCCTACCCGAAATCCACCAGTTTGGACACCGACATTGGTGCTTTCATTGAGAGTTCCACTGTGCCGTCACCATAAGGCTCGATGGCCCCTTCGATCATCGGTAACGATGCGGTCCAGGGTGGCGTTTTCCTCCCCGGACAGATCTTCGTATTCGGCAGCTTCGCATTGCGGGCCAATTCGCTTGGCCATCTGGACCAGATCGAGAGCTACGCCCCTGGCCATCAGGTCAGGTTCAGAAACCTAAGCTACACTACCGACATCCGTGGAGACTTGATTTTCGACGGACTCGAGCCCATGTCAGGTGCGCCGCACGATCACAACGAGCATGACGTAACTCTGCCGTCGGACAGTGTTCGGGAGATCGCATCTGCAACTACTCCGGCCTTCAATCCGGAGCAAATTGCGCCATCCGAGAACGGAGGGATAGACCCCGCCACGAAGGCCGCACTCTCAGTGGCGATGGAGCTGAATACTGACTTCAACCCTTACGAGAGCCATGTCGCCGAACCACTGGATTCGTCTCCGGCCACGGACTCCGAGCTGCCTACATCCGCGCCTATCGAATCTGACTGGGCGCCGATCATGGAGTTCACCTCCACGGATATCTTTCAGCACTCGCCTTTCGGCAATTTGCTAAATTCATTATGGTCTCTCTCCTTGTCAGGAGAACCTTGGCCGAACTATGTTCGGCTAGAATGGGATGCGGACGACGAAGAAATTCGCTGCCCACCCACCACCCACTTAGTAGCCACTGTCGATGATTTAACCGACATGCTCGACTTCGACTCCGAAGACATCAACGGTATGGACGATGAAGTGGGAAACAAACAGGAACCACCACCCACAGGGTGCTGGACCGCCACCGCATCATATGATATATACATGGTGGACACCCCCAAAGAAGGCAATGGCGACGAGACAGCGGAGGATGACCCCTCCAAGAAGCAACCCAAGCGCGGACATCAGCGGCGCTGCTCTAAGTCCCGCCACAGCAGAAGTAGTGATACCGGCACAAGAGACAATAACACTCCGGATAGTGCCGAAGACAACCACAATCCCCCCCCAGCACGATGTAGAGCGGGAGGGTGAACAAGCTAGCCCTCCAGAGCAGGCAGCAGATGGAGAATCATAGGTGGCCAATTACATGCCTCTCTCCGAAGATGAGGTGAGCCTCGGCGGCAAAGAATTTATCGTGCCTGAGGATCCCGTCGAGCAGGAGCGCTTCAAGCGCCGGCTTATGGCCACAACAAATAGCCTGAAAAAAGCAACAACAGCTTCAAGCTGATCAAGACTTGCTAGAAGATAGATGGACCGAAGTCCTTGCGGCCGAGGAATACGAACTCGAGCGCCCCTCCAAGAGTTTCCCAAAGCACAGGTTGCTACCTCACCTCAAGGAGGAAGCATTGAAACCTCCATCACCAGTGTACGATGCGGCTGACCGGCCACCACGGGGCCGAGCCAGAGAGGCATTTCAGCCTGAAGTTTAGCCTGCACCCCGCCGCCACTCAATCAAAAATACCAAGGCCCGGGGCAACACACGGGACCTGCGAGACGTATTGGACAGTAGGGCAAAACATGCAAGGTCAACATACGGGTCACGGGGACGCACGGCAATGCGGGACGACGACCATCGCGCCGGATACACTAAAAGTAAATCCGGCCGGGCCGAGTACAGCAGACAAGACTCATATGAACTGCGTTGTGATATTGCCCAGCACAGAGGCGCCACACACCCCCTATATGCTTCACTGATGAAGTTATGGACCATGGATTCCCGGAGGGTTTTTAACCCGTAAATATCGAATCGTATGATGGTACAATAGATCCCGATGTATGGATTGAGGATTTCCTCCTTCACATCCACATGGCTCACCGTGATGATCTACATACCATCAAGTACCTCCCACTAAAACTCAAAGGACCAGCTCGGCATTGGCTGAACAGCTTGCTAGCAGATTCCGTCGGCAGTTGGGAGGATTTGGAAGACGCATTCCTTGACAACTTCCAGGGCACTTATGTGCGACCACCGGATGCTGATGACTTGAGCCATATAACTCAGTAGCCAGGGGAATCGACCAGACAATTCTGGACACGGTTCCTAACTGATAAAAACCAAATTGTCGACTGTTCGGATGTAGAGGCCTTAGCGGCATTCAAGCATAACATCCGTGACGAGTGGCTTGCCCGGCACCTTGGCCAGGGAAGCCGAAGTCTATGGCAGCCCTCACGACACTCATGACCCACTTTTGCACGGGCGAGGATAGCTGGTTGGCTCGCAGCAACAACACATCAAGGAATCCGGGCACTCCGGACACCAAAGATGCCAATGACAGACCATGTCGTAACATACAAAAGCGCTGCAACAACGGCGATAACACCGATGATACGGCAGTCAATGACGGATTCAGAGGCCCTAGATCCGATCATCGGAAAAGGCCATTCAAAAGTACTCCGGGCCCGTCCAGTTTGGATCGCATACTGGATCGCTCGTGTCAAATCCACGGCACCCCCGATAAGCCAGCCAATCACACCAACAGAGAATGTTGGGTGTTCAAGCAGGCCAGCAAGTTAAATGCCGAAAATAAGGACAAGGGGCTGCATAGTGATGACGAGGAGGAGCCCCGGCCGCCGAACATGGGAGGACAGAAGAGGTTCCCCCCACAAGTGAAGACGGTGAACATGATATACGCAATCCACATTCCCAAGAGGGAACGGAAGCATGCACTAAGGGACGTCTATGCGATGGAGCCCGTCGCCCCAAAGTTCAACCCATGGTCCGCTTGTCCGATCACCTTTGATCACAAGGACCACCCCACTAGTATCCGTCATGGCAGATCTCCCGCACTAGTCCTAGACCCCATCATCGATGGATTTCACCTCACTTGAGTCCTTAGGGACGGCGGCAGCAGCCTGAACCTGCTCTATCAGGATACAGTGCGCAAAATGGGTATAGGTCCCTCAAGGATCAAACCCACCAAAACCACCTTTAAGGGTGTCATGCCAGGTGTAGAGGCCCATTGCACGGGCTCAATCGCACTGGAAGTGGTCTTCGGATCTCCGGTCAACTTCTGAAGCGAGGAGTTAATCTTTGATATTGTCCTGTTCCGCAGCGGCTATCACGAAGTACTCGGGCGAACCACATTTGCAAAATTCAATGCGGTACCGCATTACGCATACCTCAAGCTCAAGATGCCAGGACCTAGGAGGGCCATAACATTCAATGGAAACACAAAACGCTCGCTCCGCATGGAAGAGCACACTGCGGCCCTCGCAGCAGAAGCACAAAACAGCCTTTTAAGGCAAACCACCAATTCGGTGATACAGCCCCCGAACACCGTCAAGCGAGTCCGGAGTAAACTGCAACAGGATCGCCTAGCACGTTTAGAGCTCGCCTAGCAATTCGGCCCCCGTCCCAGTCCCAGTCAAGGGACAAAATCCGTACCACGCGTACATAATTATGCACTAAAAATACCATGGGCATAGGCGGGCGCACGATCAGGGCACGTCCCGCAATGCGGCTTAACCGCCCTAGAGGTTGTATACCTTTATCATTTTTTGTCTCTTTCAAGACCTAACTCTCTGGAAGCCCTTTCCGGCAGTACGATTGCCGGACACATTACGGGAAGGAACAGCCAAGGAGGCAAGAAGCTAAGATGTACACGGGAACCCCCAGGTGGTCTCTAATAATAACCGATATACCCGCTTTCTACTATTCATACGCAGCTTGCCCTTTGATAGGACATGTCAAATAGTCCTATTTTCTACTTATTGCACTACTTGTATCAGTACGCTTCGACGTATTATTTAAACAACAATTTATAGCATTAGTCTATTATTGCATTATTCATCCCTTTTGTTCTTATATGTTCATTAATGACAACTTGCACCCGTACATTCTGGTACGGTCAGTACGCCAGGGGCTTTCGTTTACACCATAATACAGTGTGAGAAGTCCGAACACTTTCGACAGTGTGGCACCCCGAACTTATAGCATTATATGCATCAGCTCCGAATCATGTCTTGGGTCAATAGTTGGGTTTGCCCGGCTCCCATGCTTTGGTACCTTACGTTCCACGATTGTGTCCCGGTTCTTCTGGAGGAGCACCTCAGTAGAGAAAGCCGAAAACTGACTGTCATTATAGGGCAAGAGCTGGTCGCTGTTCGAGAGGTCTCAAGTCCTTAAAGACTTTTTCTGCTTCGGGCGAGGAGTCGGCCTTGCCCGACTTAGGCGTGTATAGCGCCCCAAATTCAGCTTTCCGAATACCAGGGGCTTCGCCAAAATTTAAAATTGTAGACTTCTATGGCTAAGTGAGAGTGATAAAGCCTTATAGTCTGATTGCCTGGTTCGTTGTGCTGAACACCTCCCTCGAAGGACCCAAAATTGGGATAAAGAGTGCTCAGGTTTAGCCCGAACACCCCAGTACTAGTTACATGGGGGCAGAAGCCGATGACTGGCCAAATCTCGGATTTTATAAACGGCCGCACATAAGGTAATATTTTAAATTAAAACAGCGTTGCATAGCGCAAATGAACTCGTTTCACATTACATGATCACATGGGCATGTTCATTCAAAAATTACATCTCTGGCACATTCATCCGCCACAAGGCGGGAACCCTTCAGGACACTCTCATAATACATTTCGGGGCAGCGATGCTCCTTGCCCTCCGGTGGCCCCTCCTTCACCAGCTTCACGGCGTCCAGCTTCGCCCAGTGCACCTTCGCCCGGGCAAAAGCCCGGCGCGCACCCTTGATGCAGACGGACCGCTTTATGACTTCAAGCCGCGGGCAGGCATTTACAAGCTACCTCACCAGACCGAAGTAGCTGTCGGGCAGGGGCTGACCAGGCCATATCCGGACTATAAGACCCTTCATGGCATGTTCGGCCGCCTTCTGAAGCTCGACCAATTGCTTCAGCTAGTCGCTCAGGGGAATTGGGTGTTCGGTCCCAGTATACTGAGGCCAGAACAACTTTTCCGTCAAGCTCCCCTCCTTAGCTCGGTAAAACTCCGCAGCATCCAGTACACTGCGGGGAAGATCTGCGAACGCTCCTCGAGAGCTCTGAACTCGGGTAAGTAAAAGGAAAGTTTCCTTCACCCACTTGCTTTGCATAATGAATGCCTTACCCGCTGCTATCTTCTTCACCGCATCCATCTCATGGAGGGCCTTGTGGGCTTTAGCCTTGGTGCTCCGTGCGCTTTCTAGCGCCTTCGCAAGCTCGGACTCTCGCCTCTTAGAGTCAAGCTCCAAGGACTCGTGTTTTTTGGCGAGAGCCTCGAGCTCTTGCTGCACCTCGCCTACCCGGGCTTCTTGCTTTCCCCGCTCAAGGTGCTCCTTGGCTGCTTTGTCTTCGGCCTCGGACAGCGCCTTCTTCAGGGTCACCACCTCGGTCGTGGCCCCTGGCAAATTCATGATGATCCTATTACTTTACAGCCGAACTTCTTTTTAAAAGCGTAGACAAGGTATTGCTTGCCTTTGCTCTCCTCGAGCTGCCTCTTGGTAAGGCCGAGCTCGTTCTCAGACTGCTCTAGGTCCTACTTTAGTGTAGAGACCTCCACAGTACGTGCGGTAGCGGCCAGCAGTGAAGCCTGCACATACACATAGAAATATTCTGATTAGACTCCTGGGTCATCATTTGATCCTCTATTCGGCCTTTGTTCGCGAACACCGAATAGCGCATTAGGGGCTACTGTCTATGCGGTAATATTTTCTTATATTTTGATTCCTTACCTCAAAGCCTGTTAGGAGGCTGGCACAAGCTTCGGTCAGTCCGTTTTTGGCAGACCGAACTTTCTCGATAACCGCACTCATGATAGTGCGGTGCTCTTCATTGATGGAAGCGCCGTGAAGCGCTTCCAGCAAGTTGTCGGGTGCCTTTGGATGGACAGAGCACACCGGCATGGGAAGCTTGCCCCCCTTAATGGGGGATCGCCTGCCGGAGTCCGGAACCACTGAAGGTTCCGGGGCAGTATTCGGCTGGGGGCCGAACTTGGAGCCCGTGGGAGTCTTGCTCCCTTTGCGCCTAGGGTCCAGAAGGTCGCCTTGATGCGCCCCCAGGACTACCTCCCCTTGGCTCGTTGCCTTTTGGGACAACACCTCGACGTTGTTCGTATGGCAAGGGGTGGAGGCAGTCGGAAGTGAATCACTATTCATATCCAACGAGTCCAAGGAACCGTCCGACGAATCTTTGTCAAGATGATCTCGGGACGGACTGCATAATCATATGCGGCATAATGAGAAATAGTGCAATAAAACATACCATGAATTACTATGGTGTCCGGATACTTACGACTTCACCAGGGGCTTCTCCCTAGGTAACCATTCATCGCTGCTGTAGGCGGCCGTCGTGGAGTAGTCCGGAAGGAGGGTCCTTCCCTTCTTGGACCCTTCGGCCTCCCCGATTGGGCCGGCCTTCCTTTTCTTGTCTCCCCCGGCTGGGGGGAGAACTTTCCTCCTCCTCCTCCTCCTCCTCGTTTTCGTGGGAGGAGTGCGCGTCGGAGTCATCGGACGATGAGTCCGATACAACCTTGCACCGGAGACCCTTTCGGGTCCCCCTTGCCTTCTTCTTGGTCTTCTTTACCGACACCTCGTAAGGTGTCGGAGCCAGCATCTCTGTTAGGAGAGCATCTGTAGGATCTTCAGGCAGGGGGGCTGGGAAATCGAGCTGCTCCGCTGTCTTTATCCAGTCCTGTTAATGGCATGGAAGCTTAGATCCCGCACATGATTTAACTAGGGCAAATAAATACCGTGTGAGATATAAAAACTTACCAGATTGGCATGGCGCTTTGCGCTAAGTTCGCGATCCTCGGTGAGGGAAGGAGGTACCTCGGCGCCCTTGAACAGCACCCTCCAGACGTCCTTGTGCGTCGTGTCGTAGAGCTCTCGCAGCGTCTGGTGCTTGGCCGGGTCGAACTCCCACAAATTGAATGCCTGTCGTTGACACGGGAGAATCCGGCGGAAGAGCATGACCTAGACCACGTTGACAAGCTTGATTTTCTTGCTCATCATGTGCCTGATGCAGGTCTGGAGTCCAGTCGGCTCTACCGAGGAACCCCAGGACAGGCCCTTTTCTTTCCAGGAAGTGAGCCGCGTGGGGATTCCGGATCGAAATTTGGGGGCCGCGACCCAGTTGGTGTCGCCTGGCTCGGTGATATAGAACCACCCCGATTGCCACCCCTTTATGGTCTCCACATAGGAGCCTTCGAGCCAGGTGACGTTAGGCATTTTGCCCACCATGGCGCCTCTGCACTCTGCTTGTTGGCCAATCACCACATTCGGTTTAACATTGAAGGTCTTCAGCCACAGGCCGAAATGGGGCCTGATGCGGAGGAAGGCCTCGCACATGACGATAAACGCCGAGATGTTGAGGATGAAATTGGGGGCCAGATCATGAAAATCCATCCCGTTGTAGAACATGAGCCCGCGGACAAATGGGTGGAGGGGAAATCCCAGTCCGCGGACGAAGTGGGTAAGAAAAACTACCCTCTCATGGGGTTCGGGCGTAGGGATGATCTACCCTGCATCTGGCAGCCAGTGCGCGATATCCATGGCCAGATATCCAACTTCCCGTAACTTTTGATGATTTCCTCCGTGACGGAGGAGACCATCCACTTGCCTCCCGCTCCAGACATGCTTGGAGTGGTTTGATAAGAAAGACGTGAACTTGGGTGCTGGAGCTCAAGTGTGTGAGAATGGGTAAGCAAGGAGGAAGAAGGCGTGGGTAAAAAGGGTGAATCCTTGTCCCTTTATAAGGGTGGAAGAGGCAATGCACCTCCCCACTTGCCTGGTAAAATCGCTTATTCCCCAAGCGTCGTAATTGATGGCGCGGTTGGGTTACCCACGTCCGTATTGATGAGAATCCCGTAATAAGGGGGACACGATCTCTGCTTTGACAAGACGTGTCAAGAAAAAACCGCCTCGCAATATGTGCGTTGCTGGTTGAGAAAAACGGTTCGAATAATGGCCGGGCCATGACGTGGTGTCATGCTGTCAAAACGTGTCAGCAGATTAGATTTGTGGAAATATTATTCTCTCTACGGTGGTATGTGGAATTTATTTTGCAGAGTCGGACGCTATCCTTGTGTTCAAAATCTTCCATGGAGTATTTGGAGGAGGAACCCGCCTTGTAATGCCGAAGATGAAACTGCGCGCCAGACTCATCGTCATTGAAGCCTGGTTCAGGGGCTACTGAGGGAGTCCTGGATTAGGGGGCCTTCGGACAGCCGGACTATATCCTTTGGCCGGACTATTGGACTATGAAGATACAAGATTGAAGACTTCGTCCCGTGTCCGGATGGGACTTTCCTTGGCGTGGAAGGCAAGCTTGGAAATATGGATATGTAGATCTCCTCCCTTGTAACCGACTCTGTGTAACCCTAGCCCCCTCCGGTGTCTATATAAACCGGAGGGTTTAGTCCGTAGGACAATATACAATCATACCATAGGCTAGCTTCTAGGTTTTAGCCTCTACGATCTCGTGCTAGATCAACTCTTGTAATACTCATATCATCAATATCAATCAAGCAGGACGTAGGGTATTACCTTCATCAAGAGGGCCCGAACCTGGGTAAACATTGTGTCCCCTGCCTCCTGTTACCATCCGCCTTAGACGCACAGTTCGGAATCCCCTACCCGAGATCCGCCGGTTTTGACACCGACAATTAGGGAATGGGCACCTTGTGTGTAATCCAGTCTCATTTTGGAAACATGATCTCGAGGCTGACCATACTTCCCTCCTCAGAGGAACTGCATCCTGACATGAAGTTACTTCTTTTTTAGATCAATACTCAGAGTAGCCCAGATCCATTTAGTAGAAGCCAGATAAACATGACTCGGAGAAGTGAATTCAAAAGTAAAAAATAATATAAACAGACTCCAAGGTGAGAAAACCCACTTCCTACATCAAGCTAAAAATGAAAGCATTAGGACGATTAAGACTCTTCTTATTACACATTGAAGAACACGAGGCTAAGAGAAACAGAAACTACAACATATATACATCGAAGAATGCGAGGCTCAACGAAAGTAATTGAAAGGGTGTTACTTACCAAAGCTCGATTTACAGGTTCGGTGCAGCTCCTCTTTAACTTGTCATGCTCCTTGAAGGTGTCCCCAATATCCCGTGTTTGGTCTTCATTGCTCCTCTGCATGTTCGCACTCGTGGTTTTAAAATCTCAACATGGCAAGAAAAATATACTAGTAATACTCACACATGTAGTGGGCAACATTAAAGCACTCGTCTCCCATGTTAGAGCATCTCCAATATAAGCACAATGCAGGGCGCGTTAAAAAACGTTTACAGCGCCGGAATAGCCAGTGTTTGCGGGCCCGGAGTGCTGAGATAAAGAAGTAGAGATAGAGAGTAGAGAGTATAGACATAGATAGTTCTCAACATAGATATAGCATAGATAGATAAAAAAATAGATAGTTCAATTACTCCTCGTCGCCCGACTCCTCCTCGATGATGTCCTCCTCCGATGTCTCAATGTAGGCCTCCAGATACCAATCGTCATCGGAGTCCTAGGGCGACTCTGCTCCTAGCCTCATGTTGAATTGAGAGGCCTTTTCCGCGTACGCTTGTCCTCGCGATAGGCGGCTTGCTCCGCCCTCCTCTTCTCCCTCTCCGCCCTCCTTTGCATGTAGAACTCATGCTCGTTGATGATGTCCTTCGGGAAGCGTTGGCGCCACAGCGCCATCGCTTCCTCATCCATCTCGGCATCACCGAGATGGTGCTCCCGCCTTCGATTGTCGCGACGATCCTCATCGGTGATAAGCCGCGGGGGAGGCGCGAGCTCCTGCGCGAGCTCCCACGTCGGCACATTGGGGAAGTTCAATGTTCTATGAGGCCACTGGAGGCGCCACGCCGTTGCATCGTACGATTAGGCGGCCTCGTTGGCGGTGTGGAAAATGCCAAGGCCGAGGCGCATCTCGTGGAACAGGATCTCACCAGAGAAGCCACCGGAGGGGCGTGCGCAAACGCCGTGGAATCCCCAAGTTTCCCGGTGACGCGGCGGCATGGTGGCACGACGGCAGCGAGGCGAGAAAGGGCGGGAAGAGAGTGGTGGCGAGGCATAGAGCGGGGAGAGAGCGGTGGCAAGGCACAGAGCGGTGGGAGGGTGTTGGGTTTTATAAAGTGCGCCGGACGCCGCGCGCCAAAACTAGCGCGTGCCCGGCTGCTTTTCCCGCGCATGCGATCCTTTCCCGATGTCCCTGCTATCTCTACTCTCTTCTCTACTGTTATATTTATTTTATATTTAATATGGATTTAATATTTTCTCTACTCTTATAAAAAACAGAGTCAGTGGCGATGGTGTGCCTGCCATCCTGCAATATAGGTCATCCGATTTATATCCGACGGATAGGAAGGAAACTATGGCAATTTTGCGGAATGATACCCACGCCCGTCTCCAGATTTGCAAATAAGGCCTTCCCTCGTTCATCATTTTCTCCCACAAGATAAACTACTCATACAAATGCATCTTGATTTTTCGTGCAACGCATGGGCATCTTGCTAGTTCTAAAAAACTTCCCATCATTTGCCACACTACTTGTTGCAGATGAAGAACCTACCCAAGCACAGCGCGATACAGGAGTGACGTACAATTACAAGATGATATTCTGTTGCACAATGGACGCTATAACCAATTACTTTTACGGGAACAATAGCAACCAGCAAATTTGAAGGGTGGGTATGAACAAAATTGGAACTCCACATGTACTGCTAAGAGATTCAATACACACATTACCAATCGAGGAGGAGTACGATGGTCGTGGGGGCCTCTATGCATCATGGTCGGCAACAGGAGTCGGTTCATTGTCCATGACGGTGGTGCTTCTGCGCTTGGCGTCGGCTTCCGAGAAGCAAATCCGAGACCATGGAAGACAGTGCCGGGGAAGAGGCTCCATGTACGACGACGATGGTGGACCGGCTCCAGTGCGGCGTATGAAATCATCGATGAGGTAGATGTGCTGTAGTGGACGAGTGCGCCGATGTAGAAGGGGAGGAGCATGAAGGCTGCGATGCCGTGGAGAAGTCTATTTTGCGGTGGGGATAGAAAATGGGGAGTATTCAGGTGTACTACTCTGGGTGCCAGGGTGGGGTTGGCTGGGTAGGGTGAACCTGAAGTTACCAAAACAGCCCCCTACCAAGCATCATCTGTAGGCCTGTTCCGAAGGGTATGATGATAACTTCGCCCTGCTCGAATCAGGGTCACGGGAGATTTTCCCGCCGACCTTAAAATGTTGTGACACTGAACTCCCCGTGTGGCGTGTTAGGTGATTGGGCTAAGCAACTAGCGAGTAGTACTAGTAACTACTAGTACTCCGTCCATCATTATTAACTCCGTATATTAGTTTTGACCGAAGTCAAACTTCCTAAAGTTTGATCAAGTTTTAGGAAAAATATAGACATTTACCATAACAAATATGTATGATGAACATATGCATGATATGGCTCCACCCGTCCCATCATCATGGCTCCTCCCACTTCTCCTCCCACCGGCGTCCTAGGTTCTCCGGCAATCTCCCTCTCCAACTAGTAAATCTTGGTCCTTCTCCACGCATCATCTCCGGCGTCCTCTGATCTCTCCACCTATACCCATCTCCCATGGGTCATCATGGAGGATCAACTTTGGATCTGGATTTTTCTAAAGGAAAGGCTTTTGCGGAGGATGTTTTTAGATCTTGTGGGAAATGCATTCATCCCGTGGATGACACGGGCCATTTTATTATGGTCGTGTCTTTTAGCAGGCACACTTTTCGTCTTAATGATGATTCAGTGGCGGCGGCTTTGGAATCTGCAATTGGAGGATCTGCAATTGATTTGTCTGTCTAACTCATTAAAGACAAGGTATTCTCATTTATTGTCTCATGCAAACGTGTTGGCCTTCTTGTTCTTCAATTGAGATCTTTTGCGTGCCCGCAATTCAAATGTTTCTTCTATCTTTGGGGCAATGGTGGCCCTAATTGGAAACGTGAGTTTCTAATTTCGAAGAAGGAATGTGATGCTGAGTGGATCTTAATCAGTCCCTCTAAGAGGCGTGCTTCTCTTGGTTGGATTGTGATGCACAAACCACCATCTAAGTCCGCTTTGCGTTCGGGTTCTGGATCTAAAAAGAAAATTTCGTTTGCAACGTTTCAACAATACAATGTTTGCAAGGGGTGTAGTTATCCCGCCTCGCCTGGTATGGTTGATGATGTTGTTCATGCTGGGTATACTGTTCTTCCTCGTGAACGAGTAATTTTGCCTCCGCCACCGGTGACTGATCTCCGATGGACGGTGGCCGAGCCACCCATCACATTCGGAACAGTTAACGTTCCTTAGATTTCTTTGGCAGGGTTTTCTGTGGCAGCGCAAACCACTCTCGATGTCAATCTGCATGTGCATGGGGATGAGCTGGTTGAACCAGCTCCGATTCTAGCCCAAGATGCTCCCCGTGCCAATCAACAGACCCGGTGATTCCCATGGCCCAGGCTGTTTCCCCGGCCCTATCAAACATGGATTTGTCTGATATATCTCCATCTGGTTTTTCCAACGAGGCGAATATTGATGTCCAACCAACAGATTTATCTGGAGATTCTGCTGATTTAAATGAATTTATTGATGACATGGTTTTTAATGTGTGGAAATGTCAGAATTTCTTATCCATGGATCATTTAACCAGAGCGTGCACTAGCAGGGTCCGTTGCCGTAGATGCTTTCGGTTGGGGCACGGCGCAAAGGGTTGTTCGGATTCTACTCCTTCACCAACTTACAAGTGGGTCCCACGGATCAAATCGGGCGATTCCAGCCGGTCAGTAGGTTTTTCTATGCTGGACGCCTCGATTCCCTCCATAGATAGTCCTGCTAGGTCTCTGCCCAGTCCCATCGAGCCTGCCACCCCATCTATTCCACCTCTACCTGCAGAGCCACCACCCATAATGCCTCAACCTCCCTCCTCGCCGTTTGCATCGCCTCCTCTGCCTCATCCATCGCACACTGCATCGCCTCCCTACTGCGCCACTTCTAATCGGCCCTTCTCTTCTTCGGCACCGGCAATGGCGACCTTTGCGTTGGACCCCATGGAGTTTGTCCTGCAAGGCTTCGACATCATTGACGGTGGTGAGCTGTGCCTGCCCCGAACCTTCTTCGCACCTGCGGTGGCTCCAGATCGGCAGCATGAGGACTATGCCATCGCCATCGTTGAGCCAGCTCCTCTACCCAAATAAATCGCCATCTTTCGAAACATGGTCAGTAATTTTGTTGTCAATGATCTGGGAAGAGCGGTTCTGGATGCCCAACCTTGGATACAAGGAGTTGGGCTTTTTCGTTTCCGTAGTGCCTTGGCTCGTCAAGCTCTTGTGGATCATCCACCTTCCAATCTGGGCAATGATAGATTTGTTAGGTTCATCCCGCATGATGAGGGAGTAAATTACAGAGCAACGCAGGGTTTTCGTCGTGGATGGGTTATGTTGCTCGGTGTTCCACTAGATTATAGGCGCCCACAGCACCTTGCGGATGTAATTAGCACCTTTGGTAGATTTCATCATTGGCATCAAGATGATCCCATGCTTGTCCGCTCGCTCGCTTATGTGTCTTTCCCGGCGCTGACTTTGGTTCCTCGCTCTGTGACTTACAGAGAATATGCAGACTTTGGTGGTGCTAGGATCTCTTGGTCTGCACCTGTGTACATCCTGTCAACGGATTTTGCAGACGTTCTACCAGCAGACGAAGACCCCATGCCCTTCAATGGCAATCCGCACCCCCTCCCTGGCAATTTACACTTTGAGAACCACAATTGGGTTATGCCAGAATTCCCTGAGCTGGGTTGGAATGATGTGCCACAGCCAGTCAATGAGCAGCAAAACAATGATGTGTTTCATGAAGATGTGCAGCATCAGGAAGTTCAGGAAATTCAGTCCCAGGAGTCCATTGTTCTGCAACCTTCAGATGATTCAGTTAACAATGTTGACAATGCTGCTGAGGTGGCTCTCTTCCAGCCCCCAATGGGACCACAGCAACCTCCTCTTATGATTGGGCAAGTTCTCACCATCTATGGACCAGTTTTGCCACCTGTGATGCAGTGGCAGCGTTCTTTTGAGAAGATGTTGCCGTTTATATGGTCTTCAAACATTCCCTAGTTTGCTTTCAAGTCTGACATAGGTGCTATACTCAACAAGCATTCCTGTGAAGCTCTCTGCAGTGGCCCAGTTTCCACTCTTAAGCTCCTGCCTGCACCTGACTCCTCGATCAGCTTTGCTCCGGATGTGCCAAATGCTACTGTTAAAAGGCCAGTTGCTCGAGCTCTCTGCTTTGATGATCTGGATGACCCAGTTTCTGAAACCTTTGAATTTTCTGCTATGCCTGAGGTATCTCTGAAGCGAGCAAGGAAGTCTCAAGCCTCAAGAATTATTGTTGATACTGAGGTTCGACGCAGTGCACGACTGAGCGCTCTCCGTGATGGCTACCGCAAAGTTTCTCCCAAGAAGTCTCACACTTTGAAGAAGCGCAAGGCCAGCAACTCCCAGTCTGAAAACAGTTCTTCTGTGCCACCACCAACTGCTATTGCAGATCTCCAACACATTGGCGCCCGTCTTCACATTGCACCTGAGAAGATCTCTACAGATAAGCTTGTTGCTGATCCGGCCAAGTCCAGCAGCAGTCGGGGTTCTGATGATTAGTTACTTCCTGCAGGGTTCTAGTCTATGGCGTACCGTAATCGCCATTTATCTTTCTTTTCTTGTTGAGAACTATGTTATGCTTGTCTGCTATGTGGGTTGGTGTAGGTCATTGCATGGCCTATTTACTATGCTTTTACTTTTGGTTTGTAATGAATCAGACAAGATTTAAGGAGTGGAAGGTGCTATGTTGGAATGTTCGTGGCCTCAATACTGAAGCACGTCAGCTTGCAGTTAGGCGGAAGATCGATGAAAGTGGTTGTTCTTTTGTCTATCTTCAGGAAACTAAATGCATGCAAATGGATCAGCGATTCATTAGGAAGTTTTGCCCGAGGCGTTTTGATAATTTTGTTTACGTACCTTCGGCTGGTGCGTCGGCTGGGATGGTGGTCGTTTGGAATTCATCCTTTTTCATAGGTTCTTTAATAGAGTCCAAATCCTATGGGATAATTGTGGAGTTTAAATCCAAGCATACCTCAGAAACTTGGTCTCTAGTCTCTGTTTATGGCCCGTGTCAAGGCCCTGTCCGTGATGAATTTGTTCAATGGTTATATAATCTTGATATTCGGTTAGGTCAGAACTGGCTGCTTTTGGGTGATTTCAACTTCATGAGATCGTTGGAGAACTGCAATCTTCCGGGAGGTGATGTTAACGATATCTTCTTGTTTAATGAGATAATTGGTCATTTGGGACTTGTTGAGTTGCCAATCAAGGGGCATCAATATACTTGGTCGAATATGCAAACCTCACCTCTTCTAGAACAGATAGGTTGGTTTTTCACTTCGGTTACTTGGACATCAGACCACCCCAACACAATGGTTTTTCCACTTGCACGCACTGCCTCCGACTATGTGCCGTGCGTGGTCTTGATTGCCACTTGTATCCCCAAGGCAAAGGTTTTCCGCTTTGAGAATTATTGGGTGGATTTGCCTGGGTTTGCTAACTGTGTTGCTGAAGTTTGGAATAGGTCAGTGGTAAAATCATCAATTGCATTAACAATTTCAGCTAAGTTTAAGTACCTCCGATATGCTCTCAAGAAATGGCATTTAAACATGTCCACAGTCAAAGCTTTAATTGCTGATTGTAATAAAGTGATTATTTTCCTGGATAGTCCAGAGGAAATTAGGCCTTTGAGTTGGCCGGAGTTCAATTTTCATAGAATTGTTAAATTGCATCTTGAGGATATCTTACATTGGCAATTTATCTATTGGAAGCAGCGTTGCACGATCAGAAACATAAAAGTTGGAGAAGAGAATTCAAAAAAAAAATTCATGCCATGGCTACGGAAAGTTTCCGTAGGAATACTATCTCCTCGATCAAGTCTGTGGAGGGGGATGTGGTCATGGGCCATCAACAGTTGGTGGGAATGTTCTGGGCTGATTTTAATCAGCGAATGGGCCAATCAAAAGGCATTCAGATGGGTTTTGATCTAGACACATTAATTACCCGAATTGATGGGCTAGAGGAGTTGACTTTACCATTCACTGATTCTGAGGTGGATACGGTAATTAAGAATATGCCTACTGATCGTGCTCCCGGACCAGGCGGCTTTACTGGGCTTTTCTTAAAGAAATGCTGGCCTGTTTTGAAGGAGGACTTTATGAAACTTGTGCAAGAATTCTATGAGGGAAAATGTAATTTGGAGTGTCTCAACACATCTCTTATCACCCTCATTCTGAAGAAGCTAAGCCCTGAATATGTTGGTGATTTTAGGTCCATATCTTTGACTAATACTTGTTTAAAGTTCTTAACCAAGCTTTTGGAAAATCGTCTTCAGGGTGTGATCCCGAAATGTATCCACCGCAACCAATATGGGTTTCTACGGTCTCGATCCATACAGGACTGTCTGGCGTGGTGTTTTGAATACATTCACCAATGCAAAGCTTCCAAGAGGCCTATCATTCTTCTTAAACTTGACTTCACAAAGGCGTTTGACACCATTGATGTAACGCCCTCGATGCAGCTATATCTCCCACGTGTCGAAGCACGACTTAGAGGCATAACCGCATTGAAAGCAATGTCGCAAGTGAGGTAATCTTCACACAACCCATGTAATACATAAGGGAAAGAGATACATAGTTGGCTTACAATCGCCACTTCACACAATTACATGAATAAAGCATTACAACATCCAAATACAATCAAGGTCCGTCTACGGAACCAAAATAAAAGAAGAACCCCAAATGCGACAAGGTCCCCGATCGACCCCAACTAGGCTCCACTACTGATCAACTGGAAACGGGACAACACAAAGGACAAGATCTGCATCGAGCTCCTCCTGAGCTTGGTTGCGTCACCTGCTCGATAACATCGGCACCTGCAAACTGGTTTTGGAAGTATCTGTGAGTCATGGGGACTCAGCAATCTCGCACCCTCGCGATCAGGACTATTTAAGCTTATGGGTAAGGTAAAGGTATGAGGTGGAGCTGCAGCAAGCGACTAGCGTATATGGTGGCTAACATATTCGCAAAAGAGAGCGAGAAGAGAAGGCAAAGCACGATCGAGAAACTATGATCAAGAAGTGATCCTAGAACAACCTACGTCAAACATAACTCCAACACCGTGTTCACTTCCCGGACTCCGCCGGAAAGAGACCATCACGGTTACACACACGGTTGGTGTATTTTAGTTAAGATCAACTTCAGGTTTTCTACAACCGGACATTAACAAATTCCCATCTGCCCATAACCACGGGCACGGCTTTTGAAAGTTCAAATCCTTGCAGGGGAGTCCCAACTTAGCCCATCACAAGCTCTCACGGTCAATGAAGGATATTCCTTCTAGCGGGAAGACCCGATCAGACTCGGAATCCCGGTTACAAGACATTTCGACAATGGTAAAACAAGATCAGAAACACCGCCCGAATGTGCCGACAAATCCCGATAGGAGCTGCACATATCTCGTTCTCAGGGCACACTCAGATAGGTCAAGCTATGAGTAAAACCAATCCTCGGGTTTCCCCGAGGTGGCCCCGCAGGCTGCCCGTTTCGGACCAACACTCAGAGGAGCACTGGCCCGGGGGGGTTTAAAATAAAGATGACCCTTGAGTCCGCGAAACCCAAGGGAAAAGAGGCTAGGTGGCGAATGGTAAAACCAACGTTGGGCATTGCTGGAAGAGTTTTATTCAAGGCGAACTGTCAAGGGGTTCCCATTATTACCCAACCGCGTAAGGAACGCAAAATCCGGGAACATAACACCGATATGACGGAAACTAGGGCGGCAAGAGTGGAACAAAACACTAGGCAAAAGGCCGAGCCTTCCACCCTTTACCAAATATATAGATGCATTAATTAAATAAGATATATTGTGATATCCCAACAAGTAAACATGTTCCAACAAGGGACGACATATCCATGTTCCAACAAGGAACAAACATCAATCTTCACCTGCAACTAACAACGCTATAAGAGGGGCTGAGCAAAGCGGTAACATAGCCAAACAACGGTTTGCTAGGACAAGTTGGGTTAGAGGCTTGGCTCAACAATATGGGAGGCGTGATAAGCAAGTGGTAGGTATCGCAGCATAGGCATAGCAAAAGAGCGATAAACTAGCAAGCAAATATAGAAGTGATTTCGAGGGTATGGTCATCTTGCCTGAAATCCCGCAAGGAAGAAGAATGAGTCCATGAAGAAGACAAACGGGCGTAGACGAATGGGTCCTCACAAACGCAACGTTATCGGAACTAACCCGAAGAAGCAACACCGGAAAGAAGCAAACAACATAGTAAACAACCATCACATAAGCATGGCATGATGCACAATCAAGTATGATGCATGTCCGGTTTAATGAAGCGTGGCATGGCAAAGTGCACAAACAAAACTACAAGTTAAATGGAGCCCAATATGCATCGGGATGCATATTGATGGAACACCACATCAATTATTTAGTTCTCTCTTGGTTATGTACCCAACAATATTAAATGTTGTTAAACATGGCAAGAGGGGAAGCATGATGAAACTATCTAATCTAGGCAACTTTAAATGAGGCCGGAAGCAATGAACCACAATTCCGGTAAATCCCCATATGCATATATTAGGTTTGGTACTGTTCTGCCCTAAACCATATTTTAGATATATTAAACATGCAAAGTGAGGACACCATGTTAAACTAGGCATTTTTCTACCCGATTTACATATAAAAATTATTTAAAACCGAGCTACGGTTATTAAGTTATGAAATAAACTATTTTAGCAAGTTATTAAGCAAATTTAAAAAAACAGCATTTTAAACATTTTAAACATAGATGAAGGTTGCATATTATTAAACTAGACAAAATTCTAAGCAACTTTCATATATAATTTGTTTTAACCCGATGCACGGTTGTGGAGATATTAAATGCATGAATAAGAAGGACTTTTCTCTAAAACTGTGTTCTCTGGAACAAATACTAAATTCGCAGGCACTGGAAAAAACATGATATGGGCCGAATCTGAAGGCTGGCCCAACGAACAGAGGGAAAAAAACCAGGGGCTGCTCACCCTGGGCCTTGGGCCATCGGAGGTGATGGGCTGGGGTGGACTGGGCCGGATCTGGCCATCGGCTGGGCCTGGCGATGTGGAGAGGAGCCGGCTCGGGAGGAGCTAGGCCTTGCGCAACGGTGGGACGAGAGGTTCCAGGCGCGGGCTTGTGTTCGTCCTCGTCTCCGTGATGCAGTACGACAGCGGCGGACTTGTCGCGGGCTCCTGGCGACGGGGTCGGCGGGAAGCGGCCGGAACAGCCAGATCCGGTGCGCCTCAGCAGGGAACCGGCGGGTCTGGATGACCACGCGCATGGGACGACAACGGCGGAGCTTGGCGACCAAGGCATGGTTCCTGCTCCTGGGCAGAGAAGAGAGAGAGAGGGACACTGAGCGATAGAGAGAGACGCACGGGAAGGAAGGGGGACGGGGAGAAGAAGGCGACGGTCCTGGGGTCGCCGATGTGTGGCTCCAACAAGGGGAAGGAGATCAGGGGAGAGGAATAGGGAGTCCGGCCTGGCGTCTCGGGATCGGGGCTCCCCTGTTCGAGCTCCTGGGCGCGTGCTCGCGCATGAGAGCGAGAGGAGGCTGGGCCTCGATTGACTGGATCGGGGCCAGGGGCGCGGCTACGCAGGGAGGCTGCCGGTTGGCTTGATGATGAAATTGAGGGGAGGAGGAGGTTGGCCCGGTGCTGAACATGAGGGAGGTGGTCGGGATCGTCTGGGAATGGGTGGATGGATCTGGGGGGATCCCGATGGGGATGGTGAGTGGATGGCGGCGGCGGAGACGAGAGGGATTTGGTGGATGGGACAATGTCTCTAGATTTTTGGGTTTGCACTGTATATATAGCCAACCTATTAGGTTTAGGGGT
This sequence comes from Triticum monococcum, assembly GCA_034509565.1. Taxonomy (NCBI): domain Eukaryota; kingdom Viridiplantae; phylum Streptophyta; class Magnoliopsida; order Poales; family Poaceae; genus Triticum; species Triticum monococcum. The sequence goes on from CM067846.1 coordinate 516,059,866, forward strand.
AAAAGGTCCCTCCGATGTTAATCGGACGGCCCCAGATAAATAGGCTAGGGAGATCAAATAATAAACGGAGATGTTTTGTAGACGTTTGGGGATGATCCGGACAAAATGGTGACGACTGTCCGGGTCGGGTCCGGGACAGCTTTCGGACGCGCGCGAGGAGGGCCGCGGGCTGACGAGAGAGATTAGGTTGGGTCTGTCGGATTGTGAAGAGCGGGTTGGTCTGAGAGAAGAGGGGAGGTATGCTGCCCGACACGGTTTCCGGAGATCAAAAACATCCGACGTTAGACCGGCTATATTGCCGTTATAGTTAACGGTTGGGCTATCAAACGAACTCCGAATGCGATGAAACTTGACAGGCGGTCTATCTACACTATAAAAAGACCACACGCCAAATTTCATCCCATTCCGAGAACATTTTCCGGCCACTTATAAAATAATATTTCGGACATGCCGCGGGCGCGTGCAAGTGTGTCTGGGCTCAGAACGAACAACGGAAGGAACGGGGAGACCGGGACGGATGCAAGTTTCGAAAACATGATGATGCAATGCACATGATGACATGATAAAATGCAACACGCAAACAAATGACAAGGCAACAACAACGAATAACTGGAGGACACCTGGCACATCTGTCTCGGGCGTTACAACACTCCACCACTACGAGAGGATCTCGTCCCGAGATCTAGAATGGCACCGGAGGGACAACAGAAGAGATAAAGAAGAGGTAAACTAAGTTGCTTCTTTGACAAACGAGTGAAATCAAGGAACCTTGAGAAGTTGAACAAATTGAAAGAAATAATGTAATGGAGATGAACGAAGTTGAAAACACTCCGTTAGAAAAGAGGAACAAGGAAGAACAACTTCGGGCAGCACTTCGATTGAAAAGAAAAAGAATTGAGTAAGAACTTGGTAAGATGAGAAGATACTTGATGAAATCACAACATACTGCCTCCAAAACTATTAAAAGAATGGGGCAAGGGGTAAGAACGGTCTCGGACAGCACTCCGGTTGAGAAGGGAGGTAAAACTTGATAAGATGATAGAACTGAAAGAGGGCATGACACGCCGGTTAGATGGGATAAGCAAGTTAAAGAATATGAACTTGGCAAAATGAGTTGATGGGACGAAGACAGCAACATCACAATGCCTCCGGAAGAAAATAATAGAAGATAGATCATTGGAATAAAAGAATTGAGAAGAAAATGCCACTTCTACCACAACAATTGAGCTTGAAAAGGCATCCTTAGGAGAGGGGTCGAACGGAGTTGTTGGAAATCCAACAACGAAAAGAGTAAGCTTGTAGTGGGCTTATGGAGAACATCTCAAAGCTGAGGTGAAATTCTGCCACTAACAGAAACGATGGATTGGAATGATAAGAACAAGGAAACGAGAAACTTATTTCACCGGGAGGATAAATGAAGAACTTGGTTCATTAATGAGCACCATAGATAGCAGCATTCCTTAGGGAAAAGCTTAAGGTGAAAAAATAACCCAAGATAACTCCAATGAAGAGATTGATGGATTTAAGATATCTCATTCTTGACAACATGTGAATCATGAAAACATGAACTCAATTATCAAGAATGACATAATACCACCTCCAATAATACGGAAGAAAGAATTGCACTCCGGATAGCAAGATGATGAAAGCTTGAGTTCCTTAGAAAAGAATCTCAATGAACACTTCGAGAAGGAATTAAATCTTTGATGAACCATCAGGTAGAACCTTTACGAAGAACTCCGGTAAACAAAAAGAATAACGAAAAGAAAGAGAAGTTGAAAACACAAGGTGAAACCTTGTAGTGATTTAGATGGATCTCTGTGATAATTAGAGCTTTGAACTCCGGGAAAGAAAGACGAGCACTTGAAACCAAGAATTTAATCATCGTGAACAAACTCCGAAAGAAAAGATTAACATATGGATGAAACAAGAATAAGGATTACATTATGCTTATCCTTCACCAATTAAATTGATGACAATCAACGGATTTGGCATATTACTTCTTCCCATTGAAAGGATTAAGAGATATATAGCGCAAACTTGAGAAGGTATTGAACGAACCACCGGAAGGGTTGAAAACAACGAATAAATTGATATGATAAGAAAGAAGAAGAAATCTTGAACGAACCACCGTAAGAATTGAAAATGAACGAATAGAAGATAACGAATCACCGGGAAGAATTTGCAGATGAACGAAGATGCTTGAGAGAAACTAGGTACATGAGAACGAAGGGATCACGAACTGATTAGGGAAAACTTGAACGAAGCACCGGTAAGATTGGAGAATGATAACTGAAAGCTGGGAATGAATAATTATGAGGCGATGGGCTCCGAAGAATCAAACTGAAAATACCCTGAATTACTCCGGATGGGTGAGAAAAAATTCTGACAATCGAAAACAATTATGAGAGGATGGCAACAATCTCGAATGAAGAATCTTGAAGAGAATGGAGCAAGGTTGAAATAAGAATCTTCTTCGGTCTTCCAAACTGAGAATGACAACAAGAAATACCACCAAATTGTTGAGATACTCCGGGATGAAAATTAGAAAGGCTGAACCAACGATGAAAGAATTGAAAGATCTTGGTGAAAGACATTTGACTGATGATAAATCATTCTTACGTCAAACTTTAAAAGAATTTGAGGATAGCTCCGGGAAAATAAGAAGAGTCAGGTAAGATCCTGGGAAAAGACCTGTGGGTTAGGGCCCACTCAAAAGAAACACCGTTGAAACGATTACTTGAAAGAGAGATTGCACCGGTTGAATTAAATGACTTGAATGAGATAACAACCTCGAAGGATCTTGAACGAATGAAAGAGTGGAAAACACAAATCTTCGAGATATCTTGAGCACTCCGGAACAATTGAATAGCGAGAAGTGGATGATTAAGAGGTGCACCGGCATGAGAAAGCATTTGAAACGAGGAAAAAGGATATGATCAACACCAAATCTTAATTCGAATCCACCGGAGAAGAAAACGAGTGAAGAGTTACGAACTTGAAGCTTCGTTAGAATCTTCCTGATAATCACCGGATAAGAATATTGAAAGAAAAGAAAGAAGAGACTTGACATCAATAAGATGGATACTTGATTAAGAAATCTGAGTCCTTGAAGAAACAAAGGGTGGGTGGGTGGGAAAAACAAAGGAAACTTGGAGACGGATGAAACAAACACCGTTGAGAAGAATTGATACTTGATCTTGCGGATGTTGAAATGATCAGATCCACTTGAAGAGAAACACACCGGTTGAACAGGATTTACATGACAATCTCGATTATCAAGGATTAGTATTCACATCGGTGTATGAGAACACTGCTTCGGAAAGGTATGGAATCAAAATTTGACATTGAAGCAACTCGAATAGCACAACTGAAAACAAAACAAAGGATTGGCTTGCAGAGTAAGCCAGAACAAACATATGATTGAGATTTCGTCTGAAGTTTTTGTGATGGGGCCTACACGGGCTCGATCGTACAGCACCATCATGTACAAGGCAGTGCACAAGACATACGAAGCGTCCCCGAGTTGGCATAGCCAAGGACTCTTTAAGACACAACGAGACCACTGAAAACCGACCGTGGATAGGCGGACCACTAGACGTCGAACCCCAATTTCATATCATACATCTGTCGGAAAGATTTCCTAAGAGCTAATTGAATTCCCACTTATGAAACTCCCGAAACTTTCCGGTTATGCAATCAGGTGTTGGGGATACAGGGGAAGCATAATATCTCACCCAAACTTAACGAATCCTACATCCAGCTGTATCCATCCTTCAACACATAACCAAGAAACCTTCGGAAATCGTCTACCTCAACCTTCGAAAAGCATCCGTTATACGAGTTATGGCAATACTCCCGAACTCCTGCCCCAGTACTGGGTGGCGTCGAGGTTATCTCACCAACAACTGCATAAAAAAGATTTTCGATGTCGGCAAAACTAATCTCAGGTATTCCAGAACTGCAACAATAAAATTGTGACGACAACACCTCGGAGCTCAACTCCCCGGGACACTGCCACACCCCTAAATGACAGGAGGCACCAAGAACAATGTTCTCATCACAAATCGATCGGAACGATTCCAAGATACCCGCGTGATCCTAATTTTTTTGTGAAATTTGAGAAGAGAAGAGTCAAAACTCTACGTCAGGATGCCTTACCAGAGCGATGAAGGGACTGGGGAGTAAAAAGAATTCCTAAACTCTCCGATGTATAATTCCTAAATGACTCAAAACATTTTTCTAGACTCAACAACGGCTGCTAATTCGATCAAGCAATGGGGCTCCTAAGGTCGGGGAAGGCTCTGATTACCAACTTGTAACGCCCTCGATGCGGCTATATCTCCCACGTGTTGAAGCACGACTTAGAGACATAACCGCATTGAAAGCAATGTCACAAGTGAGGTAATCTTCACACAACCCATGTAATACATAAGGGAAGAGATACATAGTTGTCTTACAATCGCCACTTCACACAATTACAGGAATAAAGCATTACAACATCCAAATACAATCAAGGTCCGTCTACGGAACCAAAATAAAAGAAGAACCCCAAATGCGACAAGGCCCCCGATCGACCCCAACTGGGCTCCACTACTGATCAACTAGAAACGGGACAACACAAAGAACAAGATCTGCATCGAGCTCCTCCTGAGCTTGGTTGCGTCACCTGATCGGTAACATCGGCACCTGCAAACTGGTTTTGGAAGTATCTGTGAGTCATGGGGACTCAGCAATCTCGCATCCTCGCGATCAAGACTATTTAAGCTTATGGGTAAGGTAAAGGTATGAGGTGGAGCTGCAGCAAGCGACTAGCATATATGGTGGCTAACATATTCGCAAAAGAGAGCGAGAAGAGAAGGCAAAGCACGATCGAGAAACTATGATCAAGAAGTGATCCTAGAACAACCTACGTCAAACATAACTCCAACACTGTGTTCACTTCCTGGACTCCGCCGGAAAGAGACCATCATGGTTGCACATGCGGTTGATGTATTTTAATTAAGGTCAACTTCGGGTTTTCTACAACCGGACATTAACAAATTCCCATCTGCCCATAACCGCGGGCACGTCTTTCAAAAGTTCAAATCCCTACAGGGGTGTCCCAACTTAGCCCATCACAAGCTCTCACGGTCAACGAAGGATATTCCTTCTGGCGGGAAGACCCGATCAGACTCGGAATCCCGGTTACAAGACATCCTCGACAATGGTAGAACAAGTCCAACAACACTGCCCGAATGTGCCGACAAATCCCGATAGGAGCTGCACATATCTCGTTCTCAGGGCACACTCAGATAGGTCAAGCTACGAGTAAAACCAGCCCTCGAGTTTCCCCGAGGTGGCCCCGCAGGCTGCCCGTTTCGGACGGACACTCAGAAGAGCACTGGCCCGGGGGGTTTAAAATAAAGATGACCCTTGAGTCCGCGAAAGCCAAGGGAAAAGAGGCTAGGTGGCGAATGGTAAAACCAACGTTGGGCATTGCTGGAAGAGTTTTATTCAAGGCGAACTGTCAAGGGGTTCCCATTATTACCCAACCGCGTAAGGAACGCAAAATCCGGGAACATAACACCGATATGACAGAAACTAGGGCGGCAAGAGTGGAACAAAACACTAGGCAAAAGGCCGAGCCTTCCACCCTTTACCAAATATATAGATGCATTAATTAAATAAGATATGTTGTGATATCCCAAGAAGTAAACATGTTCCAACAAGGATGGACATATCCATGTTCCAACAAGGAACAAACTTCAATCTTCACCTGCAACTAACAATGCTATAAGAGGGCCTGAGCAAAGCGGTAACATAGCCAAACAACGGTTTGCTAGGACAAGATGGGTTAGAGGCTTGGCTCAACAATATGGGAGGCGTGATAAGCAAGTGGTAGGTATCGCAGCATAGGCATAGCAAAAGAGCGATAAACTAGCAAGCAAATATAGAAGTGATTTCGAGGGTATGGTCATCTTGCCTGAAATCCCGCAAGGAAGAAGAATGAGTCCATGAAGAAGACAAACGGGCGTAGACGAATGGGTCCTCGCAAATGCAACGTTATCAGAACTAACCCGAAGAAGCAACACCGGAAAGAAGCAAACAACATAGTAAACAACCATCACATAAGCATGGCATGATGCACAATCAAGTATGATGCATGTCCGGTTTAATGAAGCGTGGCATGGAAAAGTGCACAAACAAAACTACAAGTTAAATGGAGCCCAATATGCATCGGGATGCATATTGACGGAACACCACATCAATTATTTAGTTCTCTCTTGGTTATGTACCCAACAATATTAAATGTTGTTAAACATGGCAAGAGCGGAAGCATGATGAAACTATCTAATCTAGGCAAGTTTAAATGAAGCCGGAAGCAACGAACAACAATTCCGGTAAATCCCCATATGCATATATTAGGTTTGGTATTGTTCTGCCCTAAACCATATTCTAGAGTTATTAAACATGCAACGTGAGTACACCATGTTAAACTAGGCATTTTTCTACCCCATTTACATATAAAAGTTATTTAAAACCAAGCTACGGTTATTAAGTTATGAAATAATGTATTTTAGCAAGTTATTAAGCAAATTTAAACAAACAGCATTTTAAACATTTTAAACATAGATGAGAGTTGCCTATTATTAAACTAGACAAAATTCTAAGCAACTTTCATATATAATTTGTTTTAAACCGATGCACGGTTGTGGAGATATTAAATGCATGAATAAGAAGGACTTTTCTGTAAAACTATGTTCTCTGGAACAAATACTAAATTCGCACGTGCTGGAAAAAACATGATATGGGTCGAATCTGAAGGCTGGCCCAACGAACAGAGTGAAAAAAAGCCAGGGGCTGCTCACCCTGGGCCTTGGGCCATCAGAGGTGATGGGCTGGGGTGCACTGGGCCGGATCTGGCCAACGGCTGGGCCTGGCGATGTGGAGAGGAGCCGGCTCGGGAGGAGCTGGGCCTTGCGCAGCGGCGGGACGAGAGGCTGCAGGCGCGGGCTTGTGTTCATCCTCGTCTCCGTGATGCAGTACGACGGCGGCGGACTTGTCGCGGGCTCCTCGCGACGGGGTCGGCGGGAAGCGGCCGGAATAGCCAGATCCGGTGCGCCTTAGCAGGGAACCGGCGGGTTTGGACGACAACAAGCACGGAATGACAGCCGCGGAGCTTGGCGACCAAGGAATGGTTCCTGCTCCTGGGCAGAGAAGAGAGAGAGGGACACTGAGCGATAGAGAGAGACGCACGGGAAGGAAGGGAGACGGGGAGAAGAAGGCGATTGTCCTGGGGTCGCCGATGTGTGGCTCCAACAAGGGGAAGGAGATCAGGGGAGAGGAAGAGGGAGTCCGGCCTGGCGTCTCGGGATCGGGGCTCCCCTGTTCGAGCTCCTGGGCGCGTGCTCGCGCATGAGAGCGAGAGGAGGCTGGGCCTCGATTGACTGGATCGGGGCCAGGGGCGCGGCTACGCAGGGAGGCCGCCGGTTGGCTTGATGATGAAATTGAGGGGAGGAGGAGGTTGGCCCGGTGCTGAACATGAGGGAGGTGGTCGGGATCGGCTGGGAATGGGTGGATGGATCTGGGGGGATCCCGATGGGGATGGTGAGTGGGTGGCGGCGGAGAAGACGAGAGGGATTTGGTAGATGGGACAATGTCTCTAGATTTTTGGGTTTGCACTATATATATAGCCAACCGATTAGGTTTAGGGGTAAAAGGTCCCTCCGATCTTAATCGGACGGTCCCGGATAAATAGGCTAGGGAGATCAAATAATAAAACGGAGATGTTTTGTAGACGTTTGGGGATGATCCGGGCACAACGGTGATGACTGTCCGGGTCGGGTCCGGGACAGCTTTCGGACGCGCGCGAGGAGGGCCGCGGGCTGACGAGAGAGGTTAGGTTGGTTCTGGCGGATTGTGAAGAGCGGGTTGGTCAGAGAGAAGAGGGGAGGGATGCAGCCTGACACGGTTTCCGGAGACCGAAAACGTCCGACGTTAGACCGGCTATATTGCCGTTATAGTTAACGGTTGGGTTATCAAACGAACTCCGAATGCGATGAAACTTGACAGGCGGTCTATCTACACAATAATAAGACCACATGACAACTTTCATCCCATTCCGAGAACATTTTCCGGCCACTTATAAACTAATATTTTGGACATGCCGCGGGCGCGTGCAAGTGTGTCTGGGCTCAGAACGGACAACGGAAGGAACGGGGAGATCGGGACGGATGCAAGTTTCGAAAACATGATGATGCAATGCACATGATGACATGATAAGATGCAACACGCAAACAAATGACAAGGCAACAACAGCGAATAACTGGAGGACACTTGGCACATCGGTCTCGGGGCATTACAATTGAGCATGAGCTGATTCTTAGGATTTTGAAATGTAAGGGATTTGATGATTGTTGGACAAGTTGGATTGACAGCATTCTGTCCACAGGCTCCTCTTCGGTTCTTTTTAATGGAGTGCCTGGTAACCACTTTGCTTGTCGATCAGGTGTTCACCAAGGTGATCCGCTATCTCCCTTACTCTTTGTGATCGCGGTGGACTTACTTCAATCGGTTGTAAATGAGATGTGCTCCAGGAATATTCTCACCTTGCCAATCGCAACTACATCGATGGACTATCTGATCGTACAGTATGCTGACGATACACCCATCGTTCTTCCTGCTATTGATAGCCAGCTCATTGCATCCAAAGAAATGCTTGAAGTCTTTGCCAAATCAACCGGACTAAGGGTGAATTTCAGTAAGTCCTCTTTGATACCCATCAATATGACTGATGACGAGGGCACGCGTGTTGCTGCCTTGCTTGGATGTGATGTTGGTTCCATGCCATTCACTTACCTGGGCCTACCAATGGGTACTTCTCGGCCAACAATTTATGATCTGCTGCCTTTGGTGGATCGTATTGAGAGACGATTATCTGCATCCTCTTGTCTCTTGAATCAAGGAAGCCGGCTCCAACTTTTACAGTCTGTCCTTAGTTCTATGCCAATATATTTCTTGTGCACCCTTTCGCTACCGCAGGGTATCTTGAAGCAGATTGAGCGGATTATGCGGCAATGCTTGTGGAGAGGGAACACGGATATGCCCCGGCAATCTTTGGCGGCTTGGGACTTGGTATGTCATCCAAAATATTTTGGTGGTCTGGGAGTTATGGACTTGAGCGTCCAAAATGATGCATTGCTCATCAAACATCTTTTTAAGTTCTTCAATAAGATGGACGTACCATGGGTATCTCTTATTTGGGACACTTATTACGCCTCTGCGCCCCCCAAGTCACGCAAAGCTGCGGTTCTTTCAGGTGGAGAGACGTTTTCAAGCTGTATGATAAGTATTGCAAGTTGGCAGTTCCACTAGTTCGATCGGGGGATACGGTGATCTTCTGGCTTGACCGTTGGCAACTTGGCAACAATACGGTTAACATGCAACATTAGTTTCCGAGGCTCCACTCCTTTGTGATCGATGACACTCTAACAGTCAAGGATATTCTGGAGCTACCAGACTCAACTGACAATCTCCATATGCCACTGTCTGCTCAGGCCTTTGAGGAGTTTAATCAACTTCAGGCGTTGCTTACTATGGTTAATCTTCAAGATGGGCAAAATGATGTCTGGAAATGGCCTTCCAAGTCTAGGGACTACCAGTCCAGGATTTATTACTTGTCATGCTTTTCGGACACAGTGGTTGATCCCATATTCAGGTGGATTTGGAAATGTTCTTGGCCTCTGAAGTTTAAGGTTTTTGGGTGGCTCCTTTTGATGGATCGCCTAAACACTAGAGACATGATGCAGTGGCGGCATTGGATTATCCAGGATGACACTTGTGTTCTATGTCACTTGGCATCACATGAGGACAGAACCCATCTCTTCTTCGCTTGCAGTTTTAGCCAGCGTATCTGGAACTACCTGGGTATTTCATGGAATCCTCAACCAAACCAGACCACTTATGACATGGCTTCTGATGCTAGGAGGGATTTTGGACATCCTTTTTTCTCTAAGATAGTGTTCACTGCCACTTGGAATATTTGGACACAAAGAAATGGGAAGATCTTCAGGAATGAATCACCTTCTTTTAGGGCATGGAGGAGGAATTTTTTGCATGACATTTGTCTTTTAGCACATAGAATCAAATGTAAATATAGGAATAGTCTAATCTCTTGGATAGCTTCCTTACCCTATTCATTTCTTTTGTAAGTATTACTCTCTCCTCCTCTCTCTTAACTTTGTAACTTTGTACACTTTGTCGGCGTTCTGGGAATGGGGGTCCCCAGACTTGCGTGACTGCGGCCTATGGCGTGGCTCAAAGGGGGCCCAGCACGGCCCATCTTCATCAACACAAGACTCAAGACCCTCGCGAGGGGCCAAGCCTCGCGGGGCAGACAACACGGAGCTTCCTCAGGCACGGCCTCGTCAGGCTGGCTCATGAGGAGGCGGAGAGATCAAGGCGGGGTACCTCGCGTGGTGCCCGTGACGCAAGCCATGATGACTCAGGGCGCCAGGCAGGTGCCAGCCCGCGCAGCGTCCTCCTTTCCTCTTTGGTGCAAAGGGGGAAAGCGCAGCCGCAGAGTACCGAGGCATCAGGTAAAGGTTGCCATTTCGGTGCAACAAGACCAAGACCAGCAGGACTACGAGGCGGAAGTCACCGTGGAGCCCAAGACGGCGTCATCACCAGAGCTTTGCGCAGGCGAAGACTGCTTTTGTCAGGATAGTTGATACTTGCTGTCCCCCTTCAAATTAGCCCGCCATTGTTGGCTCCCTTCCCGCTCGATATTTGGGAAGAGGACTAGGGCCTCTATAAATAGGACCAGCCGCCCACAGAGCAAGGGGGTTGGCCGGTATGTAAGAGTAAGGCAGTGAGTGAGAGAGAGAAAGGTGGTTGAACTCCTCCCAGCAGTTCATCACCCGAGCCAAGAACAGACCCTCGCGAGGCTGTTCTTCCTTGTATTGTTCATCATCATCAGCCCTAAGAGGCAATCCACCCACCACACACTGGAGTAGGGTATTACACCACAACGGTGGCCCGAACCAGTATAATCCTTGTGTCTCTTGTGCAGTTCTTTCAGTAGTCTAGATCTTTGCAAGACGGAGAGGTAGAAGGCGTAATCTCCGCACGCACCCCAGTGTTCGAACCTTAAGGGTCTGCCGGAACCCGAAATCCGACATTTGGCGCGCTAGGTAGGGGTGCGCCGGAATTCATCATCCACCGCCCCATTCTCCTCCGACCGTCGCATCCATGTTCGACGCTCGTCGGGCCCGCGCCGAGCGCCGGGCCGCCATCGCTTCCCGTGTCGCCCAGACAGCGCCCATTGGCGGACATCCTCGTTGTTCCCCGTCGCCCGCCATCAACGCCGCCACCGGCCCGGCGGGGGGCGAGCAGCAAGCGTCGTCTCAGCATCCATCCATGCGGCAAGACAGCTGCACCGCTACTCCATCGCTCGCACCAGCTGGTTCTTCGTCCCGCGCGCTACGCGCACCCTTAGAGGCTCGAGCTGCGCTCCTCGCGGCAAACGAGCTCATGCGCTACCGTCCCGTCGATGACATCTACGAAGAGTGGCTCGACCGCGTGGCCAAGCTTGTCCGCGCCGCAGGGGGCTCTCCCGCGCCGTCCGTTCCGCTGCGCCACACCCCGCCCCGCGCGAGCATCGAAGCTCCGGAGGCGTACCAGCCGCCTCCTCTCCAAGAAGACGCCATGGCTCCAAGGCGCGTGGCCCCTGGGCGGAACCCGCTCCGTCAGGTGCCAGCGTAGCAAGAACGGAGCTGCCAAGAAGCCCCTCGCTCGGAAGGAGCTGCCCGGGCGCTCCCTGCTCCGGCATGCTGTGACCCTGCTCCAGCTCCGGCACGCCAAGACCCCGCGCTGCTCCTAGCTGCAGCGCATGGGGACCCTCAAGACCAAGCTCTCCACCAGCCGAAGCCTTTCGTGGCCACCGCAGGCTGCCGTGCCTACACCACCGAGCTATGTAGCGTCGCGTGGCCCGGCAAGTTCAAGCCAGACCTGCCTCCTCGTTACGATGGCACGACTGACCCTGCAGAGTTCCTTGAGCTGGGCATCGAAGCTACCAACGGGGACGAAAAGGTCATGGCGAACTGGTTCCCCATGGCGCTCAAGGAAGGAGCTCGCACCTGGCTCCCGAATCTGGCTCCAGGCACGATCTCTTCCTGGGACCAGATGCGCACCCGCTTCATCGCCAACTTCCAAGGTACTCGCGACCGGCCACCCGCCGTGAGCGACATGCACCGCATCAAGCAACAACCTGGAGAGACCCTGCAAAAGTACATCCAGCGCTTCAATAGCATGCGCCTCAAGATCCCCAAGGTGTCTAAGGAGGCCATCATCTCGGCCTTCTCCGATGGTGTGCGCGACGTCAAGATGAAGGAGGAGCTGGCGATGCATGAAGACCTGTGCACCTCCCTGGAGCTGTTCAATTTGGCGACCAAGTGCGCCAGGGCTGAGGAGGGATGCCTCTCCCTCCCCGAGCTGCCTGCCGCGGACGCAGAGGAGAAGAATCCCAAGGCTAAGGACGTGAAGCGCAAGGGGCTGCCGTGCTCGCGGTAGAACCAGACACCAAGCGGGGCAAAGATCTGCCTGAGTCCTCCAGGGGCAGTCGGTACTGTGTGTACCACGACCTCCACACCCACAACACCAATGAATGCCAAGAACTCCGCGCCGTGCAAGAAGGAAGGATCGGCCGTTGTCCCGACCGCGCCAATCAGGGCTACGGCCGAGGAGGAGGAAGAAACACAGGACGCTGGGAAGACCGCGGCCCGCGCCAAGGGTGGCGCGATCAACCTCGCGAGGATCGCTGGCGAGACCTACCTCTTGAGGGAGACTAGAGGGATCAGCCTCGTGAGGATGGCCCACAGGGCAACGCAGGCCTCCCTCCACTGCCGCCACAGCCAAGGAGGAACAAGGACCGCCATTAAGATGAAGGGGCTGGGGGCTTCCAGGAGCCACGCACAATCGCCTGCATCCTGGGCGGAGCTCAAGCCCCAGCCTCCCAACGCATCTTCAAGCAGTTTGGCCGCGAGGTGAATGCAGTCCTCCCCAGGCTTGAAGCAATGCACCCTCTCAGGTGGTCGGCATGCGCCATCACATTCAGCTCAGCGGATCAACTCAAGTGTGCGGCCACAGCCGGAGTCCTCCCGATGCTTTGCTCCCCAGTCATCAGCAATGTACTGGTCACCAGAACCCTCATCGATGGTGGGGCAGGGCTCAACGTCCTGTCCGTGGAAACGTTCAACAATCTCCAAGTGCCCTACGACCAGCTTCAGCCAACCAAGCCCTTCTCCAGAGTCACCGACGGCTCCACGGTCCCGATTGGGCAGGTCCGCCTCCCTGTCACCTTCGGGGCATGCGACAACTACCGCACCGAGCTCATCGACTTCGACATCGCCCACATACACCTGCCGTACAACGCCATCCTCGGGTACCCAGCGCTGGCCAAGTTCATGGCCGTGACTCACCATGGCTACAATGTCCTCAAGATGCCAGGGAGTGGCGGAGTCATCACGGTGCCCTGTGAAGAGAAGGATGCAGTGTGTTCCCTGGAGCGAGCCTTTCAGGCCGCGTCACTGGAAGACCTGGATCGCGGAAGCAGGAGGCTTCCCGAGACCACCCCCAAGAAGAAGAAGACATCGTCTGGACTGACCCCTCGGGAGGCGGGCCCCTCAGGGCCCGCATCTGCCCAGGGGGAACCTCCTTCCATCGCATAGGAAAGTGCGCTCGACGCCCTCCTCAGGCAGGGCTCGGGGGCTCTCCCCTGGAGGGCCACCGACCTGGCCAAGGCCACGAGGGAGGCGCTTGGGCACCACATGGAGGTGTGTTTCGAAGCACGTTTCCCTCAAGAAGGAACAAGGCAAGGAAGGTCAGACCCGCAGGAGTTCGTCAACAAGGCCATTCAAGAACTACAGGAATCAAGAATCATGAGAGGTTGCCGCCGTCTACCAGCTGTGGCTCCCCATCCAGGCGAGGATGGTGGGCTGCGCGTCTGCATCAATGTACCAGGGCTCAATCAAGTCGCTGGGATGGAGCGCCTTTGGCCCTCGCGAGTGGGGCGCTGCGGAGGTCCGCCCCACAGCTATGTTCGCATGCCTTACGGCTTGCCGAGCGCGGATGCTACGTGCCAGCGCCTCATGAGGGGCATCATGGAGGCTCAAGAAGACAGGCGTTCCGCAGCCTTGGCGGAGATGGAGATGATTCGCGAAGAGCTACCAGTGCCTCCGGAGCCTCCCGAGGCCCCTGGGCCTGGGGGCTCGTGAGGATCGACTTCCGCGTCCCACCGAGTCTGCCGCACCAACACCCCTTCGCCCTCGACACCCTCAGGTGACATCTTACAAGTTTCATTTCCAGCTGGGAGCGCCCTCCCAGGGCTGCATCGTTCCCAGGCCACGTGGGTCCGTCCCTGCGGTATGTATCCCTTTCATTTCATGTCGTTAGCTTGCTTTGTTGGGGGCGCCCCTCGGGCTGCATCATCCCCAAGTCGCTCGGGCCAGGCCCAGCGGCATGTATCTCCCTTGCGTTTATTTCCGGCTATGCATTCGCCCATCATGCTTGATTACTTGATGCTTGTCCACGGCACCTTTTCTTCTCCATGTCGACCACTTGCACGTTAAAGGGGGGGGGTACCTGAGCATCGCGACTCAGGGCTCTTACTGGCTCTCCAGCCCTCACCCTCTGGCCATGTCCACGGCATCGCGACCTGGCATACTAGCGACGGCTGAGACAAGCTCGAGGGCCGGGACCCGAGGACGTAGAGTGCCAGCATCTAACCAAATTTGCAGGAACACAACACAAGATAAGGCCCAGTGCCAGGCGCAACCCGCCTAGAGGTAGGGCCCCGTGAGTCCCGCGCTAGCTCACGGGTGCCCAGATACACCTCACCTAGCCCTACCGTGCCGGCCATGTGTCAGGGCGGGGCTGTACAGACCCCGGGGGCTCCTCCCGGAGGGGAGCCCCCTCCCACGTACCAGTGGAAGCACCATGCTCCGCGCTTGCTAACGACACTGCCGAGGAGCGGCTATGCCCGTACACATGCGGAAGCACTATGCTCCGCGCTGGTGATAAACAACTGAGGGTGGCCGCCGGGCCGCATCAACCTCAGGGAGCCCAGAGCTTAGTGTCTAGCCTCATCGCAACGCCTCCCCTTGGGAGTGCCGCGTGAGGGGGCTGGGCACGGGGGCTGCGCCTGGGTCACGCCCGGACATATGCCACCCAGCCAGGCCCCTCAGGCCTGGTTCGTCGCGCGCCTCTCCCCGAGCGGAGCCAAGGTATGAAGGCCGTTTGAGCGTCAAGGGGGACCCCTGAGCATCGCGACTCAGGGGCCTAACTGGTCCCGTAGCCCCTCACTCCTTAGTTCTGAAAGGCTAATGCTGGGTGAGGCACGCGCGGGGCTGGGCTCTGCAGGCATAGAACGGTGGTCCCACTCGCGTCTCACCTCATCACTTGCTGTTTGCGCGTCAAGGGGGACTCCTGAGTATCGCGACTCAGGAGCCTAACTGGCTCCATAGCCCCTCACTCCTTTTGTCCCGTCCTGGTTTCCGGTCGGGGCTAATGCTGGGTGAGGTACGTGCGGGGTCGGGCTCTGCAGACATAAAACGGAAGATCCACCTACATCACACCTCCCTACTTGTTGTTCATGCGCCAAGGGGGACTCCTGAGCATCGCGACTCAGGGGCCTAACTGGCTCCGTAGCCCCTCACTCCTTTGGTCCTGTCCTGGTTTCTGGTCGGGGCTAATGCTTGGTGAGGTACGCACGGAGCCGGGCTCTGCCGGCGTAGAACACAAGCAAGTAGGGAAGAAAAGCATAAAATTCAAGGAATTTAGAAGCAAATATTACAGTCCATACTGTCGTCTCACTACCAAACGCGAGTTTAAACGCCTCCCCGAGGCATGATGCATGTGCAGGAATTAAAAGCAGGGCAGGAGCAGTAGCGGAGTCACTTAGCGGCGGTGGAGTAGCGCGGGTGGCCCCGCCTCATGGAGTAGCAGGACCGGAAGTATCCTGCTTCGACTTGGTACTGAAGGCCCGGAACTTCCCTAGCAGAGCCTCCGCGTGACCCTTCACGGCCTCGGCAGCGGCGGCAGCACCCTCGCCGCTTACTGGCTCCAACAGGCTGTCGAGGTCGGCGCTGGGGTCGCGAAGGTAGATGTGGGTGAAGACCCGCGTAAGCGCAGCAGAAGAAAGGACACGCGCCTCGGCCTCGGCCGTGGGGCCAAGGCCAAGGGTGACATCCTCAAGAGCACGAACCAGGAAGGGAAGCAGCTTGGCGGGGCCATCCTCGGCGCCGGCCAGCGGGCTCTCGAGGCCACTGGTGTAGAGCATCTTCAGCGAAGAACGAGCCTTCTTCTCCATGTCTGCGAAGGCCACGTGATCCTCGGCAAGAACCCTGGCCTTGCTGTCCAACTCGACCTTCGTCGCCTCCAATTCCTTCCCCAGCGCACCTAGGAGATCGTGGCGCTTCTTGAGCTTGGCCTCCCGGCCCTCGATGGCCACCTCGCGAGCCTTCATGCCTTCTTCTTGCTCCTGGCGAAGACGAACCTCTTTCGCGAGCTGGTCCCACAGGCCTTGTAGCTCGTCCTCCAGTGCCTTGCAACGATCGCAGACTTCAACCACCTCCCCCAGGGCTGTGTCACGAGCAGTTTTCATCTCAAGGATGGCCTGCCTATCCTTGTCGCAGGCCGTCGAGGCTTGAACCAGCGCCGCCCGGATCAAGGCGTTGGAGCGAATCCATCCTGAAGCCAGCTCCAAGCGCCCGGCCACCAGGCGAGGGTCGGCGCCAAGAAGATCCTACCGCGGCCGGTCCAGTCCAGCAACAACACGCTCCAGGACGGCATGAGGAGTTGGAGAAACAACAATCAGCAGAACGGGGGAAGAAGGCGGCGACGGCAAGACCACAGCGTCCTGAGGTGGAGCCTGGTGTGCCCCAGCGGCTATGGTGGCGGCAGTGGGTAAAGGCACCACAAGAGTCACTTGGGCCATGTGGGCTGAGCTCGCCCCAGCTAGCTCGGCCAGGCCTCGCGAGGACGACCGGGCAGGAGAAGCCCCCGCGCCACGGTCACCCTCCTCCACATGCGGAGGCGCTGCCGCGGATGGAGCCTCAGGAGCCCCCTTCGGCTTCTTCGCCATGGGCTCCAGCCTATTCAAGAGATACGAACGTCAAGCCTCAGCAGCGGAACAAGAAATAAAGACAAGGGTCAAGCACTTACGGGTCATCGCCGGTGAGCTCGGGCAGCCTCCGGCCAAACTTGAAGCCTCACAGCCGGCTGGAAGGGTCAACCTCGGAGGCAGAAGGCGCATCTGCAGACTGCCTCGGGGTAGGGGCAGACCCGCGGGAGATCAGCCCGGTCCTGTCCTTCTTCGGGATTAGGGGCAAGCTCCCGCCAACCTGCTCGTATCCATCCTAGTCATCATCGCTCGAAGAAAGGCTGAGATTGTGGGGCCTGCGCAGGGGGAGGGGACCCCTCGACTCTCCATCGGTCGCCTCGGAGTCGGGCCCCTTTTCCCGCTCCTCTTCGTCCTCCTCCTTGCTGGAGTCGCCGGAGGGCACGTCCACCAGTCCCTCGGAAGCCGCCACGGGCACGAGCCCGTCCCCGTTAAAAACGGGCATGGACTCCACCACCTGCTCCCAGTCGTCATGAAGGAACAAGGGCTTGGGAGCGCCCTCCAACCTTGCCACCTCGCCCCCGACCAGAGATTGGAGGACCGCGGCCAAATCTTCGCCGCTCAAGGCCGCGGGGCTCGGATGAGGCCTCCACATCGGAGGTGAGTACTGCCGGAGTGGAGCCAGCAGGTGCTCCAGGAACTCCCTCAGCAGCAACGCACCGGTCAACTTCGCCGCCGCCGTGCTGGCCGGCCTCAGGTCCGCGTCCATCTTCTCCAACACCAGTTTCGCACGAGGGTCCGTGAGCTCCGCTCGGCACCAGTCGCTGGAGCTCATGGGCTGCTCCGCGGGCAAGATCAGCCTAGGGTGGACGCGCCCAGCATCTACCAAGACCCACTTGCTCCTGAAGCCCTCGATCCTCTTCCCGGGATTCGAGATGGCAATGGTGCCACCGTACGCGACGAAGCTCACGCACGTGGAAGGAGAACTGCGAGAGACCCGAAGGGAGAAGTAGTGGCGCAGCAAGGCCACTAAAGGTTGCACCCCTACGTGGGCCTCGCAGTAATAAGCGAAGATCGCCAGGAGAAGGACGGAGTTAGGGTGGAGATGCCGAGCCTGCAAGTTGTAATGGCGGAGGACAGAGAAGAAAAACTCGGAGAAGGGAGGCACCAGGCCCGCAGCAATGGAGCTTACAAAGAGAGGATAAAAGGTGCTCCCTCGGCCCTCAGGGGTGGCGGAGCCGGCCTTGAACACCTACGCCCCATTGATGCCCCGCGCCTCCGCCATCTGGCGCGGCCGGGCAAGGCCCGCCTTGGACACGTTCGGCAAGTCCAGAGCAGGTGAGTACCAAGCTTCGGCCGGAGACTGACGAGGCGCCATGGCTTCCTAGGTCACGCAGCCGGAGTAGATCTGGAAATTTGGAGGAAGAAAGGGGAGGCGCAAGAAAGGGGATCTGAGCAGCAACCGGAGAAAGCAAAAGGCAAAGTCTGGGCAGATGCCGCTCCTTTATCAACCTGCGCGGTTGCTGGAGCACTTGCGTCCAATCAACCGCCACGCGGTGCCCAAGGCCGCAGGCTGTTAGGGCACGTGGTGCTTCGCCCTTGCCCTTTCGCCTCTCAGCACGGCCAAGACCGGGCGCGCCTTGGGCCCGGGGGCTACTGTCGGTGTTCTGGGAACGGGGGTCCCCAGACTTGCCTGCCTGCGGCCTGCGGCGTGGCTCAAAGGGGGCCCAGCACCGCCCATCTTCATCAACACAAGACTCAACAACCTCGCAAGGGGCCATGCCTCGCGAGGCGGACGACACGGAGCTTCCTCAGGCACGGCCTCGTCAGGCTGTCTCGCGAGGTGGCGGAGAGATCAAGGCGGGCTACCTCGCGAGGTGCCCGTGACGCAAGCCATGACAACTCAGGGCGCCAGGCGGGAGATAGCCCACGCAGTGTCCTCCTTTCCTCTTTGGTGCAAAGGGGGCAAGCGCAGCCGCGGAGTACCGAGGCATCAGGGAAAGGTTGCCATTTCGGTGCAACAAGACCAACACCAGGAGGACTACGAGACGGAGGTCACCGTGGAGCCCAAGACGGCGTCATCACCAGAGCTTTGCGCAGGCGAAGACTGCTTTTGTCAGGATAGTTGATACTTGCTGTCCCCCATCAAATTAGCCCGCCATTGTTGGCTCCCTTCCCACTCGATATTTGGGAAGAGGACCAGGGCATCTATAAATAGGACCAGCCGCCCATAGAGCAAGGGGGTTGGCCGGTAAGTAAGAGTAAGGCAGTGAGTGAGAGAGAGAGAGAAAGGTGGCTGAACTCCTCCCAGCAGTTCATCACCCGAGCCAAGAACAGACCCTCGTGAGGCTGTTCTTCCTTGTATTGTTCATCATCAACAGCCCTAAGAGGCAATCCACCCACCACACACTGGAGTAGGGTATTACACCACAATGGTGGCCCGAACCAGTATAAACCTTGTGTCTCTTGTGCAGTTCTTTCAGTAGTCTAGATCTTTGCGAGACGGAGAGGTAGAAGGCGTAATCTCCGCGCGCACCCCAGTGTTCGAACCTTAAGTGTCTGCCGGAACCCGAAATCCGACACACTTTGGCTCTGTGGTTTAATAAAAGACTGTGAGGCTGTTGCCTTGCAGTACATAGTCAAAAAACAAATATATATGATGTGAAAGTACATTCAATAATGAATCTAATACTATTTATTTGTTATTGTATATGTTAATATTTTTTGTTATAAACTTTGTGAGTTTATAAAACTTGACTTTGACCAATGCTAATACGCGGACTTAAAAACGGAGGGAGTACACATTTGTTTTCTTAGTGTGTAGTGAATTAATCATTTGTTATAATTGTGAAATAAGTATATTAGGATACTGACTTTGAATATAATGGTCTATACAATTCAATAGTTAGAATCATTGTTGAATTCCAAGATGTATACGAGGTGTATAGTACTTCACAATATGCTCAAACTCGCATAATCCTAGTCAAATGAAAATCTAAATGCATTTCATAGTTATTACTTTGTAGGATGCAACAAAACCAACCATAACTCTACATCATCCATTATAAAAGCAACATTTTGAACACATCCCAATGTGTGAATGAAACGTGTAGAGAGAGCTTGCGAAGATGGAGCACATAGGGCGGGAAAGATTGTATGTATGTGGGCGAGAGAGTAGGAGACAAAGCTAACGAGAGAGAGAGAGAAAGAGAGAGGAAGAAGTTAGGTCTGTGAGAAAGATGGAGACATGTAATATATGTGAGATGCGTGTGCATCCAGATTTTGTACATGTGGAAGCAGAAGAGATAACAAGTTTGATGAGAGAGTTGGAAAAACATGGACGAGAGAGGAAGGATCTTGTGGGTTGAGAGATTGATAATTTTGTGTGGGAGAGAGAGAGAGGGATTGGTAATTTTGTGCGGGAGAGAGGGGGGGAGGAGTCTGTCAGCCGTCGTCACATCATCCTGCTTCCAAGTGGCCCCACATTCTCTAGTGGAGTGTGGTCGCCATCTTCGATCTCCTCGATGCCCTCTTTGAAGATCGAGGTGGTGTGCATGCTGGGGTGCAGAGAAGAAGAAGCGAGAGTGGTCGCCATATAATCTTAGATGGGGATGAATTGTGTGCTTGAGGGAGGGGGAGTGCGTGTGCGGTGTGTGTGTGTGTGTGTGTGTGTGTGTGTGTGAGTGAGTGTGTGTATGTGTGTGTGTCAGATATTGAGAGAAATCAAACCTATGGAGAGAATGTGTGTGTATGACGGAAAGCTACATGCTAAATAGGGTTTTCACGAAGAGATTGTGCGTGCGAGATATAGATCGATGTGCGGGCCTTTAGGTGGGCAGGGGTCGGGTGAGGGTGTCAAAATGTGTGCATTGATGCATGTGTTACATGTGATCGTGCGTGAGACGGACGAATCAAGAGAGATGGTTGTTGTGTTACGGATGCTCCTCTCTCTCACACACACAAGTACAAATAGAAGACTGTTCTCTCATGTATACACAACGTATCGGCATCTCTCTATGTCTCACTCATGCATGATCATTTGCACATTCACACTTCTCTCTGTCTCAGTCACACACACAAAATCAGTATTAAAAAGAACTAGGGCGCACCTAAAACGTCCAAATCCAAATAAGCACGAACTGAAGCTAAATTCAAATATATGGAAATATTGTAGCCTGAAGAACTTTTTTAGAAAAAAATAGTTGAGTAATATTGGGGGATTGTTTTCACACACACAAAAAGGTTCGGTGGATGTCCTTCGAGCGCGACACGGTGACACACCGTTCGATCGACCGCGCGGCCACGGTGCATGCGCTTGCACAAGATTATGTATCGTTGTTTTGGTAACTAATATAAGCGCTGCCTCAGTCTAATGTTTACGTGTACTAGTATGGTTTTCTTTCAAGTTTGACCAACCCTATATAAAACTAAACCAAGCTCCCATATGCGCACTCATCAATATGCCGCCGCCGTTGCGTATGCCGGTGCCCGCCTGCTCCGGCCAACCATTTCTCGCCCATCACCGCCGTGTCGCCGCCATCCCTGTGCCATGAAGCCCAAGGCTCGCCCGCTCACGTCGTCTGCAGTCCCTCCTCGTGATGCCGCTGCACTGCCAAGCACGCGAACAGCTGGTGGAGCCGCATCTATGCACACAACGTACGAAGAGGAGGACAAGCGCGTGCTCGAGCACGCCGGCGAGGAGGAGCTAGCGCATCATTGTCGTCTCCGCCCGCATGGAGGAGGCGTGCATGGTGGCTGTCGCGGCGGAAGCCGGTCGCGCCCGTGCCGAGCCCGCGAACCGGGTGCGGACGCGGAATCTACCTTCGAGACCATGAATGCACATGGATCATGTAATCTGAAGGAGCAATTTGGGTCTGTCAACTCTTTTGAGCCGTTGGATGCAACATGGATGGCCAGAAGGGCTTCTTCAACCTCCGAAATTGATGCACTGTTCATCTTCCCTCTCAGGCATCGAGCCGCCAGCCCACCACATGCCTAACCACCAGCCGCCGCCCCGCCCTCCCCTGAACTGCCTTCCACCGCCATGCTCCACCCCCCCACCCCGCCATCCGTTTAACCCTGGCCACGATCCATTTTTTCTGGCGAACTGCATTCCACACCCAACACTCATAAGATAGATCATGGGCTCCCTAACACCCTAATATAGATAAAGGGGTAGCTTCTCTGCCGTCTTCTTCCTTTGCTCCATCGAACTTCTTCCACAAATCGACTAACCCAAATTATACTACTAGTACATATTAAGTACAGTAGGAACACGAATATATGAGCAGTAGTACCAACTACAAGAAGAACAGTAGTAAGACATACTAGTACTGTTGTACGTACTGAAGGATTCAAATAACGAGAAAGAACATAAACATAGTTCTGCGGGGGGCTCAGCACAACACACCCCTGAAATAAAACTAAGCAACTAGTCTGCTTGAGACTGCAATAGAACCAGCATGAGCGACGGCACTGCCACCTTACAAAGAGTCTGATTCCACATCCTCGACTTCGTGCTTGTCCCTCTTCCTCCTCCTCTTCGTCGATGCTTCTTTGCTTGAACCAGACACTGGGCTCTGCTTCTTCATCCAACCCTTGTAGATATTTAAACAAAGGTAGGCATCCATTGTTGCGTACAGGATGTGATCTTCATCTATTGTCTTAGACTCCCATGCATGATGAAACTCGTGGTGAGGTTTGTTCAGTTGAGCGTACGAAGGATCAATCATGGCTACTGCCACGGTCAGGATTGAAGGCTGAGAGGAGGACACCAGGCTTGCCTTCTGGAGATCGAAGCGCTGGCCTACAACGAGGCCTATCCGACCTAGGACAATCCTGTCGTTCCTAAAGTCTACAGTAACGAATTTCACTCTTTCTTCCTTGAGGAAGTTATTAAAATACTGGCACTCAACGTCGACATGGCATATGTGGTAGACCAAGCACACTTTATGTACGCAAACCTAGATCACAGCGGGCTTCTTCTTCTCTGCCTCCTTTAGAATCTTCTCGCTTTCCAGGATTATGGTGTACTCAACATCTAGCCTAGGGACCCACTCATCCTTTGAAATTTTGAACATGCGTAGGAAGTGAGCAAGGAATGCTTCCACCATCGCGGATCTACGGGTGTAGATGACGATGAACTCACCGCCGGTGATGGCTCTAACCTGGTACTCAGTGGCGATCATGGAGATTTGGGAGGCCATGGATTTTGGAGGCGGGTTAGGAGAAGTTGAACTGGTGTAATGTGAAAGGACGGGACGACTAGGAGCGAACTGTTGTAAGGTAGAAGATGGGGACGAGTAGGGCGTGTGAACGGCGTGGGGTTGTTGGCTTTACAGGTGGATAAAGGTCTGCATGCCCCCAAAGAGTTCTCAAGTACTATGCGGGACCCACTAGATGTCATGTCTACTTGACCCATATCGTAGGCCTGACGGTATAGCTTCTGCGTGTTCGCATGCCATGCTGGCGCGTGGATGTAACTTCACTTAATTCCGTCAACCGCCGCGCCTCCCACGACTTTCGCCTCCCTGGCGTGGTCGCGCCCTTTGAGATTTCGGACGGCTATAAATGAGCAATTTTTTTGCCTATTCCGTATGCATGATACTCCCTCTGGTCCTTTTTACTCCGCGTAATATTTGTGTCATGTCAAAGTTTGCAAAGTTTTTGACCAAATTTATACTAAAAAAATCAATATCTACAATACCAAATATATATTTTATGAAACTATGTTTTATAATGAGTATAAACATATTGATTTGACATTGTGAATGTTGATACATTTTTTCTATAAGTTTGGTCAAAGTAGAGGTACATTGACTTTAGACAAAACCTTTTTTGAACAGAAGACAAAACTTATATGCACAATGCAGACTAGTTCCTCCGTCCAGGTGCGTGCCATGTCCTATCTAGTCATCACAACAAGGTTAGCTATTAGAGTACTCTTACCAAGCTAGATGGTGGAATAGTTTTTGTAGTCCGCAAAATTACTCAATTAATTCTCTCGTTCTTCACAAAAAATGTGTATACCAATGCATTATCGCATTGCATGCATGCATGAACACTAGTAGTAAATGACAAAGATTTTTACATACACTAGCAAGATGCCCGTGCGTTGCACAGAACATCAAGATCTTGTGGGAGAAAAGGATGAACGAGGGAAGGCCTTATCTACAAATGTGGAGAGGAGTGCGTGTCGGCGTTCTGGGAACGGGGGTCCCCAGACTTGCCTGCCTGCGGCCTGCGGCGTGACTCGAATGGGGGCCCAACATGGCCCATCTTCATCAAGCACAAGACTCAAGACCCTCACGAGGGGCCAAGCCTCGCGAGGCGGACGACACGGCGCATCCTCGGGCGCAGCCTCCTCAGGATGGCTCGCGAGGAGACGGAGATATCAAGGCGGGGTGCCTCGCGAGGTGCCCGTGACGCAAGCCATGACGATCGAGGGCACCAGGCGGGTGCCAGCGTGCGCGGCATCCTTCTTTCCTCTTTGGTGCAAAGGGGGCAAGCGCAGCCGTGGAGTACCGAGGCATCAGGCAAAGGTTGCCATTTCGGTGCAACAAGACCAGGACCAAGCGGACTACGAGACGGAGGTCACCATGGAGCCCAGCACGGCGTCACCACAGAGTCTTTCGCAGGCGAAGACCACCTTTAGTCAGGATAGATGTACTTGCTGTCCCCCTTCAAATTAGCCCGCCATTGTTGGCTCCCTTCCCGCTCGATATTTGGGAAGAGGACCAGGGCCCCTATAAATAGGACCAGCCACCCACATAGCAATGGGGTTGGTTGGTTCGGTAGGGTACGGTTCGAGCAGTTAGCGGATCGAAGATCGGAAATCAGAGCAAAAGAGGGAGAGAGAGAGAGAGAAGGGCGACTGAACTCCTCCTAGCAGTTCATCGCCCCAGCCAAGAACAGATCCCTCGCGAGGCTGTTCTTCCTTGTATTGTTCATCATCACCAGCCCCAAGAGGCAATCCATCCACCACACACTGGAGTAGGGTATTACACCACAATGGTGGCCCAAACTAGTATAAATCTTGTGTCTCTTGTGTGATCCTTTTAGTAGTTTAGATCTTTGTGAGGCGGGGAGGTTGAGGACGTGATCTCCGCGTGCACCCCAGTGTTCGAACCTTAAGGGTCTTCCGGAACCCGAGATCCAACATTTGGCGCGCCAGGTAGGGGTGCGCCGGAATTCGTCTTCTACCGCTCCGTTCTCCTCCGACCGTCGCATCCATGTCTGACGCTCGTCGGGCCCGCGCCGAGCACCGGGCCGCCATCGCTTCTCGCGTCGCCCAGACGGCCCCGTCAGTGGGCTTCCTCGTCATTCCCCGTTGCCCGTCGTCAACGCCGCCACCGGCCCGGCGGGGGGGCGAGCAGCAGGCATCGTCTCAGCACCCGTCCGTGCGGCAAGACGGCTGCACCGCTACTCCATCACTCGCTCCAGCCGGTTCTTCGTCCCGCACGCTCCGCGCACCCTTGGAGGCTCGGGCTGCGCTCCTCACGGCAAACGAGCTCCTGCGCTACCGTCCCGTCGACGACGTCTATGAAGAATGGCTCGACCGCGTCGCCGAGCTTGTCCGCGCCGCAGGGGGCTCTTCCACGCCGTCCATCCCTCTGCGCCACACTCCGCCCCGCGCGGGCAACGAAGCTCCAGAGGCGCACCAGCCGCCTCCCCTCCAAGAAGATGCCATGGCTCCAAGGCACTTGGCCCCTGGGCGGAACCCGCTCCGTCAGGCGTCAGCGCAGCAAGAGCGGAGCTACCAAGAAGTTCCTCGCCCGCAAGGGGCTGCCAGGGCGCTCCCAGCTCCGGCGCGCCGGGACCCCGCCCTGCTCCTAGCTGTAGCACGTGGGGACCCTCAAGACCAAGCTCTCCACCAACCGAGGCCTTTTGTGGCCACCGCGGGCTGCCAAGCCTACACCACTGAGCTGCGCAGCGTCGCGTGGCCCGGCAAGTTCAAGCCCGACCTGCCTCCTCGCTACGACGGCACAACCGATCCCGCAGAGTTCCTCCAGCTCTACGAGCTGGGCATCGAGGCTTCCGGCGGGGATGAAAAGGTCATGGTGAACTGGTTCCCCATGGCGCTCAAGGAAGGAGCTCGAACCTGGCTCCTGAATCTGGCTCCAGGCACGATCTCCTCCTGGGACCAGATGCGCGCCCGCTTCATCGCCAACTTCCAAGGTACTCGCGACTGGCCGCCCGCCGTGAGCGACATGCACCGCATCAAGCAACAACCCGGAGAGACCCTGCAAAAGTACATCCAGCGCTTCAACAGCGCGCGCCTCAAGATCCCCAAGGTGTCCGAGGCGGCCATCATCTCGGCCTTCTCCGACGGCGTGCGCGATGTCAAGATGAAGGAGGAGCTGGCGATGCACGAAGACCTCTGCACCTCCCTGGAGCTGTTCAACTTGGTGAACAAGTGCGCCAGGGCTGAGGAGAGACGTCTCTCCCTCCTCGAGCTGCCTGCCGCGGACCCTGAAGAGAAGAAGCCCAAAGCCAAGGACGCGAAGCACAAGGGGGCTGCCGTACTCGCGGCAGAACCAGACACAAAGCGGGGCAAGGATCTGCCCGAACCCTCCAGAGGCAGCCGGTACTGCGTGTACCACGACCTCCACACCCACAACACCAACGAATGTCAAGAGCTCCGCACCGTGCGAGAAGGAAGGATTGGCCGTCGCCCTGACCGTGCTGACTGGGGCTACGGCCAAGGAGGAGGAAGAAACCCAGGACGCTGGGAAGACCGCGGCCCGCGCCAGGGGTGGCGCGACCAGCCTCGCGAGGACCGCTGGTGGGACCTGCCTCGCGAGGGAGACTGGAGGGATCAGCCTCGTGAGGACCGCCCTCACGGCAACGCAGGCCTACCTCCTCTGCCGCCTCCACCAAGAAGGAACAAAGATCGCCATCAAGACGAGGGGGCTGGGGGCTTCTAGGAGCCGCCCGCAATCGCCTGCATCCTGGGCGGAGCTCAAGCCCCAGCTTCTCAACGTATCTTCAAGCAGTTTGCCCGTGAGGTGAATGCAGTTCTCCCCAATCTCGAAGCAACGCGCCCCCTCAGGTGGTCGGCGTGCCCCATCACGTTCAGCTCGGCAGACCAGCTCAAGTGCGCGGCCACGGCAGGAGTCCTCCTGATGCTCTGCTCCCCGGTCATCAGCAACGTGCTGGTCACCAAGACCCTCATCGATGGCGGGGCAGGGCTCAACGTCCTGTCCGTGGAAACATTCAACAACCTCCAAGTTCCCTATGACCAGCTTCAGCCAACCAAGCCTTTCTCCGGGATCACCGACGGTTCCACAGTCCCGATCGGGCAGGTCCGCCTCCCTGTCACCTTTGGGGCTCGCAGCAACTACCGCACCGAGCTCATCGACTTCGACGTCGCCCTCATCCGCCTACCGTACAATGCCATCCTCGGGTACCCAGCGCTGGCCAAGTTCATGGCTGTGACCCACCACGGCTACGACGTCCTCAAGATGCCAGGAAATGGCGGCGTCATCACGGTGCCCTGTGAAGAAAAGGATGCAGTGTGTTCCCTGGAGCGGACCTATCAGGCCGCGTCGCTAGAAGACCCAGATCGCGGAAGCAGGAGGCTTCTTGAGACCACCCCCAAGAAGAAGAAGACATCGTTAGGCTCGGCCCCTCAGGAGGCAGGCCCCTCAGGGCCCACGTCTGCCCTGGGGGACCCTCTTTCCATCGCATAGGAAAGCGTGCCCGGTGCCCTCCTTAGGTAGGGCTCGGGGGCTCTCATCTGGAGGGCCACCGACCTAGCCAGGGTCACGAGGGAGGCACTTGGGCACCATGTGGAGGCGTGCTTCGCGGCACGTTTCCCCCGGGAAGGAGCCGAGCAAGGAAGGCCAGACCAGCAGGAGTTCGTTGACAAGGCCATTCAAGAACTACAGGAGACAAGGATCATGAGAGGTTGCCGCCGCCTGCCAGCCATGGCCCCGCATCCAGGCGAGGATGGTGGGCTGCGCGTCTGCGTCGACGTACCAGGGCTCAATCAGATCGCCACGACGGAGCGTCTCTTGCCCTCACAAGTGGGGCGCTGCGGGGGTCCACCCCACAGCTATGTTCACATGCCTCACGGCCTGCCGAGCATGGCTGTGGTGTACCAGTGCCTCATGAGGGGTATCATGGAGGCTCAGGAAGACAGGTGTTCCGCGGCCTTGGCGGAGATGGAGGCAGCTCGCGAGGAGTCACCAGCGCCTCTGGAGCCTCCCGGGGCCCCGGGGCCTGGGGGCTCATGAGGTTCGGCTTCTGCAGCCCGTCAAGTCTGCTGCACCAACGCCACTACGCTGACGACATCCCCAGGTGACATCTTTCAAGTTCCGTTCTCAGCTGGGAGCACCCTCCCAGGGTTGCATCACTCCCAGGCCGCGTGGGTCCGTCCCCACGGCATGTATCTGCATTTACCTTTCGGTCGTTAGTTTGCCTTGTTGGGGGCGTCCCTCGGGCTTCATCATCCCCAAGCTGCTCGGGCCAGACCCAGCGGCATGTATCCCCCTAGCGTTTATTTCCAACTATGCATTTTCCTATCACGCTTGATTGCATGATGCTCGTCCGCGGCATCCCTTCTTCTCCATATCGACTACTTGCACGTTAAAGGGGGGTGCCTGAGCATCGCGACTCAGGGCTCTTACTGGCTCTCCAGCCCTCACCCTCTGGCCTTGTCCATGGCATCGCGACTTCGCATACCAGCGACGGCTGAGACAAGCTCGAGGGCCGGGACTCGAGGACGTAGAGTACCGGCATCTAACCAAATTTTGCAGGGACACATCTCAAGATACGGCCCAGTGCCGGGCGCAACCCGCCCAGAGGTAGGGCCTTGTGAGTCCCGCGCTGGCTCACGGGTGCCCAGATACACCTCACCTAGCTCTACCGTGCAGATCACGTGTCAGGGCGGGGCCGTATACGCCCCGGGGGCTCCTCCCGGAGGGGAGCCCCCTCCCACGTACTAGTGGAAGCACCATGCTCCACGCTGGCTGACGACACTGCCGAGGCGCAGCTATGCCCGTACACATACGGAAGCGCTATGCTCTGCACTGGTGATAAACAACTGGGGGTGGCCTCCGGGCCGCATTAACCTCAGGGAGCCCAGAGCTCAGTGGCTGGCCCCATCGCAACGCCTCCCCTCGGGAGTGCCGCGCGAGGGGGCTGGGCACGGGGGCTACGGCCGGGTCACGCCCAGACGTACGCCGCTCAGCCAGGCCCCTCGGGCCTGGTTCGTCGCGCGTCTCTCCCCGAGCGGACCCATGGTATGAAGGCCGTTTGCGCATCAAGGGGGACTCCTGAGTATCGCGACTCAGGAGCCTAACTGGTCCCGTAGCCCCTCACTCCTTAGTTCCGAAAGACTATGCTGGGTGAGGTACACGCGGGGCCGGGCTCTGCAGACATAGAACGGTAGCCACGCTTACATCTCGCCTCATCACCCGCTGTTCGCGCGTCAAGGGGGACTCCTGAGCATCGCGACTCAGGGGCCTAACTGGCTCCGTAGCCCCTCACTCCTTAGTTCCGAAAGGCTATGCTGGGTGAGGTACGCGCGGAGTCGGGCTCTGCAGACGTAGAACGGAAGACACGCCTACATCACGCTTCCCTACTTGTTGTTCGCATGCCAAGGGGGACTCCTGAGCATCGCGACTCAGGAGCCTCACTTGTCACGTAGCCCCTCACTCCTTTGGTCCCGTCCTGGTTTCCGGTCGGGGCTAATGCTGGGTGAGGTACGCGCGGGGCAGGGCTCTGCCGGCGCAGAACACAAGCAAGTAGGGAAGAAAAGCATAAAATCCAAGGAACTTAAAAGCAAATATTACAGTCCATACTGTCGTCTCAATGCCAAACGCAAGTTTAAATGCCTCCCTGAGGCGTGGTACATGTGCAGGAATCGAAAGGAGAATAGGAATGGAACGGAGTCACTTGTCGGCGGTGAAGCTGTGCGGAGCGGCATCGCCTCATGGAGCGGCAGGGCCGGCAGCGCCTTGCCTTGGCTTGGTGCTGAAGGCCCGGAACTTCTCCAGCAGCGCCTCCACGCGCCCCTTCATGGCTTCGACAGCGGCGGCAGCTCCCTTGCCACTCACCGGTTCCAGCAGGCCGTCGAGGTCGGCGTTGGGATCACGAAGGTAGACGTGGGCGAAGACCCGTGTCAGCGCAGCAGAAGATAAGACATGCGCCTCAGCCTCGGCCGCAGGGCCGATGCCAAGGGCGACATCCCCAAGAGCCTTAACCAGGAAGGGAAGCAGCTTGGCGGGGCCGTCCTCGTCACCAGCTAGTGGGCTGTCCAGGCCGCTCTCGTAAAGCATCTTCAGAGAAGCGCGGGTGTCCTTCTCCATGTCTGCGAAGGCCTCGCGATCCTCGGCGAGGACGTGAGCCTTGGCGTCCAGCTCGGCCTTCGTCACCTCCAGCTCCTTCTTCAACGCGCCCAGGTGGTTGCGGCACTTCTTGAGCTTGGCCTCCTGGTCCACGAGTGCCGCCTCGCGCGCCTTCGCCCCCTTCTCCAGCTCATGGCGCAGGCGGACCTCCTCCGCAAGCTGGCCCCACAGGCCTTGCAGCTTGTCCTCCAGCACCTTGCAACGGCCGTGGACTTCGACCACCTCTCCCAGGGCCGTGTCACGAGCAGCCTTCGCCTCGAGGACGGCCTCCCTCTCTCCGTCACAGGCCGTTGAGGCCTGAACCAACGCCGCCCGAATCGAAGCATCAGAGCGAATCCACCCCGAAGCCAGTCCAAGCGCCCGGCCACCAGGCGAGGGTCGGCGCCGAGAAGGTCCTGCCGCAGCCGGTCCAGTTCAGCGCCGGCACGCTCCAAGATGGAAGAAGAAGACGGAGTAGCATTGGCACACTCCAGAACAACAGGAGGAGCCGAGGAAGCAACGGTCACTGGAATGGGAGGAGGAAGTAGCGGCGGCGAGGCCGCAGAGTCCGTTGCGCCTCCGCAGCCGTAGCAGCGGCGCCAGACGAGGGCACCTCCGGAGTCACTTGGACCGTGGGGGCTGAGCTCGCCCCGGCCAGCTTGGCCAAACCTCGCAAGGATGCGCGGGCAGGAGAGGCCCGCACGTCATGATCTCCCTCCCCTGCAGGCGAAGGCGTCGCCGCAGGTGGGACCTCAGGAGCTCCCTTCGGCTTCTTCGCCGCGGGCGCCCGCCTGTTCAAGAGAAGCAATCATCAAGCCTCGTCGGCAGGAAGAGAAACAAAAGATCAAGGATCAAGCACTTACAGGTCTTCACCGGTGAGCTCGGGCAGCCTCCGGCCTAACTTGAAGCCTGACAGCCGGCTGGAAGGGTCGACCCCAGAAGCAGGAGGCGCGTCCACGGTTCGCCCCGGAGTCAGGACGGACCCGCGGGAGATCAGCGCGGTCCTGTCCTTCTTTGGAATCGGAGGCAAGCTCCCGCTGCCCAGCACATCATCATCATCGTCACCATCATCATCATCGTCACTCAGCGAAAGGCGGAGAGTACGGGGCGAGCGCCGAGGGAGGGGAGCCCTGGACTCTCCGTCGGTCGCCCCAGAGTCGGGCCCCTCTCCCCGCTCCTCTTTGCCCTCCTCCTCATCGCTGGAGTCGCCGGAGGGCACATCCACCGGTCCTTCAGAAGCCACCCCGGGCACGAGCCCGTCCCCGTTAAAAGCAGGCATGGACTTCACCACCCGCTTCCAGTCGTCGCAAAGGAACAAGGGATCGGGAGCGCCCTTCGGCCTTGCCACCTCACCCCCTACCAGAGATTGGAGAACGCGGTCACATCCTCTTTGTCCACAGCCTCGGGGCACGGATGAGGCCTCCACATCGGAGGAGAGTACTCCCGGAGCGGGGCCAGCTGGTGCTCCAGGAACTCCCTCAGCAGCGACGCACCGATCAACTTTGCCGTCGTCATGTTGGCCGGCCTCAGGTCCGCGTCCATCTTCTCCAACACGGGCTTCGCACGGGGGTCCGTGAGCTCCGCTCGGCACCAGTCGCTGGAGCTCACGGGTTGCTCCGTGGGCAAGATCAGCCGAGGGTGGATGCGCCCAACATCTGCCAAGATCCACTTGCTCCTAAAGCCCTCGATCCTCTTCTCGGGGTTCGAGATGGTAATGGTGCCTCTATATGCGACCAAGCCCGCACACCCAGAAATAGAGTTGCCGGTGATCCGGAGGTAGAAGTAGTGATGCAGCAGGGCCACCGAAGGCTGCACCCCCATGTGGGCCTCGCAGTAGTAAGTGAAGATCGCCAGGAGAAGGACAGAGTTGGGATGGAGATGCAGAGCCTGCAAGTTGTAATGGCGGAGGACGGAGAAGAAGAATTCGGAGAAGGGAGGCAACAAGCCCGCAGCAATGGAGCTCGCAAAGAGAGGATAAAAGGTGCTCCCTCGGTCCTCGGGGGTGGCGGAGCCGGCCTTGAACATCTCCGTCCCATTGATGCCCTGTGCCGTTGCCATCCGGCACAGCCGGGCGAAGCTTGCCTTGGACACATTCGGCGGATCCAGAGCAGGGGAGTACCAAGCTTTGGCCGGAGGCTGGCGAGGTGCCATGGCTTCCTAGGTCGCGCAACCGGAGCAGATCTGGAAGTTTGGAGGAAGAAAGGGGAGGCGCAAGAAAGGGGATCTGAGCGACGACCGGAGAGAGCAAAAGGCAAAGTCTGGGCAGATGCCGCTCCTTTACCAACCTGCGTGGTTGCTGAAGCACCCACGTCCCATCAACCACCACGCGGTGCCCAAGGCCACAGGCTGTTAGGGCCCGCGGCGCTTCGCCCTTGCCCTTTCGCCTCTCAGCACGGCCAACCCCATGTGCGCCACGGGCCCGGGGGCTACTATCGGCATTCTGGGAACGGGGGTCCCCAGACTTGCCTGCCTGCGGCCTGCGGCATGGCTCGAATGGGGGCCCAACATGGCCCATCTTCATCAAGCACAAGACTCAAGACCCTCGCGAGGGGCCAAGCCTCGCGAGGCGGATGACACGGCGCATCCTCGGGCGCAGCCTCCTCAGGATGGCTCGCGAGGAGACGGAGATATCAAGGCGGGGTGCCTCGCGAGGTGCCCGTGACGCAAGCCACGATGATCGAGGGCACCAGGCAGGTGCCAGCGCGCGCGGCGTCCTTCTTTCCTCTTTGGTGCAAAGGGGGCAAGCGCAGCCGCGGAGTACCGAGGCATCAGGCAAAGGTTGCCGTTTCGGTGCAACAAGACCAGGACCAAGCGGACTGCGAGACGGAGGTCACCATGGAGCCCAGCACGGCGTCACCGCAGAGTCTTTCGCAGGCGAAGACCACCTTTAGTCAGGATAGATGTACTTGCTGTCCCCCTTCAAATTAGTATGCCATTGTTGGCTCCCTTCCCGCTCGATATTTGGGAAGAGGACTAGGGCCCCTATAAATAGGACCAGCCACCCACATAGCAAGGGGGTTGGTTGGTTCGGTAGGGTACGGTTCGAGCAGTTAGCGGATCGCAGATCGGAAATCAGAGAGAAAGAGAGAGAGAGAGAAGGGCGACTGAACTCCTCCTAGCAGTTCATCGCCCCAGCCAAGAACAGACCCTCGCGAGGCTGTTCTTCCTTGTATTGTTCATCATCACCAGCCCCAAGAGGCAATCCATCCACCACACACTGGAGTAGGGTATTACACCACAATGGTGGCCCGAACCAGTATAAATCTTGTGTCTCTTGTGTGATCCTTTTAGTAGTTTAGATCTTTGTGAGGCGGGGAGGTTGAGGACGTGATCTCCGCGCGCACCCCAGTGTTCGAACCTTAAGGGTCTGCCGGAACCCGAGATCCGACACTGCGGGTAAATTGTCATAGTTTCCTTCCTATCTGTTAGATATACATCGAACGGCCTATATTGCAGGATGGCAGGCACACCATCATCACCAACTCTGCTTTTTATAAGAGTCGAGATAGAGAGTCGAGATTAGTTAATATTCTCTTTAGGCTACTCATAGTAGAAAGTATCATATACTAGTATCCTGTGCATGATACTAGTGTATGATACGAGACTACCTTTATAGTGCCATGCATGACACAAAGTAGCATAGTATTTAACATGATACGGTATCTACCTATGTTACTCTAACCCCCCTCTCTTCTTTAATTCTTTGCCACATCAGCATGTTTGCTATTCCCGTGTGCATGATACCAGTACCACACCACTATGGCTAGCCTTAATCATCTCATGCAATAATTTAGTGCACCTTGAAATCTGAATGCCTGCTTGACTCTCCTTCTTCCTCCGGCAGTCCCACCACTCCACCCTATGTGGAAAAAATCTGCATGCATGACTCTCCTCCCCCCGTGCTCGTCCAATCCGTTGTGACCAGCAATATTCCCACTACTTCCCTTCCCCATAATTTACTCCAACAAATATGCCCATGTAGCTGTTATGTTAATCACACGACATATCTTATGGGACACCGCTTCAGTTACTTAACCGCAGGTGCATTGGGTCACTGACATGTGGGCCCAGCAGGCATCTGGCCCACTTATTAGTGACACAACTGCATGTGCAGTTAAGTCAGTGAAGTTCAGTCCATATATTATGTAGGTGTGCCATTGCTCGCTATAAATACTAGGCCTCCCATGAAATTCGGAAGAACGCTCACGTTCATCGCTATCTCCTCCCCCTCCCACTCACTCGACCACCATGGCATCGCCCCTCCAAAGCCCTAGGCGTCCCTCGCTGCACCACACGGACGGTCACGTGTCGCCGTTCCATTCCTCGCCGCTACTAGTCAAGGAGGACGCGTCGGTGTTACACTCCTCACTGTGACGCGTCGGTGTTCCCAGTCTCACCAGCACGCGCGCCAGAGGATGCATCGGCTCCCCATTATGAGGAGAACGCCATGCCGCCCGCTGAGCCCCCGGCCTTGAGGAGCTTTGGAAGAAATGGATGTCGCCTTGTGGGAGGCTTTGCCTCCGGCAAAGCTTGCCAAAATAGAGGCCCAGAAGAAGGCCGAGGAAGAGAAGCGCGCCGCGAGGCATGCTGCCTGGTAGGCTTATGTTGCGTCCAAGAGACTCGGGCAATTGTCTCTTTGGAAGAAGGCTCGTGCGAGGGCCATGAGGGTGGCGGAGGACGCCCGTGCCAAAGCCTTGAGTGCAGTCGGGCCCAAGCGCCTCATCTACGGTTGGCGGTACGTGGACCAGGTGCATGCTTCCAGCAAGGAGGAGTATCTGTTGGCGCAGGATCACCACACCGATGAGATCGCGCTTGCCCGCCGGCAAGCCGCCAATCAGCACCTCGCGAGTTGCGAGGCTGAGGAAGAGGCGTTGTGTCGGCACGCTGGGAAATGGCCGTGCACCAGGGCATTCGTGGCGCGCCGCAAGTGGTCCCGCGAGTGTCGTGGCTTTTATTAGGAATATAAAGTTTTGTAAGGCGATATCATTAGTTTTGGGACGCAAATGATAAATCCCGAATGTTCAAGAATTATTAGTGACCTTAATTAAGTATGTAAAAGGAAAAGTTTGGAAACCTTCTGTATCCGTACGCATTTTGTAAGTATGTGCATATAGCACAAACTTTACTATATACTATCGCACTACACGTCTCTCTCTATATATGCTTGGAGACTGTGCTACTACTATTACTTATGTACGTGCAAATGCACATTTTAACATTACGATGTGGTTTTTGTAAAAGTAGAAAAACAACACTAGTCAATCTTGTGAAATGATTCAATGCAAAAGAAATGCAACAATGCTTGTTTGATTGTTTACTTTTAGCTTCCTTCTCTGTGGTTATTTCTCTATCGTACTTTGTACGGAGTGTCTCACTGGTCGGGAAGGCATGCAAATTCCCAAACCACTTCCTACACCCTATATCGAATTTTTTGCCTTACAAGTTGTGCTGTGCAATTGGAATTCCAACTTGAGTACTACTACTAGGAGTACCAGGGGCCAGTTCTTTTAGGCTTCTAGATTAGTAATCCCATAACTACTACCTCTGTCCTGGTTTATTGGTCCCCATTGTAATATGTGTCAAATTTTGACCATAAATTTAACTAATGAAATGTTTATGCATGTCACATGCACTAACATTTTATTAGTTAAATCTTTGGTCAAAGTTTAGCACAAATTACAATAGTGACGAACAAACCAGGATGGAGGTACTAGTAGTTTAGAAGCCCAAATAAATGAGTGAGGTGCCTTATGTTACTCACCACTGTGACTAGTCTTATGGGAAAAGCTGGGGAAGAGACGACTTATTTTTTAAGCCGCCAAAATAACTGGCCCTAGGAGTACTAGCTAGGGATACTAGGAGTAGTAGCTAGGGATCGAGTGTGCGAGATGAACCGGAGAAAGTA
This sequence comes from Triticum monococcum, assembly GCA_034509565.1. Lineage (NCBI taxonomy): Eukaryota > Viridiplantae > Streptophyta > Magnoliopsida > Poales > Poaceae > Triticum > Triticum monococcum. The sequence goes on from CM067846.1 coordinate 516,096,200, forward strand.
AACATAGAGAGATGAAATGCAAAAAAGACGGAGGGGTGTGATGGTTGCTTGTCTGTTTATTTTACCAGGCCACTTATTATTGGGAGTTGTGGAGTTTTGTGATATGACGGCTTTACTGCCGCACCACGAGCGGGGTGAGACTCCCGTGAAGCACCACCCTCTACACTAGTACTACATCGGTCATGGTTTATTAGTCCCCCATTGAATTTGACTAAAGATTTAACTAACAAAATGTTAGTGCATGTCAACAAAAACTATATCGTTGGATTCATATTTGAACATAGTTTTCAATGATATAATTTTAGGTGACATGCATGAGAATTTATTGTACTATATATAATGATAGTTAAATTTATGGTCATATTAATCTATAGTAAGGTGCCCATGCATTGCACGGAACAGTAAAATGCATTGATCGGGAGTTGTTTATTTTGACAAAGGATGTGGGGGTCATCTCATGTGTAACGGGTATCGATAGGTTTCTTCAGATATTATTTCATCTCTAGAGCTCACAAACATCCGGGCGAAATAGATAAAAGAAAGTATCTTTTGCAAACAAAAGTGTTCAACCTGCATCCAAAACTTGTGAAGAAATAACACTTATTGTGCTTTGCGAGAAATGATCTTTAAGAATTAGTTTTTGAGTATCGATTGTTATACATGTTGGCTACATATGACATGGCACTTTCTCATAGTCAACAGTTGGCTATACTATTAAGTATTAACCATGCTCTTATACACCTAGACGGAGGGATTAAATCAGGATGACTTCGAAGGGGGCAGAGGAGATGTAAGAAATTGTTCATCATAAGTCTTTCACCAGTACTGTAGTAAAAATTCTTAGTTAATCTCTTAAATGGCAAGTGAGAACTCTAATGGAGCAAAAGCATACATGGAATATTCTAGACTAAACCATAAATGATACACTTTTATTCAAGCACGATACTCTAATAGAGCAAGATCATGCATGGAAGGTTATATACTATATAAATAAGAAGTCTCCACATGCTTAGACAACGGATTATATTGAGTGAAGACTAATGATCAACATTTAACTTGGTAATGCATATGTCTAGGTGAACCTCCTTGGAGTCCCTGTGCACCATCCTGGGGGGGGATCATACCATGTGTCTTCCATGTCCACATCAGCGGGAATGTTGCAGCTCGGCACAATCCCAGTCAGCATGATGGAGTTGGTGTGGGTGCCCACGTACCTCTGAGGGGCAGTCACAGTGAGCATGCACCCATACATCAGCCTCGTGTCAGTGTCAGTGTCAGCGGCGTTTCCCCTGACGCACACTATAGAGACGGGGTGGCGGCCTGCGCGGGCCTCGTCGGTGCCCATGATCAAGAGGAAGACGCTGTTGTCCTCCTCCGAGACTAGCAGGCGGCGGTGATCCTCCAGCGACTCTGGCACGGCGAATGGGTAGCACGTCTCGTACTTGATGTTCACCGCCATAGGCCAGTAGTGATCGACGAACGCATGCGTGAGGTGATCCACGAGGCTCGTCGGCGAGCCCCAAAACGGCGGTGCACACTCATAGTAGTAGACGCATGGCTCCTTGGAGGCATCAACCAGGCCGTCCATGAAAAGGGAGTGGCTATAGGGGACGTTGCGCTAGTTGAATATATGAGCAAGTTATTGCTAGATTTAATTCGAATAAGCACAAAATAAATCATGATGGCTATAATAGAGATTAAACTAATCATGTGGACTAGCATAGTAGATGAATAGATCGAATCTAGGACACAGACTAGAAACATGAATTCTACCACGATTTCGAACAGGAAGGACAGAAACACATACGGTTCAACGGGAGAAGCACCGTTGGCATGGAGGTTGTCGCCCATGTCGTTGAGGAAGAGGTTGCCGAGGTCGGGGAAGAAGTCGTTGTCGGTGAAGTCGTCGCTGCCAGCAGTCGTGCGAGTGCGCTCCCCAAATTTCAATAGTGCCCGCCGAATGGAGCGCGGGAGGGAGTGGCTATAGGGGACGTTGCGACCGTCGAATGGAGCTCAGGAGTAGCACACGAAGCAGTAGACGGTGCTCCTCCCTAGTCTCTATCTCTACTCTTATATGTATCTCTACTACTCTTTTCTTCTTATAATAATAATAAAATGGTAAAAAACCGAGTTGGTGATGATGGTGTGCCTGCCATAGTGTAATATAGATCGTCCGATCTATATCTGACGGATAGAAAACAAACTATGAAAATTTTACAAAAGATACGCGCACCTCTCTCCACATTTACAGATAAGGCCTTGCCTCGTTCATCCTTATCTCCCATAACCTCATTGTTGAGCAATTAAAAAAGGAAGTCTCTGGAACAATTTGGCATGGTGGCCGCTGCCGGCGCCGTCCATCCCCATGCCTCCGCCCAGTCCGACCATCAGTCACCACCACGCCCCACTCCTCCTCACCTTATCTCTCATCTTTCTCGAGATATCATTTTTTTCGATGAAATTCTCGAGATGCCATTTTTCTGATAAAATTCTCGAGATATCATTAGTTTTTACACATGGGATTACTCCTGCATGGGTCAATCACAACAGGTGTTTTGTAAAAAAATGCATCTTGACATTTCGTGCAATGCATGGGCATCTTGCTAGTTTTTTGCATATAATTCCAAACACCACGTAGACATGGTCTTTGACCATTTTACAACTATGTTAGTATCATTGTTAGTAGTCAGCCGGTGCAAGTTATAGCCCCGGGTGTTTTAACCTTTTTTAGTAATGATATCTGGTGATTGTTCGCCACGAGCTCAATCCTGGTGAATCCCACGTAACTGTCAGATTTCCATCCGATGGTGTCCTGTTTTTAAGCCATAGTATTTGACAAAACCTCCACCCATACACACATACTATAACTGCGCCGCGGACGTTTGCTACTGCCATGTCTCCCAGTGAACGGTTGCTGGGGATTGGAGTTAGCACCGATGGCGGTTCGTAGTCGTTCCACGCTCGGGCATTGAAGTTTGTAACTATTTTAGATTAGAATATACTACTCCTCTGGTGCTAGTAGTAGAGCAGAGTCCTACTCCACTACTCTATATGCAAACTAGGGCATAGTAGTAGGTATTGTCGGGAGTACTAGTACCGTGATCACTCAAGCGAGTTATCTAGCATCGATATGACCCTACGCTGCTGGTATGTGTCTCGTAAGTCAAGCGGCATGCTGTAGTCATCATCACTTGTCCAATTCCCACAGCACATATTCGCTTCTCCATTTTTGTCCACACATAATCGTCCAATCTTCCATCCCCGCTAAGGCACCTCCCCCCTCTTCCAAAATCCAAGCACTAACAATGGCAGAACCGAGCAGCGTCTGCCAAAACAGTGGCCGGAATTCTCTCCCCACAGAGGTAATCAAGCTCATTATTTCATGTGTGGACAATCTCAGTACCATGCCGCTCACCCCGTGCTCATCGGGGTTGTACCATTTACTCAAAGTCCTAAGGCCGGAGCTTTTTAAGCCAGCTCCTTGCTTGTTGATGTCGCCTCATCTCCAGAAACGGCATGTCACATAGCATAACGATCGTAGGGTGGCGACTAGCGAGCATGAACCCCCTTGACTGCGATCTAATCCCCGACACCCCCAACTACATTAGTGGTATGTAGTGGGTCGGCATGAACACGTCTTGTATGGTGCTCGTCGACGGTCGCAGCAGCTGGATGCTCGTGGAGGTCTACACCCGGCAATTGACCCCCCTTCCTTCGATTAACACTGCACTGCTTTGGCACCGCGGCCTAGAATACTCGGAATCTTACAGTAGCCAACATGATACCAAGTTTGATTTGCTCAAGGTTGTAATCTTCCAAGTGCCCACAAGATCTGTGAATTATAAAGACATCAGGCTAATTGTGTTCTTCAACCGCGGTCTCGCCTATCTGACAGGTCACTTCGGTAAGTGGATAAATTTGCACGTCCATCACAGGATCATACATCCTCCATGGTTCTCTGATGCCATTGAACACAAAGGCTTCATTTATGTTGTTGACTCCTTCTATGGCTGGTCGTATTGCTGGCCTACTCCAGTCATCGCTACAAACGGTTGTTACAGCAGTATGTTACATTCCTATGATATCATGATGGCTTGCTTATATTACTATCAACATTTACACAAAAAGATTCATGCACATAACATGTTGTTCTTAAGATTGACTACAGTAAGAGCCCATTTTTATTTGACTCCAACTTGATATGATGTTGTAGGCCGCCTAGTGTCCCTACCCTTCCTAATCCCATAACCTTTCAAAGAAAAGCGGCATGGCAGTTGCAGGTGGTTCCTGGCTTGATCAGACGACGGCGAACGATTGATGATCATTCGCATGTGCCAGACATGTTGTTTCGCGGAATACAATCACAGTCACTGCAAGGTTTTGAGCAGGATCCCAGCTTCTTTGGGCCTTCGGGAATTTTCGACTGGAGGTTGGTAAATAGCCTTCGTACACGCTCTCTGTTTATCGGACTGAATTATCTGATTAACCAGGATATAACCGATGGCAAGGATCATGATGGCAGCGCGGTTTCGTTCATCAGGCAAAATTGTGTGTGCACAGCGTACCATGTGTCTTTGCATGCACTATACCTTGATATGTGCCGCCACGCTCTGCGGCCCAAAGTAGGAGAGAGGGTCGCAAGCATCAGACTTTGACCTGCTGGCTCGAGTTTCCCCCGCCAGGCGCCCATCTGGGTCAAGCCGTCAGCCAATCTCCATAGCTTAATAAATAGTAATGTCTAACTAAGCCAGTTAGTTAGATGCATACACTTGGTGTAGTAGGATCTTTATTTAGTTAGATGAGTGCACTTGTTCTTTTTTGGTAGCCCTTTTGTAATGGTGGTTGATGTTTGCTTTGGAAGAGAGAGTTGCGTGTTTACTCTTCCGGCCTGCTTACTGCTTCCGTTGCAGCCCCAACCCTGGTTGCTGCTGCTGTTTTCAATGTACAATCAGTAGTATATTTTGTTTGTTGGTTGAATAAATGTGTTGTTAGAACGACAAACACGATGTTTTGGAATTCGTTGCACAGTCCGATCCTTTAGTGCCCCGTACCGTATGTAGCGCATACTATTTTTGGTACGGAACACATTTTCCACTTGTCGATAACATGCAACCCACTAATGAAGGCCCAATAGAGGAGCCCATAATTAACTGGAAGGGAGGCTATCACATGAATCCAGCCCAGGTACATGCTCATGGTCCCCTAAACATAAATAATTAAATAAATAAAGCTAAATGCTCATGCACCAATTCTTTAAATTGATGAATTGAAAAGTCAACTTTTAACAAGAGGATATTATTTCCTATGATGGTGTCGTTACATTCAGTCGATATTATTCTTAGGCAAAGATAGCGAGCAGTCTTCTTTCTCCCACCATTTTCTTCCTGCAACCAGCGGACCCATGAAAATCATAGTCAACGTCGTAAACAGTTTTGGCCCATTTTTATTTTTCAATAAGAATGTCCAACCCAGCCCAACACATTGGCGACAGCACTTTATCCTCTGCCTTGGTGCGCTTGCCGCGGCGCCGCCGTCCGACCCTATCAACATAGTGAATTGGGAGAGGACTGTAGTTGTGAGTATGACAGTACGGATCCACCAGGTCCACTCCCGAACACAAGCAAGCGCCTCTTTTACTACTCAGATGCATCCCTCATTTTTTTACTCTAATCCACCCTGCTAATATCTGGGACCCACATCATTTTCAACGCATAGTCAATTAACGACAGAACTGCACAACTTTTTTGAGGATTTGTTCGGAGGAGCAGGCTATAAATTGGGTTGTGCGGTCTTTGTGGCCCGTCTAACAACATGACCAACCCAGTAGTTTTTTCTTTGGGAAAATAGGTAGACCACTATTTATTTTTGAAGAATACCCAAGCTAGGCCTATTTGTTTTCTCCGACTTACTCGGCTGCAAATCTTTCAAGACAAGGAGGGATGCATTCCGGCTTGGCCAGAGCGTATGGTCAGTATACCTTAAAAGTAATATCAAAGGGATTGCAAATTCCAAAAAAAATAGCAAATGCGCAATTAGTTTCTTTTTTTGTTTTTGTTCTTCACTTATATTTTATATTTCATTGGATTTTAACATGACATAGTACTAATTTATTTTAAAATTTGTTTTATTATGGCTACTAATTTTTGGATTAAGAATATTTTGTTCCCCGGCAAAAATTTGTGAATTTTTAAAATTTCGCACATTTTTGATTCAATTTTTTAACCCTGGTACTGACTAGAAAATGGGCGGCAATTCTAAAAATGGAAAATGCGCTGCAATAAATTCCATATGAATGAGAAAATGAGTGAAAATCATAAAATAATAGCAAATGGGTTGTACACGCCACAGATTTTGAGGCTGGCTTGTTTATGCAAGGTTTTGTCAGTCAACACACGATTCTAGCAGCAGTAACTGTTGGATGTCCATCCAATGACCGACGTGCTTCTTCAATCTCTGATCTTCCTACTCCAGCCGCCTAAACCAGCGCCGGGGGGACTCCTTGCTCCATCCTCTTGTGGCCTGCTATGATGCCGCGTAGGCTTCACCGGCCCACCCTACTCCCTCCGCTGGCCTGGCCACACGCAATCAACTGCCTCCTTATTACGCGAAAAAATGATTCCTCCCACTGACATCTGGGCCGCACCGGTTCGGAGGCTGACCTGTGGGCCTACTAAGTTGACGCGTACACAGGGCTTTGTCAACTTAGTCAACAAACGATTCCAGGAGTAGTGACTGTTGGATTTGAATCGAACAGTCCTGCTGCTTCTTCAATCACTGCTCTTCTTGCACCAGCCGCCCAAACCAGCGCCAACCAGACCGCCTGCTCCTGCCTCCCATGGCCGGCTGTGCTATCGTGAAGGCCTCACCGCCCCTACTACTCCCACCACTGGCCAGGCCCTGTGGCGATGGCAGCCTCACACCGCAGCCGAACCAGTGAACCCTTGTACTCCTCTCCACGTAGGCATCCACTACCGCGTCTTCCCCAGCTCCAGGTCGTCCCCTTCCTAGGCCTCGCAGTCGTCCACCACCTTGGTGTTCTCGGTGCGGCGTGGTTAATGTGACCAAGGAACGACTTCCATCAGAAGAGTATTGTACGTGGAGAGGCTGATAGCTGGGTCCACGACCACAGCAAGGAAGTGCCTCCTTATTACACAGAAAGTAATGATTCCTCCACCTGACAGCAAGGACCCAACGGACGGGCCACCGTATTTCATGAAAAAACGTTTGCCCCTTGACTGCTGGGACCCACCAGCTACATCTTCGCACGCAACAAAGTGCCTCCTTATCCTCCCTGACAACTAGGACCCACCTGGTCGAAGCGTACGTAGCGTTGTCATTCTGGTCGCGAACATGTATGTACATACTGGTCGATCGGTCTGTTTGCAAGCTGCAGCGATGATCCGTGGCCGAGTAAAGAAGGGCACGTGTCATAGTAGAGGCGCGCACGTAGCATGTACACGTACGTACAGCCAGGGTGCAAGAAAGTAAATACGGCCATGTACATACATACGGACGGGGTCTCGAACACCTACTCGTGCATACATATGGCCGGGGCTCATGTACATGGCTGGGTCGGAATGGAGAAAATGTGTCATCATGTTCACCGAGCGGCAACGGAATGCCTCGTGTTCATCGGGAGCCAACCGGCTTGGACGGAACAGTCGATCAAAACGAGGTCTGGCGTACCGCAGAACGGAGGAAACGGCCTTCTGTTCGACCGGCCACGGTCGAAACGGGATCCTGTTCATCGGGAGGGGTCTGGCGTACCGCAAAACGGAGGAAACAAACTTCTCTTGGACCTCCTACGATCGAAACAGGGTCTTGTTGATCGGGAGGGTGTGGCGTACAGCAAAACGGAGGAAACGGACTTGTGTTGGAGCGCTACGGTTGAAACGGGGTCCTGTTCATCGGGAGGGGTGTGGCGTACCGCAAAACGAGACTCCACAGGTACTGTTCATCTCCACCGTCGACCTCCTCCAGCCTCCGTGGGCTACTGTTCATCCACCATCTAACTCCTCAAGCCTCCACCTATGATTGTTCATCCACGAGCTCCTGTTCATCCAGTCTCCACCGCTCCTCCACCGGTTGTTGTTCAACCAGCCCTCTCCACAGGGTCCTGTTCAACCACCCTTCCACGGGTTCGTCCTGTTCATCCAGCCCTCCACGGGGTCCTGTTCATCCACCCCCAACCGGCTTAATCGATCGGGTTCCTGTTCATCTAGTGGCAACGGCCTCTACTACCACGGGGTCCTGTTCATCCAACCCCCACCGAGAACTGTTCATCCACCCCCCCAACAATGCTCACTGTTCATCAAGAGGCAACAGGTTCGATCGGCTTCAGTTAGCAGTAGTAGCGAAGGAATTGTTCGATCGGGTTCAGTTAACAGCCAGGGGTCGATCACTCGGGCTCAGTAACGCGTAGCTTGTATTGCAATCGCTCGGTTTCAGTAGGCGAACGCCTCGCTCGGGTTCAGTTAGAGCGCAACTCCTCGCACACACGCGTGTACGTGTATGAGAGAAATGCACAATCCTCCATACATCGCGCAGCCACGACCACCCACCGTAACCGGGAACTCCCTGATATTTTCCTTGCCCTCGCTTCTACCACAATTTTTTCCGTCATGGACGGCCCAAAGAATGTCATGCAGCTACGTCTCGGGCCCGCCCAAGACGAAAAGCCCATTTTCTGTCATGTTTTTTGTCACAGAAGTAGGAGCCCACCACATGTATGATCATACCGGGTTTTGTCACAATTATCGTCATAGAAGTGTCATAAGCATGGCAAAAAAAATTGTTTGACACAAAATGTCACGGGTGTGTCTTTTTTTGTAGTGTAAGCTTAAGTATGATTATGTTAAATCTTTTATGAATATTGATGCTTTTCAAAAGTTTAGCACTAAATATGGACTTGACTCTGAGATAGTAGCCTCCTTTTGTGAATCATTTGCTACTCATGTTGATCTCCCTAAGGAGAAGTGGTTTAAATATCACCCATCTATTAAAGAAGAAATTAAAGAACTGATAGCTAAAAAGGAAACTATTATTTATAATGTTGATCCAGTTGTTCCTACTGCTTATATTGAAAAACCACCTTTCCCTGTTAGGATCAAGGAACATGCTAAAGTTTCAATTCTGGTCAACAAAAGTTATATTAGAACATCTAAACCTGATGAACAAATCAAAGTAGAACCTAGTGTTGCTATGGTTAAGGAACTCCTGGAAGAAAATATAGATGAGCATGTTATTTAGTTCTGTGAAGAATCTGCTAGAATTGCCAACCCGATAAAACGGATAAACATAGTATCGGCATTTTAGGAACGGAGGTCCCCAGACTTGCCTGCCTGCGGCCCACAACGTGGCTCCCCCAGCGGCCCTGTCCGGCCCATCCTCACTGGCAAACACTCAAGACCCTCGCAAGGGGCCAAGCCTCATGAGGCGGACGATGCAAGACCTCCTTAGGGGCGGCCTCACCAGGCTGGCTCGCAAGAGGCGGAGAGATCAAGGCAACGGACACCTCGTGAGGTTTATGTGATGCAAGCCATGACGACCGGAGCCAGGCGGGTGCCAGGGCGCACTGTCCTTGTTTCCTCTTTGGTGCTAAGGAGGCAAGCGCATGCGAGGAGTTTCAAGGCATTAGGTAAAGGTTTCCATATCGGTGCAACAAGACCAAGACTAGTAGGACGGCAGGACGGAGGTCACCGTGGAGCCGAAGACGGCGTCACCACCAGAGCCTTTGGCAGGCGAAGACTACTTTTGTCAGGACAACTTGTACTAGTTGTCTCCCTTCGAAAATGGCCATTGTGGGATCCCTTCCCGCTCAATATTTGGGAAGAGGGCCAGGGCTTCTATAAATAGTACTAGCCACCACCGTAGTTGTGACGCCTCGATTCAATCGTACACTAATCATAGACGCAAATGTGTACGATCAAGATCAAGGACTCACGGGAAGATATCACAACACAACTATAGACACAAATTAAAATAATACAAGCTTTATATTACAAGCCAGGGGCCTCGAGGGCTCGAATACATAAGCTCAAAAACACAAGAGAAGAGGAAGCAATAATATTTGAGTACAGACATAGGTTAGACAAGTTTGCCTTAAGAAGGCTAGCACAAAAGCAACGTCGATCGAAAAGGCAAGGCCTCCTGCCTAGGAGCCTCCTAACTACTCTTGGTCGTCAGCGGCCTCCACGTGGTAGTAGGCACCCTCGGGGTAGTAGCAGTCGTTGGTGGGGTCGTCTGGATCCTGGGCTCCGTCATCTGGTCGCAACAATCTGGTATGGGAGAAAAAGAGGTAGCAAAGCAACCATGAGTACTCATCCAAAGTACTCGCAAGACTTACATCAGATCTAAACTAAGTATGCATCTGTATCAAAGGAAATGGGTTGTATCTGTGGACTAAACTGCAGAATGCCAGAAGAGAAGGGGAAAGCCTAGCCTATCGAAGACTAGCATCTTCAAGCATCTTGCAGCATATAGAAGAGTACAAATCACCATAATGTGAAGTAGTAGTGTTATCAACCTTGGCCAGACATCCTTTCTCGACTCCCAGCGAGAAAGCAATCCCAGAGCCATACTATCCATTCATTATAACCATGTCTCATATCCATTTCTCATCTCAAGTATCCAGTTCTAGTTGTATCGATCGGGATACAACTCCAAGTGTCTGTTACCATAGGACAGGCTATCGATAGATGTTTTCTTCCCTGCAGGGGTGCACCAACTTACCCACCATGCTCGATTAACTCCGGTCGGACACACTTTCCTGGGTCATGCCCGGCCTCGGCCAAACAATAAGCCGCAACCCGACCTAGGCTTAATAGAGAGGCCAGCACGCCGGACTAAACCTATGCCCCCAGGGGTCTTGGGCCATCACCCCGGGAACTCCTGCACGTTGCGTGGGCGGCCGGTGAGCGGACCTAGCTACCTCCTTCAAAAAGGTAGGTGCTTACCAGTCCAACCCGGCGCGCGCCGCTCAGTTGCTGACGTCTATTAAGCTTCGGCTGATGTATACAACGTAGAACGCCCATACAATGCCCACATGATGGTTAGTGCTATCAGGCCAGAGGCCCCTCGGATCAAATATCGAAATCATAGTGGATTAGGAACGCGCGGTAACAAGTAGAGACTCACGAAAGATGTGACCCCGTCGCCCCATCTCGAGTACTTGCGGCAAGGGCTAAGAATGCCCGGCCACGCCTTGTAAGTATCTCGCGAGCACCTTCCAGGTCAACCCATCTCCACATCACTCGCGGGTACCCCTCAGGGTCGACCCACCTATCCAGGTAACAATTGTAAAGTCCAAGTATCCATGTGTGCAAACATCAAGGGGAAAACTCGAGGAATCACCCCAGTAAATTCCACTCGATGTAATCATCAAGGTGAATGTAAGAGGATCAACCCTCCAGGTTCACACTTGAGGGGTTGCACGACAGTGCTGTATCGGAAGTGGTTAAGGCGGAAATCACCCTCGATGACCACGACCGATTAGCTACACTACAGAGGTCTCATCAGGAGTGATGTATGAGGTTCCACCCTCGGCACTCGACGGTAACTTTGCAGAGTCGTTCAACTACGGGGGATGATGTGCGGTGTCGGGGCCTGGACGTCGATCACGTTGATCGAGTCATCGAACATAAAGCGAGGCAACTGGGACAAGGTGGGGATCACTGATGGATCACTAACCAACCTATACTAAGCAGTTTAGGATAAGCAAGTAAGGTATGAAAGCAGGTAAAAACAACAGGCTATGCATCAGAGTAGGATCATACAGAAAGCAGTAGCCATTCTAATGCAAGCTTGAGAGGGAAAGAAATGGGCATTATCGGAATGCTCAAGGGGGGTTTGCTTGCCTGGTTGCTCTGGCAAGGAGGGGTCATCATCGACGTAGTCAATCACAAGGGCGACATCGGTCTTGGGGTCTACCGGAGAGAAGAGGGGGAAGAAGCAGTAAATACAGAGCAAACAATGCATCACAAGGCATACCATGACGATCGGCAGAGCTAGGGTTGCCCTAACGTAGTACTGCACATTGCAAACGGAGGGGATAAACATTCGAAGATGAATTCCCAAAGTTAGTTGGATTCCGGACAAAGGAAAAGAGGGGAAAGTTCCATGTTCAACATGCTAGAGGCATGTAACAGATGAACTGACCGCGTATTCGGATTCGTTGGATTTTTCTCAGCAACTTTCATGTAGAAAACATTTTCATCGGAGTTACGGATTATTTTCTATGATTTGTCAAAGATTAAAGCAATATTCTGGAATTATTAAATTAACAGAAAAGAGAAATAAATACTTCAGCATGACATCACTGTGACGTCAGCAGTCAACAGGACGGCTGACCAGGTCAAACTGACCAGTGGGTCCCACATGTCATCGACTGTGGCACTAACCGTGGATTAAATTGACTAACAGTACTAGTTAGAGGTGTGGGCCCCATTAGTCAGTGACTATTTAGTTTAACTAATTGTTTTTATTTATAAAAATGTTTAATTAGCCTAATTAACAGAGAGGGCCACATGTCAATGACTCTGCGTGCCCAGTCAGCATAGTTGACCAGTGACCCAGGGGTGGGGCCCGCCTAGCCATGTCGGCGGACGGCGCCGAAGCAACGCCGGCGAGGCAAATCGCGGTGGTGCGGCTCGGGAGGTGGTCGGACAACATGCTCCGGCCATCGTTTTGCACGTATTTGGGCGCGTTCTAGAGCGGAGACCAACCTACGTCGATCTGTGGCGGTCTCGCGGCCAGGGAGGCTCTATGGCGATGGCGGCGAGCACGTCGGCGGCGGAGCTCGCAGGTGTGCTACAGAGAGGCGGCGGCGGCCTAAATTTGCACGCGTGTTTGGGCTCATTCGAACGCGGGAACATCACCGCGTCTATCTAACCCAACGGCGCGGGCTACGTTGGCCGGAAGCAACGGCAGGGATGAGGTCGGGTGGCGGACAGAAAATGGCAAGGCGGTGAGCTAGCTACTGCGATGCACAAGGCGTGAGGAAAGGAATGGAGGGAGGGAGGAGCTCACCTAGTGGCTACAAAAAGCCGGCGACGGGTTAGTAGTAGCAGTGAGCGTCGCCGGAGTCGGAGGGGATCGACGGTGACCGGAGATGCAAACAAAGGGCTCGACGCTGCAGGGTGTCACGCCCCAAGACCCGGAGCTTCAGATGCCTTTCAGGGTTTCCAGGTTTTGTCGTGTGATTTGTTTGGTTCATTGCATTCATCTTTGCATCATGTGCAATGCATCTTGTCATCATGCCATCATGTCATTAATCTTTTCAACTCATATTAATAAACCATATGGATCTTCGGTCCATTTAAATCGAGGGAATTCACATGGTGTTTCTCTTTATAACATATCCTCCCAATATTTAGGGAGCTGTATAAAAACCATTCCATTATTTTGCAATCACCATAACACACTTACAGCTAAGTTCCATGCCTTTTTTCTTCTCAACTCTTGGTCTCTAACTTTGCCATATATCCTTTCTTTTTCCGGAGCTCCACGTGAATTCTCAACATTTTTGGACACTCCTAAACCCTTGTCCTAGTCCAAACCCATTTGAATTAAATTCAAATGAGTTTGAATTCTTATCATTCGATTTGGCTTTTACTAATTTTCTCGGACCGAGCATATTTTTGTGAGTCCAAGAAAATTAACCACATGCCCAAATTATACCTCTGACATTCTCTTCTCTCTTTTCCTTTCTCTTATTTCTCTGTTTTTGTAAAAAGAAGGAAATAGGAGGGGGAGAGAGAGCCCAGACATGCCATTTGGGCCTCCTGCGACCCATTTGGTCCAAGGTTTCCCGCAGCTCCAGCAGGCCTCTGGCCATTTTCCTCTCACTGGGCCAGCCTCCCAAGGCCCAGCAAAACCTATGGCCAACCCTAGCGATCCCTCCGCTCTCTCCCGACTCCCCTCGCTTGCACCGACAGGGAGAGTCGCGACTCGGTCTCCTTTCCTCTCCCTCGTCTTCTCCTCTCGCCCCATCTCCCTCGACCCCCTCTGCCTCCTTCCTCCTCCGCCGCACCAAGCACCCCTTCTCCTTCCCGAGGCTGCCGCCGGCCACTCCTCCCTCGACCCTGCCGGAATCGCGCTCTGCTGCAGCTGCTCTCTCCACGCATCGTCGGACCTCCCCAACCACCAGCGCCGTTCTCTCATTCTCTCCTTTACCCCGTCACCCAGAGAAGGAGAGATAGAGGAGCGAGACCCTGTCACCAAGCCACTGCCTAGCGCCGTCCCTCCCTCTCGCGGCCTCGCTGTGGTCCCGCGCGCCGTCCGGCGACCCTGCTGCTCGTCGGTGAGCCGTGCACCGCCGCCTCCTCCGCCGTTTTGCCTCACCGCCATGGACGCCATGGAGCTTCCTCACTTCGGAGCCCCCAAGTGCCAAGTTCGCCGAAGTTCCACCAGGCTGCTGCTTCCCTGCCTCGCTAACCTCCCGCGCCACCGTTTTTAGCCTCGCGCTTGCTCCCTTCACCTCCTCGTCGTGGCTCTGCCTCCGCTAGCAGCCCCTGCTGCGTGTCTACTCCTTGGACTGGAACAGCCCAAGCCGCCTGGCGTTCCGGCCCGTGCACATTGCCGCTGACCCGAGGAGATCACCACTAAGTCCAAGGCCTATCCACGAAGATTTTGGACACGCCAAGTTCCTCTTCGGAAGCGCTACGTCTACATGTCGACACACCAAGTAAATCCGACCATGTACAAGTACCGTCGCGAAGGCCGTCGTGTGAACCTCTACCCACGTCATGTATTTGACCAAGTCCGATGACGACCTCGAAGACCTCGGATTCACCAAGTTCCCACAACGACAAGTGTGACCCTTCGGATGCGCCAAGTCCGTCTACACAAAACTGCCAAGTACCTCTACGCATCGGATGTCACCAAGTACCACGACGCCTTTGGGAGACCCATGAACATCAAGCTCCTCTGCCATGAACAGTCATAGTGTTGTGGATCTGACAAGTACCCCCTCTGGACCGCCAAGATCCTTTACCGGTGACTCGAACTTCCACGGAACGTGAATGATTACCGTCGCAAAAACGAGACCGTCAAGACCGGACCGGCAAGTACCCCGACGACCTTGTACCACTATCATCGCAATACACGAGCTCCCCTACTGACGGCCTCGAACATCTACGAAAGTGTACGACTACCGTTGCCCGAAGAACCGCGAGTCACAAGCGCCGTGAACAACTACCGTCTCCGAGATCGCGAGAACCTCTACTTCCTCCTCGAAACGTGAACGTCTACCGTCGACCCTAAGTGACTCGGATTTGTCAAGTCCTTCTACAAAAACGTGTACCACTACCGTCGCGAGTTTCTCTACCGTCATCATGTACCTCTACTTCCACTACCGCTCCGATGATCGCCGATGAACGATAGGACGACTACTTCGACTACCGTCGCGTGAACCACTACTTCCCTCAACGTCCGAGAACGTCTACTTCCACTACTTCCTCTACGCCGACTCGATACACTTCGAAAATGCACGCTTCAAAGGTATAACCCCGAGACGATCGTCCAAGAACGAATGCTTGTGACGTATGAGATGCACCCTTTGTCTGCACCATGTCCGGAGTGTCTCTCGCTTCCATGCCATCGACTCGTGGGACACCCGGACTCCGGGAGCGCCCCACCATCTTTTGCATGCATCCGCACACTTCTCCTTTGCATAGGTATCTCAATCGAGTTACCGGAACCGGAACGTTGCCGTGGCACCGTTTTCATTATCGTTGTCGTGCCACCCTTTTTCCTTTCCACCACGGTGACAAATGTTTCATAATGCTCTTTTCAACTTTTAATAAAAATTGCATAAACTTGCACATGTCATCCGCATCATGATAACAACTTCAAGATTGGTTAAAATTGTTGTTGCACCAAATTGATAATTGCATATGGGGATTTACCGGTTTTGTTGTTTATTATATCCGGCCCCATTTAAATTGTTTAGATGGTATAGTTTGTTATGCTACACCTCTTGCCATGTTAACCAACATTTAATATTGTTGAGTACCTAACCGAGAGAGAACTAAATAATTGATGTGGTGTTCCGTCAATATGCAACTCGTTGCATATTGAGCTCCACTTTATTTGTAGTGTTGTTTGTTGCACTTTGCCATGCCATGCCTCATTTAACCGGACATGCATCATACTTGTTTGCGCATCGTGCCATGCTTATGTGATGGTTGTTTACTTTGTTGTTGTGCTTCTTTCCGGTGTTGCTTCTTCGGGTTGGTTCCGATAATGTCACGTTTGTGAGGAACCGTTCAACTACGTCCGTTTGTCTTCTTCATGGACTCGTTCTTCTTCCTTGCAGGATTTCAGGCAAGATGTGTCAGGACCCCGATTCTAAGCCACATCGATCTAGCCGGTAACACCTCATATCACTTTGCGGCCTCACGCACGGTATCCCACGGGTGTCTCCTTACCATGGCCCGGGACCGTTTGCGCCTTTTGGCTCGCGTATATGACAATGTCGCTAGCATCCATATGACCGAGAACCTGGGCCGACATGGCTAGTCGTGAACCCAAAGCGGCACAGACCTATGGAGACAGGCATACATGAATCACAACGAACATGTCGGTCATCAACGAGTCATTCCGGACTGTAGCACTGGGCTAACAGGACTCCGGGGGATCCCGGGCTGTAGCAGGCTAGACAGGACTCCGGAGATCACCGCGTGACATATCCCCGAAGGGACAGACATAGGGACGAAGTGAAACACATGCCGGCCAGTCAAGTGTCCTGAACAGTAGTGCTGGGCTAGCAGGACTCCGGTAAACCGGGCTGTAGTGGACTACTATGGCTCGAGGAGCACTAGACTACATTTCCCCATAAGAAAGGCTGCGAAGGACAAACAACTAGATTGTTGGATCCCACTCATACCAAGCATTTCAATCATACATACAATATGCTCGATATGAGTACATACAACATGGCATCACAACAAAACTCTACAACTCAAGTAGTTTATTTAAAAGGGCTCCAGGGAGCCATACATAACATATCCATACAGGTAGGGGTCACATGACCCGACACTCAAGTCATACAGTCATACAAGCACATGCGGAAGCAACTAGTCTGAGTACAGACTCTAGAAAGAAAGAAGGCTTCTCGAAGCCTGTCTATCTACATAGGGCCCTCCATGGCCTGGATCACCACCTGGGTGGCTAGTCACTCGTCGACGTCAAGGTCTACGTAAAACCCATCGGAGGGGGGCAGTGTTGTCGTCTGAAAACAATAAATAAGCAAACATGAGTACAAAGGTACTCAGCAAGTCTTACATCAGAACCTACTATACATGCTCATTCTCAAGAAGGTGGTGGGGTTTATGCAGCAAGCCAGCTTTGACTCTTGGCTAAGCTATCCTACGGAATCTTTTAGCAAAATAGTTTTCGCACACGAGTCCACTACTCACCATCACAATACTCCACCGTGGATCCTCCCTCGTATCCTGCGAGGGGGCCATCCTCGGTACTCACACTTATCTTGAGTCTTTTAGTAGTATCCATTAACTTGTCTATGAACTGTATAGGCAACCAAGTAGTCCTTTACCGCGGACGCGGCTATTCGAATAGTTTTATACCCTGCAGGGGTGTACTTCGTCATACACGCTTTCACCGCTTACCGCCGTCTACACGACATGTACTCGGCAACCTTCAAGCGGAAGCCCAGCGAGGGTGTCGGCCACGGCCTACCTAAACACCTAAGCCCCTAGTCCAGGTTATCGCCTATCCAGGTTCCATCCGCAGGGAGTCCGGCCGAGGTTTCCACATACGGCCCCGAACAATGTGAACAGGGTTCCCGAGACACCAAACGGGTGACTCGGTACACCGTGCCACGGTGTATCTACCGCAACATAGCCCACCCCTAGGGTCAGCGCTACGCACGGCCGCCAACACATATCCTACAAACACCAGAAACTATTTGCAACTCCTGGACAGAGTACTAGGGTGGCTAAGAAGCCGAGAGGGTCCATTTGTTTCGGGCCCAATGTACGGTAGTAACTGCATCTTAAATCACACATACAGATCTCAGTTCTTAGGGACGGCCTCAATGAAACAACCCACCATGTACTCCTACATGGCCTCTCATCGATACCTTTACCAAAACATGTTCAACACATCCCACATATTACTGGTACAAACATTTCACTCTAGCCCATCACCCAGATGAACCAGACCTGACACAACTCTAAGCATAGCAGGCATAGCAAGGTAGGAATCACAAAACATGGCTCAATCAACTCCTACACATGCTAGTGGGTTTCATCTAGTACTATGGCAATGACAGGTCATGCAGAGGATAAGGGTTCAGCTACCGTAGCACACAACAGTTTGAATCGTGTTGTCTTAATGCAGTAAACAAGAGCAGGAGCGAGAACATGGGTTGTATCGGAATGATCAATGGTTGCTTGCCTGATGGAGTGGTAACGGGATACTGCCCTTCAGTTGGATACTCGTGAATATCCTCGGAGGCAGAACCTACCACGAAGAACACAACCGAGCACAATCAACACATGACGATATGCAACAATATGATGCATGCTATGACATGGCAATATGGATGTGTCTTGAGCTAATGCAACTAGCTATGATTTAAATGAAGTTGGTTTGAGTACAAGATTCAAATTCCAACCCCATATATGATTATTTAAATGCCCTTTATTTCTTTTGTCCAAAACAGAGGACAAGCATTGTTCAAACATGCATGAAAATGGTACAGATGGATTCCTTGAATTTTTCTGATAATTTTTCATATATAATTTGTCTCATTTGGAGTTATGGTTGAATTTCTATGAATTTTTGAAGTTTAGGCAATTTTCTGGAATTTTCTATATAAAATTAAATCCAGAAAAGGAGTTATTGCATCAGCATGACATCACCCTGACGTCAGCAGGTAACTGGGCGCCTCCAGGTCAAACCTGACCAGTGGGGTCCACTGGTCAGTGACACAATCAACTAACTAAGTTAGTTAACCCTAACTAACTTAGTTAGCCGGGCGGGCCCGCATGTCAGTGGCTCACTATTTAGCTAATTTTATTAACACTAATTAACTAACAGTAATTAGGCGGGCGCCTGGGCCCACACGTCAGTGACTCAGGGGTGGTCAACCCCCTGGTCAGCCAGGTCAAACTCGCCGGCGGCTTGTCGCCGGCGACGACAGAAATGGCGGGGCGGCTCGGGAATCCTCCTCCGGCGACCAAATGGCCAGCGGAGGGCATCTACGTGACGAGGGGACCCGTCCGCGTCCAGTGGTGCTCACGGCAGCAGCCCTAGTGGCCTAAAACGACGGCGGCGGCAACTTGCGCGGCGGCCGGAGTTCGGGAGTTGAGCGGATCGGCGTTGTAGGGAACGGCAGGAGTCGCGGGTGGTCGCGGTCGACTCCTGGGAACGTGCTGAGCACGATGGCGCGCTCGGTTGCGAGCTTGCACGGCTGTGGTCACGGTGGCGGCATGGCCGGCGGCGAAGAGCTCTCGGTTCCGACGGGCATCGGTGTTAGAGGAAGAAAACGAGCCAGGGGAGAGGGGGAAACGACACAGGAGCTCACAGCGGGTGTAGCGGTGGCCTCGGCAAGCTCGGGGAGGCACTGGAGCAAGCGAATCGACGGCGGCGATCGTCGGTGCCGAACCTTGAAGAAGAGCTTGAATTCGACGATGCGGGGCTTCCGACGGGGCGTGGTTCGGTGAGGAGGAAGACGGGGTCGAGGCGGAGCCTCTAAGCTGGTCAGGGAAGCGAGGGGGAGGCGGTGGCCATGGTGGTTCTCGTCGGCGCTCTCGGGCTCATGGCGGTTGCGCGGGAGAGAGAGAGCAGAGGAGGGGATGAGCACGGGGGAGGGGAATGAGAGGGCCAGGGGGGTGCGTGGCGTCCAAAGCGACGTCGGGGAGGCGGCCGAAGCAGGAGGTGGCCGTCGGTGGCCGTGCGCGTGCTGGCGCACCGCGGGCACACGCCCCTCGTCCTTCTGTCGCGAGGAAGACGACAGGGGGGGAGAGGCCAGTGGGCTGGGCCGCTGGTGGCCTGGCGCTGGGCCAGGTGGATGGGCTATAGGTGGGCTAGGTAAGGTCCAGGTGAGCCTCTATTCTTTTCCTAATTTATTCTGTTTTTCTATTTCTGTTATTCTGTTTTGATTTAGTTTAAATACTAAATCATTTTATAAAATCCTGAAAATATTTATGGACACTTTCTGAAATATTTCAGTGGCCCAAAAATAGTTCCAACATTATTTGAGCATTTGAATTATTTAATAGTATTTAAATGCCCAAATTCAAATATTTATGATTTAAAACAATGCCCCTTTTGTTGACCTAAAATTATATGCACCATTTTTCCCAAGGGTTCTAACCCAAGGCAAAGGGGGTGAACATTTTTGAAGGGCATTTCAGGTTCATTGAATTTATTTTTAGTAAACCCTAGTTGATTTCAGGGGGGGGTGCTGGGGGTTCTGCTTTCCCCATTTCAATTTCTGATGAATGTAAACATGATGCACACTCTAATGCATAATCTAGCTAGGGTGTGACAACTCACCCCCACTCAATAGAATCTCGTCCCGAGATTTAGGATCATCTGGGAAGAAGGTGGGGTACTCGAGTCGAAGACGATCCTCTCTTTCCCAAGTGGCTTCTTCCTCGGAATGGTGTGACCATTGAACCTTGAGAAAGTTGATATTATGACGTCGAGTGGTACGCTCGGCTTGATCAAGGATACGAACGGGGTATTCCCGATAAGTATCTTGTAAGTCAAGCGTTTCGTGGTCCACTCCACGGATAGGATCTGCGAAGCAACGCCTGAGTTGCGAAACGTGGAAGACATCGTGAACTCTGGAAAGATGCGGAGGTAGTTCCAATTGGTAGGCAACTTCTCCTCGTTTGGCAAGAATGCGAAAGGGTCCAATGTAACGAGGAGCCAATTTGCCTTTGATACCAAAGCGATGGGTTCCCTTTAGCGGGGTAACCCGAAGGTAAGCTTTCTCGTCAATTTCAAATGTCATAGGCTTATGCTTACGATCGTATTGACTCTTTTGGCGAGATTGGGCTGTTTTCAATTTCTCACGAATAACGCGAACCTGCTCTTCTGCTTCCTGAATCATATCTGGGCCAAAGAGTTGTCTTTCCCCGGTTTCTGACCAGTTAAGAGGCGTTCGACATTTTCGTCCATAGAGAACTTCGAAGGGAGCCTTGCCCAAACTAGCTTTATAGCTATTGTTATAGGCAAACTCCGCGAATGGAAGGCATTTCTCCCAACTCATTCCGAACGAGATAACAGAAGCTCGGAGCATATCCTCCAAAATTTGATTGACTCGCTCTACTTGACCACTTGATTGAGGATGGAAGGCGGTGCTAAAGGAGAGATGAGTTCCCATAGCGTTTTGGAAACTTTCCCAAAATCGAGAGGTGAAGAGACTTCCATGGTCTGAGTTAATTTCCAATGGGACACCATGAAGAGACACTATTCGGGAGATGTATAGGTCAGCTAGCTGGCTAGCGGTGATACTCTCACGAACAAGTAGAAAATGGGCTACTTTGGAAAGACGGTCGATCACGAAGAAGATGGCATTATTCCCCCTCTTGGTCCTGGGAAACCCAGTGATGAAATCCATACTGATTTTGTCCCATTTCCATTCAGGAATAGCCAAAGGTTGAAGGGTGCCAGCAGGCCGTTAATGCTCTGCTTTAACACGACGACAAACGTCGCAATTAGCAATGTATTGAGCGATTTCTCTCTTCATCCTAGTCCACCAAAACCTCTGGCGTAGGTCTTGATACATTTTGGTACTACCGGGATGAATGGTGAGAGGGGATTCATGAGCTTCCTTAAGGATCAGTCGCCTCAGGTTTCGCGCCTTCGGAACCACTAGGCGATTCCCAAAGTATACAACACCTTGATCATCAATGGAGAAACAATCCACGACTCCTTTTTTGACGTTTCTCTTGATACGGGAAATCCCCGGATCTATCTTCTGTGCCTTGATGACCTGATCCGTAAGGGTAGGTTCCGCTACCAGGGTGGATAGGAATCCTTGAGGAACAATGTGAAGATTAAGCTTGCGAAATTCCTCATGGAGAAGTGGTTGACTTTGTTGTAACATCAGGTTGTTACAATAGGACTTACGACTTAGCGCATCGGCCATGACATTGGCTTTGCCAGGGGTGTAAGTTATTCCTAAGTCGTAATCCGAGATCAACTCGACCCAACGTCTTTGCCTGAGATTCAAATCTGGTTGGGTGAAGATATATTTCAAGCTTTGGTGATCGGTGAAGATCTCGCAACGATTACCGAGAAGGTAATGTCGCCAGGTTTTGAGTGCATGGACTACAGCTGCAAGCTCTAGATCATGTGTGGGATAATTTTCCTCATGTGGGTGTAATTGCCGTGAAGCATAGGCAATTACCTGACTATCTTGCATGAGTATGCAACCTAGT
Organism: Triticum monococcum; assembly: GCA_034509565.1. Classification (NCBI taxonomy): domain Eukaryota; kingdom Viridiplantae; phylum Streptophyta; class Magnoliopsida; order Poales; family Poaceae; genus Triticum; species Triticum monococcum. Next base: position 516,118,618 of record CM067846.1, read on the forward strand.
CCTTGTCGCGAGGCGTCGCAATAGATAATAAAGTCCTTGGAGAAATCTGGTGGTACCAGTACGGGAGCAGATGTCAGGTGTCTTTTCAGTTCCTGAAAACTGAACTCGCACTGTGGAGTCCACTCGAACTTTTTATCTTTCTTGAGGAGTTCAGTTAGAGGTTTAGCAACCTTGGAGAAATTCTTGACGAAGCGGCGGCAATAACTCGCTAGGCCAAGGAAACTCCGAACTTGCTTGACCGTTTTAGGTGGAGTCCAATCAAGGACGGCTTGAACTCGCTCGGGATTGACAGCAATACCCTTACCAGAGATTACATGGCCTAGATAGGTCACTTCTGACAACCAAAATTCACACTTGGAGAATTTGGCATAGAGGCGATGCTCTCGAAGTTTCATCAATACCAGCCTTAGATGTTCGGCATGTTCCTCTTCATTCTTGGAGTAGATGAGTATGTCATCGAGGTATACTACGACGAATTTGTCCAAGTACTCCATGAAAACCGAGTTCATTAACCGGGAGAAAGTGGCCGGGGCATTGCTTAAACCGAAGGACATGACGATGTACTCGTATTGGCCATAACGAGTAACAAAAGCCGTTTTGGGAATGTCCCCGTTTCTGATTTTGATTTGATGGTAGCCCAGCCTCAAATCCATCTTGGAGAAGACTGAGGATCCAGCGAGCTGATCATACAGGTCGTTGATCCTGGGAAGCGGATATTTGTTCTTGATGGTGACCAGATTGACAGGTCGGTAATCCACAACCATTCGATCCGTTCCATCCTTCTTCTTGACGAAGAGGACGGGGCAAGCCCAAGGAGAGGAGCTAGGACGGATGAACCCTTTGTTCAAGGACTCATCGAGTTGGTTCTTAAGCTCGGCTAGTTCTAAGGGTGCCATCTTGTAGGGTCTTCTAGCAATTGGAATGGTTCCTGGAACAAGGTCTATCACAAACTCGACATCCCGGTCAGGTGGAACACCTGGCAGTTCTTCCGGAAACACATCCGGGAAGTCTCGGACTACCGGAACGTCCTCAAGGTCTGGAAGAGGGTTGGCATTGAGAGAGTAAAGTTGGCGCTTGGCCACTCGAGTTAAGACATTAGCTCTCTTGCCAGAGGGATGGGTAAGTTGAGCGGTTCTAGTGGCACAATCGATCTTGGCATAATGAGCCGACATCCAGTCCATACCCAAGATGATGTTTATGTCAGAGGACTTGAGAGCTATTACAGATGCGAGGAAAACAAGCCTATCGACAAGAATTTCGTTCCCATGGCTTACCTTAGAAGTTTGCCATTTGGAACCCGGAGTTTGAATTACCATGGAAGTGGGCATGTCACAGAATGTCGTGTTATGCAACCGAGCGTAATTCTCGGATATGAATGAATGAGATGCTCTACTATCGAAAAGAACAGATGCCGGATGGCAGTTAACAAGGAGCGTACCAAGGACGACGTTGGGATCCTCATGAGCCTCTTCGGCTGAGACATAGTTGACATGGCCACGTGCAGTAGTGGCCGGCTTGGCGTAGAAAGTCTTTCCTGCGGGCTTACCACGGCCAACGGACTTTCCAGCTTGATTGGGGTTGTTCTGGGGACACTCTCGACTATAGTGACCCGGTTCTCCACACTTGAAGCATGTTACCACCGTGGGGCGTGGAGCAACATTAGCAGCGGGGCCACCATAGGGCTTGGGCGGTGCAAATTGCTGGTTGGGACGAGGCGCCTCAAAGGATGGCCTCGGGGTGAATCTGGGTGGCAGTGCGGTGCTTGGAATCCACACCCGGCGCTTCTGAGCTCCAGAGCCGGATGAAGACCCAAAATCACGAGAGTGCTTGCGTGAAGCGTCATAATCAGTCTGGCCTGTCTCAGCACTGATAGCTTTATTGACCAGCTTCTGAAAGGATGTGCACTCGTGCAGACGGAGATCACGGCGAAGCTCAGGGCTAAGTCCCATGCGGAACCTTGCCTGCTTCTTGGCGTCAGTAGAAACCTCTTCAGGAGCATAGTGTGCCAGGTTCCCAAATTCTCGGCTATACGCATCCACAGTCAGCCTTCCTTAGGTGAAGTTGCAGAACTCCTACCTCTTGCGATCCATAAGACCTTCCGGAATGTGATGCTCATGGAAAGCCTCGCTGAACTCAGCCCAGGTAGTGATTTGGCCGACCGGGCGCATAGCTTCGTAGTTTTCCCACCAATGGCTAGCGGGGCCCTCGAGATGATAAGCAGCATAGGTAACCTTGTCGGCTTCAGCTACGTTGGCAGAATGTAGCTTGTGGGTGATGCTGCGAAGCCAATAATCCGCGTCGAGGGGCTCGACGGAATGGTTAAACTTTGGTGGGTACAGCTTGATAAAGTCGTTGATGGACACCAAGTCATTTCGTGGGTGGCGTGCAGTGTTCTGCTCAATCCGCTCCAGCAGGCGGTTGGTCTCACGCTTGTTCCTTTCCGCCTCCAGCATCACTTCGGCCAGGGAAGGCGGATGAGGCAAATTTTCACCTCTAGCTGCATTGGCTTCCCCCTGCTCCGGGGCAGCAGGGTTGCCGCGGGTGTTGACCATCCTAGGAGGAAAACAAGACAACGGTTTAGACAAGGATGGCTCAACTTAACAAGGAAATGCAGAATGTGAGGATAACGCGGAATGCAGAGATGCTCATTCGTATGCCATGGTAATATAAAACTGCCATATATACACCAACGGTCATACTCGTCATACATAGTTTAGTACAAGCCCATGCTACAGTACAACTATGAAGGTAGACGTTACATTTCATCGGAGGCATTCCGAGTTCCTATACATTATTTGTCTACACCTCCGGAATCGATTACACACCAAGTCATATTCCACAAGTCACACAGGACAGTGGAGATACAACTACTACACTACTAGTGGTACTACTACTAACTCAGATAGTTCCGTAGTAGTCCTCATAGAAGTCACCTCCATAGCCTGGAAGTTCAACGTGATCATCCGGAAACAGACGGTCCTGAGGAGCCTGTGGACCATAGGGGCTAGGATGAGGTCTTGGACCAACAAACGGTGGCCTGCGGGGACCAAGGGGTGGGGTGATGCCTCCCACATCACGCCAATCCACCATGTCTGGCAGGGCTGCTCTCACAGGATACAGATCCCTGGTATCCATACATCCAGCTTGCACCGCGGGTGCAAACCGAGTCAATGTGGCCCAATGATCAGCACGGGTATTTAAAAGCTCCAGCCTCAAGGCCCGATTCTCTCGGTCCTTATCTTCGAGCATCTCAGCGGTGGTACGAGTTAATGAGTCCTCCTGAGTGGAGTCAGCATAGATAGCCTGAAGATACCCCTGCGCTCCCGGAAGTGAAGCTGGCATGTAACGGAAGTCAGTGTTCCGAAGCAGGCCAGTCCGGACTCGCAAGATGGTCATCATGGAATAGGCAGCATCCTGCACAGCCATCTCAATGGTAACTCCGAGTCCATAGGAACAGTGAAGGGGCTCGGTAGATCCAGGATAGGAAGGAAATATCCGGACGGTGCAGAAATACTGGCTTTGATTAAAGTCGCGGAACTGCTCTTCAACAGTGTATTCAGGATACCAACGGTATCCTGTCTCGATCATGACCCGGACCAACATAGCAGTATGACCGGGCACGTCGAGGCACCTGGTCAGGCGAACCACTTGATTTTGAGAATGGTTGGCCATCTGAAAGCACAACCACAAGGCAAGACATCAGAATTCCTAGGGAAAATTGGGCAGCATAACGGCTGTAAATGCTCAGAAAAAGATTTGAGACATCCACAACAGTTCACAATACCGCTCAACAGCATCATATCAAGGTTCTGATTCAAATAGCAACGTACTAAAATAGGAGAAACTGGACTGGAACTCGTAGCAATAATCCTATAAACTACTACGGATTAGTAACACGTGAACCTGATAGAAGAAGAGAGCCTAGTCCTTAACCCACGTTGATTGAGAAGAGAATGACTCAGATCAGAAGCATAGGGTAAAGGAGTAAAAGAACCTTACGTTCCCTCCCACAATCAATTCCCTTACATATAACTAAAGCATTTGTAGACTCGACATCGACCAGTTTGGCTGAACGAACCTACAAGCAGTCCGGCTCTGATGCCAACGCTGTCAGGACCCCGATTCTAAGCCACATCAATCTAGCCGGTAACACCTCATATCACTTTGCGGCCTCACGCACGGTATCCCACGGGTGTCGCCTTACCATGGCCTGGGACCGTTTGCGCCTTTTGGCTCGCGTATATGACAATGTCGCTAGCATCCATATGACCGAGAACCCGGGCCGACATGGCAAGTCGTGAACCCAAAGCGGCACAGACCTATGGAGACAGGCATACATGAATCACAACGAACATGTCGGTCATCAACGAGTGATTCCGGGCTGTAGCACTGGGCTAACAGGACTCTGGGGGATCCCGGGCTGTAGCAGGCTAGACAGGACTCCGGAGATCACCGCGTGACATTTCCCCGAAGGGACAGACATAGGGACGAAGTGAAACACATGCCGGCCAGTCAAGTGTCTTGAACAGTAGTGCTGGGCTAGCAGGACTCCGGTAAACCGGGCTGTAGCGGACTACTATGGCTCGAGGAGCACTAGACTACATTTCCCCATAAGAAAGGCTGCGAAGGACAAACAACTAGATTGTCGGATCCCACTCATACCAAGCATTTCAATCATACATACAATATGCTCGATATGAGTACATACAACATGGCATCACAACAAAACTCTACAACTCAAGTACTTTATTTAAAAGGGCTCCAGGGAGCCATACATAACATATCCATACAGGTAGGGGTCACATGACCCGACACTCAAGTCATACAGTCATACAAGCACATGCGGAAGCAACTAGTCTGAGTACAGACTCTAGAAAGAAAGAAGGCTTCTCGAAGCCTGTCTATCTACATAGGGCCCTCCATGGCCTGGATCACCACCTGGGTGGCTAGTCACTCGTCGACGTCAAGGTCTACGTAAAACCCATCGGAGGGGGGCAGTGTTGTCGTCTGAAAACAATAAATAAGCAAACATGAGTACAAAGGTACTCAGCAAGTCTTACATCAGAACCTACTATACATGCTCATTCTCAAGAAGGTGGTGGGGTTTATGCAGCAAGCCAGCTTTGACTCTTGGCTAAGCTATCCTACGGAATCTTTTAGCAAAATAGTTTTCGCACACGAGTACACTACTCACCATCACAATACTCCACCGTGGATCCTCCCTCGTATCCTACGAGGGGGCCATCCTCGGTACTCACACTTATCTTGAGTCTTTTAGTAGTATCCATTAACTTGTCTATGAACTGTATAGGCAACCAAGTAGTCCTTTACCGCGGACGCGGCTATTCGAATAGTTTTATACCCTGCACGGGTGTACTTCGTCATACACGCTTTCACCGCTTACCGCCGTCTACACGACATGTACTCGGCAACCTTCAAGCGGAAGCCCAGCGAGGGTGTCGGCCACGGCCTACCTAAACACCTAAGCCCCTAGTCCAGGTTATCGCCTATCCAGGTTCCATCCGCAGGGAGTCCGGCCGAGGTTTCCACATACGGCCCCGAACGATGTGAACAGGGTTCTCGAGACACCAAACGGGTGACTCGGTACACCGTGCCACGGTGTATCTACCGCAACATAGCCCACCCCTAGGGTCAGCGCTACGCACAGCCGCCAACACATATCCTACAAACACCAGAAACTATTTGCAACTCCTGGACAGAGTACTAGGGTGGCTAAGAAGCCGAGAGGGTCCATTTGTTTCGGGCCCAATGTACGGTAGTAACTGCATCTTAAATCACACATACAGATCTCAGTTCTTAGGGACGGCCTCAATGAAACAACCCACCATGTACTCCTACATGGCCTCTCATCGATACCTTTACCAAAACATGTTCAACACATCCCACATATTACTGGCACAAACATTTCACTCTAGCCCATCACCCAGATGAACCAGACCTGACACAACTCTAAGCATAGCAGGCATAGCAAGGTAGGAATCACAAAACATGGCTCAATCAACTCCTACACATGCTAGTGGGTTTCATCTAGTTACTGTGGCAATGACAGGTCATGCAGAGGATAAGGGTTCAGCTACCGTAGCACACAGCAGTTTGAATTGTGTTGTCTTAATGCAGTAAACAAGAGCAGGAGCGAGAACATGGGTTGTATCGGAATGATCAATGGTTGCTTGCCTGATGGAGTGGTAACGGGATACTGCCCTTCAGTTGGATACTCGTGAATATCCTCGGAGGCAGAACCTACCACGAAGAACACAACCGAGCACAATCAACACATGACAATATGCAACAATATGATGCATGCTATGACATGGCAATATGGATGTGTCTTGAGCTAATGCAACTAGCTATGATTTAAATGAAGTTGGTTTGAGTACAAGATTCAAATTCCAACCCCATATATGATTATTTAAATGCACTTTATTTGTTTTGTCCAAAACAGAGGACAAGCATTGTTCAAACATGCATGAAAATGGTACAGATGGATTCCTTGAATTTTTCTGATAATTTTTCATATATAATTTGTCTCATTTGGAGTTATGGTTGAATTTCTATGAATTTTTGAAGTTTAGGCAATTTTCTGGAATTTTCTATATAAAATTAAATCCAGAAAAGGAGTTATTGCGTCAGCATGACATCACCCTGACGTCAGCAGGTCAACTGGGCGCCTCCAGGTCAAACCTGACCAGTGGGGTCCACTGGTCAGTGACACAATCAACTAACTAAGTTAGTTAACCCTAACTAACTTAGTTAGCCGGGCGGGCCCGCATGTCAGTGGCTCACTATTTAGCTAATTTTATTAACACTAATTAACTAACAGTAATTAGGCGGGCGCCTGGGCCCACACGTCAGTGACTCAGGGGTGGTCAACCCCCTGGTCAGCCAGGTCAAACTCGCCGGCGGCTTGTCGCCGGCGACGACAGAAACGGCGGGGCGGCTCGGGAATCCTCCTCCGGCGACCAAATGGCCAGCGGAGGGCATCTACGTGATGAGGGGACCCGTCCGCCTCCAGTGGTGCTCACGGCAGCAGCCCTAGTGGCCTAAAACGACGGCGGCGGCAACTTGCGCGGCGGCCGGAGTTCGGGAGTTGAGCGGATCGGCGTTGTAGGGAACGGCAGGAGTCGCGGGTGGTCGCGGTCGACTCCTGGGAACGTGCTGAGCACGATGGCGCGCTCGGTTGCGAGCTTGCACGGCTGTGGTCACGGTGGCGGCATGGCCGGTGGCGAAGAGCTCTCGGTTCCGACGGGCATCGGTGTTAGAGGAAGAAAACGAGCCAGGGGAGAGGGGGAAACGACACAGGAGCTCACAGCGGGTGCAGCGGTGGCCTCGGCAAGCTCGGGGAGGCACTAGAGCAAGCGAATCGACGGCGGCGATCATCGGTGCCGAACCTTGAAGAAGAGCTTGAATTCGATGATGCGGGGCTTCCGGCGGGGCGTGGTTCGGTGAGGAGGAAGACGGGGTCGAGGGGGAGCCTCTAAGCTGGTCAGGGAAGCGAGGGGGAGGCGGTGGCCGTGGTGGTTCTCGTCGGCGCTCTCGGGCTCATGGCGGTTGCGCGGGAGAGAGAGCAGAGGAGAGGATGAGCACGGGGGAGGGGAATGAGAGGGCCAGGGGGGTGCGTGGCATCCAAAGCGACGTCGGGGAGGCGGCCGAAGCAGGATGTGGCCGTCGGTGGCCGTGCGCGTGCTGGCGCACCGCGGGCACACGCCCCTCGTCCTTCTATCGCGAGGAAGACGACAGGGGGGGAGAGGCCAGTGGGCTGGGCCGCTGGTGGCCTGGCGCTGGGCCAGGTGGATGGGCTACAGGTGGGCCAGGTAAGGTCCAGGTGAGCCTCTATTCTTTTCCTAATTTATTCTGTTTTTCTATTTCTGTTATTCTGTTTTGATTTAGTTTAAATACTAAATCATTTTATAAAATCCTGAAAATATTTATGGACACTTTCTGAAATATTTCAGTGGCCCAAAAATAGTTCCAACATTATTTGAGCATTTGAATTATTTAATAGTATATAAATGCCCAAATTCAAATATTTATGATTTAAAACAATGCCCCTTTTGTTGACCTAAAATTATATGCACCATTTTTCCCAAGGGTTCTAACCCAAGGCAAAGGGGGTGAACATTTTTGAAGGGCATTTCAGGTTCATTGAATTTATTTTTAGTAAACCCTAGTTGATTTCAGGGGGGGTGCTGGGGGTTCTGCTTTCCCCATTTCAATTTCTGATGAATGTAAACATGATGCACACTCTAATGCATAATCTAGCTAGGGTGTGACAAGATGACCATACCCTCGAAATCACTTCTATCTTTGCTTGCTTAGTTGCTCGCTCTTTTGCTATGCCTATGCTGCGATACCTACCACTTGCTTATCTTGCCTCCCGTATTGTTAAGCCAAGCCTCTAACCACCTTGTCCTAGCAAACCGTTGTTTGGCTATGTTACCGCTTGCTCAGCCCCTCTTATAGCGTTGTTAGTTGCAAGTGAAGATTGGAGCTTGTTCCATGTTTGGAACATGGATATCTTGTTGGGATATCACAATATCTCTTATTTAATTAATGCATCTATATACTTGGTAAAGGGTGGAAGGCTCAGCCTTATGCCTGGTGTTTTGTTCCACTCTTGTCGCCCTAGTTTCCGTCATATCGGTGTTATGTTCCCGGATTTTGCGTTTCTTACGTGGTTGGGTTATAATGGGAACCCCTTGATAGTTTGCCTTGAATAAAACTCCTCCAGCAATGCCCAACACTGGTTTTACCATTCGCCACCTAGCATTTTCTTTCCCTTGGGTCGGCCAGCCCAAGGGTCATCTTTCTTTTAAAGCCCCCCGGGCCAGTGCTCCTTTGAGTGTTGGTCCAAACTAGAGCCCTGCGCAGCGCCCCCTCGGGGAAACTCGAGGTTTGGTTTTAGTTGTATGGAGAGCTCATCTGAGTGTGCCCTGAGAACGAGATATGTGCAGCTCCTATCGGGATTTGTCGGCACATTCGGACGGTGTTGCTAGTCTTGTTTTACCATTGTCGAAATGTCTTGTAACCGGGATTCCGAGTCTGATCGGGTCTTCCCGCTAGAAGGAACATCCTTCCTTGACCGTGAGAGCTTGTGATGGGCTAAGTTGGGACACCCCTGCAGGGATTTGAACTTTCGAAAGTCGTGCCCGCGGTTATGGGCAGATGGGAATTTGTTAATGTCCGGTTGTAGAAAACCTAAAGTTGATCTTAACTAAAATACACCAACCGTGTGTGTAACCGTGATGGTCTCTTCTCGGCGGAGTCCAGGAAGTGAACACGGTGTTGGAGTAATGCTTGACGTAGGTTGTTCTAGGATCACTTCTTGATCATAGTTTTTCGACCGTGCTTTTTCCTTCTCTTCTCGCTCTCTTTTGCGTATGTTAGCCACCATATATGCTAGTCGCTTGCTGCAGCTCCACCTCATACTTTTACCTTACCTATAAGCTTAAATAGTCTTGATCATGAGGGTGTGAGATTGCTGAGTCCCTGTGGCTCACAAATACTTCCAAAAACCAGTTTGCAGGTGCCGTTGAACCATGCAGATGACGCAACCAAGCTCAAGGAGGAGCTCGATGAAGATCTCGTTCTTTGTGTTGTTCCGTTTCCAGTTGTTCCGTTTCAAGGGGTAGTCTTCTTTTATTTTGGGTTCCGTAGTCGGACCTTGATTGTATCTGGTTGATGTAATGCTTTATTCATGTAATTGTGTGAAGTGGCGATTGTAAGCCATCTATGTATCTCTTTCCCTTATGTATTACATGGGTTGTGTGAAGATTACCTCACTTTCGACATTGCTTTCAATGCGGTTATGCCTCTAAGTAGTGCTTCAACACGTGGGAGATATAGCCGCATCGAGGGCGTTACAAGTTGGTATCAGAGCCTTCCCCGACCTTAGGAGCCCCCTGCTTGATCGAATTGTTAGCGTTGTTGAGTCTAGAAAAATGTTTTGAGTCATTTAGGAATTATATATCGGAGAGTTAGGAATTATTTTTACTCCTCAGTCCCTTTGTCGCTCTAGTGAGGCATCCTGACGTAGAGTTTTGACTCTTCTCTTCTCAAATTTCACTAAAAAAATTTAGGATCACGCGGGTATCTTGGAATCGTTCCGATGGTTTTGTGACGAGAACATTGTTCTTGGTGCCTCCTGACATTTAGGGGTTGTGGCAGTGTCCCGGGGAGTTGAGCTCCGAGGTGTTGACGTCACAATTTTATCATTGCAGTTCTGGAATACCTGAGTTTAGTTTCGCCGACATCGAAAATCTCTTTTATGCAGTTGTTGGTGAGATAACCTCGACGCTACCCAGTACTGGGGCGGGAGTTTGGGAGTATTGACATAACTCGTATAACGGATGTTTTTCGAAGGTTGAGGTAGACGATTTCCGAAGGTTTCTTGGTTATGTGTTGAAGGATGGATACAGCTGGATGTAGGATTTGCTAGAATTGGGTGAGATATTATGCTTCCCCTGTATCCCCAACACCTGATTGCATAACCGGAAAATTTCGGTAGTTTATAAGTGGGAATTCAAGTAGCTCTTAGGATATCTTTCCGACATATGTATGATATGAAATTGGGGTTCGACGTCTAGCAATGTTGGGGATATCGCTTATCGGGAACTTATCGATCGACCCATGATAAGGGGTAAATCGACCAGTTTATCAGCATATCGGCCGATTTATCGTCATATCGGCTGATTTATCGGCTGATTTATCTTATTGGTCTGACAGCGGTAAGCGATAAATCGGCCGATTTATCGGCATATCGGAAGATATCTTGAACAGTGACGTCTAGTGGTCCGCCTATCCACGGTTGGTTTTACAATGGTCTCGTTGTGTCTTAAAGAGTCCTTGGCTATGGCAACTCGGGGACGCTTCGTATGTCATGTGCACTGCATTGTACATGATGGTGATGTACGATCGAGCCCGTGTAGGCTCCACCACGAAAACTGCGGGCGAAATCTCTATCATATGTTTGTTCCGGCTTATTCTGCAAGTCAATCCTTGTTTTGTTTTGAGTTGTGGTATTCGAGTTGCTTCGAAGTCAAATGTTGATTCCATACCTTCCCCAGGCGGTGTTCTCATATTTCTATGTGAATACTAATCCTTCTCGATCATCGAGTTTGTCATTTCAATTTCTTCTCAACCGGTGAGCTTCCCTTCAAGTGGGTCCGTTCATTTTCGACATCCGCAAGTTCACCTCTTGTTTTTTCCAACGTTGTTTGTTTCATCCGTACTCAAGTTGCCTTTGTTTTTCCCGCCCACCCACCCTTTTCTTCTTCAAGGACTAAGTTTTCTTTATCAAGTATCTATCTTATGATTATGAAGTCTCTCCATTTTTTCCGTCAATGTTCTTACCCGGTGATTTTCATGAAGATGCTAACGGAGCCTCTAGTTCGTCATCCTTCATTCTTTTCTCTTCTTCGGTGGATTTAATTCAAGTTTTCGGTGTTGACCATATCCTTTTCCTCGTTTCAAATATCTTCTCATGCCAGTGCACGTCATTTGTCATTCCATTTCTCGTTATTCATTTGTTCCGGAGTGCTAAAGATATCTCAAGGCTCGTCTTGTCATTCAAGATCCGTTCAACTTATTTCGATGTTGTTATCTCATTCAAGCCGTTTAATTCAACCGGTGCTATCCCCTTTTCAAGCAATCATTTCAACGGTGTTTCTTTTTAGTGGGTCCTAACCAACAGGTCTTTTTCCAGGATCTTACCTGACTCTTCTTATTTTCCCGGAGCTACCATCAAATTCTTTTTGAAGTTTGACGTAAGAATGAATTGTCATCAGTCAAATGCCTTTCTCCAAGATCTTTCAAATTCTTTTTATCGTTGGCTCAACTTTTCCATTTTTTATTCCGGTGTACCTCAATAATTCTTGGTGGTGTTTCTCGTTTTCATTCTCATCATTTGAAGATCGAAGAAGATTTTTCTGTCAATCTTGCTCTTTTCTCTTCAAGATTCGTGGTTCTAGTTCGAGGCCATCCTCTCATAATTGTTTTTGCTTGTGAGAATTCCTTTCACCTATCTGGAGTCCATCAATTCAGGTTTATTCATTCTCAGCGTCCAGCTATCATTCTCCAAATCTTACCGGTGCATCATTCAATATTCTCTAATTAGTTCATGATCCCTTCGTTCACTTGTATCTAATTTCTCTCAAGCATCTTCATTCATTTGCTAATTCTTCTCGGTGTTTCTTTATCTTCTCTTCTTTCATTTTTAATTCTTACGGTGGTTCATTCAAGAGTTCTCGTCATTCGTTATCATATCAATTTATTCATTGTTTTCAATCCTTTCGGTGGTTTGTTGAAGACCTTCCTAAAGTTTGAGCTATATTTATATTTAATCCTTTCGACGAGAATAAGTAATATGTCAAATCCGTTGCTTGTCATCAATTGAAATTGGTGAAGGATAAGCATAATGTAATTCTGATTCTTGCTTCATTGAGTAAATTCAATTCCTTATTCCGGAGGCTCATCAAATTCCTGATTTCAATTGTTTCATCTCCTCTTTTCCCGGAGTTCCAACATTTTTCAATTGTCTCACCACGGAGATTCATCTAAATCGGTACAAGGTTTCAGCTTGTGTTTTCAACTTCTCTTCCTTTCCGTTTGATCATTCTTTTGTTTAACGGAGATCTTCATGGAGGCTCTACATAATGATTCATCAAGGATTTAATCCGTTCTTGAAACGTTTATCAAGATTATTTTCAGAGGAGTTCAAGCATTCTTCATCTTGCAATTTGGAGTGAAATTCTTTCTACCGTATCATTGGAGGTGGTATTATGTCATTCGTGATAATTTGAGTTCATGTTTCATGATTCACAAGTTAGCCGAAATGACATATGTTAAACCCATCATTTTCAATGTGTTCATGAGATCCATTACAACCCTTCAGTCTCTTCATTGCAATTATCTTGGGCTATATTTCACCTAAAGCTTTCCTTTAAGGATTGTCGCTCTTATGGTGTTTATCAATGATCCAAGTTCTTCATTTATCCTCCCGGTGAGATAGCTTCTCATCAACCTGTCCTTATCAATCCAATTCTTTTTCCCGTGAGTGGCAGGTTGTCACCTCATAATTTGAGATGTATTCCATAAGACCATATCAAGCGTATTCTTTTCGTTGTTGGTGTTCCAACAACTCCGTTCGACCCTTCTCCTAAAGATGCCTTGTCAAGCTCTTTTGTGGCAGATGTTGGCATTTTCTCCTCATTTCTCCTATTTTAATTATCTATCTTCTATTCTTCGTTTCAGAGGCATTGCGATGTTGTTCTTTTCACCCATCATCTCGTTTTGTCAAAGATCATGTTCTTTTCATGCCTATCCATTTAACTGGAGTGTTGTGCCCTTTTTGCTCAAGTTCTTTTCGCCTTATCAAGTCTTGCATCCCTTCTCAACCAGAGTGCTGCCCGAATTTGTTCTTCCTTGTTCTTTTTCCGAACGGGGTGCTTTCAACTTCACTCATTCTCGTTGCATTCTTTCTTTCAATTTGTTCAACCTCTCAAGGCTCGTGGTTTCACTTGTTTGTCAAAGAAGCAACTTATTTTTACCTCTTCTCTTTCTCTTCCGTTTTCCCTCCGGTGCCATTCTAGATCTCGGGACAAGATCCTCTCGTAGTGGTGGAGTGTTGTAACGCCCCAAGACCCGGAGCTTCAGATGCCTTCCAGGATTTCCGGGTTTCGTCGTGTGATTTGTTTGGTTCATTGCATTCATCTTTGCATCATGTGCATTGCATCTTGTCATCATGCCATCATGTCGTTAATCTTTGCAACTCATATTAATAAACCGTACGGATCTTCGGTCCATTTAAATCGAGGGAATTCACATGGTGTTTCTCTTTATAACATATCCTCCCAATATTTAGGGAGCTGTATAAAAACCATTCCATTATTTTGGAATCACCATAACACACTTATAGCTAAGTTCCATGCCTTTTTTCTTCTCAACTCTTGGTCTCTAACTTTGCCATATATCCTTTCTTTTTCCGGAGCTCCATGTGAATTCTCAACATTTTTGGACACTCCTAAACCCTTGTCCTAGTACAAACCCATTTGAATTAAATTCAAATGAGTTTGAATTCTTATCGTTTGATCTTGCTTTTACTAATTTTCTCGGACTGAGCATATTTTTGTGAGTCCCAGAAAATTAACCACATGCCCAAATTATTCCTCTGACCTTCTCTTCTCTCTTTTCCTTTCTCTTATTTCTCTGTTTTTGTAAAAAGAAGGAAATAGGAGGGGAGAGAGAGCCCAGACATGCCATTTGGGCCTCCTGCGACCCATTTGGTCCAAGGTTTCCCGCAGCTCTAGCAGGCCTCTGGCCATTTTCCTCTCACTGGGCCAGCCTCCCAAGGCCCAGCAAAACCTATGGCCAACCCTAGCGATCCCTCCGCTCTCTGCCGACTCCCCTCGCTTGCGCCGCCAGGGAGAGTCGCGACTCGATCTCCTTTCCTCTCCCTCGTCTTCTCCTCGTGCCCCATCTCCCTCGACCCCCTCTGCCTCCTTTCTCCTCCGCCGCACCAAGCACCCCTTCTCCTTCCCGAGGCTGCCGCCGGCCACTCCTCCCACGACCCTGCCGGAATTGCACTCTGCTGCAGCTGCTCTTTCCACGCATCGCCGGACCTCCCCAACCACCAGCGCCGTTCTCTCGTTCTCTCCTTTGCCCCGTCACCCAGAGAAGGAGAGAGAGAGGAGCGAGACCCTGTCGCCAAGCCACTGCCTAGCGCCATCCCTCCCTCTCGCGGCCTCGTTGTGGTCCCGCGCGCTGCCCGGCGACCCTGCCGCTCGCCGGTGAGCCGTGCATCGCTGCCTCCTCCGCCGTTTTACCTCACCGCCATGGACGCCGTGGAGCTTCCTCACTTCGGAGCCCCCAAGCGCCAAGTTCGCCGGAGTTCCACCAGGTTGTCGCTTCCCTGCCTTGTTAACCTCCTGCGTCGCTGTTTTCAGCCTCGCGCTTGCTCCCTTCACCTCCTCGTCGTGGCTCTGCCTCCGCTAGCAGCCCCTGCTGCGTGTCTACTCCTTGGACTGGAATAGCCCAAGCCGCCGGGCGTTCCAGCCCGTGAACATCGCCGTTGACCCGAGGAGACCACCGCTAAGTCCAAGGCCTATCCCCGAAGATTTTGGACACGCCAAGTTCCTCTTTGGAAGCGCTACGTCTACATGTCGACACGCCAAGTAAATCGGACCGTGTATAACAACCGTCGCGAAGGCCGTCGTGTGAGCGTCTACCCACGTCATGTATTTGACCAAGTCCGATGACGACCTTGAAGACCTCGGATTCACCAAGTTCCCACGACGACAAGTGTGACCCTTCGGATGCGCCAAGTCCGTCTACACAAAACTGCCAAGTACCTCTACGCATCGGATGTCACCAAGTACCACGACGCCTTTGGGAGACCCATGAACATCAAGCTCCTCTGCCACGAATAGTCATAGTGTTGTGGATCCGACAAGTACCCCCTCTAGACCGCCAAGATCCTTTACCGGTGACTCGAACTTCCACGGAACATGAACGATTACCATCGCAAAAACGAGACCGTCAAGACCGGACCTGCAAGTACCCCGACGACCTTGTACCACTATCATCGCAATACCGCGAGCTACCCTACTGACGGCCTCGAACATCTACGAAAGTGTACGACTACCGTTGCCCGAAGAACCGCGAGTCACAAGCGCCGTGAACAACTACCGTCTCCGAGCTCACGAGAACCTCTACTTCCTCCTCGAAACGTGAATGTCTACCATCGACCCTAAGTGACTCGGATTCGTCAAGTCCTTCTACGAAAACGTGTACCACTACCATCGCGAGTATCTCTACCATCGTCATGTTCCTCTACTTCCACTACCACTCCGATGATCGCCGATGAACGATAGGACGACTACTTCGAGTACCGTCGCGTGAACCACTACTTCCCTTGACGTCTGAGAACGTCTACTTCCACTACTTCCTCTACGCCGACTCGATACACTTCGAAAACGCACGCTTCAAAGGTATAACCCCGAGACGATCGTCCGAGAACGAATGCTTGTGACGTATGAGATGCACCCTTTGTCTGCACCATGTCCGGAGTGTCTCTCGCTTCCATGCCATCGACTCGTGGGACACCCGGACTCCGGGAGCGCCCCACCATCTTTTGCACGCATCCGCACACTTCTCCTTTGCATAGGTATCTCAATCGAGTTACCGGAACCGGAACGTTGCCGTGGCACCGTTTTCATTATTGTTGTCGTGGCACCCTTTTTCCTTTCCACCACGGTGACAAATGTTTCATAATGCTCTTTTCAACTTTTAATAAAAATTGCATAAACTTGCACATGTCATCCGCATCATGATAACAACTTCAAGATTGGTTAAAATTGTTGTTGCACCAAATTGATAATTGCATATGGCGATTTACCGGTTTTTTTGTTTATTATATCCGGCCCCATTTAAATTGTTTAGATGGTATAGTTTGTTATGCTACACCTCTTGCCATGTTAACCAACATTTAATATTGTTGAGTACCTAACCGAGAGAGAACTAAATAATTGATGTGGTGTTCCGTCAATATGCAACTCGTTGCATATTGAGCTCCACTTAATTTGTAGTGTTGTTTGTTGCACAGTGCCATGCCATGCCTCATTTAACCGGACATGCATCATACTTGTTTGCGCATCGTGCCATGCTTATGTGATGGTTATTTACTTTGTTGTTGTGCTTCTTTCCGGTGTTGCTACTTCGGGTTGGTTCCTATAACGTCACATTTGTTTGTAACCGTTCGACTATGTCCATTTGTCTTCTTCATGGACTCGTTCTTCTTCCTTGCGGGATTTCAGGAAAGATGACCATACCCTCGAAATCACTTCTATCTTTGCTTGCTTAGTTGCTTGCTCTTTTGCTATGCCTATGCTATGATACCTACCACTTGCTTAGCTTACCTCCCGTATTGTTAAGCCAAGCCTCTAACCACCTTGTCCTAGCAAACCGTTGTCTGGCTATGTTACCGCTTGCTCAGCCCCTCTTATAGCATTGTTAGTTGCAGGTGAAGATTGGAGCTTGTTCCATGTTTGGAACATGGATATCTTGTTGGGATATCACAATATCTCTTATTTAATTAATGCATCTATATACTTGGTAAAGGGTGGAAGGCTCGGCCTTATGCCTGGTGTTTTGTTCCACTCTTGCCGCCCTAGTTTCCGTCATATCGGTGTTATGTTCCCGGATTTTGTGTTTCTTACGCGGTTGGGTTATAATGGGAACCCCTTGACAGTTCGCTTTGAATAAAACTCCTCCAGCAATGCCCAACATTGGTTTTACCATTCGCCACCTAGCCTTTTCTTTCCCTTGGGTCGGCCAGCCCAAGGGTCATCTTTATTTTAACCCCCCCAGGCCAGTGCTCCTCTGAGTGTTGGTCGAAACTAGAGCCCTGTGCAGCACCCCCTCGGGGAAACTCGAGGTTTGGTTTTAGTTGTATGGAGAGCTCATCTGAGTGTGCCCTGAGAACGAGATATGTGCAGCTCCTATCGGGATTTGTCGGCACATTCGGGCGGTGTTTCTGATCTTGTTTTACCATTGTCGAAATGTCTTGTAACCGGGATTCCTAGTCTGATCGGGTCTTCCCGCTAGAAGGAATATCCTTCATTGACCGTGAGAGCTTGTGATGGGCTAAGTTGGGACTCCCCTGCAAGGATTTGAACTTTCAAAAGCCGTGCCCGTGGTTATGGGCAGATGGGAATTTGTTAATGTCCGGTTGTAGAAAACTTGAAGTTGATCTTAACTAAAATACACCAACCGTGTGTGTAACCGTGATGGTCTCTTCTCGGCGGAGTCCGGGAAGTGATCACGGTGTGGGAGTAATGCTTGACGTAGGTTGTTCTAGGACCACTTCTTGATCATAGTTGTTCGACCGTGCTTTTGCCTTGTCCTCTCGCCCTCTTTTGCATGTGTTAGCCACCATATATGCTAGTCGCTTGCTGCAGCTCCACCTCATACCTTTACCTTACCTATAAGCTTAAATAGTCTTGATCGCGAGGGTGTGAAATTGCTGAGTCCCTATGGCTCACAGGTACTTCCATAAACTAGTTTTCAGGTGCCGTTGAACCGTGCAGATGACACAATCAAGCTCAAGGAGGATCTCGATGAAGATCTCGTTCTTTGTGTTGTTCCGTTTCTAGTTGATTAGTAGTGGAGCCCAGTCGGGACAATCGGGGATCTGTGTAGCATTTGGGGTAGTCTTCTTTTATTTTGGATTCTGTAGTTGGACCTTGATTGTATCTGGTTGATGTAATGCTTTATTCATGTAATTGTGTGAAGTGGCGATTGTAATCCATCTATGTATCTCTTTCCCTTATGTATTACATGGGTTGTGTGAAGATTACCTCACTTGCGACATTGCTTTCAATGCGGTTATGACTCTAAGTCGTGCTTCGACACGTGGGAGATATAGCCGCATCGAGGGCGTTACAACGCTGCAGGGTCCCTCGGCTCCAACGTAAGGCATCAGACAACGTGGAAGACGGCAGCGAAGACGTTGGGCACGGCGGCGAGGTGAGGCAGTGGCGGTGGCCGCGGTGGCGACGCAACACGGCGACGACGGCGTTCGGTGTTGAAGGAGAACGAGCGAGAGGAGAGGGGATAATGGATGGGGAGGTCCAGGGGGAGTGGATGAGGGGGGGTCTAGGGGCAAGGGGAGCCCGAGGCTTCGCCCTTATCCTCTTGGGGCAGCGCCGACGAGGTGGGTTCGAGGGGGACGCGGCCCTGTTCGGGCGCGGTCGGTGGAGCAGTGCGCGGGGAAGGAGGCGACCAGGATGGAATGGGGGGAGTGGGCCGGCCTGCTGGGCCAGCTGGCTTGGGTGGGCCGAAGCCCAAGTGGGGCAGGGGCTTTCCCTCTTTCCTCTCCCTTTTCTCTTTTTTCTTTTTTAAAGCTTTTCTGTTTTAGCTATTTTTGGCCACATAGGCATTTTGCAAAAATGTTGGATCACCACCAATATTACTAGGAGAATATTTTACACATGATCAACATTTTAGTTTTCATGTTTGAGCATTTTTGAAAATCACTTAGGATTTTATTTTGAATCAGAAACTAGAATAATGAAAGAGATAGAGGACAATGATGACCAAACACTTGTTTAGCAAAATGATTAGCTTAACCCAGGGGTTACTGTAGCATCATTACACCGGGGTGTTACAACTCTCCTCCTCTAAAAGAAATTCTCGTCCCGAGAATTAAGAGGTAGAAGGGAACAGGTTGGGGTATTCAGCACGGAGGTTATCCTCACGTTCCCAAGTGGCTTCATCTTTAGAATGATTTGACCATTGTACCTTGAGGAACTTGGTAACCTTCTGGCATGTTTGACGTTCAGCTTCTTCAAGAATGCATATCGGGTGCTCTTTGTATGTGAGATCATCTTGAACTTCAATCAATTCCAGATCCACTTCACGTTCCAGATCCTTGAAACATCGACGTCATGGACGTGAGAGAACTGATGTGGCAACTCCAATTGATAAGCCACCAGTCCACGACGGGTGAGGATGCGGAAGGGACCAATGTAGCACAGAGCTAGCTTGCCCTGGACTCCGAACCGATGAGTGCCTCTCAAAGGAGTGACATGCAGATAAGCTTGTTCACCAGGTTGATAAGTTGAACCCCAGTGTTTCCGATCATAGTTGCTCTTCTAGCGGGACTGGGCCGCCTTGAGATTATCCAGGACAACGCGAACCTACTCTTCAGCTTGTTGAATAATGTCTGGACCAATGAGCGTCCGTTCCCCAGTTTCTGACCAATTCAGAGGGGTTCGGCACTTACGTCCATAAAGCACTTCAAAGGGTGCCATCTTCAAGCTGGCTTGATAACTGTTGTTATAAGAGAACTCCGCATAAGGGAGAGATTCTTCCCACTTCTTGCCAAAAGAAATAACACAAGCTCGAAGCATGTCTTCAAGAATTTGATTGACTCACTCCCAGAATTTCGAAGTGAATAAACTGCCACGGTTTGAACTGATCTCCTTCGGAATGTCGTGGAGTGACACAATTCGGGAGATATACAAGCTTGTTAATTGACTAGCAGTGATAGTCTCCTTGACTGGCAGAAAGTGAGAAACCTTTGAGAATTGGTCGATGACGACAAAGATAGCATCGTTACCTTTCTGAGACTTGGGAAGGCCAGTGACGAAGTCTATCTGAATATTATCCCACTTCCATTCAGGAATCGGAAGCGGTTGTAGAAGTCCAGCCGGTTTCTGATGTTCTGCTTTGACGCGACGACAAACGTCACATTCTTTGATATATCAAGCAATATCTTGCTTCATCTTGGACCACCAATACTTCTGACGAATGTCTAAGTACATCTTGGTACTTCCTGGATGAATAGAGAGAGGGGTGTCATGCGCTTCTTTCATCACCTTCTCTGTCATAAGCTCGAATCGGGGTACCACAATGCGATCTCTGAAGTATAAGGTTCCATCTTCACCAAGTGAAAAATCTCTGGATTTCTCTAAGGCAAGATCCTTTTTCATCAGATCAACATGAGCATCTTTGGCTTGAGTAGAATTAATTGCTTTCAGAAGAGTTGGTTCCAAGACAAGGTTATTCAGAGAAACCTGTGGAACTAGTTGAAGGTTCAGCTTGCATAGCTCTTCATAAAGGCGGGGTTGAGCCTTGTAGACCATGTGGTTATTGCAATAAGACATACGGCTCAGGGCATCAGCCATTACATTAGCATTACCAGGGGTATAGGATATACCGCAGTTGTAGTCAGCAATAGCTTCCATCCATCGCTGCTGACGGAGGTTTAGATCTGGCTAAGTAAATAGGTACTTCAGACTCTGATGATCGGTGAAGATCTCACAACGATTACCGAAAAGATACTGTCGCCATAGCTTCAGTGCAAAGATAACCGCAGCAAGCTCGAGGTCATGAACTGGGTAGTTCTCTTCGTGAGGACGCACTTGACGGGAGGCATAAGCAATCACTTTGCGCTCTTGCATTAGGACGCAGCCTAACCCTTGTCGTGAAGCGTCACAATAGATGAGAAAGTCCTTGCAAGAATCAGGGGGAGCAAGCACTGGGGCAGAAGTCAGCTTGTCCTTGAGTGTCTGGAAACTTTCCTGACAATTGTCTGTCCAATCGAACTTAACACCCTTGTGAAGCAGATTAGTCAGGGGCTTCGCAATCTTGGAGAAGTTCTCGACGAAACGGCGGCAATAACTGGCAAGTCCAAGAAAGCTTCTGACTTGCTTGACAGTCTTCGGAGGGGTCCGGTCAAGAATAGCCTGAACGCGCTCTGGGTTGACGGCAATACCGTCCTTGGAGATGACATGACCAAGGTAGGTGACTTCGGGTAACCAGAATTCGCACTTGGAATACTTGGCATAAAGTTGATGTTCTCGAAGCTTCTCTAGAACAAGTCGAAGATGTTTAGCATGTTCTTCTTTGTTCTTTGAATATACCGGGATATCATCCAGATAGACTACGACGAACTTGTCGAGGTAATCCATGAATATGTAGTTCATCAGACGAGAGAATGTGGCTGGAGCATTGGTCAAGCCAAAAGACATGACGGTGTACTCGTAAGAACCATAACGAGTGACGAATGCAGTCTTTCGAATATCCTCTTCACGAACACGGATCTGGTGGTAACCCAACCTCAAGTCGAGTTTAGAGAATATTGATGAACCAGCAAGTTGATCATACAGATCATTGATCTGAGAAAGCGGATATTTGTTCTAAATTGTAGCTTGGTTGATAGGACGATAGTCTTGGACCAAACGGTTCGTTCCATCCTTCTTCTTTACAAAGAGAGAAGGTGCTCCCAAAGCAGAGGAACTTGGACGAATGAAACCACTGCGAAGAGATTTGTCGATTTCCTCCTTAAGTTCAAGGAGCTCATGAGGTGGCATCTTGTAGGGTCGTTTGGCGATAGGAACGGTGCCTGGTTTCAAATCGATGACGAACTCGACAGCCCGGGCAGGGGGTATTCATGGAAGTTCTTCTGGAAAGATGTCTAGGAAGTCGCAAAGAACTGGAATCTTTTCAATTCCCTCAAGAGGTGCTGCGTTCAACGCATTCGAAGCATAAAGTAGTGCTTTGGCGTTTTGAACAATCTGAGCATGGTAGCTTACTATCTCATCGGAAGGATGTAGGAGATGAACGACTTTGGTGGCACAAATCATAGAGGTAGTATGTGCTTTCAACCATTCCATTCCCAAAATGAGGTCAATGTTGGAAGACTCTAGAATAATGGGAGAAACATGAAGTTCCAACCCTTCAATTTCAACGGGGACGTCGCAACCATTCATGGTAGTTCGACACTGACCCGCAGGGGTGCGTACCACTATCGGAGTGTTCATGGGCTCGCATCGAATGTCGTGTGCATATGCAAAATTTTCTGACATGAATGAATGTGACGCTGCTGAATCAAATAAAACAGATGTTGGTACTGAATTAACAAGGAGAGTACCCATCATAGTAGTAGGCTGGTCTTGAGCTTCATTCATATCAACATGATTAGCCTGACCACGACCATAAGGTCTAGCATTGTTGTTGTGGGGCTGGTTGTTACGGCCAGTTGAAGGCAAAGCCAGCAGGTTCCTTTTCTGATTGCACTCTTTGGCAAGGTGACCTGGACGGCCACATCTGAAGCACAGACCATCATTGGGATTGGTAGCAGGCGCTTGGGGCGGTGCAGTCCGAAGAGGCTACCTCGTTGGTGGAGGAGGCAAACGCGGAGCAGCATAGGACTGTCTTGGTGTAGGTGCAGTTGGACGATACATGCTGTAGGGATTCCATATCCGACGCTTCTGTGTTGATGGGCCCGAAGATGAGCCAGCGTCACGGCTGCGCCTGAGGGATCCCCGGTGTTCCTGAATACCAGTCTCAACCTGAATAGCCTTGTTCACCAAGGTGGCAAAGTCGGCAAAGTCATGAACGAGCAATGCTAGCTTCATATCAGGTTGAAGTCCATCAGGAAACTTTTCCTGCTTACGAGCATCAGTAGCAATGTCTCCTTCAGCATAACGGGACAAGTCCAAGAATTCCCGCTGATAAGCATCTACAGACTTGTTGCCTTGGGTGAGGTTGCAGAAATCTCACATCTTCCTGTCCATGATTCCCTGAGGAATGAAGCGGGCACGAAAGGCGGCTTGGAAATCCGGCCAAGTGATGACCGTTCCAGCAGGTAGTGTACGCTTGTGGCTGTCCCACCATTGAGCAGCGGGACCCTTCAGAAAGAAAGATGCAAAGGTGACATAGCTAGCTAGCAGGGGCCACACTAGCAGACTCCATTTCATATGTGATGTCGCGGAGCCAGTCATCAGCATCAAGGGGTTGAGTTGAGCTGCAGTAAATAGTTGGGTTGAGACGCATGAAGTCCTGCAGAGTTACTGGGGTTGGCTATTGATTCATGTTCGGACGAGGAAACTGAGCCATCATTCCTTCCATGAATTGGCGGTTCAACTCAAATTGTTGCATCATTCCAGCAAAGAATTCGGGCAGTGGTGGATCGTTGGCACCACGGCCACGGCCAGCGGGTCTAACCATCCTGCTAACATGTAACAGGGGGTAGTTCAGCATTGAGCATTTGTAAAAACAAGGGTCGTTCATGATGAAACATGCATAATGAAAGAGGTACGATGGATACCACTTCGTTGTCATCAGGACAGTGTGTGTACTATCCAGAATACTATTCTAAGGAAAAACTATGGCTTATCCAACTTTGGGGTGAATGTGGTCACAGGATCCTAATGTTAGAGTTAGTAAAACCATTTTAACCCGAATAGAAGAGAGATCATAGTCCCAGAGTATAGACGAGGAATAAAAGACCCTAATACCACCCAATGACGACGTGGGCCCATAAGACACACAACCAATGTTAGTAAAAGTTTTCTTAGTGACTAGACTCAACTTCGGCCAAGGAGTTGGAAAGGGGGCTACCTATAGGCAGTCAGCTCTGATACCAACTTGTGACGCCCTCGATTTAATCGTACACTAATCATACACGCAAATGTGTATGATCAAGATCAAGGACTCACAGGAAGATATCAACACAACTAGAGACACAAAATTAAAATAATACAAGCTTTATATTACAAGCCAGGGGCCTCGAGGGCTCGAATGCATAAGCTCAAAAACACAAGAGTCAGCGGAAGCAACAATATCTGAGTACAGACATAGGTTAGACAAGTTTGCCTTAAGAAGGCCAGCACAAAAGCAACATCGATCGAAAAGGCAAGGCCTCCTGCATGGGAGCCTCCTAACTACTCTTGGTCGTCAGCGGCCTCCATGTGGTAGTGGGCACTCTCAGGGTAGTAGCAGTCGTTGGTTGGGTCGTCTGGATCCTGGGCTCCGTCATCTCGTCACAACAATCTGGTATGGGAGAAAAATAGGTAGCAAAGCAACTGTGAGTACTCATCCAAAGTACTCGGAAGACTTACATCAGATCTAAACTAAGTATGCATCTATATCAAAGGAAGTGGGTTGTATCTATGGACTAAACTACAGAATGCCAGAAGAGAAGGGGAAGGCCTAGCCTATCGAAGACTAGCGTCTTCAAGCATCTTCAAGCATCTTGCAGCATATAGAAGAGTACAGATCACCATAATGTAAAGTAGTAGTGTTATCAACCTCGGCCAGAGATCCTTTCTCGACTCCTAGCGAGAAAGCAATCCCAGAGCCATACTATCCATTCATCATAACCATGTCTCATATCCATTTCTCATCTCAAGTTTCCAGTTCTAGTTGTATCGATCGGGATACAACTCCAAGCGTCCGTTACCGTAGGACAGGCTATCGATAGATGTTTTCTTCCCTGCATGGGTGCACCAACTTACCCACCACGCTCGATTAACTCCGGACGGACACACTTTCCTGGGTCATGCCCGGCCTCGGCCAAACAATACGCCGCAACCTGACCTAGGCTTAATAGAGAGGTTAGCACGCCGGACTAAACCTATGCCCCCAGGGGTCTTGGGCCATCGCCCCAGGAACTCCTGCACGTTGCGTGGGCGGCCGGTGAGCAGACCTAGCTACCTCCTTCAAAAAGGTGGGTGCTTACCAGTCCAACCCGGCACGCGCTGCTCAGTCGCTGACGTCTATTAAGCTTCGGCTGATGTATACGACGCAGAATGCCCATACAATGCCCACGTGATGGTTAGTGCTATCAGGCCAGAGGCCCCTCGGATCAAATATCCAAATCGTAGTGGATTAGGAATGCGTGGTAACAAGCAGAGACTCACGAAAGATGTGACCCCGTCGCCCCATCTCGAGTACTTGCGGCAAGGGCTAAGAATGCCCGGGCACGCCTCATAAGTATTTCGCGGGCACCTTCCAGGTCAACTCGTCTCCACATCACTCGCGGGTACCCCTCAGGGTCGACCCGCCTATCCAAGTAACAATTGTAAAGTCCAAGTATCCGTGTGTGCAAACAACAAGGGGGAAACCCGAGGAATCACCCCCGGTAAATTCCACTTGATGTAATCATCAAGGTGAACATAAGAGGATCAACCCTCGAGGTTCACACTTTAGGGGTTGCACGAGAGTGCCGTATCGGAAGTGGTTAAGGAGGAAATCACCCTCGATGACCACGATCGATTAGCTACACTACGGAGGTCTCATCAGGAGTGATGTATGAGGTTCCACCCTCGGCACTCTATGGTAACTCTATAGAGTCGTTCAACTACAGGGGATGATGTGCGGCGTTGGGGCCTGGACATTGATCACGTTGATCGAGTCATCGAACATAAAGCGAGGCAACTAGGACAAGTTGGGGGTCCCTGATGGATCACTAACCAACCTATACTAAGCAGTTTAGGATAAGCAGGTAAGGTATGAAAGCAGGTAACAACAACAGGCTATGCATCAGAGTAGGATCATACAGAAAGCAGTAGCAGTTCTAATGCAAGCATGAGAGGGAAAGAAATGGGCGATATCGGAATGCTCAAGGGGGGTTTGCTTGCCTGGTTGCTCTGGCAAGGAGGGGTCGTCGTCGACGTAGTCGATCACAGGGGCGGCATCGGTCTCGGGGTCTACCGGAGAGAAGAGGGGGAAGAAGTAGTAAATACATAGCAGACAATGCATCACAAGGCATAACACGACGATATGCAGAGCTAGGGTTGCCCTAACATTGTACTACACATTGCAGACGGAGGGGATAAACATCCAAGGATGAATTCCAACGTTAGTTGGATTCCGCACAGAGGAAAAGAGGGGGAAAGTTCCATGTTCAGCATGCTAGGGGCATGTGACAGATGAACTGACCGCGTATTCGGATTCGTTGGATTTTTCTGAGCAACTTTCATGTAGAAAACATTTTCATCGGAGTTACAGATTATTTTCTATGATTTTTCAAAGATTAAAGCAATATTCTGGAATTATTAAATTAACAAAAAAGAGAAAAAGACGTCGGCATGACATCACTGTGATGTCAGCAGTCAACAGGACGGCTGACCAGGTCAAACTGACCAGTGGGTCCCACATGTAAGCGACTGTGGCACTAACAGTGGATTAAAATGACTAACAGTGCTAGTTAGAGGTGTGGGCCCCATTAGTCAGTGACTATTTAGTTTAACTAATTATTTTTATTTATAAAAACATTTAGTTAGCCTAATTAACAGAGGGGCCCACATGTCAATGTCTCTGCGTGCACAGTCAGCACAGTTGACCACGGGCAGTGACCCAGGGGTGGGGCGTGCCTAGCCACGTCGACGGACGGCGCTGGAGCAACACCGACGAGGCAAATTGCGGCAGTGCGGCTCGGGAGGTGGTCGGAAAACGTGCTCCGGCCATTGTTTTGCGCGTATTTGGGCGTGTTCTAGAGCGGAGACCAACCCGCGTCGATCTGTGGCGGTCTCGGGCCAGGGAGGCTCTACGGCGACGGCGGCGAGCATGTCGGCGGCGGAGCTCGCGGGTGCGCTACGGAGAGGCAGCTGCGGCGCGAATTTGCGTGCGTGTTTGGGCTCATTCGAACGTGGGAACATCACCGCGTCGATCTAACCCAATGGCCCGGGCTATGGTGGCTGGAAGTGATGGCAGCGACGAGGTCGGGCAGCGGACAAAAAATGGTGCGGCGGCGAGCTAGGTACTGCGATGCACAAGGCGCGAGGAAAGGAATGGAGGGAGGGAGGAGCTCACCTAGTGGCTACGAAAAGCCGGCGACGGGTTAGTAGCAGCTGTAAGCGTCGCCGGAGTCGGAGGGGATCGACAGCGACCGGAGATGCAAACGAAGGGCTCGGCGCTGCAGGGTCCCTCAGCTCCAACGGAAGGCATCAGACGACGTGGAAGACGGCGGCGAAGACGTTGGGCACGGCGGCGAGGCAGTGGCGGTGGCCGCGGTGGCGAAGCGGCACGGTGACGACGGCGTTCGGTTTCGGTGTTGGAGGAGAACAAGAGAGAGGAGAGGGGAGAATGGACGGGGAGGTCTAGGGGGAGTGGATGAGGGGGGGTCTAGGGGCAAGGGGAGCCCGAGGCGTCGCCCTTATCCTCTCGGGGCGGCGCCGGCGAGGTGGGTTCGACGAGGACACGGCCCTGTTCGGGCGCGGTCGGTGGAGCAGTGCTCGGGGAAGGAGGCGACCAAAGGGGAATGGGGGGGGGAGTGGGCCGGCCTGCTGGGCCAGCTGGTTCGGGTGGGCCAAAGCCCAAGTGGGGCACGGGCTTTCCCTCATTCCTCTCCCTTTTCTCTTTTTTCTTTTTTTGAAAGCTTTTTTGTTTTAGCTATTTTAAGCCACATAGGCATTTTGCAAAAATGTTGGATCACCACCAATATTACCAGGAGAATATTTTACACATGATGAACATTTTAGTTTTCATGTTTGAGCATTTTTGAAAATCACTTAGGAGTTTTCATGTTCGACGGGGACGTGGCCCGAACCAGTATAAATCTTGTGTCTCTCGTTCTTTGGGTTCGACGAGCTAGGCCGTGAGATCGTGCTGAGTGCGAGCTAGAGGGGGGAGAGATCTTTGTGCACACCCAAGTGTTCAAACCTCAAGGGTTTTGCCGGAACCCGAAATCCGACATTTGGCGCGCAAGGTAGGGGTGCGCTTATGCTTTCCTCTTCGTCAATCTGCGCTTCGTCACTCCACCAAGTTCATGGCCGACGCTCGCCGGGCCCGCGCTGAGCGCTGGGCCGCCCATGCCACCCGTGTCGCTCAGACAGACCCTATCGGCGGGCCTCCCCGTCGTTCTCCGTCACCCACCGCCAATGCCGCCACTGTCCCAGCGGCAAACGAGCAGCAAGCCTCCTTGCTGCACCCCTCCATGCGGCGAGACGGCTGCACCGCCACCCTGTCGCTGACTCCGGCTGGCTCATTGCCTCATGCTTGCCGCGCACCCATGGACGCGCAGGTCGCGCTTCTCATGGCACGCGAGCTCCTGCGCTACCGCCCGGTCGACGACCTCTACGAGGACTGGTTGGACCACATCGCCGAGCTCGTCAGCATCGCGGGGGGCTCTCCTGAAGGAAATATGCCCTAGAGGCAATAATAAAGTTATTATTTATTTCCTTATATCATGATAAATGTTTATTATTCATGCTAGAATTGTATTAACCGGAAACATAATACATGTGTGAATACATAGACCAACAGAGTGTCACTAGTATGCCTCTACTAGACTAGCTCGTTAATCAAAGATGGTTAAGTTTCCTAACCATGAACAAAGAGTTGTTATTTGATTAACGAGGTCACATCATTAGTTGAATGATCTGATTGACATGACCCATTCCATTAGCATAGCACCCGATCGTTTAGTATGTTGCTATTGCTTTCTTCATGACTTATACATGTTCCTATAACTATGAGATTATGCAACTCCCGTTTACCGGAGGAACACTTTGGGTACTACCAAACGTCACAATGTAACTGGGTGATTATAAAGGAGTACTACAGGTGTCTCCAATGGTAGATGTTGGGTTGGCGTATTTCGAGATTAGGATTTGTCACTCTGATTGTCGGAGAGGTATCTCTGGGCCCTCTCGGTAATACACATCACATAAGCCTTGCAAGCATAATAACTAAGATGTTAGTTATGAGATGATGTATTACGGAACGAGTAAAGAGACTTGCCAGTAACGAGATTGAACTAGGTATTGGATACCGACGATCGAATCTCGGGCAAGTAACATACCGATGACAAAGGGAACAACGTATGTTGTTATGCGGTCTGACCGATAAAGATCTTCGTAGAATATGTAGGAGCCAATATGGGCATCCAGGTCCCGCTATTGGTTATTGACCGGAAACATGTCTCGGTCATGTCTACATTGTTCTCGAACCGTAGGGTCCGCACGCTTAACGTTACGATGACAGTTATTATGAGTTTATGCATTTTGATGTACCGAAGGTTGTTCGGAGTCCCGGATGAGATCACGGACATGACGAGGAGTCTCGAAAAGGTCGAGACGTAAAGATTGATATATTGGAAGCCTATGTTTGGGCACCGGAAGCGTTCCGGGTGAAATCGGGATTTTTCCGGATTACCGGGAGGGTTACCGGAACCCCCCGGGAGGTAAATGGGCCTATTGGGCCTTAGTGGAAAAGAGAGAAGAGGCAGCCCACACCTGGCCGGCGCCCCCCACCTTTCCCAAGTCCTAATAGGACTAGGAGAGGTGGGCCGGCCCCCTCTTTCTCCTTCTTCCCCAAGAATCCTAGTTGGAATAGGATTGGGGGGAAGGAGTCCTACTCCCGGTGGGAGTAGGACTCCTCCCTGCGCCTCCCTCCTAGCCGGCCGAACCCCCTGCCCCTGGCCTTTATATACGGGGGCAGGGGGCACCACAAGACACACAAGTTAATCGTTCCTTAGCCGTGTGCGGTGCCCCCTGCCACCAAATTCCACCTCGATCATACCGTTACAGTGCTTAGGCGAAGCCCTGCGTCGGTAGTACATCAAGATCATCACCACGCCGTCGTGCTGACGGAACTCTTCCTCGACGCTTTGCTGGATCGGAGCCCGAGGAACGTCATCGAGCTGAACGTGTGCTAAGAACTCGGAGGTGCCGGAGTAACGGTGCTTGGATCGGTTGGATCGGGAAGAAGACGTACGACTACTTCCTCTACGTTGTGTGATCGCTTCCGCAGTCGGTCTGCGTTGGTACGTAGACATCACTCTCCCCTCTCGTTGCTGTGCATCACCATGATCTTGCGTGTGCGTAGGAAATTTTTTGAAATTACTGCGTTCCCCAACATCTCCTGCACCATCCCTCTCGCTAACTTGCCCGCCCCCGGCTGCGGGCGATGTGGCTCACGGAATGCCTCCGCCCCCTCGCAACAAGATGTTGCCCTCGCGCCGAGACGCGCGGCTCACGGAGCGCCTCCGCCTCCTCCACGTCAGGACGGCATCCTCGCTCCAAGATGTGCGGTCCCGCAGCGTGATCCACCGTGTTGTGTGCCCGCGCATGAAGAAAGAAGCTGCCAAGAGGTTTCCCGTCCGCAAGAAAATGCTCCACCGCTCCCGGCACCGCCATGTCAGGATCGCTTGCTACGGTAGGGCCATGCGCCACTTGCCGTGGCGGCGCAGGGACACCAACATCAAACTCCGCGCCCACGACGGGCCTCGGTGGCCACGGCAGGCTACCGCGCCTTCACTCCTGAACTACGTAGCATCGTCCGGCGAGGCAAGTTCAAGCCGGATCTGCCTCCTCGCTACGACGGCGCCCCTGACCCTGCGGAGTTCTTGCAGCTCTACGAGCTGAGCATCAAGGCAGCCAACAGCGACGAAAAGGTCATGGTGAACTGGTTTCCCATGGCTACAAGGATGGCGCTCGCTCATGGCACCTGAACCTACCCCTAGGCTCGATCTCCTCCTGGGATGAGATGCGCGACCACTTCATCGCCAACTTCCAGGGCACTCGCAACCGCCCCCCGGCCACGGGTGACCTGTGCTGCATCAAGCAACAGCCGGGAGAGACCCTGCAGAAGTACATCCAGCGCTTCAACAATGTGTGTCTCAAGATCCCCAAGGTGACAGACGAGGCCATCATCTCAGCGTTTTCTGACGGCATCCGGGACATCAAGATGAAGGAGGAGCTCGCCATCCATGAGGAGTTGTGCGCAACTTTGGAGCTGTTCAACATAGCAACCAAGTGAGCAAGAGCTAAGGAGGGGCACCTCTTCCTCCTCGAGCTCCCTGCTGCGGATCCAAAGGAGAAGAAGGCCAAGGTCAAGGACATGAAGCACAAAGGAGTGGCCGTACTCGTGGTAGAACCAGACACCAAGTGCAGCCGAGATCTTCCTGAGTCATCCAAGGGTAGCCGTACGTTCTGCGCCTTCCACAACGTGTGCACCCACAACACCAACGATTGTCAAGAGCTCAGGGCCATTCGAGATGGATGCTTCGGTCGACGCCCCGAGTGCAACGGCCGGGGCTACGGCCGAGGAGGTGGACAAGGTGGAGGACGTTGGGACGACCATGGGCCCTGCCAGGAGTGGCGTGACTATCCTCGCGAGGACCGCTGGCAGGACCAGCCTCGTGAGGGCGCCTGGCGCGACGAGCCTCGTGAGGACGTTCCTCAGGGCAACCCTGGTCTCCCTTCGCTGCCACCACTGCTAAGAAGGAACGACAACCACCAACACAATGAAGGGGCTGGGGGCTTCCAGGAGCCGCGCGCCATCGCCTGCATCTTGGGTGGCGCTCAGGCCCCAGCCTCCTAGCGCATCTTCAAGCTATTCTCTCGCAAGGTGAATGCAGCCCTCCCCAAGCTCGAGGCCACGCGCCCGCTCAGATCGTCCAAGTACACCATCACCTTAAGCTCGGTGGACCAGCTCAAGTGTGCGGCAACCGCCGGCGTCTCTCGATGCTCTGCTCACCCGTCATCAGCAATGTCCAAGTCACTAAGACCCTCATCGACGGTGGCGCAGGGCTCAGTGTCCTGTCCGTCGAGACGTTCGACAGCCTTCAAGTGCCATATGACCAGCTCCAGCCCACCAGGCCTTTCTCAGGAGTGACTGACAACTCCACCACCCCAATAGGACAAGTTCATCTCCCTGTCACCTTCGGTCAGCGCAACAACTACCACACTGAGCTCGTCGACTTTGACATCGCCCACATCCGTCTGCCGTACAATGCCATCCTCGGATACCCAGTGCTGGCCAAATTCATGGCAGTCACCCACCATGGCTACAACGTCCTCAAGATACCGGGAAGCGACGGAATCATCACAGTCCCTTGCGAAGAAAGAGACGCGGTGTGCTCCCTCGAGAGCGCCTTTCAAGCTGCATCAATCGAAGGCCCTGACAGCGCGGGTGTGCAGTACCCGCCTGAGGCCAACCCCAAGAAGAAGCAGCTATTCATCATTGCGCGTCAAGGAAGCGGCGCCACCTCAGGATCGGCGCCTGCGCCTAGGGCGCCTTCTCCCCTCGCATAGGGAGTTATGCCTGACGCACTCCTCGGGCAGGGCTCGGGGGCTCTCTTCTGGAGGGACTCTGACCTGGCCAATGTCACGAGGGAGGCACTCGGGCACCACATGGAGGCGTGCTTTGCGGCATGTTTCCCTCAGGAGGACACCGGGCGAGGAGCTCGCGGTGCTCAACAGTTCATCGACAAGGTGAAAGTGCTAGTGATCGACTAGAGGGGGGTGAATAGGCGATTTTTATGAAAGTCTTCAAAACATGGAAGTTTCGAAGACAAACGATAGAAATAAACCTATTACCATGCAGCGGAAGGTAGACTACACTAAGCAAGCCATAGTCAAGTATTCAATGAAATGAAAGCACAAAGACTAATAGCAGCTAGGCAGTATAGATCAGGATGGAAGATAGTATGAAGCCAATGAGAACAAGCAGTCACACAGTGAAGACAAATAGATAATGCAAACAGGCAATGACTTCACAAGGACCAATCTGCAAATAAAGAGATGGGAAGGATAGAACCAGTGGCTCGTTGAAGACAATGATTTGTTGGACCAGTTCCAGTTGCTGTGACAACTGTATGTCTGGTTAGGGAGGCTGAGATTCAACTCAGAAGACCGCGTCTTCACCTTATTCCCCTTGAGCTAAGGACACCCAGTCCTCGCCCAATTACTCTGGTAAGTCTTCAAAGTAGACTTCCAAACCTTCACAGACTTCTTTCACTAGCGATCCACAATGACTCTTGGATGCTCAGAACGCGACGCCTAACCGGCTGGAGGATTCACAGTCCTCAAGTGTAATAAGTCTTCATATCACACAGACAGAAGACTTCAGTGATGCCTAACACTCTTTGGCTCTGGGTGTTTAGGGCTTTGTCCTCGCAAGGATTTCTCTCTCAAAGGCTTCGAGGTGGGTTGCTCTCAAACGACAAAAGTCGTGCACTAACTCTGAGCAGCCAACCAATTTATGGTGTAGGGGGTGGGCTATTTATAGCCACTAGGCAACCCGGCCTGATTTGTCCGAAATGACCGTGGTGTCGGATTTCGGGTTCCAGCAGACCCTAAAGGTTTGAACACTCGGGTGCGCGCGGAGATTACGTCTTCTACCTCTCCGTCTTGCAAAGATCTAGACTACTGAAAGAACTGCACAATAGACACAAGGTTTATACTAGTTCGGGCCACCGTTGTGGTGTAATACCCTACTCCAGTGTGTGGTGGGTGGATTGCCTCTTGGGGCGGATGATGATGAACAATACAAGGAAGAACAGCCTTGCGAGGGTCTGTTCTTGGCTGGGGATATGAACTGCTGGGAGGAGTTCATCCACCTTTCTCTCTCTCTCTCTCTAGCTGCCTTACTCTCACTTGCCGGCCCCTTGCTATGTGGGTGGTTGGTCCTATTTATAGAGGCCCTGGTCCTCTTCCCAAATATCGAGCGGGAAGGGAGCCAACAATGGCGGACTAATTTGAAGGGGGACAGCAAGTATCATCTATCCTGACAAAAGCAGTCTTCGCCTGCGCAAAGCTCTACTGATGACGTCGTCTTGGGCTCCACGGTGACCTCCGTCTCGTAGTCCTCCTGGTCTTGGTCTCATTGCACCGAATTGGCAACCTTTGCCTGATGCCTTGGTACACCGCGGCTGCGCTTGCCCCCTTTGCACCAAAGAGGAAAGGAGGACGCTGCGCGGACTGGCACCCGCCTGGCGCCCTGAGTCGTCATGGCTTGCGTCACGGGCACCTCGCGACGTACCCCGCCTTGATCTCCCCGCCTCCTCGCGAGCCAGCCTGACGAGGCCGTGCCTGAGGAAGGTCCGTGTCGTCCGCCCCGCGAGGCTTGGCCCCTCGCGAGGGTCTTGAGTCTTGTGTTGATGAAGATGGGCCGTGCTGGGGCCCCTTTTAGCCACGCCGCAGGCGAGCAAGTCTGGGGACCCCCGTTCCCAGAACGCCGACAGTAGCCCCCGGGCCCAAGGCGCGCCCGGACATGGCCGTGCCGAGAGGCGAAAGGGCAAGGGCGAAGCGCCACGGGCCCTAACAGCCTGCGGCCTTGGGCGTCGCGTGGCAGTTGATGGGACGTGGGCGTCTCCGCTTCCCCATGATGCCTCGGTGATCGTGCGAGTTAGACAAGTCCCTTCATGCAAATCGTGTCATGATTACCTATGATCGTGGAGGCCGGTGGTTGGCCTTCGCCGGCTATAAGTACGGAACTGCGCGTGCCCTTCTAGTCCATCCCTCCTTGCTTCTCCTTCTTCCCGATCCTTGCTCCGTCTTGCCGTGATGGCTCCGATCCGCCGGTTCTCTGCAGCGGAGAAGGGAAAGGCCCCTCGAGAGGGACCAGACCCGCTGAAGAAACGGCTCGCCCTTTGCGGCCGGGACGAGGAGGACCGTCAGGTGGTGTCGACGCCTTGGTGCAAGCAGGCTCCGCCGGGGTTCCCGCTTCCCTTGTATGCCCACGTCGAGGGCCTCGAAGGGGTCGACGCCGATCCCTGCGGTCAGCGCTGTTGTCGGCGCTGACGGGTCACGAAGGTGTGGGTTGTTCCTCCTGGGGTCCACGCCGAGGGATCCTCCCAAGAGTTTGTGCTCCACGTCGCCATACCTCTCCAGTCTTGGATCCGTCTGCCTCCCTTCTTCGCCTCCATCATCCCGTCGGGGGAGCCCCTGGAGCTCTGGATGCAGCACAACGGCTGCAGCACCCTCGCGACCGAGGCAGAGGTCGCGGTCATTGCCACGGGCGAGGTCTACATGACTCGTGGCTGGAGAGAGATCGCCCGGGTTTGCAGGGTAAGGGGCGTCTTCGCGGGCCACTTGGAGTATGATGGCGCTTCGGTGAAGTTCTTCAAGGTCTTCGACGCGAACGGGCGCCGGCTGGAGTGTTGCCCCGGGAGAGGTGGCCAGGACCTCGCCATGGTGAGGGCTAGGCCCGTCGACCGCTCCCCTAGCGGCTCTGCAGGCGACGGAGGCGCCGGAGGATCCAGCGACTCCGGTGTCGCGACCGGTTTTCCGGGGTATAATTTCCAGAAAAGGGCCGTTGTGCTCACCAGCCCCAGGATTACTGTTAGCTGATGAGGCACCAACTTGTTACAGAAATTCCAAGCAAAAGTGCAAAATATGCAGTACAAGACCATTGTGGCCTATGAGTACATCAAATGGTTTCTAGTGGTTGAGGGCGGAAGCGTTTTGTGGATCACCACGGTCTATGGGACTCCATTTCCCACAGGAATAGCTGACCAGGTTAACTCCTATCTTCGCGAGGCTGCTATCACCGTTGCTTAGGTCCCGAGGCTGTCATCGCCACGCTCCTCTCCAAGCAAGCAATCTGGCCAAGACAATAGCCAGGGACAAGCCAGTGAGTACTTTGAATGTACTCGCAAACATTAAGAACACAGGTATAATATAATTGATCAAGATATACTGAAATATTCTATGATCACATCGTCAGTCATAAATAAAATCTTGATGCATGCAAGCAGGTTATTTATATGGAACCAGAATATGCAATGACAGAATAGAAATAAAATGCACCGATCGAATGTCTGAAGCGACGTCTCGAAAGGATAGTAAAAGTGAGCATGCCTCAGTCGGGCGTCTTAGCGACACCACGTAAGGGGCTTATAAAGTAAATAAAATAATAAGCATGCCACAGTCGGGCGTCTGAGCGACGCCACATAAAGGGCTTATGAGAAAATGAAATAATAAGCATGCCACAGTCGGGCGTCTGAGCGACGCCACTTAAAGGGCTTATGAGAAAATGAGATAACAAACATGCCACAGTCGGGCGTCTGAGCGACGCCACATAAAGGGCTTATAATCATAGTGAATATCCAGGAGGTGGTACCGTCCCAGGGATATTCATTATTTCAAACAATGCAAACGGTTAGTCCAAAATGATAATAATCATAACCATCATATATCACAAGTCATAATCAATAATCCGGTTTAGTAGTTTCTCCTCCGAAGACCGACACTAAGACCGACACTTGACCCATCCCAGACTGTAATCCTTAACCATGGACATGGCTATTCGAATAGGTTTAATATCTCTGCAGAGAGTGTACTCTTTACCCACGAGTAACAGATTCCTTTAGTCCATCGGACTAATTCCGTCTACGGTCTTTTAATTGAAACACACCTGACTTGCACACACCAGCCTTTACTCGTGTCTGGAATCACCCATGACACCTGTTAAGTAAAACTCTAAGTGGGGAGGCTACAACCTCGCGTAGCATGGGATCAAATTTTTATCGCGCGCTCTAAGGGGTGCCCCCTCTCGGTCCCAACCAGATACACCCATGCCCCCGGACCAGGTGGCATGCCTACCAGCTACAACCGGTATCTTCCACCATGGCCTCTCTGTACGGTGTGTGCCAAGACAAGGGTTAACAACTTACTGAACCATACCCCACCTATGGTAGGGACCAGTGGCAGTACGAAACAAGTATGGGGGTTACCGGAACAAGACTCGATCTATGGCCGACTCAGGAGGCTTATGAGTTCCCTGCATGACATGTATATCAAATATATCTCAACCGACGAAATCACCACCCATTATACCTTACTATGCCATACCGGACATAACCGTCCCGACGGGGACCGGCGACAAGCTCACTCCTACCCAAGGCAGAGGCTTTTCCTGGATTCCTTTCCGGCATGCATGCAAGGCACATGAGGATGATTACCATCACAAGTATATACATTTCCAACAGCAAGGAAATCACCAATATGCATCCATGCAAATGATCATATCACATGAAATAACAAGTTCTCCGAAATAAGGTGGTGTTATAAACGTGTCAACTAACACACCAAAAATATTATTCCAGGGTTCAGAATGCTTGCCTTCAAGTTGTGGAGGGGTGAGGTGCTCTCCAAAACTTTTGAAAGTTTTCTTCTCTTCCAAAATCCTATTTTCAAAAATATGCAAATAACACATATTTCAAAAATAGTACAAAAAAGTTGTTTGGAAAATTTTCAAATAAATCTTAAAATAAATTAGACAGAATTTGAGAGATGTAGGAAAAAGAATCAATTCATTTGGACTTATTTAAAAAGTTATAGGCAGTCAAAGTTGTGGTCAAAATCTGTTATTTAAAATAAAACAGAAAAGAAAACGTTTCAGAGGGGAATACGTTTTCGAAGCGGGGAAAACGTACTGGGGTGGATTACGTCTTCACTTAGAACACGTGGATGTCGCGGTGTGTCACTGATAGTGGGTCCAGGGGGCCCACTAGTCAGGTTTGACTATTCCTCCCTCCCTCTTCTTCCTCTGTTCCGAGTGGAGGCAGGGCTCCGGCGATCGTCGGCGGCGGCTGGCGGCTCCTCGCGGGGCCCCGAGGGTGGGGATGGATCCGCCACTCCATGGCGGTCCTCCCGGTGGTCGTCAGGCAGGAGGGGACGGAGGGAGCTGTCGGCGGCGAGCTTTTCGGCGGAGGTGGCCTCGGGAGCTTTTGGGGGCCGGGGCTATGGTGGTTCCCGAGTTGGATTGAGGTGTTGCGCAGCTCCGCGGGGGCAAGAGGAACCGAACGGTGGTGTTGGGGTTCAGGGGGAAGCTTTGGCTGCGCCGGAATGACCGGGGCAGTGGCGGCGGCAGGAGTTGCCGGAGAGGAAGAAGACGACCTCCTCGGGTCGATTGGCTGCCATGGGGGAACTGGAGGAGTGGACTGAGGTTGCATGCGTGCTCATAGGGGCTCGGGGTCCCTTTTTATAGCGTGGCCATGTCGGTTCGCTGCGGCCGGGGATAAGTTCGCCGGCGAACCGCCCTACTGTGCTGCAGGGCGACGTGGCGGTGGCTGGTCGGCTCCAGGAGCTACCGACGAATGCTACACTGTCGAAAGAGGCGAGCTGGCATGTTGTGGTGGTTTGGGAGGTGCCGACCGTGGCAGGAGCGGGTGCGGCCGCGGGCGTGCCGCCAAGAGAGCTCTTGTGGCGGCGCTGTAGGGCGCCAGGGGGGCTGTCGGGGCCTTTGGCATGACGCGGCGAGAGGGAGAGGATCAGGATGAGCTCGGGGAAGCTTATCCAGGGGCGCGCTGGCTCGGGCACGAGCATGTGCAAAACGCGTGCGCTGCTCGCGCTCCGGGCATGCACGGGACGTGCTCGACATAATGCCAGAGCATGCTACAGAGCTTGGGTGAGGCTGGCATTTAGCAGATCTAGGTTAGGAGTAACTGGGAGTCTAGTGGACATGCTTGTTTGATCAGAGGTGCAAGTTCACAGTGTAAACTAAAACTCATGTCAAAACAGATCATGCCCATAAGGTGTTTGACAAAATGCCACAGGCACCTAGGCATTTCTTGGAGTGGCCAAATTCTCCAGATAAGGGTCTCCTTAGATGTAAGAGAGAGTGGTGAGGTCATTTGGACAAAAGGAGAAACTTGCTAGTGCAAGTTTTACAAAACTTCAATTCTGGACAGAAAATGAATGGCATCATTTCATGAACCAAAAATGATCCAAAGGGTGCATTCTCCTGGACTTAGGGGTTTTGCAGGGAGGACTACAAGTAGGAAAAGGAATCAAGAGCCAAAGAGCAAGCAAAAATATGGTTGCAGTAGAAATCACAGGGCTGGACCAGAATGGAAAAGAGGTTGATTCACTCAAAATTTTCAAAGAACAACACTAGGTTTTTGCATAATGTTGAATCATAAGCTACTAACAACATCCCATAATTTTGGTGAAGGATAGAAAGAAATATTTAAATGAGTTGTAGTGCAAAATTGCACTCTGGACCAGAGAAGAAAAATTGATGCAGAGCTCAAAATATTACAAGAATAAAAGATATTTTTGCACAAAAATGATTTAAAAACATCACATGACATCTCCAAATTTTGGTGGGATTTTTGAAATAATTTATCAAATGGTTGTAGTTCAAATATGTCCATGTAACCTGTAAAAACTATTTTTCAAGAAAATAAAGATCAAGCAAATTAATTATGTAATTAGTTCTACTAATAAAAGAAAAGTTTTTCTTGAGAGGTTAAACAAGTAAAAAACATATTTGAAAAGTTTTCACTTTGGGGAAAAACTCCATGATAACAAGGGAGAAAAAGGTTCAAAAATAAAAAGGGAGCCCAGAAAATAAAAGTTTTAATTTCCTGGCAAAATTTTAATTAATAAAACAAGGTCAAAATTTTGGGGTGTTACATCCGGCGAGATCTTCGCGACTCCGGAGACGAGTGACGACAGCTACGAGCCCCCGAGCCGGCGCCGCTCCTGGAGCAGGGCGGGCTCGTCTGGCCGTCGCCGACTCTGATCTGGATGGGGTTGGCGCCGGCGCTTGACGGCCCACTGTTGATGATGGCATCTCTTGCAGGAGCGCGTGTAGTTAGCATCCCTTAGGGTCCGTTCCTTGCGAGGAATCAAAATGCGCCCCATGGGGGCCTGTAAGGTGCCTGTAGTCCTGTTTGTTAATACATAACCCTTGCTATAGAGCTGTGCGAGTTGCTGATTCTGTAGGACCTTGAAGTAGATGTGTCTAGAGGGGGTGATTAGACACTTAATGCTAAAGTTGCAGTGTTTAATCTTTTTCGGTTTAAGTGGAGTTTAGGCACAATTTCAACATTCACAATACATATCAAGCAAGCATGCAAAGAGTATATAGGCAGCGGAAAGTAAAGCATGCAACTTGCAAGAATGTAAAGGGAAGGGTTTGGAGAATTCAAACGCAATTGGAGACACGGATGTTTTTCCCGTGGTTTGGATAGGTGGTGCTATCCTACATCCACGTTGATGGAGACTTCAACCCACGAAGGGTAACGGTTGCGCGAGTCCACGGAGGGCTCCACCCACGAAGGGTCCATGAAGAAGCAACCTTATCTATCCCACCATGGCCATCGCCCACCAAGGACTTGCCTCACTAGCGCTAGATCTTCACGAAGTAGGCGATCTCCTTGCCCTTACAAACTCCTTGGTTCAACTCCACAATCTTGTCGGAGGCTCCCAAGTGACACCTAGCCAATCTGGGAGACACCACTCTCCAATAAGTAACAAATGGTGTGTTGGTGATGAACTCCTTGCTCTTGTGCTTCAAATGATAGTCTCCCCAACACTCAACTCTCTCTCACAGGATTTGGATTTGGTGGAAAGAAGATTTGAGTGGAAAGCAACTTGGGGAAGGCTAGAGATCAAGATTCATGTGGTAGGAATGGAATATCTTGGCCTCAACACATGAGTAGGTGGTTCTCTCTCAGAACATATGAGTTGGAAGTGTAGATGTGTTCTGATGGCTCTCTCCACGAGTGAAGAGGAGGTGGAGGGGTATATATAGCCTCCACACAAAATCCAACCGTTACACACAATTTACCAATCTCGGTGGGACCGAATCAACAAACTCGGTCGGACCGAAATAGTAAACCTAGTGACCGTTAGAGATTTTCGGTGGGACGGACATGCAACCCCGTAGGACCGATATGGTTAGGGTTAGGGCATAATGTAATCTCGGTGAGACCGATTTGGTAATAAGCTAACCAGAGGGTTGGTCAGGCAAACTCGGTGGGACCAATTACACAAACTCGGTGAGACCGATTTTCGTAATGAGCATACACAGGGAGTTTGCATTGTAACCTCGGTAGTACCGATTGCACAAGATCGGTGAGACCGATTTGGGCAATGGACATACACAGTGAGATTACAATCCCATCTCGGTGAGACCGAGATCCTTATCGGTAGAACCGATTTGCTAGGGTTTGGCAATGGCTATGACAAGTGAAACTCGGTGGCGCCGGGTTGAAAGAATCGGTAGGGCTTAGTTTGGCTTTGGGTTTAGGTCAAATGTGGATATGGGAAAGTAGCTGAGGATTTTGGAGCATATCATTAAGCACATGAAGCAAGAGGCTCATTAAGCAACACCTCATCCCTCCTTGATAGTATTGGCTTTTCCTATGGACTCAATGTGATCTTGGACCACTAAAATGTAAAATGAAGAGTCTTGAGCATATGAGCTAGAGCCAATCCTTTGTCCTTAGCATCTTGGAAAATTTCCCACAACCTTTAGTCCATGCCACTCCATTGTTGAACTTATCTGAAACATACTAGATAGAAACGTTAGTCCAACAAGAGATATGTTGTCATTAATTACCAAAACCACCTAGGGAGCACTTGTGCTTTCAATCTCCCCCTTTTTGGTAATTGATGGCAACATACATCAAAGCTTTAGATAAAGATATAAAGAACAACAAGTAAAGCTTTGGAAGGACATGTAACAAGCATAGGCTCCCCCTACATGTATGCACTCATGTAAATGTGAAATATAGAGGCATGTGAGAGCATAACCATGACAGAGTAGGCAATGTGTTACATGTATCTTGGCCATATGCATCGGAGCAAAAGATTATCAAGGAAAATACCTTCATGCTCATGAGTCCTTCTTGCAAACAGTATGTACATAAGCAAGAATTCCTCATACTCATGATTTTGATGCATACACTTACCTTGTAGTCTTTAGCTGGCTTAGGATGGAATGAACCTGCACAAACAAGGTTAGATAACACAGGTACCTCCACTAGCCAGAGCAAACCAAAGAAGCCACAAGAGTACCAAGACTGGGATGACATGTAGAGAGTGAGTGCAAGGTACCACAATGGATTCAACATGTCCCCAAGAGTAAAGATATGCAATGAATTTAACTGATTTCTTTCCCTTAGGTGTCTTGCTCCCCCTGAATCTTACATGGGATATTGGGAGAAGATAGGGAACAGAAAATCAGAGCTGAAAGATACAAATGGATAGAACTTAATGCAAATAAGCACATATGAACATGTCTTTCCCCCAAAAAGACATGTGACATCTCTCCTCCTGAACATCAAGCATCTGGGATCCTTGAGTATTCTCTCCCCTGGAAATCTCTTTCTCCCCCTTAAAACTTTCTCCCTTGTAGGTGATAACCTTTGATGTGATCTCTCTCTCCCCCTTTGACATCAATTTCTAAGAAGGGCTTTCTGGAATCCGTCGTATAGGTTTGGTCCTTGAGACTCAGCACAAAGCAATGGATAAAAGTGTGATGCTTGTAGAGGACAAGATTCATTGAGTAGAGCTGGATCAGAAGAAATATAGAACAAGTGGCAAACGGTTTTTCCTGTTGTGAAGTCGGTGGCACCGAGTGGCATGTTTCGGTGGGGCCGAAAAGATTCGGTTGGACTGAAAACTACAAGTCGGTGAAACCGAGTTCAACACAGAGAAAAACACTTGTCACCTCAGCTCACTAAACATGTAGGATCTCACAAAGATTTGCAATGAATTATCTAAAGGATTTGCAAGGAATTGAATGCAGAAAATGCAGAACAAAAACAAAAAGAAAAGAGAAGAAACTGAACGATCTAGATGAAGTTTTTTTAAAAAGAGAAAGAAAATAAATATGCATGAGACAAATGCAACAACACAGAAAAGAACACAAGAGAACTTCATCTAGAGTTGGGCGGTGACATAGTCACCTATGTTAGAGTATATTGACTTAGGAGTCAGGTGAGAACACTTGATCATAGGCCATACTCATCGTTTAAGCTCAGAATGGGGTTACCATTTTTCGTTTAAGCATCTTGATGTATTCACATCTTGTTGAGTTGCTTTGACTCATGTCTTGGAGTAAAGCTTCTCTAAGATGGAGTAACATACCTTGGGTGGTGGTGTGGTTCTTGCTCATGTAGTTGAACTTGTGTGGGTGCTCAAGGTTGATGTAGCTCATCAAGAGTTGGGAGCACCACTTGGAGTTTCAGTTCATCTACCTACATGGGTTAGTTCTTGCAAGGAAGAGCACTTGTGTATCCAAGAATGACAATCATGAAGCTCAACATAGAATTTGTCAAAGGATATGTTTGAATGGTTTTGTGCTTCCTTGTCTTAAACCACCATTGTGTAGAGACTTGGTGATGTAGAGATTGCTCAAGATGTGAGTGAGTAGCAATCTCATGGAATTAGATTCAACCAAGCACCTACATGAGTTAGACAACATGCAAGGTACAAATATATCCAAGACATAAGTGAAGGAAATATACCCTAGAGGCAATATAAAAGTTATTATTTATTTCCTTATTTCAGGATAAATGTTTATTATTCATGCTAGAATTGTATTAACCGGAAACATAATACATGTGTGAATACATAGACAAACAGAGTGTCACTAGTATGCCTCTACTTGACTAGCTCGTTAATCAAAGATGGTTATGTTTCCTAACCATGGACAAAGAGTTGTTATTTGATTAACGGGATCACGTCATTAGGTGAATGATCTGATTGACATGACCCATTCCATTAGCTTAGCACCCGATCGTTTAGTATGTTGCTATTGCTTTCTTCATGACTTATACATGTTCCTATGACTATGAGATTATGCAACTCCCGTTTGCCGGAGGAACACTTTGTGTGCTACCAAACGTCACAATGTAACTGGGTGATTATAAAGGTGCTCTACAGGTGTCTCCAAAGGTACATGTTGGGTTGGCGTATTTCGAGATTAGGATTTGTCACTCCGATTGTCGGAGAGGTATCTCTGGGCCCTCTCAGTAATGCACATCACATAAGCCTTGCAAGCATTGCAACTAATGAGTTAGTTGCGAGATGATGTATTACGGAACGAGTAAAGAGACTTGCCGGTAACGAGATTGAACTAGGTATTGAGATACCGACGATCGAATCTCGGGCAAGTAACATACCGATGACAAAGGGAACAACGTATGTTGTTATGCGGTCTGACCGATAAAGATCTTCGTAGAATATGTGGGAGCCAATATGAGCATCCAGGTTCCGCTATTGGTTATTGACCGGAGACGTGTCTCGGTCATGTCTACATTGTTCTCGAACCCGTAGGGTCCGCACGCTTAAGGTTTCGATGATAGTTATATTATGAGTTTATGAGTTTTGATGTACCGAAGGAGTTCAGAGTCCCGGATGAGATCGGGGACTTGACGAGGAGTCTCGAAATGGTCGAGACGTAAAGATCGATATATTGGACGACTATATTCGGACATCGGAAAGGTTCCGAGTGGTTCGGGTATCTTTCGGAGTACCGGGGAGTTACGGGAATATGGGAGAAGAAGTATATGGGCCTTATTGGGCTTTAGGGGAGAGTGAGAGGCAGCCCCCCCCCCAAGGCCTAGTCCGAATTGGACTAGGGGG
The DNA here is from genome assembly GCA_034509565.1 of Triticum monococcum. NCBI lineage: Eukaryota > Viridiplantae > Streptophyta > Magnoliopsida > Poales > Poaceae > Triticum > Triticum monococcum. The sequence goes on from CM067846.1 coordinate 516,163,035, forward strand.
AGGGGCTGCGCCCCCTCCTTCCTTCTCTTCCCTCTTCCCCTTCCTTGTCTCCTACTCCTAATACTTGGAAGGACTCCTAGTTGGACTAGGAAAAGGGGAATCCTACTCCCGGTGGGAGTAGGACTCCCCTAGGGCGCGCCATAGAGAGGGCTGGCCCTCCCCTCCTCCACTCCTTTATATACGGGGGAAGGGGGCACCCCATGGACACACAAGTTGACCTTCGTGATCGTTCCTTAGCCGTGTGCGGTGCCCCCTCCATGATATTACACCTCGATCATATTATAGCGGTGCTTAGGCGAAGCCCTGCGATGGTTAAACATCAAGATCTTCACCACGTCGTCGTGCTGACGAAACTCCTCCCCGAAGCTTTGTTGGATCGGAGCCCGGGGTGCATCATCGAGCTGTACGTGTGTCAAGAACTAGGAGGTGCCAGAGTAACGGTGCTTGTATCAATTGGACCGAGAAGACGTACGACTACTTCCTCTACGTTGCGTCAACGCTTCCGCTTCGGTCTACGAGGGTACATAGACAACACTCTCCCCTCTCGTTGCTATGCATCACCATGATCTTGCATGTCCATAGGAATTTTTTTGAAATTACTACGTTTCCCAACAATGGTATCAGAGCCTAGGTTTTATGTGTTGATGTTATATGCACGAGTAGAACACAAGTGAGTTGTGGGCGATATAAGTCATACTGCTTACCAGCATGTCATACTTTGGTTCGGCGGTATTGTTGGATGAAGCGGCCCGGACCGACATTACACGTACGCTTATGCGAGACTGGTTTTACCGCTGTGCTATGCACACAGGTGGCTAGCGGGTGTCAGTTTCTCCAACTTTAGTTGAACCAAGTGTGGCTACGCCCCGTCCTTGTGAAGGTTAAAACAGCACCAACTTGACAAACTATCGTTGTGGTTTTGATGCGTAGGTAAGATTGGTTCTTGCTTAAGCCTGTAGCAGCCACGTAAAACTTGCAACAAACAAAGTAGAGGACGTCTAACTTGTTTTTGCAGGGCATGTTGTGATGTGATATGGTCAAGACGTGATGAGATATAAGTGGCAAACGCCTTATGGTTGTCTCTCTATTGCATAAGATGCAAGCGCCAAACAATTGCTTTACTTTATCGCTATGCGATAGCAATACTTGCAAGAGCAATAGTTGGTGAGACATCCACGTGACGACACATTGATATAGATCAAGATGATGGAGATCATGGTGTCATGCCGGTGACGATAGAGATCATGACGGTACTTTGGAGATGGAGATCAAAGGCACAAGATGATCATCACCATATCATGTCACATATTTTGATTGCATGTGATGTTTATCTTGTATACATCTTATTTTGCTTATTTCAACGGTAGCTTTATAAGATGATCTCTCACTAAATTTCAAGATAAAAGTGTTCTCCCTGAGTATGCACCGTTGCCAAAGTTCATCGTGCCCAGACACCACGTGATGATCGGGTGTGATAAGCTCTACGTCCATCTACAACGGGTGCAAGACAGTTTTGCACACGTGGAATACTCAGGTTAAACTTGACGAGCCTAGCATATGCAGATATGGCCTCAGAACACTGGAGACCGAAAGGTCGAGCGTGAATCATATAGTAGATATGATCAACATAGTGATGTTCACCATTGAAAACTACTCCATCTCACGTGATGATCGGACATGGTTTAGTTGATTTGGATCACGTGATCACTTAGATGATTAGAGGGATGTCTATCTAAGTGGGAGTTCTTAAATAATATGATTAATTGAACTTAAATTTATCATGAACTTAGTCCTCGTAGTATTAGCATATCTATGTTGTAGATCAATAGCTCGCGTTGTTGCTTCGCTATGTTTGTTTTGATAAGTTCCTAGAGAAAAACTATGTTGAAAGATGTTAGTAGCAATGATGCAGATTGGATCCGTGATATGAGGTTTATCCTCATTGCTGCACAGAAAAATTATGTCCTTGATGCACCGCTAGGTGATAGACCTATTGCAGGAGCAGATGCAGACGTTATGAACGTTTGGCTAGCTCAATATGATGACTACTTGATAGTTTAGTGCACCATGCTTAACGGCTTAGAATCGGGACTTCAAAGACGTTCTGAACGTCATGGACCATATGAGATGTTCCAGGAGTTGAAGTTAATATTTCAAGCAAATACCCGAGTTAAGAGATATGAAGTCTCCAACAAGTTCTATTGCTACAAGATGGAGGAGAATCGCTCATGCAGTGAGCATGTACTCAGATTGTCTGGGTACTACAATCGCTTGAATCAAGTGGGAGTTAATCTTCCAGATAAGATAGTGATTGACAGAATTCTCTAGTCACCGTCACCAAGTTAGTAGAACTTCGTGATGAACTATAGTATGCAAGGGATAACGGAAACGATTCCCAAGCTCTTCGTGATGCTAAAATCGACGAAGGTAGAAATCAAGAAAAACATCAAGTGTTGATGGTAGACAAGACCACTAGTTTCAAGAAAAGGGCAAAAGGAAGAAGGGGAACTTCAAGAAGAACGGCAAGCAAGTTGCTGCTCAAGTGAAGAAACCCAAGTCTGGTCCTAAGCCTGAGACAAAGTGCTTCTACTGCAAAGGGATTGGTCACTGGAAGCGGAACTACCCCAAGTATTTGGTGGATAAGAAAGGATGGCAAAGTAAACCAAGGTATATTTGATATACATGTTATTGATGTGTACCTTACTAGTGTTCATAGCAACCCCTCAGTATTTGGTACTAGTTCAGTTGCTAAGATTAGTAACTCGAAATGGGAGTTGCGGAATAAACAGAGACTAGTTAAGGGTGAAGTGACGATGTGTATTGGAAGTGGTTCCAAGATTGATATGATCATCATCGCACACTCCCTATACTTTCGGGATTAATGTTGAACCTAAATAAGTGTTATTTGGTGTTTGCGTTGAGCATAAATATGATTTGATCATGTTTATTGCAATACGGTTATTCATTTAAGTTAGAGAACAATTGTTGTTATGTTTACATGAATAAAACCTTCTATGGTCATACACACCAACTAAAATGGTTTGTTGGATCTCGATTGTAATGATACACATATTCATAATATTGAAGCCAAAAGATGCAAAGTTAATAAGGATAGTGCAACTTGTTTGTGGCACCGCCGTTTAGGTCATATTGGTGTAAAGCACATGAAGAAACTCCATGCTGATGGGATTTTGGAATCACTTGATTATGAATCACTTGATGCTTGCGAACCATGTCTCTTGGGCAAGATGACTAAAACGCCGTTCTCCGGAACAATGGAGCAAGCAACAGATTTGTTGGAAATCATACATACTGATGTATGTGGTCCGATGAATATCAAGGCTTGCAGCGGGTATCATTATTTTCTGACCTTCACAGATGATTTGAGCAGATATGGGTATATCTACTTGATGAAACATAAGTCTGAAACATTTGAAAAGTTCAAAGAATTTCAGAGTGAAGTGGAAAATCATCGTGACAAGAAAATAAGGTTTCGACGATTTGATATCGGAGACAAATATTTGAGTTACGAGTTTGGTCTTCAATTAAAACAATGTGGAATAGTTTCACAAATTCTTGCCACCTGGAACACCACAGCATAATGGTGTGTCCGAACGTCATAGCCGTACTTTATTAGATATAGTGCAAATCTATGATGTTTCTTACCGATTTACCACTGTCGTTTTTGAGGTTATGCATTAAAGACAGTTGCATTCACGTTAAAAAGGGGCACCATCTAAGTCCGTTGAGACGACACAATCTGAACTGTGGTTTGGCAAGAAACCAAAGTTGTCGTTTCTTAAAGTTTGGGGTTGTGATGCTTATATGAAAAGGTTTCATCCTGATAAGCTCAAACCCAAATCGGAGAAATATGTCTTCATAGGATACCCAAAGGAGACTGTTGGGTACACCTTCTATCACAAATCCGAAGGCAAGACATTCGTTGCTGAGAATGGATACTTTCTAGAGAAGGAGTTTCTCTCGAAAGAAGTGAGTGGGAGGAAAGTAGAAAACTTGATAAGGGAATTGTACCATCTCCCTTATTGGAAAGTAGTTCATCACAGAAATCTGTTCTTATGATTACTACACCAATTAGTGAGGAAGCTAATGATGATGATCATGTAACTTCAGATCAAGTTACTACTGAATCTCGTAGGTAAACCAGAATGAGATCCGCACCAGAGTGGTACGGTAATCCTGTTCTGGAAGTCATGTTACTAGACCATGACGAACTTGCGAACTATGAGGAAGCGATGATGAGCCCAGATTCCGCAAAATGGCTTGAGGCCATGAAATCTGAGATGGGATCCATGTATGAGAACAAAGTGTAGACTTTGGTTGACTTGCCCGATGATCGGCAAGCCATAGAAAATAAATGGATCTTCAAGAGGAAGACGGACGCTGATAGTAGTGTTACTATCTACAAAGCTAGACTTGTCGAAAAAGGTTTTTGACAAAATTCAAGGTGTTGACTATGATGAGAGTTTCTCACTCGTATCTATGCTTGAGTCTGTCCGAATCATGTTAGAAATTGCCGCATTTTATGAAATCTGGCAAATGGATAAACAAAACTGCATTCCTTAATGGATTTATTAAAGAAGAGTTGTATATGATGCAACCAGAAGGTTTTGTCAATCCTAAAAGTGCTAACAAAATATGCAAGCTCCAGCGATTCATCTATGGACTGGTGCAAGCATCTCGGAGTTGGAATACATGCTTTGATAAGTTGATCAAAGCATATAGTTTTATACAGACTTGCAGTGAAGCCTGTATTTATAAGAAAGTGAGTGGGAGCACTACAGCATTTGTGATAAGTATATGTGAATGACATATTGTTGATCGGAAATAATGTAGAATTATTCTGCAAAGCATAAAGGAGTATTTGAAAGGAGTTTTTCAAAGAAAGACCTCGGTGAAGCTACTTACATATTGAGCATCAAGATCTATAGAGATAGATCAAAACGCTTGATAAGTTTTTTCAATGAGTACATACCTTGACAAAATTTTGAAGTAGTTCAAAATGGAACAGTCAAAGAAAGAGTTCTTGCCTGTGTTACAAGGTGTGAAATTGAGTAAGACTCAAAACACGACCACCACAGAAGATAGAAAGAGAATGAAAGTCATTCCCTATGCCTTGGCCATAGGTTCTATAAAGTATGCCATGCTGTGTACCAGATCTATTGTATACCCTACACAGATTTTGGCAAGGGAGTACAATAGTGATCTAGGAGTAGATCACTGGACAGCGGTCAAAATTATCCTTAGTGGAATAAGGATATGTTTCTCAATTATGGACGTGACAAAAAGGGTTCGTCGTAAAGGGTTACGTCGATGCAAATTTTGACACTGATCTAGATGACTCTAAGTCTCAATCTGGATACATATTGAAAGTGGGAGCAATTAGCTAAGAGTAGCTCCATACAGAGCATTGTTGACATAGAAATTTGCAAAATACGTACGGATCTGAATATGGCAGACCCATTGACTAAACTTCTCTCACAAGCAAAACATGATCACACCTTAGTACTCTTTGGGTGTTAATCACATAAGCGATGTGAACTAGATTACTGAATCTAGTAAACCCTTTGGGTGTTGGTCACATGGCGATGTGAACTATGGGTGTTAATCACATGATGATGTGAACTATCGATGTTAATCACATGGTGATGTGATCTAGATTATTGACTCTAGTGCAAGTGGGAGACTGAAGGAAATATGCCCTAGAGGCAATAATAAAGTTATTATTTATTTCCTTATTTCATGATAAATGTTTATTATTCATGCTAGAATTGTATTAACCGGAAACATAATACATGTGTGAATACATAGACAAACAGAGTGTCACTAGTATGCCTCTACTTGACTAGCTCATTAATCAAAGATGGTTATGTTTCCTAACCATGGACAAACAGTTGTTATTTGATTAACGGGATCACATCATTAGGTGAATGATCTGATTGACATGACCCATTCCATTAGCTTAGCACCCGATCGTTTAGTATGTTGCTATTGCTTTCTTCATGACTTATACATGTTCCTATGACTATGAGATTATGCAACTCACGTTTGCCGGAGGAACACTTTGTGTGCTACCAAATGTCACAATGTAACTGGGTGATTATAAAGGTGCTCTACAGGTGTCTCCAAAGGTACATGTTGGGTTGGCGTATTTCGAGATTAGAATTTGTCACTCCGATTGTCGGAGAGGTATCTCTGGGCCCTCTCGGTAATGCACATCACATAAGCCTTGCAAGCATTGCAACTAATGAGTTAGTTGCGAGATGATGTATTACGGAACGAGTAAAGAGACTTGCCGGTAATGAGATTGAACTAGGTATTGAGATACCGACGATCGAATCTCGGGCAAGTAACATACCGATGACAAAGGGAACAACGTATGTTGTTATGCGGTCTGAACGATAAAGATCTTCGTAGAATATGTGGGAGCCAATATGAGCATCCAGGTTCCGCTACTGGTTATTGACCGGAGACGTGTCTCGGTCATGTCTACATTGTTCTCGAACCCGTAGGGTCCGCACGCTTAAGGTTTCGATGACAGTTATATTATGAGTTTATGAGTTTTGATGTACCAAAGGAGTTCAGAGTGCCGGATGTGATCGGGGATATGACGAGGAGTCTCGAAATGGTCGAGACGTAAAGATCGATATATTGGACGACTATATTCGGACATCGGAAAGGTTCTGAGTGGTTCGGGTATTTTTGGAGTACCAGGGAGTTACGGGAATACGGGAGAAGAAGTATATGGGCCTTATTGGGCTTTAGGGGAGAGGGAGAGGCAGGCCGCGCGCCCCCCAAGGCCTAGTCCGAATTGGACTAGGGGGAGGGGCTGCGCCCCCTCCTTCCTTCTCTTCCCTCTTCCCCTTCCTTGTCTCCTACTCCTAATACTTGGAAGGACTCCTAGTTGGACTAGGAAAAGGGGAATCCTACTCCCAGTGGGAGTAAGACTCCCCTAGGGCGCGCCATAGAGAGGGCCGGCCCTCCCCTCCTCCACTCCTTTATATACGGGGGCAGGGGGCACCCCATGGACACACAAGTTGATCTTCGTGATCGTTCCTTAGCCGTGTGCGGTGCCCCCTCCACGATATTACACCTCGATCGTATTGTAGCGGTGCTTAGGCGAAGCCCTGCAACGGTTAAAAATCAAGATCGTCACCATGCCGTCATGCTGATGAAACTCCTCCCCGAAGCTTTGCTGGATCGGAGCCCGGGGTGCATCATCGAGCTGTACGTGTGTCAAGAACTCGGAGGTGCCGGAGTAGCGGTGCTTGGATCGGTTGGACCGAGAAGACGTACGACTACTTCCTCTACGTTGCGTCAACGCTTCCGCTTTGGTCTACGAGGGTACGTAGACAACACTCTCCCCTCTCGTTGCTATGCATCACCATGATCTTGCGTGTGCATAGGAATTTTTTTGAAATTACTACGTTTCCCAACAATAAGATAGTCATCATAAGAGATATATCATGGATTAGTAATAAGCTCATGTCTTGCATGTATCCAATGGAGTTCCTACTCCAAGTTCGAAGCATCAATAATGTTCTATTCACCTCTCAACCTGTAAAATACTTTCTCATCAAGAGGTTTAGTAAATATATCCGCTAATTGCTTATCGGTGCGAACATGCTTAAGATCAATGTCACCCTTAGCAACATGGTCTTGAATGAAATGATGACGAACTTCAATATGCTTAGTTCGAGAATGTTGTACATGATTATGACCAATTTTGATAGCACTTTCATTGTCACAAAGCAGTGGAACATGTTTCACATAGATCCCATAATCTTTAAGAGTTTGGGTCATCCAAAGTAATTGAGCACAACATGAACCAGCGGCAATGTATTCCGCTTCGGCGGTGGATAAGGATACCGAGTTTTGTTTCTTGGAGGACCAAGACACAAGAGATCTACCAAGAAATTGACAAGTACCCGAAGTGGACTTTCTATCAACCTTGTCTCCGGCATAATCCGAGTCGGAATAGCCAACAAGATCAAAAGAAGACCTCTTAGGATACCAAATGCCAATGTTTGGTGTATGAATTAAGTATCTCACTATCCTTTTCACGGCCTTAAGATGACATTCTTTAGGAGCAGCTTGATAACGTGCACACATGCACACACTTAGCATAATGTCGGGACGTGAAGCACATAGGTATAACAAAGAACCAATCATAGAGCGATAAACCTTTTGATCAATCGGTTCACCATCTTTGGTCAAATCAAGATGTCCACTAGTAGGCATGGGTGTAGGCATACCTTTGCATTCTTGCATATTGAACTTCTTGAATAAGTCCTTGGTGTACTTCATTTGAGAGACAAATGTACCTTCCTTAGTTTGCTTGATTTTCAAACCGAGAAAGAATTTGAGTTCACTCATCATAGACATCTCAAACTTCTCTGACATTAGCTTTCCAAACTTTTCACTAAAGAGAGGGTTAGTTGAACCAAATATGATATCATCAACATAAATTTGGCATACAAATAGTTCTCCATTAACCCTTTTAGTAAAAAGAGTAGAATCAATTTTACCAATTTCAAAACCACTTGCAATAAGGAACTGGGTCAAGCATTTATACCATGCTCTAGGAGCTTGTTTAAGACCATAAAGAGCTTTGTGAAGTTTGTAAACATGATTTGGTTTCTTAGGATTGATAAAGCCGGGAGGTTGTTTGACATAAACTTCCTCCTCTATTTCACCATTTAGAAAAGCACGTTTAATGTCCATTTGGTACAAGGTGATATTATGGTGATTAGCATTGGCAAGTAAGATGCGAATGGACTCAAGTCTAGCAACAGGAGCATATGTCTCACCATAGTCCATACCTTCGACTTGTGTGTACCCTTGGGTGATGAGACGTGCTTTGTTGCAAACCACTTGTCCATCTTCATCTTGCTTGTTGCGAAACACCCATTTGGTACCAATGATGTTGTGGTTGTTGTCGGGCTTCTCAACCAATGTCCAAACTTGGTTTCTCTCAAAGTTGTGTAGCTCTTCATGCATAGCATTTATCCAATCCGGATCTTCCAATGCTTCTTCAACCTTCATAGGTTCAATGCTAGAGATGAATGAATAGTTTTCACAAAAGTTAGCTAAACGAGTTTTTGAGCGAGTGATTCTCCCGGTTTGAATATCATTGTAGATTTTCTCGACGGGATGATCTTTGGCAATTCTTGCTCGAACTCCTGAGAGCTTTTGCTTGGGTCTTCGTTGAACATCTTCTTCATCTTGTTCTTCTTCTTGGCCTTCTTCATTGTTGACATTGTCGTTCTCTTGTCGTGGTGGAGAAGGAGGTTGTTGATGTTCGTCTTGATGCATTTCCTCGTCTTCTTCATCTTGGTGTGTCCCACTTGTGGATGCTTCCGTATGAATTCTTGGTTCACCTTGTCGTGAAGTAGAAGCTTCCACTTGGACGGACGAGGTACTCTCCTTCACCTCCGTTGGACGAATTTTGCCAATAGACAAGTCTTGGATTGCTTCTGAAGGGTCTTTGTCTCCTACATCGATTGGCAATTGCTCTACTTGCGAGCCATTAGATTCATCAAACTTCACATCTACTGTCTCTTCAACCTTTCGGGTGAAATTGTTGTAGACACGGTAAGTGTGAGAGTTTGAGCCATAACCAAGTAGAAAACCTTCATGAGATTTAGGAGCAAACTTTGAATGACGATGCTTGTCAAGAATGTAGCACTTTGAGCCGAATACTCGAAAGTATCCAACTTGGGGTTTGTTACCGGTGAGGAGCTTGTATGCCGTCTTGCCGAGTAGCTTGTGAAGATACAAGCGATTTGTTGCATGACAAGCTGTCTCAACCGCTTCTGCCCAAAAGTGCTTCGGCGCCTTGTACTCATCAAGCATCGTTCTCGCCATTTCGATGAGCGTCCGGTTCTTCCTTTGAACAACTCCATTTTGTTGAGGTGTGTACGTAGCCGAGAACTCGTGTGAAATCCCTTCTTCGTCAAGAAAGGTGTCCACATTTGCGTTCTTGAACTCCGTTCCGTTGTCACTCCGAACCTTCTTGATCTTCACGTCAAACTGATTTTGGGCCTTCCTAGCGAAGTTTTTGAAGATCTTCTGGACCTGCTACTTGTCATCAAGAAAGAACACCCACGTAAATCTTGAAAAATCATCAACTATAACTAGACCACAAGAATTTCCACCAAGACTCTTGTAGGCGTTGGGACCAAAAAGATCCATATGAAGTAGCTTGAGTGGCCTCCTTGTGGTCATGATGTTCTTCACGGGATGCCTTCCTCCAACCTGTTTACCTGCTTGACAAGCACTGCAAAGTCTATCCTTATCAAATATGACATTGTTAACTCCAAGGATATGATTTCCTTTAATAAGCTTGTCAAGGTTTCTCATGCCAACGTGACCTAGTCGTCTATGCCACAACCAACCTTTTGAGGATTTAGCAATAAAGCAAGTTTTAGGTTGTGCCTTTTTAGAAAAATCGACAATGTAAAGATCACCTCTACGTATACCGGTAAAGACCATTTTATGATTGTCTCGACGAAACACTTGGCAATCTACCTCAGTAAATAGGACATTCAAACCAAAATCAGCAAGTCTAGATACTGAAAGTAAGTTGTAGCCGAGAGATTCAACGAGCATGACATTTTGAATGGAACTATCATGTGAGATGGCCACCTTACCAAGGCCAACCACTTTACCCTTTGAATTATCACCAAAGGTGACATATTTTCGAGGGCCGTCATTTCCAGCAAGCTCACGGAACATCTCTTCATCTCCGTTCATATGATCAGTACATCCACTATCAAGAACCCATTCCTTTCCTCCTGACACATATCCCCGAAGATTTTCCATAAGACCAAAATGTCTCATTGCATCATTGTGACGCCCCCGATTTGACCGTACACTAATCATACGCGCAAACGTGTACGATCAAGATCAGGGACTCACGGGAAGATATCACAACACAACTCTACAAATAAAATAAGTCATACAAGCATCATATTACAAGCCAGGGGCCTCGAAGGCTCGAATACAAGAGCTCGATCATAGACGAGTCAGCGGAAGCAACAATATCTGAGTACAGACATAAGTTAAACAAGTCTGCCTTAAGAAGGCTAGCACAACTGGGATACAGATCGAAAGAGGCGCAGGCCTCCTGCCTGGGATCCTCCTAACTACTCCTGGTCGCCGTCAGCGGGCTACACGTAGTAGTAGGCACCTCCCGAGTAGTAGTAGTCGTCGTCGAAGGTGGCGTCTGGCTCCTGGGCTCCAACATCTGGTTGCGACAACCAGGTAGAAGGGATAGGGGGAAAGAGGGAGAAAGCAACCGTGAGTACTCATCCAAAGTACTCGCAAGCAAGGAGCTACACTACATATGTATGCATTGGTATCAACGGGAATAAGGCTATTATATGTGGACTGGACTGCAGAAAGCCGGAATAAGAGGGGGATAGCTAGTCCTTTCGAAGACTACGCCTCTGGCAGCCTCCGTCTTGCAGCATGTAGAAGAGAGTAGACTGAAGTCCTCCAGGTAGCATCGTATAGCATAATCCTAACCGATGATCCTCTCCTTGTTTCCCTGTTAGAGAGCGATCATCGGGTTATATCTGGCACTTGGAAGGGTGTGTTTTATTAAGTATCCGGTTCTAGTTGTCATAAGGTCAAGGTACAACTCCGGGTCGTCCTTTTACCGAGGGACACGGCTATTCGAATAGATAAACTTCCCTGCAGGGGTGCACCACATACCCAAACACGCTCGATCCCATTTGGCCGGACACACTTTTCTGGGTCATGCCTGGCCTCGGAATATCAACACGTCGCAGCCCTACCTAGGCACAATAGAGAGGTCAGCACGTCGGTCTAAATCCTATGGCGCAGGGGTTTGGGCCCATCGCCCTTTGCACACCTGCACGTTGCGTACGCGGCCGGAAGCAGACCTAGCCTAGTGGCTTTCCAGTCCAATCCGGTGCGCGCCACTCAGTCGCTGACGTCACGAAGGCTTCGGCTGATACCACGACGCCGGGATACCCATAACTACTCCCATGTAGATGGTTAGTGCGTATAGACCAAATGGCCAGACTCAGATCAAATACCCGGATCTCGTTAAGCGTGTTAAGTATCCGCGAATGCCGACCAGGGCCAGGCCCACCTCTCTCCTAGGTGGTCGGAACCTGCCCTGTCGCTCCGCCACAAAGTAACAGTCGGGGGCCGTCGGGAACCCAGGCCCACCACTACCTGGGTGGAACCACCTGCCCCTTCAGCCCCCATCTCCGAACAGTATCACAGGTAATGTAACTGTGTAAAGTATATAGTATATGCCCGTGATCACCTCCCGAAGTGATCACGGCCAAGTAGTATAGCATGGCAGACGGACAAGAGTGTAGGGCCACTGATGGAACACTAGCATCCTATACTAAGCAGTAGGATAGCAGGTAATGGTAACAACAGTAGTAGCAAGGACAGGCTATGCATCAGGATAGGAATAACGGAAAGCAGTAACATGCTACACTACTCTAATGCAAGCAGTATAGAGAAGAGTAGGCGATATCTGGTGATCAAAGGGGGGGCTTGCCTGGTTGCTCTGGCAAGAGAGAGGGGTCGTCAACTCCGTAGTCGTACTTGGTAGCAGCGGCGTCGGTCTCGGTGTCTATCGAGAGAAGAGGGGGGAAACAATAAATATTTAAGCGAGCATATGCATAGTGATGCATGGCATGACAAGTAACGACGTTAGAGGTGCCCTAACGCGGTAGTAGGTGATACCGGTGAAGGGGGATAACATCCGGGAAAGTATCCCCGGTGTTTCGCGTTTTCGGGCAGAGGAGCCGGAGTGGGAAAGTTACGTGTTCGATAGGTTAGGGGGTGTGGCGGACGAACGGGTTGCGTATCCGTAATCGTCTCGTCGTTCTGAGCAACTTTCATGTAGAAAGTATTTTCATCCGAGCTACGGATTATTTTATATTAATTTTTAAAGATTTTAAATCATTTTCTAATTTATTAATTATTAATTGAATTAACATTATCCAGAATAGTGTACGCTGACGTCATCATGACGTCAGCATGACGTCAGTAGTCAACAGTCAGTTGACTTGGTCAAACTGGCGCGTGGGTCCCGCATGTCATTGACTGTTTTAGGTAATTAAGGATAGTTAATTAAGTTAATTAGCTAATTAGGTTAATTAAGCAGGATTAATTAAGTTAATTTAATTAATTAATTAAATTAATTGTTTTTATCTTAACTATTTTCTCTCTTAAAAAACGTTCTGTGGGGGGGGCTGTGGTCAGAGGCACATGCCAGGGGCGAGGCGCGTGCTCGCACATGAGCACCGGAGGAGCTGCGGGCGCAGCCGCGGCAGCGAGCGCCGGCGAGGGGAGGTGGTGGTGCGGCAGGGCGTGCCGGAACATGGCCACGGCGGTCGGGCGAGGAGGTCGGGCGGGGGCCGCAGTGAGGCGGGCACGCGAGCGAGCGCCGGTGGGGCACAACAGCAGCAGCAGCTGGCCGTCTGTGGCGGTGGCTGTTCGTGCGGTGCAGGGGTACGGCGAGCGACGCTATGAACGCGGGGAAAGAGGAGGGAAACGGGGGCGGCTCACAGCGTTGCTGAGAAGGGGGGGGGCTTGCTTGTGGACATCGTTGTGGAGGGGGACGGAAACGCGAGATCCCGCGATGATGGAGGAGCTCCGGCAAAGGGCGCTCGGCGACGTGGCTCCGAGCGACGGCGATCCGGGGCGGTGGCCGATCCTGGCGAAGACGGTGAGGGGGCTCCGGCGGCGCGGTCCTCGTGCGGCGCCAGAGGTGGTCGCGGCACGATGCGGCGAGGCGCACCCGGCCGGCGGTGCCTGCGGCGGGGCGGCGTAGTTGGGGGCCGGCGAGTGCCTGGCAACGGCGAAGCTCCGGGGGGGGGGGGGGCAGAGGGCACGGGGCGCTGAGGTTGTTGCCCCGATCCAGAAGGGGATCGGGGAGTGGGGAGTGAGCGAGGGGAGTGGGGAATCAAGGAGGGAGAAGTGGGAGGGGTTAGGGTTTCGGTCGGGTGGACCGGGGTTAAGTGGTGGGGGTGTGGGCCGGCCTGGTTGGCCCGATGGCTAGCTGGGCTGAGGCCCGGCGAGGGAGGGGGGGGTTTCCCTTTCTCTTGTCTTTATTTTACTTTTGTTTATTTTTCCTTTTTTTGTTTTCTGTTTTTTTATAGTTTGCTTTCTTTTAGTTTCCTTTTACTTTCGTTTTAGTAATTTACCAAAGTGGCACCTAAATAGGATTTTACAAATTATGCCACTGCCACAATAGTTTAATACTTATAACAATTTAGTTTTGAAAATGTTTATTATTGTTAAAGCATTAAAATAATTGTTTCTGCTACTCTTTTATTCATTTAAGAGTATTTAAACATTTTATAAAAGTGTGGTTTCTCCACCATAATTACCTATGCATTATTTGGCTCACTCTGAACATTTTAGTTTTAATATTTGAAAACTTTTATCGTTTGCTTGATTTTGAATTTGAATTCGAACTGGTTTCGACCTAACGCGAGATTAGCAACAGTAATCGGGGTGACGTGGCATCATTAGCAGAGGTTTACTGTAGCCTAATTATCCGGGCGTCACAATCATCAAGATCGAAGTCACTATCATCATCATCATCATAGTATCCATGTTCACCATGATCTTGTGACTCATCATTTCCTAGAGAGGGTAATTCATTAGATAAATGATCATCAAAGTGGTCACCTTTATGAATTCTTATAGCTTCGGATATAATGATTCCAACATCTCCTTTAGCACGCTTGAGATTGGTAAGCTCAAATAGACAATCACCAAAACTAGGATCACTAGAGTTCATCTTAGTCAAGGCAATATATTTATGGAGAATTTCATCCAAATTTTTCAAGGAATAATCGGGAAATCATTCCTCAAGAAATTTCCATATAGTATAGGCACAATTAAGAGTAGGCAAACTAGCAATCAATAGTTCTAAGATTGTGAATTATGTCGATATCTTCATCTAGGGTAGGATGCAAAGGATCAATATGAGGTGCACAAGGGCTAGCAATATACTTGTTCAAATGATATTGATTGAAAATTACAAGCATCTCATTTTTCCACTCATGAAAATACTCTCCATCAAGAATAGGCACTCTATGTCTCAGACTCCCTAAAGTAGACACATCCATCTTCCTCCAATGGTGATTAAACCAAGGCAATGGAGACCAAAGCTCTGATACCACTTCTAGGAGCTTGAAGTAGATTTGTCTAGAGGGGGGTGATTAGACACTTAATGCTAAAGTTGCAGTTTTTAAGCTTTTTCGGTTTAAGTGGAGTTTAGGCACAATTTCAACATTCACAATACATATCAAGCAAGCATGCAAAGAATATAGAGGCAGCGGAAAGTAAAGCATGCAACTTGCAAGAATGTAAAGGGAAGGGTTTGGAGAATTCAAATGCAATTGGAGACATGGATGTTTTCCCGTGGTTTGGATAGGTGGTGCTATCCTACATCCACGTTGATGGAGACTTCAAACCACGAAGGGTAACGGTTGCGCGAGTCCACGGAGGGCTCCACCCACGAAGGGTCCACGAAGAAGCAACCTTGTCTATCCCACCATGGCCATCGCCCACGAAGGACTTTCCTCACTAGCGGTAGATCTTCACGAAGTAGGCGATCTCCTTGCCCTTACAAACTCCTTGGTTCAACTCCACAATCTTGTCGGAGGCTCCCAAGTGACACCTAGCCAATCTAGGAGGCACCACTCTCCAAGAAGTAACAAATGGTGTGTTGATGATGAACTCCTTCCTCTTGTGCTTCAAATGATAGTCTTCCCAACACTCAACTCTCACTCACAGGATTTGGATTTGGTGGAAAGAAGATTTGAGTGGAAAGCAACTTGGGGAAGGCTAGAGATCAAGATTCATGTGGTAGGAATGGAATATCTTGGCCTCAACACATGAGTAGGTGGTTCTCTCTCAGAACATATGAGTTGGAAGTGTAGATATGTTCTGATGGCTCTCTCCACGAGTGAAGAGGAGGTGGAGGGGTATATATAGCCTCCACACAAAATCCAACCGTTACACATAATTTACCAATCTCGGTGGGACCGAATCAACAAACTTGGTCGGACCGAAATAGTAAACCTAGTGACCGTTAGAGATTTTCGGTGGGACTGACATGCAACCCGGTAGGACCGATATGGTTAGGGTTAGGGCATAACGTAATCTCGGTGAGACCGATTACACAAACTCAGTGAGACCGATTTGGTAATAAGCTAACCAGAGGGTTGGTCAGGCAAACTCGGTGGGACCGATTACACAAACTCGGTGAGACCGATTTTGGTAATGAGCATACACAGTGAGTTTGCATTGTAACCTCGGTAGTACCGATTGCACAAGATCGGTGAGACCGATTTTGGCAATGGACATACACAGTGAGATTACAATCCCATCTCGGTGAGACCGAGATCCTTATCGGTAGAACCGATTTTCTAGGGTTTGGCAATGGCTATGACAAGTGAAACTCAGTGGCGCCGGGTTGAAAGAATCGGTAGGGCCGAGTTTGGCTTTGGGTTTAGGTCAAATGTGGATATGGGAAAGTAGCTGAGGATTTTGGAGCATATCATTAAGCACATGAAGCAAGAGGCTCATTAAGCAACACCTCATCCCTCCTTGATAGTATTGGCTTTTCCTATCGACTCAATGTGATCTTGGACCACTAAAATGTAAAATGAAGAGTCTTGAGCATATGAGCTAGAGCCAATCCTTTGTCCTGAGCATCTTGGAAAATTTCCCACAACCTTTAGTCCATGCCACTCCATTGTTGAACTTATCTGAAACATACTAGATAGAAACGTTAGTCCAACAAGAGATATGTTGTCATTAATTACCAAAACCACCTAGGGAGCACTTGTGCTTTCAGATTCCGTCTTAGCTCAGTTCTCCCTTTCGAACCTCGCGAGGGCTTGGTGCTCTGCGCTGACAGGTCCCGGTCCCAAGGCGGCATCAGCCGTCGCTGGTATGCCAGGTCGCGATGCCGTAGTCAAGGCCAAGAGGTGAGCGACCCGGGGTCCGGTAAGTGCCCCTGAGTCGCGATGCTTAGGAGGTCCCCTTTGGCGCCCAAGCAGCCGTCGCTCGGCGAGAAAGGAGAGTGGCGTCGCTGACACGGGATTGCATTAGGTGCGGGGGTAGTGCTACGATAGCCAGTGCTTTCGGGTGGTAACTTATCTCGAGAGTCAGGGATTATTCCTGGTGTGTCGTCGGGTCCGCGCGTCGGCAGGAGCGGAATCGCTCGACGAGGTCCTCGCGTGCCCCTTCTCCCCCGCCTTTGCTCCCCTTTCTGCTCTACATCCTTGAGTCCCGGCCCTCGAGCTAGTCTCAGCCTTCGCTGGTATGCCAGGTCGCGATGCTGTGGTCAAGGCCAGAGGGTGAGGGCTGGAGAGCCAGTAGGAGCCCTGAGTCGCGATGCTCAGGCACCCCCCCTTTACCGTGCAAGCGGTTCGTGCAGACGAGAGTGAAAGGAACGCCGCGAGGGCCTTTCCTGGTGCAACTCCCTTAGGGGATCCTGTAAACTCATCATAGATGGAAGAAAAGGTTGCCATGACAACTATCACTCTGCCGTTAGTTGCTTCCGAGGGGAAGTGAGGCACTGGAGGCTTGACGAGGTGGCGCCATGCGGGGCTGCCGCGGCCAGAGCTCAGCCATTCAGGTTTGTCGACGTTGCAGGGACGGACCCATGCGCAAGCGTCATGCCGTTGCAGGAGCAATTCCGTCAGTTGGCGTCAGTTGAGCAGGCAACTAGATCAAACACGTTAGCCGCAAAGGAGGGGATTCATTCAAACAGATGCTGGGAAGGTAGACATCGCTGGGTCGGGCCCGAGCGACTTGGGGATGATGCAGCCCGAGGGGTGCCCCCATCAAAGCAAGCTAACAACATGAAATAAAAGGGATACATACCATAGGGATGGACCCACGCGGCCTGGGAACGATGCAGCCCTGGGAGGGCGCTCCCAGCTGGAAATGAAACTTGTAAGATGTCACCTGAGGGTGTCGAGGGCGAAGGGGTGTTGGTGCAGTAGACTCGGTGGGCCGCAGAAGTCGATCCTCACGATCCCCCGGGCCCAGGGGCCTCGGGAGGATATGGAGGCACTGGCAGCTCTTCGCGAATCATCTCCATCTCCGCCAAGGCTGCGGAACTCCTGTCTTCTTGAGCCTCCATGATGGCCCTCATGAGGCGCTGGCACGTAGCAACCGCGCTCAGCAAGCCGTAAGGCATGCGAACGTAGCTGTGGGGCGGACCCCCGCAGCACCCCACTCGCGAGGGCCAGAGGCGCTCCATCGTAGCGACTTGGTTGAGCCTTGGTACGTCAATGCAGACGCGCAGCCCACCATCCTCTCCTCGATGGGGAGCCACAGCCGGTAGACGGCGGCAACCTCTCATGATTCTTGATTCCTGTAGTTCTTGAATGGCCTTGTCGACGAACTCCTGCGGGTCCGACCTTCCTTGCCTTGCTCCTTCTTGAGGGAAACGTGCTTCGAAACACGCCTCCATGTGGTGCCCAAGCGCCTCCCTCGTGACCCTGGCTAGGTCGGTGGCCCTCCAGGGGAGAGCCCCCGAGCCCTGCCTGAGGAGGGCGTCGGGCGTGCTTTCCTATGCGATGGAAGGAGGTTCCCCCTGGGCAGATGCGGGCCCTGAGGGGCCCGCCTCCCGAGGGGCCAGTCCAGACGATGTCTTCTTCTTCTTGGGGGTGGTCTCGGGAAGCCTCCTACTTCCGCGATCCGGGTCTTCCAGTGACGCGGCCTGAAAGGCTCGCTCTAGGGAACACACTGCATCCTTCTCTTCACAGGGCACCGTGATGACTCTACCACTTCCTGGCATCTTGAGGACGTTGTAGCCATGGTGAGTCATGGCCATGAACTTGGCCAGCGCTGGGTACCTGAGGATGGCGTTGTACGGCAGGCGGATGTGGGCGACGTCGAAGTCGATGAGCTCGGTGCGGTAGTTGTCGCGTCCCCCAAGGTGACAGGGAGGCGGACCTGCCCAATCGGGACCGTGGAGCCATCGGTGACTCCGGAGAAGGGCTTGGTTGGCTGAAGCTGGTCGTAGGGCACTTGGAGGTTGTTGAACGTTTCCACGGACAGGACGTTGAGCCCTGCCCCACCATCGATGAGGGTCCTGGTGACCAGTACATTGCTGATGACTGGGGAGCAAAGCATCGGGAAGACTCCGGCTGTGGCCGCACACTTGAGTTGATCCGCTGAGCTGAATGTGATGGCACATGCCGACCACCTGAGAGGGCGCATGGCTTCAAGCCTGGGGAGGATTGCATTCACCTCGCGGGGCAAACTGCTTGAAGATGCGTTGGGAGGCTGGGGCTTGAGCTCCGCCCAGGATGCAGGCGATTGCGCGTGGCTCCTGGAAGCCCCCAGCCCCTTCGTCTTGATGGCGGTCCTCGTTCCTCCTTGGTTGAGGCGGCAGTGGAGGGAGACCTGCGTTGCCCTGTGGGCGATCCTCACGAGGTTGATCCCTCCAGTCCCCCTCGCGAGGCAGGTCTCGCGAGCGATCCTCGCGAGGTTGATCGCGCCACCCTTGGCGCAGGCCACGGTCTTCCCAGCGTCCTGCGTTTCTTCCTCCTCCTCGGCCGTAGCCCCGATCGGCGCGGTCGGGACGACGGCCGATCCTTCCTTCTCACACGGCGCGGAGTTCTTGGCACTCGTTGGTGTTGTGGGTGTGCAGGTCGTGGTACACACAGTACCGGCTGCCCCTGGAGGACTCATGCAGATCTTTGCCCCAATTGGTGTCTGGTTCTGCCGCGAGCACGGCAGCCCCCTTGCGCTTCACGTCCTTGGCCATGGGCTTCTTCTCCTCTGGGTCTGCGGCAGGCAGCTCGAGGAGGGAGAGGCGTCCCTCCTCAGCCCTGGCGCACTTGGTCGCCAAGTTGAACAGCTCCAGGGAGGTGCACAGGTCTTCATGCATCGCCAGCTCCTCCTTCATCTTGACGTCGCGCACACCATTGGAGAAGGCCGAGATGATGGCCTCCTCGGACACCTTGGGGATCTTGAGGCGCACGCTGTTGAAGCGCTGGATGTACTTTTGCAGGGTCTCTCCAGGTTGTTGCTTTATGCGGCGCATGTCGCTCACGGCGGGTGGCCAGTCGCGGGTACCTTGGAAGTTGGCGATGAAGCGGGTGCGCATCTGGTCCCAGGAAGAGATCGTGCCTGGAGCCAGATTCAGCAGCCAGGTGCGAGCACCTTCCTTCAGCGCCATGGGGAACCAGTTCGCCATGACCTTTTCGTCCCTGCTGGCAGCTTCGATGCCCAGCTCATAGAGCTGGAGGAACTCTGCAGGGTCAGTCGTGCCATCGTAACGAGGAGGCAGGTCTGGCTTGAACTTGCCGGGCCACGCGACGCTACGCAGCTCGGTGGTGTTGGCACGGCAGCCTGCGGTGGCCCCGAAAGGCTTCGGCTGGTGGAGAGCTTGGTCTTGAGGGTCCCCATGCACTGCAGCTAGGAGCAGCGCGGGGTCTTGGCGTGCCAGAGCTGGAGCAGGGTCGCGGCGTGCCGGGGCAGGGAGCACCCGGGCAGCTCCTTGCGGGCGAGGGACTTCTTGGTAGCTTCGTTCTTGCTGCGCTGGCACCTGACGGAGCGGGTTCTGCCCAGGGGCCACGCGCCTTGGAGCCATGGCGTCTTCTTGGAGAGGAGGCGGCTGGTACGCCTCCGAAGCTTCGTTGCCCGCGCGGGGCGGGGTGTGGCGCAGAGAACGGACGGCGCGGGAGAGCCCCCTGCGGCGCGGACAAGCTCGGCGACGCGGTCGAGCCACTCTTCGTAGACGTCGTCGATGGGACGGTAGCGCAGGAGCTCGTTTGCCGCGAGGAGCGCAGCTCGAGCCTCCAAGGGGGCGTGGAGCGCGCGGGACGAAGAACCAGCTGGTGCGAGCGATGGAGTAGCGGTGCGGCCGTCTTGCCACATGGATGGATGCTGAGACGACGCTTGCTGCTCGCCCCCCCCCCCCCGCTGGGCCAGTGGCGGCGTTGATGGTGGGTGACGGGGAACGATGAGGACGTCCGCCGACGGGCGCCGTCTGGGCGACGTGGGAAGCGATGGCGGACCGGCGCTCGGCGCGGGCCCGACGAGCGTCGGACATGGATGCGACGGTCGGAGGAGAACTAGGCGGTGGAAGACGAATTCTGGTGCACCCCTACCTGGCGCGCCAAATGTTGGATTTCGGGTTCCGGCAGACCCTTAAGGTTTGAACACTGGGGTGCGCGTGGAGATTACGTCTTCTACCTCTCCGTCTCGCAAAGATCTAGACTACTGAAAGAACTGCACAAGAGACACAAGGTTTATACTGGTTCGGGCCACCGTTGTGGTGTAATACCCTACTCTAGTGTGTGGTGGGTGGATTGCCTCTTGGGGCTGATGATGATGAACAATACAAGGAAGAACAGCCTCGCGAGGGTCTGTTCTTGGCTGGGGTGATGAACTGCTGGGAGGAGTTCAGCCACCTTTCTCTCTCTCTCTCTCTCTCTCTCTCTAGCTGCCTTACTCTCACTTGCCGGCATGTTGCTATGTGGGTGGCTGGTCCTATTTATAGAGGCCCTGGTCCTCTTCCCAAATATCGAGCGGGAAGGGAGCCAACAATGGCGGGCTAATTTGAAGGGGACAGCAAGTATCAACTATCCTGACAAAAGCAGTCTCCGCCTGCGCAAAGCTCTGGTGATGATGTCGTCTTGGGCTCCACGGTGACCTCCATCTCGTAGTCCTCCTGGTCTTGGTCTCGTTGCACCGAAATGGCAACCTTTGCCTGATGCCTCGGTACTCCGCGGCTGCGCTTGCCCCCTTTGCACCAAAGAGGAAAGGAGGACGCTGCGCGGGCTGGCGCCCGCCTGGCGCCCTGAGTCATCATGGCTTGCGTCACGGGCACCTCGCGAGGTACCCCGCCTTGATCTCTCCGCCTCCTTGCGAGCCAGCCTGACAAGGCCGTGCCTGAGGAAGGTCCGTGTCGTCCGCCCTGCGAGGCTTGGCCCCTCGCGAGGGTCTTGAGTCTTGTGTTGATGAAGATGGGCCGTGCTGGCCCCCCTTTGAGCCACGCCACAGGCCGCAGGCAGGCAAGTCTGGGGACCCCCATTCCCAGAACATCGACACATGGGTCACTAAGGAACTGACACGTGTTCCAACGGCCAGATTTCAAACACACACGGCAACTTTACTTGAGCTACAAGCAAAGCTGACTTATCCAGCTCTGGATAAGATTTGCTCTCATTGTCTTCGCTCGAAGACATAGGATTTTGGTTAAGCATCACTTCTGTCATTCTGACTGGTTTACTTGGACCCCACTTAATAGTACGGTGGTTCCTATGACTCAACAAAGAAGAAAATGAAACAACGAAATAACTAAGTCTTCGTGCTCCATAGTCTTCACACAATGTCTTCTCTTGTCATACACTTCAATGTGAATACCTTCACATACCACCTTTGTCTTCAATGTCTTCATACATTTTTAGGGGTCATCTCCGGTAGGTAAACCGAATCATTGAGGGACTACTACCTATGTTATCCTGCAATTCTCACAAACACATTAGTCCCTCAACCAGGTTAGTCGTCAATACTCCAGAACCAACTAGGGGTGTTACTAGATGCACTTACAATCTCCCCCTTTTTGGTGATTGTTGACAAACTGGTTGAAGTTTTCAACGGGGATAAAGTATGTGAAATTGTAAAGGATTTAAGTATTGTGTTCGTAAGTAGCAGAAAGGCTCCCCCTGAAGATGTGCATATAAGTATTTTGCTTTTGAATGCAAATGCACATGGCAGGTTGTACTTGTGGAGCTCCTCTTTTAATTATGAAGACAATTCATCATGCATGAAAGGATATATCGAAGATAATGACATGCATAATGAAAAATGGACATCTGTAAAATGACTTCGCGTGGAATTTATCGTCGCACATGCGGAATTTATCATCGCATCACATAGTGTCGAAAAAAGGTAGCAGACGACCATCAAGTTTAAGTGTTACAACTCAAAACGAACCAAATGTTTCAAAAGCGAGAGTTGTAAGAACTTGGCAAAAGTAGAAAAAAGTAAAGCAACCACCCATATGGAACCGCTTGAAGACTATCAACTCATATGCTTCTCCCCCTTTTGTCAGTAATGACCAAAAAGGTTTGAAAACATAGAGCTTCTACTCGTTCCCATGAGGAGTAGGCGAAGCAGCAGGGTCGTTGTTGAGGTCCAGTGGTGCAGAAGAACTTGGTGCAGTGTCGAGACGCACTGAAGGTGGAGGTGGTGAAGTGGCATCATCTTGATCATCGATAACTCTAGCATTCACTGTTGTAGCTGAGGAAGAATAGTCAGAGTCTTCAAGGGAGGGAGTCCGACGCAAGTGAGCATTCCTTGGAGGAGTGGAGTCAAACTTGAATCTTTTTGTGAAGCCATCGTCTTGAAGATCTTCTTCAGC
This sequence comes from Triticum monococcum, assembly GCA_034509565.1. Classification (NCBI taxonomy): domain Eukaryota; kingdom Viridiplantae; phylum Streptophyta; class Magnoliopsida; order Poales; family Poaceae; genus Triticum; species Triticum monococcum. The sequence continues at coordinate 516,186,457 of CM067846.1, forward strand.
GGTGAGCAAAGTCAAACTCTTCCAAGACCTCCAACAGGTTTCATGTGTGACAAAGGCATTCTTGGTAGCAAGATTTCGAATGTTATTGACATCCACCAAGAGGCTTTGCATCTGACGCTTAAGCCAGTCATGATGCTTATCATGTTTCTGATGTAGCGCGATGAGAAGCTCTCGGTCATTGAGAACACGAGATCACTTTCGAGGCCTTTGGGCAATGGTGCTTCCAGTGGCGTCAGTTTGGGCGCGAGGGGCACTTGTGTTACCAGCCAAGGGATAAACACGAGAGACTGCCTGAACTCCTTCAATGGGCTGAGTGAAGCTTTGACGATCAACGTTGTGAAGATAGATTGGATCCTTAGCAGGCTCTAGGTAAATAGCTTCAACAGACAGATCAACCTCTGGCAAGAATACAAGATGATTGTGCACAGACGGCTGATAGTTGAAGTCAGAGTGAAGCTTGATAAGGCGCATTACCCATGGAGCATAGAACTTCAGACCAAAAATGTCGGAGCCAGATGCAGCCAACTGCCTGATGAAGAAGTCTTGAGCATTGAAGCTTATGCCATTGAAGATATAGAAAACCAAAGTCTTCATTGCTCCTTCAAGCTTCGCTGCACATGAATGTCCTTTGACAGGTCATAGAGTTTTTCTGATGATATGGTAAATGGTGCGGGGCAGATACTCTAGGTCTTCAACAAAGAATTCGGTTGGGTATTCAGCGTCATGACGCAAAGGCTTCATCATGCTCAGCGTTTGGCTCATGTTGGGTTCTGGCTTATGGAAAATGATCTCCAAAGCATTCTGGTGTTGTTGACAACCTGGTTCATAGTATTCACCAGGAGTGGGCAGGGTTGTGAGCTCAATGATGTCTTGAGCTTTAGCTTCATGCGGAACATCTCTTGTCATCCACTCAAGGATCCAAGTCTTTGGATCCATGTTGTATCCACGAATGTGGAGGGTAGCATAGAATTGAAGCAGAAGTTCTTCATTCCAGTGTTCCTTGGCAGTCACAAAGTTAAGCAGACCCGCATCACGGATGTCGGAGTAACTAGCCATGGGTAGCCTAGCCGGCTTCCCCTGGCCCTTCTGAAAAAATTACGAGCCCATCCGGCTCTCAAGAGGACTCAAGACCTGGGGCCGCCTCCCCCCAGCCTGCTATCTTCTAGGACGGCTTCGGGGCCGGCCCGCCCTTTACCCTCATGAAGAAAGATGTGGGAGGGCCGACTGCGAGAAGCCGGCTGCAAAGAGGCCGACTCCAAGGAGCCGGCTCCCATAAAGCAGTCAAGGCCGTACCCGCAAAGTACGCATCCACCGCGCGATGATGAAGCGGGGCGTGGCTACAGTGAAGCCTGCCACCCCCAAAACCCGGAGCACGCCTGGTACAGTGCGCCGTACGGGCAGCCATGGCCCGCCCGGCGCGGCACTGTAGCCACAGCGGCTCTGACGCCGTCCACGACGGGCCACCAGCGAAGCCCCCGAGGCGGTGGGCCCCTTCGGGCAGAGAGATGCCGAAGGCAGCCGCACCTCCTCCCAAGCCGGCGAGATAGAGTGCCGGCTTCCCATAGCCGGCCTGCCACCCTCCTCGAGGGAGACGCCCCATTAAGGAGACAAGACATGGCGGGGCTACAGTGATCGCCCGCCAAGGCGGTGGTACTGTAGCCACGATTACCCCGACCAAGCCCGCGTCATCAGGATAGAGCGACAGTGATCAGCCACCGACCGGGCCCTGGATAGTGGGGCCTGCTTGTCGACTAGGGCACCGGCAGCTGGCGGGACCCACCAGCCGGCGGGCCCTAGCAGTCGGCGCGGAAGCCAGCGAGCGCGGTCACAAACGGCTGGGCCCCGCGCCCAGCCGGATTACCGTTGTACCCCCCGGGGGTAGGCCTATATAAACCCCCCGGTGCACCCATGCAAAGGGTTGGACCCCAAGCTAGTTCTAGACATGATACAAGGAGAAGAAGCAAGCTAGCTGTGCCCTTCTTCCTCCTTCCACCCAAACAGCTCGAGGAGCATTGTGTAGCTACTTGTTCATTTAGTAACCATGCAGAGACCCCGCAGAGCAGCAGTAGGAGTGTTATCTCCCCGGAGAGCCCCGAAGCTGGGTAAGATTCGCCGGCGTGCATGTCTTCGCCTTATCCCGTTTCCAGGCACCGGCGATGTTTTATTGGCTCCCACAATGATAAGCCACCCGTTGGCATATGTCGCACCTACCACCCGACATTTGGCGCCCACCGTGGGGCCAGGTGCACCGTCGTTCGGAGACCTGTTCTGGACGGGAACCCTCTTCCTCCCCGCGAGCGTAGCCAGCCCGGCTCGCCCGATGGCGCTTGCCATGATGCACTGCAAAGCGTCACCGACATCTGCACGGCGAGCGGCCTCGCCGATCTCCTCAACAAGGCCCGCATCTCCGACGAGCTCGCCTCCGATGCGGGCACCGACCACCTCGCCAACCTCCTTGGCCAGCTCCACGTCTCCAGCGAGCCTGCTGCAAATCTGGAGTCGGTTGGCTCCACCGACCCGATGCCTGTCGACTCCGACACGGCGTCCTACGACACCTTCCCCACCAACGTCATGATCTACAACGACCCGCTCCCTCCGGTCGGCGATCGCGATACTGTCACCACTGAGGTGATGGTTATCGGCCACGACGGCCCGGCCGACGAGGGCGCCCACGACGCCCCGCGCGCGGCGGCCCACGACTTGTTAGTCCCCCTCCCGGCTGATGCCGACGACGAAGCACTATAGGCACGCCGTCTCGCCCTCCACGCGGAGGGCCGGAGGCTGGCCTCCGTAAGACGCCTCACTGAGGCCTACCAGCGCGAAGCTGACCGCGCCGCCTTCGGCACGCCGGCCCCGGCTGGCCCAAGCCAGGCTGGTGCTGTCAAGCAACACGGCGCCATCATCGCCGACACACTGGGAGTCGATCGCCCGGTCTACGCCACTCCGCTCGAGAACCTGCGCGCCGCCCAGGCGGCCGTAGACGAGCTGGACGGCTTGGAAGCCGAAGACCTCCCCCACATGACGCGGCGCCTACAGCAACTAATTGATGCGGCCGCTCAGCGGCACGAAGCCGACGCCCGCGCGGGAAGCCCTCCCCCGTGCCGCGATCACGGCGCGACTTCCCGGACGCCGACTACGAGCAACACCCGCGCGCGGCACGAGAAAGAGCTGGCTTCCAGCCGAAGCCGGACCCGAATCTCCATCGAGCGAGACGCTGACGGCCGTCCCCGAGCCATGGAATGGCGGGGCAGCCCGCCTCCGCCTCGAGCTCGTGGAGAGAGATACCCCACCCCGCCTCCAGTGGTGCACCCGACTCTCAGCGGCCGGCTAGGTCGCCGCGAAGGAGTCGGCGAGAACGACGCCCGCCACCGGATCGACCGCCTGGCCAGATCCCTGGCGCTAGAAGAAGAGGACGATGTCGGCCCGCCCTGTTTTGGCCCCCGCATCCGCGACGAGCCCTTCCCCAAAGGGTTCTCGCTCCCAAGAGACACGCCCAAGTACAACGGCTCGGTGAAGCCGGAAGACTGGCTGACCGACTACTCCACAGCCGTCAGCATCGCCAACGGCAACCGGCGCGTTGCCGTGAAGTACGTGCCCCTCATGCTGCAAGGCACGGCACGGACTTGGCTTAACAGCCTCAAGCCTCTCAGCATCAACAGCTGGGTAGATTTCACTGAAGCCTTCATTCGCAACTTCACCAGCACCTACAAGCGGGCTCCCAAGCCCAGGCAGCTCTCCCTGTGCGTACAGGGCCCAGCCGAGTCCACCCGCGACTACCTCACACGTTGGGCTGAGCTCCGCAATTCTTGCGAAGGGGTGCATAAGGTGCAAGCCATCGAATACTTCACTGCCGGGTGCCGAGAGGGCACCCTCCTCAAGCACAAGCTCCTTTGCGACGAGCCGACTACCCACGACGAGCTCCTGAACATCGCCGACAAGTACGCCACCACCGACTCTTCGATGAAGACCGAGCTCTAGGTGGACGCGTCCGGGAAAGTGCTTAATCCGGCGCACAAAACGCCGGCGGGAGATTCCGGCCGACGCCAACACCCGAATGACCAGAAGCGCAAAGGCCCTGCGCCGCCTCCCGCTAGCCGGCAGGTGGCCACGGTTGAAGACACGCCGCCTCAGGGGCGGCCCGCGCCCAAGAAGCCCAAGGGCGGCCGGCCGGCTTGGCAGCTGGCTTTCTCCTACGAACAAACTCTTGACGCCCCGTGCAAGTTCCATAGCGGCGCGAAGCCGTCCAACCACCCAACCCGAAAGTGTAACTGGCTCGCCCGAATCTCCAAGGGCGAAGGGCTCACGCCGACTCCGCCTGCTGGCCCGCCGCCTCCGGCTCCGCCGCCCAAGGCCGCTTGGCCCGCGGTCGACGCCGTGCAGGATGAGTTCCCCGACGAGCAAGCATCTTACGTCATCTTTATGAGCCAGCTCGAAGACCGGCGCAGCAAGCGCCGAGAGCATCAAGAAGTCAATATGGCCGCCGCTAGCCCAGCCGGACAGATGCATTGGTCAGAGAAATCCATCAGCTGGAGCCGGGCCGACCACCCAGAGGTGATGCCGTCCCCTGGCTCCTACGCTTTGGTCCTGGAGGCCACCCTCGCGATGGACACACGCGCCGCCCGCTTCTCCCGCGTGCTGATCGATGGCGGAAGCAGCATCAACATCCTGTACCGCGACACCCTGGAGAAGTTAAGTGTCAAGACAAAACAGCTTGTGCCGACTCGGACGGTGTTTCACGGCATCACACCCCGTTTGTCCTGCGCCCCCATTGGCAAGATCAAGATCGACGTACTCTTTGGGGGCAAGGAGCATTTCCGCCGGGAAGCGATCTGGTTCGAGGTGGTGGACCTGGAGAGCCCTTACCATGCCTTGCTTGGCCGACCCGCCTTGGCCAAGTTCATGGCGGTCCCCCACTATGCATACCTCAAGATGAAGATACCAAGCTCCAAGGGCATCATCACTATCACCGGCGATTACAAGAAATCCGCCGACTGCGCTGCGGCTAGCAGCCGGCTGGCCGAATCCCTCGTGATTGCCGAAGAAAAGAAGACGCTGGACCGGGTCGTGGCCCTGGCCAGCAAGCAGCTGAGCCAGCCCGACGACTCCAAGGAGTATGATGCCCAAGGATCTTTCCAGCCAGCCAAGGAGACCAAGAAAATACAGCTCGACCCCGAGCACCCCGAAAGGTTTGCCGTCATTGGGGCAAGCCTAAACAGCAAATAGGAAGGCGAGCTCGCCGATTTCCTCCGTGAGAATCGGGATATCTTTGCATGGTCCCCCAAGGACATGCCGGGTGTTCCGAAGGATTTCGCCGAGCACAAACTACATGTGCGGGAGGACGCAAAACCAGTCAAGCAGCCTCTCCGTCGACTGTCAGAGGAGAAGAGAAGGATCATGGGGGAGGAGATAGCCCGGCTTCTGGAAGCCGACTTCATTATGGAAGTTTTCTTTCCAGAATGGCTAGCCAACCCGGTCCTCGTGCTGAAGAAGAATAACAAATGGCGCATGTGCATAGATTACACCAGCCTCAACAAGGCCTGCCCCAAAGATCCCTTCGCCCTGCCAAGGATTGACCAAGTAATAGACTCCACAGCCGGATGCGAGCTGTTGAGATTTTTGGATGCTTATTCCGGATACCACCAGATAAAATTGAACCCGGATGACCGCCTGAAGACCGCCTTCATCACGCCATTTGGAGCCTTCTGCTACCTGACCATGACGTTCGTCTTAAGGAATGCCGGTGCCACCTTTCAGCGTTGCATGCAGAAGTGCCTCCTCACGCAGCTCGGCAAAAATGCCCACGTCTACATGGATGATATCGTGGTGACGACGGAGAAGCGCGGTACTTTGCTGGAAGACCTGAAAGAAACATTCGAGAACCTGCGCCGGTTCCGAATCAAGCTCAACCCCGAGAAATGCGTGTTCGGAGTGCCAGCCGGCCAGCTCCTAGGCTTTCTGGTCTCCGAACGCGGCATCGAGTGCAACCCAGTGAAGATCAAGGCCATCGAGAGGATGGCGATCCCTACCAAGCTTCGAGAAATCCAGAAGTTAACCGGGTGCCTGGTCTCTTTGAACCGCTTCATCAGCCGGCTCGGAGAGAAAGCTCTCCCTCTCTACCGCCTCATGAAGAAGAGCACTCACTTCGAGTGGAATGACCAGGCCGACCAAGCTTTCCACGAGCTGAAGAAAATGCTGGCCACGCCGCCTGTCCTGGCGGTGCCGACTGAGGAAGAGCCCATGCTCCTTTATATTGCCGCTACGAGTCGGGTGGTCAGCACCGTCATTGTAGTCCAACGCCCCGAAGAAGGCCGAGCCCAGCCGGTCCAGAGGCCGGTGTATTACTTGAGTGAGGTGTTGTCCGCCTCAAAGCAGAACTACCCGCACTACCAGAAGATGTGCTATGGCGTGTACTTCACCGCCAAGAAGCTGAAGCCCTACTTTCAAGAACATCCCATCACGGTCGTATGCACTCCCCGCTGGCCGAGATCATAGGCAGCCGGGATGCATCCGGCCGGGTGGCTAAGTGGGCCATCAAGCTGGCCCCTTACATGATCTTCTACCAACCCTGCACCACCATCAAGTCACAAGCACTGGCCGACTTCCTCATCGACTGGGCCGAGATCCAGTACTTACCCCAGCTCCTGACTCCACCCATTGGCGCATGCACTTTGACGGATCCAAGATGCGCACCGGCTAGGGAGCCGGTGTCGTCCTTACCTCTCCTAAGGGCGACAAGCTTAGATACACGCTGCAGATCCACTTCGCCACCTCCAACAACGTAGCCGAGTACGAGGCGCTCATACATGGGCTCCGGCTTGCCAAGGAACTCGGCATCCGTCGGATCCTGTGTTATGGCGACTCGGATTTGGTGGTTCAGCAATCATCTGGCGACTGGGATGCCAAAGAAGCAAACATGGCAAGCTACCGCTTCCTAGTGCAGCAAATCAGTGGGTAGTTTGATGGATGCGAATTCCTCCATGTACCGCGAGCCGACAACGAGCCAGCAGATGCCCTGGCCCGAATAGGCTCCATGCGGCAAGCAATACCAACCGGCGTCGCTCTACAATGTCTCCTCAAGCCGTCCATCAAGCCGTCTCCGAAATCCGATTCCATCTTTGTGCCGCTTGACCCCGACAGGGCCGGGTCCGGCTCGAAGAACCAAGCAGGCGACCCAGGGACTTCAGTACTCGGCTCGGGGACTGCAGTAGCCGGCTCGGGGACTACCGCACCCGGTTCGGGGACTGCGGTAGCCGGCCCGGGGACTTCTTCAGCACAACAAGTGGCGGCCGACTCCAGCACTTCATGACCCAGCCCGCCCACCCTGGTGGCAGTAGCCGCATTGGCGGCAGGGGAGGTCGCAGCTCCATCATGGTCTCAATCCATCCTCAACTTCTTAGTGAACCAAGATCTTCCGGCTGACGAAACAGAAGCGAGACAAGTCCAACGTCGAGCCGGAGCATACACGATCGTCAACAAAGAACTTGTCAAGCGCAGTGTCACCGGAGTCCTCCAGCGATGCGTCGAGCAGGAGAAGGGCATCGCAATCCTCAGAGATATACACCAGGGAGAGTGCGGCCACCACGCCGCCTCAAGATCACTTGTCGCCAAAGCCTTCCGCCACGGTTTTTTCTGGCCGACTGCTTTGGACGACGCCAAAGAGTTAGTCAAACACTGCAAAGGCTGCCAGCTTTTCAGTTCCAAGCAACACATGCCGGCTTCGGCACTCAAGACCATTCCCCTCACCTGGCCCTTTGTCGTCTGGGGACTGGACATGGTGGGCCCATTCAAGACGGCGCGCGACGGCATGACGCATTTGCTCGTCGCCGTGGAAAAATTCACCAAGTGGATCGAGGCAAAGCCGATCAAGAAGCTGAATGGGCTGAATGCGGTGACTTTCATCGCAGATATAACAACCCGGTACGGCGTACCGCACAGCATCATCACCGACAACGGCACGAATTTTGCCAAAGGAGCCTTGGCACGATTCTGTGCTGCACAGGGTATCCGGCTGGACCTTGCGTCCGTCGCCCACCCGCAGTCAAACGGCCAGGTCGAGCGAGCAAACGGCCTCATCCTCTCCGGCATCAAGCCCCGACTGGTTGTACCGCTAGAGCGTTCAGCCGGCTGTTGGCTCGACGAGCTGACGGCTGTCCTATGGAGTCTGCGTACTACCCCAAACAGATCAACCGGCTTCACTCCTTTGTTCCTCGTGTACGGTGTTGAGGCAGTCATCCCAACAGACATCGAGTTCGACTCACCTCGGGTAACCATATACACGGAGGTGGAGGCCAAAGAAGCACGAGAAGATGGCGTCGACCTGCTGGAAGAAGGCCGACTGTTAGCCCTCAGCTGGTCTGCCATCTACCAGCAGGGTTTGCGCCGCTACCACAGCCGGAAGGTCAGGCCAAGATCCTTCCAGGAGGGCGACCTTGTGCTCCGGCTGATCCAGCGAACAGCTGTCCAGCACAGGCTCGCAGCCCCCTGGGAAGGCCCCTTCGTCGTCAGCAGGGCTCTAGGCAATGATTCCTACTACCTCATCGACGCGCAGAAGCCCAAGGCACGCAAGAGAGACGACTCTGGCAAGGAGTCGGAACGACCATGGAACGCCAACCTCCTTCGAAGATTTTACAGTTGAAATGCAGTATGTATCGCGCTAACTTTTGTACTGAGTATGAAACAACAGGCCCCCCGAGGACGGCCCGGGGACTGCCCTCTTTTATCTGAATGAAAATTATCATGCATATGATATCGTCTTTTCATTTATTTATTTCGTCCGGCACCGGGTTCGACGAGTCGGCCCGGGGACTAGCCGACTGGAGTTATATTAGGAGTCCTACCGCGGCCACACAAGTAATGTGCCGACACCCACGCTTAGCTCTTGCCAAAATCGCAGTTCGAAGAACCGGCTGCCCGGCTGGCAACAGTCACAAGCCAGAAAGGATGTGCACACGAAAAACGGCTAGGGACTAACGGACTTATATAACAAAAGCCAGCTTGCCGCCTACCGCCGACCGACTACCAGAGTAGCCGGCCGGCCAGCTTGCATTCAGTTCACTTCAAATCCAAGAAAGCTCGAGTACTTGCCTTCCCAAAGAGGGAAGGCGGCAAAGGAAAAAGCCTAAGGATAAAAAGTGCACTCGAATGGAAACCAAAACATGCACACAACAATATTTACACAAAGGACCTCCAGAGAGGTCAGCATCCAACATAGTTTGATACACCCCTAGTGGGTGGAATTGCGAAAACTTAAAGTTGTTCGAAAAGACAAAAGCAGGAACAACAAGGACGGCAGATCAAGCCGGCGGGGCAGCTGACGAGCTGGGCTGGGCGGTGGAGACGGTTGCGCCGGCTGAAGGAGCGGCCGGCTGACCAACTTCGGCCTGATCACCGCCTCCGGCAGAGGGCGCGCTTCCGCGCGGCTCGTTGCTGGAGGCATGGTCGGCTTGAGGACGGTCGGTCGTTCCACTGGCCGGCTCGGCGTCTTCACCGTCCTCTTCCTCGTCATCCTCGCCCTCGTCGCTGGAGGCGATCTCCTCGGCCGAGTCCTCGCCCATCGCCGGGTTCAGCCCGAACCAGTCCTCCTGCTGGGCGATGCCGTCGTCATTAAGTTCGGGCGCGAAGACGCTGGTGTCGGTGCACTCGGCGATCGTCGAGGCGCGCTGGGCGATCGCCGGCCGTACCTCCTCCAGCTCCGCGTCGGCTCCGGCCGCCAAGTTCGCAGCTGGTCCAGGCTTAGCCCTGGGTACCATGCGCGGACGAACTCCGACGCCCGCCCGGCTCCAAGACGGGCTGCCGACGCCTTCCAAGATTCGAAGCGGCCGACTGCGACTTCCAGCCAGTCGGCGGTCCGGCTTGGGGTGCGGGGGATCATCTGGCCGGGCCAAAGGGCGGCCAGCACCTGCGCCCCGGCACGTTGGAGCCGGCGGAGCATCCGATGGGCCGGCTGCAGTCGCGCCTGGACGACAATGAGCTGCTCCCCCAATGTCCGATTTGCACCCGGCGCAATGTCAGCTCCAGCCTGACGGCGTGCCTCGCGATGGGACTCGATGGCTTGGGTGGCGAGGACGGAGTGGCCGGGAAAGTAATCTGCGCAAAGTAACAAGCACAGGTCAGAATAAAGCTCCAAGCGGCTAGCAGATGGAGGAAGGGCAAGAAAAGTGGCTTACCATCGATCAGGTCTTCGATTCGGCCGAAGCCTTCCTCTAGCGCCTGACGCGTCTCGTCCCAGCTCGCCGCCTTGGTCTCAAACTCCGCCTTCAGGGCAGCCTCCCTGTCCTGCGCCTTCTGCAGGGCCGCCTTTTGGCTTTCTTCCTGGTCGGCCAGTTTCTTGACCAGGCGGTCGCGCTCCCGGACCAAGGCGGCGTACTCGGCGTCCCTGGCACGAAGAGCGGTCTGCGCCTCGCCAAGCTCCCTCCGCAAGTTGGCGTTGGCCCCTGCATGAGCAAAAGACGAAGAGAAAAAGTCAATAAGGGAAAGGTCGTCAAGGAAGATCCGACCCGACTGCTCAGCAGTCGGCCCAAATCTCAGGGACTACACCCAGTGGGTGCGCTGCCGCGCCCCCACAAGAGACAGATAAGAGCAAAGTACTTACGTCGGTTGCTGGCCAGGTCATCGGTCCTCCGGCCCAGCTCCTGAGCCTGGGAGTTGAAGGCGGCAGCACGAGAGTTGTGATAATCCTAAGGTTCAGACAGAAAACAGAGTTAGGATGGTCGTGAAGAAAGATCCGACCCGACTGCGCTGCAGTCGGCCCGGATCTCGGGGACTACACCCACTGGGTGCGCTGGCGCGCCCCCACGGAAGAAATCAGAGGACCAGAGCGGTCGACAAGTGAAAAACTTACCCGGATAGCAGCCCGCGTCAACAAGAACTCCTGAGTATATTGCTGCAGGAGGGCAGCCTGAGCCTGCAGCCAGCTCCAAACCCCTTGGGCCGCCACATTCAGCTCGCCACTCCCTCCGCTGGGAGTCCACCCGGACGTGGCAGAGCTGGCCGCCTCCAAGGCTTCTGCCGACTGGTTGGCACCCGCAGCTTGGGGCGTGTCCGGCGGGGCCGTGTTCTCTCCGGCGCGCTGGCTCGCCGCCAGCTGAATCTCAAGGCCAGCTCCGGCCTCGGGTACACCCCGGGCCGGCTCCTCCGGCGCCGCCGACCACTGGCCGCCTTCGCCCGCTCCGGTTGGCGCTGCCGGCGGCGTCCTCTCCACGAAGACCTTGAAGAGCCCATCCCTTTGCACCGGCGGCTGATCTGGGGTGATCTCCTCCGCCAAGGGCAGCGGGATGTCCGGGTCCACGGTGCGGAGGGGGATGGCGAGCAGTGGAGGCCGGCTACGCGTGCCCTCCACCTCCGTTTCCGTGGTTGCCCGCTCCGTCGGAGTCTCGGCTGCCGCGGCAGCCCGCTCCTTCGCCGCCCGGGCGGCCTCCCGCTCTGCCGCCTCCCTCTCCTCTCGCGCCTCGCGGGCGTTCCGCTCCGTGGCTTCCGCAAGGTCGGCACGGGGGTCCACGCGGCGGGGCCCTGAAGATCCAGCACCCGGCCCAACCACAGAGCCGCCTGGGCCCCGCTCAAGGGAAAGCGGCGCCCTGCCCAGAAAATGGAGGGTTAGAACAAAAGAAGACAACAAAAAACAGGCACGCAAGCAGCCAAAGACTTACGATCAAACCGCCTGAGGCTGCTTCACCGCCCTCCGGAAGCGGGCCGCCTTCACCGCCGCCTCGTCTCGCTTCGTTGCCGCGGCGGAGGCCCTCGTCTTCTTCGGCCGACTGCCGAAGAGAGGAAGCGCGGCCCGGCGCTTCGACGTTCCACTACCGGCATCCGGCGCGGCGGACGAGCCCGCGCTGTGATGATCGGCTGCCGGCTGGCGGCACGGGATTTCTTCGGCGTCGGTGTCATCCGGCCAGTCATCAAAGCTGGCTGAGAGCCCCGTGCCTCCGGGCTCGGCGACGTCCCCCGTGGCGGCGTCTTCCATGGCGGCCGCCCCCAGGTCCGGGTCGTCAATATCATCTACCGCACGGTCGGGGGCATACCGGCGTTTGACTCCTGCCGCCCCGGCTGGCCGCGGAAGAAGAGGGTTCTGATAAAAAGGAACCGCCTGGTCAGAAGCCGGCCGATATAATGCCGGCTGATGACAGAAAGAAGATAGAAAGAAAGACCTACCACGGGCGGTGGATTGGCGCGAGAGTACGGCCTACGACAGCGAGGTCGGCTCCTCATGGTAAGAAGCTGACCAAGCTTCTCGTCCCTCTGTCCGCCGCGAAGATCGCTCAGCTTCGGGGACTACTGTCGGGGTAAATAGCCATGGGTAGCCTAGCCGGCTTCCCCTGGCCCTTCTGAAAAAATTACGAGCCCATCCGGCTCTCAAGAGGACTCAAGACCTGGGGCCGCCTCCCCCCAGCCGGCTATCTTCTAGGCCGGCTTCGGGGGCGGCCCGCCCTTTACCCTCATGAAGAAAGCTGTGGGAGGGCCGACTGCGAGAAGCCGGCTGCAAAGAGGCCGACTCCAAGGAGCCGGCTCCCATAAAGCAGTCAAGGCCATACCCGCAAAGTACGCGTCCACCCCGCGATGATGAAGCGGGGCGTGGCTACAGTGAAGCCTGCCACCCTCAAAACCCGGAGCACGCCTGGTACAGTGCGCCGTACGGGCAGCCATGGCCCGCCCGGCGCGGCACTGTAGCCACGGCGGCTCTGACGCCGTCCACGATGGGCCACCAGGGAAGCCCCCAAGGCGGTGGGCCCCTTCGGGCAGAGAGATGCTGAAGGCGGCCGCACCTCCTCCCAAGCCGGCGAGATAGAGAGCCGGCTTCCCATAGCCGGCCTGCCACCCTCCTCAAGGGAGACGCCCCATTAAGGAGACAAGACATGGCGGGGCTACAGTGATCGCCCGCCAAGGCGGCGGTACTGTAGCCACGCTTACCCCGACCAAGCCCGCGTCATCAGGATAGAGCGACAGTGATCAGCCACCGCCCGGGCCCTGGATAGTGGGGCCTGCTTGTCGACTAGGGCACCGGCAGCCGGCGGGCCCCAGCAGTCGGCGCGGAAGCCGGCGAACGCGGTCACAGACGGCTGGGCCCCACGCCCAGCCGGATTACCATTGTACCCCCGGGGGGTAGGCCTATATAAACCCCCCGGTGCACCCATGCAAAGGGTTGGACCCCAAGCTAGTTCTAGACATGATACAAGGAGAAGAAGCAAGCTAGCTGTGCCCTTCTTCCTCCTTCCACCCAAACAGCTCGAGGAGCATTGTGTATCTACTTGTTCATTTAGTAACCATGCGGAGACCCCGCAGAGCAGCAGTAGGGGTGTTATCTCCCCGGAGAGCCCCGGAGCTGGGTAAGATTCGCCGGCGTGCATGTCTTCGCCTTATCCCGTTTCCAGGCACCGGCGATGTTTTATTGGCTCCCACGATGATAAGCCACCCGTTGGCATATGTCGCACCTACCACCCGACAACGGACGCAGTCAAGGGCTTCTTCAAGGCATGGCAGTCCAGCAATGGCCTAACAATCAAGATGCATGTGAGGGAAGATGCGTCCCTGATTATACAAGATGCATGAATAATAGCTTCACTGCTGATAACTCCAGAATCAGTCCGAAGAGATTCTTGGCCTTGTGTAGGGGTTCTTGTCACTGTCGAAGAATGTGTTGTGTTCCTTGAATACATTCAGATTAAATGATCCTGGTGAAGTTGCAGTACCTGGAAACCATGGTAGCCTTGGCTTTGGCTTCTGGACCTGAGGCATGTGCTCCACATGATAGGCAAACTGAGGTCCGGGAGCAGGCGGAGGAACCAGGATTGGCCAGCGGACGGTAACAAGCTGTCCACGATCATATGCTTGCTCGATGGTGTGTGACCTTGGAGGAGGTACGGGAGCAGAGGCATTGGCTTCAGGCAGCGGATTTGCTTTGGGTGTTGCATTGGCTTCAGGTGCATTCACTTCTGGCACCACATTAGCTTCAGGCGCCACATTAGCTTCAGCCATGACAACGTCATTGGCTTCAGTGTTGATGTTGGTGGCCGCCTCTGTATTGGTTACCTCCACTTCAGGAGCTGGAGGGTCGGACACGTTCTCCTCGAGAACAACTTCAGGGTTGGATGGGGGTGTACCAAAACATTCTTCTTCTCTTGGTTCTTCTTCATGGTCATCGGCTGATGCAGCTGGAATATCTTTAGCCGTTTTGGCATCAGATTTAGGAATGTTCACAGTAGGAGAGGCTTCAGGAAAGACTTCGCATGAAACGGATTGGCGCTCTTCTCCTTAAGGAACACTTGACAATGTGACATGTGGCCTTGGTCCTTTGCAAAGCCTGCAAAATGCTGGCGATGCCTGTGGAGATGGAGTTGGTTGGGCCTCAAAGTCTTCACTGTCAATCACCAGAGTGGTGACCTGTGGTGGGGGAGTGACTGGTGTTTCTTCAGCACGAGGGGATTCTTGAGGGTGATCAGCCAATGAGTCATCCTGAGCAATTGGCGTCAATGGACGACCAATGCTGATGAATTCGCTGTTCGTGAGAACAGGCGATGATACCAAATTATGCTCGATTTGAGGAAGGACTTCATCATCTTCAACATTGTCGTGAGGACCAATATCTTCAGCTGTGGTGGGTGTCAGATTCCGGGTTCCGGCAGACCCTTAAGGTTCGAACACTGGGGTGCGCGCGGAGATCACGCCCTCTACCTCCCCGTCTCGTAAAGATCTAAAACTACTAAAAGAACTGTGCGAGAGACACAGGGTTTATACTGGTTCGGGCCACCATTTTGGTGTAATACCCTACTCCAGTGTGTGGTGGATGGATTGCCTCTTGGGGCTGATGATGATGAACGATACAAGGAAGAACAGCCTCGCGAGGGTCTGTTCTTGGCTGGGGCGATGAACTGCTGGGAGGAGTTCAGTCACCCTCTCTCTCTCTTTCTTACTCACTCTCTCTGCTTGCTAGCCGAATGAACCAACCCCTCTCTATGTGAGTGGCTGGTCCTACTTATAGGCAAAGGCCCTGGGCCTCTTCCCAAATATTGAGCGGGAAGGGCGCCAACAATGGCAGACTAATTTGAAGGGGGACAACAAGTACTCTTATCCTGACTAAAGTTGGTCTTCGCCTGCGAAAGACTCTGCGGTGATGCCGTGCTGGGCTCCATGGTGATCTCTGTCTCGTAGTACGCCTGGTCTTGGTCTCATTGCACCGAAATGGCAACCTTTGCCTGATGCCTCGGTACTCCGCGGCTGCGCTTGCCCCCTTTGCACCAAAGAGGAAAGAAGGACGCTGCGCGCGCTGGCGCCCGCCTGGTGCCCTGAGTCGTCATGGCTTGCGTCATGGGCACCTCGCGAGGTACCCCGCCTTGATATCTCTGCCCCCTCACGAGCCAGCCTGAGGAGGCTGCACCTGAGGATACGCCGCGTCGTCCGCCCCGCGAGGCTTGGCCCCTCGCGAGGGTCTTGAGTCTTGTGTTGATGAAGATGGGCCATGCTGGGCCTCCTTTGAGCCATGCCGCAGGCCGCAGGCAGGCAAGTCTGGGGACCCCCGTTCCCAGAACGCCGACAGTAGCCCCCGGGCCCAAGGCGCGCATGGACTTGGCCGTGCTGAGAGGCGAAAGGGCAAGGGCGAAGCGCCGCGGGCCCTAACAGCCAGCGGCCTCGGGCGCCGCATGGCGGTTGATGGGACGTGGGCATCTCCACTTCCCCATGATGCCTTGGTGATCGCGCGAGTTGGACAGGTCCCTGCATGCAGATCGTGGCATAATTACCTGTGATCATGGAGGCCGGCGGTCGGCCTTCGCCGGCTATAAGTACGGCACGATGCGTGCCCTTCCAGTCCATCTCTTCTTGTTTTCTCCTTTGCCTCAATTCTTGCCCCGCCTTGGTGTGATGGCTCCATCGAGGAGGTACTCGGCTGCGGAGAAGGGGAAGGCCCTCCAGGTCGATCCTGCCTCTCCCCCACCCAAGCATGGTCGTGGGCGCCCTCGGCGGTGGCTGCCCCGGTAGCGTCTGGTGGTCATGGTGGCGGCTCCCAGCGCGGCGGCGGCCGAGCCGCTTTGGCCGAGGGACGCACCTGGGTTGTGCGCTCCCCCAGGCCGCGCTTTCGCGCTACGCAGGTGCTGCCGGAGTTCGTCGTCTGGTCGGCGGAGCCGACTAGCGCCCGGCTCCAACTCCCTTGCTTCCTCCTTGGTGAACTCCCGGCCGGTGCTCCTGGTGGCCTCTGGCTCTAGGCGGAGGGCTGCTGCAGCAGGTCCTCGTGGGCCGCGCTGGAGGTCTCCGCCAACGGGGGCCTGGCCTTAACTCGTGGTTGGCAGGCGTTCGCCCGCGCTCGCGGCCTGGGGCACCAGTGCACCCTGCACTTCAGGTTTGACGGCGACGCCACCCTCTATGTGAGGGTGTTTGGGGAAGATGGTCGCCGCGCGGGGTGTTGCCCTGAGGACGACGACCGCGGCCGGGGGCCCCGACCCGACGGTGATAGAGGAGATAGCACCCGCGCGGATGGCGGCGCTCGAGACTCCTCGAGCTTCATCAGCTCTTCCTCAAGCGACTCCTCTAGCAGTGGCCGCAGTCAACCCCCGCGCCGTCGAGCTTGCTTGGGAGGTGATGGCTCGTCCGCCCGCCGTCGTGCCCCGGTGAAGCGTGAGAGGGAGTCTTCTTGAGGCCCGGAGGCTGCCCGGGTCGCCTCCGCGGGCTGATGTGAGGAGGGCTGCGCCGGGCTCGTCCTTTCCTTTTCCTTTTGTTTCCTGTGTAAGACAAAATAGCTGCATGGAGCCCCGCTGGGGCGTGTTGGGAATTATTGCCGTTTTTAGCCATTACCTTGATCTTATTTTTGCGCCTCTTAACTGCACGCCTGTGCGTAGGTAGTCTATGACCCCTGCCGGGGGGGCGACCGACCCAGGCCCTGTGTGCGCGTCGTGGTGCCCGAGGGGCACGGACTAGAGGGGTGCTCCTGTAACGTGCCCGGGCCATGAAACCTTCCAGCGGCTAGAGTAGAAATGCTCACGAGGGCGTTTGAGTACCATCCCTCACAAGGTCATTTAGGAGAGAAACCAAAGCGAGGAGCAAAAATCGACGAACCACAAATCAGCAACAGCGACAACTTCAATAAGACTTCAAATGCAAGTAAACACATCAACTACGGAAAGCAAATGAAAAAGCCGCGTCCGGCACCTAATCTAGTCTTCGATGTCTTCTCACCAGCGCGGAGCTAAGTGCTGCCACTGGGCGTGGGAGGGAGCCCCAGGGCCTGAGGCCGGCGCTCCTGAGACTCCGGGGCGTGTACAGCCCCACTCATTATTACGTGAGAGTGTCACGGGGCGGCGAGCTTCACAGGCATTGGCCTTGCTTCACAGGCTCCGGGCCTTTTCCAAAATGCGATAGCTTCACAAGCACTCGCCTTGCTTCACAGGCTCTGGGCCTTTTCCAAAAAGGGATAGTCTTCACAGGCACTCGCCTTGCTTCATAGGCTCTGGGCCTTTTCCAAAACGCGATAGCTTCACAGGCACTCGCCTTGCTTCACAGGCTCTGGGCCTTTTCCAAAAAGGGATAGTCTTCACAGGCT
Source organism: Triticum monococcum (assembly GCA_034509565.1). Taxonomy (NCBI): domain Eukaryota; kingdom Viridiplantae; phylum Streptophyta; class Magnoliopsida; order Poales; family Poaceae; genus Triticum; species Triticum monococcum. The sequence goes on from CM067846.1 coordinate 516,203,978, forward strand.
CTGGGCCTTTTCCAAAACGTGATAGCTTCACAGGCACTCGCCTTGCTTCACAGGCTCTGGGCCTTTTCCAAAATGCGATAGCTTCACAGGCACTCGCCTTGCTTCACAGGCTCTGGGCCCTTTAGGGGTAGAACCTCCGGAGGTGCTGGATGTTCCACGCGTTCTGGATCGGCTCCCCCTCTTGAGTCTCCAAGCGCACGGAGCATGGCCTGGAAACATGAACAACCTTGAACGGGCCCTCCCACATGGGAGAGAGCTTGTGCAGCCCCTCCCTGCAGAGAACCCGCCTGAGTATGAGGTCTCCTACCTCGAGGGTCCTAGGGCGGATGTTGCGACAGTGATATCGTCGTAGCGCCTGTTGGTACCTTGCCGCTCGCAGCGCGGCTTCCCGGCGGCGTCCCTCCCCTAGTACGAGGTCCATCCCCCGCATGGCGTCCTGCTGCGCCTCGTCGAACACCAGGACCCACGCGGAGCGATGCCTGACCTCGTGAGGAAGGACTGCTTCGGCTCCATAGACCAGGAAGAACGGGGTCTCCCTAGTTGGTTTAGTTGCGGTTGTGCGGATGGACCACAACATGGACTGGAGCTCGTCGTACCAGCCTCTGCCGTAGGCCTCCAGCTTCTTCTTGAATGTCCTGGTCTTGAGGCCTCTCAGGACCTCCGCGTTGGCTCGTTCGGCCTGCCCATTGCTTCGCGGGTGTGCCACCGAAGCGTAGCATATCTGCATCCCAAGGTTAGCACAATATGTTTTGAAGAGATTACTGGTGAACTGCGAACCGTTGTCTGTGATGATGCGATTCGGCACCCCGAACCGGCTCATGATACCCCTGATGAACTTGACCGCGGAGCCAGCGGGGATGGTACGGACAGCCTCCACTTCTACCCACTTGGTGAACTTGTCAATGGCGACGTAGAGGTAACGGTAGCCCCCTGGCGCCCGAGGGAACGGGCCCAGAATATCCAACCCCCAAACTGCGAATGGCCACGAGATGGGTATTGTCTGCAGGCCCCCCACCGGTTTATGGATCTGCTTGGAATGAAACTGGCAGGCCTCACAAGCCTTTACCAATTCGATCGCGTCGTTGAGCGTGGTGGGCCAATAGAACCCGCTACGGAATGCCTTGCCTATGAGGGTCCGTGATGATGAGTGGTGTCCGCAGTCTCCGCCATGTATGTCCTCCAGTACTTCCTTTCCTTGCTCCCTGGAGATGTAGCGCAGAGATACACTGTTCGGTCGCTTCCGGTAAAGTTCTCCATCTCTGATGCAGTATGCCGTGGCCTGCCGCGCCACACGCTCCGCTTCCTCTTCCTTTTCCGGTAGGGCCCCTTGCGTTAAATAACTCCGGAGTTTTGCGATCCAGCACTCCTCCTGAGGTTCCATCGTCAGGAGCAGGCGTGCTCCTGAGGTCGGCCCATAGACCGGGGCTCCCGAGGCTGGCGGCTGGGGGAGCTCCTCTCGAGACTGGGCGGTGTTTGATAACGCCGGCTGTGCTGAGGGTTTGAAGAGCCGCTCTTCGAAGACGCCGGGTTCCTGCGGCAACCGCCTGGATGCCCGTCCGGCTATGTCGTCAGCTTCCTGATTGGTGCCACGGGGCACGTGCTTCAGCTCCAGCCCCCAGAACTGCTTTTCCATCCTGCGGACCTCCGCTAGGTAGGCCTCCATATGCTCGTCCTTCGGCTCGTACACCTTGTTGGAGAAGTTGACTAGGAGCTGCGGGTCGCCCTTGACGGTGAGGCGTTTCACTCCCAGGGCTACTGCGGCCTTCAACCCGGCTATTAGTCCCTCATATTCTGCAATGTTGTTGGAGACCTTTTCACCTTGCTAGAAACAGAGCTGCACGGCATAGTAGAGCTTATCCTGAGTGGGTGATATCAGCACCGCACCAGCCCCCACACCGTGTCTGGAGTATGCCCCATCGAAGTACATGACCCAGCCTTCCGGCGCCTCACTCCCTGGAGAGAGGGACCGATCCTTGTTGTCCCTGAGGCCTGGTGCCTCCGCCCATTCCGCTATGAAATCCGCCAACGCTGCTCCTTTGATGACCCTGGTTGTGCTGAACTCGAGCTGAAACGCCTGCAGCTCCATGTTCCACTCGGCGACCCTTCCGGCTGAGTTAGGGCTCCTGAGCACTCTCTCCAGGGGGTACAATGAGACGACCTTGATGGGATGAGCCTGGAAGTAGTGACGCAGCTTGCATGAGTCTACCAGTAACGCGAGGAGGAGCTTTTGAGGCATTGGGTACCATGCCCTCGCGTCCCGTAACACCGTGCTAACAAAGTATATGGGGTGCTCAACAAGGCTGAGAGTATCTGGGGTCACGGCGCCCTCGGGAGGTAAGGGCGCCTCATGAGATGACGTGGCCTCGTGAGGTGGACCATCTGGGCGTGCGGCCTCTCCTGCCTCCGGTGCATTCTTCGGCAGCTGACCCTCCCCAACTGCGGTTGCAGCTTCTGCAGGCTTTCCTTGTTCCAGTTTTGTCTTGCCTCGGGCTGCCGCTGTGGTCTTTACTTGGCGCTCCTCCCTAACCGCCACCAGGGCTGCGCTGGCGGAGTAGGGAGTGGCAGCGAGTTAGAGCAGCAGGGGCTCTCGAGGGCGCGGAGCCACCATGACTGGGGAACTGGTCAGGTACCTCTTGAGATCTTGAAACGCCTTATCTGCCTCTTCAGTCCATTCAAAGGGCCCCTTTTTCTTCATCAGCTGAAAGAAAGGCAGCGCTCGCTCCCCTAATTTGGAGATGAAGCGCCCTAGCGCGGTCACGCGCCTAGTGAGCTTATGCATTTCTCTGAGGGTCTTTGGCGGACTCATGTCCTCGACCGCCTTGACCTTCTCGGGGTTGGCCTCAATGCCACGATGGGACACGAGGAATCCAAAAAGCTTGCCCGAGGGGACGCCAAACACACATTTCTCCGGGTTGAGCCGCAGGTTTACTGCGTCGAGGCTCGCGAAGGTCTCCTCCAGGTCTTGTATCAGGGTCATGGCCTCCCGATATTTTACTACAATGTCATCAACGTAGGCTTCGACATTCTTTCCGAGTTGCGGGCCCAAGGTGATGTGCATCAACCGCTGAAAGGTTGCCCCTGCATTACGCAGTCTGAACGGCATGCATGTATAGCAGTATACCCCGCACGGGGTCAAGAAGGCGGTCTTCTCAACGTCTTCTACCGCCATCTTGATCTGGTGATACCCGGAGAAGGCGTCCAGGAAGCACAGCAGGCCGCACTCCGCAGTGGAATCAACGATCTGGTCGATGCGGAGGAGCGGAAACGGATCTTGCAGGCATGCTTTGTTGAGGTTGGTGAAGTCGACACACATGCATTCCTTCCCCCTTTCTTGGGCACAACGACAGGGTTGGCCAACCAATCCGGGTATCGAACCTCGCGAATGACCCCAGCGGCTTCTAGCTTGCGGGTCTCTTGGACAATGAAGGCCTGCTTCTCCACGGACTGCCGCATGGCCTTCTGCTTCACGGGGCGCACATTTGGGCACACGTTGAGGTGATGCTCGATGACACTCCTGGGGATCCCCGCCAGCTGATCGGGCTCCCAAGCAAATACCTTCTTATTCGCGTGCAAGAACTTGACCAAGGCCTCCTCCTGCTCAGGCTCAAGGTTGGCGCCTATGGTGAAAGTGGCACTGGAGGACCCGTCCTCGTCGACGGGTATCTGCTTGGTTTCTGCCTTGTCCTGGGTGAACAACTGCTTCTTCTTGGCGGGCACAGCCCCCTTGGGCTCAGGGGTCTCCGCATTGACGTGCCGTGCCGATGCCGCCGTCTTGAAGGCGAGCTTGAGTACTCGCAGGGCGTCCCCGGTGTCCCCGTGCACGGCGAGGGTGCCGCTGCTCCCGGGCATCTTCATGAGGTTATACGCCGGGTGCGTGGCGGCCATGAACTGAGCCAGCGCCGGGTAGCCGAGGATGGCGTTGTAAGGGAGGCCGATGGGGGCGATGTCGAAGTCGACCATCTTCGTGCGGAAGTTGTCGTAGGTGCCGAAGGTTACCGGGTGCCGGATCTATCCCAGGGACTCGGATGATCCGCCCCCGACGCCCGAGAAAGATCGGCTGGGTCGCAACCGCTCCCAGGGTATGCAGAGGAGGTTGAAAGTCTCGACCGAAAGCACGCTGAGGCCCGCGCCGCCGTCAGCGAGAGTTCTGGTGACGGCCACCTGGCAGATGGTGGGGGTGCACAACAGGGGGAGCGCGCCCGAGCCGACCAGGTTGGTGGGGTGGTCCTCTGAGCTGAAGGTCAGATCAGCCTCGCACGCCGCCCGGTCCGGGGGAGCCCCCTGCCATGCGGAAACGGCGCTAACCCGGCGGGCAAAAGGTTTGACGTGGCGACTCGTGGGCGGCGCCTGCGAGCCGCCCAGGAGGGCCGCAACGACCGGAGGCATCGATGTTGCGATGCAGCTACTCCGCCGCGTAGGCAGATGCTGGGGGGGGGTGCTTGCCGCTTGTTCCCCGCCGGGCCGGTGGCGGTGTTGACGGTGGGTGACGGGGGACAATGAGAACGCCCACCGGCGAGGGCCGCCGGGGTGACACAAGCTCGACTGGCGCCGTACATGGATGCGGCGGTCATAGGAGAGCGGAGTGGTGGAAGGCAGATTCCGGTGCACCCCTACCTGGCGCGCCAAATGTCGGATTCCGGGTTCCGGCAGACCCTTAAGGTTCGAACACTGGGGTGCGCGCGGAGATCACGCCATCTACCTCCCCGTCTCGTAATGATCTAAAACTTCTAAAAGAACTGCGCGAGAGACACAGGGTTTATATTGGTTCGGGCCACCGTTGTGGTGTAATACCCTACTCCAGTGTGTGGTGGATGGATTGCCTCTTGGGGCTGATGATGATGAACAATACAAGGAAGAACAGCCTCGCTAGGGTCTGTTCTTGGCTGGGGCGATGAAGTGCTGGGAGGAGTTCAGTCACCCTCTCTCTCTTTCTCACTCACTCTCTCTGCTTGCTAGTTGAATGAACCAACCCCTCTCTATGTGAGTGGCTGTTCCTACTTATAGGAAAAGGCCCGGGGCCTCTTCCCAAATATTGAGCGGGAAGGGCGCCAACAATGGCGGGCTAATTTGAAGGAGGACGGCAAGTACTCTTATCCTGACTAAAGTTGGTCTTCGCCTGCGAAAGACTCTGCGGTGACGCCGTGCTGGGCTCCATGGTGATCTCCGTCTCGTAGTACGCCTGGTCTTGGTCTCGTTGCACCGAAATGGCAACCTCTGCCTGATGCCTTGGTACTCCGCGGCTGCGCTTGCCCCCTTTGCACCAAAGAGGAAAGAAGGACACTGCGCGCACTGGCGCCCGCCTGGCACCCTGAGTCATCATGGCTTGCGTCATGGGCACCTCGCGAGGTACCCCGCCTTGATATCTCCGCCCCCTCGCGAGCCAGCCTGAGGAGGCTGCGCCTGAGTAGGGATGGCAATGGGGACAATCCCCTATGGGGATACCTACAACATCCCCATCCCCATCTATTCCCTGTCATCCCATCCCCATCCCCGTTTACATGACTGGGGACGAAATTTCCCCATACCCATGCCCCACTGGGGAACGGGGCCCCATTAGGGTCCCCATCCCCATAAACAAATACTCATATACATAATATGACACCCTATAATCAACATACATAAATGGTCTTGTCTTTGTCCTGCTAATGCCTATCTAGGTCGTACTTACTTCTTGGTCATGGTGGTAGCTGAGGTGAGGACGTGAGATAGGTTTAAGGTTTTTTTTCAGAGCTTTTTTTTGTTCTCGCAAGTTTGTTTGTGAATATTTTAAGGTTGACTGTTGTCACAGTTACTAACTGGGTCCCCGATGGGTATTGGGTCTGGGGAATAGGATATCGTCCCCATCCCCGTTGTACCCTATGGGGAATAAATTAGTTTTGTAAATAAACCCATGGGGATATTTTTCGCCCATCCCCACCCCCTAATAGATGAAATCCCCATGGTTTTGGCGGGTATGGGGCCCCATTGCCATCCCTACGCCTAAGGATGCGCCGCGTCGTCCGCCCCGCGAGGCTTGGCCCCTCGCGAGGGTCTTGTGTTGATGAAGATGGGCCATGCTGGGCCTCCTTTGAGCCACGCCGCAGGCCGCAGGCAGGCAAGTCTGGGGACCCCCGTTCCCAGAACACCGACAGTGGGGTCAACAGTTGGATTCTCTTCAACTTCAGGAGCCTCTGTGAAAGCAGGCTCATGAACTACCAAACGACGTTCTCGATGTGCAGGGGAAGAACGAGCAACAGAAATTGGCTCGACAACAAGGGGCTCTATGGAAGCAGCCCGGTCTCTCTTCTTTGTTTTTCTTTTCTTGGTTGGGGGAGCATCATCAGTGCTGGCTTTGGTCTTGCGCTTTCTGGCTTCGGCTTCAACTGCTCTAGTTTTCTTGAATTCTGAAGCCACTGTGGGGACCTTAGGCTTCGAGCCTGTCATACTGGCTGGGAAGATGATGCGAGGTTCTTCCTGCCTTGATGCTTCTGGTTCGGCCACAGCTGGCTTCTTCTTCTTGGCAGCCATTCTGGGTCGATGCCTGGTCGCCCCAAAGCCTTGCGCTTTTCAGCTTCATTGTAGCCTTGAACACATTTGGCAGCAAGATTCTTCATGCGCTCACGAGAACCTTTTGCTTCTTCTCGTTTCTTGTGGAATGCCTCCTTGAGCTCATGCATCATGACCTTGAAGTTTTGAATGTCTTCAACATTGAGCTTGGCCATGTGCCTCTTGAACTAAGCCTTTTCATAGTCGATCTTATGCTTCATCTCAACAATTTTCTGAGCAAGAGCCAGCTCAGGAGCAATGGCTCCGTGGATGGAGACGCTGAGGCCAATTGGAAGCAGAAGATCATCAAAACTGACATCTGGGCTGTCAAACCACTCATCAATAAACTTGTATAAGATTTCCACATCAAAGAGGGGAAGATCATTGAAGATTTCCGCCTCTTGCTTGCTCTTTATCAACTGCTCAAGAGCGTCATCGCCAAGATCATCATCGCTAGACAGATCAATGGCGTCATTCTCGTTTCTCAAAACAGCAGCAGGGGTCAGTGCTTGACCAGTGGGTTGCATGGGCTTTTTCAACTTGGTAGACTTGGAGATGCATGAGAGATCTTCAGATTGCACACTGGCTTCAGGAGGTGCAGTGGCCAGAGGCTTTGCCCGTGAGACCTTTGGTGCAGAGGGGGCTTTCAAGCCTTTGGTTTCTGTTGCTTCACAGGCTTCGGAGGTGCATGCGCTTCATCAGAATCAGAGTCATCTGCAGAGTGGTCCACGGGTGCCCCTTGAACCTGAATGTGAGTGATGAGACCTTCTAAGTTGTAGAAGGGCCCAATAAGATTGGGTTCAGCTTCGCGTGTGCCATCAGCTCGTGGTGCAGAGGGGCCTGGGTTGAAGTCTAATCGCAAAGACTTCTTGTTTTCCTTGGCCGAGTTCTTTGCAGCCTGATAGTTGCGCTTGAACAGATTATCTTCACGACACCATAACAGAGAGGATGGGTCAGCATTAGCAGGCTGAGGTCCACGAATCATGCAGGGGTAGAAGCCTTGAGCAATAGCTTCGGACTTCGACTTGGGATGAAGACCTTTGTAAATTATATCTCCCCGAGGTCCCTTTAAGGCATTCTTCTCAGCTTACTCCTTGCTGACAAATCTATACTTGAACCATTCCTCTGCCCAATGTCTTCGAATCCATTGGATTCAGTTCTTGCGTTCTCCATAGGTTTCTTCTGGATCTGACTTGTATAACTCATAGAGATCCGGTGGCAGGTCCTTAGCAGTGTTTCCACGATGTTGTCTGCTGCCCTTCCTGACTGATTTTTGAGTTGTCATGAAGTTTAGACTGAAAGGCTTCAACACTGTCGAAGTCTTCCGTCTGCTGGTCAGACAGGAACTGGCTTCAGGAGAATTTATGTGATGTTGTAAGAACTCTGCAAATGAATGCAGACTATGAGAACCAAGGGATTCTCCCAGGAACTGACGGCATTAGAGATGCGAGGGAAGGGGAAGAGGTCATATGAATTCTCAAAAGATTTTGAAGATAAATCAGTTTAGAAGACATTAACCTCATAGTGCGAAGACATTCACTCATATGTAGAGAGTTGGTTCCAGATTTGTACGAATCCATGAATAAGTACAAGTGAGGAATCTAACTACTTTGTGAAGCATAAGTGAACATACTAGGCATGCTATGAGATGCAGAATGAGATAGATCCAACTTATAGGAACAGAAACCACTTGTGGTTGAAAATGGATGAATCTATCGGATCAAAAAGACTGTAAAAAAGGTTTTATTTACCACACGAGGAACTGCTAGACGGAGTGGGATAGGAGGCCGAGCAGTTCGATCTTCCGTGCCCTAACTTGGTGACGGAGGACACCTATGGCAACGGCGGAGAAGACGATGTCCGCGGCCGGCGTGAGGACGGCGTCGATGAGGTCGCAGCAGCTAAGCGCTTCGTCACCGGCATTGTTGAGGGCTAGTGGTGGCGCTAGGGTTTGTGTGAGAGTGGAAGAAGAGATAATGACTGGGGTGAGGCGTGTATTTATAGGGACAGGGACGGCACAGTGTTATTACACAGGTGCCCCTGGCGGTTCACATCTGAAGGACACATGGCGATCATGCAACACATTGGAGGTTGTTCCACATTCCCACGCACGCCTGGATTTTCGGGTGGTCGTTCCCACTTCTCCGGGTTTCAGGTAAAACGGATTGAGCATTGAAAACAGATTAATGTTTGTCTCTTTGTCTTCTGCTGACAAGGACGCAGAGAAGACGTTTTGACAGTTTCAATAGAATGCATATGATTTGGATAGATAGACTTAAGACGGGAGCATAGAAAGGTCAGGGTCCGATCACATTCACTTAGTTCAAAAAATTCAACTAGAAGACATAGCTATAAGTGAATGATGTAGAGGACAGAAACAAATCAGTACATTGAAGATAAACATGAAGCCATGTTAATAATGAAGACAAACAAAATGCGAAGACTTTGCAAATGTAACGCCAACAGAAGGTATTCCAAACAAAATTTTGGTGGTGGCGTTACCCACCGTATAGGAAATATTAGACCCAGACATGGTGCACAATTATCATGGCGCTCCGAAGTCAAATTCCGTGTTAATGTATTCACACTTAGAGTGTAAGTCTTCATTTGTTGAAGATATACGTTGCTTCGTGTGTTTGCACATCTAAGTCATGAACATGCATAAGTGTTAGGATGTGTGCATGATCACAGGACATTTGAGGATTCCAAGATATTTAGCTCACACAGCAAATTGCAAAACCTTTTCTCATCCAAGGGCTTTGTGAAGATATCTGCCAGTTGCTCTTCAGTGCTGACGTGAATGATATCAATGTCTTCCTTCATGACATGATCTCTGAGAAAGTGATGACGGATATGAATGTGCTTTGTCTTTGAGTGCTGAACTGGGTTGTTGGCGATCTTGATGGCTCTTTGATTGTCGCGGTAGAGTGGCACTTGCTTCAGATGAATGCCATAGTCTTTGAGTGTTTGCTTCATCCATAGAAGCTGAGCGCAGCAAGATCCAGCAGCAATGTATTCAGATTTAGCAATGGAGAGAGATACACAGTTCTGCTTCTTTGAAGACCAACACACAAGTGATCGTCCTAGAAAGTGACATGTGCCTGATGTAGACTTGCGATCCACCTTGTCACCAGCATAATCAGCATCCGAGAATCCAACTAGATCAAACTCTGAGCCCTTTGGATACCATAATCCTAGTGTTGGGGTGTGAGCCAAATATCGAAGAATTCGCTTCACAGCTAAGTGATGCGATTCCTTTGGTGCTGCTTGGAATCGGGCACACATGCAAACACTAAGCATGATATCTGGCCTAGATGCACATAAATAAAGCAAAGAACCAATCATGGAGTGGTATACCTTTTGATCGAACTCTTTACCATTCGCGTCAGAATCTAGATGACTCTTGGTAGGCATTGGCGTAGTGTAACCTTTGCAGTATTGCATTCCAAACTTCTTTAGGCAATCCTTGAGGTATTTCTCTTGAGATATGAAGATGTTGTTGCGTTGCTGTCGTATTTGAAGACCAAGGAAGAACTTCAGCTCACCCATCATGGACATCTGATATTGCTCTTGCATCATGTATCCAAACTCATCACTGTATTCCTGATTAGTGCAGCCGAAGATAATGTCATCCACATATAGTTGGCACACAAACAGTTCACCATCATATGTCTTCGTGAAGAGCGTGGGATCCAGGGAACCGGGTTTGAAGCCTTTGCTCTTCAGGAAGTCCTTGAGTGTGTCATACCAAGCACAAGGAACTTGTTTGAGGCCATAAAGTGCCTTGTTTAGCTTGTAAACCATGTCAGGATGTTTTGGATCTTCAAAGCCAGGCGGTTGTGCAACATACACTTCTTCTTCAATCTTGCCATTTAGAAAGGCACTCTTCACGTCCATTTGATACAGAAGAATGTTATGATGATTTGCATAGGCCAGCAGCATGCGTATAGCTTCAAGCCTAGCCACGGGAGCAAATGTTTCATCAAAGTCAATTCCTTCAACTTGAGTGTGTCCTTGAGCAACGAGACGAGCCTTGTTTCTGAAAACTTGACCATGCTCATCTTGCTTGTTGTGATATATCAATTTAGTGCCTATGATATTGTGCTTACGAGGATCAGGACACTTGACCAGTTCCCATACATTATTCAGCTCAAACTGTTGAAGCTCTTCTTGCATAGCTTGAATCCATTCAGGTTCCATGAAGACTTCATCAACTTTCTTGGGTTAAGATATTGAGACGAATGCGAAGTGCCCACAGAAATTTGCTAGTTGTGTTGCCCTTGAACGAGTGAGTGGACCAGGTGCATTGATGCTATCAATTATTTTCTCAATCTGTACTTCATTTGCAACACAAGGATGAACAGGACGAAGATTTTGCTCTTGCTGATCATTGTCATTGTTAGAAGGATTGTATTCAGGCTGAGTATTGTCTTCAGGTTGATCAGGTGCAGAGATGATGAGTTCCTCTTCGGGCTGTGCTTCAGACGGTATGATTTCTCCAGTTCCCATAAGCTTGATGGATTCACTAGATGGAACTTCATCTAGCACCTTTGGAAGGTGCTCTCTTTGCGAGCTGTTAGTCTCATCGAACCGCACATCCACAGTTTCAACCACTTTATAGTGAAAGAGGTTGAAGACACTGTAGGAGTGCGAATCCTTTCCATATCCAAGCATAAAACCTTCATGTGCTTTCGGTGCAAATTTTGAAGTGTGATGTGGATCCTTGATCCAGCACCTGGCACAAAATACTCTAAAGTAACTGACATTTGGCTTCTTACCAGTGAGGAGCTCATAGGATGTTTTGTTCAGAAGCTTGTGAAGATAAACATGGTTGATGACATGGCATGCAGTATCAATGGCTTCAGGCCAGAACTTTCTTGGAGTCTTGTATTCATCGAGCGTCGTCCGTGCCATCTCAATGAGTATTCTGTTCTTGCGTTCCACGATGTCAGCATTCTGGGAACGGGGGTCCCCAGACTTGCCTGCCTGCGGCCTGCGGCGTGGCTCGAATGGGGGCCCAACATGGCCCATCTTCATCAAGCACAAGACTCAAGACCCTCGCGAGGCAGACGAAATGGCGCATCCTCGGGCGCAGCCTCCTCAGGCTGGCTCGCGAGGAGACGGAGATGTCAAGGCGGGGTGCCTCGCGAGGTGCCCGTGACGCAAGCCATGACGATCGAGGGCACCAGGCGGGTGCCAGCGCGCGCAGCGTCCTTCTTTCCTTTTTGGTGCAAAGGGGGCAAGCGCAGCCGCGTAGTACCGAGGCATCAGGCAAAGGTTGCCGTTTCGGTGCAACAAGACCAGGACCAAGCGGACTATAAGACGGAGGTCACCATGGAGCCCAGCGCGGCGTCACTGCAGAGCCTTTCGCAGGCGAAGACCACCTTTTGTCAGGATAGATGTACTTGCTGTCCCCCTTCAAATTAGCCCGCCATTGTTGGCTCCCTTCCCGCTCAATATTTGGGAAGAGGACCAGGGCCCCTATAAATAGGACCAGCCGCCCACATAGCAAGGGGTTTTCGGTTCGAGCAGTTAGCGGATCGAAGATCGGAAATCAGAGAGAAAGAGAGAGAGAGAGAGAGAGAGAGAGAGAGAGAGAGAAGGGCGACTGAACTCCTCCTAGCAGTTCATCACCCCAGCCAAGAACAGACCCTCGCGAGGTTGTTCTTCCTTGTATTGTTCATCATCACTAGCCCCAAGAGGCAATCCATCCACCACACACTAGAGTAGGGTATTACACCACAATGGTGGCCCGAACCAGTATAAATCTTGTGCCTCTTGTGTGATTCTTTTAGTAGTTTAGATCTTTGCGAGGCGGGGAGGTTGAGGACGTGATTTCCGCGCGCACCCCAGTGTTCGAACCTTAAGGGTCTGCCGGAACCCGAGATCCGACACACGATGCCATTCTGCTGCGGCGTGTATGGAGATGAGAACTCATGAGTGATGCCCAAAGTATCAAGATAAGTGTCGAGGCCGGTGTTCTTGAATTTAGCGCCATTGTCACTTCTGATGTGCTTGATGTTGACGCCATAGTTGTTCATGGCTCGATTGGCGAAGCGTCTGAAGACATCCTGCACTTCAGTCTTGTAGAGGATTATATGCACCCATGTATATCTTGAATAATCATCAACAATGACGAAGCCATAGAGACAAGCAGTAGTAGTAAGAGTTGAGTAGTGAGTGGGACCGAAAAGGTCCATGTGTAGCAGTTCAAAGGGTTGAGTCGTTGTCATGATTGTCTTCGAGGGATGCTTGGCCCTCGTCATCTTTCCATCTTCGCAGGCACCGCATAAGTGATCCTTCTTGAACTTGACGCCCTCGATGCCTATGATATGCTTCTTCTTTGCAAGAGTGTGCAAATTCCTCATGCTGGCAGGCCCTAGCCTCCGATGCCAAAGCCAGCATTCTGAAGCTTTTGCAAGAAGACATACGACAAGCTGTGGTCCTGCTGAGAAATCTACCATGTACAAATCATCATTCTGATACCCTTCAAAGACTAGAGACTTATCAAATTCCATTAGAACAAGGCAACGATATTTTCCAAACATCACAATCATGTTTAAATCGCAAAGCATTGAGACAGACATTAAGTTTAAACCAAGGGATTCAAAAAGCATCACTACAAAAAAAAGACACATCCGTGACATTTTTGGCCGAACGAAAAAAAATTCTGTCATACATATGACACTTCTATGACTGTAATTGTGACAAAACCCGGTATCATCATAGATGTGGTGGGCTCCTACTTCCATGACAAAAAATCATGACAGAAAATGGGCTTTTCGTCCTGGGCGGGCCGGAGACGCAGCTGCATGACATTCTTTGGGCCGTCCATGACGAAAAAAACCGTGGTAGAAGCGAGGGGGAGGAAAATTTCAGGGAGTTCCCGGTTATGGTGGGAGGTCGGGGGCCGAGTGATGCGCGTTTCTCTCGTACATGTACGCGCGCGTGTGTGAGTCGTTGGCTGTAAATGAACCCGAGCGAGCGTTGGGCTCTAACTGAACCCGAGCGATTGCACTGCAGGCTACGCGTTACTGAACCCGAGCGATCGATCAATGGCTGTTAACTGAACCCGATCAAGCGATTGCTTCGCTACTACTGCTAACTGAAGCCGATCGATGCTGCCTCTGGATGAATAGTGAGCATTGCGGGGGGTTTGGATGAACAGTTCCCGGTGGGGGTGGATAAACAGGACCCCGTGGTGTTGCCTCTGGATGAACAGGACCCCGATCGATCAAGCCGGTTGGGGCTGGATGAACAGGACCCCGTGGAGGGCTGGATGAACAGGACCACCCCGTGGAGGGCAGGATGAACAGTAGATGGTGGAGGGCAGGATGAACAGTGGCCCGTGGAGGGTTGGTTGAACAGGAGCCCATGGAGAGGGCTGGTTGAACAGTAGCCGGTGGAGTAGCGCGCGGTGGAGGCTGGTTGAACAGGAACCCGTGGATGAACAGTCGCGGGTGGAGGCTGGAGGAGGTCGACGGTGGATGAACAGTAGCTCGTGGAGGCTGGAGGGGGTCGACGGTGGAGATGAACAGTATCCCGTGGAGTCCCGTTTTGCGGTACGCCACACCCCTCCCGATGAACAGGACCCCCGTTTCGACCGTAGCGCTCCAACACAATTCCGTTTCGTCCGTTTTGCGGTACACCACACCCCTCCCGATCAACAGGACCCCTGTTTCGACCGTAGGAGGTCCGTTTCCTCCGTTTTGGGGTACGCCAGACCCCTCCCGATGAACAGGATCCCGTTTCAAACGTGGCCGGTCGAACACAAGGCCATTTCCTCCGTTCTGCGGTACGCCATGCCTCGTTTCCATCGCCTGTTCCGTCCAAGCCCTCCCGATGAACACGACGCATTCCGTTACCTCCCCATGAACACAACGCATTCCGTTGCCTCCCCATGAACACGATGACAACGTTGTTTCTCTATTCTGACCCAGCCATGTACACGAGCCCTGGCCGTACGTATGCGCGAGTAGGCGTTCGAGACCCCGCCCGTATGTACACATACGTGGTTGTATTTTCTTTCTTGCACCTTGGCCACTGTACGTACGTGTACATGCTACGTGCGCGCCTCTACTGCGACACGTGCGCGCCTCTACATCGACCAGTATATAAGTACGTACACGTTCGCGACCAGAATGACAACGCTACGTACGCTTCGACCAGATGGGTCCCGACTGTCAGGCACTTCCTTGTGTGCGAAGATGTAGCTGGGGGGTCCCAGCAGTCAAGGGGGCGAATCGTTTTGTTTTTTTACTCGGACACACTTCCTTGCGTGCGAAGGTGTAGCTGGTGGGTCCCAGCAGTCAGGGGGAAATGTTTTTTTCACGAAATACGGTGGCCTATCTGGTGGGTCCCCGCTGTCAGGTGGAGGAATAATTATTTTACACGTAATAAGGAGGCACTTCCTTGCTGCGGCCGTGGACCCAGCTGTCAGCCTCTCCACGTATAGTCCACGTCTGATGGAAGTCGTTCCTTGACCATGTTGACCACGGCGCACCGAGAGCACCAGGGCGGTGCACGACGGCGAGGCCTAGGAAGGGGAAGACAGGGAGCCGGGGAAGACGCAGCAGTGCCTAATAAGGAGGCACTTCCGGTGGGTCCGAGCTGACAGCGGGGGGGATGTTTTTTTCGCGAAACACGCTGGCCCGTCCGGTGGGTCCGAGCAGTCAGGGGGAAACGTTTTTTTCGCGAATTAAGGTGGCCCGTCTGGTGGGTCCCTGCTCTAAGGTCGAGGAATAATTATTTTGCGTGTAATAAGGAGGCACTTCCTTGCGGCCGCCTGGACCCAGATGTCAGCCTCTCCACGTACAGTACTCTTCCGATGGAAGTCAGTCGTTGACCACATTGACCACGCCATGTCGAGAGCACCAGGGCGGTGGTCTGGACGACGGCGAGGCCTAGGAAGGGGATGACGCGGAGCCGGGGAAGACGCAGCAGTGGAAACCCGCGCGGAGAGGAGTACGAGGGTTCACTGGTTCGGCTGCGGTGTGAGGCTGTCGTCGCCACAGAATAACAGGGGGTGTGGGTGAGTGGAGGGATGGCCTGGCCAACGGTGGGAGTAGTATGGGGGCGGTGAGGCCTCCGCGGCAGCACAGCCGGCCACGGGAGGCAGGAGCAGGCGGCACGACCGGCACTCCTTTGGGCGGCTGGACCAAGAAGACTAGAGGTTGAAGAAGCACTACGGCCGTTGGATGGACATAGTACGGTCACTGAAGCTAGAAACGTTTATTATTGACTAAGTTGACAAAGCCCTTGGTACGCTCCAACTTAGTAGGCCCACAGGTCAGCCTCCGAAATGGTGCGCCCCAGATGTCAAGGGGAGGAATCATTTTTTGGGCGGCCGAAGCTAAGAATATCCGAGATTGAAGAAGAAGCACAACATCCGTTGGATAGACATCCAACGGCCACTGCTGCTAGAACCGTGTGTTGACTATAATAAGTTGGCAAAGCCTTGCATACGCGTCAACTTATTTTTTTAGGGGACGCGTCACTTAGTAGGCCCACAAGTGTGTGGCAGAGAACTTATAGACCATTTGCATTTTGTAAGAATGTACAGCCCATTTTGGAATTCTAATGGAATTTACAACAACCCATTTACAGTTTGTTAAAAGTACATCCCATTTTCTAGCTAGGACAATGATTAATAATTTCAACCAACCGTTGAAGACAGAATTCAATAAAATTTCCCACATTTTGATGGGCTCCGAAATATTTTTATCCCGAAATTTCTAGTCAGATTAAATATAAATTTGTATTACGTAAAAATCCGATGAAACATTGCGCGTGCAACAATGAAAATTTAAGATTTTAAAAATCCATAAATATTATTTTATAAACTAATTTCGTGTTTAGTGCATTTTTTATAGTTACTGCCCAGTTTTTATAATTACATCCCATTTATTATTTTTAAAGCCCATTTTCCTGTTAAGCCTAATGCATCCCTCCTACGAAAGATTTGCAGCCCAGCTGGGCGGAGAATAACAAGTTGACCTTGCCTGGGTATTCCTCAAAAAGACGTATAGTTGGGCTAGCCATTTTCATCTTGAAAAAAATAGTATCTGGGCTGGATATCTAGCCTGGGCTAGACGGGCCACAGCCCACCTAGTTAATACCCTGCTCTCCTCTGAACAACAACGAAATCATCGCCAAGAAAAACTCTGAAGTGCTCACGCCTCAAAAACACAAATACTGCTCGAGCTGCTTGGTCCCAGCTGTCGGCCGCACCTTGTGCAATTCTCTCGTTTATATTGACTACATAGGTTGACAATGGTGTGGGACCGTGATGTCACGAAACCAGGAGAAAGCAAAAAAAATATAGTTGTACATAATAAGGAGGCACTTGCGTACATACGACTATGGCCCTAGTGGGTCCCTAGTGTCATCCAGTCAAAATAAAGTCATCTCCTGAATCCTCATGTTCGTTGACGATGTTAACAATGCTCGGCGCCACGGCGAGCGCAAAAGCTCAAAGGACAACAGAGAGGGCCTCGCGAGCTCTACGAATGGTCTGATACAGCGCCCGCTACTCATTCAGGATGCCAGGATCATTAGACACCTATGAGCACCTTCGAGAAACTAAGACGGCATGAAACGGTAAGGCCGCGCTTGGGAGCTCTAGTTTATTTCAAACCTGTATTAACATACAAGTGTAATTTACTCGTCATCAAAAACAACGCGTAAAATACAGGCGTAATGAAACCGAGGGCCCGAGGTCTGTAAGTAAAACCGGCGGGTTACACGTGTAATTTGAGAGACCAGTGTATATTTTACGAGCACTGCTATATGGACGACATTACCAGACGATACATGCACGACGTGCGTATCATGCCATCCATGGGCAAGGCTGAAATAGCAGCTAACGGCTGGATTAGCAATCGTCCGAGTGTCATTCAGCATTTTTATCGTGTGTCAAGTACTTCCGATATTTTACTAGTCAAAATCGACCAACCAAGCGCCTTCGCCCAAGAACATCTTCTTTAATTTACAAGCGTCAGTTTTACAAGCGGTTTTGGTTGGAAAACGACAATCCAATCATGGCCTAATATCATGAGTTGGTCGGAAGATCATATGGTTTCACGTCTAACCTACCTGACTTGTCGTATAGGCTATGAATGAAACATCAGACGATGAACTTCTTAAGCATGGAAACAACAGAAGAGGATGATCTTCTTAACAAGCAAATCACTGGCATTAGATCGACATGCAAAACAATACGAAGCATTATTCTTAGGAGGCACGGTGAACAGCTCGTGATGCCGCATGCCACAACATTCCAAGCTCAACTTTGCAATCAAACACAAGGCCTGGCATTACATAGACAATATTCAGAACAAACTCTTAACACAGGAATATCTCAGCAGAGTAACTATTTACTTCTAAACTAAACACAGGAATAGGAAAAAACACTCGACGCTGCTCACAGCAAGGGCGTCCCACTCAAAAATATCAAATGCATGTCTTCTGGCTAACATCAATGAGCAAATTTTGACAAGGTTTTCCAATTCCAATATATTAAACTAACGTCTTCTTGCTAACATCAATGATTAAACTTTGACAAGCTTTTCCCATTCAAAATATGTAATGCCTATGATCGTGGAGTCCTGTCGTAGCTTTTATACTTGTTTGGGCATTTTTTGCCCAGGGCACTCCACGTATTGTTAAATTGCCAATGGTCTCTGCAGACTAGTCATGTCACCGGTGTCTAATAATACTCTGTAAAGCTTCTCAGTCATTCCTTCTGTAATGTAGCGCAAATAGTGACTGCTTCTTTCTGCAAAGTGGAACGACCAACTAGACCCAGTAATGCAGCAGTTTGCCTTACACATTGGCTCCTTTTGTGCAGTTCAACTAAAATCGAAGTTGGAATAAAACCGAGCTTTAATTTTGATATCCCTGTAAGCAACAATAGGTATAAGGGAAACAATTACTAAGAAATAACGGTTGATGACTTGTACTCCCAGAAGAAAAGCATCTACTGATCTACTTTATCTTAATAGGAAACAAAGCAGGAGAGTAGCAATTCTCCATCAGTGTGATTCATTCATATTGACTGAGACATTATCTTAACAATGCCTTGTTTCAACATGTATAAAGAATGACAAAGCTTATAAAGGGGGTTATGCTGAATTTGTTGTAACAAAGCAACAAGCATCATGTCTGGGTTGGTCCCATTTTTGTTCACTACTTAATGGGAAAAGACAGCAATACAATAGCTTCAATTCATCATTTATTTAAAACAGTACCAATACAAGTAGCACAGCATCTCAAAACACACTGCACGATCATGTGGATGAAGGCAAGTACCAACCTGTCATGACGCATGCAAGATCACGTACGAATCTGCCAACACGAATAGGAAATCCAATCTCATTTTGTGCAGTTGCACTGAAATCAAGCAAAGTGTTTCGCGTAGCGAAGGAAAATGTCACAATAGCAACAAGTTGAATAGATATCCCTGTATAAACAGAGGCAAAAAAGGAATCAATTACTGGCTAATAAAGGAGGATGAAACATGCGGCCACAAAAATGGTAATCCCGCCAATCCCTAACAAGTGTTGCAGTTTTGAAATAAGATTCAGTAGTTAACTCTGAGAGTGGCATCAATTACTGGCTTATAATGGGGGTGATGCTGAATTTGTTGTAACAAAGCAACAAGCATCATGTCTGGGTTGGTCCCATTTTTGTTCACTACTTAATGGGAAAAGACAGCAATACAATAGCTTCAATTCATCATTTATTTAAAACAGTACCAATACAAGTAGCATAGTATCTCAAAGCACACTGCACAATCATGTGGATGAAGTCCTGTACTGACCTTTCATGAGACGACCAACATAAAATACGAATCTACCAACACGAATAGGAAATCCAATCAAGTTTTGTGCAGTTGCACTAAAATCAAGCAAAGTTGCCGGTGTGACATTTAAGTTTTCTATAGCAACAAGTTGAATAGATATCCCTGTTTTAAGAGGCAAAAAAGAAAACAATTACTAGCCAATAAAGGAGGATGAAACATGCGGCCAGAAAAAGAAGCATCTACCTTATCTTGATGGAAAACAAAGTATAGGACAGTGGCATTTCTAAAATGGTTGCATTGATTCATATTAACAGAGAAATTCTTTTAAAATAGATCGGTAGTTAATTCTAAGATTAACAACAGCAAAATAGCTGCATGGGACATGCCAGCACCATGTGCGTCCACACGTATAAATGGGTGATGTAGAGTATGTAGCCAAGTAGCATATATGCGCTGGTCCCATATTTGTTCTCTTTGAACCTTCTTCCTATGTGAGGGAAGCAAATGTAGTCGTGCACAAACTACCCGACCCCCAGTTTCTTTCCCTTTTCAACAAAGAGATCGGTTCCTTACAGATGTGTGTACTGGGTTACCCCATTTTTCCCTTTTCGACCTACAAAGCGGCTAGATAGCCAGTCTATACTACTTTCCGCCCCTCCTTTCCTCATTGAACCACGTCCTAGATTCTTGCTCCAGCCCACCGCACCCTTCATTCCTCTTTGAACCAAGACCTAGATTCGACTATAGATCGAAAAAGATCCACATGCAGCTAGAGCAACGACAGTTTCAAAGAAACTTATACCTTAGGGTCGTCGGGATGTGGCAAGGTGTGCAGCTGGAGGCCGGATCTGTCCACACTAAGTACGGCAGCGAGGAAGAAGGGGTTGGTGGCCCTCCCGCACAGGCGCTGGGTGAAAGAGAACAACGCAGCCGACAGTGGATTGCCTCCCTCGCCGAAGGCGATAGAGTGAACGTCCTCCCCTTCCCGGTGTGGCGGGATACGGACGCCTCCTTCACCAGCTGTGAGGGGGGAGAGAGAGACAAGAGGCCAATGTGGTCTTCTTTAGATCTAGTGAAGAGAGGATGAGAGACTGTGAATATAGCAAGCCCTAGCAAATGTATCTAGACTCATTTTAGTGCTAGATACCTCTGTATCTAGACAAATCTAAGACAAGTAATTCGGAACGGAGGGAGTAACATATATGTAGTGCGGCGAGCATGTGGAGAGTGCAAACCCTAGCGAACAAGCGCTGAGGCTCCCGCTTATATATATACTACTGTAGTACGGACTGAGATCCGGTGCCTTCACTGCACCTGCTATTGGATGTATGACAGGTGAGCCAGCCACATTTTGGGCCCACCTATCGTAAAACCCTAGCGAAAATTGCACCAACGTGAAAGACGACTGCGTCTCCAACGCAACCAAGGTGAACTGACGAAGGATATCATCTTTGTGTGTAACAAGCAAAGAGCACTGATGGAAGACAGCTTGTTTTTCGTCGAAAATCGATCAGCTTCACCAGCCGACGCAACCATGAGGCGCAACCATGAGCATCGATAGGTCATCGTGGTGATGCATCATCCATTTGGCATCAAGTTTGGGTGAGGCACCTAAGAAGTTCGACAAATCCTCACTGTGGTATGTTTCTTCTCAGTAATCAAGCTCGAGGAAGGAAGAACCATGTGGCAGAGGATAGTGAGGCGGAACAACAATGGCCATCCAATTTTTTGCAGTTCCACTAAAATTGAGGAAGACATGCCCGGGTATGGAGACACGCATCGTTGTTTCCAAAAATATAAAAAAGGGTTAGCAATGACATCTCAATTGTTAATAAGAATTAATGAAAAGTACACCAACAAACAGAAGCATCATAATTATCTTGATGGGAACTAAACCAGGATACCCGAGAAAAAAAGCATTTCTTCATTTAACCAGTGATAGTACTACCACCATATGGACAATGACCGCACAACCACCATGTACTTTTTGTCGAAACAACATGTATACCTCCACCGAGGCATAAATCAGGACAACTTTTTGAGTGGCATTTCCTCTATAATAGTACTAGTAGGTGATGTTGGACCAGCCGACGAACCCTAGCTACTATGCATGGGGAGCTGGGGAGTAGTCGCATAGAAGAAAACCCGCACACAGCGACCTGGGGAGCTGGACCAGTACAAGAAGTTATACCTCAGGTGGGCGAGATGTCGTTTAGGCGGGCGGGCGGGATCTGCCCACACGACGGCAGCGAACAAGGGCGCGGAGGATCTTCGTCCGCGCCAGTGCCGGCTCCGAGAGGACGGTGCGCATCGGCTTCCTCCGTCGCCGACGGCGATAACGTCAATGCTGCACCTCCTCACCTCCTGCGGCGGACGGGATTCGGCCAGATATGTGACCACCGGTGAGGAGAGAGATAGAGTGGACACTGTCATCTTGTTTTGATATGGAGAGGGTGAGAGAGCGAGACGCGAGAAACTCTATCAAACAAGACGCTATAATGGAGTAAAAAAATCTCTCCATAGCAGTGGTTTTAAATAGAATACGCATGTTCCCGGAAAAAAGAAACGAAAACTGGCGGACAATTTTTAAGGGTCTGTCTAGGACACATCTAGATGTGACATAGTTATGTCACATATAAGTTGATGTCCACTCTGTTTGTGGTCTTTTCCTAGTTTTTTTGTTTCTTGTTGCTACATTATATACTTGTGGGAGCTTAGATGTGATATCCTTAAATAACATCTAGATGTGAATTAGACAAACTGATTTTCTAACGTACCAAGAAAGAAAACTCGATCAAAAACACGCCCCCGCTTCCAGGTCGCGACAGTCGTCGCGCACACACACATAGACATAGACATGCATATCCGTATTTATGTAAAATTCCATTTCCATCTCCATCTCCAATCATATTTGTCCAACTGGCACATTATTTACATTGTTAATTATATACGCAGCAATATTAACTTACAACATCTCTTGTTTGCGCACGTCCGGACTGCTGCCACGGCCGGTCCTGACCAACCCGAACCCTCTTCATCACCCGCGCGTGCTTCCCGCCTGAAACGGTCAGTGCCGCATTCATGCCCGGCCAGAGCGGACGCGACCTCTCACTGGCGCCGACATTGATTGCGGCGTGCCGGCCAAGAGAGCGTCGCAATAGCCGGCTACAACATGCGTAATATCTTCTAGTAGTAAGTTCTTGGGTGTCCGTGCTACAGCTAGCTGTCCTCCCGCAACTCGTCAATCTCTTCCATTAGTGCTAGTACTCCATGGCGCGATCCATCGACAAGCTGGCGGGAAAGTTATGGTATACTACTCGGTTTGCGGTGATTGGCATGCCGAGCGACCGTGTGGGGTCGAGCCGAGGAGGAGGGTGAGACACGAACATGACAGACGTGATTTAAACGTTGGTTTTGCTCAATGGCGCGATCCAACAAAACGAAACGTTGGTTTCTCTCCTTTTCCATTTTTTCTCTAGTAAAACGGAAACTTTTCCACTCCATTTTCATTCCTATTCCAAGGTTGCCCCGTTACAACATTCCATCAAATACAAAGGAAAACTAACACGCATGCTGATGCATCTCAATGATTCATAGATCATAGCCAATATTTACTTCACAACTAAAGAAAAAAGTTGTGAGAGCGTGTATGATAGAAAAACTACTGATGGGGTCACTACGACTTAAACCCTAAACCCTAAACATGATTTAATTTCCTGGCCAGGTAGAACCTATCGAAGGAAAGACGGCTGGCACCCTCGGATCATACGATGCTTTTGTGCAGTTCCACTAAAATCGACCTGAGCATCCTTGATGGCAAAGTTATTGAAGAAGTGTGATTAGAATAATAGTACTGGCACTAGTTCATGAGACAAACTCATCACAAGTAGAAGCCGATAGAAGTAGAGAAAGATCGACATGGAGATGGAGCTACGGCAATGGAGCAAGCCGGCTCCAAAAGGAAGATGGACTACCTGGGACATCGTGCTGTAGCTAGAAGGGCGGTTGGGACGCGGCATCGGCCCATACCACGGTGACCCCCGATTGGGACGCGCCGACTGTGGGTTTTCTCCCTCGCCGATGTCGACTGCGACTACGCAGAAAATTTTCCCTTCCCCCAGCTGCGGGATCAAGCCTATCGTTCTATGCTTGTGAAGAGAGCAACCTAAGCAAGCAGGCTTGTAGCTTAGGCTCCTACTAGTGTATATATAGTGGTTTTCTTTTTCTCTTCATATCAACCATTTTATATTGCGTACGTGTCATTCAAGAGTGAAATGATAGTTGCTTCTTCCGACTAACTTCCTGTGTCATTTGACTACTCCTTAGTGGCCCCTACACGTACTCCCCCTACGTGTATGCAACAGTCACACGTACACATGGACGCAAAAATGCACGCGACGCCCTAATGCATGCATGTCCGAGCACACGACGGAACACACACGGTCACGCTCAAGTGCTCAACCTACACGTGCATGCACACATATACTCAGTCAAGGTGAGCTAGTGACCGTGTGAACACCTGAAAATATATATATTGAGCGCAATGAGCGTATTATGAAGTCCACAGACCGTATTTTTACAAATATACAGTGACAGACAGTGTATTTATCTCGTTTGAAATTAAGCCACATTAACCAGAGAGGAGGCAGCATGGACTAGCATTACTTTGTTGTGTCCCGTCAACTTGCCGAACGAGGAGAAGGTTGTAGGGTGGGTGTCGGCGTTCTGGGAACGGGGGTCCCCGGACTTGCCTGCCTGTGGCCTGCGGCATGGCTCGAGTGGGGGCCCAACATGGCCCATCTTCACCAACACAAGACTCAAGACCCTCGCGAGGGGCCAAGCCTCGCGAGGCGGATGACACGGCGCATCCTCAGGCGCAGCCTCCTCAGGCTGGCTCGAGAGGAGACGGAGATATCAAGGCGGGGTACCTCGCGAGGTGCCAGTGACGCAAGCCATGACGATCGAGGGTGCCAGGCGGGCGCCAGCGCGCGCAGCATCCTTCTTTCCTCTTTGGTGCAAAGGGGGCAAGCGCAGCCGCGGAGTACCGGGGCTTCAGGCAAAGGTTTCCATTTCGGTGCAACAAGACCAGGACCAAGCGGACTATGAGACGGAGGTCACCATGGAGCCCAGCACGGCGTCACCGCAGAGTCTTTCGCAGGCGAAGACCGCCTTTAGTCAGGATAAGAGTACTTGCTGGCCCCCTTCAAATTAGCCCGCCATTGTTGGCTCCCTTCCCGCTCGATATTTGCGAAAAGGACCAGGGCCCCTATAAATAGGACCGGCCACCCACGTACCAAAGGGTTCATTCGATCGGTTGGTAGGTCGATCAGTTCATAGAAGGGGTTCGGTCGGTTGATAGGTCGATCAGTTCGTAGAAGGGGTCGGCTTTCTCTGGGCTCGGCTCGCAGAGTTAGTTGGTCCGGCTAGCAAGTAGAGAGAGAGAGAGAGAGAGAGAGAGAGGTGACAGAACTCCTCCCAGCAGGTCGTCGCCCCAGCTAAGAACAGACCCTCGCGAGGCTGTTCTTCCTTGTATTGTCCATCATCATCAGCCCCAAGAGGCAATCCATCCACCACACACTGGAGTAGGGTATTACACCACAATGGTGACCCGAACCAGTATAAATCTTGTGTCTCTTGTGTGATTCCTTTGGTAGTTTAGATCTTTGTGAATCGGGGAGGTAGAAAGCGTGATTTCCGTGCGCACCCCAGTGTTCGAACCTTAAGGGTCTGCCGGAACCCGAAATCCGACATTTGGCGCGCCAGGTAGGGGTGCGCCGGAATCTGTCTTCCACCGCTCCGTTCTCCTCCGACCGTCGCATCCATGTCCGACGCTCGTCGGGCCCGCGCCGAGCGCCGGGCCGCCATCGCTTCTCGCGTCGCCTAGACGGCCCCCGTCGGTGGGCGTCCTCGCCGTTCCCCGTCGCCCGCTGTCAATGCCGCCACCGGTCCGGCGGGGGGCGAGCAGCAAGCATCGTCTCAGCACCCGTCCGTGCGGCAAGACGGCCGCACCGCCACTCCATCGCTTGCACCGGCCGGTTCTTCGTCCCGCGCGCTCCGCGCACCCTTGGAGGCTCAAGCTGCGCTCCTCGTGGCAAACGAGCTCCTGCGCTACCGCCCCGTCGACGACGTCTACGAGGAGTGGCTCGACCGCGTCGCCGAGCTTATCCGCGCCGCAGGGGGCTCTTCCGTGTCGTCCGTCCCTCTGCGCCACACTCCGCCCCGCGCGGGCAACGAAGCTCCAGAGGCGCACCAGCCGCCTCCCCTCCAAGAAGATGCCGTGGCTCCAAGGCGCTTGGCCCCTAGGCGGAACCCGCTCCGTCAGGCGCCAACACAGCAAGAGCGGAGCTACCAAGAAGTTCCTCGCCCGCAAGGGGCTGCTAGGGCGCTCCCTGCTCCGGCTCCGGCGCGCCAAGACCCCGCCCTGCTCCTAGCTGCGACACGTGGGGACCCTCAAGACCAAGCTCTCCACCAACCGAAGCCTTACGTGGCCACCGCGGGCTGCCACGCCTACACCACTGAGCTGCGCAGCGTCGCGTGGCCCGGCAAGTTCAAGCCTGACCTGCCTCCTCGCTACGATGGCACAACCGATCCCGCGGAGTTCCTCCAACTCTATGAGCTGGGCATCGAGGATGCCGGCGGGGATGAGAAGGTCATGGCGAACTGGTTCCCAATGGCGCTCAAGGAAGGAGCTCGAATCTGGCTCCTGAATCTGGCTCCAGGCACGATCTCCTCCTGGGACCAGATGCGCACCCGCTTCATCGCCAATTTCCAAGGTACTCGCGATCGGCCACCCGCCGTGAGCGACATGCGCCGCATCAAGCAACAACCCGGAGAGACCCTACAAAAATACATCCAGCGCTTCAACAGCGCGCGCCTCAAGATCCCCAAGGTGTCCGAGGAGGCCATCATCTCGGCCTTCTCCGACGGCGTGCACGACGTCAAGATGAAGGAGGAGCTGGCAATGCACGAAGACCTCTGCACCTCCCTGGAGCTGTTCAACTTGGCGAACAAGTGCGCCAGGGCTGAGGAAGGACACCTCTCCCTCCTCGAGCTGCCTGCCGCGGACCTAGAAGAGAAGAAGCCCAAGGCCAAGGACGTGAAGCGCAAGGGGGCTGCCGTACTCGCGGCAGAACCAGACACAAAACGGGGCATGGATCTGCCCGAACCCTCTAGAGGCAGCCGGTATTGTGTGTACCATGACCTCCACACCCACAACACCAACGAATGTCAAGAACTCCGCGCCGTGCGAGAAGGAAGGATCGGTCGTCGCCCTGACCATGCTGACTGGGGCTACAGCCGGGGAGGAGGAAGAAACCCAGGACGCTGGGAAGATCGCGGCCCGTGCCAGGGGTGGCGCGACCAGCCTCGCGAGGACCGCTCGCGGGACCTGCCTCGCGAGGGAGACTGGAGGGATCAGCCTCGTGAGGATCGCCCTCATGGCAATGCAGCCCTACCTCCGCTGCCGCCTCAGCCAAGGAGGAACGAAGACCGCCATCAAGACGAGGGGGCTGGGGGCTTCCAAGAGCCGCGCGCTATCGCCTGCATCCTGGGCGGAGCTCAAGCCCAGCCTCTCAACGTATCTTCAAGCAGATTGCCCGCGAAGTGAACGCAGTTCTCCCCAAGCTCGAAGCAACGCGCCCCTTCAGGTGGTCGGCGTGCGCCATCACATTCAGCTCGGCAGACCAGCTCAAGTGCGCGGCCACAGCAGGAGTCCTCCCGATGCTCTGCTCCCCAGTCATCAACAACGTGCTGGTCACCAAGACCCTCATCGATGGTGGGGCGGGGCTCAACGTCCTGTCCGTGGAAACATTCAACAATCTCCAAGTGCCCTATGACCAGCTTCAGCCGACCAAGCCTTTCTCCGGGATCACCGACGGTTCCACAATCCCGATCGGGCAGGTCCGCCTCCCTGTCACCTTCGGGGCCCGCAGCAACTACCGCACCGAGCTCATCGACTTCGACGTCGCCCACATCCGCCTGCCGTACAACGCCATCCTCTGGTACCCAGCGCTGGCCAAGTTCATGGCTGCGACTCACCACGGCTACAACGTCCTCAAGATGCCAGGGAGTGGCGGCGTCATCATGGTGCCCTGTGAAGAGAAGGATGTAGTGTGTTCCCTGGAGCGAGCCTATCAGGCCACATCGCTAGAAGACCCGGATCGCGGAAGCAGGAGGCTTCCTGAGACCACCCCCAAGAAGAACAAGACATCGTCAGGCTCGGCCCCTCAGGAGGTAGGCCCCTCAGGGCCCGTGTCTGCCCAGGGGGACCCTCCTTCCATCGCATAGGGAAGCGCGCCCGGCGCCCTCCTCAGGCAGGGCTCGGGGGCTCTCACCTGGAGGGCCACCGACCTAGCCAGGGTCACGAGGGAGGCGCTTGGGCACCATGTGGAAGCATGCTTCACAGAACGTTTCCCCCAGGAAGGAGCCAGGCGAGGAGGGTCAGACCAGCAGGAGCTCGTTGACAAGGCCATTCAAGAACTACAGGAGACAAGGATCATGAGAGGTTGCCGCCGCCTACCAGCTGTGGCCCCACACCCAGGCGAGGATGGTGGGCTGCGCGCCTGTGTCGACGTACCAGGGCTCAATCAGATCGCCACGACGGAGCGTCTCTGGCCCTCATGAGTGGGGCGCTGTGGGGGACCACCCCACAGCTATGTTTGCATGCCCTACGGCCTGCCGAGCATGGCTACGGCATACCAGCGCCTCATTAGGGGCATCATGGAGGCTCAGGAAGACAGGCGTTCCGCGGCCTTGGCGGAGATGAACACAGCTCGCGAGGAGTCACCACTGCCTCCGGAGCCTCCCGAGGCCCCGGGGCCTGGGGGCTCATGAGGATAGGCTTCTGCAGCCCGTCAAGTCTGCTGCACCAACGCCACTACGCCGACAACATCCTCAGGTGACATCTTTCAAGTTCCGTTCTCAGCTGGGAGCACCCTCCCAGGGTTGCATCACTCCCAGGCCGCGTGGGTCTGTCCTTGCGGCATGTATCCCCTTTTACCTTTAAGTCGTTAGTTTGCCTTGTTGGGGGCGCCCCTCGGGCTGCATCATCCCCAAGCCACTCGGGCCAGACCCAGCGGCGTGTACCTGCCTCGCGTTTATTTCCGACTATGCATTGCCTATCACGCTTGACTGCATGGTGCCTGCTCGCGGCATCCTTTCTTCTCCATGTCGGCCACTTGCACGTTAAAGGGGGGGTGCCTGAGCATCACGACTCAGGGCTCTTACTGGCTCTCCAGCCCTCACCCTCTGGCCTTGTCCATGGCATCGCGACCTGGCATACCAGCGACGGTTGAGACAAGCTCGAGGGCCGGGACCCGAGGACGTAGAGTACCAGCATCTAACCAAATTTTGCAGGGACACATCTCAAGATACGGCCCAGTGCCAGGCGCAACCCGCCTAGAGGTAGGGCCTCGTGAGTCCCGCGCTGGCTCACGGGTGCCCAGATACACCTCACCTAGCCCTACCGTGCCGGCCACGTGTCAGGGCGGGACTGTACACGCCCCGGGGGCTCCTCCTGGAGGGGAGCCCCCTCCCACGTACCAGTGGAAGCACCATGCTCCGCGCTGGCTGACGACACTGCCGAGGCGCGGCTATGCCCGTACACATACGGAAGCGCTATGCTCCGCGCTGGTGATAAACAACTGGGGATGGCCTCCAGGCCGCATTAACCTCAGGGAGCCCAGAGCTCAGTGGCTGGCCTCGTCGCAACGCCTCCCCTCGAGAGTGACGCACGAGGGGGCTAGGCACGGGGATTACGACTGGGTCATGCCCAGACGTATGCCGCCCAGCCAGGCCCCTCGGGCCTGGTTCGCCGTGCGTCTCTCCCTGAGCGGAGCCAAGGTATGAAGGCCGTTTGCGCGTCAAGGGGGGCCCCTGAGCATCGCGACTCAAGGGCCTAACTGGTCCCGTAGCCCCTCACTCCTTAGTTCCAAAAGGCTATGCTGGGTGAGGTACGCGCGGGGCCGGGCTCTGCAGACGTAGAACGGTAGCCCCGCTTACATCGCACCTCATCACCCGCTGTTTGCGCGTCAAGGGGGACTCCTGAGCATCGCGACTCAGGAGCCTAACTGGCTCCGTAGCCCCTCACTCCTTAGTTCCGAAAGGCTATGCTGGGTGAGGTACGCGTGGAGTCAGGCTCTGCAGACGTAGAACAGAAGATACAGCTACATCGCGCCTCCCTACTTGTTGTTCGCACGCCAAGGGGGACTCCTGAGCATCGCGACTCAGGAGCCTAACTTGTCACGTAGCCCCTCACTCCTTTGGTCCCGTCCTTGTTTCCGGTCGGGGCTAATGCTAGGTGAGGCACGTGCGGGGCCGGGCTCTGCCGGCGCAGAACACGAGCAAGTAGGGAAGAAAAGCATAAAATTCAAGGAACTTAAAAGCAAATATTACAATCCATACTGTCGTCTCAATACCAAACGCAAGTTTAAATGCCTCCCCGAGGCGTGGTGCATGTGCAGGAATTGAAAGAAGAACAGGGATGGAACGGAGTCACTTGTCAGCGGTGAAGCTGTGCGGAGCGGCTTCGCCTCATGGAGCAGCGGGGCCGGCAGCGCCTTGCCTTGGCTTGGTACTGAAGGCCTGGAACTTCCTCAGCAGCGCCTCCGCGCGCCCCTTCACGGCTTCGATGGCAGCGGCAGCACCCTCGCCGCTCACCGGTTCCAGCAGGCCGTCGAGGTCGGCGTTGGGATCACGAAGGTAGACGTGGGCGAAGACCCGCGTCAGCGCAGCAGAAGACAAGACATGCGCCTCGGCCTCGGCCGTGGGGCCGATGCCAAGGGCGACGTCCCCAAGGGCCTTAACCAGGAAGGGAAGCAGCTTGGCGGGGCCGTCCCCGTCACCGGCTAGCGGGCTGTCCAGGCCGCTTCGTAAAGCATCTTCAGCGAAGCACGGGCATCTTTCTCCATGTCCGCGAAGGCCACGCGATCCTCGGCAAGAACCCGGGCCTTGGCGTCCAGCTCGGCCTTCGTCACCTCCAGCTCCTTCTTCAACGCGCCTAGGTGGTCGCGGCGCTTCTTGAGCCTGGCCTCCTGGTCCTCGAGCGCTGCCTCACGCGCCTTCGCCCCCTTCTCCAGCTCTTGTCGTAGGCGGACCTCCTCCACAAGCTGGCCCCTCAGGCCTTGCAGCTCGTCCTCCAGCGCCTTGCAACGGCCGCGGACTTCAACCACCTCTCCCAGGGCTGCGTCTCGAGCAGCCTTCGCCACGAGGGTGGCCTCCCTCTCTCCGTCACAGGTCGTTGAGGCCTAAACCAGCGCCGCCCGAATCGAAGCATCAGAGCGAATCCACCCGGAAGCCAGTTCCAGGCGCCCGGCCACCAGGCGAGGGTCGGCGCCGAGAAGATCCTGCCGCAGCCGGTCCAGTTCGGCGATGGCATGCTCCAAGATGGAAGAAGGAGGCGTAGAAACGTCGGTGCGCCCTAAGACAACAGGAGGAGCCGGGGAAGTAACGGTCAGTGGAATGGGAGGAGAAAGTAGCGGCGGCGAGGCCGCAGTGTCCTGAGGCGGAGTCCGCTGCGCCTCCACAGCCGTAGCAGCGGCACCAGACGAGGGTACCTCCAGAGTCACTTGGGCCATGGGGGCTGAGCTCGCCCCAGCCAGCTCAGCCAAGCCTCGCAAGGATGCGCGGGCAGGAGAGGCCCGCGCGTCGCGATCTCCCTCCCCTGCAGGCGAAGGCATCGCCATAGATGGGACTTCGGGGGCTCCCTTCGGCTTCTTCGCCGCGGGCGCCAGCCTGTTCAAGAGAAGCAATCATCAAGCCTCGTCGGCGAAACAAGAAACAGAAGAGCAAGGATCCAGCACTTACGGGTCTTCGCCGGTGAGCTCGGGCAGCCTCCGGCCTAACTTGAAGCCTGACAGCCGGCTGGAAGGGTCGACCTCGGAAGCAGAAGGCGCGTCCACGGTTCGCCCCGGAGTTAGGACGGACCCGCGGGAGATCAGCCCGGTCATGTCCTTCTTCGGGATCGCGGGCGAGCTCCCGCTACCTAGAACGTCGTCATCATCATCATCGCTCGGCGAAAGGTGAAGAGTGCGGGACACGCGCCGGGAAAGGGGAGCCCTCGACTCTCCATCAGTCGCCCTAGAGTCGGGCCCCTCTCCCCGCTCCTCTTCCTCCTCCTCATCGCTGGAGTCGCCGGAGGGCACATCCACCGGTCCTTCAGAAGCCACCGCGGGCACGAGCCCGTCCCCATTAAAAACAGGCATGGACTTCACCACCCGCTTCCAGTCGTCATGAAGGAACAAGGGCTTGGGAGCGCCCTTCAACCTTGCCACCTCGCCCCCGACCAGAGATTGGAGGACCGCGGTCACATCCTCTTCGTCCACAGCCTCGGGGCTCGGATGAGGCCTCCACATCGGAGGAGAGTACTGCCGGAGCGGAGACAGCTGGTGCTCCAGGAACTCCTTCAGCAGCGACGCACCGGTCAACTTCGCTGCCGCCATGTTGGCCGGCCTCAGGTCCGCGTCCATCTTCTCCAACACCGGTTTCGCGCGGGGGTCCGTGAGCTCCGCTCGGCACCATTCGCTGGAGCTCACGGGTTGCTCCGTGGGCAAGATCAGCCGAGGGTGGATGCGCCCGGCATCCGCTCAATCCTCTTCCCGGGACTCGAGATGGCAATGGTGCCGCCATACGCGACGAAGCCCGCGCATGCATAAAGAGAGCTGCCGGAGACCCGGAGGGAGAAGTAGTGGCGCAGCAGGGCCACCGAAGGCTGCACCCCTACGTGGGCCTCGCAGTAGTAAGCGAATATCGCCAGAAGGAGGACAGAGTTGGGGTGGAGATGTAGAGCCTGCAAGTCGTAATGGCAGAGGATGGAGAAGAAGAACTCGGAGAAGGAAGGCACCAAGCCCGCAGCAATGGAGCTTGCAAAGAGAGGGTAAAAGGTGCTCCCTTGGCCCTCGGAGGTGGCGGAGCCGGCCTTGAACACCTCCGTCCCGTTGACGCCCTGCGCTGTGGCCATCCGGCACAGCCGGGCAAGGCTCGCCTTGGACACATTCGGCGGGTCTAGAGCAGGGGAATACCAAGCCTTGGCCGGAGGTTGGCGAGGCGCCATGGCTTCCTAGGTCGCGCGGCCGGAGTAGATCTGGAAGTTTAGAGGAAGAAAGGGAAGGCGCAAGAAAGGGGATCTGAGCAGCGACCGAAGAGAGCAAAGGGCGAAGCCTGGGCAGATGCCGCTCCTTTACCAACCTGCACGGTTGCTGAAGCACCCACGTCCCATCAACCGCCACGCGGCGCCCAAGGCTGCAGGCTGTTAGGGCCCGCGCTGCTTCGCCCTTGCCCTTTCGCCTCGCGGCACGGCCAAGCCCATGCGCGCCTTGGGCCCGGGGGCTACTGTCGGCGTTCTGGGAACGGGGGTCCCCAGACTTGCCTGCCTGCGGCCTGCGGCGTGGCTTGAGTGGGGGTCCAACATGGCCCATCTTCACCAACACAGACTCAAGACCCTCGCGAGGGGCCAAGCCTCGCGATGCGGACGACACGGCGCATCCTCAGGCGCAGCCTCCTCAGGCTGGCACGCGAGGAGACGGAGATATCAAGGCGGGGTACCTTGCGAGGTGCCAGTGACGCAAGCTATGACGATCGAGGGTGCCAGGCGGGCGCCAGCGCGCGCAGCGTCCTTCTTTCCTCTTTGGTGCAAAGGGGGCAAGCGCAGCCGCGGAGTACCGGGGCATCAGGCAAAGGTTGCCATTTCGTTGCAACAAGACCAGAACCAAGCGGACTACGAGACGGAGGTCACCATGGAGCCCAGCACGGCGTCACCGCAGAGTCTTTCGCAGGCGAAGACCGCCTTTAGTCAGGATAACAGTACTTGCTGTCCCCCTTCAAATTAGCCCGCCATTGTTGGCTCCCTTCCCGCTCGATATTTGGGAAGAGGACCAGGGCCCCTATAAATAGGACCGGCCACCCACGTAGCAAAGGTTTCGTTCGATCGGTTGGTAGGTCGATCAGTTCGTAGAAGGGGTTCGGTCGGTTGATAGGTCGATCAGTTCGTAGAAGGGGTCGGCTTTCTCTGGGCTCGGCTCGCAGAGTTAGTTGGTCCGGCTAGCAAGTAGAGAGAGAGAGAGAGAGAGAGAGAGAGGTGACAGAACTCCTCCCAGCAGTTCATCGCCCCAGCTAAGAACAGACCCTCGCGAGGCTGTTCTTCCTTGTATTGTCCATCATCATCAGCCCCAAGAGGCAATCCATCCACCACACACTGGAGTAGGGTATTACATCACAATGGTGGCCCGAACCAGTATAAATCTTGTGTCTCTTGTGTGATTCCTTTGGTAGTTTCGATCTTTGTGAGACGGGGAGGTAGAAGGCGTGATTTCCGCGTGCACCCCAGTGTTCGAACCTTAAGGGTCTGCCGGAACCCGAAATCCGACAGTGGGAGAAGTTTGCGTGTGGTGGCTCGCAGGACAAGGAGAAACTTTTGACTAATGCAAGCTCTCCCTCGCTCAGGCGATGGACGTGCATGTCAATTCCTATAGAGAAAGAGATGTCATTTGGTGCATAGGATAGGATTTTTTCCATTGAGTCTAGGCTAATGTTTTTTTCCTCCAAAACATGAAGGATTGATTCCTATCCTACATAGGAATAGGAATCCATTCCTACAAACCAAAGGGCTTCAAAGGAATTTTTCCTTTGCAAATCCTATCCTATAGAATTCCTACAAAAATCCTACAAGCCAAAGGAGGCCTTACTAGTACTACTACTATAGTCCATAAAGGTACGTACTGTACTATTACTAGGAACCGGATGGAGGAGCGTCTGCACTCTTATTATAATTTTAAAATGTGATAAAGCAATCTTCAACACATTTGGTTCTCTTTGAGGGTTCTCGCTTGTGATAATGGAAGTTGATTGCATGGAACACTCGCCACAATTCTCGCTTAATTCTGGATCATATCCTGTTACAAATAGTAGCACTCAGTAATATTTCCTCTTTTTTGTTATTCAGCATGTAAACAGGTCAGCAAACCTTGCGATGCATCTTCGTGCGAACCGTGCTTGCTGCACTTTGAATGTGGCCGAGAGCTGGCTTGATGAAACACCTTGCTTCCTACTTCTTTTTTTGCGGGGTACCTCGCTTCCTAGTGACCAGTGTCTTGGCTGATCGTCCTAAGAATGCTTATATATGAATAAAGCTCTCTCATTTACCCGCAAAAAAGATTAAGCCATATTAACCGGAAAGGAGGGAGTATGGACTAGCACTACTTTTTGGTGTGTCCCGTCAACTCGCAGAACGAGGAGAAGCTTGCAGGACAAGGTGAAGCTAACTTACGCCTTTTGACTAATGCAACCTACCCTCGGTGGACATGCATTAGTCCGTTCAGTGTCAGATTGTCAGAGGCATACACTATAGTACCCAACATGCAGAGTACCATCATTGTTCGACTTCACGAAGGGGCGAAGAGACAAGCGCAGTAGTACGCGTACTTGGTTTTGCACCTTCATACTACTCCACCCTCCGTCACAGTTTACAGGGCGCGCTTCATTATGATGCATTTCTCTCAATGCATTTCCACCACCAGAGAGACTTTAGACGCGTTTGGTATAATGCTCAATTAATTAGGGCGTGGTAACCGCAATCAAGTCCACAATTTTCTCTCCATTTACTGTACTACTACGGAGTGCATGCATGTGTGTACCCGGGGTGGAAGCACTGCATGCATGTGTGTACGCATTATTCCCTCTAGTAATAGACGTCGTGCTATAACTACCAATGCTATTTTTCAGGCCGATCGCTAGTCGCCTTGGTCCCACAGATATTTTTTTCTGAAGCGCGCTGTATAAACAGTGATGGATGGAGTAGTATGAGCGGATTCAAAGAAGAGCATATTGATGGTTGCTTCTTCAGAGCAACTTACAGTGGGAAAGGTGGGGCTTATGATTTGACTGCTCATTACTCACTATTGATGCGGCGCAACGACCGAGATGAGTCTCCCATGCAGTTGTGCACTACCCCCTCGGTTCTTAAATATACTCCAAAGTATTTGTATTTCTAGAGATTTCAACGAATGACTACTCTCTCTCTCAAATATTTGTCTTTTTAGAGATTTCAAATGGACTGGCACATACGGATGTATAGACATATTTTAGAGTGTAGATTCACTCATTTTGCTCCGTATGTAGTCACTTGTTGAAATCTCTGTTAAGACGAATAGAATATTTAGGAACGGAGGGAGTACACATACGAAGCAAAATGAGTGAATCTACACTCTAAAATATGCCCGTTTGAAATTTGTAAAAAGACAAATATTTGGGAACGAAGGAGTATAATTTTGTGCATGGCACATGGACCCGGATGATGAAGAGGCTTCTGGCAATGCTATCAAGCTTCCATCATTTGTTTACATAATTGATGTACTATACAAATAATTTTCTAGCGACATGAAATTGTACAATGGTGTGAGCTTTCAGCTTTTGTTTCGCGTGTCTTGCCATCGATGCTCTTTCGGAAACAATAAAAAAAACTAACTTCCTTGCTAATGCATGTCAATTATTAGCAGATCAGAGCTAATAATTACATCACAACTGAAGACAAAGTTGTGAGAAGGTGTTAAATTAAAATTGATCCATGCTTTCATTGGCAGCAACGTCCCCCCAGCTCTGTCTAAATTAACAAGGCATGTTGGGAAAAAAATAGCTATCTGGAGCATGCAACATTCCGATCATTTTGTGCAGTTCCACTAAAATAGAGCTGAGCGTCCCTGTTCCAAAGATATCAAGTGTGATTACGATAATAGAGGACTGCTGATGAAACAATAAACACACAAATAGAAGCCGGTCACCTTTGCAGTCTCTCTTAAGACTAACTAGTTGGAGAAGATTAGGCTCGGAGTTGGATGAGGAGGATAGAGCAAAACCAATCTCCCTTTGTGCAGTCGCACTGAAATGTAGAGACGTTGCCCGTGTGACATTTTAGTACAACTACACAAAACACTCTTAAGAAAAAGTGATTTGTGCAGTTCACCAAAAGGTCGCAATAGCAACGACGTGAAATGGATAGCCCTGTTTGCAAAAAAGAGGTAGAAAGGAAACAATTACTGGCCAATAATAGTTGATGACACATGCGACGACAAAAAAGAAGCATATTCCTTGTCCTAAGGGAAGATAACAACACGGTTGTGTTTGTCTAAAACGATGTCAGGACGAGCATGCAATATGGAAAGTACGCCGGACGAGCGACGTTTTGGGCAAAGAACTATAGAAGATCCACATACAGCGACTTGGGAAAACGGGCAGTGGAGCAAGGCCGGAGGGGATACCTGGAGGTCATCGGGATGTAACTAGGTGAGCGGTGGCGGGCGGAATCTGCGAGCAGGTGGCGTAGGCCCTGCCGCGTCGGAGCTTGGTCAGAGAGAATGGCGTGTACCGTAGATCGGGACGTGCTGCCTCGGCGCCATCGAACGGAGAAACGATGCACTTCCTCCCTTTCCCCCGGCGGACGGGATGTGGCCGGATCAGTGACCAACGGTGAGAGAGAGAGGCCACCGCACTCCCTTTCCCCCGGCAGACGGGATGCGGCTGGATCAGTGACCAACGGTGAGAGAGAGAGAGAGAGAGAGAGAGGCCACCGCACTTCCTTTCCCCCGACGAACGGGATGCGGCCGGATCAGTGACCAACGGTGAGAGAGAGAGAGAGAGGCCACCGGAGCCTTCTATGGGATACTCTGAAGAGCGGACTACCTTTTCCTCCATAAAAATCATTTTATATTCTATGTACGTGCCATTGAGCGCTATAAATTTATTTAAAAATAACGCGGCAATGCGTCAAGTCGAACTTTGTTTCGTGCACGCATGGTACACGACCTCCCTAGGTAAACAACCGCTACAGGTGTTCAAATTAGCACGTGGCTGCCATTTCGTAAAGAAAGGAGCTCCACCGCGTACCTGCACGGGTGTGGCTGGGCACGAAGCGTGAGTATGTGCACGGTGCACCTATTCTCTTCTTGTATGCGTACACCACCTGTGTGGGGTTGTGTGAGAGAGATACAAACCTAGAGAGATATAGTGTGTGGGTTCTTGAGAGTTTTGGGGGGGTCAATCAAAAATTTTAACATATGCAATGTGTGTGAAATAGAGTCCTAGATATAACATATATATAGAGGGGGTGATCCGCGAGAAGAGATTGGAGGTATCAACGGCTTGAGGTGTCCATAGAATCAAAGAGAGGGATGATGTGTGTGTGTGCGTGCGCGATCGATAAAGAGTGCCATCGAATTTGTGTGTGCCCACGTCAAAGATATAGAGTGGTTGGCCTACTAGAACGTGAGATGGGACATGTGCAGTTTGTCTCTGTGGCATGGATACCTACCTGCAGCGCTCGACTATCGGTGTGTGGTGGGGGAAGAGGGAGGCCCAATTAACTATAGAGGTACAATGGCTGGTATATGTCTGGAGGAGGAGAGAGGCCTACCTCATGTATTAAGGAGATCGATCTGCCTCATGTATTAAGGGAGATCGATCGACATCCATGCATATGTGCAAGGGATGAATAAGGTTGGGAGAGAGACAGAGCTAGAGCGTTGGAGGGGGTGGTAGTGGAGTTGCTTCTAACAAATGGTGGGATAGGCTTGCTAGACAAACGGAGGGCACGCCGCAATATCAATAAGAGAGGAGATGGCTTCTTGTTGTCTGTGCACGTGCATGTGAGAGACGGGTCAAGAGGCATGCACGAATGATGAGGGGGGACGATGTGGCTATGGTAAGCAGACGTAACTACATAGGAAGATCAATCGCCCTTTGTAAGATACAGGAGAGACATAACTTGTGAGGTACGTCAATCTAGGTATATGTTGAGAGATTGATCGGTATACATGCATGTGTGTGTTAGAAGCAAATGAGGCACGAGGAGAAGGACAGAGAGAGAGGGATGCATGTAGGAGGTGGTACGAGAGGCATACTATATCGAGGGGGAGGAGTGTGCGAGTATGAGAATGATGAAAAGAGTGGTGGGAGTGAGGCATGGGTAGTGACAAGAGAAGAGGGGAAGCTTGTGTTTGTGCTAGGCACACCTAGCTAGAGAGGCATATCGATCGATGTGTGCCGTAAAGAAGGAGCTGGGGGGCCTACACACACCGTGGGTGAACGACCTAAAGTGAAAAGACGAATTTGCGCGATGGAGCTAGAGAATGCTGAGGGAGGGTGAGAGGGATGCGGGCGTGTGCATGCACAAGAGAAAGTTAGCGCTAGCTACAAAGATAAGAGGGTTGTGTGGGTGTAAAAGACGAATAGAGATCATATATACTTCATTATAAAAGGCGAATTCAGACATTTGAAGAATTTATCATAGTGTTCCAAACCGACGGATGTGTGAATATATATAACGGTGATACACATGGTGTGGTTATGAACACGGTATACTACATTTAATATGTTTTATCTCTACTCTTATAAAAAACGGAGTTGTTGATGATGGTGTGCCTGCCATCCTGCATTATAGGCCGTCTGATTTATATCTGGCAGATAGCAAGGAAACTATGATGGTTGAAGTTGGCAACAATCATGATTGTAGATTCTTATTGAAATAGAGAAACGAATTCAAATTTAGTTCAAATTGCAGCGGTAGTATAGACATTTGGAATGCACTAAAATGTTGGTATGAGTAGGTTACATGCATTATATAGCAAGCAAAAAAATTTATTCGGACATAACATGGATTCATACTCCCTCCTTCCATCTATATAGGGCATAATGAGATTTTGAGGACCGCCTTTGACTATTGGCAAGATTAATAGTACATGACATGCACAATGTGAAAATTATATCATTGAAAGAACCTTTCACAGACGAGTTTAACGGTGTGCTTTGCGCAAGTTGCATGTCATATATCATTGCTCTAATATTTGGTCAAAGTTAGCATCGAAAAATGCATTAGGCCCTATATAGATGGAAGGAGGGAGTAGCTTTGAATAGCATTTGTATAGTAAAACGGGGCAAGACTCTCTCTTTGTGTGGTGTGAATAGTTTTATTTTTTTCGTTTTCTTTTTGGTTGAGGGAAGTGTGAATTGATTTGGTACGTACAAGTACAATATTATTACACGTTAGGCTTGCCCCTAAAATTCAACCCGCGTCTTGTTATATCCTGAAAATTCAGATATCGTGCTCCCAAAACTGGCGCCTTCACAACCCGCGCCTTGCTATCCCGAAATTACAACGCGCGCGAAAACTCCCTCCAGCTACCAAATCCCGACACGCGAAATCCCCCTTCTAACCCTGAGCCGAAAGGGCTGCTAGTTCAAATCGGTGGGGGGTACTTTTGTAACACACCCTACATTTTGGACAAGCGCGTTCCTAAGTCATGCTTCACCCCCTCCCATCGCCCCCTTTTCGCCATTCGAAATCCCAGGCCGCCATAACCTCTCCGCTCCAGCCGCGAAACCCCACCCTCCTCCGTCGCCACGTCACCGCTGCCCAGCCGGAGCCTCTTCCCCGACGATGTCGTCCAGCGCAGCAGCTCGACGTCCCTCATCTACCTCCCCGGATGAGGATCCGTCGTCCATCTCGCCGTCCCGCCGGTTCAGCCGCCCTGTCCTCCACCTCCAAGGAGCTGCTCCAACGATCGCCTCGTCTATCGCGGCTGCTCCATCCCCATAGCGCCACCTTAACTTGCTCCACCAGAACCGCAGCATCCTCACCGACTCCTCGGACGAAGCCGAGGCCTACTAGGCGCCACCAAAGAGGTTGTACACTCATTGCATCGCACCTTCTCCTTAACTCGACCTCCCGACGCCGATGGTGCTCCATCCCGCACCCCCATGGAGCGGCTACCTTGAAGCCGGCGCCGCGGGCAACATCTCCACGGCGGCTCTCCCCCAGTGCGAGGCCCCTTCGGCGGCGGTGTCCATACCAGCCGGATCTGCTGCTGCTGCTCCGGCTCTCGCTCGATCGCTCGCTCGCCTAGCTATTGCTGCTGCTCTCCCCCTCGCTTGTGCTGCTGCTCTGGTCCGATTAAGCCACACTTCAGTCGACTGAATTGACTTTTGGGTCAGTCGATTTTCAAGGGTTGGGGGGCTCGCCGGAGTTAAGGAAGAACCACCCGCAGCGGGGACGGGGGCTCGCCGGAGTTAAGGAAGAACCACCCGCAGCGGGGACGGGGGCTCGCCGGAGAGGTACCCCACTATCTATCTTAGGGTTCAGGGGGCGGGGGCGGGGGCCTAGAGGGCTGGCCGGCGCGGCGGTGGCGAGTTGTTTCGGGGCGGCGAGGCGGCGCTGGGGCCGGCGGTTCGGCCGGTGGTGGCTGGCGGCTTAGGGGGGTGCAGGTTGAAGATGAACTGCAGGCCCTCCCTAAACTACATGTCAAGTGCCTGCCTGCTACCATTGCGTTCAGTTTTGACAGTAGCATTCAGATTCCATAATAAATTTCAGTTTCGACAGTTAAGTTCAGAGTCAACAGTTTTTACCTCATCTACTGTAGTCGGGTGGTTTTTGGTGATGTTAATTTTACATCCATTTTACATCATCTATTGGAGATGCTATTAGAATCCCACTTGAGATTGACGGTGTCTGTCTTGTGCTGCTTCAACCTTGACGTCTTACGGCTCACCGGAGCTGCTCCAACGACAGAACGATCTGTCACAATAGAGCAGTGACATGGACGCCGTCTGCAGATTCCTCAGATCTTCCTCCACATCTCTGACAGCCACCTCTTCCTTAACTGCTTCAGCGACCAACCCAATGATGCGGAGGTCGACACGACTATGGCAAAGAGGTTGTACACTTGTTGCATCACTTATTACTATACATCCACGTCGATCCATTAGGGCTATTTTGGTTCAACGGAAAAACATCGATCCACTGGTTGTTACCATCACTCTAAATTTCTGCATGCTCTCCTTACATACTCTCACCATATTGTTTTCGTATGCATGTCAGATATTGTACACAGTCATGCTGAACATGTAGAGAAAAAGAGAAGAGTTTTGCGCGGCAATACAATGTCATGCAGACATCGCTCCATGGTGGGTTCAATGGCAAACCCTCCCCACCCCTCTCCAGATTGTAATCCAGAGGAAGATATCTGTTCTGAGGCGGATTCGGACGCCGTTGACCACTCCTATTTACCCCCCAAGGTGTTTGCTCTACCTTGGCATGATGATGTTAGTCATATCATGCATATGTTGCCTTGCAGTGCCTACTTTTAACATCATATATGTCATCTGCTTAGTTTAGACATGTTCTGTAATGCCACCTGTTTAGTTTCTATATCATATATGGGAATTATGCAGTCTCATGTCTTTTAGCCAGCCATAATATATGTGAAATGTGAATTGCCATCCTGTTTAACCAGGCATCATATATTTGAATGATATCTTGCCCATCCTTTTCTTCATTACATTTCCATTTGTCGACAATGTTTGTACATTAAATTACTCTTCCTGTGAATCAGCCATTTGGGTGGGAGATGGAAAAATCTGGAGTGAAAACAAGGCCTTCAGAGCAGACAGTGCTACCTGTCGAAGCAGATCTCTTGTTGGGTCCCGATAGCTCCTCAGAGATGGATTCAGAGACAGATGACCAGTCCTATTCCCCCACTGAGGTGTATGCTCTAACTTCGCACGGTTATACTTCTCATATCATGCATACAGTGTCTTGCATTGCATAGTTTAGACATCATATACTGTCGGATTTCGGGTTCCGGCAGACCCTTAAGGTTCAAACACTGGGGTGCACGCGGAGATTACGCCTTCTACCTCCCCGCCTCGCAAGGATCTAAACTACTAAAAGAACTGCACAAGGGACACAAGATTTATACTGGTTCGGGCCATCGTTGTGGTGTAATACCCTACTCCAGTGTGTGGTTGGTGAATTGCCTCCTGGGGTTGATGATGATGAACAATACAAGGAAGAACAGCCTCGCGAGGTTCTTTTCTTGACTGGGGCGATGAACTGCTACGAGGAGTTCAGCCACCCTTCTCTTTCTCTCTCTCTTACTCTTACTAGCCAACCGAACCAAAAGCTCGAACCCCTTGCTACGTGGGCGGCTGGTCCTATTTATAGAGGCCCTGGTCCTCTTCCCAAATATTGAGCAGGAAGGGAGCCAACAATGGCGGGCTAATTTGAAGGGGGACAGCAAGTATCAACTATCCTGACAAAAGCAGTCTTCGCCTGCGCAAAGCTCTGGTGATGACGCCGTCTTGGGATCCACTGTGACCTCCGTCTTGTAGTCCTCCTGGTCTTGGTCTCATTGCATCGAAATGGCAACCTTTGCCTGATGCCTCGGTACTCCATGGCTGCGCTTGCCCCCTT
Source organism: Triticum monococcum (assembly GCA_034509565.1). Lineage (NCBI taxonomy): Eukaryota > Viridiplantae > Streptophyta > Magnoliopsida > Poales > Poaceae > Triticum > Triticum monococcum. The sequence continues at coordinate 516,246,535 of CM067846.1, forward strand.
TGCACCAAAGAGGAAAGAAGGACGCTGCGCGCGCTGGCACCCGCCTGGTGCCCTGAGTCATCATGGCTTGCGTCACGAGCACCTCGCGAGGTACCCTGCCTTGATCTCTCCGCCTCCTCGCGAGCCAGCCTGACAAGGCCGTGCCTGAGGAAGCTCCGTGTCGTCCACCTCGCGAGGCTTGGCCCCTCGCGAGGGTCTTGAGCCTTGTGTTGATGAAGATGGGCCATGCTAGGCCTCCTTTGAGCCACGCCGCAGGCCGCAGGCAGGCAAGTCTGGGGACCCCCATTCCCAGAACGCCGATAGTAGCCCCCGGGCCCAAGGCGCGCCCGGACTTGGCCGTGCCAAGAGGCGAAAGGGCAAGGGCGAAGCGCCGCGGGCCCTAACAGCCTGTGGCCTTGGGCGCCGCATGGCGGTTGATTAGACACCAGTGCCTCAACAACCGTGCAGGTTGATAAAGGAGCGGCATCTGCCCAGACTTTGCCTTTTGCTTTCTCCGGTTGCTACTCAGATCTCCTTTCTTGCACCTCCCCTTTCTTCCTCCAAACCTCCAGATCTACTCCGGCTGCGTGACCTAGGAAGCCATGGCGCCTCGCCAGCCTCCGGCCAAAGCTTGGTACTCTCCCGCTCTGGACTTGCCGAATGTGTCCAAGGCTGGCCTTTGCCCGGCTGCGCCAGATGGCGGAGGCGCAGGGCATCAATGGGACGAAGGTGTTCAAGGCCGGCTCCGCCACCCCTGAGGGCCGAGGGAGCACCTTTTATCCTCTCTTTGTAAGCTCCATTGCTGCGGGCCTGGTGCCTCCCTTCTCCGAGTTCTTCTTCTCTGTCCTCCGCCATTACAACTTGCAGGCTCTGCATCTCCACCCCAACTCCGTTCTTCTTCTGGCGATCTTCACTTACTACTGCGAGGCCCACGTAGGGGTGCAGCCTTCAGTAGCCTTGCTGCGCCACTATTTCTCCCTCCGGGTCACCCGCGGTTCCCCTTCCGCGTGCGCGGGCTTTGTCGCGTACGGCGGCACCATTGCCATCTCGAATCCCGGGAAGAGGATTGAGGGCTTCCGTGGCAAGTGGGTCTTGGTAGACGCCGGGCGCGTCCATCCTAGGCTGATCTTGCCCGCGGAGCCGCCCACGAGCTCCGGCGACCTGGGCCGAGCGGAGCTCACGGACCCCCGCGCAAAACTGGTGTTGGAGAAGATGGACGTGGACCTAAGGCCGGCCAGCACGGCGGCGGCGAAGTTGACCGGTGCGTCGCTGCTGAGGGAGTTCCTGGAGCACCAGCCGGCTCCACTCCGGCGGTACTCACCTCCGATGTGGAGACCTCACCCGAGCCCCACGGCCTTGAGCGATGAAGATTTGACCGCGGTCCTCCAATCTCTGGTCGGGGGCGAGGTGGCAAGGTTGGAGGGCGCTCCCAAGCCCTTGTTCCTTCGCGACGACTAGGAGCAGGTGGTGAAGTCCATGCCCGTTTTTAACGGGGACGGGCTCGTGCCCGTGGCAGCTTCCGAGGGACCGGTGGACGTGCCCTCCGGCGACTCCAGCGAGGAGGAGGACGAAGAGGAGCGGGGAAAGGGGCCCGACTCCCCTCCCCCGGCGCAGGCCCCGCAGTCTCCGCCTTTCTTCGAGCAATGATGACGAGGATGAAGACGAGCAGGCCGGCGGGAGCTTGCCCCCGATCCCGAAGAAGGACAGGACCGGGCTGATCCCCCGCGGGCCTGCCCCTGCCCCGCTGCAGTCTGCAGATGCGCCTTCTGCTTCCGAGGTCGACCCTTCCAGCCGGCTGTCGGGCTTCAAGTTTGGCCGGAGGCTGCTCGAGCTCTCCGGCGATGACCCGTAAGTGCTTGACCCTTGTCTTTATTTCTTGTTCTGCTGCCGAGGCTTGACGTTCCCATCTCTTGAATAGGCTGCAGCCCATGGCGAAGAAGCCGAAGGGGGCTCCCGAGGCTCCATCCGCGGCAGCGCCTCCGCCTGCGAAGGAGGGTGATCGTGGCGCGCGGGCTTCTCCCGCCCGGTCATCCTCGTGAGGCAAGTCGAGCTGGCTGAGGCGAGCTCAGCCCCCGTGGCCCAAGCGAATCCTGTGGTGCCTTTGCCCACTGCCGCCACCACAGCCGCTGGGTGCAGCAGGCTCCACCTCAGGGCGTTGTGGTCTTGCCATCGCCGCCTTCTTCCTCCGTTTCGACGACGGTTGTTTCTCCAACTCCTCCTGCCGTCCTGGAGCATGCTGTTGCTGGACTGGACCGGCTGCGGCAGGATCTTCTTGGCGCCGACCCTCGCCTGGTAGCCGGGCGCTTGGAGCTGGCTTCAGGATGGATTCGCTCCGACGCCTTGATCCGGCCAGCGCTGGTTCAAGCCCCGACGGCCTGCGACGAGGATAGGCGGGCCATCCTTGAGACGAAGGCTACTCGTGACGCAGCCCTGGGGGAGGTGGTTGAAGCCCGCGGTCGTTGCAAGGCGCTGGAGGACGAGCTGCAAGGCCTGCAGGACCAGCTCGCGAAGGAGGCTCGTCTTCGCCAGGAGCAAGAAGAAGGCATGAAGGCGCGCGAGGCGGCCATCAGGGACCGGGAGGCCAAGCTCAAGAAGCGCCGCGACCGCCTGGGTGCGCTGGGAGAGGAGCTGGAGGCGACGAAGGTTGAGCTGGCCCGCAAGGCCAAGGTTCTTGCTGAGGATCGCATGGCCTTCGCGGACATGGAGAAGAAGGCTCGTGCTTCGCTGAAGATGCTCTACGCCAGTGGCCTGGAGAGCCCGCTGGCCGACGCCGAGGACGGCCCCGCCAAGCTGCTTCCCTTCCTGGTTCGTGCCCTTGAGGATGTCGCTCTTGGCCCTGGCCCCATGGTCGAGGCCGAGGCGTGCGTCCTGTCTTCTGCTGCGCTGACGCGGGTCTTCACCCACATCTACCTTCGCGACCCGAGCGCCGACCTCGACAGCCTGCGTGAGCCAGTAAGCGGTGGGGCGCTGCTGCCGCCGCTGAGGCCGTGAAGGGTCGCGCGGAAGCTCTGCTGGGGAAGTTCCGGGCCTTCAGCACCAAGCCGAAGCAGGGTGCTTCCGGTTCTGTTGCTCCATGAGCGGGGCCACCCGCGCTGCTCCACCGCCACCAAGTCACTCTGATGTTCCCCTGCTTTTAATTCCTGCATCATGTATCATGCCTCGGGGAGGCGTTTAAACTTGCGTTTGGTATTGAGACAATAGTATGGACTGTAATATTTGCTTTTAAGTTCCTTGAATTTTATGCTTTCCCTCCCTACTTGCTTGTGTTCTACGCCGGCAGAGTCCGGCCCCGCGCGTACCTCACCTAGCGTTAGCCCCGACCGGAAACCAGGACGGGACCAAAGGAGTGAGGGGCTACGGAGCCAGTTAGGCTCCTGAGTCACGATGCTCAGGAGTCCCCCTTGGCGCATGAAAGTGCAACTATCCCTAGGTGGTTTTGGTAATTCATAACAACATATAGCTCATTGATCTAATGCTATTTCAAGATGATTATTTCAGGAAAGCTCAATGATTGGCATGGCATGGATGTGAAAGTGGAACCCTCAAAATGCTAAGGACAAAGAATTGGCTCAAGCTCAAAAGTTCAAGACTCTTCATTTTATATTTTAGTGATCCAAGATCACATTGAGTCTTTAGGAAAAGGCAATACTATTAAGGAGGGATGAGGTGTTGCTTAATGAGCCTCTTGCTCTATGTGCTTGATGATATGCTCCAAAATCCTCAGCTACTTTCCCATATCCACAAATGACCTAAACCCTAAGCCAAACTCGGTCATACCGATTCTGTCAATCCAGTGCCACCGAGTTTCACTTGTCATTTGCCACTGCCAAACCCTAGCAATTCGGTCCTACCGATAAGGTTCTCGGTCTCACCGAGATGGACTTGCAAACTCTCTGTTTCCCTTTCGTAACTTTTCGGTCTCACCGAAAGAGCGAATCGTTCCACCGAGAATGCAAGGTAAACTCTATGTTTCCTTCTTGTAACTTTTCGGTCTCACCGAAAGAGCAAGTCGGTCCCACCGAGTTTGCCTGACCAACTCTCTGGTTAGCTAATTCCGAACTCGGTCTCACCGAGTTTGTGCGATCGGTCTCACCGAGATTACGTTATGCCCAAACCCTAACCGAATCGGTCCTACCGAGTTGCATCTCAGTCCCACCGAAATTCCTAACGGTCACTAGGTTTACCATTTCGGTCCGACCGAGTTTGATGATTCGGTCCCACCGAGATTGGAAAACTGTGTGTAACGGTTGGATTTTGTGTGGAGGCTATATATACCCCTCCACCACCTCTTCATTCGAAGAGAGAGCCATCAGAACACATACATCATTCCTACTCATATGTTCTGAGAAAGAACCACCTACTCATGTGTTGAGACCAAGATATTCCATTCCTACCATATGAATCTTGATCTCTAGCCTACCCCAAGTTGCTTTCCACTCAAATCTTCTTTCCACCAGATCCAAATCCTATGAGAGAGAGTTGAGTGTTGGGGAGACTATCATTTGAAGCACAAGAGCAAGGAGTTCATCATCAACACACCATTTGTTACTTCTTGGAGAGTGGTGTCTCCTAGATTGGCTAGGTGTCACTTGGGAGCCTCCGACAAGATTGTGGAGTTGAACCAAGGAGTTTGTAAGTGCAAGGAGATCGCCTACTTCATGAAGATCTACTGCTAGTGAGGTAAGTCCTTCGTGGGCGATGGTCATGGTGGAATAGACAAGGTTGCTTCTTCGTGGAGCCTTCGTGGGTGGAGCCCTCTGTGGACTCGCGCAACCGTTACCCTCCGTGGGTTGAAGTCTCCATCAACGTGGATGTACGATAGCACCACCTATCCGAACCACGGGAAAACATCCGTGTCTCCAATTGCGTTTGAATCCTCCAAACCCTTACTTTTACATTCTTGCAAGTTACATGCTTTACTTTCCGCTGCCAATAAACTCTTTGCATGCTTGCTTGAATTGTGTGATGATTGCTTGACTTGCTCTAAGATAGCTAAAATCTGCCAAGAACTAAAATTGGGAAAAGGCTAAGTTTTTAATTGGTCAAGTAGTCTAATCACCCCCCTCTAGACATACTTTCGGTCCTACAAGCGGTATCAGAGCTTTGGTCTCCATTTGGCTTGATCTTCATAGCTTTTGGTGGTCATAGCCTTGGTTTCACAACCTAGGAGAGTATGGCGTCTAGCGAGGGAAATTATCACCGTAGAGGTCCTTACTTTGATGGCACTAATTTTGCTAGTTGGAAGCATAAAATGAAAATGCATATTCTTGGACATAACCCTGCCGTATGGGCTATTGTTTGTGTTGGCTTGCAAGGTGAGTTCTTCGATGGGAGGGAACCAAACCGTGAAGCTACCGTGGATGAGTTGAAGATGTTGCAATACAATGCTCAAGCTTGTGATATTCTCTTCAACGGATTGTGCCCCGAAGAATTCAACAAAATCAGCCGCCTTGAGAATGCAAAGGAGATTTGGGATACTTTGATTGATATGCACGAAGGTACCGACTCCGTCAAGGAATCCAAGTTGGATGTCCTCCAAAGTCAACTTGACAAGTTCAAGATGAAGGATGGTGAAGGTGTCGCTGAAATGTACTCTAGGCTTGCTCTCATCACAAATGAGATTGCCGGCTTAGGAAGTGAAGAGATGACCGATAGATTCATCATCAAGAAGATCCTAAGAGCCTTGGATGAGAAATATGATAACGTGTGCACATTAATCCAAATGATGCCAAACTACAAAGATCTCAAGCCAACGGAAGTGATTCGAAGGATTGTTGCTCATGAGATGTCACTCAAGGATAAAGAGGAACTTCACAATAAATCAAGTGGTGCCTACAAAGCGTCATGTGAAGTCCCCACATCATCAAGTGAGAAACAAAACTTCAATGAAGAATTGAGCTTAATGGTGAAGAACTTCAACAAGTTCTACAAGAGTAGAAGCAAAGATAGAAGCTTCAAGTCAAGGTCCTACAATGACAAAAGATCTTCTAGTCGAGAGCGAAACTGCTATAATTGTGGAAGACCCGGACACTATTCCAATGAGTGTACGGCTCCCTACAAGAGAAGAGAACACTCTCCAAAAAGAAGAAGCAAAGAATCTCCACCAAGAGAGAGAAGGAGTAGAGATGATCATTATGAACGAAGATACTCACGGAGAAGCAAGGACTCGAAAAGGAAGGAAAAATCATCAAGGAGCTATACAAAACGAAGACATCAAGCTCATGTTGGTGAATGGGTATCCGGCTCCGACTCCGACAGCCACTCCGAGAGAAGTTATCACTCCGACTCCGAAGATACTCAAGATGAAGGTGTTGCCGGTCTAGCACTTGTGTCAACCAACTCCTACGGCATATTTGACTCACCAAATGAAGGAATTGGAAGATGCTTCATGGCCAAAGGTCCTAAGGTAACACACCCCGAGTACGTTGATTTTAATAGTGATGAAGATGACTTGCTAGGTGATGATGATTTGCTTGTTGAAAACTCTAGTGAAGAATATTATGGTAAAATATCAATTAATCATGCTAAAACAAATGACAATGATAAGGAGAAGATTGAGGCTCTAACTAAAGAACTAAACACTCTTAAGTTAGCCCATGAAACTATCTTCGAAGATCATCGAGAACTTTTAAGAGCTCATGAGAAACTACGCTTTGAAAAGCTCAATCTTGAGCAAGAGCATGAGTTCTTAAAGGCAATCAATGATGATCTCCGCAAGAAAAGTTCTTCTCACATTGCCAAGCGTTTACTTTTATCCACCTACATGCCTCAAGTCAAGACTAGTAACAAGAATAAGAAAGATTCTTCCTCTAGTAGTAACAATGATCATGCTAAATCCAATATTGTTGCTTCTAGTAGTTCTCTTGATTCCACTAATGATTCTCTTAGCCAAGTTACACTTGAGCAAGAAAATAGCTTATTGAAGGGAATTATAGAGAAAGGTGTTTACAAGAGCCTTGCCGGAAGTAAGCAATTCGAGGAAATTGTGCGCAAGCAAGGAATGCACCGGAAGAATCAAGGTGTTGGTTTTGAACGAAAGTTCAATGCCAATGGAGTTGAATGGTAAGAAGATCAATGCCCCAAGACAAAGTTTGTTCCTCAACAAGAGAAGTATGACACTTCTTTCAAGGGGACACAAGCTCAAGATGATCTTCCACCACAAGACTACAAGCAAAAAGGCAAGGACAAGCTTCAAGAGGAGATTGATGCATTTGAAGAAGCTCCCAAGACCTTAGTCAAGTGGATTCCCAAGACTACTTCAAGTTCCACTACATCAAGTACGACTACAACTCCAAGGATTCCCATCAAGATGGTGTGGATCCAAAAGAAGAAGAACTAGAGAGTTCTTGAGGGTGACTCCGCCAACATACTTCACTCTTATCATTTTGGCAAGAACAAGTGCAATCAACTTCCACATCTTGCACTAGTTCAAGGAGTCACAAACCCTCTTGTTGGTAAGACAAGGGAAAGGTAACCTAAAGTTTTCATGGACATTATCTTGTGTGTGCATCACTCTATGTCTATGGATATCCTTGTTTGTTCCTTGTGGGACTAACCCATGTAGGTATTGAAAGTGCAATTCACTCAAATGGATAGCTCCAAGTGATCTACATCAACATTGAGCATCCACATCTTCAACATCTACATGAAGTCATCATCGACAAAACCCAAGGTTAGTTCATCCCTCTTAGGGGGGATATCACATCTAGGGGGAGCTTTACTCTAAGACTTGAGCTAAAGCAACTCTAAAGATGTGAATACTACAATGCTCTATGTAAAAGTGGTAACCCCACTTGAGCTTAAACGATGAGTATGACCTACGATCAAGTGTTCTCACTTGACTCCTAAGTCAATATACTCATATATAGATGACCTAGTCATCGCAAATTGCTTGATAGATGCTAGAATTGGTTGTGCATGCTTTGCCACATATTTCATTTGCCATCTTATTGTGTGAGCATGTTGGTTGCATATTTTACTCATTCGAGGACATCCACTTGTTGTTTTGATTGTTTGGCCTTCTTCTTTTGCCAAGTGGATGGACAAGAATGCCTAAGAACCTCCTCTAGCTATCTATGCTTTTCTCATCCCAAACTCTATTCATGCTGCATCACAAAACTTGATCAAGTCAGATTCGAACCACTCTGTGTGAGGAGCGCTCGGAGTCCCTGATTCGTCATAGACTTAAACTTCCAAAACCTCTTTATGAATCTCGGTCTGACCGATACTCCATTTTCGGTCCTACCGAGTTCATTAAGTTGATCTAGGTTTTCGATCTCGGTGCAACCGATTTGAACGTTTCAGTCACACCGAGTTGCAATAACTGCACACAGTTTTGCATCTCGGTGCCACCGAGTTGTTCCACTCGGTCACACCGACAGGGTCGGGCTATATATAGTGACGGGCAAAATTTTGGAAATTTCTCCGAAACCTCTTCGCCCGCGCGATAGCCTGCTCTGCCTTCGTGGTCTCCGGATCGTCTTCTCGTCGCCAGCAGCCTCCAGTCACTGGTCTCCGCCGCCGTCAACGGATTTCTGCCCCGCCGTTGCCGCCGTAGCGAGTCTCCGCTGAACTAGGGTATGGACTCGATCTTTGTGCTATTCTCCACTCCGATTCCTAGCACATTGTGATCATTATGATTCTTGCCACGATTGAAACACTCCTATCCAGTCAATGATCTCGTAGAATAGGTTTAATTCAAAAATTTTAGGGTTAGGTTTCCGCCGAAACCATCTCGGACCCACCGAGTTGAAAAACTCGGTCCCACCGATCTGGCTTTTGCCATTGCACAAGTGAAACTCGGTCTGACCAAGAATAACTTATCGGTGCGACCGATTTTGGAATTCTGTGAAACCCTGGCAGTCTCTGTGCCACCGAACTGTGACTCGGTCTGACCGAGTTCACCAGTTCTGGTGCCAAAACTGCTTCGGTGTCACCGAGTTTGAAAATCGGTAGATCCGAGATGCTTTCTGTGGAAAACTAAAACTAAGTTTTTGAATTAATCTTTTGCAAAAATCTCTGTTGTTTGTGGTGCTCATCCACTCTATCTTATCCATAATCTATTCACAGGGTCAGCAGTCAATGTGCAACATGTCTGATCAAAGTGACAGCCAGAATGTGTCTGAGCAGCAAGTTGTGATGAGTGAGGGCACTAGCCCCTCAAGTTCTTCTGATGATGGCAGCAGGAGCACCCCCAGGACCTAAGGTAGCCAAACTCATGGGAGATGCTATAAGGTCAGGAACAGCTGCATCCAAGCCCAAGGAAGCACCTAAGGCTGCATCTAAGCCTAAGAGTGCACCCAAGAGAAACACACGAAGCATCCCAGCTGCAGAAAAGAACAAGGCCCCAATGCCTGAAGCAATCGAAGAAGAGGAAGAGAGTGTCCTTCGGAAGCTCAAGCCCAAGATCCCAGACCACAACGATGCTCATCCTGTGGCTGAGGATATGAAGCTCAGGAGAGATTCAGGGCTGAGGAAATGGAGAGAAGCAGATCCGTATGCTTCTAGGAGAAGGACTCCCGTGGATTATAGATTCCATACCAAGGAGCAACAAGATTTCTATGAGACTGTTTTGCTTGATAAGAAGCCGATCGTTTGTGACATGAGATGGGTCGACTGGACCTACATCAAGGACAATGAAGAGCACTACCCCGGTGTATTTGACAGCTTTAGTGCATGTGGAGTTGCAGACTTTGTTGGGCAGAAGCTCACAAAGTGGAACGTGGAGCTGATCATGCAATTCTACTCCACAGCACATTTTTATCCGGATGGCAGGATCACATGGATGTCTGAGGGTACGAGGTACCAATCCACTATGGAAGAATGGGCGAAGTTGATCAATGCCCCAGAGGAGCAAGCTGATGACTTGGATATCTATGCCAAGAAAAAGATGGATCACAACTCCATGTCCAACATGTACAAGGAGATCCCGAATGAAGCGCTTGACACGTTCAAGTTTGGCTCTGTGCACTATCTGCTCTCAGGACTGCCTACGATCAACTGGATCCTTAGGCACACCCTTCTGCCCAAATCTGGAGATCACAAGATGATCAGAGGTCACGCAATCAACTTGCTTCATGTATTTGACGTGCCTCAGAAATTCAAGGTCATGAGTCTCATTGTGGAAACAATCAAGAGGACAGCTGCAGACCAGAAGAGGAGTTGTGGGTATGCCCCACAGATTCAGGAGCTCATCAACTCCAAGATGGGCACGGGCGTGTATTTATTGGATAAGGAACACCTGCCCATCCGCCCAGATTTTGAGGATTACCAAGTGGTTATGACTGAGAATGAACCCTCATCTGCACATGCACAAGCTCAGAAGGAGAAGGCGAGGAAGGAAAAAGCTGCCAGGATGCCTACTCAAGCAGAGGCATCTGATTACTTCTTGAAGACCAAACAAGAGCAGCTCGGTTACCTGATAGCGTCCACCCTGCGTATTGAGCAAGGACTTGCCACCCTGACTCAGAACCAGGCGAGCCTAGAGAGGATCATGGAACAGAGGTTCTATGACATGGACATCAAGGTAACTGAAATACAGACCGCCGTGGAGCAGCTTTAGGAGGATATGAATGAGAGGAGAGGCAGGAGCACAACTGATGCTTTTGCCAGGGTAACACGAGGTCCGAGGTCGTCTGCACTGCCAGTTGCTGACACCAGAGCCACAACGTCTGCACCAGCTACAGCCTCTGTTCCACCAGCTCCAGCATCCACTTCAGCCTCGACTCCGACCACTTCTACTGAAGGCTTCGTCCTTGGCATGCTCCGGACTCCACCACCACCTGAAGATCAAGCCTGAGCGTCGACTTAGCACTATGCATTTTCTAGGAACTTTTTGGTAACTTGTTGCCAAAGGGGGAGAAGATGTATAGATAATAGGCTTCGAGAGAGAGAGAGAGAGAGTGTTGCTTTTCTCTCTTGCTTTATTTGGTGGTTTTTCGAACTTTGTTTGCTTGTGTGTGAGATACTACGTCCTTATGCTTGTGAGACATCAATGATCATGTGTTTGATCATAAGCTACACTTAATGGTTGCTTAATGCTTGCTATATGTTATCATTCTATCTATTGTTTGTGATCATTCACTATTCTTGGTGATGAGTTCATGTATTTCAATCTTATCATTTTTTAGCGCTCCACCAAGATGTATGTGACATGGAAGAGTAACCCATGATTCTAACTCCTTGTGCATTTGCAGTCCAAAGCAAATTTTAAATATGCATAAATATAGGGGGAGCTCTTACTTTTCACATACTTCTCAAAGCGACGATATATTTCATGCCTATTATCATTTGTCGAAGCTTTGATCTATATGTTGTCATCAATTACCAAAAAGGGGGAGATTGAAAGTGCAACTATCCCTAGGTGGTTTTGGTAATTCATAACAACATATAGCTCATTGATCTAATGCTATTTCAAGATGATTATTTCAGGAAAGCTCAATGATTGGCATGGCATGGATGTGAAAGTGGAACCCTCAAAATGCTAAGGACAAAGAATTGGCTCAAGCTCAAAAGTTCAAGACTCTTCATTTTATATTTTAGTGATCCAAGATCACATTGAGTCTTTAGGAAAAGCCAATACTATTAAGGAGGGATGAGGTGTTGCTTAATGAGCCTCTTGCTCTATGTGCTTGATGATATGCTCCAAAATCCTCAACTACTTTCCCATATCCACAAATGACCTAAACCCTAAGCCAAACTCGGTCATACCGATTCTGTCAATCCGGCGCCACCGAGTTTCACTTGTCATTTGCCACTGCCAAACCCTAGCAATTCGGTCCTACCGATAAGGTTCTCGGTCTCACCGAGATGGGCTTGCAAACTCTCTGTTTCCCTTTCGTAACTTTTCGGTCTCACCAAAAGAGCGAATCGGTCCCACCGAGGATGCAAGGTAAACTCTATGTTTCCTTCTTGTAACTTTTCGGTCTCGCCGAAAGAGCAAGTTGGTCCCACCGAGTTTGCCTGACCAACTCTCTGGTTAGCTAATTGCCGAACTCGGTCTCACCGAGTTTGTGCGATCGGTCTCACTGAGATTACGTTATGCCCAAACCCTAACCGAATCAGTCCTACCAAGTTGCATCTCAGTCCCACCAAAATTCCTAACGGTCACTAGGTTTACCATTTCGGTCCGACCGAGTTTGATGATTCGGTCCCACCGAGATTGGAAAACTGTGTGTAACGGTTGGATTTTGTGTGGAGGCTATATATACCCCTCCACCACCTCTTCATTCGAAGAGAGAGCCATCAGAACACATACATCATTCCTACTGATATGTTCTGAGAAAGAACCACCTACTCATGTGTTGAGACCAAGATATTCCATTCCTACCATATGAATCTTGATCTCTAGCCTACCCCAAGTTGCTTTCCACTCAAATCTTCTTTCCACCATATCCAAATCCTATGAGAGAGAGTTGAGTGTTGGGGAGACTATCATTTGAAGCACAAGAGCAAGGAGTTCATCATCAACACGCCATTTGTTACTTCTTGGAGAGTGGTGTCTCCTAGATTGGCTAGGTGTCACTTGGGAGCCTCCGACAAGATTGTGGAGTTGAACCAAGGAGTTTGTAAGGGCAAGGAGATCGCCTACTTCGTGAAGATCTACCGCTAGTGAGGCAAGTCCTTCGTGGGCGATGGCCATGGTGGAATAGACAAGGTTGCTTCTTCGTGGACCCTTCGTGGGTGGAGCCCTCCGTGGACTCGCGCAACCGTTACCCTCCGTGGGTTGAAGTCTCCATCAACGTGGATGTACGATAGCACCACCTATCCGAACCACGGGAAAACATCCGTGTCTCCAATTGCGTTTGAATCCTCCAAACCCTTACTTTTACATTCTTGCAAGTTACATGCTTTACTTTCCGCTGCCAATAAACTCTTTGCATGCTTGCTTGAATTGTGTGATGATTGCTTGACTTGCTCTAAGATAGCTAAAATCTGCCAAGAACTAAAATTTGGAAAAGGCTAAGTTTTTAATTGGTCAAGTAGTCTAATCACCCCCCCCCCCTCTAGACATACTTTCGATCCTACAGCGCACGAACAGCAAATTGGGAGGTGTGATGTAGGTGAATCTTCCATTTTACGTCTGCGGAGCCCGGCCCCGCGCGTACCTCACCCAGCATAGCCTTTCGGAACTAAGGAGTGAGGGGCTACGGGACCAGTTAGGCTCCTGAGTCGCAATGCTCAGGAGTCCCCCTTGACGCGCAAACAGCATGTGATTAGGTGAGATTCGAGTGGGACCACCGTTCTACGTCTGCAGAGCCCGGCCCCGCGCGTACCTCACCCAGCATGGCCTTTCGGAACTAAGGAGTGAGGGGCTATGGGACCAGTTAGGCCGCTGAGTCACGATGCTCAGGGGTCCCCCTTGACGCTCAAACGGCCTTCATACCTTGGCTCCGCTCGGGGAGAGGTGCACGACGAACCAGGCCCGAGGGGCCTGCCTGGGTGGCGTACGTCCGGGCGTGACCCAGGCACAGCCCCCGTGCCCAGCCCCCTCGCGCGGCGCTCTCGAGGGGAGGCGTTGCGATGAGGCCAGGCACTAAGCTCTGGGCTCCCTGAGGTTGATGTGGCCCGGGGGCCACCCTCAGTTGTTTATCACCAGCGCAGAGCATAGCGCTTCCACATGTGTACGAGCATAGACGCTCCTCGGCAGTGTCGTCAGCCAGCGCGGAGCATGGTGCTTCCACTGGTACGTGGGAGGGGGCTCCCCTCCGGGAGGAGCCCCGGGGGCGTGTACAGCCCCGCCCTGACACGTGGCCAGCACGGTAGGGCTAGGTGAGGTGTATCTGGGCACCCGTGAGCCAGCGCGGGACTCACGAGGCCCTACCTCTAAGCGGGTTGCGCCTGGCACTGGGCCTTATCTTGTGCTGGGTTCCTGCAAATCTGGTTAGATGCCGGCACTCTACGTCCTCGGGTCCCGGCCCTCGAGCTTGTCTCAGCCGTTGCTGGTATGCCAGGTCGCGATGCCGTGGACATAACCAAAGGGTGAGGGCTGGAGAGCCAGTAAGAGCCCTGAGTCGCGATGCTCAAGTACCCCCCCCCCTTTAACGTGCAAGCGGTCGACATGGAGAAGAAAAAGGTGTCATGGGCAGGCATCAAGTAATCATGCATGATCGGAGAATGCGTAATCGGAAATAAACGCAAGGGAGATACATGCTGCTGGGCCTGGCCCGAGCGACTTGGGGGTGATGCAGCCCGAGGGGCGCCCCCAACAAAGCAAGCTAACGACACAAAAATAACAACGGATACCTACCGCAGGGACGGACCCACGCGGCCTGGGAACGATGCAGCCCTGGGAGGGCGCTCCCAGCTGGAAACGGAACTTGTAAGATGTCACCTGAGGGTGTCAAGGGTGAAGGGCTGTCGGTGCAGCAGACTCGGTAGGCTGCGGAAGCCGGTCCTCACGAGCCCCCAGGCCCAGGGGCCTCGGGAGGCTCCGGAGGCACTGGTAGCTCTTCACGAATCATCTCCATCTCCGCCAGGGCTGCAGAACACCTGTCTTCTTGAGCCTCCGTGATGCCCCTCATGAGGCGCTGGCGCTCAGCAACCACGCTCTGCAGGCTGTAAGGCATGCAAACGTAGCTGTGGGGCGGTCCCCGGCAGCGCCCCACTCGCGAGGGCCAGAGGCGCTCCATCGTAGCAGCCTGGTTGAGCCCTGGTACATCGACGCAGACACGCAGCCCACCATCCTCGCCTGGATGGGGAGCCACAGCCGGCAGACAGCGGCAACCTCTCACGATCCTTGATTCCTGTAGTTCTTGAATGGCTTTGTCGACGAACTCCTGCGGGTCTGACCTTCCTTGCCTTGCTCCTTCTTGAGGGAAACATGCTCCGAAGCACGCCTCCACGTGGTGCCCAAGCGCCTCCCTCGTGACCCTGGCCAGGTCGGTGGCCCTCCAGGGGAGAGCCCCCGAGCCCTGCCTGAGGAGGGCGCCGGGCGCGCTTTCCTATGCGATGGAAGGAGGCTCCCCCTGGGCAGATGCGGGCCCTGAGGGGCCTGCCTCCTGAGGGGCTGGTCCATACGATGTCTTCTTCTTCTTTCGGGTGGCCTCGGGAAGCCTCCTACTTCCGCGATCCGGGTCTTCCAGCGACAAGGCCTGAAGGCTCGCTCCAGGGAACACACTGCATCCCTCTCTTCACAGGGCACCGTGATGACTCCACCACTCCCTGGCATCTTGAGGACGTTGTAGCCATGGTGAGTCACGGCCATGAACTTGGCCAGCGCTGGGTACCCAAGGATGGCGTTGTACGGCAGGCGGATGTGGGCGACGTCGAAGTCGATGATCTCGGTGCGGTAGTTGTCGCGTGCCCCGAAGGTGACAGGGAGGCGGACCTGCCCAATCGGGGCCGTGGAGCCGTCGGTGATTCCGGAAAAGGGCTTGGTTGGCTGAAGCTGGTCGTAGGGCACTTGGAGATTGTTGAACGTTTCCACGGACAGGATGTTGAGCCCTGCCCCACCATCGATGAGGGTCTTGGTGACTAGTACATTGCTGATGACTGGGGAACAGAGCATCGGGAGGACGCTAGCTGTGGCTGCACACTTGAGTTGACCCGCCGAGCTGAATGTGATGGCGCACGCCGACCACCTGAGAGGGCGCGTTGCCTCGAGCCTGGGGAGGGCTGCGTTCACCTCGCGGGCAAACTGCTTGAAGATGCGTTGGGAGGCTGGGGCTTGAGCTCCGCCCAGGATGCAGGCGATTGCACGCGGCTCCTGGAAGCCCCCAGCCCCCTCGTCTTGATGGCGGTCCTCGTTCCTCCTTGGTTGAGGCGGTAGTGGAGGGAGGCCTGCGTTGCCCTGCGGGCGATCCTCACGAGGCTGATCCCTCTAGTCCCCCTCGCGAGGTAGGTCTCGCCAGCGGTCCTCGCGAGGCTAATCGCGCCACCCTTGGCGCGGGCCACAGTCTTCCCAGCGTCCTGCGTTTCTTACTCCTCCTCGGTCGTAGCCCTGATCGGCGCGGTCGGGACGATGGACGATCCTTCCTTCTCGCACGGCGCGGAGTTCTTGGCATTCGTTGGTGTTGTGGGTGTGGAGGTCGTGGTACACACAGTACCGGCTGCCCCTGGTGGACTCAGGCAGATCTTTGCCCCGCTTGGTGTCTAGTTCTGCTGCGAGCACGGCAGCCCCCTTGCGCTTCAGGTCCTTGGCCTTGGGCTTCTTCTCCTCTGGTTCTGCGGCAGGCAGCTCAAGTAGGGAGAGGTGTCCCTCCTCAGCCCTGGCGCACTTGGTCGCCAGGTTGAACAGCTCCAGGGAGGTGCACAGGTCTTCATGCATCGCCGGCTCCTCCTTCATCTTGACGTCGCGCACGCCATCGGAGAAGGCCGAGATGATGGCCTCCTCGGACACCTTGGGGATCTTGAGGCGCGCGCTGTTGAAGCGCTGGATGTACTTTTGCAGGGTCTCTCCAAGTTGTTGCTTGATGCGGCGCATGTCGCTCACAGCGGGCGGCCGGTCGCGAGTACCTTGGAAGTTGGCGATGAAGCGGGTGCGCATCGGTTCCCAGGAAGAGATCGTGTCCGGAGCCAGATTCAGGAGCCAGGTGCGGGCTCCTTCCTTGAGCGCCATGGGGAACCAGTTCGCCATGACCTTTTCGTCCCCGCCGGCAGCTTCGATGCCCAACTCGTAGAGCTGGAGGAACTCTGCAGGGTCAGTTGTGCCATCGTAACGAGGAGGCAGGTCTGGCTTGAATTTGCCTGGCCACGCGATGCTACGCAGCTCGGTGGTGTAGGCACGGCAGCCCGCGGCGGCCACGAAAGGCCTCGGCTGGTGGAGAGCTTGATCCTGAGGGTCCCCACGCGCTGCAGCTAGGAGCAGTGCGGGGTCTTGGCGTGCCGGAGCTGGAGCAGGGTCGCGGCGTGCCGGAGCAGGGAGCGCCCGGGCAGCTCCTTGCGGGCGAGGGATTTCTTGGCAGCTCTGTTCTTGCTGCGCTGGCGCCTGACGGAGCGGGTTCCGCCCAGGGTCCACGCGCCTTGGAGCCATGGCATCTTCTTGGAGAGGAGGCGGCCGGTACGCCTCCGGGGCTTCGTTGCCCGCGCGGGGCGGGGTGCGGCGCAGCAGAACGGACGGCGCGGAAGAGCCCCCTGCGGCGCGGACAAGCTCGGCGACGCAGTCGAGCCACTCCTCGTAGACGTCGTCGACGGGACGGTAGCGCAGAAGCTCGTTTGCCGCAAGGAGCGCAGCTCGAGCCTCCAAGGGTGCATGGAGCGTGCGGGACGAAGAACCAGCTGGTGCGAGCGATGGAGTAGCGGTGTGGCCGTCTTGGCGCACGGATGGATGCTGAGACGATGCTTGCTGCTCACCCCCCACCGGGCCGGTGGCGGCGTTGACGGCGGGCGACGGGGAACGACGAGGACGTCCGCCGACGGGCGCCGTCTAGGCGACGCGAGAAGCGATGGCGGCCCGGTGCTCGGCACGGGCCCGACGAGCGTCAGACATGGATGCGACGGTCGGAGGAGAACGGGGCGGTGGACGACGAATTCCGGCGCACCCCTACCTGGCGCGCCAAATGTCGGATTTCGGGTTCCGGCAGACCCTTAAGGTTCGAACACTGGGGTGCGTGCGGAGATTACGCCTTCTACCTCTCCGTCTTGTAAAGATCTAGACTACTGAAAGAACTGCACAAGAGACACAGGGTTTATACTGGTTCGGGCCACCGTTGTGGTGTAATACCCTACTCCAGTGTGTGGTTGGTGGATTGCCTCCTGGGGCTGATGATGATGAACAATACAAGTAAGAACAGCCTCGCGAGGGTCTGTTCTTGACTGGGGCGATGAACTGCTAGGAGGAGTTCAGCCACCCTTCTCTTTCTCTCTCTCTCTTACTCTTACTAGCCAACCGAACCAAAAGCTCGAACCCCTTGCTACGTGGGCGGCTGGCCCTATTTATAGAGGCCCTGGTCCTCTTCCCAGATATTGAGCGGGAAGGGAGCCAACAATGGCGGGCTAATTTGAAGGGGGGCAGCAAGTATCAACTACCCTGACAAAAGCAGTCTTCGCCTGCGCAAAGCTCTGGTGATGACGCCGTCTTGGGCTCCACTGTGACCTCCGTCTCGTAGTTCTCCTGGTCTTGGTCTCGTTGCACCGAAATGGCAACCTTTGCCTGATGCCTCGGTACTCCGCGGCTGCGCTTGCCCCCTTTGCACCAAAGAGGAAAGAAGGACGTTGCACGCGCTGGCACCCGCCTGGTGCGCTGAGTCGTCATGGCTTGCGTCACGAGCACCTCGCGAGGTACCCTGCCTTGATCTCTCTGCCTCCTCGCGAGCCAGCCTGACGAGGCCATGCCTGACGAAGCTCCGTGTCGTCCGCCTCGCGAGGCTTGGCCCCTCGCGAGGGTCTTGCGCCTTGTGTTGATGAAGATGGGCCATGCTGGGCCTCCTTTGAGCCACGCCGCAGGCCGCAGGCAGGCAAGTCTGGGGACCCCCATTCCCAGAACGCCGACATATACACAATATTCAACACCATGTTCTTAGTTCAGACATCATATCAAATGCCCTTTGTTTAGCATATAAATCACATATGTGAATTAAATGATGCGATCCTGATTACTTTGATAACATGTAGGTGAATTATGTCATGCGATCATGTTTAGTTATTCATCATATCTTTGAATTATGTTATGCTATGCTATCCAGTTTAGATAGACATCATATATGTGAATTTATGTCATGCTATCCCTTTTAGTTAAACAATATACATATCAACTATTTCATGCCCTCTTTTTTCCACACTATCTATTGCATCTATCTCTCATACAATGTCTGTACATTCAACTATGTTTCCTGTTTATCAGCCATTTGAATTGGAGTAGGTGATGCCAGTATCTAGCGGACTAAAAACACGGTCTTCAAATAAAACACCGCTACCTCTTGGTGGAGATAGCACCCCGGTTGTACATGCACAAGAACCAGCCCTACCACACATAACCCAAACTCTCGCATATTGTACCCCTACTACGATGGACAGAGAACCAGCTTCACCCAATCTAACCCCAACCCCAGCCGATAGTAACCCAGTTCCTGTTGACACAGCACCATCTCCACCACAGAGCTCCCAAACAAGAGCAGTTAGAAAGGCAGCTCCAGTGCCCATAGGGCTAGTACTATCACGGCGAACCCCAACTCCACCAGTTAGTACGCCTATTCCTGTGGAGGAAGCACAACCAACTAGTCGTAGTTTAGCATCTATCGCATTTGATGTTGTTAAATCGTATGTGCGCATCTTCCCATCTTGGAAATGTTATACTGAAGATGAAGGAAAATGCCAGTTGTAGGTGTTTGTCCAGGAGTTATGCGTAAGTAATGTTATTCATGGCAATTACTTTGCTTCGTCCCATACATCCTACCTCCATGATGGTTATAATACAGCATATTTCCCATTTTTCTCTATAGAGAAGGACCGATTTGGAAACTCAGGATGAGGTAACCTGTGCTAATACCTCTGCTATCTTCAAGAATGCTTGGTGGCAGTATCGGAATTACTCAAAGAAAACGTACTTCACCGGCAAAGAAACTCATCAAATTCCCTTACGTTCTCCTGAGACACATTTACTGGATGATGACTGGGAACGCCTTGTTCTGTACTGGTCCCGAACCAAGAATGTGGTAAGGTCTATGAGCTCATTTTCTATTTTTAAGTATTATATTCTTGCGTCTTACTGTACTCTATTCATGTAGAACAAGTGCCTAAACCTGAAGAACAATTGTTCTAATTTAAGATTCCATTGCTACCATAGGACATAGATATATGTTTGTTTGATGCTTTTATTATGTACTAGTACTTGGCAATAGAAGACTTGGTAGTTTAATCCTGTCCACCTTACTAATGAACTGGTTCACCGAAATGAGTTTCATATACTAGTACATGCTAGACTTGTTATGTGTCTGCTTGTTTCTTCTTTTAGAATGCTGACAGAATATTGGGGAAGAGTGCCTTATTAAGCAACGGTAAAGGAAGTAATGCAGATAAGGTTTAGGATAGTGACACATCCTGTCTTGGTTTAGTGTTGGCGTTATTGGCCACTACCGCTTGCATAAGCTATTCAAACTCACTGTCTGAATCAGTTCAGTTTCTTGAGTCTCGACTACAAGCTGAAAGACATCGATTAGCTGTGCTGTGACAAGAAGCGAAAGGACTGCGGAAGTCCCTGGAGCATTCAGATGCATACTTTCCGGTGCAACAGCAAGCGTTGGAGGATTTTAGCGCCAAACAGGACAAAGCTAATCAGCTTGCTAAGCTTATTGCCAGCATGGTGGATACCTAGGATAACGTTTCTTGAGCTCTTTTGAAGTTGTTTCAGTTATGCTCTTGTTTTGCTGCCGCGTTTATTTCCACTGGTGGCCAATTTTGACGGCCAGTGTATATGATATGCTGCTTTGTTCCCTATATTTGCACTGGTGGCGAACTTTGATGCCCAGTGGATGTAATATGTGTAATAGCTGTGATAGCCTAGCGTTAGTTGCTTGCTTATTTATTTCCTTGTTGTCACCTATTTTTTAAAACTAGGCCACAATAACCATGGGCTAATATTTACTGTAGTGACACTGGGCCTCCTACGGGCCGTAGAAACAGTGGGCCTTCTACGGGCCGTAGAAATAGTAGGCCTTCTACGGGTCATAGAAACAATGGGCCTTCTACGGGTCATATCATCAATGGGCCTTATACGGGTCGTATGATCGATTGGCCAAACATGGGCCAATAACAGGCTGCATTATGGCCGTAAACGGGCTAGAGTTGGAATCGTCCGTTCATGGGCCGACCGTAACGGGCCATCGTTAATAGGCCGTATTTGATGACGCTATGAAAATGGCCCAACGTATTAACGGACCACAAACGGGCCGACTGTAACCATGGGCTGAATTTGGCCCACAAGCAGAAAATGACAGTAACGGGCTGTAAGTAAACGAATGCTGGAAATGAGCCCAACAATAAATGGGCTCTGAGAAGGCCGAAAGATAACATGGGCTGGAAACGGCCCAACGGGATAATGGGCCGTTAATGGGTATAAAGTGATACACTGTTCATTACGGGCCAGTTTCACCACGGGTCGTTAATAGGCCAAGAGTTACATAGGGCCACATATGGACCGAAAGACATCATGGGCCATACATGGGCCAGAAGTGAAAATGGGATGGAATCATATTGGATGGCCCAGATGACGCTACTGGGCCTAATTCGGATAGGGCGTAACGGGCCTTGGGTTAGCAGGTTGTAAATGGGCTATATACGAACAGACCGTTAACAGGCTTTCCATGGGTTGGCCCGCCACCTTTTGACCAAGTCAAATGGGCCGGCCTTTTCACAGGAATGGGCCTCTGTTGGGCCGTGCCACGTGTCGACGTATCATAGGCGCCTTCCGTCCAATGAGTGGTTGACATCTGTCCCAACGATGAGCCGACACGTGTTTCCTCCAGCCAATGATGATTTTACACATGGAAAATCCCCATTGGTCGGGGATGTTAACGGGTTATCGGATTCAAAACCCGACCCGATAGCTTAACGGCGTTCTGTTATGGTGGATGCCACATGTCGATCACCCTTGACGAAAGCACTTATGTGACGCGTGATTTATCGTCATGGAAGTGGACACTTCCATGATGATAATTTTGGTAATGTCATGGAACACTTCTACGACAGCACAGGTATGACTATCTTGATTCTGTCATAAATTTTTCATGGATGTACATGCATGACCAAAAAAGCGACCTACTGTGACAAACATGTATCATCACGGAAGTGTATTTTTTTGTAGTGCATCACTTTATCCATGTGCTGATCCCTTGACATTGCAACTCTACCTAGACCCAATACCTTGCTTTTACCAGTATCAGCAAATGTGATGTGACTCTTGTAAGATGGACGTAAGGTTGAGTCCATGAGAAGACTTCGCTTGCCAGTCATGTGATTAGTACATCCACTATCAATAATCCATTCTGAAGCAGCTGGTGTCATACCCTATAGTGCAGTTAGGGGGATAGGCTTCACGAAGAGAATTGTGAAGCATAAACATTTGACGAGCAAGTGGATTATGAAAGCTTAGATCGAGGTTAGGACTGATAGGGCAAGTAGCAAGCAACTCAAGAACAAAATACATAATAAGACCATTTGGGGATTTGATCTTGCGCCCTACAAGATGTTTAAGGTCCCCAGCAATAGCTTCAGACGCATTTGATTTTCGGCTGGAGACCCTTCCCTGCAAAAGAGAGTCAAGCTTTCTTAGCCACCCACATCTTCAAGGGTGGCCTCGAAGCAATGAGTCTAAGTGCGGCATCTGAGAACTTTGGCTTTGGAGCCCTAGCAAATAGTCTTGTAGGTGGACAATAGTACTCATAAGAATAAGCAGAGTAGTTCTTGGTCTTATGAACATGGCGGTTTGATGAAATGCGCTCATATTCATAGTCCTGAGTATGGTTTCCCTGCAAAACATTTGCGTTAGTGCGACTCGGGTGAGTCCTCTGTCTGTATGAAGCCTTTGGACCATATGAAGCCCGTGGTCTGGGGTTTGTCTTCTTCACTTGTGGTGTCATGACGACATACACAGGAAGATTTTCCAGACACTTTTTCGGCACCCAGACTTGCTTCATAGGTGGCCCATTCCTGCATTTAGTACCAATATACCTGGCAAACACTTCACCATTCTGATTCTTAAATAGTTTATAGTTTGCATCAAAGGATTCATCAATAACAATGGGATTAGCACAAGTGAAGCCAGATAGGGTGGATGGATCCACTGAAGGTTCCTTTGCAGCAACCCATGTGGTTTTGGGGTGCTGCTCAGGTTTCTAGTAAGAGCCATCAGCATTCATTTTCCTTTCGAACCCAACACCCTCTTTCCTAGGGTTTCGGTTCAGGATCTGCCTTTTGAGGACATCACATAGTGTCTGATTCCCTTTGAGACTTTTGTACATCCCTGTTTCAAGCAATGTCTTCAACCTAGCATTTTCATCAGCAATAGCAGTGGCATCCTCAACAGAGGGGTTAGTTACCACATCAACAGTTGAAGATATTGCAACAGTAGCAGTAGTAGAACATCCAGCAACAGAAGTAGCGTTGTCACGCTCAATGCATTTAAGACATGGTGGTTCAAATCCTTCCTGAGCGGAACTGGTCTGTTTGGTGTGAAGTGACTCGTTTTCCTTTTGAAGATCTTCATGAGCCGCTCTCAATTTCTCAAGATCTTGCTTCCTTTGAAGATAATCATAGGAAAGCTTTTCATGAGTTGTTGAGAGCGTTTCATGACGACTTTCAAGTTCCTCATACTTAACATGAAGATTTTTTATGTCTTCAATTAAGGACTGAGATCGAGTCATTTCAGCGTCTAACAGGTCATCGCTTTTGTCTAACGGTTTTTGAATATGTTCCATAGCTTTCTGTTGTTCAGTTGCAATTTTAGCAAGTGTTTTGTAGCTGGGTTTGGAACCACAATCAGAGTCATCTTCACTGGATGTTTGATAGTGAGTAGTCCGTGAGTTTACCTTGGCACCGCGTGCCATGAAGCAGTAGGTGGGAGCGGAGTTGTCCTTGTCATTAGCATCGGCGTCGGTGATGAAGTCATTGTCTTCAGTGTTGAAGATGGACTTGGCAACGTAGGTTGTAGCCAGACTTGCAACGGCAGAATCGGACTCCTCCTCAGACTCCACCTCCGTCTCCTCAGAAGCAGACTCCTCCTCTTAATCCATTTCCTTGCCAACAAACGCACGAGCCATGCCAGATGAGCTCTTCTTGTGTGATGAAGACTTTGATGAAGACTTTGAGTATTTCTTCTTCTTCTTGTCGTCAAAATCATATTCCTTGCTCTTCTTCTTGTTGTTGTTCTCATTGTCCCACTGCGGACACTCAGAGATGTAGTGACCAGGTTTCTTGCACTTGTGGCATGTTCTCTTCTTATAGTCATGAGCAGAAGCTTCATCATTCCTTGAGCTGGATCGTGAGGACTTTCTGAAGCCTTTCTTCTTGGTGAATTTCTGGAACTTCTTCACAAGCATAGCAAGCTCCTTTCCAATGTCTTCAGGATCATCAAAACTGCAATCAGATTCTTCTTCAGATGAGGAAACAGCTTTTGCCTTCACAGCACGAGTTCGCCCATAGTTGGGACCGTAGATGTCTCTTTTCTCAGAAAGTTGAAACTCATGTGTGTTGAGCCTTTCAAGTATGTCAGACGGATCGAGTATCTTGAAGTCAGGGTGTTCTTGAATCATCAGGGCTAGGGTGTCAAACGAGCTGTCAAGTGATCTCAGGAGTGTCTTGACGACTTCATGCTTGGTGATCTCATTAGCGCCGAGAGCTTGAAGCTCATTTGTGATGTTAGTGAGTCGATCAAACGTGAGCTGAACATTCTCATTGTCGTTTCTCTTGAAGCAGTTGAAGAGGTTGCGAATGACACTGATTCTTTGATCTCTCTGGGTTGAGACGCCTTCATTGACCTTGGAGAGCCAGTCCCAGACAAGCTTGGATGTTTCCAGAGCACTCACACGGCCATACTTTCCTTTGGTCAGATGACCATAGATGATGTTCTTGGCAGTGGAATCCAGTTGAACGAACTTCTTGACATCAGCAGCGGTGACACCTTCACCAGCCTTGGGGACGCCATTCTTGACAACATACCAGAGGTCGACATCAATGGCTTCTAGATGCATGCGCATCTTATTCTTCCAGTAGGGATATTCAGTTCCATCAAAGACTGGGCACGCAACGGAGACTTTGATTATCCCTGCAGTCGACATAGCTAAAACTCCATGTGGTTAAACCGAATCACAAAGAACAAGGGAGTACCTTGCTCTAATACCAATTGAAAGTGCTAGTGATCGACTAGAGGTGGGTGAATAGGCGATTTTTATGAAAGTCTTCAAAACATGGAAGTTTTGAAGACAAACGATAGAAATAAACCTATTACCATGCAGCGGAAGGTAAACTACACTAAGAAAGCCATAGTCAAGTATTCAATGAAATGAAAGCACAAAGACTAATAGCAGCTAGGCAGTATAGATCAGGATGGAAGATAGTATGAAGCCAATCAGAACAAGCAGTCACACAGTGAAGACAAATAGATAATGCAAACAGGCAATGACTTCACAAGGACCAATCTGCAAATAAAGAGATGGGAAGGATAGAACCAGTGGCTCGTTGAAGACAATGATTTGTTGGGCCAGTTCTAGTTGCTGTGACAAATGTACGTCCAGTTAGGGAGGCTGAGATTCAACTCAGAAGATCGCGTCTTCACATTATTCCCCTTGAGCTAAGGACACCCAGTCCTCGCTCAATTACTCTGGTAAGTCTTCAAGGTAGACTTCCAAACCTTCAGAGACTTCATTCATCGGCGATCCACAATGACTCTTCGATGCTCAGAACGCGACGCCTAACCGGCTGGAGGATTCATAGTCCTCAAGTGTAATAAGTCTTCAGATCACACAGACAGGAAGACTTCAGTGATGCCTTACGCTCTTTGGCTCTAGGTGTTTAGGGCTTTGTCCTCGCAAGGATTTCTCTCTCAAAGGCTTCGAGGTGGGTTGCTCTCAAACGACAGAAGCCGTGCACTAACTCTGAGCAGCCAACCAATTTATGGTGTAGGGGGTGGGCTATTTATAGCCACTAGGCAACCCGATCTGATTTGTCTGAAATGACCCTGGGTCACTAAGGAACTGACACATGTTCCAACGGTCAGATTTCAAACACACACGGCAACTTTACTTGAGCTACAAGCAAAGCTAAATTATCCAGCTCTGGATAAGATTTGCTCTCATTGTCTTCGCTCAAAGACCTAGGATTTTGGTTAAGCATCACTTCAGTCATTCTGACTGGTTTATTTGGACCCCACTTAATAGTGCGGTGGTTCCTATGACTCAACAAAGAAGAAAACGAAACAACGAAACAACTAAGTTTTCGTGCTCCATAGTCTTCACACAATGTCTTCTCTTGTCATAGACTTCAATGTGAATACCTTCACATACCACCTTTGTCTTCAATGTCTTCATACATTTTTAGGGGTCATCTCCGGTAGGTAAACCGAATCAGTGAGGGACTACTACCTGTGTTATCCTGCAATTCTCACAAACACATTAGTCCCTCAACCAGGTTTGTCGTCAATACTCCAAAACCAACTAGGGGTGGCACTAGATGCACTTACACAAGGCCACTCAGGAGCTTCAGGAAGCAAGGGAAATACGCGGCGACCGCCGTCCACCTGGCACTGCTCCCCACCCAGGCGAGGGTGGTGAGTTGCGTGTCTGCATCGACATCCCAAGGCTCAATAGGGATGCATCTCAGGAACGCTTATGGCCTTCGCACGCTGGCCGGTGTGAGGGTCCGCCTCACAGCTACATTCGCATGCCGTTCGGCCTGCCGAGCGTGGCAGCCGCCTTCCAGCGCAATCTGCGGAGCATCCTGGCAGGTTAGGAGGCCAGGCATCACGCAGTCCTAGCGGAGATGGAGAAGGTCCTCAGGAGGCCACCTGAGCCTCCAGAGCCTCCCGAGGCTCTAGGCCTCGACGGCTCATGAGGAGCGACTTCTTCAGCGCACATCTTCAGCTACCCCGACACTCCTTCGACAACCAAGCCAGGTGACATCTTCCAAGTTTATTTAGTTGAGAGCCCCCTGGGCTGCATCATTCCCAGGCCGCGTGGGTCTGTCCCCATGGCATGTATCCTTTTACGTCTTAAGCTTACTCTGCGGGGGGCGCCCCTCGGGCTACATCATCCCCAGGCCACTCGGGTCTGACCCAGTGGCATGTATCATTCTTACATTTACCTGAGCTAGTTTTCTTTTCATGCATAATCTATCTATGGCATCACTACCTGCTTGATTATCGGCCGCCACGGGAACCTCTCATGCCAGCACGGCGCTTGTGCTCGGGTCCATCCCTGCAACACTGACAATCTGAGCGGCCCAGCTCTGGCCCGTGGCATGCCCATGCACGTCACCTCACCAGGCTCTCAGTGCCTTCACCTCCTTGCGAAGCAACCAGTGGCGGACCGGCAATTACCATGGCAATTTGTGCCCTTCCCCGCGCTAACTTGGAGGAACCTCCTGAGGACTACAACGGGCGGCACCGCGGGCTCTCTCTCTCTCTCTCTCTCTCTCTTCTCCCATGCAATTCGCTTGCGCTTTAAAAGGGGGGCTCATGAACATCGTGACTCAGGAGATCTTACTAGCTCTCCAGCCCTCACCCCCTGGCCTTGAGTCCTTGACCACGGCATCACGACCTGGCATACCAGCAGCGACTGAGCTCACTCGAGGGCCGGGACCTAAGGACGTAGAGCACACAGGAGAGCATGGAGAAGAGGAGGAGGCTCGCACAGGCCTAACCTAGCTACCCAACGGTGGTCGACGCCCAAATCTGGCACAACACAAGGAACCAGCTCCGGCATACCAAGATAAGTCTCGCGCCTGGATCAGCCCAGTGCTGCGGCACAAGATCCTCGCCTCTCGCTGCCCTGCTGCGGCAACGTCGCCTCCCTTTCCCATCGTCAGGTAGCTGCTTGCGCGCTAAAGGGGACCTCTTGAGCATCGCGCCTCAGGAGCTCTTACTGGACCTCGGGCCGCTCACCTCTTGGCCTTGACCATGGCATCGTGACATGGCATACCAGCGACGGCTGCAGCCTGCCTGGGGACCGGGACCTGTCGGCGTAGAGCACCAAGCTGTCGCGGGGTTGGAAAGGGGAGACCGAGCCTCAGCGGGACTCTTGGAAATATGCCCTATAGGCAATAATAAAAGCATTATTATTATATTTCCTTGTTCATGGTAATTGTCTTTATTCATGCTATAATTGTGTTATCCGGAAATCGTAATACATGTGTGAATAACAGACACCAACATGTCCCTAGTAAGCCTCTAGTTGACTAGCTCGTTGATCAACAGATAGTCATGGTTTCCTGGCTATGGACATTGAATGTCATTGATAACGAGATCACATCATTAGGAGAATGATGTGATGGACAAGACCCAATCCTAAACATAGCATAAAGATCGTATAGTTTGTTTGCTAGAGTTTTGCAATGTCAAGTATCTTTTCCTTAGACCATGAGATCGTGTAACTCCCGGATACCGTAGGAGTGCTTTGGGTGTACCAAACGTCACAACGTAACTGGGTGACTATAAAGGTAGACTACGGGTATCTCTGAAAGTGTCTGTTGGGTTGACACGGATCAAGACTGGGATTTGTCACTCCGTATGACGGAGAGGTATCACTGGGCCCACTCGGTAATGCATCATCATAATGAGCTCAAAGTGACCAAGTGTCTGGTCACGGGATCATGCATTACGGTACGAGTAAAGTGACTTGCCGGTAACGAGATTGAACGAGGTATTGGGATACCGACGATCGAATCTCGGGCAAGTAATATATCGATTGACAAAGGGAATTGCATACGGGGTTGATTGAATCCTCGACATCGTGGTTCATCCGATGAGATCATCGTGGAGCATGTGGGAGCCAACATGGGTATCCAGATCCCGCTGTTGGTTATTGACCAGAGAGTCGTCTCGGTCATGTCTACATGTCTCCCGAACCCGTAGGGTCTACACACTTAAGGTTCGGTGACGCTAGGGTTGTGAAGATATGTATATGCAGTAACCTGAATGTTGTTCGGAGTCCCGGATGAGATCCCGGACATCACGAGGAGTTCCGGAATGGTCCGGAGGTAAAGAATTATATATAGGAAGTGCTGTTTCGGCCATCGGGACAAGTTTCGGGGTTACCGGTATTGTACCGGGACCACCGGAAGGGTCCCGGGGGTCCACCGGGTGGGGCCACCTATCCCGGAGGGCCCCATGGGCTGAAGTGGGAAGGGACCCAGCCCTTAGTGGGCTGGGGCGCCACCCCTAAGGGGCCCATGAGCCTAGGGTTAGGGGAAACCCTAAAAGGGGGGCGCCCCCTTGCCTTGGGGGGCAAGCCCCCCACCCTTGGCCGCCCCCCCCCCCCCTAGGAGATCCATCTCCTAGGGCCGGCGCCCCCCCCCCCTTGGCACCCCTATATATAGTGGGGAGAGGAGGGACTTGAGGCTGCGCTTTTGATGCTTCCCTCTCTCCCTGTTACATCTCTCTCTTGCGTAGTATAGGCGAAGCCTTGCTACTATGACGCCCTGCATCCACCACCACGTCGTCGTGCTGCTGGATCATCATCAACCTCTCCTTCCCCCTTGCTGGATCAAGAAGGAGGAGACGTCTCCCGTCCCGTACGTGTGTTGAATGCGGAGGTGCCGTCCGTTCGGCACTCGGTCATCGGTGATTTGGATCACGTCGTGTTTGACTACATCATCCCCGTTCCTTGAACGCTTCCGCACGCGATCTACAAAGGTATGTAGATGCATCTGATGACTCGTTGCTAGATGAACTCCTAGATAGATCTTGGTGAAACGAGTAGGAAAATTTTTGTTTTTCTGCAACGTTCCTCAACAGTGGCATCATGAGCTAGGTCTATGCGTAGTTCTTCTTGCGCGAGTAGAACACAATTCGTTGTGGGCGTGGATTTGTCAACTTTCTTGCCGCTACTAGTCTTTTCTTGCTTCAGCGGTATTGTGGGATGAAGCGGCCCGGACCAACCTTACACGTACGCTTACGTGAGACCGGTTCCACCGACTAACATGCACTAGTTGCATAAGGTGGTTGGCGGGTGTCTGTCTCTCCTACTTTAGTTGGAGCGGATTCGATGAACAGGGTCCTTATGAAGGGTAAATAGAAGTTGACAAATCACGTTGTGGCTTTCACGTAGGTAGGAAAACGTTCTTGCTAGAACCCTAATTCAGCCACGTAAAACTTGCAACAACAATTAGAGGACGTCTAACTTGTTTTTGCAGCAAGTGGTTTGTGATATGATATGGCCAAAGTTGTGATTAATGATGAATTATCTATATGTGATGTATGAGATGTTCATGCTATTGTAATAGGAATCACGACTTGCATGTCGATGAGTATGACAACCGGCAGGAGCCATAGGAGTTGTCTTTATTCTTTTATATGACATGCGTGTCATTGAGAAACGCCATGTAAATTACTTTACTTCATTGCTAAACACGTTAGCCATAGTAGTAGAAGTAATAGTTGGCGAGCAACTTCGTGGAGACACGATGATGGAGATCATGATGATGGAGATCATGGTGTCAAGCCGGTGACAAGATGATCATGGAGCCCCAAGATGGAGATCAAAGGAGCTATGTGATATTGGCCATATCATGTCACGTTTATTATTTGATTGCATGTGATGTTTATCATGTTTTTGCATCTTGTTTACTTAGAACGACGGTAGTAAATAAGATGATCCCTCATAATAATTTCAAGAAGTGTTCCCCCTAACTGTGCACTGTTGCGATAGTTCGTTGTTTCGAAGCACCACGTGATGATCGGGTGTGATAGATTCTAACGTTCACATACAACGGGTGTAAGACAGATTTACACATGCAAACACTTAGGTTGACTTGACAAGCCTAGCATGTACAGACATGGACTCGGAACACAGAAGACCGAAAGGTCGAGCATGAGTCGTATAGAAGATACGATCAACATGAAGATGTTCACCGATGTTGACTAGTCCGTCTCACGTGATGATTGGACACGGCCTAGTTAACTCGGATCATGTTATACTTAGATGACTAAAAGAGGGATGTCTATCTAAGTGGGAGTTCATAAATAATTTGATTTGATGAACTTAATTATCATGAACTTAGTCTAAAATATTTACAATATGTCTTGTAGATCAAATGGCCAACGTAGTCCTCAACTTCAACGCATTCCAAGAGAAAACCAAGCTGAAAGACGATGGCAGCAACTACACGGACTGGGTCCGGAACCTGAGGATCATCCTCATAGCTGCCAAGAAAGATTATGTCCTACAAGCACCGCTGGGTGACGCACCTGTCCTCCCTGCTGAACAAGACGTTATGAACGCTTGGCAGGCATGTACCGATGACTACTCCCTCGTTCAATGCGGCATGCTTTACAGCTTAGAGCCGGGGCTCCAAAAACGTTTTGAGAGACACGGAGCATATGAGATGTTCGAAGAGCTGAAAATGTTTTTCAAGCTCATGCCCGGGTCGAGAGATATCAAGTCTCCGACAAATTCTTCAGCTGTAAGATGGAGGAAAACAGTTCTGTCAGTGAGCACATACTCACTATGTCTGGTTTGCATAACCGCTTGACTCAGCTGGGAGTTAATCTCCCGGATGATGCGGTCATTGACAGAATCCTCCAGTCGCTTCCACCGAGCTACAAGAGCTTTGTGATGAACTTCAATATGCAGGGGATGGAAAAGACCATTCCTGAAGTATTTGCTATGCTGAAATCAGCAGAGGTAGAAGTCAAGAAGGAACATCAAGTGGTGATGGTGAATAAAACCACTAAGTTCAAGAAGGGTAAGGGTAAAAAAGAACTTCAAGAAGGACGGCAAGGAAGTTGCCGCGCCCGGCAAGCAAGCTGCCGGGAAGAAGCCAAAGAATGGACCCAAGCCCGAGACTGAGTGTTTTTATTGCAAGGGAAGTGGTCACTGGAAGCGGAATTGCCCCAAATACTTAGCGGACAAGAAGGCCGGCAAAACAAAAGGTATATGTGATATACATGTAATTGATGTGTACCTAACCAGTACTCGTAGTAGCTCTTGGGTATTTGATACCGGTGCAGTTGCTCACATTTGTAACTCAAAGCAGGAGCTGCGGAATAAACGGAGACTGGCGAAGGACGAGGTGATGATGCGCGTCGGGAATGGTTCCAAGGTCGATGTGATCGTCGTTGGCACGCTGCCTCTTCATTTACCTACGGGATTAGTTTTAAACCTCAATAATTGTTATTTAGTGCCAGCTTTGAGCATGAACATTGTATCGGGATCTGGTTTAATTCGAGATGGCTACTCATTTAAATCCGAGAATAATGGTTGTTCTATTTATATGAGAGATATGTTTTATGGTCATGCTCCTATGGTGAATGGTTTATTCTTAATGAATCTCGAGCGTAATGCTACACATGTTCATAGTGTGAATACCAAAAGATGTAAGGTTGATAATGATAGTCCCACATACTTGTGGCACTGCCGCCTTGGTCACATAGGTGTCAAACGCATGAAGAAGCTCCATGCAGATGGACTTTTAGAGTCTCTTGATTATGAATCATTTGACACGTGCGAACCATGCCTCATGGGTAAAATGACCAAGACTCCGTTCTCAGGAACAATGGAGCGAGCAACCAACTTATTGGAAATCATACATACTGATGTGTGCGGTCCAATGAGTGTTGAGGCTCGTGGTGGCTATCGTTATGTTCTCACTCTCACTGATGACTTGAGTAGATATGGGTATGTCTACTTAATGAAACACAAGTCTGAAACCTTTGAAAAGTTCAAGGAATTTCAGAGTGAGGTTGAGAATCAACGTGACAGGAAAATCAAGTTTCTACGATCAGATCGTGGAGGAGAATACTTGAGTCACGAATTTGGCACACACTTAAGAAAATGTGGAATAGTTTCACAACTAACGCCGCCTGGAACACCTCAGCATAACGGTGTGTCCGAACGTCGTAATCGCACTCTATTAGATATGGTGCGGTCTATGATGTCTCTTACCGATTTACCGCTATCTTTTTGGGGCTATGCTTTAGAGACTGCTGCATTCACTTTAAATAGGGCTCCGTCGAAATCCGTTGAGACGACACCGTATGAATTATGGTTTGGGAAGAAACCTAAGCTGTCGTTTCTAAAAGTTTGGGGATGCGATGCTTATGTCAAGAAACTTCAACCTGAAAAGCTCGAACCCAAGTCGGAAAAATGCGTCTTCATAGGATACCCTAAAGAAACTATTGGGTATACCTTCTACCTCAGATCCGAAGGCAAGGTCTTTGTTGCCAAGAATGGATCCTTTCTAGAGAAGGAGTTTCTCTCGAAAGAAGTAAGTGGGAGGAAAGTAGAACTTGATGAAGTATTGCCTCTTGAACCGGAAAATGGCGCAACTCAAGAAAATGTTCCTGAGGTGCCAGCACCGACTAGAGAGGAAGTTAATGATGATGATCATGAAACTTCTGATCAAGTTGCTACTGAACTTCGAAGGTCCACAAGGACACGTTCCGCACCAGAGTGGTACGGCAACCCTGTCTTGGAAATCATGTTGTTAGACAACGGTGAACCTTCGAACTATGAAGAAGCGATGGCGGGCCCGGATTCCGACAAATGGCTAGAAGCCATGAAATCCGAGATAGGATCCATGTATGAAAACGAAGTATGGACTTTGACTGACTTGCCCGTTGAACGGAGAGCCATAGAGAATAAATGGATCTTTAAGAAGAAGACAGACGCGGATGGTAATGTGACCATCTATAAAGCTCGGCTTGTCGCTAAGGGTTATCGACAAGTTCAAGGGGTTGACTACGATGAGACTTTCTCACCGGTAGCGAAGCTAAAGTCCGTCCGAATCATGTTAGAAATTGCCGCGTTTTACGATTATGAAATATGGCAAATGGACGTCAAAACGGCATTCCTTAATGGTTTCCTTAAGGAAGAATTGTATATGATGCAGCCGGAAGGTTTTGTCGATCCTAAGGGTGCTGACAAAGTGTGCAAGCTCCAACGCTCGATTTATGGGCTGGTGCAAGCATCTCGGAGTTGGAACATTCGCTTTGATGAGATGATCAAAGCGTTTGGGTTTATGCAGACTTATGGAGAAGCCTGCGTTTACAAGAAAGTGAGTGGGAGCTCTGTAGCATTTCTCATATTATATGTAGATGACATACTTTTGATGGGAAATGATATAGAACTCTTGGACAGCATTAAGTCCTACTTGAATAAGAGTTTTTCAATGAAGGACCTTGGAGAAGCTGCTTATATATTAGGCATCAAGATCTATAGGGATAGATCGAGACGCCTCATAGGTCTTTCACAAAGCACATACCTTGATAAGATATTGAAGAAGTTCAATATGGATCAATCTAAGAAGGGGTTCTTGCCTGTGTTACAAGGTATGAAATTGAGCTCGGCTCAAAGTCCGACCACGGCAGAAGAAATAGAAGAGATGAGTGTCATCCCCTATGCCTCAGCCATAGGTTCTATTATGTATGCCATGCTGTGTACCAGACCTGATGTAAACCTTGCCGTAAGTTTGGTAGGAAGGTACCAAAGTAATCCCGGCAAGGAACACTGGACAGCGGTCAAGAATATCTTGAAGTACCTGAAAAGGACTAAGGAGATGTTTCTCGTTTATGGAGGTGACGAAGAGCTCGTCGTAAAGGGTTACGTCGACGCTAGCTTCGACACAGATCTGGATGACTCAAAGTCACAAACCGGATACGTGTATATTTTGAATGGTGGGGCAGTAAGCTGGTGCAGTTGCAAGCAGAGCGTCGTGGCGGGATCTACGTGTGAAGCGGAGTACATGGCAGCCTCGGAGGCAGCACATGAAGCAATTTGGGTGAAGGAGTTCATCACCGACCTCGGAGTCATACCCAATGCGTCGGGGCCGATCAAGCTCTTCTATGACAACACTGGAGCTATTGCACTTGCCAAGGAGCCCAGGTTTCACAAGAAGACAAGGCACATCAAGCGTCGTTTCAACTCCATTCATGAAAATGTTCAGGGTGGAGACATAGATATTTGTAAAGTACATACGGACCTGAATGTAGCAGATCCGTTGACTAAACCTCTCCCTAGGGCAAAACATGATCAACACCAGAATTCCATGGGTGTTCGATTCATCACAATGTAACTAGATTATTGACTCTAGTGCAAGTGGGAGACTGTTGGAAATATGCCCTAGAGGCAATAATAAAAGCATTATTATTATATTTCCTTGTTCATGGTAATTGTCTTTATTCATGCTATAATTGTGT
This sequence comes from Triticum monococcum, assembly GCA_034509565.1. Taxonomy (NCBI): domain Eukaryota; kingdom Viridiplantae; phylum Streptophyta; class Magnoliopsida; order Poales; family Poaceae; genus Triticum; species Triticum monococcum. The sequence continues at coordinate 516,281,294 of CM067846.1, forward strand.
TATCCAGAAATCGTAATACATGTGTGAATAACAGACACCAACATGTCCCTAGTAAGCCTCTAGTTGACTAGCTCGTTGATCAACAGATAGTCATGGTTTCCTGGCTATGGACATTGAATGTCATTGATAACGAGATCACATCATTAAGAGAATGATGTGATGGACAAGACCCAATCCTAAACATAGCATAAAGATCGTATAGTTCGTTTGCTAGAGTTTTGCAATGTCAAGTATCTTTTCCTTAGACCATGAGATCGTGTAACTCCCGGATACCGTAGGAGTGCTTTGGGTGTACCAAACGTCACAACGTAACTGGGTGACTATAAAGGTAGACTACGGGTATCTCCGGAAGTGTCTGTTGGGTTGACACGGATCAAGACTGGGATTTGTCACTCCGTATGACGAAGAGGTATCACTGGGCCCACTCGGTAATGCATCATCATAATGAGCTCAAAGTGACCAAGTGTCTGGTCACGGGATCATGCATTACGGTACGAGTAAAGTGACTTGCCGGTAACGAGATTGAACGAGGTATTGGGATACCGACGATCGAATCTCGGGCAAGTAATATATCGATTGACAAAGGGAATTGCATACGGGGTTGATTGAATCCTCGACATTGTGGTTCATCCGATGAGATCATCGTGGAGCATGTGGGAGCCAACATGGGTATCCAGATCCCACTGTTGGTTATTGACCGGAGAGTCGTCTCGGTCATGTCTACATGTCTCCCGAACCCGTAGGGTCTACACACTTAAGGTTCGGTGACGCTAGGGTTGTGAAGATATGTATATGCAGTAACCCGAATGTTGTTCGGAGTCCCGGATGAGATCCCGGACGTCACGAGGAGTTCCGGAATGGTCCGGAGGTAAATAATTATATATAGGAAGTGCTGTTTCGGCCATCAGGACAAGTTTTGGGGTTACCGGTATTGTACCGGGACCACCGGAAGGGTCCCGGGGGTCCACCGGGTGGGGCCACCTATCCCGGAGGGCCCCATGGGCTGAAGTGGGAAGGGACCCAGCCCTTAGTGGGCTGGGGCGCCACCCCTAAGGGGCCCATGAGCCTAGGGTTAGGGGAAACCCTAAAAGGGGGGCGCCCCCTTGCCTTGGGGGGCAAGCTCCCCACCCTTGGCCGCCCCCCCCCCCCCTAGGAGATCCATCTCCTAGGGCCGGCGCCCCCCCTTGGCACCCCTATATATAGTGGGGAGAGGAGGGACTTGAGGCTACACTTTTGATGCTTCCCTCTCTCCCTGTTACATCTCTCTCTTGCGTAGTATAGGCGAAGCCCTGCTACTGTGACGGCCTGCATCCACCACCACGCCATCGTGCTGCTGGATCATCATCAACCTCTCCTTCCCCCTTGCTGGATCAAGAAGGAGGAGACGTCTCCCGTCCCGTACCTGTGTTGAACGCGGAGGTGCCATCCGTTCGGCACTCGGTCATCGGTGATTTGGATCACGTGGTGTTCGACTACATCATCCCCGTTCCTTGAACGCTTCCGCACGCGATCTACAAAGGTATGTAGATGCATCTGATGACTCGTTGCTAGATGAACTCCTAGATAGATCTTGGTGAAACGAGTAGGAAAATTTTTGTTTTTCTGCAACGTTCTTCAACAAGGACGTGCGTTCGCAAATTTTCACAATAAGGATAATATCGACAAAATACATTACAGATGCTTTACACGCCCCCGCAAGGTCCGTTTTGATTCCTTGCAGGGAATAAAAAGAAGGGAGTTCCTAGGAGCTCTATATACACGCGCCGGGGCAGCCGACGCCGTCATCAATAGTGGGCCATGGGAGGCCGGCACCAACCCCATCCAGATCAGTGACGGCGGCGGCCGGATGTTGTAGCCTTGCTCCGGGCCCGGCGAGAGCTCAGGGGCACGTAACTGTCGTCGCTTGTCTCTGGAGTCTCGGCAAGCTCGGGAGAGTCGCTGGACCACCAGGAGTCACCACTGTCACAGGAGGAGTTGTGGGCAAGGCCAGCAGCAGGCCCGGTGTCACGACTATCTCGCGACGATGAGACAGCCTCTTCTTCGGCGGAAGTGGCTCAGGCTCATCAAGGGGAGTTTTGCCCTTCTCCGCGGCCGAGAACCTCCATATCGGCGCCATGACCGATGCAACAAGCGATGGAATGAAAAAAAAGGAGCGGGAGAAACGAAGTAAGAGATGGGTGATAGGGGCTCCACCCCCCGCTTACCATTTATAGCCAAGGGCAGGCCAACCGCCGGCCTCCATGACCTAAGGTAATAATGATCTTTTTCTGCATGCAGCAAGGACTCGTCAAGTCGGGCAGTTGCCGAGGCAGCGTGGGGAAGCGGAGACGCCCACGTCCAATCAGTCGCCACGCGATAGCTGTGGCCGCAGGCTGTTGGGGCCCGCGGCGCACCATGCTTGCCCCTTGGCTTCGCCTCGAAGCCAAGCCTGAGCACGCCTTGGGCCCGGGGGCTACTATCGGCGTTCTGGGAACGGGGGTCCCCAGACTTGCCTGCATGCGGCCCACAGCGTGGCTCCCCCAGTGGCCCTGTACGGCCCATCCTCACCAGCAAACACTCAAGACCCTCGCGAGGGGCCAAGCCTCACGAGGCGGACGACGCAAGATCTCCTCAGGGGTCGCCTCACCAGGCTGGCTCGCGAGAGGCGGAGAGATCAAGGCAAGGGGCACCTCGGAGGTTTCTGTGACGCAAGCCATGACGACCGGAGCCAGGTAGGCGCCAGCGCGTGCAGTGTCCTCGTTTCCTCTTTGGTGCTTAGGAGGCAAGCGCGGGCGAGGAGTTCCGAGGCATCAGGCAAAGGTTTCCATATCGGTGCAACAAGACCAAGACCAGCAGGACGGCAGGACAGAAGTCACCGTGGAGCCCAAGACGGCGTCACCACCAGAGGCTTTGGCAGGCGAAGACTACTATTGTCAAGATAACATGTACTAGTTGTCTCCCTTCGATATTGGCCGTTGTGGGATCCCTTTCCGCTCAATATTTGGGAAGAGGACCAGGGCCTCTATAAATAGGACTAGCCACCACCGTAGTGAGGCATCTCATCTTGGACTGGACCCATTCCACCAAGGCAACCACACACGTTCACCAAGCACAAGAACACCTCTCCTCAGGAGGTTGTTCTTCCCTTGTAACTGTCCGTCCTCAGCCCAAGAGGCAATCCACCACACCACACTGGAGTAGGATATTACACCACAACGGTGGCCCGAACCAGTATAAATCTTGTGTCTCTCGTTCTTTGGGTTCGGTGAGCTAGGTCGTGAGATCATGCTGAGCGCGAGCTAGAGGGGGAGAGATCTTTGTGTGCACCCCAGTGTTCGAACCTCAAGGGTTTTGCGGGAACCCGAAATCCGACACATAGACCTGTTGTTGGCATGCACGTTGTCTCAGTTGAAATAGGAGATCATTGTTATCATGGTTTATGCGACATAGGTGCTAGCGTGAGTGCTATTCCCTTTACTTTATATCAAGAAATTATGAATGGCATAGCACCTGTAGAGATAGAAGGCATAGATGTTACTATTAAACTTGTTAATAGAGACATTATATCACCAATTGGGATTGTTAGAGATGTTGAAGTCTTGTGTGAGAAAATAAAATACCCTACTGATTTTCTTGTTCTTGGTTCCCCACAAGATGATTTCTGTCCCATTATCTTTGGTAGACCTTTCTTGAACACTGTTAATGCTAAAACTAGATTGTGAGAAACAAACTGTCGGTGTCAACTTTGGTGATGAGTCTCATGAGTTTAATTTTTCTAAGTTTAGTAGAAAACTTCATGAAAAAGAATTGCCTAGTAAAGATGAAATAATTGGTCTTTCTTCTATTGATGTGCCTCCTACTGATCCTTTAGAGCAATATTTGCTAGACCATGAAAATGATTTACATATGCATGAAAGAAATGAAATAGATAAGATTTTCTTTGCACAACGTCCTCTGCTTAAACACAATTTGCCTATTGAAACTCTAGGAGGTCCTCCTCCACCTAAATGTGATCCTATTTTTGAATTAAAACAATTGCGAGACACTTTGAAATATGCTTATCTTGATGAGAAGAAGATATATCCTATTAGTATTAGTGCTAACCTTTCAAAACATGAAGAAGAAAGATTATTGAATGTTCTAAGGAAGCACCGAGCTGCTACTAGATATACTCTTGATGATTTAATGGGCATTTGTCCCACTCTATGTCAGCACAAGATTAATATGGAACCTAATGCTAAACCTGTTGTTCATCACCAATGTCGGTAAAATCCAAAGATGAAAGAAGTGGTAAGCACAGAAATATTAAAACTCCCGGAAGCAGGTATAATCTATCCTATAGTTGATAGTAGATGGGTAAGTCCTATTCATTGTGTCCCTAAGAAAGGAGGTATTACTGTTGTCCCTAATGATAAGAATGAACTTATTCCACAAAGAATTGTTACAGGCTATAGAATGGTAATTGATTTTATAAAATTAAACAAAGCAACTAGAAAATATCATTACCCTCTGCCTTTTATTGATCAAATGCTAGAAACATTATCTAAGCACACACATTTTTGTTTCCTTGATGGATATTCTGTTTTTTCACAAATACCTGTTTCTCAACCTGATCAAGAAAAGACCACTTTCACTTGTCCCTTTGGAACTTATGCTTATAGACATATGCCTTTTGGTTTATGCAATGCACCTGCTACCTTTCAAAGATGTATGACTTCTATATTCTCTGACTTTTGTGAAAAGATTGTTGAGGTTTTCATGGATGACTTTTCTGTTTATGGGAAGTCTTTTGATGATTGTTTAAGCAATCTTGATCGAGTTTTGCAGAGATGTGAGCAAACAAATCTTGTCTTGAATCAGGAGAAGTGCCACTTTATGGTAATGAACGTATTGTTTTGGGCCATAAAATTTCTGAAAAAGGTATTGAGGTGGATAAAGATAAGGTTGATGCAATTGAAAAAATGCCATGTCCTAAAGGTATCAAAGGTATTCGTAGTTCCTTAGGTCACACTGGTTTCTATAGGAGATTTATCAAAGACTTTTCTAAAATTTCTAGGCCTCTTACAAATCTTTTGCAAAAGGATGTCCCTTTTGTTTTTGATGATGATTGTTTAGAAGCCTTCGAAACACTCAACAAAGCCTTAATTTCTGCACCTATTGTTCAACCACCTGACTGGAATTTGCCTTTTGAAATTATGTGTGATGCTAGTGATTATGATGTTGGTGTTGTTCTAGGGTGAAGAGTTGATAAGAAACTAAATGTTATTCATTATGCTAGTAAAACTCTAGACAATGCACAAAGAAATTATGCTACTACTGAAAAAGAATTTCTAGCAGTGGTGTTTGCCGGTGATAAATTTAGATCTTACATTGTTGATTCAAAAGTAATTGTTCACACCGACATGCTGCTATTAAATATCTTATGGAAAAGAAAGATGCTAAACCTAGACTTACTCGATGGGTTCTCTTGTTACAAGAATTTGATTTGCATATCACTGATAGAAAAGGAGCAGAGAACCCCGTAGCTGATAACTTGTCTAGGCTTGAAAATGTGCTTGATGACCCACTACCTATTGATGATAGTTTCCTTGATGAGCAGTTAGCTGCAATAAATGTTTCTCATAATACTCCTTGGTATGCTGACTATGCTAATTACATCGCCGCTAAATATTTACCACCTAACTTTACATACCAACAAAAGAAAAAAAATTCTTCTATGATTTAAGACATTACTTTTGGGATGGCCCACATCTTTATAAAGAAGGAGTAGATGGTATTATTAGACATTGTGTACCTGAGCATGAATAGGGACAAATCCTACGGAAATGTCAATCCGAAGCTTATGGAGGGCATCATGCAGGAGATAGAACTGCTCACAAGGTATTACAGTCTGGATTTTATTGGCCTACTCTCTTCAAGGATGCACGTAAGTTCGTCTTACCTTGTGATGAATATCAAAGAATAGGTAATATCGGTAAGCGTCAAGAAATGCCTATGAATTATTCACTTGTTGTTGAACCATTTGATGTTTGGGGATTTGATTGCGTGGGACCTATTCCTTCTTCTAATGGTATACACATATTTTGGTTGTTGTTGATTATCTTACTAAGTGGGTAGAAGTTATTCCAACTAGTAGTGCTGATCACAACACATCTATTAAAATGCTTAAGGAAATTATTTTCCTAGGGTTTGGAGTCCCTAGATATTTAATGACTGATGGTACTTCACACTTTATTCATGGTGCTTTCCGTAAAATGCTTGCCAAGTATGATGTTGACCATAGAATTGCATCACCCTATCATCCTCAATCTAGTGGTCAAGTTGAACTTAGCAATAAATAAATAAAATAAAATTTGCAAAAGACTGTTAATAGGTCAAGGAAGAATTGGTCTAAGAAATTAGATGATGCACTTTGGGCTTATAGAACAGCGTATAAAAATCCTATGGGTATGTCTCCTTATAAAATGGTTTATGTAAAAGCTTGTCATTTGCCTCTTGAGTTAGAACATAAGGCTTACTGGGCAGTTAAAGAACTCAACTATGATTTCAAACTTGCTGGTGAAAAGAGGTTATTTGATATTAGCTCATTAGATGAATGGAGAACCCAAGCTTATGAAAATGCCAAGTTATTTAAATAAAAAGTTAAAAGATGGCATGATAAAAGAATCCAAAAGCGTGAGTTCAAAGTTGGAAATATGTTCTTTTGTACAACTCTCGTTTAAGATTCTTTGCAGGAAAAATCCTCTCCAGATGGGAAGGACCCTATGTTATCGAGGAGGTTTATCGGTCTGGAGCTATCAAAATAAATAATGCCGAAGGTACTAACCCAAAGGTTGTTAATGGGCAACGAATAAAACATTATATCTCAGGTACGCCCATTAATGTTGAAAGTAATATTATCCAAACTATGACAGTGGAAGAACACATAAAAGAGACCTTCCGGAACACTCCAGAATCATGAAAAAGAGGAGGTACGTCATACGTAAGTAAACTGACTCCGAAAAATCCGCAAAAATAGTTTTCATCAATTTTGGAATATAACAAAAATTAGGAAAACAAGAAACTACCGGGATGGTCACCCTGGTGGGCACAAGATACCAGGGCGTGCCTGGCATGTGCCCACCTCAGGTACCTTTCGGACTTTGTTTTTCTTCCGTTTGCTTGTTTCCCAAGGTAAAAACTCTTTATATACCCCCCTGAACCTATTGATCATTGTATCACGGAGAAATCTTCTGTTTTGTTTTCCTTGCTATTTTCTGGCAGATTCGATTAGGCCAACATCATGTCTTCCTCATCTTCCAACAATGGAGAAGAAGATGCGGGGTTGGTTCAGAAGATCTAAGGAGAGAGGAAGCTGAAGAGGTTGACATGGAGGAAGGAGAGGAAAAAATCCCTTTGGGGTTCACCCTCCGGCTTCCGAGAGAGGCACATTGGCTGGCATCTCCACTCATCCTAATCCTTATCAAGCAATGAGATCATCAAACAATCAAGAGAGCCCCGAAGTGCATGAAGAACTCCCACCAAGAAGGCCTTTACATAGGTTACATCGTAACAATTTTCACAAATTGATTCACAATTATGGGTTTGAGAATACTCCTCGTGTGCACACACCGTCAAATTGGGACATAGCTCATCCAAGAGAAAGCAATGCAGGAATGAACCCCTGGGTCCTGGAAAATAAACACATAATGGCTGAAGTGATGAAAAACACTGAGTTACATCATCGAGCCCTTTCGGAGATTCAAGGCTTGAGGGATCTACTCATGGTTACATTGGAAAACGTTGCTACTTCATCACTAAAAGAAAATTGAGTATCGAGTATGGGCACTCCCCGTGGCTTCCGCCAAGCTTGGGGAGGTGCCCCGGTATCGTATCACCTCCACTGTCTTTTGCCTTCACTTCTCTTAGTTCGATCCATAGTTACCTTTTGCTTTAGATGAATAAAAATTTAGTTCGATACTTTCTTTTTGAGAGTTTGCTTAGTGACCTATCCTTGTAATCGTGTGCAAAATATAAAATAAAGTTTAGTTTGAGTTTTTGCTTTCTTTATTCTCATTTTCTAATAAAAAGAAAGGAAATAAATGAAAAGATCATGTGCTAATCTTATGGTAGGTGATGACACCACATAAGGAAAAGTATAAGTAGGAAATTTTATTAGAGATTGACAAACATAGCGTTGGTCAATGATGCAACTCATGAAAGAATTAACAAGGGAAGAGAAGATTCACATATAAATACACTATCCTAGAAATCTTTTGTGATTGTGATCCCCCATCAAAATATTATATGACAAAATTGTTGACGTTGGACAAGGAAGACAACGTAAAGATTTATGTTTGTTCATATTCACATAGAAGTTATATTGTCATAGATCCTTCAATATGTGGTGTTTGCCCCCATCTTTGCTAGCCAAAAATTCCGCACTAAGTAGAGATACTACTTGTGCATCCAAAACCCTTAAACCCAAATCTTATTTTCAAGAGTACACCATACCTACCTAAGGATTGAGCAAGATCCTTCAAGTAAGTTGCATCGGTGCAATAAGGCAATAAAAATTGCTTCTAAAAATGTAAGATCATTTAGTGTAAGAGAAAATTGAGCATTGTACGAACTTCTGATAGCAAAGAATAAAAGCGACATACTGCATAATAAATATTGCTATCATAAGGGGAAATATAACGTGACATTCTTTTGCACTAAGGGGTTGAGCATACTAACAAATAAGCGCATGACAACCTCTGCTTCCCTCTGCGAAGGGCCTATCTTTTGCTTTTATGTATTTACTTTTATGCAAGAGTCAAAGTTTTTCTCTCTATTCCTTTTTATTTTTATCCTTTGGCAAGTAGCATGTGGTGAGGAAAGATCTAGGCACATATGTCCAGTTGAATATGGGTAGCATGAGTTATTATTGTTGACATCACCCTTGAGGTGAATACGTTAGGAGGCGAAACTATAAGCCCCTATCTTTCTATGTGTCTGGTTGAAACGTTTTGCTCATGTGTATGCGGTTAGTGTTAGAAATCATAGAAAACTATATGATGGTTGAGTATGTGGACTTGCCTAAAGACTCTGATATGTGACCCTTCCTGAAAAGATGATGAATTTGTTGGGGAACGTAGCAGAAATTCAAAATTTTCCTACGTGTCACCAAGATCTATCTATGGAGAGACTAGCAACGAAGGGAAGGAGAGTGCATCTACATACCCTTGTAGATCGCTAAGCGGAAGCGTTCAAGTTAACGGGGTTGATGGAGTCGTACTCGTCGTGATCCAAATCACCGATGACCAAGTGCCGAACGGACGGCACCTCCGCGTTCAACACACGTACAGCCCGGTGACGTCTCCCACGCCTTGATCCAGCAAGGGGAGAGGGAGAGGTTGAGGAAGACTCCATCCAGCAGCAGCACAACGGCGTGGTGGTGATGGAGGAGCGTGGCAATCCTGCAGGGCTTCGCCAAGCACCGCAGAAGAGGAGGAAGAAGAGACGCGGGGCTGCACCAAGAGAGATTGAATCGCGTGTGTTATGGGCAGCCCTAGGCCTCACATATATAGGGAAGGGGAGGGGCTGCGCCCCCTCTAGGGTTCCCACCCCTAGGGGGGGCGGCAGCCCTAGATGGGGATCAAAGGTGGCGGCCAAGAGGGGGAGAGGAGAGGGAGGCGCACCAATATGGGCCCTAAGGCCCATATGCCCTAGGGTTTGCCCCCCTTCCACCTCTTAGGCGCCATGGGCCCTTATGGGAGGCGCACCAGCCCACTAAGGGGCTGGTCCCTCACCACTCTTGGCCCATGCAAGCCTCCGGGGTTGGTGGCCCCACTTGGTGGACCCCCGGGACCCTCCCGGTGGTCCCGGTACGTTACCTATAAACCCCGAAACTCTTTCGGTGTCCAAAACATGACTTCCCATATATAAATCTTTATCTCCGGACCATTTCGGAACTCCTCATGACGTCCTGGATCTCATCCGGGACTCCGAACAACATTCGGTAACCACATAAAAACTTCCTTTATAACCCTAGCGTCATCGAACCTTAAGTGTGTAGACCCTATGGGTTCGGGAGACATGCAGACATGACCGAGACATTCTCCGGTCAATAACCAACAGCGGGATCTGGATACCCATGTTGGCTCCCACATGTTCCACGATGATCTCATCAGATGAACCACGATGTCAAGGACTTAATCAATCCCGTATACAATTCCCTTTGTCTAGCGGTATTGTACTTGCCTGAGATTCGATCGTCGGTATCCTTATACCTTATTCAATCTCGTTACCGGCAAGTCTCTTTACTCGTTCCGTAACACATCATCCCGTGATCAACTCTTTGATCACATTGTGCACATTATGATGATGTCCTACCGAGTGGGCCCAGAGATACCTCTCCGTCACACAGAGTGACAAATCCCAGTCTCGATTCGTGCCAACCCAACAGACACTTTCGAAGATACCCGTAGTGTACCTTTATAGCCACCCAGTTACGTTGTGACGTTTGGTACACCCAAAGCACTCCTACGGCATCCGGGAGTTGCACAATCTCATGGTCTAAGGAAATGATACTTGACATTAGCAAAGCTTTAGCATACGAACTACACGATCTAGTGCTATGCTTAGGATTGGGTCTTGTCCATCACATCATTCTCCTAATGATGTGATCCCGTTATCAACGACATCCAATGTCCATGGTCAGGAAACCGTAACCATCTATTGATCAATGAGCTAGTCAACTAGAGGCTTACTAGGGACATGGTGTTGTCTATGTATCCACACATGTATTTGAGTTTCCTATCAATACAATTCTAGCATGGATAATAAACGATTATCATGAACAAGGAAATATAATAATAATCAATTTATTATTGCCTCTAGGGCATATTTCCAACAGTCTCCCACTTGCACTAGAGTCAATAATCTAGTTCACATCGCCATGTGATTAACACTCACAGGTCACATCGCCATGTGACTAACACCCAAGAGTTTACTAGAGTCAGTAATCTAGTTCACATCACTATGTGATTAACACTCAATGAGTTCTGGGTTTGATCATGTTGCTTGTGAGAGAGGTTTTAGTCAACGGGTCTGAACCTTTCAGATCCATGTGTGCTTTACAAATCTCTATGTCATCTCCTAGATGTAGCTACCACGTTCTATTTGGAGCTATTCCAAATAACCGTTCTACTTGGAGCTATTCTAAATTGTTGCTCCATTATACGTATCTGGTATCTCTAATCAGAGCTATCCGGATAGGTGTTAAGCTTGCATCGACGTAACCCTTTACGACGAACTCTTTTACCACCTCCATAATCGAGAAAAATTCCTTAGTCCACTAGTTACTAAGGATAACTTTGACCGTTGTCCTGTGATCCATTCTTGGATCACTCTTGTACCCCTTGACTGACTCATGGCAAGGCACACTTCAGGTGCGGTACACAGCATAGCATACTGTAGAGCCTATGTCTTAAGCATTGGGGACGACCTTCGTCCTTTCTCTCTATTCTGCCGTGGTCGAGCTTTAAGTCTTAACTTCATACCTTACAACTCAGGCAAGAACTCCTTCTTTGACTGATCCAGCTTGAACACCTTCAAGATCATGTCAAGGTATGTGCTCATTTGAAAGTTCCATTAAGCGTTTTGATCTATCCTTATAGATCTTGATGCTCAATGTTCAAGTAGCTTAATCCAGGACTTCCATTGAAAAACACTTTCCAAATAACCCTATATGCTTTCCAGAAATTCTACGTCATTTCTGATCAACAATATGTCAACAACATATATTCATCAGAAATTCTATAGTGCTCCCACTCACTTCTTTGGAAATACAAGTTTCTCATAAACTTTGTATACACCCAAAATCTTTGATCATCTCATCAAAGCATACATTCCAACTCCGAGATGCTTACTACAGTCCTTAGAAGGATTGCTAGAGCTTTGCATACTTATTAGCACCTTTCAGCATTGACAAAACCTTCTGGTTGTATCACATACAACCTTTATAATTCCAACAGACTCTTAGCATCGCTACGAGTGAGAAAGTCTGCGATGTGAGAAAGTCTCATCGTAGTCAACTCCTTGAACTTGTCGGAAAACATCTTAACGACAAGTCGAGCTTTCTTAATGGTCATACTTATCATCATTGTTCGTCTTCCTTTTAAAATCCATATGTACCTAACAGCCTTACGACCATCAAGTAGTTCTTCCAAAGTCTACACTTTGTTTTCATATATGGATCCTCTCTCGGATTATATGGCCTCGAGCCATTTATCGGAATCCGGGCCCACCATCGCTTCTCCATAGCTCATAGGTTCATTGTTGTCTAGCAACATGACTTCCAAGACAGGATTACGTACCACTCTAAAGTAGTACGCATTCTTGTCATCCCACGAGGTTTGGTAGTGACTTGATCTGAAGTTTCATGATCATTATCATAAGCTTCCACTTCAATTGGTGTGGGTGCCACAGGAATAATTTCCTGTGCCCAGCCACACACTAGTTGAAGAGACGGTTCAATAACCTCATCAAGTTTCCACCATCCTCCCACTCAATTCTTTCGAGAGAAACTTTTCCTCGAGAAAGGACCCGATTCTAGAAACAATCCCTTATTGCTTTCGGATCTGAGACAGGAGGTACACCCAACTGTTTTGGGTGTCCTATGAAGATGCATTTATCTGCTTTGGGTTCGAGCTTATCAGCCTGAAACTTTTTCATATAAGCGTCGCAACCCCAAACTTTTAACAAATGACAGCTTAGGTTTCTCTAAACCATAGTTCATACGGTGTCACCTCATCGGAATTACGCGGTGCCCCTTTTTAAAGTGAATGTGGTTGTCTCTAATGCCTAACCCATAAACTATCGTCGTAATTCGATAAGAGACATCATGGTATGCATCATATCCAATAGGGTGCAGTTATGATGTTCGGACACACCATCACACTATGGTGCTCCAGGCTGTATCGGTTGTGAAACAATTTCCACAATGTCTTAATTCTGTGCCAAACTCGTAATTCAGATATTCATCTCTATGATCATATCATAGATATTTTATCCTCTTGTCACGACGATCTTTCAACTTCACCCTGAAATTACTTGAACCTTTCAATAATTCAGACTTGTGATTCATCAAGTAAATATTCTCAACATCTACTCAAATCATCTGTGAAGTAAAACCATAACGATATCCACTACACACCTCAACACTCATTGGACTGCACACATCAAAATGTATTACTTCTAGCAAGTTGCTTTCTAGTTCCATTTTACTGAAACCGAGGCTTTCAGTCATCTTGCCCATGTGGTATGATTTGCATGTCTCAAGTGATTCAAAATCAAGTGAGTCCAAACGATCCATCTGCATGGAGTTTCTTCATGCATATACACCAATAGACACGGTTTGCATGTCTCAAACTTTTCAAAAATGAGTGAGTCCAAAGATCCATCAACATGGAGCTTCTTCATGCGTTTTATACCGATATGACTTACGTGGCAGTGCCACAAGTAGGTGGTACTATCATTACTATCTTTTGGCATGAACATGTGTATCATTACGATCGAGATTCAATAAACCATTCATTTTAGGTGTAAGACCATTGAAGGTATTATTCAAATAAACATATTAACTATTATTCTCCTTAAATGAATAACCGTATTGCAATAGACATGATCCAATCATGTCTATGCTCAACGCAAACACCAATCTCGATGGTAGAGGGAGTGTACGATGCTTGATCATATCAACATTGGAAACACTCCCAACACATGTCGTTATCTCACCTTTAGCTAGTCTCCGTTTATCCCGCAGCTTTTATTTCGAGTTACTAACACTTAGCAACCGAACCGGTATCTAATACCCTGGTGCTACTAGGAGTACCAGTAAAGTACACATCAACACAATGTATATCTAATATACTTCTATCGACCTTGCCAGCCTTCTAATCTACCAAGTATCTAGGGTAATTCCGCTCCAGTGGCTGTTCCCCTTATTACAGAAGCACTTAGTCTCGGGTTTGGGTTCAACCTTGGGTTTCTTCACCAGAGCAGCAGCTGAATTGCCATTTCATGAAGTATCCCTTCTTGCCCTTGCCCTTCTTGAAACTAGTGGTTTCACTAACCATCAACAATTGATGCTCCTTCTTGATCTCTACTTTTGCGGTGTCAAACATCGCGAATATCTCAAGGATCATCATATATGTCCCTGATATATCATAGTTCATCACGAAGCTCTAGCAGCTTGGTGGTAATGACTTCGGAGAAACATCACTATCTCATCTGGAAGATCAACTCCCACTCGATTCAAGTGATTGTTGTACTCAGACAATCTGAGCACAAGCTCAACAATTGAGCTTTTCTCCCTTAGTTTGCATGTTAAGAAAATCGTCGGAGGTCTTATACCTCTTGACGTGGGCACGAGCCTGAAATCCCAATTTCAGCCCTCGAAACATCTCATATGTTTCGCGACGTTTCAAAAACGTCTTCGGTGCCTCAACTCTAAACCATTTAACTGAACTATCACGTAGTTATCAAAACGTGTATGTCAGATGTTCGCAACATCCACAGACGACGTTCGAGGTTCAGCACACTGAGCGGTGCATTAAGGACATAAGCCTTCTGCTGTCTGCATAATTGCTACTATCAACTTTCAACTAATTTTTCTCTAGGAACATATCTAAACAGTAGAACTAAAGCGCGAGCTACGACATAATTTGCAAAATCCTTTTGACTATGTTCAGGATAATTAAGTTCATCTTATGAACTCCCACTTAGATAGACATCCCTCTAGTCATCTAAGTGATTACATGATCCGAGTCAACTAGGCCATGTCCGATCATCACGTGAGACGGACTAGTCATCATCGGTGAACATCTTCATGTTGATCGTATCTTTTATACGACTCATGCTCGACCTTTCGGTCTTCTGTGTTCCAAGGCCATGTCTGTACATGCTAGGCTCGTCAAGTTAACCCTAAGTGTTTTGCGTGTGTAAATCTGTCTTACACTCGTTGTATGTGAACGTTAGAATCTAACACCCGATCATCACGTGGTGCTTCGAAACACGAACTGTCGCAATGGTGCACAGTTAGGGGAGAACACTTCTTGAAATTGTTGTAAGGGATCATCTTATTTACTACCGTCGTTCTAAGCAAATAAGATGTATAAACATGATAAACATCACATGCAATCAAATAGTGACATGATATGGCCATCATCACTTTGCTCCTTTTGATCTCCATCTTCGGGGCTCCATGATCATCATCGTCACCGGCATGACACCATGATCTCCATCATCATGATCTCCATCATCGTGTCTTCATGAAGTTGCCTCGCCAACTATTACTTCTACTACTATGGCTAACGGTTAGCAATAAAGTAAAGTAATTACATGACGTTTAAGTTGACACGCAGGTCATAAATAAATTAAGACAACTCCTATGGCTCCTGCCGATTGTCATACTCATCGACATGCAAGTCGTGATTCCTATTACAAGAACATGATCATCTCATACATCACATATATCATTCATCACATCCTTTGGCCATATCACATCACATAGCATTGTTGGGGAACGCAGTAATTTCGAAAATTTTCCTACGCACACGCAAGATCATGGTGATGCACAGCAACGAGAGGGGAGAGTGTTGTCTACGTACCAACGCAGACCGACTGCGGAAGCGATCACACAACGTAGAGGAAGTAGTCGTACGTCTTCTTCCCGATCCGACCGATCCAAGCACCGTTACTCCGGCACCTCCGAGTTCTTAGCACACGTTCAGCTCGATGACGATCCTCGGGCTCCGATCCAGCAAAGCGTTGAGGAAGAGTTCCGTCAGCACGACGGCGTGGTGACGATCTTGATGTACTACCGACGCAGGGCTTCGCCTAAGCACTACAACGGTATGATCGAGGTGGAATTTGGTGGTAGGGGGCACCGCACACGGCTAAGGAACGATCTCAAGGATCAACTTGTGTGTCTTGGGGTGTCCCCTGCCCCCGTATATAAAGGTTGGAGGAGGGGGGCCGGCCGGCCAGAGAGAGGGAGGCGCAGGGGGAGTCCTACTCCTACCGGGAGTAGGACTCCCCCCTCCAATCCTATTCCAATTAGGACTCTCAGGGGGAAAGGAGAGAGAGGGGGGGCGGCCCCTTCTCCTAGTCCTACTAGGACTTGGGGAAGGGGGGGCGCCGGCCAGCTATGGGCTGCCCCTTTTCTCTTTTTCCACTAAGGCCCAATAGGCCCATTAGTCTCCCGGGGGGTTCCGGTAACCCTCCCGGTATTCCGGTAAAATCCCGATTTCACCCGGAACACTTCCTATGTCCAAACATAGGCTTCCAATATATCAATCTTTATGTCTCGACCATTTCGAGACTCCTCGTCATGTCCGTGATCTCATCCGGGACTCCGAACAACCTTCGGTACATCAAAATGCATAAACTCATAATAACTGTCATCGTAACGTTAAGCGTGCGGACCCTACGGTTCGAGAACAATGTAGACATGACCGAGACATGTCTCCGGTCAATAACCAATAGCGGGACCTGGATGCCCATATTGGCTCCTACATATTCTATGAAGATCTTTATCGGTCAGACCGCATAACAACATACGTTGTTCCCTTTGTCATCGGTATGTTACTTGCCCGAGATTCGATCGTCGGTATCCAATACCTAGTTCAATCTCGTTACCGGCAAGTCTCTTTACTCGTTCCGTAATACATCATCTCACAACTAACATATTAGTTGTAGTGCTTGCAAGGCTTATGTGATGTGCATTACCGAGAGGGCCCAGAGATACCTCTCCGACAATCGGAGTGACAAACCCTAATCTCGAAATACGCCAACCCAACATCTACCATTGGAGACACCTGTAGTACTCCTTTATAATCACCCAGTTACGTTGTGACATTTGGTAGTACCCAAAGTGTTCCTCCAGTAAACGGGAGTTGCATAATCTCATAGTTATAGGAACATGTATAAGTCATGAAGAAAGCAATAGCAACATACTAAACGATCGGGTGCTAAGCTAATGGAATGGGTCATGTCAATCAGATCATTCTACTAATGATGTGACCTCGTTAATCAAATAACAACTCTTTGTTCATGGTTAGGAAACATAACCATCTTTAATTAACGAGCTAGTCAAGTAGAGGCATACTAGTGACACTCTGTTGGTCTATGTATTCACACATGTATTATGTTTCCGGTTAATACAATTCTAGCATGAATAATAAACATTTATCATGATATAAGGAAATAAATAATAACTTTATTATTGCCTCTAGGGCATATTTCCTTCAGTCTCCCACTTGCACTAGAGTCAATAATCTAGATTACACAGTAATGATTCTAACACCCATGGAGTCTTGGTGCTGATCATGTTTTGCTCGTGGAAGAGGCTTAGTCAACGGGTCTGCAACATTCAGATCCGTATGTATCTTGCAAATCTCTATGTCTCCCACCTGGACTAAATCCCGGATGGAGTTGAAGCGTCTCTTGATGTGTTTGGTTCTTTTGTGAAATCTAGATTCCTTTGCCAAGGCAATTGCACCAGTATTGTCACAGAAGATTTTCATTGGACCCGATGCACTAGGTATGACACCTAGATCGGATATGAACTCCTTCATCCAGACTCCTTCGTTCGCTGATTCCGAAGCAGCTATGTACTCCGCTTCACATGTAGATCCCGCTACGACGCTTTGTTTAGAACTGTACCAACTGACAGCTCCACCGTTTAAAGTAAACACGTATCCGGTTTGTGATTTAGAATCGTCCGGATCAGTGTCAAAGCTTGCATCAACGTAACCTCTTACGGTGAGCTCTTTGTCACCTCCATATACGAGAAACATATCCTTAGTCCTTTTCAGGTATTTCAGGATGTTCTTGACCGCTGTCCAGTGATCCATTCCTGGATTACTTTGGTACCTCCCTGCTAAACTTATAGCAAGGCACACATCAGGTCTGGTACACAGCATTGCATACATGATAGAGCCTATGGCTGAAGCATAGGGAACATCTTTCATTTTCTCTCTATCTTCTGCAGTGGTCGGGCATTGAGTCTGACTCAACTTCACACCTTGTAACACAGGCAAGAACCCTTTCTTTGCTTGATCCATTTTGAACTTCTTCAAAATCTTGTCAAGGTATGTGCTCTGTGAAAGTCCAATTAAGCGTTTTGATCTATCTCTATAGATCTTTATGCCTAATATGTAAGCAGCTTCCCCGAGGTCTTTCATCGAAAAACTTTTATTCAAGTATCCCTTTATGCTATCCAGAAATTCTATATCATTTCCAATCAGCAATATGTCATCCACATATAATATCAGAAATGCTACAGAGCTCCCACTCACTTTCTTGTAAATACAGGCTTCTCCAAAAGTCTGTATAAAGCCAAATGCTTTGATCACACTATCAAAGCGTTTATTCCAACTCCGAGATGCTTGCACCAGTCCATAAATGGATCGCTGGAGTTTGCATACTTTGTTAGCTCCCTTCGGATCAACAAAACCTTCTGGTTGTATCATATACAACTCTTCTTCCAGAAATCCATTCAGGAATGCAGTTTTGACATCCATCTGCCATATACAACTCTTCTTCCATAAATGCCACTGTTGGGGAACGTAGCAGAAATTCAAAATTTTCCTACGTGTCACCAAGATCTATCTATGGAGAGACTAGCAACGAAGGGAAGGAGAGTGCATCTACATACCCTTGTAGATCACTAAGCGGAAGCGTTCAAGTGAACGGGGTTGATGGAGTCGTACTCGTCGTGATCCAAATCACCGATGACCAAGTGCCGAACGGACGGCACCTCCGCGTTCAACACACGTACAGCCCGGTGACGTCTCCCACGCCTTGATCTAGCAAGGGGAGAGGGAGAGGTTGAGGAAGACTCCATCCAGCAGCAGCACAACGGCATGGTGGTGATGGAGGAGCGTGGCAATCCTGCAGGGCTTCGCCAAGCACCGCAGAAGAGGAGGAAGAAGAGACGCGGGGCTGCACCAAGAGAGATTGAATCGCGTGTGTTATGGGCAGCCCTAGGCCTCATATATATAGGGAAGGGGAGGGGCTGCGCCCCCTCTAGGGTTCCCACCCCTAGGGGGGCGGCAGCCCTAGATGGGGATCAAAGGTGGCGGCCAAGAGGGGGAGAGGAGAGGGAGGAGCACCAATATGGGCCCTAAGGCCCATATCCCCTAGGGTTTGCCCCCCTTCCACCTCTTAGGAGCCATGGGCCCTTATGGGAGGCGCACCAGCCCACCAAGGGGCTGGTCCCTCACCACTCTTGGCCCATGCAAGCCTCCGGGGTTGGTGGCCCCACTTGGTGGACCCCCGGGACCCTCCCGGTGGTCCCGGTACGTTACCGATAAACCCCGAAACTCTTTCGGTGTCCAAAACATGACTTCCCATATATAAATCTTTACCTCCGGACCATTCCGGAACTCCTCGTGACGTCCGGGATCTCATCCGGGACTCCGAACAACACTCGGTAACCACATACAAACTTCCTTTATAACCCTAGCATCATCGAACCTTAAGTGTGTAGACCCTACGGGTTCGGGAGACATGCAAACATGACCGAGACGTTCTCCGGTCAATAACCAATAGCGGGATCTGGATACCCATGTTGGCTCCCACATGTTCCATGATGATCTCATCAGATGAACCACGATGTCAAGGACTTAATCAATCCCGTATACAATTCCCTTTGTCTAGCGGTATTGTACTTGCCCGAGATTTGATCGTCGGTATCCTTATACCTTGTTCAATCTCGTTACCGGCAAGTCTCTTTACTCGTTCCGTAACACATCATCCCGTGATGAACTCTTTGATCACATTGTGCACATTATGATGATGTCCTACCGAGTGGGCCCAGAGATACCTCTCCGTCACACAGAGTGACAAATCCCAGTCTCGATTCGTGCCAACCCAACAGACACTTTCGGAGATACCCATAGTGTACCTTTATAGCCACCCAGTTACGTTGTGACGTTTGGTACACCCAAAGCACTCCTACGGCATCCGGGAGTTGCACAATCTCATGGTCTAAGGAAATGATACTTGACATTAGCAAAGCTTTAGCATACGAACTACACGATCTAGTGCTATGCTTAGGATTGGGTCTTGTCCATCACATCATTCTCCTAATGATGTGATCCTGTTATCAACGACATCCAATGTCCATGGTCAGGAAACCATAACCATCTATTGATCAACGAGCTAGTCAACTAGAGGCTTACTAGGGACATGGTGTTGTGTATGTATCCACACATGTATCTGAGTTTCCTATCAATACAATTCTAGCATGGATAATAAACGATTATCATGAACAAGGAAATATAATAATAATAAATTTATTATTGCCTCTAGGGCATATTTCCAACAGAATTGTACTTGCAAAGTTGACTGAGAACATAGTTTGTTGGTTTCCAATAGAGTTTATGCTTTATACTTCAATAGTGTGATGAATTGTTACTTAATCATGAGAAGTATATGATAAAAGTTTTATGTTAATGTTTGTTGTTGTTATAATAATTCACATGGTGCTTATGTGTCTGTATTTTTTTTCATCGACACCTCTCTCTCTCTAAGCATGTGGACATGTTTTTCGATTTTGGTTTTCGCTTGAGGACAAGCGAGGTCTAAGCTTGGGGGAGTTGATATGTCCATTTTGCATCATGTTTACCTACTATTATTTATAATGTTTTTATGTATAATAATGCTTTTTGGAGTAATTCTAATGCCTTTTCTCTCATAATATGCAAGGTACACACAAAGAGGGAGAATTCCCGCAGCTAGAAATCTAGATCTGAAAAAGCTACGTCAGGCTACCTATTCTACACAACTCCAAATGAGCTGAAACTTTGCAGGTAATTTATATGGAATATATAAGAAATATTGGAGTCAATAAGTACTAGAGGGGGCCCACTGTAGGATCGAAAGTATGTAGAGAGGGGGGTGATTAGACTACTTGACCAAATAAAAATTTAACCTTTTCCCAATTTTAGTTCTTGGCAGATTTTAGCTATTTTAGGACAAGTCAAGCAATCATCACACAATTCAAGCAAGCATGCAAGGAGTATATTGGCAGCGGAAAGTAAAGCATGCAACTTGTAAGAATGTAAAGGGAAGGGTTTGGAGAACTCAAACGCAATTGGAGACACGGATGTTTTTCCCGTGGTTCGGATAGGTGGTGCTATCCTACATCCACGTTGATGGAGACTTCAACCCACGAAGGGTAACGGTTGCGCGAGTCCACGGAGGGCTCCACCCACGAAGGGTCCACGAAGAAGCAACCTTGTCTATCCCACCATGGCCATTGCCCAGGAAGGACTTGCCTCACTAGCGGTAGATCTTCACGAAGTAGGTGATCTCCTTGCCCTTACAAACTCCTTGGTTCAACTCCACAATCTTGTCGGAGGCTCCCAAGTGACACCTAGCCAATCTAGGAGACACCACTCTCCAAGAAGTAACAAATGGTGTGTTGATGATGAACTCCTTGCTCTTGTGCTTCAAATGATAGTCTCCCCAACACTCAACTCTCTCTCACAGGATTTGGATTTGGTGGAAAGAAGATTTGAGTGGAAAGCAACTTGGGGAAGGCTAGAGATCAAGATTCATATGGTAGGAATGGAATATCTTGGCCTCAACACATGAGTAGGTGGTTCTCTCTCAGAACATATGAGTTGGAAGTGTAGATGTGTTCTGATGGCTCTCTCCACAAATGAAGAGGAGGTGGAGGGGTATATATAGCCTCCACACAAAATCCAACCGTTACACACAATTTACCAATCTCGATGGGACCGAATCAACAAACTCGGTCGGACCGAAATAGTAAACCTAGTGACTGTTAGAGATTTTCGGTGGGACTGACATGCAACTCGGTAGGACCGATATGGTTAGGGTTAGGGCATAACGTAATCTCGGTGAGACCGATTTTGGTAGTTAGCTAACCAGAGAGTTGGTCAGGCAAACTCGGTGGAACCGATTTGCTCTTTCGGTGAGACCGAAAAGTTACAAAAAGGAAATAGAGAGTTTGCATTGCAATCTCGGTGGGACCAATCCGCTCTTTCGGTGAGACCGAAAAGTTACGAAAAGGAAACAGAGAGATTGCAACCCCATCTCGGTGAGACCGAGATCCCTATCGGTAGAACCGATTTGCTTAGGGTTTGGCAATGGCTATGACAAGTGAAACTCGATGGCGTCGGATTGAAAGAATCGGTATGACCGAGTTTGGCTTTGGGTTTAGGTTAAGAGTGGATATGAGAAAGTAGTTGAGGGTTTTGGAGCATATCATTAAGCACTTGAAGCAAGAGGCTCATTAAGCAACACCTCATCCCTCCTTAATAGTATTGGCTATTCCTATGGACTCAATGTGATCTTGGGCCACTAAAATGTAAAATGAAGAGTCTTGAGCATATGAGCTAGAGCCAATCCTTTGTCCTTAGCATTTTGAGGGTTCCACTTTCACCATCCATGCCATGCCAATCATTGAGCTTTCCTGAAATAATCATCTTGGAATAGCATTAGCTCAATGAGCTATATGTTGTTATGAATTACCAAAACCACCTAGGGATAGTTGCACTTTCAATCTCCCCCTTTTTGGTAATTGATGACAACATATAGATCAAAGCTTCGACAAATAATAATAAGAGTGAAATATATCGTTGCTTTGAGAAGTATGTGATAAGTAAGAGCTCCCCCTAAATTTGTGCATATTTAAGATTTGCTTTGGACTGCAAATGCACAAAGAGTTGGAATCATGCGTTACTCTTCCATGTCACATACATCTTGGTGGAGCGCTCAAAATGATAAGAATTAAATACATGCACTCATCACCAAGAAAAATGAATGATCACATAAGATAGATAGGATAATATCAAGCATGCATAAGTGTAGCTTATGATCAAACACATGATCATCAATGTCTCACAAGCATATCAAAGTATCTCACACAAAAGCAAAAAAAGTTTGAAAAACCACCAAATAAAGCAAGAGAGAATAAAAGCAACACTCTCTCTCTCTCTCGAAGCCTATGATCTATACATTTTTCTCCCCCTTTGGCAACAAGTTACCAAAAAGTTCCTAGAAAATGCATAGTGTTAGATCGACTCTCAGGCTTGATCTTCTGGTGGTGGTGGAGTATGGATCACTCCAAGGACGAAGCCTTCTGTAGACGTGGTTGGAGTTGAAACTGAAGTAGATGCTGGAGCTGGTTGGGCTGGTGCTGTAGCTGGAGCTGAGGCGGTGGCTCTGGTGTCAGGAATTGGCACTGCAGTCGACCTCGGAGCTCGTGTAACTCTGGCAAATGCATCAGTTGTAGTCTTCCCTCTCCTCTCATGCATGTCATCTTGAAGTTGCTCCACTGCAGACTGAATCTCTGTTACTTTGACATCCATGTCATAGAACTTTTGTTCTATGATCCTCTCTAAGCTCTGCTGATTCTGAGTGAGGGTGGCCAGTCCTTTCTCAATCCTCCGTGTGGATGCAATCAAGTAACCAAGCTGCTCTTGTTTGGTTTTCAAGAAATACTCAGATGCCTCCTCTTGAGTTGGCATCTTGGCAGCTTTCTCCTTCCTTGCCTTCTCCTTCTTTGCTTGTGCTTGAACTGATGATGGTTCATTCTCATTCATGACAACTTGATTGTCCTCAAAGTCTGGATGGATGGGCAGGTGTTCCTTGTCCAGTAGGTATATGTCGGTGCCCATCTTTGAGTTGATTAACTCCTGAATTTGAGGGGCATATCCACAGCTCCTCTTCTGATCAATTGTTGTCCTCTTAATGGTCTCTACCATGAGGCTCATCACCTTGAACTTCTGTGGCACATCAAATATATGAAGCAAATTTATTGCATGGCCTCTGATCATATTGTGATCACCTGACTTGGGCAACAGAGTGTGCCTCAAAATCCAATTGATAGTTGGCAATCCTGACAGAAGATAATGTACAGACCCAAACTTGAAAGTATCAAGAGCTTCATTTGGAATTTCCTTGTACATGTTGGACATAGAGTTGTGGTCCATCTTCTTCTTGGCATAGACATCCAAGTCATCTTCATTTTCCTCTGGGGCATTGATCAGCTGAGCCCATTCAGCAACTGTAGATTGGTACCTCATACCTTCACACATCCACACAATCCTGCCATCTGGATAGAAGTGTGTTGTGGAGTAGAACTGCATGATTAGCTCTTCATTCCACTTTGTGAGCTTCTGCCCAACAAAGTCTGCTACTCCACAAGCATTGAAGCTGTCATCACTCCAGGATAGTGCTCTTCATTGTCCTTGATGTACTCCCAATCAACCCATCTCATGTCACAAACAATGGGCTTCTTGTCCAACAAAACTGTCTCATAGAAGTCCTGTTGTTCCTTAGTGTGGAACCTGTAATCAACAGCAGTTCTTCTCCTTGAAGCATATGGATCTGCTTCTCTCCACTTCCTGAGCCCTGAATCTCTTCTGATTTTCATGTCCTCATCCACAGAATGAGCATCATTGTGGTCTGGGATCTTGGGCTTAAGTTTTCTCAGAACTTGACCTTCTTCTTCAGCAATGTCAGGCACTGGGGCCTTGTTTTTCTCAGCAGCTGGTATGCTCCTTGTATTCCTCTTTGGAGCTGACTTGGGCTTGGAGGCAGCTTTGGGTGCTTCTTTGAGCTTTGATGCAGCAGCCCCTGTCCTGATAGCATCACCCATAAGCTTAGGTGCCTTAGGTGCTGGAGCAGCAACCTCTTCTTACTCTTCCTCTTCAGAGTCTCTCATGATTGAGGATCTCCCAAGCACTCTAGCAGTGGTCTTTTTGACCCTTTCCTTCCTCTTCTTCCCTTCTGCAGCAGCTGGCTCTATGGGTGCAGGTTTTTCAGGAATCTGAGTTGAAGCTCTGGCCTTTGGCATAGGCTGTCTACCTGCTGGCCTTTTGATTTTCATCCCTGGCTTTGTGCTCTGTGCTAGGCCATATTCCTTCTTGAGCACAACTCTCTTGGAAGTTGCTTCCTCTTCTGCCACATAGTCCTCATCCTCTGAGTTTGAGGTTCTCTTCTTCCTTTGTCTGGTGGCAGCTTTTGGCAGGTTGCTAGGGGTGCTCCTGCTGCCTTCATCTAAAGAACTGGAGGGACTAGTGCCCTCACTCATGTGCACTTGCTGTTTTGACACATTCTGGCTGTCACTCTGATCAGACATGATGAAAAAGCTGACTGCTGACCCTGTGAATAGTTTATAGATGAGGTAGAATAGATGAGCATCACAAAATGCAGAGATTTTTGCAAAAGAATGATTCAAAATCTTAGTTTTAGTTTCCCACAGAAATCATTTCGGATCTACCGATTTTTAAACTCGGTGATACCGAAGTAGTTTTGGAACCTAAACCAGTGAACTCGGTCAGACCGAGTCACAGTTCGGTGGCACCAAGACTGCTAGGGTTTCACAAAGTTCCAAAATCGGTCACACCGATTAGTAATTCTCGGTCAGACCGAGTCTTACTTGTGCAATGGCATGAGCCAAATCGGTGGGACCGAGTTTTTCAACTCGGTGGGTCCGAGATGGTTTCGGCGGAAACCTAACCCTAAAATTTTCGAATCAATCCTATTCTGTGAACGTATTGAATGGATAGGAGTGTTTCAATCGTGGCTAGAGACAGTATGATCACAATGTGCTAGGAATCAGATTGGGGATAGCACAAAGATCGAGTCCATACCCTAGTTCGGCGGAGACTCGCTACGACGGCAACGGCGGGGTTGAATTCCGTTGACGGTGATGGAGACCAACGACTGGAGGCGGCTGGCGGCGAGGAGACGATCCGGAGACCACGTTGGCAGAGCGAGCTATCACGCGGGCGAAGGGGTTCGGAGAAATTTCCAAATTTTTACACATGACTATATATAGCCCGACCCTGTCGGTGTGACCGAGTGGAACAACTCGGTGGCACTGAGATGCAAAAGTGTATACAGTTATTGCAACTCGGTGTGACCGAATGGTTCAAATCGGTTGCACCGAGATCAAAAATTCAGATCAACTTAATGATCTCGGTAGGACCAAAAGTAGGATATCGGTCAGACCGAGAATCACAAAGAGGTTTTGGAGGTTTAAGTCTATGACGAATCGGGGACTCCGAGTGCTCCTCACACAGAGTGGTTCGAATCTGACTTCATCAAATTTTGTGATGTAGCATGAATAGAGTTTGAGAGGAGAAAAGCATAGATAGCTAGAGGAGGTTCTTAGGCATTCTTGTCCATCCACTTGGCAAAAGGAAATAAAACCAAACAATCAAAACAACAAGTGGATGTCCTCGAATGAGTAAAATATGCAACCAACATGCTCACACAATAAAATGGCAATTGAAATATGTGACAAAGCATGCACAACCAATTCTAGCATCTATCAAGCAATTGGCGATGACTAGGTCATCTATATATGAGTATATTGACTTAGGAGTAGAGTGAGAACACTTCATCATAGGTCATACTCATCGTTTAAGCTCAAGTGGGGTTACCACTTTTACATAAAGCATTGTTGTGTTCACATCTTTAGAGTTGCTTTAGCTCAAGTCTTAGAGTAAAGCTCCCCCTAGATCTGATATCCCCCCTAAGAGGGATGAACTAACCTTGGGTTTTGTCGATGATGACTTCATGTAGATGTTGAATTTGTGGATGCTCAATGTTGATGTAGATCACTTGGAGCTATCCATTTGAGTGAATTGCACTTTCAATACCTACATGGGTTAGTCCCACAAGGAACAAACAAGGATATCCATAGACATAGAGTGATGCACACACAAGATGATGTCCATGAAAACTTTTAGGTTACCTTGTCCCTTGTCTTACCAACAAGAGGGTTTGTGAATCCTTGAACTAGTGCAAGATGTGGAAGTTGATTGCACTTGTTCTTGCCAAAATGATAAGAGTGAAGTATGTTGGCGGAGTCACCCTCAAGAACTCTCTAGTTCTTCTTCTTTTGGATCCACACCATCTTGATGGGAATCCTTGGAGTTGTAGTCGTACTTGATGAAGTGGAACTTGAAGTGGTCTTGGGAATCCACTTGACTAAGGTCTTAGGAGCTTCTTCAAATGCATCAATTTCCTCTTGAAGCTTGTCCTTGCCTTTTTGCTTGTAGTCTTGTGGTGGAAGATCATCTTGAGCTTGTGTCCCCTTGAAGGAAGTATCATACTTCTCTTGTTGAGGAACAAACTTTGTCTTGGGGTATTGATCTTCTTCCCACTCAACTCCATTGGCATTGAACTTTCGTTCAAAACCAACACCTTGATTCTTCCGGTGCCTTCCTTGCTTGCGCACAATTTCCTCGAATTGCTTACTCCCGGCAAGGCTTTTGTACACTCCTTTCTCTATAATTCCCTTCAATAAGCTATTTTCTTGCTCAAGTGTAACTTGGCTAAGAGAATCATTAGTGTAATCAAGAGAACTACTAGAAGCAACAATATTGGATTTAGCATGATCATTGTTACTACTAGAGGAAGAATCTTTCTTGTTCTTGTTACTAGACTTGACATGAGGCATGTAAGTGGATAAGAGTAAACACTTGGCAATGTAGGAAGAACTTTTCTTGCAGAGATCATCATTGATTGCCTTTAAAAACTCATGCTCTTGCTCAAGATTGAGCTTTTCAAAGCGTAACTTCTCATGAGCTCTTAAAAGTTCTCGATGATCTTCGAAGATAGTTTCATGAGCTAACTTAAGATTGTTTAGTTCTTTAGTTAGAGCCTCAATCTTCTCCTTATCATTGTCATTCGTTTCATCTTGATTAGCTTGATTAATTGACGTTTCATCATAGTATTCATCACTAGAGTTGTCAACAAGTAAATCATCATCACCTAACAAGTCATCTTCATCACTATTAAAATCAACATACTCGGGGTGTGTTACCTTAGGACCTTTGGCCATGAAGCATCTTCCAATTCCTTCATTTGGTGAGTCAAATATGTCGTAGGAGTTGGTTGACACAAGTGCTAGACCGGCAACACCTTCATCTTGAGTATATTCGGAATTGGAGTGATAACTTCTCTCAGAGTGGCTGCCGGAGTCGGAGCCGGATACCCATTCACCAACATGAGCTTGATGTCTTCGTTTTGTGTAGCTCCTTGATGACTTTTCCTTCCTTCCCGAATCCTTGCTTCTCCGTGAGTATCTTCGTTCATAACGATCATCTCTACTCCTTCTCTCTCTTGGTGGTGATTCTTCTCTTTTGCTTCTTCTTTTTGGAGAGTCTTCTCTTCTCTTGTAGGGAGCCGTACACTCATTGGAATAGTGTCCGGGTCTTCCACAATTGTAGCAGTTTCGCTCTCGACTAGAAGATCTTTTGTCATTGTAGGACCTTGACTTGGAGCTTCTATCTTTGCTTCTACTCATGTAGAACTTGTTGAAGTTTTTCACCATTAAGCTCAATTCTTCATTGAAGTCTTGTTTCTCACTTGATGATGTAGGGGCTTCACATGAGGCTTTGTAGGCACCACTTGATTTGTTGTGAAGTTCCTCTTTATCCTTAAGTGACATCTCATGAGCAACAATTCTTCCAATTACTTCCGTTGGCTTGAGATCTTTGTAATTGGGCATCATTTGGATCAATGTGCACATGGTATCATATTTTCCATCCAAGGCTCTTAGAATCTTCTTGATGATGAATCTATCGGTCATCTCTTCACTTCCTAAGCCGGCAATCTCATTTGTGATGAGAGCAAGCCTGGAGTACATTTCAGCGACACCTTCGCCATCCTTCATTTTGAACTTGTCAAGTTGACTTTGAAGCACATCCAATTTGGATTCCTTGACAGAGTCGGTACCTTCGTGCATATCAATCAAAGTGTCCCAAATTTCCTTTGCATTCTCAAGGCGGCTGATTTTGTTGAATTCTTCGGGGCACAATCCATTGAAGAGAATATCACAAGCTTGAGCATTGTATTGCAACATCTTCAACTCATCCGCGGTAGCTTCACGGTTTGGTTCTCTCCCATCAAAGAAGTCACCTTGCAAACCAACACACACAATAGCCCAAACGGCGGGGTTATGTCCAAGAATATGCATTTTCATTTTATGCTTCCAACTAGCAAAATTAGTACCATCAAAGTAAGGACCTCTACGGTGATAATTTCCCTCCCTAGACGCCATACTCTCCTAGGTTGTGAAATCAAGGCTATGGAAATCAAAGCAAATGGAGACCAAAGCTCTGATACCACTTGTAGGATCGAAAGTACGTCTAGAGGGGGGATGATTAGACTACTTGACCAAATAAAAATTTAACCTTTTCCCAATTTTAGTTCTTGGCAGATTTTAGCTATTTTAGGACAAGTCAAGCAATCATCACACAATTCAAGCAAGCATGCAAAGAGTATATTGGCAGCGGAAAGTAAAGCCTGTAACTTGCAAGAATGTAAAGGGAAGGGTTTGGAGAATTCAAACGCAACTGGAGACACGCATGTTTTTCCCGTGGTTCGGATAGGTGGTGCTATCCTACATCCACGTTGATGGAGACTTCAACCCACAAAGGGTAACGGTTGCGCGAGTCCACGGAGGGCTCCACCCACGAAGGGTCCACGAAGAAGCAACCTTGTCTATCCCACCATGGCCATCGCCCACGAAGGACTTGCCTCACTAGCGGTAGATCTTCACGAAGTAGGCGATCTCCTTGCCCTTACAAACTCCTTGGTTCAACTCCACAATCTTGTCGGAGGCTCCCAAGTGACACCTAGCCAATCTAGGAGACACCACTCTCCAAGAAGCAACAAATGGTGTGTTGATGATGAACTCCTTGCTCTTGTGCTTCAAATGATAGTCTCCCCAACACTCAACTCTCTCTCACAGGATTTGGATTTGGTGGTAAGAAGATTTGAGTGGAAAGCAACTTGGGGAAGGCTAGAGATCAAGATTCATATGGTAGGAATGGTATATCTTGGCCTCAACACATGAGTAGGTGGTTCTTTGTCAGAACATATGAGTTGGAAGTGTAGATGTGTTCTGATGGCTCTCTCCACGAATGAAGAGGAGGTGGAGGGGTATATATAGCCTCCACACAAAATCCAACCGTTACACACAATTTACCAATCTCGATGGGACCGAATCAACAAACTCGGTCGGACCGAAATAGTAAACCTAGTGACCGTTAGAGATTTTCGGTGGGACTGACATGCAACTCGGTAGGACCAATATAGTTAGGGTTAGGGCATAACGTAATCTCGGTGAGACCGATTACACAAACTCGGTGAGACCGATTTTGGTAATTAGCTAACCAGAGAGTTGGTCAGGCAAACTCGGTGGGACCGATTTGCTCTTTCGGTGAGACCGAAAAGTTACAAAAAGGAAACAGAGAGTTTGCATTGCAATCTCGGTGGGACCGATCTGCTCTTTCAGTGAGACCGAAAAGTTACGAGAAGGAAACAGAGAGATTGCAATCCCATCTCGGTGAGACCGAGATCCCTATCGGTAGAACCGATTTGCTTAGGGTTTGGCAATGGCTATGACAAGTGAAACTCGGTGGCGCCGGATTGAAAGAATCGTTATGACCGAGTTTGGCTTTGGGTTTAGGTCAAGAGTGGATATGAGGAAGTAGTTGAGGGTTTTGGAGCATATCATTAAGCACTTGAAGCAAGAGGCTCATTAAGCAACACCTCATCCCTCCTTAATAGTATTGGCTTTTCCTATGGACTCAATGTGATCTTGGACCACTAAAATGTAAAATGAAGAGTCTTGAGCATATGAGCTAGAGCCAATCCTTTGTCCTTAGCATTTTGAGGGTTCCACTTTCACCTTCCATGCCATGCCAATCATTGAGCTTTCCTGAAATAATCATCTTGGAATAGCATTAGCTGAATGAGCTATATGTTGTTATGAATTACCAAAACCACCTAGGGATAGTTGCACTTTCACCCACCAGGTGGGCACAACCCACCTGGGTGCGCTAGGGAGCCCAGGCGCGCCCTGGTGGGTTGTGCCCTCCTTAGCCCACCTCTGGTGCCCATCTTCTGGTATATAAGTCATTTTGACCTAGAAAAAATAAGAGGAGGACTTTCGGGATGGAGTGTCGCCGTCTCGAGTCGGAACTTGGGCAGGAGCACTTTTGCCCTCCAACGGAGCAATTCCGCCGGGGGAACTTCCCTCCTGGAGGGGGAAATCATCGTCATCATCATCACCAACAACTCTCCCATCTTGGGGAGGGCAATGTCCATCAACATCTTCAACAACACCATCTCCTCTCAAACCCTAGTTCATCTCTTGTGTTCAATCTGTGTACCGGAACTATAGATTGGTGCTTGTGGGTGACTAGTAGTGTTGATTACATCTTGTAGTTGATTACTATATGGTTTATTTGGCGGAAGATTATATGTTCAGATCCATTATGCTATTTAATACCCCTTTGATCTTGAGCATGTTTATCACTTGTGAGTAGTTACTTTTGTTCTTGAGGTCACGGGAGAAATCATGTTGCAAGTAATCATGTGAACTTGATATGTGTTCGATATTTTGATAGTATGTATGTTGTGATTCCCTTAGTGGTGTCATGTGAACGTCGACTACATGACACTTCACCATATTTGGGCCTAAGGGAATGCATTTTGGAATAGTTATTAGATGATGGGTTGCGAGAGTGACAGAAGCTTAAACCCTAGTTTATGCGCTATTCCGTAAGGAACTGATTGGATCCAAAAGTTTAATGCTATGGTTAGAATTTATTCTTAATACTTTTCTCGTAGTTGCGGATGCTTGCGAGGGGGTTAATCATAAGTAGGAGGTTTGTTCAAGTAATAACAACACCTAAGCACCGGTCCACCCACATATCAAATTATCAAAGTAGCGAACACGAATCAAATCAACATGAAGAAAGTGACTAGATGAAATACCCGTGTACCCTCAAGAACGCTTTGCTTATTATAAGAGACCATTTTGGCCTGTCCTTTGCCTCAAAAGGATTGGGCTACCTTGCTGCACCTTTGATACTATTATCATTACTTGCTCGTTATGAATTATCTTACTATCAAACTACTCTATTACTTACAACTTTAGCACTTGCAGACATTACCTTGTTGAAAACCACTTGTCATTTCCTTCTGCTCCTGGTTGGGTTTGACACTCTTACTTATCGAAAAAGATACAATTGATCACATATACTTGTGGGTCATCATCCCCCCTTTGGCCCATTAGGCCCATACACTTACGGCGGGTGTCCGGAACCCCTTCCGGTGACCCGATGACTACCCGATGCACTCCGAAACTCTTCCAGTGTCCGAATACCACCATAATATATATCAATCCTTACCTCTCTACCATTTCAAGACTCCTCGTCATGTCCATGATCTCATCCGGGACTCCGAACAACATTCGGTCACCAAATCATATAACACTATATCGTCAACAAATGTTAAGCGTGCAGACCCCACGGGTTCGAGAACTATGTGGACATGATCGGGACACCTCCCCGGTCAATAACCAATAGCGGAACCTGGATGCCCATATTGGCTCCTGCATATTCTATGAAGATCTTTATCGGTCAAACCTTATGACAACATACATAATTCCCTTTGTTCATCGGTATGTTACTTGCCCGAGATTCGATCGTCGGTATCTTCATACCTAGTTCAATCTCATTATCGGAAAGTCTCTTTACTTGTTCCGTAATTCATCATCTTGCAACTAACTTCTTAGTTACTATGCTTGCAAGGCTTCTTATGATGTGTATTACCGAGAGGGCCCAGAGATACCTCTCCGATACTCGGAGTGAGAAATCCTAATCTCGATCTATGCCAACTCAACAAACACCTTTGGAGATACCTGTAGAGCATCTTTATGATCACCAAGTTATGTTGTGACGTTTGACAGCACACAAGGTATTCCTCCGGTATCCGGGAGTTGCATAATCTCATAGTCGAAGGAATATGTATTTGACATTAAGAAAGCAATAACAATAAACTGAAACGATCAATATGCTAAGCTACCAGATGGGTCATGTCCATCACATCATTCTCCTAATGATGTCATCCTGTTATCTAATGACAACACATGTCTATGGTTAGGAAACCTTAACCATCTTTGATTAATGAGCTAGTTTAGTAGAGGCTTGATACGTCTCCAACGTATCTATAATTTTTGATTGCCCCATGCTATGTTATCTACTATTTTGGGCAATATTGAGCTTTATTATCCACTTTTATATTATTTTTGGGACTAACCTATTAACCGGAGGCCCAGCCCAGAATTGTTGTTTTTTGCCTATTTCAATGTTTCGATTAAAAGGAATATCAAACGGACTGGAAACGGAATGAAATCAACTGGAGAAGTTATTTTTGGAAGGAAAGCTACCGGATGGACTTGGACCCCACGTCAGGAGCCAAGGGAGGTGCTCACGAGGGTGGGGGCACGCCCCCCTGCCTCGTGGGGCCCCCGAAGCTCCACCAACATACTTCCTGCACCCATATATACCTACGTACCCTAAAACTTCCAGAACAGAGAATAGATCGGGAGTTCCGCTGCCAGAAGCCTCCGTAGCCACCGAAAGCCAATCTAGACCCGTTCCGGCACCCTGCCGGAGGGGCAATCCCTCTCCGATGGCCATCTTCATCATCCCGGTGCTCTCCATGATGAGGAGGGAGTAGTTCTCCCTCGGGGCTGAGGGTATGTACTAGTAGCTATGTGTTTGATCTCTCTCTCTCTCTCTCGTGTTCTTGAGGTGATACGATCTTGATGTATCGCAAGCTTTGCTATTATATTTGGATCCTATGATGTTTCTTCCCCCCTCTACTCTCTTGTAATGAATTGAGTTTCCCCTTTGAAGTTATCTTATTGGATTGAGTATTTAAAGATTTGAGAACACTTGATGTATGTCTTGCCGTGCATATCTGTGGTGACAATAGGATATCACGTGATTCACTTGATGTATGTTTTGGTGATCAACTTGCGGGTTCCGCCCATGAACCTATGCATAGGGGTTGGCACACGTTTTCGTCGTGATTCACCGGTAGGAACTGTGGGGCACTCTTTGAGGTTCTGTGTGTTGGTTGAATAGATGAATATGAGATTGTGTGATGCATATCGTATAATCATACCCACGGATACTTGAGGTGACATTGGAGTATCTAGGTGACATTAGGGTTTTGGTTGATTTGTGTCTTAAGGTGTTATTCTAGTACGAACTCTAGGGCTATTTGTGACACTTATAGGAATAGCCCAACGGATTGATTGGAAAGAATAACTTTGAGGTGGTTTCGTACCCTACCATAATCTCTTCGTTCGTTCTCCGCTATTAGTGACTTTGGAGTGACTCTTTGTTGCATGTTGAGGGATAGTTATATGATCCAATTATGTTATTATTGTTGAGGGAACTTGCACTAGCGAAAGTATGAACCCTAGGCCTTGTTTCAACGCATTGCAATACCGTTTATGCTCACTTTTATCATTAGTTACCTTGCTGTTTTTATAATTTCAGATTACAAATACCTTTATCTACTATCCATATTGCACTTGTATCACCATCTCTTCGCCGAACTAGTGCACCTATACAATTTACCATTCTATTGGGTGTGTTGGGGACACAAGAGACTCTTTGTTATTTGGTTGCAGGGTTGCTTGAGAGAGACCATCTTCATCCTACGCCTCCTACGGATTGATAAACCTTAGGTCATCCACTTGAGGGAAATTTGCTACTGTCCTACAAACCTCTGCACTTGGAGGCCCAACAACGTCTACAAGAAGAAGGTTGTGTAGTAGACATCAAGCTCTTTTCTGGCACCGTTGCCGGGGAGGTGAGTTCTTGAAGGTATATCTTTAGATCTTGCAATCGAGTCTTTTAGTTTCTTTTTTTATCACTAGTTTAGTTTATAAAATTACAAAAAAATGGAATTGAGTTTGTCTCATACGCTTCATCTTTGTAATATCTTTCGTGAGTATGATGGAAAGGATAATTGTGCTCAAGTGCTAGAAGAAGAATGCATTAAAATGTTTGGCACTAAATATTTGAATGATGAGCATGATTGCAATGTTGTTAGTATGAATTCCTTGAATATCCATGATGCTAATGATATGCAAAGCCACAAGCTTGGGGTAGCTATGTTTGATGAAGATGATATTTTTTTGTCCCCCAAGTTTTGATGAGCAAATTTATTTTGATGAAAGCATGCCTCCTATCTATGATGATTATTGTGATGACACGTATGATTTAAATAATAATTATAACCATGAAACTTGTCATCTTGATCTTAATTTTCAATCACATGATAGTTATTTTGTTGAGTTTGGTCCCACTATTATTCATGAGAAGAATTTTGCTTATGTGGAGAGTAGTAAATTTTCTATGCTTGTAGATCATGAAAAGAATGCTTTAGGTGCTGGTTATATTTTTGAATTCATTCATGTTTCTACTGAAAATTATTATGAGGGAGGGATATATGCTTGTAGGAATTGCAATAATATCAAGTTTCATCTCTATGTGCTTAAAATTTTGAAGTTATGCTTGTTTTGCTCTCCTATGCTAGTTGATTATTGTTCCCATAAATTGTTTGCCCACAAAATCCCTATGCATAGGAAGTGGGTTAGACTTAAATGTGCTAGTCATATTCCTTATGATGCTCTCTTTATGTTACAATTCTTATCTTTTATGTGAGCATCATTGAAATCATCATGCCTAGCTAGGGGCGTTAAACGATAGCGCTTGTTGGGAGGCAACCCAATTTTATTTTTGTTCCTTGCTTTTTGCTCCTGTTTAGTAATAAATAACTCATCTAGCCTCTGTTTAGATGTGGTTTTATGTTTTAATTAGTGTTTGTGCCAAGTAGAACCTTTGGGAAGACTTGGGTGAAGTCTTTGTGATCATGCTGTAAAAAACAGAAACTTTAGCGCTCACGAGAATTGCTGCCATTTTTTATTGAAGAGTGCTATTTACTTAATTCTTTTTTCAGATGATTAATAGAAAAATTCCTCAGGTCCATAAATTTATTTTAGAATTTTAGGGTTTCCATAAGTTTGCGTTAATTACAGATTACTACAGACTGTTCTGTTTTTGACAGATTCTGTTTTTCGTGTGTTGTTTGCTTATTTTGATGAATCTATGGCTAGTAAAAGAGTTTATAAACCATAGAGAAGTTGGAATACAGTAGGTTTAGCACCAATATAAATAAAGAATGAGTTCATTACAGTACCTTGAAGTAGTGTTTTGTTTTATTTCGCTAACGGATCTTACGAGTTTTCTGTTAAGTTTTGTGTTGTGAAGTTTTCAAGTTTTGGGTAAAGATTCGATGGACTATGGAACAAGGAGTGGTAAGAGCCTAAGCTTGGGGATGCCCAAGCCACCCCAAGGTAATATTCTAGGAAAACCAAGAGCCTAAGCTTGGGGATGCCCCGGAAGGCATCCCCTCTTTCGTCTTCATTCATCGGTAACTTTACTTGGAGCTATATTTTTATTCGCCACATGATATGTGTTTTGCTTGGAGCGTCAATTTATTTTTTTAGGATTTGCATGCTGTTATTTAGAACAATGTTTTGCATCTTTTATTTCAATAAAAGTGGCATTGATATCCTTTACTATGACTATGTTACAAGTCCACATGTTGCTGTTTGAAAACAGAAAGTTTACCGCTGTTGCAATAATTCCCTAGAAAAGTCAGAATGTGATAAAATGTTGAAACCTTTTTCATATTAAGATCTGATAAATTTACTACAGTGGGAGTTTTCTTTCATAATTTTTGGAGCTAGGGAAGTATGGATGTTGCAGCATTCTTTACAGACTATCCTGTTTAGGCAGATTGCTGTTATGTTTGCATATGTTTGCTTCTTTAATGATTCTATTTGAGGATAGGACTATTAAATATCCAGAGGCAGTTAGTATGCAATGTTGAATAATAATTTTAGTGATTTTCTACAGTATAGTATGATAAGGTTTTTGCAATGGTTTATACTAACTTATCTCACGAGTCCTTGTTGAGTTTTGTGTGGATGAAGCTTTTGAGATTTAGGGAGACCGTGATATGAGAGGAATTAAGGAGACAAAAAGCTCAAGCTTGGGGGTGCCCAAGGCATCCCAAGATAATATTTCAAGAAGTCTCAAGCATCTAAGCTTGGGGATGCCCTGGTTGGCATCCCACCTTTCTTCTTCAACAACTATCGGTTAGTTTCGGTTGATCCTAAGTTTTTGCTTCTTCACATGATGTTTGCCATTCTTAGAATGTCATTTATTTTGCTTTTATTGCTGTTCGAATAAAATACCAAGATCTGAAATTCTTAAATGTTAGAGAGTCTTCACATAGTTGCATAATTATTCAACTACTCATTGATCTTCACTTATATCTTTCGGAGTAGTTTGTTGTTTGCTCTAGTGCTTCACTTATATCTTTTAGAGCATGGTGGTAGTTTTATTTTCAAGAAATAGATGAACTCTCATGCTTCACTTAGATTATTTTGAGAGTCTTAAATAGCATGGTAATTTGCTTAAAATCCTAATATGCTAGGTATTCAAGATTAGTAAAATTTTCTTATGAGTGTTTTGAATACTAAGAAAAGTTTGATGCTTGATCATTGTTTTGAGATATGGAGGTAATAATATCAAAGTCGTGCTAGTTGAGTAGTTGTGAAATTGAGAAATGCTTGTGCTAAAGTTTGCAAGTCCCGTAGCATGCACGTATGGTAAACATTGTGTAACAAATTTGAAACATGAGATGTTATTTGATTGTCCTCCTTATGAGTGGCGGTCGGGGACGAGCGATGGTCTTTTCCTACCAATCTATCCCCCTAGGAGCATGCGCATAGTATCGAGGTTTTTGATGACTTGTAGATTTTTGCAATAAGTATGTGAGTTCTTTATGACTACTGTTGAGTCCATGGATTATACGCACTCTCACCCTTCCATCCTTGCTAGCCTCTTCGGTACCGTGCATTGCCCTTTCTCACATTGAGAGTTGGCGCAAACTTCGCCGGTGCATCCAAACCTCGTGATATGATACGCTCTTTCACACATAAACCTCCTTATATCTTCCTCAAAACAGCCACCATACCTACCTATTATGGCATTTCCATAGCCATTCCGAGATATATTGCCATGCAACTTTCCATCATTCCGTTCATCATGACACATTCATCATTGTCATATTGCTTAGCATGATCATGTAGTTGGCATAGTATTTGTGGCAAAGCCACCGTTCATAATTCTTTCATACATGTCACTCTTGGTTCATTGCATATCCCGGTACACCACCGGAGGCATTCATATAGAGTCATCTTTGTTCTAGTATCGAGTTGTAATCATTGAGTTGTAAATAAATAGAAGTGTGATGATCATCATTATTAGAGCATTGTCCCAAGTGAGGAATAAATAAATAAAAGAGAAAGGCCATAAAAAAGAGAAGGCCCAAAAAAATGAGAGAAAAAAAGAGAAGGGACAATGCTACTATCCTTTGCCACACTTGTGCTTTAAAGTGGCACCATGATCTTCATGATAGAGAGTCTCTTGTTTTGTCACTTTCATATACTAGTGGGAATTTTTCATTATAGAACTTGGCTTGTATATTCCAATAATGGGCCTCCTCAAGTGCCCTAGGTCTTGGTGAGCAAGCAAGTTGGATGCACACCCACTTAGTTTCTTTTGTTGAGCTTTCATACATTTATAGCTCTAGTGCATCTGTTTCATGGCAATCCCTACTCCTTGCATTAACATCAATCAGAGGGCATCTCCATAGCCCATTGATTAGCCTCGTTGATGTGAGACTTTCTCCTTTTTGTCTTCTCCACATAACCCCCATCATTATATTCTATTCCACCCATAGTGCTATATCCATGGCTCGCGCTCATGTATTGCGTGAAAGTTTATAGGTTTGAGATTACTAAAGTATGAAACAATTGCTTGGCTTGTCATCGGGGTTGTGCATGATGAGAGCATTCTTGTGTGACGAAAATGAAACATGACTAAACTATATGATTTTGTAGGGATGAACTTTCTTTGGCCATGTTATTTTGAGAAGACATAATTGCTTAGTTAGTATGCTTGAAGTATTATCATTTTTATGTCAATATGGACTTTCGTCTTGAATCTTTCGGATCTGAATATTCATGCCACAATTAAGAAGAATTACATTGAAATTATGCCAAGTAGCACTCTGCATCAAAAATTATGTTTTTATCATTTACCCACTCGAGGACGAGCAGGAATTAAGCTTGGGGATGCTTGATACGTCTCCAACGTATCTATAATTTTTGATTGCTCCATGCTATGTTATCTACTGTTTTGGGCAATGTTGGGCTTTATTATCCACTTTTGTATTATTTTTGGGACTAACCTATTAACTGGAGGCCCAGCCTAGAATTGTTGTTTTTTTTGCCTATTTCAGTGTTTCAAAGAAAAGGAATATCAAACGGAGTCGAAACGGAACGAAATCAACTGGAGAAGTTATTTTTGGAAGGAAAGCTACCGGATGGACTTGGACCCCACGACAGGAGCCAAGGGAGGTGCTCACGAGGGTGGGGGGCGCCCCCCCCCCCCCATAGGGCGCGCCCCCTTCCTCATGGGGCCCCCGAAGCTCCACCGACGTACTTCCTGCACCCATATATACCTATGTACCCTAAAACTTCCAGAACAGAGAATAGATCGGGAGTTCTGCCGCCAGAAGCCTCCGTAGCCACCGAAAGCCAATCTAGACCCGTTTCGGAACCCTGCCGGAGGGGCAATCCCTCTCTGGTGTCCATCTTCATCATCCTGGTGCTCTCCATGACGAGGAGGGAGTAGTTCTCCCTCGGGGCTGAGGGTATGTACCAGTAGCTATGTGTTTGATCTCTCTCTCTCTCTCTCTCTCTCTCGTGTTCTTGAGGTGATACGATCTTGATGTATCGCGAGCTTTGCTATTATATTTGGATCCTATGATGTTTCTTCCCCCCCCCCCCTTTACTCTCTTGTAATGAATTGAGTTTCCCCTTTGAAGTTATCTTATCGGATTGAGTCTTTAAAGATTTGAGAACACTTGATGTATGTCTTGCTGTGTATATCTGTGGTGACAATGGGATATCACGTGATTCACTTGATGTATGTTTTGGTGATCAACTTGCGGGTTCCGCCCATGAACCTATGCATAGGGGTTGGCACACGTTTTCGTCGTGATTCTCCGGTAGGAACTTTGCGGCACTCTTTGAGGTTCTATGTGTTGGTTGAATAGATGAATATGAGATTGTGTGATGCATATCGTATAATCATACCCACGGATACTTGAGGTGACATTGGAGTATCTAGGTGACATTAGGGTTTTGGTTGATTTGTGTCTTAAGGTGTTATTCTAGTATGAACTCTAGGGCTATTTGTGACACTTATAAGAATAGCCCAACGGATTGATTGGAAAGAATAACTTTGAGGTGGTTTCGTACCCTACCATAATCTCTTCGTTCGTTCTCCGCTATTAGTGACTTTGGAGTGACTCTTTGTTGCATGTTGAGGGATAGTTATATGATCCAATTATGTTATTATTGTTGAGGGAACTTGCACTAGCAAAATTATGAACCCTAGGCCTTGTTTCAACGCATTGCAATACCATTTACGCTCACTTTTATCATTAGTTACCTTGCTGTTTTTATAATTTCAGATTACAAATACCTTTATCTACTATCCATATTGCACTTGTATCACCATCTCTTCGCCGAACTAGTGCACCTATACAATTTACCATTGTATTGGGTGTGTTGGGGACACAAGAGACTCTTTGTTATTTGGTTGCAGGGTTGCTTGAGAGAGACCATCTTCATCCTAAGCCTCCTATGGATTGATAAACCTTAGGTCATCCACTTGAGGGAAATTTGCTACTGTCCTACAAACCTCTGCACTTGGAGGCCCAACAACGTCTACAAGAAGAAGGTTGTGTAGTAGACATCAAGGCTTACTAGGGACACGGTATTTGTATATGTATTCACACATGTATTTAAGTTTTCGAGCAATACAATTCTAGCATGAATAATAAACCTTTATCATGAATAAGGAAATATAAAATAACAACTTTATTATTGCCTCTAGGGCATATTTCCTTCAGCTCCAAGCAAAACACATATCATGTGACGAATGAAAATATAGCTCCAAGTGAGGTTACCGGTAATGTTGGAGACGAAAGAGGGGATGCCTTCTGGGGCATCCCCAAGCTTAGTTGCTTGGATATTCCTTGAATATTACCTTGGGGGTGCCTTGGTCATTCCAGGCTTAAGGTCTTGTCACTCCTTATTCGCCTCATATCGATATCTCACCCAAAACTTGAAAACTTCAATCACACAAAACTTAATGGAACTTCGTGAGATAGGTTAGTATGATAAAGACAAATCATTCGCTTTGGTACTGAAAAAGACAAGATTCATAATTGTTCTCACACAGTGCCAACTGTGCCTTATCATTTCCACAATTTATATTGAGCAATATAAGCCATAGAAACTATAAAACAAGCAAACTATGCATTGAAAACAGAATTTGTCAAAAACAAAACAATTTGTAATGACCCGGACAATCACCATGCTTCTAATACTCCAAAAATTCTTAAAAATTATACAACGCAGAAAATTTGTATATCAATCATCTGTAAAACATTCAGAATTTTATCATGTTCCAGTGAATTTAAACAATTCTGTTACAGGAAGCAAAAGTTTCTGTTTTTACACACAACCAAGTCAACTATCATCCGCACTATCCCAAAGGCTTTGCTTGGCACTTTATTGAAACAAAAAGCTATAAAACATGATTACTACAGTATCTTAATCATGTGAACACACAAAAACAGTAAGGTTAAATGTTGGTTTGTCTCCCAACTAGCGCTTTTCTTTAATGCCTTTTTAAGCTAGGCATGAAAATTTCAATGATGCTCGCATAAAAGTAAAGAATTGAAACATAAAGAGAGCATAATGAATCACATGGCAAGCACATTTAAGACTAACCCACTTCCTATGCAAAGGGATTTTGTGCGCAAACAACTTATGGGAGCAATAATCAACTACCATAGGAAGGCAAAACTTCAAGATTTTCAACACATAGAGATGAAACTTGATATTATTGAGATATGTAGAAGTATATGTTCCTCTCTCATAATAACTTTCAGTAGCATCATGAATGAATTAAACAATATAACTATCACATAAAGCATTGTTTTCATGATCCACAAGCATAGGATTTTTATTACTCTCCACATAAGCAAATCTGTTCTCATCAATATTAGTGGGAGCAAATTCATTGAAATAACTATCATTTGATACTTGGTTGGCATAATAAATTTGAGCATTAAAATCATGATGACAAGTTTCATGGTCATCATTACTCTTTACAG
Source organism: Triticum monococcum (assembly GCA_034509565.1). Taxonomy (NCBI): domain Eukaryota; kingdom Viridiplantae; phylum Streptophyta; class Magnoliopsida; order Poales; family Poaceae; genus Triticum; species Triticum monococcum. Next base: position 516,323,498 of record CM067846.1, read on the forward strand.
CATACATGTCATCACCATAATCATCATAAATAGGAGGCATGCCATCATAATAATAAATTTTCTCATCAAAACTTGGGGGAATAAAAATATCATCTTCATCAAATATAGCATCCTCAAGCTTATGGCTTTGCATATCATTAGCATCATGCATATTCAAAAAATTCATACCAACAACATTGCAATCATGCTCATCATTCAAATATTTTATGCCAAACATATTATTGAATTCTGCTTCTATCAATTGAGCACAATTTTCCTTTCCATCATTTTCAAGAAAGACAAGATAAAGATGAATAATATGAGGCTGCCTCAATTCCATATTTTGTAGTTTTCTTTATAAACCAAACTAGTGATAAAACAAGAAACTAAAAGATTCAGTTGTAAGATCTAAAGATATACCTTCAAGCATTCACCTCCCCGGCAACGGCGCCAGAAAAGAGCTTGATGTCTACTACACAACTTGTTCTTGTAGACTCGTGTTGGGCCTCCAAGCGCAGAGTTTTGTAGCATAGTAGCAAATTTCCCTCAAGTGGATGACCTAAGGTTTATCAATCCATGGGAGGTGTAGGATGAAGATGGTCTCTCTCAAACAACCCTGCAACCAAATAACAAAGAGCTTCTTGTGTCCCCCAACACACCAAATACAATGGTAAATTGTATAGGTGCACTAGTTCGGTGAAGAGATGGTGATACAAATGTAGTAATGATAGTAGATATTGATTTTTGTAATAGGAACAACAAAAAACAGCAAGGTAGCAATTGATAAAACAAAGCACAAACGATATTGCAATGCTTGAAAATGAGGCCTAGGGTCCGTACTTTCGCTACTGTAATCTCTCAACAATGCTAATGTAATTGGATCATATAACCATCCCTCAACATGCAATAAAGAATCACTCCAAAGTTCTTATCTAGCGGAGAACATAGACGAAATTGTTTGTAGGGTATGAAACCACCTCAAAGTTATCTGGTACTTCTTGAGCTTGCGTTGGTTTTTCCCTTGAAGAGGAAAGGGTGATGCAGCAAAGTAGAGATAAGTATTTCCCTCGGTTAGAGAACCAATGTATCAATCCATTAGGAGACCACACACAAATCACCGAATACCTACACACAATCATACAACTTGCACCCAACGCGATAAAGGGGTTGTCAATCCCTTCACGGTTACTTGCAAAAGTGAGATCTGATAGAGATAGATAAACGGTAAAGTAAATATTTTTTGTATTTTTGGTTTATAGATTGGAAAGTAAAAGATTGTAAAATAGTAGTCCGGAAACTAATATGATGGAAAATAGTAGATCGGAAACTTATATGATGGAAAATAGACCCGGGGGCCATAGGTTTCACTAGAGGCTTCTCTCATGATAGCAAATAATACGATGGGTGAACAAATTACTGCCGAGCAATTGATATAAAAGTGCAAAGTTATGACGATATCTAAGGCAATGATCATGAATATAGGCATCACGTACGTGTCAAGTAGACCGAAACAATTTTGCATCTACTACTATTACTCCACACATCGACCGCTATCCAGCATGCATCTAGAGTATTAAGTTCATAAAGAATGGAGTAATGCATTAAGTAAGATGACATGATGTAGAGGAATTAACTCAAGCAATATGATGAAAACTCCATCTTTTTATCCTCGATGACAACAATACAATACGTGCCTTGCTGCCCCTACTGTCACTGGGAAAGGACACTGCAAGATTGAAGCCAAAGCTAAGCACTTCTCCCATTGCAAGAAAAACCAATCTAGTTGGCCAAACCAAACTGATAGTTCGAAGAGAATTACAAAGATATCAAATCATGCATAAAAGAATTAAAAGAAGATTCAAATAATATTCATAGATAAGTTGATCATAAATCCACTGTTCATCGGATCTCGACAAACACACCGCAAAAAGTATTACATCGAATAGATCTCCAGGAACATCGAGGAGAACATGGTATTGAGAATCAAAGAGAGAGAAGAAGACATATAGCTACTAGCTATGGACTTGTAGGTCTGTGGTAAACTATTCACGCTTCATCGGAAGGGCAATAGATTTGATGTAGAAGCCCTCCATGATCGAATCCCCCTCCAGCAGGGTGCCAGAAAAGGTCCCTAGATGGGATCTCACGGGTACAAAAGGTTGCGGCGGTGGAAAACTGTTTTCGTGGATGCCTCTGATGGTTTGGGGATATATGGGAATATATAGGTGAAAGAATTAGGTCAGGAGGTGCACGAGGGGCCCACAAGGGTGGGGGCGCGCCCTCCGTCCTTGTGGCCGCCTCGTGGCTCCTCCGACTTCATCTCCAAGTCTCCTGGTTGTCTTCTGGTCCAAGAAAAATCATCGCGAAAGCTTTATTCCGTTTGGTATTCCTTTTCTGTGAAACTAAAAAACTGGGAAAAACAAGAATTGGCACTGGGTTCTAGGTTAATAGGTTAGTCCCAAAAAATATAAAATAGCATATTAATGCATATAAAACATCCAAAACAGATAATATAATAGCATGGAACAATAAAAAATTATAGATACGTTGGAGACGTATCAAGCATCCCCAAGCTTAATTCATGCTCGTCCTCGAGTAGGTAAATGATAAAAACAGAATTTTTGATGTGGAATGCTACCTAACATATTTATCCATGTAATTTTCTTTATTGTGGCATGAATGCTCAGATTCGTAAGATTCAAAACAAAAGTTTGATATTGACACAAAAACAATAATACTTCAAGCGTACTAACAAGGCAATTATGTATTCTCAAAATAACATGGCCAAAGAAAGTTTATCCCTACAAAATCATATAGTCTGAATATGCTCCATCTTCATCACACAAAATATTCAAATCATGCACAACCCCGATGACAAGCCAAGCAATGGTTTCATACTTTTGATGTTCTCAAACTTTTTCAACTTTTATGCAATACATGAGCGTGAGCCATGGACATAGCACTATAGGTGGAATAGAATATGGTGGTTGTGGAGAAGACGAAAAGAAGGAGATGGTCTCACATCAACTAGGCGTATGAACGGGCTATGGAGATGCCCATCAATAGATTTCAATGTGAGTGAGCAGGGATTGCCATGCAACGGATGCACTAGAGCTATAAGTGTGTGAAAGCTCAAAAAGAAAACTAAGTGAGTGTGCATCCAACTTGCTTGTTCATGAAGACCTAGGGAAATTTGAGGAAGCCCATGTTTGGAATATACAAGCCAAGTTCTATAATGAGAAATTCCCACTGGTATATGAAAGTGACAACATAGGAGACTCTCTATCATGAAGATCATGGTGCTACTTTGAAGCACAAGTGTGGTAAAAGGATAGTAGCATTGTCCCTTCTCTCTTTTTCTCTCATTTTTTTCTTTTTTGGGGCCTTCTCTCTCTTTTTTGGCATTTCCTCTTTTTTCCTCGCATGGGACAATGCTCTAATAATGAAGATCATCACACTTTCATTTACTTACAACTCGATACTTAGAACAAAATATGGCTCTATATGAAATGCCTCCGGCGGGGTACCGGAATGTGCAATGACTCAAGAGTGACATGTATGAAAATTATGAACAGTGGCTTTTCCACAAATACCATGTCAACTACATGATCATGCAAAGCAATATGACAATGATGAAGCGTGTCATAATAAACAGAACGGTGGAAGTTGCATGGCAATATATCTCAGAATGGTTATGGAAATGCCATAATAGGTAGGTATGGTGGCTGTTTTGAGGAAGGTATATGGTGGGTGTATGGTATCGGCGAAAGTTGCGCGGTACTAGAGAGGCTAGCGATGGTGGAAGGGTGAGAGTGCGTATAATCCATGGACTCAACATTAGTCATAAAGAACTCATGTACTTATTGCTAAAATCTATTAGTCACCGAAACAAAGTAGTACGTGCATGCTCCTAGGGGGAATAGATTGGTAGGAAAAGACTGTCGCTCATCCCGGACCGCCACTCATAAGGAAGACAATCAAAAAATATCTCATGCTCCAACTTCGTTATGTAACGGTTCACCATACGTGCATGCTACAGGACTCACAAACCTTAACACAAGTATTTCTCAAATTCATAATTACTCACTAGCATGGCTCTAATATCACCATCTTCATATCTCAAAACAAGCATAAGGAATCAAACTTCTCATAGTATTCAATGCACTTTATATGAAAGTTTTTATTATACCCCTCTTGGATATCTATCATATTAGGACTAAATTTATAACCAAAGCAAATTACCATGTTGTTTAAGACTCTCAAAATAATATAAGTGAAGCATGATAGTTCATCAATTTCTTCAAAATAAAACCACCGTTGTGCTCTAAAAAGATATAAGTGAAGCACTAGAGCAAACAACAAACTACTCCAAAATATATAAGTGAAGGTCAAAAGATTTGATTGCAAGATCTAAAGATATACCTTCAAGCACTCACCTCCCCGGCAACGGCGTCAGAAAAGAACTTCTTTGATGGGATGTGATTTCCGCTTACCTAGCCTCCCCAGCAACAGTGCCAGAAAAGAGGTTGATGTCTACTACGCAACATTATCCTTGTAGACGTTGTTGGGCCTCCAAGTGCAGATTTTTGTAGAACAGTAGAAAATTTCCTTCAAGTGGATGATCAAAGGTTTATCAATCTGTGGGAGGCGCAGGATGAATATGGTCTCTCTCAATCAAGCCTGCAACCAAATAACAAAGAGTTTCTTGTGTCCCCAACACACCCAATACAATGGTACATTGTATAGGTGCACTAATTCGGTGAAGAGATGGTGATACAAGTGTAGTATGGATGGTAGATATAGGTTTTTGTAATCTGAAAATGTAAAAACAGCAAGGTAGCAAGTGGTAAAAGTGAGCGGAAACAATATTGCAATGCTTGGAAACAAGGCCTAGGGTTCATATTTTTACTAGTGCAAGTTCTCTCAACAATGATAACATAATTAGATCATATAACAATCCCTTAACGTGCAACAAAGAGTCACTCCAAAGTCACTAATAGTGGAGAATAAACGAATAGATTATTGTAGGGTACGAAACCACCTCAAAGTTATTATTTCTGATCGATCTATTGGGCTATTCCTATAAGTGTCACAAACAGCCCTAGAGTTCGTACTAAAATAACACCTTAAGACACACATCAACCAAAACCCTAATGTCACCTAGATACTCCAATGTAACCACAAGTATCCACGGGTTTGATTATACGATGTGTGAGGGAGTCCTGGATTAGGGGGTGTCTGGATGGCCAGACTATACCTTCAGCCAGACTCCTGGACTATGAAGATACAAGATTGAAGACTTCGTCCCGTGTCCGGAAGGGACTTTCCTTGGCGTGGAAGGCAAGCTTGGCGATACGGATATGTAGATCTCCTGCCATTGTAACCGACTTTGTGTAACCCTAACCCTCTCCGGTGTCTATATAAACCGGAGGGTTTTAGTCCGTAGGACAACATACAGAACAACAATCATACCATAGGCTAGCTTCTAGGGTTTAGCCGCTCCGATCTCGTGGTAGATCTACTCTTGTACTACCCATATCATCAATATTAATCAAGCAGGACGTAGTGTTTTACCTCCATCAAGAGGGCCCGAACCTGGGTAAAACTTTGCGTCCCTTGCCTCCTATTACCATCCGGCCTAGACGCACAGTTCGGGACCCCCTACCCGAGATCTGCCGGTTTTGACACCGACATTGGTGCTTTCATTGAGAGTTCCTCTGTGTCATCGCCATCAGGAAGGATGCCTCGTCCCGTCTTTAAAGACGGCACCATTGCTAAGGGAGCTTTGGCTGTCGGCCAAACCCTCCGGCTAGGTGGTTTTCTTATGACCGCCTGTTCAGCTTCTACACCGACGATGACCTCTCAAGCCATCGAAAACAATCTTCATGTCAGCTCGGAACTCGCCGAGCAGTTAGATCTAATGGAGCTCTCCTCCATAAACAAGCTCTTGGATCGCATCGCCGCCCTGGGAGTCGCTACGGATTACGAGAAGATTAGGCCTAAACCCGATCTGAGAGAGATTAACTCTCCCCAAGTCACCCATCACGTTGCCGTGGTAGAGGGACAGTGCGGCGACCCTTCATCTATCTTAAGGACTAGCTACGTCCTGATTCCCGATCCCTCCAAGTTGGATACCCGCGGAGGAGAGGATATCACTCAAGACCTGAACTTAGAGTCAGGCGACGGGTTGGATTCATTGGACAACATCCAGGAATCCAAATTTTCGAGTTCGGAAATTCCTCGGCCTCTGAGCCTCAGATTGGGTGAGGCTTCGGATTTAATTCCACCCACCCACCCGAACATAAGCGATCTATCCCAAATCAGGCAAGAGCCAGATGAAACAGTACATCATTACTGGGCCAGATTCCTCCTGGTTAGGAACAGGATAAGGGACTACCGCGAGGAAGACGCAATCTCAATCTTCCGCAATAATTGCACGGATAAGGGAATCCTCAACGCCATAAGTCGCCGTGATATTACACGCTTCGCTGACTTAGCGTCCATTGTACGAAAGTACCGTGCGATGGAAAGCGCCTGGAAAACCGAAATAAAATTTTGGGACGATCCGGCCCTGAATACAAACCCAGTCTGAAATAAAAGGGTGCATCATCGCCAGACACCCGGGTCAAACACCAAAAAGCAAAAACCCTCCACAGGGCATGGAACCGTACTGGAAGGATGGCTCAATGGACCCTGTAAAATTCACAGTACAGAGGACGCCACACCAACTCACAGCCTTAGAGCATGTTGGATACTCTGGCAGGTGGCCAAAATTGGCAAAGATCTCCTAATTCCGGAGGCCACAGAAAGCCACCCCAGAGATACCAATACGGTATTAACAGTCTTTGAGACTTTCACATCAAATAATATGCGAAAAAGGACACTCCGCAGCCTTGCCGAAGTCTACCAAGTAGCAACAATAAACCCATGGAGTGACACGGCTATTACCTTTAACGCCAGTGATGAACCTAAATTCCGAACAGCCCGAGCACCAGCCGCATTGGTCCTCAGTCCAATAGTGGACGGCTTTCGTATTACCAAGGTACTCATGGACGGCGGCAGCGGATTGAACCTCATTTATGAGGAAACCCTTCAAAAAATGGAAATAGACTAGAACCGCATTGAGCGAAGCAGCACAACCTTTAGAGGAATAATCCCCAGTCGGGAAGCGCGCTGTACAGGAAAAATCACAATAGATGTGGTGTTTGGCACGCCGGATAATTACAGGTCCGAAGAGGTCACGTTCCATGTGGCTCCGTTCAGCAGCGGTTATCACGCTCTGCTAGGGCGGGAAGCGTTTACAATCTTCCAAGCAATACCCCATTACGGGTACATGAAGCTCAAGATGCCCGGGCCTAACGGGATCATCACTCTCGCTAGTGATCCGGACATAGCACTCCACGCCGAAAACAAGACAGCCGCACTGGCCCTCGAGGCACTATCCGAAGCCCTAGCGGCTGAGGAACTGACGGTGCTGCGCTCCACGGTGAATAGGGATGATGTGGTACTCGACAAAAGATCCAAGTCCACCTCCTTTAAACCGGCGGACGAAATAGTCAAATTCCAGGTCCATCCAACGGACCCCAATAAAACAGCTTCCATCGGGGCACAGTTAAACCCTGATGTAGACGCCGCACTGCGAGAGTTCCTACGAGAGAACTGGGACATTTTCGCCTGGCACCCTTCAGACATGCCAGGAATCCCACGCAGGCTAGCCGAGCATAGCTTAAATATCCTAAAAGGATTCAAACCAGTCAAACAAGCTCTTCGGCGTTTTTCTGAACCTAAGAGACAGGCCATGGGAGAGGAGCTAGCAAAGCTATTGGAGGCCAGATTCATTACAGATATAAAACATCCGGACTGGCTAGAAAACCTGGTGATGGTACCAAAGAAGGACAAATCATGGCGCTTGTGCGTTGATTTTAAAGACCTTAACAAGGCTTGCCCAAAGGATCCCTCCCCCTCCCCCGCATCGATCAAATTATCGACGCTACCGCAGGACACGATTCGTTGTGTTTCCTCGACGCATATTCCGGCTACCATCAAATCAAGATGGCAGAATCAGACCAAGCCGCAACGACATTTATCACACCATACGGCCCATTCTGCTTCAACACAATGCCCTTTGGGCTCAAAAATGCTGGCGCAACATATCAGCGCATGATTCAGACATGTCTGGCAAACCAGATTGGCAAAACAGTGGAAGCATATGTAGATGATGTGGTCGTCAAAACAAAACATGTCGAATCTCTAGTAGACGACTTGAGGCTCACATTTGATAACCTCCGAACATACGACATCAAGCTCAACCCAGAAAAATGCGTTTTCAGTGTCTCAGCCGGAAAGCTCTTGGGCTTCATTGTATCCGGTAGAGGAATTGAAGCAAATCCAGCCAAGATCCGAGCTCTGTCACAATTGGATATCCCAAAGGACCTCAAATAAATACAAAAGTTAACCGGATGTGTGGCGGCTCTAAGCCGCTTTATCTCCCGCTTGGGAGAAAAGGCCCTACCCCTTTAGCGCCTCCTTCGGTGCACCAAACACTTCGAATGGACGGATGCAGCCACGGCCGGACTCGACGAAATAAAAGCCATATTGGCAACAAACACAGTCCTGGCCGCGCCAAACATTGGCGAACCAATGCTATTGTACATTGCAGCAACACATCAGGTTGTAAGCGCAGTGCTCGTCGTCGAACGAGAAACGGACGGACACAAATTCCCCCTTCAAAAGCCGGTCTATTATGTGTCCACTATCCTCACTCTGCGCAAATCATGGTACCCGCATTATCAAAAGATTGCGTACGTGGTATTCATGGCATCCCGGAAGCTATGACACTACTTTCAAGAGTGTTCAATAACATTAGCCTCAGAAGTACTACTTAACAAGATTATAAACAACCGTGATGCAACGGGCCGGATTGCAAAATGGGCCATTGAGCTCCTCCCGTTCGACATAACTTATAAGCCACGACGAGCCATCAAGTCGCAAGTTTTGGCCGACTTCGTCGCAGAATGGACGGAGGCCGAACTCCCCAAAGAGTACGGCACATATTCAAATTGGATCATGCATTTAGACGGCTCCAAGATGTTGGCCGGACTAGGGGCTGGTGTCATTTCAACATCCCCCACAGGAGACATAGTTCAATACATACTCCAGATTATGTACATAGACTCCAACAATGCAGCCGAATATGAGGCCCTTTTACATGGTCTCTGGATGGCAGTATCCATGGGCATTCAACGCCTAGAGGTGCGCGGGGACTCGAACCTCGCAATATCCCAAATAAATGGAGACTTCGATGCCAAGGATCCAAAAATGGCAGCTTACCGCAACGCCCTCCTAAAAATGTCAGCTCGGTTCGAAGGGCTTGAATTTCACCACATAGCCCGGGAAAATAATCAGGCGGCAGATGTCCTGGCACGCATCGGCGCAAAACGCGATGTAGTCCCCCCCCCCCCCAACATCTTCTTGGAAAGGTTGTTCAAGCCATCCGTAGTATGGGAAGGGGAGCCGAACAATAACAGCCCGGACCCAACCGCACTGCCTAACACCGAACATTCTGACACAATCAGAGGCTCTGCCAACGAAATAACACCTTCAGCCCACGTAATAATGGTCGTCATCGCCCCGTGGACAGAACCATTCCTCGCCTACCTTACTAGGCAGGAACTCCCCGAGGACCAAAATGAGGCACGCTGCATAGTGCGGCGATCCAAAGCCTACAAAGTCCACGAGGGAGAGCTTTATAAGAAAAGCACTACCAGAGTCCTTCAAAGGTGCATCTCTGAAGAGGAAGGGCGGAACCTCCTGGCTGAAATTCATGCCGGACTCGGTGGTCATCACACTGCAGCTCGGTCCCTTGTAAGCAAGGCCTTCCGTACATGCTTTTATTGGCCGACGGGCCGGGCAGACGCCCAGGACTTAGTCCAACGATGCGTCGGTTGCCAGCTCTTTGCAAACCAAAGCCATATGCCACCCACCGCCCTCCAAACTATCCCCATCACTTGTCCCTTCGCGGTCTGGGGGCTTGACATGGTTGGACCCCTTAAAGGTGGAACCCACAAGCAAAAATACTTACTGGTCATGGTGGATAAGTTCACCAAATGGATAGAAGCCAAGCCTGTTAAGACGGCTGAATTCGGACCGGTGATAGACTTTATATCCGGGGTTGTACACCGTTACGGCGTCCCCCACAGCATCATCACTGATAACGGCACGAACTTTACGGCCGACGAGGTAAAACTCTGGTGCAAAAACATGGGCATCAAGCTCGATTATGCTTCCATCTATCAGCCACAAACTAACGGCCAGGTCGAACGTGCAAATGGTCTTATCATGAGCGGCATCAAACCCAGATTAGTGCGGTCCCTCAAGGAATCTAACACGCACTGGGTAGAGGAGCTCGACTCCGTACTCTGGGGGCTGCAGACCACGCTGAATCGCACCACCAGATACACACCATTCTTTATGGTGTACGGCGCAGAGGCAGTTTTGCCTTGCGACATAATTCATGACTCACCTCGAGTGCGCATGTACGAAGAAAGAGAAGCCAAGCTCAATCGGCAGGACAGTCTGGACACATTGGAGGAGGAGCGTGACATGGCAAAAGCCCGTTCCGCATTCTATCAATAGCAGGCTCGAAGATACCAAAGCAAAGAAGTACGGGCCAAAAATTACAACATTGACGAATTAGTTCTACGCCTGCCGGACAAGAAAAAAGACAAACTCAAGCCCAAGTGGGAAGGTCCCTTCATAATTGACCAAGTCCTGACTGGTGGAGCGTACCGCCTGCGAGACGCATTGGATAACTGGCTCGAGCCGAACCCATGGAACGCAGCCCATCTCCGAAGATTCTATGCCTAGCGTCGGACTCTGTGTTCGTCTCCTTCCTCTGTCCAATTTTTATATACTGTCTGTCTTACATTTCTCTCCTTCTCCCCTTCCTTTCTCTTATAGCCTTTAAAGGCTCATCAAATGACGTGCTATTCGCACTCATTAAACCTGGGGGCTTCTTTTAACAGAAGCTTATTTATACGGGCTTCATGCCCAACACATGTGTTACACTTCCGCATGTACCTTTTATTTCACCATTATATGCATCGATATGACTTAAGTTTTGGCCAAGCTGGGTTGCCTGGCTCCTGTGCTTACCCCTACGTTCCCGATTATTCGGCTAGGCGGTAAAGGGAGCACCTCTGCGATTGTTACTGCCGAATCAGCCGGATGTGTACCTCAGACTGGGTGAAGCCGAAAGCTATCATTCTTAAGGGAATATTCGGTCAGTGACCTAAAAGATGATCTTTTCACTTATTTATTTATGCGCCCCCAGATGCTTTTTCCCGCGTCTTTTTCGCAGAATGGGCATGCACTTTAGGGCATGCCTCCTAGGGAAAGGAACCCCTAACGGAACTATTCTCCCTGGAAGATGTTTCTTACTAACCATGTAATATAACATAACTAGTCGGGCACTTGTCTGTTCACGCACTAATGACCCCTACGCCTGGTCTCCATCCATTCCCCGGTTCTTATATAACCGCATGGGAATTCGGACACACTCCGGACCGTCAGGTCCCGAGGCTGGAGCGAAAAGGTCGGCCATGAAAAACAATCTACAATCTGGCTAGAAGGCATTATAAATGTCAATTAAAATACATAGTCATTCTGACTGATTGTATTCCTCTTCAATACCATCTAACAGGCTGTCTAATTTACAGTCCTGCTGGGAATACTTTGCGGCCAATTCTACTTGGCCGTATACTAAGCTTACAGGGATCTCCTTCCCATCGGGCCCCACAAGACCGACCTCGGCCATGTGGTTGGGGTCAGCCTTTGTGTACCGCGTCTTCACCATGGCCCAAGCCTCCCTAGCGCCTTGATGGCAGGCCGATATCTTCCACAATCGGAAGCGCCGCCGTGCTCCCTTTAGCTTCTCCGCAAGCTCTCCAAGACCTTCGGGCATGGAGATGGATGGCCACAAGGCCTGGGCGACGCCTTGCATCGCCTGCCGAACTCTCTCTAGCAGTTGCGAGAGCTCGGGAAGAAGGTCACCCATAGAACCGGGCATCTCCTTTACAGGATGACCTGTTAGCACACCTACAAACATTACTCTGTTAGTCGACTTCCCCGCCGAACTTTTTTTTCAAAGGTTCGTTCAAGCCCTTACTAAATATACCGCGCCGAAGCCGCTGATTCTCCTTAACAGAGTCTCATAGCTGGGCACAAACATCTTTCAGGTCGACGCCCAGCTTAGTGTTGGCATCTTGGAGATCGTTCTTCTCCCGCCTCACCTTTGTCAGCACCTTCTCACCAGCCTTAAGCTGGCGTAGGAGTTGTTGCCTTTCCGGACTCAATCCAGCGCCATCTGCAATTTCATTTGTCAGATTCGCACCCATGCTGTGCTTCGCAAAATACTTATCTTTCAAAGTGTATATTACCAGAGGGGGTCTCCTTGGGCTCCCCTGCCGCGGCTAGTGCGGCCTCAAGTTGGGCTTTGCACTCTTCCAGCTCCTGGGACAGTAGGGAATTCTTTTCTGTAAGAACCTGCATAACAAATGATCCTTAAATCAGTTATTCTAACTGTTTCAAGTCTCGGGGGCTACTGGTACATATATATAATTACCAAAATTTTCTTACCCGTATGTCTTTTACATATTGCTCCGTGGCTCTGGCTAGACCATTTTGAGCGGCACGGAGGTACGCATCTCCCGAATTGAAGGCATCTAATGCCTCTCGGGAGAAACAAGCGTCGCAAAGAATTGTCCGGCAACGCCTGTGGTTCATGGCACTCTCCACCTCAGAGTTGGTGGCAGACAACCTGTCCACATCCTCCGTCGGAGGAGTGTCCGGTGCACGCCTTGCGTTCGCCTCCGCCTCCGGACCAGGCTTTGGAGCCTGGCTGGTTGAGGCGCGATTGGCAGCCTCTCCAGATATAGTCCGGCGAGGTCTCTTTGTCCTGAAGAGAGCACGAGTGTTAATATGCCTTGAAGGTATAAAACCTGGGATAAGGGGGGCGCCATACCTTTGCGCTGACGCCTCGGTCCGAACTGCACCTCTTTTCTGCCCACGGGGCCCTGCGGCCCCTCGTTGGCTTGTCGCCGCAGGTTCGGCCTCCCGTCTCAAAAACCTCCCCTGCAAAGCTCGGTTGTAATCAGGAAACTGAAAACACGAGAGGACGGACCCCTATTCTGGGTACTGGGACTTCGATCTCAGTTACCTGGGAGGACGGGATTAGCCCTGGGTAATCGGCTGTAATGGCCACCAAGGCGTTGTCCTTGCTCAATTGATGGAACACTCCATCAATCAGCTCCACAGATAAGTCCGGATCCTCTTGAGAGGCCGGGTCGAGGGACCGTCCTGGGTCCTCGGGTTGTGGAGGAGGGTTGTTTATTTCTTTAACAGCCTGGCGCAGTTCCTGCATTGAAGTCGTTAGACAGAATATTTAACAATGGGAATATAAAATGGATGGGCAAGTAAACCACTTACCCAGCTTGGGGGATTGTACATAGAGAATCCACCCTGTGGGTTGACGCGGAGAAATTCCTCCTCTTCTCCCTTGTACAAAGCGGACAAGGTCTTTGTTAGGGCCGCAGTCGAATCCGGTCCCTTACGGCCGTAGCGGGTGGCGTCGTCCTCCCCGTTGAAATCCCACATGGGGTGGCCTCTATACTGTAGTGGCTGCACCCCTCGCATGATGCATGCGGCCATGACCCCGATCATGGTCAGTCCGAAATGAGCTAGCAATCTTATCCGGCCCATCAGGTAATGGGCGTCCTTGTCACTTTCCCTCTGAGGGCTCCGTGGACACCAACTTAGGCGCTTCTTTAGTGGAGCACTGTCGAACTCAGGGAGGCCGATCCGGACAGGATCCGGCAGCGGGACATCCTCTATGTAAAACCATTCCGAAGGCCAGTCCTCGGACGCCTTCTTTGGGGTTCCGGATAGATATCCGGTCCCGGCGATGCGCCACACTTCAGCTCCGCCCACTTGAAATATCGACCCCTTCTAAGAACGGGGCACAAGGAAGAATAGCTCTTTTCACAGCCCGAAATGAGCCTCAACACCCAAGAACAGCTCGTAGAGGGCTACGAAGCCCGTGATATGCAATACGGAGGCAGGCGTGAGATTGTGTAGCTGGAGGCCATAGAACTCCAGGAGCCCCCAGAGAAATGGATGGATTGGAAATTCGAGCCCTCTTATTAAATAAGGGACGAGGCACACCCGCTCTCCCTTGGAGGGATTAGGGGCACTCTCCGCTTGCTCTCCGCCATTATAGATGGCAAGACCGGCTCGAACCGGGACCATATAGGCCGGGGGGAGAAATCCCTTGGTCTGGAGCGTCACTAGCTCGCTATGCGGGATGGAGCATCTCTCCCAATATCCAGGCTGAGGGCTGGAGGGGCGAAAGGAGGAGTTGCGACGGCTGGCCATGGTGGTATGGACCTTTGTCGAATGCGCTCTGATGAACACTCGCGAAGGGGAGAAGGTGTGGTTTGGATCTAAATCCTCGTCCCCTTAAATGGGCGGCTCATTTACGCGGCTAGGGGTGTGGATGTAAAAACACTCAGACTTTTCATATTAGTTTGACACGTGGGAGACGGCCATTATTGGGCATAGAAGCCAAGGAGCGCAACATTTACAAGAAACCGGTCTTTATTCAATAGGTACACGGAATTTGGAGGAGAACCCGCCTTGCAATGCCGAAGACAATCTGCGCGCCGGACTCATCGTCATTAAAGCCTGGTTCGGGGGCTACTGAGGGAGTCCCGGATTAGGAGGCGTCCAGATGGCCGGACTATACCTTCAGCCGGACTCCTGGACTATGAAGATACAAGATTGAAGACTTCGTCCCGTGTCCGGAAGGGACTTTCCTTGGCGTGGAAGGAAAGCTTGGCGATACGGATATGTAGATCTCCTGCCATTGTAACCGACTTTGTGTAACCCTAACCCTCTTTGGTGTCTATATAAACCGAAGGGTTTTAGTCCATAGGACAACATACGGAACAACAATCATACCATAGGCTAGCTTCTAGGGTTTAGCCTCTCCGATCTCGTGGTAGATCTACTCTTGTACTACCCATATCATCAATATTAATCAAGCAGGACATAGGGTTTTACCTCCATCAAGAGGGCCCAAACCTGGGTAAAACTTTGCGTCCCTTGCTTCCTGTTACCATCCGACCTAGACGCACAGTTCCGGACCCCCTACCCGAGATCCGCCGATTTTGACACCGACAATGTGCATCACACAATCTCAGATTCATCTATTCAAACCGACACAAAGAACTTCAAAGAGTGCCCCAAAGTTTCTACTGGAGAGTCAAGACGAAAATGTGTGCCAACCCCTATGCATAAGTTCACAAGATCATAGAACCCGCAAGTTGATCACCAAAACATACATCAAGTAGATCACGTGAATATCCTAATGTCACCACAGATAAGCACATGCAAGGCATACATCAAGTGTTCTCAAATCCTTAAAGACTCAATCTAATAAGATAACTTCAAAGGGAAAACTCAGTCCATTACAAGAAGGTAGAGGGGGAGAAACACCATAATATCCAACTATAATAGCAAAGCTCGCGGTACATCAAGACCGTGCCAAATCAAGAACACGAGAGAAAGAGAAAGAGAGAGAGAGAGAGAGAGAGAGAGAGAGAGAGAGATTAGACACATAGCTACTGGTACATACCCTCAGCCCCGAGGGTGAACTACTCCCTCCTCGTCATGGAGACCGCCGGGATGATGAAGGTGGCCACCAGTGATGGTTTCCCCCTCTGGAAGGGTGCCAAAACGGGCTCCCAATTGGTTTTTGGTGGCTATAGAGGCTTGCGGCAGTGGAACTCCCGATCTAGGTAATATAATAGCATGGAACAATAAAAAATTATAGATACGTTGGAGACGTATCATTATCCTTTCCGATTGATCTATCCAAGAGTTAATACTAAAATAACACCAAGTTATCATTTCCGATCGATCTATCTAAGAGTTCGTACTGAAATAACACCATATGATACAAATCAACCAACTCTAATGTCACCTAGATACTCCAATGTCACTGCGAGTATCCGTGAGTTGATTATACAATATGCATAAGACAATTTCAGATTCATAATACTCAATCCAACACAAAGAACCTCAAAGAGTGTCCCAAGATTTCTATCAGAGAAACAAGGACGAAAACGTGCATCAACCCCTATGCATAGATTACCCCAATATCACTTCGGGAATCTGCGAGTTGAGTGCCATATTCATAGCAAGACATACATTAAGTGATCTCAAATCCATAAAAGTATTCAATCCGATAATAACAAAATCTCAAAGGGAAAACTCAATTCATCACAGCAATATAGAGAGGGGAAAAGACCATATGATCCAACTATATTAACAAAGCTCGCGATACATCAAGATCGTGCCAAATCAAGAACATGAGACAGAGAGAGAAAGATTAAACACATAGCTATTGGTACAAACCCTCAACCCCTACTCCCTCCTCGTCATGGTGGCCGCTGGGATGATGAAGATGGCCACCGGTGATGATTTCCCCCTTCGGCAGGGTGCCAGAATGGGGCCTAGATTGGTTTTTCATGGATACAAAGGCTTGCGGTGACGGAACTTCTGATCTAGGGTTATTTTGATGGTTTCTATATTTATAGGATTTTTCAGCGTTGGGATCACGCGAAGATGGGCCTCGAGGTGACCACAACCCACCAGGGCAAGCCAGTCCCCTCTGACGCACCCTGGTGGGTTGTTCCCACCTCGTGGCTCTTCTGGCCCTCCCATGAAGCTTCCAGTGCCTCTTTTGTTCCAAAAAAATTCGTCAAAAAGTTTCGTTGCATTTGGAGAACTTTTATTTCTGCACAAAAAACAACACCACAGTAGTTCTGCTGAAAACAGCGTCAATTCAGGTTAGTTCCATCCAAATCATACCAAAACCATATAAAATTGTTGTAAACATGGCATGAATGCTTCATAAATTATAGATACGTTGGAGACGTATCAGTCAAAGGCAATGATCATGTATATAGACATCACGTCCTAGACAAGTAAACTGACTCCTGTCTGCATCTACTACTATTACTCCACCCATCGACCGCTATCCAGCATGCATCTAGGGTATAAGTTAATGAAAATAGAGTAATGCTTTAAGCAAGATGACATGATGTAGACAAAGTAAACCCAAGCAATATGAATAAATCATATCTTTTTATCCTTAATGGCAACAATATGAATATGTGTCATGTCCCTTTCTATCACTAGGATTGACCACCGCAAGATTGAACACATCACAAAACACGTCTCCCATTGCAAGAAAAATAAATCTAGTTGGCCAAACTAAACGGATAGATCAGAGAGAAATACAATGCTATAATAATCATGCATAAAAGAATTCAGAGAAGACTCAATTAATATACATGAATAATCTAATTATAAACCCACAATTCATCGGATCCCAACAAACACACCGCAAAAGAAGATTACATCGAATAGAACTCCAAGAACATCGAGGAGAACATTGTATTGAAGATCAAAGTGAGAGAAGAAGCCATCTAGCTATTGGGGAACGCAGTATTTCAAAAAAAATCCTACGATCACGCAAGATCTATCTAGGATATGCATAGCAACGGGAGGGGAGAGTATGTCTAAGTACCCTCGTAGACCGAAAGTGGAAGCGTTTAGTAACGCAGTTGCTATAGTCAAACGTCTTCACGGTCCAACCGATCCAACCACCGAACGTACGGCACCTACGTGGTCAGCACATGTTCAGCTCGATGATGTCCCTCGATCTCTTGATCCAGTTGAGGACGAGGGAGAGTTCCGTCAGCATGACGGCGTGGCAATGGTGTTGATGAAGTTACCGGCGCAGGGCTTTGCCTAAGCACAATGACGATATGACCGAGGTGTGTAACTGTGGAGGGGGACACCGCACACGGCTAAGACAAATCTTTGAGTGCCTTTGGGGTGTCCCCTGCCCACGTATATAAAGGAGGGAGGGAGAGAGGCCGGCTGTCCTAGGGGCGCGCCAAGTGTAGGGAGTCCTACTAGGACTCCCAAGTCCTAGTAGGATTCCCTTTCCTTTTCGGAGTAGGAAAGAAGGAAAGGACGGAGAGGGAGAAGGAAGGGGGCGCGCCCCCACCCCTTGTCCAATTTGGTTTGGGCAGGGGGGAGGCGCATGCCACCTCGTGGCCCTTCTTCCCTCTCTCCACTAAACCCAATAAGGCCCATTAACTTCCCCCGGCGAATTCCCGTAACTCTTCGGTACTCAGAAAAATACCTGAATCACTCGAAACCATTTTGATGTCCGAATATAGCCTTCTAATATATCGATCTTTACCTGTCGACCATTTCGAGACTCCTCGTCATGTCCGTGATCTCATCTGGGACTCCAAACAAACTTCGGTCATCAAATCACATAACTCATAATACAAATCGTCATCGAACGTTAAGTGTGCGGACCCTGCAGGTTCGAGAACTATGTAGACATGACCGAGACACATCTTCGGTCAATAACCAATAGCGGAACCTGGATGCTCATATTGGCTCCTACATATTCTACGAAGATCTTTATCGGTCAAACTGCATAACAACATATGTTGTTCCCTTTGTCATCGGTATGTTACTTTCCCGAGATTCGATCATCGGTATCATCATACCTAGTTCAATCTCGTTATCGGCAAGTCTCTTTACTTGTTCTGTAATGCATCATCCCATGACTAACTCATTAGTCACATTGCTTGCAAGGCTCATAGTGATGTGCATTACCGGGGGGGCAGAGATACCTCTCCGATACACAGAGTGACAAATCCTAATCTCGATCTATGCCAACTCAACAAACACCATCGGATACACCTGTAGAGCATCTTTATAATCACCCGGTTATGTTGTGGTGTTTGATAGCACACAAGGTGTTCCTCCGGTATTCGGGAGTTGCATAACCTCATAGTTAGAGGAACATGTATAAGTCATGAAGAAAGCAATAGCAATAAAATTAGACGATCATTATGCTAAGCTAACACATGGGTCTTGTCCGTCACATCATTCTATAATGATGTGATCCCGTTCATCAAATGACAACACATGTCTATGGTCAGGAAACTTAACCATCTTTGATTAACGAGCTAGTCAAGTAGAGGCATACTAGGGAGACTCTGTTTTATCTATGAATTCACACATGTACTAAGTTTCCGGTTAATACAATTCTAGCATGAATAATAAACATTTATCATGATATAAGGAAATATAAATAACAACTTTATTATTGCCTCTAGGGCATATTTCCTTCAGTCTCCCACTTGCACTAGAGTCAATAATCTAGTTCACATCACCATGTGATTTAACACCAATAGTTCACATCACCATGTGATTAACACCCATAGTTCACATTGCCATGTGATCAACACTCAAAGGGCTTACTAGAGTAAATAATCTAGTTCACATTGCCATCTGATTAACACCCAAAGAGTACTAAGGTGTGATCATGTTTTGCTTGTGAGAGAAGTTTAGTCAACGGGTCTGCCACATTCAGATCCATATGTATTTTGCAAATTTATATGTCTACAATGCTCTACATGGAGCTACTCTAGCTAACTGCTCCCACTTTCAATATGTATCCAGATTGAGACTCGGAGTCATCCGGATCGGTGTAAAAGCTTGCATCGACGTAACTCTTTACGATGAACTCTTTATCACCTCCATAACCGAGAAATATCTCCTTAGTCTTTTAAAGATAATTTTGACCAATGTCCAGTGATCCATTCCTGGATCAATATCGTACCCCCTTGCCAAACTCATGGCAAGGTACACAATAGGTTTCGTACACGGCATATCATACTTTATAGAACCTATGGCTGAGGCATAGGGAATGACTTTCATTCTCTTTCTATTTTCTGCCGTGGTCGTGTGTTGAGTCTTACTCAACTTTACACCTTGTAATACAAGCAAGAACTCCTTCTTTGACTGTTCCATTTTGAACTACTTCAAAATCTTGTCAAGGTATGTCCTCATTGAAAAATCTTATCAAGCATTTTGATCTATCTCTATAGATCTTGATGCCCAATATGTAAGCAGTTTCACTGAGGTCTTTATTTGACAAACTCCTTTCAAACACTCCTTTATGCTTTCCAGAAAATTCTACATCATTTCTGATCAACAATATGTCATTCACATATACTTATCAGAAAGGCTGTAGTGCTCCCACTCACTTTCTTGTAAATACAGGCTTCACTGCAAGTCTGTATAAAGCTATATGCTTTGATCAACTCATCAAAGCGTATATTCCAACTTCGAGATGCTTGCACCAGTCCATAGATGGATCGCTGGAGCTTGCATACTTTGTTAGCACCTTTAGGATCGATAAAACCTTCTGGTTGCATCATATACAAATAATCCACTAAGGAATGCAGTCTTGACGTCCATTTGCCAAATTTCATAATCATAAAATGCGGGAATTGCTAACATGATTCGGACAGATTGAAGCATCGCTATGGGTGAGAAGGTCTCATCGTAGTCAACTCCTTGAACTTTTCAAAAACCTTTCGCAACAAGTCGAGCTTTGTAGACAGTAACATTACCGTCAGTGTCAGTCTTCTTCTTGAAGAACCATTTATTCTCTATTGCTTGCCGATCATCGGGCAAGTCAACCAAAGTCCACACTTTGTTCTCATACATGGATCCCATCTTAGATTTCATGGCCTCAAGCCATTTCGCGGAATCTGGGCTCATCGTCACTTCCTCATAGTTCGTAGGTTCGTCATGGTCAAGTAACATGACCTCCAGAACAGGATTACCGTATCACTCTGGTGCGGATCTTACTCTAGTTGACCTACGAGGTTCGGTAGTAACTTGATCAGAAGTTGCATGATCATCATCATTAGCTTCCTCACTAATTGGTGTAGGAATCACTGTAACTGATTTCTGTGATGAACTACTTTCCAATTCGGGAGAAGGTACAATTACCTCATCAAGTTCTATTTCCCTCCCACTCACTTCTTTCGAGAGAAACTCCTTCTCTAGAAAGGATCCATTCTTAGCAACAAATATCTTGCCTTCGGATCTGTGATAGAAGGTGTACCCAATAGTCTCCTTTGGGTATCCTATGAAGACACATTTCTCCGATTTGGGTTCGAGCTTATCAGGTTGAAGCTTTTTCACATAAGCATCTCAGCCCCAAACTTTAAGAAACGACAACTTGGGTTTCTTGCCAAACCATAGTTCATATGGTGTCGTCTCAACGGATTTAGATGGTCCCCTATTTAACGTGAATGCAGCCGTCTCTAAAGCATAACCCCAAAACGATAGCGATAAATCAGTAAGAGACATCATAGATCGCACCATATCTAATAAAGTATGATTACGATGTTCGGACACACCATTACACTATGGTGTTCTAGGTGGCGTGAGTTGCAAAACTATTCCACATTGTTTCAAATGAAGACCAAACTCGCAACTCAAATATTCACCTCCGCGATCAGATTGTAGAAACTTTATTTTCTTGTTACGATGATTCTCAACTTCACTCTGAATTTCTTTGAACTTTTCAAATGTTTCAGACTTGTGTTTCATTAAGTAGATATACCCATATCTGCTGAAATCATCTGTGAAGGTCAGAAAATAATGATACCCGCCGCGAGCCTCAACACTCATTGGACCGCATACATCAGTATGTATTATTTCCAATAAGTCAATGGCTCGCTCCATTGTTCCGGGGAACAGAGTTTTAGTCATCTTTCACATGAGGCATGGTTCACAAGCATCAAGTGATTCCAAAAGCCCATCAGCATGGAGTTTCTTCATGCGCTTTACACCAATATGACCTAAACGGTAGTGCCACAAATAAGTTGCACTATCATTATTAACTTTGCATATTTTGGCATCAATATTATGTGTATCACTATGATCGAGATTCAGTAAACCATTTACATTGGATGTAAGACCATAACAGGTTTTATTCATGTAAACAGAACAACAATTATTCTTTGATTTAAATGAATAACCGTATCGCAACAAACATGATCCAATCATATGTATGCTCAGCGCAAACACCAAATAACATTTATTTAGTTCCAATACTAATCCCGAAGGTAGAGGGAGTATGCGATGGTGATCTTATCAACCTTGGAATTATTTCCAACACACCTCGTCACCTCGCCCTCAACTAGTCTTTGTTCATTTTGAAACTCTTGTTTTGAGTTACTAATCATAGCAACTGAACCGGTATCAAATACCCAGGGGCTACTATGAACACTAGTAAAGTACACATCAATCACATGTATATCATATATACTTTTGTTCACTTTGACATCCTTCTTATCCGCCAAGTATTTAGGGTAGTTCCGCTTCCAGTGACCATTTCCTTTGTAGTAGAAGCACTCAGTTTCAGGCTTGGGTCTAGCTTTGGGCTTCTTCATGGGACTGGCAACTTGCTTGCCATTCTTCTTGAAGTTCCCTTTTTTCCTTTGCCCTTTTACTTGAAACTAGTGGTCTTGTCAACCATCAACATTTGATGCTTTTCTTTATTTCTACCTTTGCTGATTTCAGCGTCATGAAGAGCTCGGGAATCGTTTTCGTCACCCCGTGCATATTATGGTTCATCACAAAGTTCCAGTAACTTGGTGATAGTGACTAGAGAACTCTATCAATCACTATCTTATCTGGAAGATTAACTCCCACTTGACTCAAGCAATTGTAGTACTCAGACATTCTGAGCACATGCTCACTGGTTGAGCTATTCTCCTCCATCTTGTAGGCAAAGTACTTGTCAGAGGTTTCATACCTCTCGACACGGGCATGAGTCTGAAATACTAATTTCAACTCTTGGAACATCTCATATACTTAGTGGCATTCAAAACGTTTTTGAAGTCCCGGTTCTAAGCCGTAAAGCATGGTGCACTAAACTATCAAGTAGTTAGCATACCCAGCTTGTCAAACGTTCATAACGTCTGCATCTGCTCCTACAATAGGTCTGTCACCTAGCAGTGCATCAAGGACATAATTCTTCTGTGCAGCAAGGAAGATAATCCTCAGATCACGAACCCAGTCCGCATCATTGCTACTATCTTTCAACTTATTTTTCTCTAGGAAGATATCAAAAATAAAACAGTGTAGCTATACGCGAGCTATTGATCTACAACATAGATATGCAAAAACTAGCACGACTAAGTTCATGATAAATTAAAGTTCAATTAATCATATTACTTAAGAACTCCCACTTAGATAGACATCCCTCTAGTCATCTAAATGATCATGTGATCCATATCAACTAAACCATGTCCGATCATCACGTGAGATGGAGTAGCTTTCGATGGTGAACCTCACTATGTTGATCATATCTACTATATGATTCACATTTGACCTTTCGGTCTCAGTGTTCCGAGGCCATATCTGCATATGCTAGGCTCGCCAAGTTTAACCCGAGTATTCTGCACGTGCAAAACTGGCTTGCACCCGTTGTATGTGAATGTAGAGCTTATCACACCCGATCATCACATGGTGTCTCGGCACGATGACTTTAGCAACGGTGCATACTCAGGGAGAACACTTATACCTTGAAAATTAATGAGGGATCATCTTATAATGCTACCGCCATACTAAGAAAAATAAGATGCATAAAGGATAAACATCACATGCAATCAAAATAAGTGATATGATATGGCCACCATCATCTTGTGCCTTTGATCTCCATCTCCAAAGCACCGTCATGATCACCATCGTCACCGGCTTGACACCTTGATCTCCATCGTCGCACCGTTGTCGTCTCGCCAACTATTGATTCTATGACTATCGCTACCGCTTAGTGATAAAGTAAAGCAATTACATGGCGATTGCATTTCATACAATAAAGCGACAACCATAAGGCTCCTGCCAGTTGCCGATAACTTCTACAAAACATGATCATCTCATACAACAATTTATATCTCATCACGTCTTGACCATATCACATCACAACATGCCCTCCAAAGACAAGTTAGACGTCCTCTACTTTGTTGTTGCAAGTTTTACGTGGCTGCTACGGGCTTCTAGCAAGAACCGTTCTTACCTACGCATCAAAACCACAATGATTTTTCGTCAAGTGTGTTGTTTTAACCTTCAACAAGGACCGGGTGTAGTCAAACTGGATTCAACTAAAGTTGGAGAAACAGACACCCGGCAGCCACCTGTGTGCGAAGCACGTCGATAGAACCAGTCTCATGAATGCGGTCATGTAATGTCGGCCTAGGCCACTTCATCCAACAATACTGCCAAATCAAAGTAAGACATTGCTGGTAAGCAGTATGACTATCATCGTCCACAACTCTTTGTGTTCTAC
Source organism: Triticum monococcum (assembly GCA_034509565.1). NCBI lineage: Eukaryota > Viridiplantae > Streptophyta > Magnoliopsida > Poales > Poaceae > Triticum > Triticum monococcum. The sequence goes on from CM067846.1 coordinate 516,347,781, forward strand.
TCGTGCATATAACATCTACGCATAGACCTGGCTCAGATGCCACTGTTGGGGAACGCAATATTTCAAAAAAATTCCTACGATCACGCAAGATCTATCTAGGAGATGCGTAGCAACGAGGGGGGAGAGTGTGTCTACGTACCCTCGTACACCGAAAGCGGAAGCGTTTAGTAACACGGTTGATGTAGTCAAACGTCTTCACGATCCAACCGATCCAAGTACCAAACGTACGGCACCTCCGTGGTCAGCACACGTTCAGCTCGATGACGTCCTTCGATCTCTTAATCCAGTTGAGGACGAGGGAGACTTACGTCAGCATGACGGCGTGGCGACGGTAATGATGAAGATACCGGCGTAGGGCTTCACCTAAGCACTATGATGATATAACCGAGGTGTGTAACTGTGGAGGGGGGCACCGCACACGGCTAAGACAAATCTTGGAGTGCCTTTGGGGTGCCCCTGCCCACGTATATAGAGGAGGGAGAGAGAGAGGCCAGCCCTCCTAGGGGCGCGCCAAGTGTAGGTAGTCCTACTAGGACTCCCAAGTCCTAGTAGGATTCCCTTTCCTTTTCGGAGTAGGAAAGAAGGAAAGGTGGGACGCGCGCCCATCCCTTGTCCCATTTGGTTTGGGCAGGGGGGAGGCACGCGCCACCTCGTGGCCCTTCTTCCCTCTCTCCACTAAAGCTCAATAAGGCCCATTAACTTCCCCCGACGAATTCCCGTAACTCTCTGGTACTCCGAAAAATACCCGAATCACTCGGAACCATTCGGATGTCCGAATATAGCCTTCCAATATATCAATCTTTACCTCTCGGCCATTTCGAGACTCCTCGTCATGTCTGTGATCTCATCCGGGACTCCGAACAAACTTCGGTCATCAAATCACATAACTCATAATACAAATCGTCATCGAACATTAAGCGTGCGGACCCTATGGGTTCGAGAACTATGTAGACATGACCGAGACACATCTCCGGTCAATAACCAATAGCGGAACCTGGATGCTCATATTGGCTCCTACATATTCTACGAAGATCTTTATCGGTCAAACCGCATAACAACATATGTTGTTCCCTTTGTCATCGGTATGTTACTTTCCCGAGATTCGATCATCGGTATCATCATACCTAGTTCAATCTCGTTATCGGCAAGTCTCTTTACTTGTTCTGTAATGCATCATCCCATGACTAACTCATTAGTCACATTGCTTGCAAGGCTCATAGTGATGTGCATTACCGGGGGGGCAGAGATACCTCTCCGATACACAGAGTGACAAATCCTAATCTCGATCTATGCCAACTCAACAAACACCATCGGAGACACCTGTAGAGCATCTTTATAATCATCCAGTTATGTTGTGACGTTTGATAGCACACAAGGTGTTCCTCCGGTATTCGGGAGTTGCATAATCTCATAGTCAAAGGAACATGTATAACTCATGAAGAAAGCAATAGCAATAAAACTAGACGATCATTATGCTAAGCTAACGGATGGGTCTTGTCCATCACATCATTCTCTAATGATGTGATCTCGTTCATCAAATGACAACACATGTCTATGGTCAGGAAACTTAACCAAATTTGATTAACAAGCTAGTCAAGTAGAGGCATACTAGGGACACTCTATTTTGTCTATGTATTCACACATGTACTAAGTTTCTGGTTAATACAATTCTAGCATGAATAATAAACATTTATCATGATATAAGGAAATATAAATAAAAACTTTATTATTGCCTCTAGGGCATATTTCCTTCACTAGCTACTAGCTATGGACCCGTAGGTCTGTGGTAAACTACTCACACATCATCGGAAGGGCAACAAGGTTGATGTAGAAGCCCTCCGTGATTGATTCGCCCTCTGTCAGGGTGCCGAAAAAGGCCTCCAGATGGGATCGTGGAAGAAGAGAAACTTGCAGTGGCGGAAAAAGTATTTCGGGTGGCTTTGTGATGTACTGGGAATATTTGAGAATTTATAGAGGTAGAATTAGGTCAAGAGGTGCCACGAGGGCCCCACAAGCCTGGAGGGTGCGCCTACCCCCTCGGGGCATGCCCCCTGGGTTTGTCGCTCTCTCGTGACTCCCAAGGTCTTCTCCCGAACCCTCTAGGGTCCCTTCTGGTCTAAAAAAATTAATCCAAAGTTTTTTCTTCATTTGGACTCTGTTTGATATTGATTTTCTGAAAAGCAAAAAAACAGAACTGGCACCGGGCACTAGGTTAATAGGTTAGTCACAAAAAATGATATATAGCTGCATATAAACATCCAATATTGATACTACAATAGCATGGAAAAATAAAAAATTATAGACACGTTGGAGACGTATCATACGGTCAAGTCCCGAGTGGGTTGTACACTTATATAAACTGGCTCGCCTTGGTCTAGATTAATTAATATACAATCCTTTACCCCTGGAAAAAAAAGAGTAATGGCTCGAGCAGCGGGAGGATATCTCGCAGAGGTGACGAACCCCTCAATGTGTAGAATGGAGTTGGGGTAAGGTGGTGGAGTTGGATCCCGTAGAACTCCAGTAGGCCCCAGAGGAAGGGGCCGATGGGAAATCCAAGGCCTCGTAATAAGAAGGGAACAAAACACACCATCTCCTCCCCATACGGAGTAGGGTGGCTATCTGCATGCGCTTGCCCATTTACGGACATTAAGCTGGGGTGAGTGGAAGTTAGATATGAGTTTGGTAAGTAACCTTGGGTGGCGAGTTGGTTTAGTCAAAGGCGGGAAACGGTGCAGCTCCCCCAGTCACCTTTGAGGGTCCATGGGGACGTGTCGACGAACCCGCGTCGGTCGCCATTGCTAAAGCTCTCGAGATGGAGATTTTGGGGAAGGGTCTCACGTCTCAACCGAGCAAGGAGAAATTTGGAATGCGCGTCTCCGCTGTGGCCTCGGGTCGTGCCCCCATTAAATAAGGCAAAAGCGACGTTTCGACGCCTCACCTTAAAGCACTCGGTCCCCTAGATGGCTTGTGGATCGAGGAGGAATTATTTATATCAACGAGGACCACGCGTGGTGGGGTCAGATCGCTAGAAAAGTATTCAGATTACAAAGACCTCGGTTTTTGATGAGTAAAGACTCAGGACAAATTGTGAGAACTAACAACGAGGAGGAACTCGCGTGCCGAAGTCGAAGTCACCTGTCCGACAAAGATTGCTTTCCCCAGCTTCGGAGACAAGTTCAGGGGGCTACTGACGGTGTCCTGGACTAGGGGGTACTGACCTAGTTGGCCCGCGGTCCGTGGGCCAAGCTTATGGCCCACCGATCTCACAAGGAATGACTCCGGAAGCCTCAAGCACTGGCGTGCTCAAGAGGGACTCTGCTGAAGACTTGGCGTGTACCCCCAATGATTGCTCTGGCTATTGGCATGTTTTTACAGCTGATGACCGACCATATGTAAACCTAGATACCCCCTGTATCTATATAAGCTGAGGGGTTTAGTCCGTAGGGACAGATTGATCATTACTCACCTTAGGGTTAGAACACAACATACGGTCTCGTGATAGATCAAGCCTATACTCGATACATCAACATCAATATAATCAAAGCAGGACGTAGGGGTAAACCTCTTCGAGAGGGCCCGAACATGGGTAAATACTACCCCCTTCGTCCCCTATTACCCATTGATCTAAGATCCGCAGCTCGGGCCCCCCTACCCGTCTGCCGGTTCTAGTACTGACACTAGATTTGAACATTATATTAGGGAAGCAAATAAAATTGCTCATGAAACTTACTAGGTTGGCTAGATTTTTTTGACGTTTGATTGGTCTGAGGAATCTTCAATTAAAATAGCACCTTTCTCATAAATGATCGTAACTATTATTTCCAGTGAATAAAGTTTTGTTTTGAAAAAAAGACACGGTCGAGTCCCTAGTGGGTTGTACACTTATATAAACTGGACCGCCTTGGTCCAGATTAATTAACACACAATCATCTATCTCTAAAAAGAAAAACCAACCTGTGGTTGAGATAGATGGACAGTGGTATCTCTAACCCATCAGGATAAGTCCTGATGCTCGCATTTATTCTGAATTTATTTCAGAATTTCCGGCGATACGCTTTCAGTGGAAGGAGACGTTTCCGTCAACTACGAGGCATCTACAATGACTTTGTAAAAATTTTAAGATGATATGCCGTCTGTCTCTCGGAGGTGTTTATAAGAATAGAGTGTGCGTGTGTGTTCATATGAATGAGTGTATGACGTTTATATGAGAGCTTGCTCTGTGCCATGTTAAAAAAGAAAAAAGAAAAAGTAATGGCTCGAGCAGCGGAGGAGAAGCCACGGCGTGGCAAAGCTCCAACATCCTGACGCTCCCTCTGTTTGGACCAAGTCCTCGGAATAAGATGCTCACGGTGACAACCAAGATATTTTCGTGCGTATGAGTATATGGCTTTCTCCTGCCCGTTCCTTCACCAACCATTGAGTACATCCGTGATGCGTACGTACACCATTGTACAGCCGTGATGCGTGCGTACACCACGATGCTGCTCCATGTTTATCAGTTCCACCAGACACCGTACAGGCGACGTCCACGCCGTGCCAAACTCTGCTGCTCAACTCGAGGCGATCAGGGTTGGCCCGCAAGCAAACGAGAATGGCTCAGAAGGAGGTGGATATTTTCCGTCTCTTCATAAAGTTTCTGAATGCGTTAATCAACCCTTTATTCAGGGCCGTCTTCAGAAATTCGGGGCCCCGGTGAGAAAAATAAAATAAGGCCCCCAAAAACATATAATAATTTAAGCATGATTATTTAACTATATAATTTTAATTTATGTTATTCCGTACAATGTTTAGAAAATTCTCAAGTATCAATGCAAAATACTAAAACCAATATGCTCACCTCATGCTCTATTGAAAAGTGTCATCCGTCTTGTGTTCCTTGGATGACGTCTTCATAATTAATCTTCACCAACATATCATTTGAGCGAATTCTATTAAATGATAATAAAGAAAACCTTCTAGAGAACTTGTCATAAGAACCATGCTCCATATATTCTCTTTTAGGACCCTTTTGCAGCAAAATATCAATCTTTTTAGGATCAAGTCTACCCCAATTTCTAGGATCAAATATATCAGGCGAAACATAATTATTCATGTCATCTGATTAGGGTCATGATCTTCATCAGCAATATTGCCATCACTACCTTCGTCAATTTCTGTAGCGGTAGCCTCAACCGCATGTGCATTATCACCATGACCATGATCACCTTCATGAATTTCTGCAGCGATAACTCTACCTCTACTACATTATCATCATGACCGTCATCAATATTAGCATCTAGATTTTGATTTTCAGAATTAGTTTGAGGTTCTTCCACAACAAATTTATCAAGGGCACCCCTTTGAGATTGAGCATCTTCTAATTTCTATTCCTTCTTACACTTTAAGGCACCAGAATCATACTTTCTTCTAGAACTAGAATGCATGATTTTTTCTGTTTATAAACCAAACAAAAATAATATCATTTCATTTGAACTGATGAACTCACATATATTATAGTCTTGTAACTTGTATAGATAGTTAGAATAAGACAGAACCTTGATTCTGGACTTGGACGACAAGACGAGCAACTATTGATGATGGTCACAGTAGTGTATCAATGCATCTGAACTTCAACAACTAGACAAAAAATTGTGTCAAAACCTCTTAGTAAAATATTAGTACAACTTTGCAGTTTGTATTAAAATTAAAGAAAAGAGGAGGAGCGTAGGGCACCGGTTGCGGTTGGCCGTTGGCCTTCTGTTCGCCGGCGCGGCGGCGTTCAACGCTCGCAAGTCCCATGCAGTTCCGCTTCTGCCCGTCGCCTGGCTGCAAAGCGATCTCCACTGAGCCGCCGATTCAGTCGTCCCAAAAAGATCGATCGCGCCGCCGCAGAGAAACGAGATGGAAAGCGAAGAGGGATTAGGGAATAGAGAACGGCAGAATACATACACGTACTGCGTTGGGGCTGTCCTTTCGTCTACGATCGTTTGGATCGATCCACGCGAGGATGGGCAGCGCATATGGGTCGAGGCCTTGAGCGAACCAGGCCCAGGATGGTCAAATCGAGTGTTTTCAGCCTTCAGGTGACACAAGAGGCAACTTCAGACTACGCATACAGGTATATGGACCCTGATCGGGGGCCCCAGGATTTTGGGGGCCCTGTGCGAGTGCACAGCTCGCACAGGCCCTTCAACGGCCCTGCCTCTATTGATATTACCAGTGCTTTTGTCAGCTGCAGCAGCAATCAAGTTGAAATCGCCCACTAAAATCAGAGGGTCAGGGGAGTTCATGCACAACAGTTGTAAGTCATTCAGGAAAGAAATCTTCTCTTTGGAAGGTTGTGGTCCATACACATTAATCAGGTGCCAAGAATCACTAGTAATCTTATTTGAGCACTTCAGGAAAATGAAATTTGTTGAGCATTGTACAGAGGTGACAGCAACAACATCAGACCAAGCAACTAGAAGGCCCCCACTAGCACCATCAGACGATGAGAAGGCAAATTCAGAGAAGGTGGCACCACAAATCTCAGATACTACATCAGAATCAACACTTGATAACTTGGTCTCTTGTAGACAGACCACACTGACAGCATGCATACGAATGAGCGACCGAACAACGGTCCTCCTCGCCGGCGAATTTAGGCCTCTGACATTCCAAACTAAGAAGTTGCAATAATCCATAGAAACTAGACAACAGGGATACAGGCCAATCCAGAGTGTACCAGTCAGATGAGGGCCTCCTTCCTCCATCTCTTGCTGCCGCAGGCGTTGGAGGCGAGCTCTGTGAGGGCCTGGATTTGGGCAGCAGAAAGCAGCGCCTTGAAGCAGTCAGCGTACCGGGCGAGCAGGTCCGCCGGGTCTGCGACGGGCTCCTCAAACTCAATTCCCAGCCGACGGCAGACAAGTCGTTTGGCGTTGGAGATGGAAGTGCCCTGCATCTCCGACGGCCGGTTGGCGAGAGGGCGGCTGCGGCGGAGCAGTTCAGCAGAGTCAGGCACTGCGCCCCTCTTAGAAGACTGGTCCACGAAGGAGACCTGGCGAGATGGGCTCGGCCATCGAGCCCAAGAAATACTTGACCGGATCCAAGCGCTCAGTTGGGTCATGGGGCGGATTTATGGGCCCATCAGCCAGGACGACCGGGAGAGCCTCGTCAGATGCATTGACTTCTTCATGTCTGTCCTCTTGAGCGAGGGCCACCACATCCAGCGCAGCAGCGGAGGGCACGAGGACCGAAGGGCGTGCAGCAACACCCGTGCCCACAACGCCGACAGAGGAATGCTGCAAGTCACCATCCGATGGCACAGTATTGGGCTCCGGTTCATCGATCGACTACACGGCAACCTGCATGGCACATGCAACAGGAGCAACAGCTATGACAGACTCACGGGGCACCGCTTCTAAGCAAGGAGATGGGGCCCGCTCCGTCAGCGCGGTAATGGCGTCACCGCACCCCTCCTGCGCGGCCGTCATCATGCCCGCAGCGGCGGCGCCATGAAGGTTTGAAGACGAGGCGGAAGAACCGGCGTCTACTGGCGGCTTTTCGGGGATGGGAGGGCACTCGCGTGCCGGCAACTCCTGCGCCGTTGTTGGAAAGCAGAAACGCTTCTGCATGGGCGGCACGATCGCGTCGGACAGGGGGGCAAGCCTTGCTCTAGCAGGCAACCCTTTTAGAATAGGGGAACAAGAGCTTGGTGGAGGCGGATGGCGAGCGATGGAGAGGTGGAGGAAAGCCTTCTCTAGGGGTTCGCGTGGATTGCACTCGCGAGCAATGTGTCCAGCTTGTTTGCAGTGGTGGCATCTCACCGGGTTTTTGCAGTTAGCAACGAAGTGATTGTTGGGGAACGTAGCAGAATTTTAAAATTTTCTACGCATCACCAAGATCAATCTATGGAGTAATCTAGCAACAAGGGGAAGGAGAGAGCATCTACATACCCTTGTAGATCGCTAAGCGGAAGCGTTCAAGTGAACGGGGTTGATGGAGTCGTACTTGTCGTGATCCAAATCACCGATGATCCTAGTGCCAAACGGACGGCACCTCCGTGTTCAACACATGTACAGCCCGGTGACGTCTCCTACGCCTTGATCCAGCAAGGGGAGAAGGAGAGGTTGGGGAAGACTCCGTCCAGCAGCAGCACGACGGCGTGGTGGTGGTGGAGGAGCGCAGAACTCCAGCAAGGCTTCGCCAAGCACTACGAGAGACGAGGAGGGAGAGGGGTAGGGCTGCGCCAAGAGGGAAATGATCTCGTGTGTGTTGCAGCCCCCAATACCTCAAGTATATATAGGGGAAGGGGAGGGGCTGCGCCCCCATCTAGGGTTACCTCCTAGGGGTGGCGGCAGCCCCAAAACCCATCTAGGGTTATGGCCAAGGGGGGAGAGAGAGGAGGCACACCTAGGGTGGGCCTTAAGGCCCATCTGCCCTAGGGTTTGCCCCCCTCCCCTCTAGGAGGCGCCTTGGGCCTTGGTGGGAGGCGCCCCAGCCCACCTAGGGGCTGGTCCCTTCCCACTATTGGCCCATGTAGGCCTCCGGGGCTGGTGGCCCCACTTGGTGGACCCCCGGACCCCTCCGGTGGTCCTGGTACACTACCGGTGATGCCCAGAACACTTCCTATGACCAAAACCATACTTCCTATATATCAATCTTTACCTCCGGACCATTCCGAAACTCCTCATGACGTCCGGGATCTCATCCGGGACTCCGAACAACATTCGGTAACCGCGTACATACTTTCCCTATAACCCTAGCGTCATCGAACCGTAAGTGTGTAGACCCTACGGGTTCGGGAGTCATGCAGACATGGCCGAGACAACTCTCCGGTCAATAGCCAACAGCGGGATCTAGATACCCATGTTGGCTCCCACATGCTCCACGATGATCTCATCGGATGAACCACGATGTCAAGGATTAACCAATCCCGTATACAATTCCCTTTGTCTATCGGTACGATACTTGCCCGAGATTCGATCGTCGGTATCCCGATACCTTGTTCAATCTCGTTACCGGCAAGTCTCTTTACTCGTTCCGTAACACATCATCCCGTGATCAACTCCTTGGTCACATTGTGCACATTATGATGATGTCCTACCGAGTGGGCCCAGAGATACCTCTCCATTTACACGGAGTGACAAATCCCAGTCTCGATTCGTGCCAACCCAACAAACACTTTCGGAGATACCTGTAGTGTACCTTTATAGCCACCTAGTTACGTTGTGACGTTTGGCACACCCAAAGCACTCCTACGGTATCCGGGAGTTGCACAATCTCATGGTCTAAGGAAATGATACTTGACATTAGAAAAGCTTTAGCATACGAACTACACGATCTTTGTGCTAGGCTTAGGATTGGGTCTTGTCCATCACATCATTCTCCTAATGATGTGATCCCGTTATCAACGACATCCAATGTCCATGGTCAGGAAACCGTAACCATCTATTGATCAACGAGCTAGTCAACTAGAGGCTTACTAGGGACATGGTGTTGTCTGTGTATCCACACATGTATCTGAGTTTCCTATCAATACAATTCTAGCATGGACAATAAACGATTATCATGAACAATGAAATATAATATAATAATAACTAATTTATTATTGCCTCTAGGGCATATTTCCAACAGTCTCCCACTTGCACTAGAGTCAATAATCTAGTTCACATCGCCATGTGATTAACACTCACAAGTCACATCACCATGTGACCAACATCCAAAGAGTTTACTAGAGTCAATAACCTAGTTCACATCACTATGTGATTAACACTCAATGAGTTCTGGGTTTGATCATGTTATGCTTGTGAGAGAGGTTGTAGTCAACGAGTCTTGCCATATTCAGATCCCTATGTACTTCGCAAAACTTTATGTCATGTCATAGATGCTGCTACCACGTTCCACTTGGGGCTATTCCAAATTGTTGCTCCATTATACGTATCTAGTATCTCTACTCAGAGCTATCCGGATAGGTGTTAAGCTTGCATCGATGTAACTCTTTACGTCGAACTCTTTATCTCCTCCATAACCGAGAAACATTTCCTTATTCCTGTAAGGATAATTTTGACCGCTATCTGGTGATCCAATCCAAGATCACCTTTGTACCCTCTTGCCAGACATGTGACAAGGCACACATCTGGTGCGGTACTTAGCATGGCATACCGTATAGAGCCTATGACAAGAGCATAGGGGACGACCTTCGTCCTTCCTCTTTCTTCTGCCGTGGTCAAGCTTTGAGTCTTACTCAACTTCACACCTTACAACTTAGGTAAGAACCCCTTCTTTGACTGGTCTATTTTGAACTCCTTCAAAAAACATGTCAAGGTGTGCGTTCTTTGAAAGTATCATCAGGCGTCTTGATCTATTTCTATAGATCTTGATGCCCAATATGTAAGCAGCTTTATCCAGGTCTTCCTTTAAAAAACACTCTTCAAGCAACCGTTTATGCTTTCCAGAAATTCTACATTATTTCGGATCAACAATATGTCATCCACATATACTTGTCAGAAATGTTGTAGTGCTCCCACTCACTTTCTTTTAAATACAAGTTTCTAGCAAACATTGTATAAACCTAAAAGCTTTGATCACTCCATCAAAGCATATATTCTGACTCCGAGATGCTTGCTCTAGTCCATAGAAGGATCGCTGGAGCCAGCATACCTTTTAGCATCCTTAGGATCGACAAAACCTTTTATTGTATCACATACAACTTTTTCTTACGAAAACTGGTAAGAAAACTTGTTTTGACATCCATCTGTTAGATTTCATAATCGAAAAATACAGCTAATGCTAACATGATTCCGATGGACTTAAGCATCGCTACGGGTGAGAAATTCTCATCGTAGTCAACTCCTTGAACTTGTGAAAAGACTCTTTCCCACAAGTCAAGCTTCATAGACGGTAACATTACCGCCCACGTCCGTCTTCTTCTTAAAGATCCATTTATCTCAATGGCTCGCCGATCATCGGGCAAGTCCGCCAAAGTCCATACTTTGTTCTGATACATGGATCCTATCTCGGATTTCATGGCTTCTAACCATTTGTCGGAATACGGGCCCACCATCGCTTCTCCATAGCTCGTAGGTTCATTGTTGCCTAACAACATGATATCTAAGACAGGATTACCGTACCACTTAGGAGTAGTACATATCCTTGTCGACCTACGAGGTTCGATAGCAACTTGATCTGAAGCTTTATGATCACTATCATTAACTTCCTATTCAACAGACGTAGGCTCCACAGAAAACATCTTTCTGTGTTGCATCACTCTCTGCTTGAAGTAAAGGTTCGACAACCTCATCAAGTTCTATCTTCCTCCCACTCGATTCTTTCGAGAGAAACTCCTTCTCGAGAAAGGACCCGTTCTTAGTGACAAAAAATTTGCCCTCGGATCTGAGAAAGAAGGTATACCCAACTGTCACCCTTGGGTATCCTATGAAGATGTGTTTGTCCGCTTTGGGTTCAAGCTTCTCCGGCTGAAGCCCTAAGCATCGCATCCCCAAACATTAAGAAACAACAACTTTGGTTTCTTGCCAAACCAATGTTCATATGACGTCGTCTCAACGGACTTAGATGGTGTCCTATCTAAAGTGAATGCAGCTGTCTCTAACGCATAACCTCAAAATGAAAACGGTAGATTGGTAAGAGACATCATAGATCGCACCATATCTCATAGGGTTCGATTACGACGATCGGACACACCATTACCCTGTGGTGTTCCAGGTGGCTTCAACTGTGAAACAATTCCACAATGTCTTAAGTGATTGCCAAACTCATAACTCAGAAATTCTCATCGATCAGATCGTAGGAATTTGATCTTCTTGTTATGATGGTTCTTAACTTCACTCTGAAATTGCTTGAACTTTTCAAACGTTTCAGACTTGTGCTTCATTAAGTAAATATACCTATATCTACTCAAATCGTCAGTGAAGATGAGAAAATAGCGATATCCACCGCACGCTTCAATTCTCATTGGATCACACGCATCAGCATGTATGATTTCCAACAAGTCACTTGCCCGTTTCATTGTTCCTGAAAACGGGGTCTTAGTCATCCTGCCCATGAGGCATGGCTCGCATGTGTCAAGCGATTCAAAATCAAGTGACTCCAAACATCCATCGACATGGAGTTTCTTCATGCATCTTACGCCAATATGACCTAAGCGGCAGTGCCACAAGAAAGTGGTACTATCATTATTAACTCTACATCTTTTGGCGTGAACATGCGTATTGCCACGATCGAGATTCAATGAGCCATTCACATAGGGTGCATGACCATGAAAGGTATTATTCATGTAAACAGAATAACCATTATCCTCTAACTTAAATGAATAACCGTACTGCAATGAACATGATCTAATCATATTCATGCTCAACGTAGACACCTGATAACATTTATCTAGGTTCAATACTAATCCCGAAGGCAGATGGAGCGTGCGATGGTGATTTCATCAACTTTGGAAACACACATCGTCACCTCGCCCTTAGCCAGTCTCCGTTTAGTCCGTAGCTTTTGCTTCAAGTCACCAATAATAGCAACTGAACCGGTATCCAATACCCAGGTGCTACCAGGAGTACTAGTGAGGTACACATTAATAATACGTATATACTTTGAAGTTGCCAGCCTTCTTATCTACCATGCATTTGGGGTAATTCCGCTACGAGTGACTGTTCCCCTTACAATAGAAGCATTTAGTCTCGGGTTTGGGTTCAACATTGGGTTCCTTCACTGGAGCGGCAACTGGTTTGCCATCCATGAAGTTTCCCTTCTAGCCCTTGCCCTTCTTGAAACAAGTGGTCTTGTCAAACCATCAACACTTGATGCTCCTTCTTGATTTCTACCTTTTGCGGTCTTAAGCACCACGAACAGCTCCGGGATCAACTCTATCCCTTGCATGTCATAGTTCATCACGAAGATCTAGTAGCTTAGTGATAGTGGCTAGAGAACTCTATCAATCACTATCTTATCTGGAAGTTTAACTCCCACTTGATTTAAGTGATTGTAGCATCCAGACATTCTGAGCACATGCTCACTAGCTGAGCTATTCTCCTCCATCTTGTTGGCAAAAGAACTTGTCAGAGGTCTCACACCTCTCAACACGGGCATGAGCCTGAAATCCCAATTTCTGCTCTTGGAACATCTCATATGTTCTATGGCATTCAAAACGTAAAGTATGGTGCACTAAACTATCAAGTAGTCATCAGGATGTGTCTGTCAGGTGTTCACAACATCCACAGACGACGTTGTAGGGGTTTGCACATAGAGCGGTGCATCAAAGACGTAAGCCTTCTGTGTAGTAGTGAGGACACTCCTCGGACTACGGACCTAGTCCGCATCATTGCTTACAATATCTTTCAACTTAATCTTTCTCTAGGAACGTATTGAAACAGGGAGCTACAACGTGAGCTATTTATCTACAACATATTTGCGAAGACAATTTAGACTATGTTCATGATAATTGAGTTCATCTAATCAAATTATTTAATGAACTCCCACTCAGATAGACATCCCTCTAGTCATCTAAGTGAAACATGATCCGAATCGACTAGGCCGTGTCCGATCATCACGTGAGATGGACTAGTCATCAACGGTGAACATCTCGTGTTGATCGTATCTTCTATACGACTCATGTTCGACCTTTCGGTCTTCCGTGTTCCGAGGCCATGTCTGTACATGCTAGGCTCGTCAAGTCAACCTAAGTGTTTCGCATGTGTCCCGAGGCCATGTTTGTACATGCTAGGCTCGTCAACACCCATTGTATTTGAACGTTAGAATCTATCACACCCGATCATCACGTGGTGCTTTGAAACAATGAACCTTCGCAACGGTGCACAGTTAGGGGGACCACTTTTCTTGAAATTTTAGTGAGGGATCATCTTATTTAAGCTACCGTCGTTCTAAGCAAATAAGATGTAAAACATGATAAACATCACATGCAATCAAATACTAACATGATATTGTTGGGGAACGTAGTAATTTCAAAAAAATTCCTACGCACACGCAAGATCATGGTGATGCATAGCAACGAGAGGGGAGAGTGTTGTCTACGTACCAACGCAGACCGACTGCGGAAGCGATCACACAACGTAGAGGAAGTAGTCGTACGTCCCGATCCGACCGATCCAAGCACCGTTACTCCGGCACCTCCGAGTTCTTAGCACACGTTCAGCTCAATGACGATCCTCGGGCTCCGATCCAGCAAAGCATCAAGGAAGAGTTCCGTCAGCACGACGGCGTGGTGACGATCTTGATGTACTACCGACGCAGGGCTTCGCCTAAGCACTACAATGGTATGATCGAGGTGGAATTTGGTGGCAGGGGGCACCGCACACGGCTAAGGAACGATCTCAAGGATCAACTTATGTGTCTATGGGGTGCCCCCTGCCCCTGTATATAAAGGATGGAGGAGGAGGAGGCCGGCCAAGGCAAAGGTGCGGCCAGGATAGGGAGTCCTACTAGGACTCCAAGTCCTAGTAGGAGTCCACCAAAAGGGGAGGAAGGGAGAAGGAATAGGAGGAGAAGGAGAGGTGGCCGGCCCCCTTTTCCCTAGTCCAATTCGGACCAAAGGGGAGGGGGGCGCAGCAGCCTTTTCCTCTTCCCACTAAAGCCCATCAAGGCCCATTACTTTTCCCGTAACTATCCGGTACTCCGAAAAATACCCGAATCACTCGGAACCTTTCCGATATATCGATCTTTACGTCTCGACCATTTCGAGACTCCTCGTCATGTCCCCGATCTCATCCGGGACTCCGAACTCCTTCGGTACATCAATACTCATAAACTCATAATATAACTGTCATCGAAACCTTAAGCGTGCGGACCCTACGGTTCGAGAACAATGTAGACATGACCGAGACACGTCTCCGGTCAATAACCAATAGCGGGACCTGGATGCCCATATTGGCTCCTACATATTCTATGAAGATCTTTATCGGTCAGACCGCATAACAACATACGTTGTTCCCTTTGTCATCGGTATGTTACTTGCCCGAGATTCGATCGTCGGTATCCAATACCTAGTTCAATCTCGTTACCGGCAAGTCTCTTTACTCGTTCTGTAATACATCATCCCACAACTAACTCATTAGTTGCAATGCTTGCAAGGCTTAAGTGATGTGCATTACCGAGAGGGCCTAGAGATACCTCTCCGACATTCGGAGTGACAAATCCTAATCTCGAAATACGCCAACCCAACATCTACCTTTGGAGACACCTGTAGTACTCCTTTATAATCACCCAGTTACGTTGTGACGTTTGGTAGCACCCAAAGTGTTCCTCCGGTAAACGGGAGTTGCATAATCTCATAGTCATAGGAACATGTATAAGTCATGAAGAATAGCAACAGCAACATACTAAACGATCGGGTGCTATGCTAATGAAATGGGTCATGTCAATCAGATCATTCAACTAATGATGTGACCTCGTTAATCAAATAACAACTCTTTGTTCATGGTTAGGAAACATAACCATCTTTGATTAACGAGCTAGTCAAGTAGAGGCATACTAGTGACCCTCTGTTTGTCTATGTATTCACACATGTCTTATGTTTCCGGTTAATACAATTCTAGCATGAATAATAAACATTTATCATGATATAAGGAAATAAATAATAACTTTATTATTGCCTCTAGGGCATATTTCCTTCAGTCTCCCACTTGCACTAGAGTCAATAATCTAGTTCACATCGCCATGTGATTTAACAGCAATAGTTCACATCACCATGTGATTAACACCCATAGTTCACATCGTCATGTGACCAATACTCAAAGGGTTTACTAGAGTCAGTAATCTAGTTCACATATCAATGTGATTAACACCCAAAGAGTACTAAGGTGTGATCATGTTTTGCTTGTGAGATAATTT
Organism: Triticum monococcum; assembly: GCA_034509565.1. NCBI lineage: Eukaryota > Viridiplantae > Streptophyta > Magnoliopsida > Poales > Poaceae > Triticum > Triticum monococcum. The sequence goes on from CM067846.1 coordinate 516,363,606, forward strand.
TAGTCAACGGGTCTGTCACATTCAGATCTGTAAGTATTTTGCAAGTTCTATGTCTACAATGCTCTACACGGAGCTACTCTAGCTAATTGCTCCCACTTTCAATATGTATCCAGATTGAGACTTTAGATTCATCTGGATCAGTGTCAAAAACTTGCATCGACGTAACCCTTTATGACGAACCTTTTTGTCACGTCCATAATCAAGAAACATATCCTTATTTCACTAAGGATAATTCTGACCGCTGTCCAGTGATCTACTCCTAGATCACTATTGTACTCCCTTGCCAAATCAATGCAGGGTATACAATAGATCTGGTATACAGCATGGCATACTTTATAGAACCTATGGCCAAGGCATAGGGAATGAATTTCATTCTCTCTCTATCTTCTGCCGTGGTCGGGCTTTGAGTCTTACTCAACTTCACACCTTGTAATACAGGCAAGAACTCTTTCTTTGACTGCTCCATTTTGAACTACTTCAAAATCTTGTCAAGGTATGTACTCATTGAAAAAACTTATTAAGCGTCTTGATCTATCTCTATAGATCTTGAAGCTCAATATGTAAGCAGCTTCACCGAAGTCTTTCTTTGAAAAACTCCTTTCAAACACTCCTTTATGCTTTACAGAATAATTCTACATTATTTCCGATCAACAATATGTCATTCACATATACTTATCAGAAATGCTGTAGTGCTCCCACTCACTTTCTTGTAAATACAGGCTTCACCACAAGTCTGTATAAAACTATATGCTTTGATCAATTTATCAAAGCGTGTATTCCAACTCTGAGATGCTTGCACCAGTCCATAGATGAATCGCTGGAGCTTGCATATTTTGTTAGAACCTTTAGGATTGACAAAACCTACTGGTTGCATCATATACAACTCTTCTTTAAGAAATCCATTAAGGAATGCAGTTTTGTTTATCCATTTACCAGATTTCATAAAATGCGGCAATTGCTAACATGATTCGGACAGACTTAAGCATAGATACGGGTGAGAAACTCTCATCGTAGTCAACACTTTGAACTTGTCGAAAACCTTTTGCGACAATTCTAGCTTTGTAGATAGTAACACTACTATCAACGTCCGTCTTCCTCTTGAAGATCCATTTATTTTCTATGGCTTGCCGATCATTGGGCAAATCCATCAAAGTCCATACTTTGTTCTCATACATGGATCATATCTCAGATTTCATGGCCTCAAACCATTTCGCGGAATCTGGGCTCACCATCGCTTCTTCATAGTTCGTAGGATCATCATGATCTAGTAGTATGACTTCCAGAACAGGATTACCGTACCACTCTGGCGCGGATCTTACTCTGGTTGATCTACGAGGTTCAGTAGTGTCTTGTTCTGAAGTTTCATGATCATCATCATTAGCTTCCTCACTAACTGGTGTAGGTGTCACAGAAACATTTTTCTGTGATGTACTACTTTCCAATAAGGGAGCAGGTACAGTTACCTCGTCAAGTTCTACTTTCCTCCTACTCACTTCTTTCGAGAGAAACTCCTTCTCCAGAAAGTTTCCGAATTTAGCAACAAAAGTCTTGCCTTCGGATCTGTGATAGAAGGTGTATCCAATAGTTTCCTTTGGATATCCTATGAAGATGCACTTCTCCGATTTGAGTTTTGAGCTTATCAGGATGAAACTTTTTTCATATAAGCATTGCAACCCCAAACTTTAAGAAACAACAACTTTGGTTTCTTGCCAAACCATAGTTCATAAGGCGTCGTCTCGACGGATATAGATGGTGCCCCTTTTTAACGTGAATGCAGCTGTCTCTAATGCATGACCCCAAAAACAATAGTGGTAAATCGGTAAGAGACATCATAGATTGCACTATATCCAATAAAGTACGGTTATGACGTTCGGACACACCATTATGATGTGGTGTTCCAGGTGGCGTGAGTAGTGAAACTATTTCACATTGTTTTAACTGAAGACCAAACTCGTAACTCAAATATTTGTCTCCGCGATCAGATCGTAGAAACTTTATTTTCTTGTCACGATGTTTTTCACTTCACTCTGAAATTCTTTGAACTTTTCAAATGTTTCAGACTTATGTTTCATCAAGTAGATATACTCATATCTGCTCAAATCATTTGTGAAGATCAGAAAATAATGATACCTGTCGCGAGCCTCAATATTCATCGGACCATATACATCAGTATGTATGATTTCCAACAAATCTTTTCTCGCTCCATTGTTCCGGAGAACGGTATTTTAGTCATCTTGCCCAAAAGGCATGGTTCGCAAGCATCAAGTGATTCATAATCAAGTGATTCCGAAAGCCCATCAGCATGGAGTTTCTTTATGCGCTTTACACCAATATGACTTAAACGGCAGTGCCACAAATAAGTTGCACTATCATTATTTAACTTTGCATCTTTTGGTTTCAATATTATGAATATGTGTATCACTACAATCGAGATCCAACGAACTTGTTTCATTGGGTGTATGACCATCGAAGGTTTTATTCATGTAAACAGAACAACAATTATTCTCTGACTTTAATGAATAACCGTATTGCAATAAACATGATCAAATCATATTCATGCTCAACGCAAACACCAAATAACACTTATTTAGGTTCAACACTAATCCCGAAATTATGGGGAGTGTGCGATGATGATCATATCAATCTTGGAACTACTTCCAACACACATCGTCACTTCACCCTTAACTAGTCTCTGTTTATTCTGCAACTCCTGTTTCGAGTTACTACTCTTAGCAACTGAACTAGTATCAAATACTGAGGGTTTGCTATAAACACTAGTAAAGTACACATCAATAACATGTACATCAAATATACTTATGTTCACTTTGCCATCCTTCTTATCCGCCAATTACTTGGGGTAGTTCCGCTTCTAGTGACCAGTCCCTTTGCAGTAGAAGCAGTCTCAGGCTTAGGTCCAGACTTGGGCTTCTTCACTTGAGCAGCAACTTGCTTGCTGTTCTTTTTGAAGTTCCCCTTCTTCCCTCTGCCCTTTTCTTGAAACTAGTGGTCTTGTCTACCATCAACACTTGATGTTTTTCTTGATTTCTACCTTCATCGATTTCATCGTCATGAAAAACTCGGGAGTCATTTTCGTCATCCCTTGCATACTATAGTTCATCACGAAGTTCTACTAACTTGGTCATGGTGACTAGAGAATTCTGTCAATCACTATCTTATCTGGAAGATTAACTCCCACTTGATTCAAGCGATTGTAGTACTCAGACAATCTGGGCACATGCTCACTAGTTGAGCGATTCTCCTCCATCTTTTAGCTATAGAACTTGTTGGAGACTTCATGTCTCTCAACTCGGGTATTTGCTTGAAATATTAACTTCAACTCCTGGAACATCTCATATGGTCCATGACGTTCAAAACGTCTTTGAAGTCCCGATTCTAAGCCATAAAGCATGGCACGCTGAACTATCGAGTAGTCATCATATTGAGCTAGCCAAACGTTCATAACGTCTGCATCTGCTCCTGCAATAGGTCTGTCACCTAGCGGTGCATCAAGGACATAATTCTTCTGTGCAGCAATGAGGATAAACCTCAGATCACGGATCCAATCCGCATCATTGCTACTAACATCTTTCAACACAATTTTCTCTAGGAACATATCAAAAATAAACACAGGGAAGCAACAACGCCAGCTATTGATCTACAACATGATTTGCAAAATACTACCAGGACTAAGTTCATGATAAATTTAAGTTCAATTTAATCATATTACTTAAGAACTCCCACTTAGATAGACATCCCTCTAATCCTCTAAGTGATCACGTGATCCAAATCAACTAAACCATAACCGATCATCACGTGAGATGGAGTAGTTTTCAATGGTGAACATCGTTATGTTGATCATATCTACTATATGATTCACGCTCGACCTTTCGGTCTCCGTGTTCCGAGGCCATATCTGCATATGCTAGGCTCGTCAAGTTTAACCTGAGTATTCTGCGTGTGCAAAACTGGCTTGCACCCGTTGTAGATGGACGTAGAGCTTATCACACCCGATCATCACGTGGTGTCTGGGCACGACGAACTTTGGCAATGGTGCATACTCAGGGAGAACACTTCTTGATAATTTAGTGAGAGATCATCTTATAATGCTACCGTCAATCAAAGCAAGATAAGATGCATAAAAAGATAAACATCACATGCAATCAATATAAGTGATATGATATGGCCATCATCATCTTGTGCTTGTGATCTCCATCTCCGAAGCACTGTCATAATCACCATCGTCACCGGCGCGACACCTTGATCTCCATCGTAGCATCATTGTCGTCTCGCCAATCTTATGCTTCCACGACTATCACTACCGCTTAGTAATAAAGTAAAGCATTACATCGCGATTGCATTGCATACAATAAAGCGACAACCATATGGCTCCTGCCAGTTGTCGATAACTCGGTTACAAAACATGATCATCTCATACAATAAAATTTAGCATCATGTCTTGACCATATCACATCACAACATGCCCTGCAAAAACAAGTTAGACGTCCTCTACTTTGTTGTTGCAAGTTTTACGTGGCTGCTACGGGCTTAAGCAAGAACTCATCTCACCTACGCATCAAAACCACAACGATAGTTTGTCAAATAGACTCCGTTTTAACCTTCTCAAGGACCGGGCGTAGCCACACTTGGTTCAACTAAAGTTGGAGAGACAGTCGCCCGCAAGCCATCTATGTGCAAAGCACGTCGAGGGAACCGGTCTCGCGTAAGCGTACGCGTAAGGTTGGTCCGGGTCGTCTCGTCCAACAATACCGCCGAACCAAAGTATGACATGCTGGTAGGCAGTATGACTTGTATCGCCCACAACTCACTTGTGTTCTACTCGTGCAAATAACATCAAACCATAAAACCTAGGCTCTGATACCACTGTTGGGGAACGTAGTAATTTCAAAAAATTTCCTACGCACATGCAAGATCATGGTGATGCATAGCAACGAGAGGGGAGAGTGTTGTCTACGTACCAACGCAGACCGACTGCGGAAGCGATCACACAACGTAGAGGAAGTAGTCGTACGTCTTCCCGATCCGACCGATCCAAACACCGTTACTCCGGCACCTCCGAGTTCTTAGCACACGTTCAGCTCGATGACGATCCTCGGGCTCCGATCCACCAAAGCGTCGAGGAAGAGTTCCGTCAGCACAACGGCGTGGTGACGATCTTGATGTACTACCGATGTAGGGCTTCGCCTAAGCACTACAACGGTATGATCGAGGTGGAATTTGGTGGCAGGGGGCACCGCACACGGCTAAGGAACGATCTCAAGGATCAACTTGTGTGTCTATGGGGTGCCCCCTGCCCCTGTATATAAAGGATGGAGGAGGAGGAGGCCGGCCAAGGCAAAGGTGCGGCCAGGATAGGGAGTCCTACTAGGACTCCAAGTCCTAGTAGGAGTCCACCAAAAGGGGAGGAAGGGAGAAGGAATAGGAGGAGAAGGAGAGGTGGTCGGCCCCCTTTTTCCTAGTCCAATTCGGACCAAAGGGGAGGGGGGGCGCAGCAGCCTTTTCCTCTTCCCACTAAAACCCATCAAGGCCCATTACTTCTCCCGTAACTACCCGGTACTCCGAAAAATACCCGAATCACTCGGAACCTTTCCGATGTCCGAATATAGTCGTCCAATATATCGATCTTTACGTCTCGACCATTTCGAGACTCCTAGTCATGTCCCCGATCTCATCCGGGACTCCGAACTCCTTCGGTACATCAATACTCATAAACTCATAATATAACTGTCATCGAAACCTTAAGCGTGCGGACCCTACGGTTCGAGAACAATGTAGACATGACCGAGACACGTCTCTGGTCAATAACCAATAGCGGGACCTGGATGCCCATATTGGCTCCTACATATTCTACGAAGATCTTTATCGGTCAGACCGCATAACAACATACGTTGTTCCCTTTGTCATCGGTATGTTACTTGCCCGAGATTCGATCGTCGGTATCCAATACTGTGATAGCCTGGCTTATTAGGGATGATAGACTACTCATATCAATAAGGAATTCCTTCTTTTCCGGAAGCCCATTCGGACAGAACTCCAAAGTTAAGCATGCTCAGCTTGGAGTAGTGTCAGGATGGGTGACCGACCGGGAAGTTGCTCCCGGGTGCGCACGAGTGAGGACAAAGTGCGCAGAAAAGACTAGTATTGATCTGTGGGGCCAGTCTAGATCCCGCCAGGAGTAACGACCACCGGCGGGTGTGTCCGGGGCGTTACAAGTTGGTATCAGAGCCGACCCTCGCGGTTACACGGATGGTTGCGGACATGTGCGTGGTCATGTTGTTCATGACGTTTGTGACCCGTCGTGGCACCCGGCATGGCACATGTACCGGACTGGAAGCACAGACATTTGTGCCAAGAGGGAACGTTCCTGTGGCCCGACGAGGACGTCGGTTCCTCTGAGTGGGGGTGTATGTGATAGCCTGGCTTATTAGGGATGATAGACTACTCATATCAATAAGGAATTCCTTCTTTTCCGGAAGCCCATTCGGACAGAACTCCAAAGTTAAGCGTGCTCAGCTTGGAGTAGTGTCAGGATGGGTGACCGACCGGGAAGTTGCTCCCGGGTGCGCACGAGTGAGGACAAAGTGCGCAGAAAAGACTAGTATTGATCTGTGGGGCCAGTCTAGACCGGGGCGTTACAAATACCTAGTTCAATCTCGTTACCGGCAAGTCTCTTTACTCGTTCTGTAATACATCATCCCACAACTAACTCATTAGTTGCAATGCTTGCATGGCTTAAGTGATGTGCATTACCGAGAGGGCCCAGAGATACCTCTCCGACATTCGGAGTGACAAATCCTAATCTCGAAATACGCCAACCCAACATCTACCTTTGGAGACACCTGTAGTACTCCTTTATAATCACCCAGTTACGTTGTGACGTTTGGTAGCACCCAAAGTGTTCCTCCGATAAACGGGAGTTGCATAATCTCATAGTCATAGGAACATGTATAAGTCATGAAGAATAGCAACAGCAACATACTAAACGATCGGGTGCTAAGCTAATGAAATGGGTCATGTCAATCAGATCATTCAACTAATGATGTGACCTCGTTAATCAAATAACAACTCTTTGTTCATGGTTAGGAAACATAACCATCTTTGATTAACGAGCTAGTCAAGTAGGGGCATACTAGTGACACTCTGTTTGTCTATGTATTCACACATGTATTATGTTTCCGGTTAATACAATTCTAGCATGAATAATAAACATTTATCATGATATAAGGAAATAAATAATAACTTTATTATTGCCTCTAGGGCATATTTCCTTCAGATATGGCCAATATCATTTTGCTCCTTTTGATCTCCATCTTCGGGGCTCCATGATCATCGTTGTCACCGGCATGACACCATGATCTCCATCATCGTGTCTTCTTGAAGTTGTCTCGTCATCTATTACTTCTACTACTATGGGTAACACTTTAGCAATAAAGTAAAGTAATTACATGACGTTTAAGTTGACACGCAGGTCATAAATAAATTAAGACAACTCCTATGGCTCTGCCGGTTGTCATACTCATCGACATGCAAGTCATGATTCCTATTACAAGAACATGATCAATCTCATACATCACATATATCATTCATCACATCCTGGCCATATCACATCACACGGCTTATGCTGCAAAAACAAGTTAGACGTCCTCTAATTGTTGTTGCAAGTTTTTACATGGCTGCTATAGGTTTCTAGCAAGAACGTTTCTTACCTACGCGAAAACCACAACGTGATATGCCAATTTCTATTTACCCTTCATAAGGACCCTTTTCATCGAATCCGATCTGACTTAAGTGGGAGAGATAGACACCCACTAGCCACCTTATGCAACTAGTGCATGTCAGTCGGTGGAACCAGTCTCACGCAAGAGTACGTGTAAGGTCGGTCCGGGCTGCTTCATCCCACGATGCCGCCGAATCAAGATAAGACTGGTAACGGCAAGTAAATTGACAATATCGACGCCCACAACTACTGTATGTTCTACTCGTGCATAGAAACTACGCATAGACCTAGCTCATGATGCCACTGTTGGGGAACGTAGCAGAATTTTAAAATTTTCTACGCATCACCAAGATCAATCTATGGAGTAATCTAGCAACGAGGGGAAGGAGAGAGCATCTACATACCCTTGTAGATCGCTAAGCGGAAGCGTTCAAGTGAACGGGGTTGATGGAGTCGTACTCGTCGTGATCCAAATCACCGATGATCCTAGTGCCGAACGGATAGCACCTCCGTGTTCAACACACGTACAACCCGGTGACGTCTCCTACGCCTTGATCCAGCAAGGGGAGAAGGAGAGGTTGGGGAAGACTCCGTCCAGCAGCAGCACGATGGCGTGGTGATGGTGGAGGAGCGCGGAACTCCAGCAGGGCTTCGTCAAGCACTACGAGAGACAAGGAGGAAGAGGGGTAGGGCTGCGCCAAGAGGGAGATGATCTCGTGTGTGTTGCAGCCCCCAATACCTCAAGTATATATAGGGGAAGGGGAGGGGCTGCGCCCCCATCTAGGGTTCCCTCCCTAGGGGTGGCGGCAGCCCCAAAAATCATCTAGGGTTACGGCCAAGGGGGGAGAGAGAGGAGGCGCACCTAGGGTGGGCCTTAAGGCCCATCTACCCTAGGGTTTGCCCCCCTCCCCTCTAGGAGGCGCCTTGGGCCTTGGTGGGAGGCACCCCAGCCCACCTAGGGGCTGGTCCCTTCCCACTATTGGCCCATGTAGGCCTCCGGGGCTGGTGGCCCCACCTGGTGGACCCCCAGACCTCTCTGGTGGTCCTGGTACACTACCGGTGATGCCCGGAACACTTCCGGTGACCAAAACCATACTTCCTATATATCAATATTTACCTCCGGACCATTCCGGAACTCCTCGTGACGTCCGGGATCTTATTCGGGACTCCGAACAACATTCGGTAACCGCGTACATACTTTCCCTATAACCCTAGCGTCATCGAACCTTAAGTGTGTAGACCCTACGGGTTCGGGAGTCATGCAGACATGGCCGAGACAACTCTCCGATCAATAACCAACAGCGGGATCTAGATACCCATGTTGGCTCCCACATGCTCCACGATGATCTCATCGGATGAACCACGATGTCAAGGATTAACCAATCCCGTATACAATTCCCTTTGTCTATCGGTACGATACTTGCCCGAGATTCGATCGTCGGTATCCCGATACCTTGTTCAATCTCGTTACCGGCAAGTCTCTTTACTCGTTCCGTAACACATCATCCCGTGATCAACTCCTTGGTCACATTGTGCACATTATGATGATGTCCTACCGAGTGGGCCCAGAGATACCTCTCCGTTTACACGGAGTGACAAATCCTAGTCTCGATTCGTGCCAACCCAACAGACACTTTCGGAGATACCTGTAGTGTACCTTTATAGCCACCCAGTTACATTGTGACGTTTGGCACACCCAAAGCACTCCTACGGTATCCGGGAGTTGCACAATCTCATGGTCTGAGGAAATGATACTTGACATTAGAAAAGCTTTAGCATACGAACTACACGATCTTTGTGCTAGGCTTAGGATTGGGTCTTGTCCATCACATCATTCTCCTAATGATGTGATCCCGTTATCAACGACATCCAATGTCCATGGTCAAGAAACCGTAACCATCTATTGATCAACGAGCTAGTCAACTAGAGGCTTACTAGGGACATGGTGTTGTCTATGTATCCACACATGTATCTGAGTTTCCTATCAATACAATTCTAGCATGGATAATAAACGATTATCATGAACAATGAAATATAATATAATAATAACTAATTTATTATTGCCTCTAGGGCATATTTCCAATAGTGATGTGGGGAGAGACACTTGAAGCAGCAATAGGAGGGTGGGTGTTCCCGTGTTGGCACCTCCCGTGAGAGACACTTGAATCGATTGGAGCTCAAGGACATGTACTTGCATGGTAGAAGTTATACTTGGAGTAATGAGCAACTACACACTATCTTGGTCAGACTCGACAGGGTTCTTTATAATCAGCCTTGGAACGAACTTTTTCCCAATGCTCTTTTACAAGGCCTTTCCTCGGCTGATTCAGATCATTGTCCGCTCCTTCTTACAAGTAATGCTTTGTTCAGGCCGCAAAGGAGATTCATGTTTGAAAATATGTGGGTTCGGCTGGAGGGGTTCAATGACGTCGTTACTGCAGCTTGGGATAAGGCTACCAAGTCGAGTGACCCTTACACCAATTTGCATAACAAATTATCTTTCACCGCCAAGCAGCTCAAGTTTTGGGGCTCCTCTTTGTTGAGTGATATTCAGTTAAGAACCAGAATTGTTCATGAGCTCATATTACAATTAGATATTGCTAGGGATAACATGATGCTCACCCCCGAGGAACACACCTTCAGAGGCAAGTTAAAGATGATGAGCCTTGGTTTTGTTGCCTTGGACAGATGTATGTTGCGCCAACGTTCCAGATTTCTCAGACTCAAGGAGGGGGACTGCAATTCTCGGTTTTTTCACTTGAAGGCCACTGCTAGAAGAAGGAAGAATTTCATTACTTCTATCTTAGTTCATGAGACTGAGTATACGGACCAGCAAAACAAAGAGCAACATATTTGGCAACATTTTAATGATCTTCTTGGCACTTATCAACCCAGAAATTCTTCTTTGAATCTAGAAGCTCTTGACCTACCTGTCTGTGATCTAGCTTCCCTTGAACTTGCCTTCTCGGAGGAGGAAATCAAAAAGGCCATTTTTTATATGCACCCAGAGAAGTCTCTTGGTCCTGATGGTTACACTGGTCTCTTCTTTCGCAGGTGTTGGGACACTGTCAAACATGACTTAATTGCTGCTTTGAGACATTTCCAAGGGTTGAACACTCAAAACTTATTTCTGCTTAATAGTGTTGTTATTGCTTTGCTGCCAAAACACCAGGGTGCTGTTAGGCCTCAGGACTTTAGGCCCATTAGCCTATTCCACTTCTTCGCAAAGTTAATTGCCAAAATGCTGGCTGCCAGACTGCAACCATGGATGAACACGTTAATTTCCCCCTGTCAAAATGCATTCATAAAGGGTCGAAGCATACATGATAACTTTGTCTATGTTCAGGCAATGGCTAAGTACTTGAGGCGGAAAAAAAATCCCTTCTGTTATGCTTAAGTTGGATATATCCAAAGCCTTTGATTCAGTTTCATGGGAGTTTCTGCTTAAGCTTCTTCAAGGATTGGGTTTTGGACCAAAGTGGAGAGGATGGATCGCTGCCCTCTTTTTCTCTGCTTCCACAAGAATCTTAGTCAACTCCAATTGCACTCAACAAATCCTTCATCGTAAGGGCCTCAGGCAGGGAGATCCCCTCTCCCCATTGCTCTTTGTGCTTGTAGTGTATTGCCTTGGGAGGTTGATGGATAAAGCGCAGAGGAGCAACATTCTGTCCCCACTAGGCAATCAATTGGTTAAACATCGTGCATCTATTTATGCAGAAGATGTCATCATTTTCCTCAAGCCTGAAATGCATGATTTTGAGGTAGTAACTGAGGTGTTGAAGATTTTTGGAGAAGCAACCGGTCTCATCACTAATCTGGCTAAAAGCAAGATCCTACCTATCCGATGTGATGGCCTTGATCTTACTCCCTTGCAGTTGGCTCTTGGATGCCAGTTGGCTAGCTTCCCCTGCACTTACCTCAGGATGCCTCTGTCTGATAGGCGGCTAAAGGTCGTTGACTTCCAAGACCTACTTGACAAGTTAATTAAGAAGATTGCTGGTTGGAAAGCTAGGTGGATCTCCTCCACTGGTAGAATGGTGCTTGTAAAGTTTGTTCTCTCAACAATGCCAGTTTTCCTTCTGCTAGCTGTTCATCAACCAAAATGGGCCAGCAAGAAAATTGACAAACTACGTCGTGCTTTCTTATGGGCTGGCTCTGATGCCGTCTGTGGAGGCAAATACCTTGTCCGCTGGACTTAGGTGTGCTCACCCATCTCCATTGGCGGGCTGGACATCCATGACCTACAAGCTCAGGGGCGAGCGCTTAGAGTTCGTTGGCTTTGGCAACACGCCACAGATCCGGATAAGCCATGGCAAGGTCTGCAGCTTCCTGTTGATAAGCATGTTAAGGCCCTTTTCATTGCTTGTACCTCCATCAAGATTGGCAACGGGATTAGGATCTCCTTTTGGCATGATCACTGGCTCGGCGGTGAGACTCCGACTGTTTCATTTCCTAACCTTTTCAAGCACAGCAAGAACAGAAAAATATCATTGGCTGAAGGTCTCACCAATAGAAAATGAGCCACCCTTCTCAAGCGCAACCCAGGCATCGACGTGCTGCGCGAATATATTGAATTCTGGCACAGATCCAGGGTGATCACTCTGTCCAACCTAGAGGACGAGTTCATTTGGAAATGGTCGTCTGATGGAAGATACAATGCCAAGTCAGCTTACCTATGTCAATTCTGGGGCAAGATTGATTCTCCTCTACCTGAGATCATATGGCATATTAAGGTTCCACCAAAAATAAGATTCTTCAACTGGCTCTTTGTACAGGGCAAATGTTTGACTGCAGATAACCTTGCAAAGCGGGGTTGGCCTCACAACCCGGTCTGTCAACTATGTCATTTAGGGATGGAAGACAACCTACACCTTGTAGCTAGCTGCCCTTTCACGGCTGGAATCTGGGGCTATTACTTGGCGATATATAAGTTTCCCTTCAACCTCTTGCCTACCGCTCATGATGGCTCTCTATTGGACTGGTGGTTAAAGGCTCTGGATGGTATAGGTACAAGCAGAAAAAAGGATCTCTCATCTCTAATCATGGTGGTTTCCTGGAATGTTTGGAGTGAAAGAAACAGCCGTATATTCAATAACAAGGTAACCCATTTCCTGAAGGTCGCTGAGAGCATCATCAACGAGCTTAACTCTTGGAGAATCGCTGGATTCAGAGGAGCTCAATGAACTGACGTAGGATAGCATTCTTTCCTCCTTCCATGTGTACATTTGTATAGCATTTACTTCTTCTTTCTGGCTCTCAGCCGTTGTGTAAATCTTGAAGTGTATCTCTTGGGTGGCTCATCTTATCTTAATGAATGAAATCAGCACAATGATGTTTTTCGTCAATTTCCATCTCTTCCGTTCCGAGCTACTCCACGTTGCCGTCAACTTCTTCTCCTTTCCTGGAAGGGAACTTTTTTGTTTTGAGTTAAAACAAAACTTTATTCATTAGAAATAATTAGTACATCGTTTGTGAGGATCATTACAATTTCATTTAGAGGTTCTCAAATCAATCCGAAGTTGAAGAAAATCAGGCTAATCTAGCAAGTTCATGTGCTACTTTATTTGCCTCTCTATTGCAGTGTTCGAATTTAGTCATGATAAAATCACATGCATAGTGAAAGTAGTCATCGAAAATTGCCGCCGCGGCACCCGTTAATTGTCCTCCGTCCTGGAAGGGAACCTTGCCGTGCTTTCTGGTGGGGATAAATGCCGCGAAGATCTTTCTTTTCCCTGACGTGCATCCGATCATGTCATGCAACTTTTCAATTTATCCGATAGGAATCCGACATGTGTTTGTAATGGAGTATTTTGTACCGAGATGCTCACGTCTCTGATGACCCGGCGGTTGACTGGCTGTCCTGACCACCGGTGCCCAACCAAGAGAATCTATTCCAAGACTCCAAGCCTGCTGAAGGGCACGTTCTGACATATTAGGAATCTAACATTTGTCGTCTGAATATTATCGGGCAATTCGCGTGGTCATAGGTCCATGATGTATATCTCCAAGAAAATGGTTCTCAACTTACAAATGCAGCCAAATGTAAAATAGAAAAATATATTAGCATATTCAAGTGTGGTGGAATTAACCCACTAGGATTCAAGTCATAGGCTTGACACTGCACGCATTTTCCTGAATTTTATTTCGGACTTTTCGGCAGTGTTCGTTCAATAGAAAGAGATGCTCTCATAGACTACGAGGCGTGTAATGACTTTATTACTCTTAAGATTTTGTACCAACTCAATATCTTGAAAGAGCCCGTAAGGGTAGTGTGTGTGTGTGCGTGCGTGTGTTTTTTAACACAGTACAGATGCAAGCGCTCGTATATATGCGCATACACTCATCTTTATGAATGCACACATGCACACCCTATCCCTTCTTCCACTGAATGTGCATCGCCGAAAATCCTGAAATAAATCCAGGAATAAATGCAAGCACCAGGACTTGAATCCTGATAGGCTGAGAATATCACGGTCCCTCTAACCATCTAACCACAGATTGGTTCGCGTGTGTGCGTGTTTGTAGGGATGATTTTATGTATGTCTACGTGAGCATTTTTTTTATTATACCATGTTCAATTTTTTTACCATATTCATCATGGTGCAAAAAAATTATTCATGTGAACGTGAGGAGATGCAAATATGAAGTCGGTTCAGATGTGAGCAAAATTCTTGCGCCATGCGTGCTATATCAAGATTTTGTGCATGATGTGGGTTGTCCTATTTTAACACATACGATAGTATATGTTATATTCATGAAATTTATATATATGTTAGATTGCTAGTTGAGTTTGATATAAAACACAAGGTTTCTATTGAAAAATTGACAATAACGAAACACAAACAAAAACATAAGGCTATTTTTTAAAATGACAACATTCAACGAATCGAAGCTCAGTAGTCTAGAATTTGGGATGGGCAGGGTTTTAATTTCTTCTCCCTAAAATGTGACCCGATCCGCCACACGACATGCCACAAAGCAAATCTATCTGCAAGACATCGTGGCGAGCTTATCACTTCACCTAGTATTTGTCGTTTTCGTTACTTTTTAACGAAAGATTGTGTGCATACACCTCTAGCGACACGTGACGAAGATTTGTGCGCATACACCTATAGCAACACGTGTCGTCATGAGCATATATGCTTCAAGGTACATAGATTTGATCAAATTGTGCAAGGATGATAGTCTCGTGTCGATGCCTTTTAGCTTAAAGCACGTCAAGAAAAACGTGTATCTTTTTCTATCCCGGTGTGTCCTGCCCTGGTTGTTATCTTCTTTCATGGCATCGCGCTCCTCGCAATCACTCCACGTGTCACCCTCTTTGAGAGCATTCAGGTGGGGCGGCCGCCCTATCTTGCTTTAGAGGAGCTCCGCCGGTGCACAATTAGATTTATTTATTTATTTATTTTAAGGAAGCTTGGCTCTTCTGATGTATCCAAAGGTGGACAACTAAGTTAAAAAAAAAGATGGTACAACTACAGAAGAGTTTAGCTTCCGTTCTCTGCATTTAAGATGCACAAGGATTATAAATCCTAAAAATGATTTAATTCTTTTTTTCGAGAAAAAAATGATTTAACCCATGCATGTGTAACTTCTGCGACGGTGTACGACGAGGACAGGCGATATCTGGTCATCATGACAAAAATTTCCATTCAATGTTGGGACGCCTAACATATCCCAGAGCGCTTCAAAAATATCAAGTGCATATATAGAAACTAGCCTGCGCGGAGCCCCAAAGGAGTATAAGCAAAGCAGCAAAAAGCGGCAGGAAATTATTCCCCTCTGGATGTGGAAACAAATCACGAAAACCTAGAAAGAATCGTCTACCCGTTTTTTCTCATTTTTCCATCCTTAAAAAATAGGCCCCGGATCCGAAATTCCCATCCAGTTGCAAAAACACCCCTCCCTTCCTTCCTCGAGCTTCCTCTACTCGATCGAAGCCGAGCAGCGGCGCCTGACACGGAGAACAGGGCCGCGGACCCGCCTCGCCGCCCAGGTCGCCGGCGACCGGAGCCCTCCTCCCCCGCCGCCGCCCCTCCGGTGAGCTACTCTCCTCATTTTCTCGATCGTCTCCGGGCTCCCCGCCGCCTCCTCCTCCTCCTCCTCCCCCTCGCCGCCAAAATCGCTGCCTCGCCCCATTGCGCCGCGGCTCTCCTCCTCCCCGCAGGACGGCGCGGCTGATTCTCGGGACGGCCCTGGCTCTCCTCCCGGAGCGTCGGCTCCTTCCCACGCCGCTTCAAATTGTTTTCCGAACTGAACCCGCATATGCCCCACGTCAAGGCCCGGCCCTGCAGTTCTGCCGCGAGTTCGTAGCCTGGATTACTTGCGAGTTTGGTTGGTAGTAGGTTAGTTACCCATCTGCAAGAGTCGAGTACCTTGTCATTCAGTGGGCGATTCACGTGGAAGGTTTCAGTACCTTGATGGAGCCTGCACGGGGCCCCGAAGCCCATCCCCTGTAGTTGCGAGGTCCCTCTCCTGTCTGCCCCGTAATAGAGCTCAGTTGCAAGGTCCATGTACTGTCTGTCTTTTGTTAACTGTGCTCGTGTCCTCCCTCACCTATGCGCGAAGGACTACCAGTACATTAGTTAACCGTGTCCTGTCTGTCTCTTCATAGATTTCAGTTGCACTATTGTAGGGACGTTGAGAGATTATGCAATTCCAGTGATGTGATTATTTCAGTTACAGTTCCTTTATGTTCTGGTACACCACAGTTCTTTCAGCTGTCATTGTTGGCTCTTGATACTTAAGGTTCTTGATTGTAGGTTAAGTTGTCTCGGAGACTTCTTTTGAATGGAGCGTAGTGATTCTCTGTCCGAGTCGCCAAGGAAGCGGAATGGCCTTCTGCGTGACCAGGTCCAGCTGGTGAAAAGGAAGGACACAAGCCGCTATGAGATCGTCCCCTTTCCAGAGCCATTGTCTTTTGAGAAAGGCTTCTTTGTCATGATCCGCGCCATCCAGCTCCTGGTGCAAAACAATGAAGGGATAATATTTGTGGGAGTTGCTGGCCCCTCTGGGGCTGGTAAGACGGTGTTTACTGAGAAGGTCCTCAATTTCATGCCCAGTGTTGCTGTCATATCAATGGACAACTACAATGATGCAAGTCGCATAGTTGATGGCAATTTTGATGGTAACCCAACTAATCTGGATGGCTACTTCTGTTACAATAGGAAGATTCCTGTAATAAGAAACACTTATAATTTACATTACATAATCTATGCATTATCTTATAGTTCTTACTTGGAACCACGTGTCTCTGCAGTAATATTTGCATATGATTTAGTATATAATAAAAATATCGGTAATTTTTTGCATGGGACTGTATTCATTTAGTCAGTAGTGGTGCTAAATGCTAACTTGAGTAACTGATATATGTATTTGTAAAATTTGGTCAGATCCACGTCTAACAGATTATGACACACTGTTGGAAAATATTCATGGTTTGAAGGAAGGAAGGTCCGTTCAGGTTCCAATATATGATTTCAAGATGAGTTGCCGGACTGGATACAGGTAGAAACATTCTTGCGCCATCACTGCGATCTTTACATTATGTACTAGAAAATTAGGCTCATATTTCACCATGATTGATCTTATCTAACTATATCATTTTCTTATGGCCAACAGAACAGTTGATGTCCCTAGCTCCAGGATTGTTATTATTGAAGGTATATATGCACTGAGTGATAAGTTACGGCCAATACTGGATCTGCGTGTTTCTGTCACTGGTGGTGTTCATTTTGACCTGGTGAAGAGGGTCCTAAGGGACATACAACGAGCTGGCCAGGAGCCTGAGGAAATAATTCACCAGATCTCAGAAACGGTTGCTTGACCTTTTGAACTTGAATCTATATCTGCTCTTTCCTTGTGTTTTCTTGCTCCCGTAAAAGGTCATTATAGAAAAAATCAGCGGTTTACGGGTTAATATTTGCACACATAGTATTTTATCCGGCAATGTGTGTGGTTTAACATGGTGGAAGATGGTATTTTCAGGTTTATCCAATGTACAAGGCTTTCATTGAGCCGGATTTGAAGACAGCGCACATAAGAATCATCAACAAGTTCAACCCTTTCTCAGGGTTCCAGAATCCTATGTACATTCTGAAGGTAAGTCTTCCTCAATTATGTTCAATCTTTTTGTCATCCATGTCCAATCAATTTGGATTTTCTGGTTACAAGATGGCTGGGTGTTGATATTTTTAGAAATGCCTTAGCTTGAATAATAAATAATGATCTTATGGTTTAGTAAGATGACCTGACTCTTGGATGTGTAACGTCACAGTCACCACGGTCTCTAACACCTGATCAAATCAAAGCTGCTCTTGGCGAAGATCAAACAGAAAGCAATGAAGAAACTTATGATATCTATCTACTTCCACCGGGTGAAGATCCAGAAGCATGCCAATCTTATCTGAGAATGCGGAATAGGGAAGGGAAATATAATCTGATGTTTGAGGTATGCCCTCTTTCATGACTATATGTACTATATAGTTGTGAAGGGCATTGTTGGGCTTTCTGTTAGAAATATTACATTTCGGTTTCTTCATGTCATCAGTTCTCACTTATTTAGTTGCTGCCTTATTCGTTTTAAATAGCGGGCTATGGAAAATAGCGGCGGGCCTCCAAATCAGCTATAGCGGGCTATTTGTGAAGGCGGACAATTAGCGGCACCCTGCTGAAAAGGCTATAGCGGGCTATAGATTCGCTATAGCCGGCTATTTAAAACTATGAATTCCATATGATGGCTTCAGGAATCTTCTCCTTGCTAGAATATTCAAATTTGACAATTAAGCACCTGCAGCTCATAAAGACAAAGCCTACTTGTGTAGTGGGTCTAAAAAGAAAAAGAAAGATCAGCCGATTCTTTACTATATTCCCCTTTTATATTTGTATATGCAAATTTTTAACTCCATGCATTTTACTTGATCTTCTCTGCAAACTTATAGTATCCTCTACCGCAGTAGTTAAGTGAGGTACTACCCTATGTTAGCTTTTTAGTTAATGTTAGATCTTGCCCTATGTGCACTATGTTAGCGTTCTTGTTTGCTGACTAGCTTGTGTTTTTTGATAATTTGAAGGAGTGGGTGACTGATAATCCTTTTATCATATCACCGAGGATTACTTTTGAAGTCAGTGTACGTCTTCTTGGTGGTTTGATGGCGTTGGGATATACTATAGCAGCTATACTGAAGAGAAGCAGCCGTGTGTTTTCTGATGGCAAGGCTACTGTTAAAATTGACTGGCTGGAGCAACTTAACCGAAGGTATATACAGGTGAGCATTTATGTCTATATGATTTGACTTGCACATGTTTTGACTACTAAACTCATTATTATTTTTGAGCCTGCAACTTGTTAAGAAATTTCTTACCTTGCTTCTCTTTTATTAAGGTGCAAGGTAGAGACAGACTTTATGTCAAATTTGTAGCAGAGCAGTTAGGTTTGGATGGTTCTTATATCCCACGCACGTATATTGAACAAATTCAACTGGAGAAACTGATGAATGATGTTATGGTATGTACTTTACAAAGTAAATCTTCCACCTTACTGCTAGCTATACTGCTTAGTTTTGGCGGTGGTATGTGACAAAGATGATGTTCAGGCATTACCAGATGATTTGAGGACAAAGCTCAGCATTGATGATGAGCTGGTTTCAAGTCCAAAAGAAGCTTTTTCCCGGGCCTCTGCTGATAGGAGAAACGAACTTATGAAAAGGTTTCTTCATGTCATCTGTTCCTAGTTTAATATCCTGTGATTGATTGATTTGTTGAAACCTTGGAACCTGAATGAGGCTGACATTCTCTTGTGGATACCTTCCAGTGGGCTATCTCATTCGTATTCAACACACGGAGATAAAAGTATTGTGAAATTGAATAAACTGACTGAAAGCAACCGAAGGTTTGGCAGTCGGCGAACTCCTGAACCTCCTGTGATTAATCAGGTGACCCTTCCAGCATATTTCATTCTTGTGTAGTGCTATAACAATCACATCTATTTCGAACTTGTTCTGTCATGATATTTTGACACACGTGAATGCTGATGTTCAAATCATTCTTGTTCTGACACTTGTTCTCTTGCATAGGGTGCAATCAACCAGCTGTCAGAACAGATATCGACACTGAATGAGAGGATGGATGAGTTTACCTGTCGGGTTGAAGATCTTAACTCAAAATTTACACTGATAAAATCTTCACCGAGTCA
Source organism: Triticum monococcum (assembly GCA_034509565.1). NCBI lineage: Eukaryota > Viridiplantae > Streptophyta > Magnoliopsida > Poales > Poaceae > Triticum > Triticum monococcum. The sequence goes on from CM067846.1 coordinate 516,383,534, forward strand.
GCAAAATTTAATTCCTTCAAGTGATGCCCGTAATGGTTCTGCACCTACAAATCTTTTTGTTTCTCAGTTGGGTAATGGTACCCTTATACCCCATTCATCATCATCAAACCAACTTTCAAAAGAGTCTCCATTGATGGAAGAGGTATTTTACTGCTGTTACCACCTGTTTTCCTGACTGCCTTTTCCCTAGTTTTACCATTAGTTTTTAGCTCTATTGAAAGTTCACTCAAGGTACTTCTGAATCCATAAACGATATACAATCTAGTAGTCTTCTCTTCGAAATAAATTTGTGAATTATGATAGTCGGCTACCGTTTAGCAATGACCAGATTTGGCATCGGAACTCAAACCTCGCTAATAGTTGGAAATTGAATTAGAATAGATTCTGTCAATCTTAGACTCGTCTAGGATATGTTGCAGCATTATTTTGAGCTACACTTTTTCAGAACTTGTTGGGAGCTAGATGTAGAACCATGCCTAACTTGTGGAAATAATTGGTGTTTTATTAATTTTATTCAGATCCATGATTTGGAATGGATTGAGAATCAGTGAGACTTCAGCTTTTGATAACAGTATCACAGTGTTACGGTTGCCGCTGGTTGGCCCAAATCAATTTGATAAATTGGAGACCCAACCTAAATGAACCTGTCTCTACCAAATCTACATGAAGAAGCTCAACTATTATAGTGACATCGTATAACTAGCAACTTGTAGATGTAACATGAATGTTGGATCAGGCTTCAGAGTGTAAATGCCACACTGTATAGCAAAGGTGTCAGTGGATTTATATTCCTGACCTGTATAATTTTTTTATACACAATTTGAACCCGTTTTGCTGTTTAAACATTTGCTCTTTAATATTACACATTATTGTGTACAAATCTTGGTGTTTCACTTTGTTGGATGGTTTATTTCCTGAGCAGATTACGGTCTTATCAAGGGGTCAGCGCCAAGTAATACATCAGCTCGACAACCTCACCAACCTGCTTCACGAGCATTTGGTCTTGACCCGCCAAGGAAACGTCATGAGTAGGAACCGGATCCAGGAAGGAATCGACATGGCCATCTGTCCGTTGATAATCCTGACAATCGGCAGTGTCGGGTACTTCGTGTTCAAGAGTCTCAACCGGAGCTGACAAGAGCGAGACCCGATGAAGTACGCGGTTCTGAAGCTCACCACCAAGTCAAGTCAAGAACCAGAGGAGGCCAAGCAGTCTCAATTGATCTTCAGTGCCCAGAGCCCAGACTCTATAACTGTTACTTTCTCTTGGAAGTTATAGTCGGTCCTTGAGTCAGACACCGTGATGGATATCATATCTAATAGATTACATTTTCCAAGATAGGCGAAAACTCATATATACAAAGCGCAAGCAACAGAGTTTAGTCTTTGGTATTGAGCTGAGATACTTCAAATGGCCGGGAAAAAACGATGTACCGGAGGCATACATACTCTGCCTGTAGTCGATACTGGAAGTCCCAGTATCAATAAATTTTGGGGATACCGATCAGTCCTTAATTCCTGATAATGTTGCCACATAGCTGCATAGGCTTTACTGAAATCTTTCTGCCCACCTGTGAGAGTCGCACGATTTTGCCATTGCGTGAGCCTGGTTCTTACTGCTGCATGCGGTTTTACTTGCCAGCGCTATCATGCTCTTAAAATTGTTGTGGCACAAGCTTTGATGTGACATCAAGCACACAAAATGGATTCTGGTGACACCGTACTGTTGGCATCTGCAATGCCATGCAAATAGTGTACTTCCTCCGCTCCTAAATATAAGTCTTTGGAGGGATTTCACTATGAACCACATACGGATGTATGTAGGTGCATTTTAGAGTGTAGATTCACTCATTTTGCTCCGTATGTAGTCCATAGTGAAATCTCTGCAAAGACTTATATTTAGAAATGGAGGGAGTATATGTTAGTGTACTCCAGCTGATGAATACAAACTGCGTGGATAGGTTTTAGTGAAATAAAAGTTTAGTTAACTGTGTCCAACTGTCCACTAGCAAATGAACAACAGAGCATGAGAAAATGCTTTGTGCAGAGGTTTAACATTTTGTGAAATTTGGCAAACCTTTTTTCTAGAAGGGCGAGTATCAAATTCGAGGATGCCCTTGAGTGAGTTCGATCCGCTTACGGGTCGGGTCCCGTCCAGGCCAGAGCCATGTTGCGGTCGTCTTACGTTTTAAGCCCATTGATTGGCATGTCCCGTCACATGAACGTGGCCCTTAATGCCGATGTGGGTCTGGTGAATCCTCTGTGAGGAGGGGGGGGGGGGGGGGGGGGGAGTTATGACTACTGCTGATTCAAGCTAAACACCTGCTGGGTCGGCCCCTCCTTGCGTGTGCGCATGGGAGGGCTCGCCATTCTAGGGAGCCATCCAACAAATCAAGCATGAGGTCCGCTATAGGATATCCTTCTCCATTGGCAATGGGTGGGTCGCCGTTGCATACGGAGTTTCCTAGCATGTTTCTATCTGCTCTGATATGATGTTGCTGGTTTCCACGGCGGCCCATGATGGCCATTGGAGCATCATGTTCCAGTGAACATTTGGGCCCATGGAGATAGTCGAGTGGGCCAACTTGTGTGTTGCCCTCCCGTCGATGATCGCGGACCATCCAGACATCGTGTCTTGGCAGCCAACCCCCTGGGGATCTTTTCTGTTGGCTCAGCTTATCATGCCTTATGTCGCCGGCCTTCCCTTGGACCTTTCAGCTATGGAAAGCCCCTTGCCTCTCAAAAACAAAATATTTGTTCGGCGGCTTTTGCGGGTTCGCCTCCCATCTGGGACGTAGGTGATCAAGTTGCACGGCCCTGGGGGATGGGATGTGTCCCCTTTGTACTGTCTTGAAGATATGGACGGACATGTTCTCGTGCTCAGCAGCGAAAGCTCTTTGGAGCTATGTTCGTGAGGCTCTAGGGCTCGATTGGGAGGCCCTAGACCTAGTCGGGTTCCTACAGACCCATGCCCAGGAGGAGGAAACGCTTCTTCTGGCTTGTGTTTGCGCCTCTAGTTTGGACCCTATAATCGACATGTAACAAGATGATTATTGAACGAGCCTTTCTTAGGTGGGTCTCTGACTTGTTCTTCAAATTTCTTGTATTTTGCAGCACTTGCACCCGTTTTCTAGGCAATGGATCACGACTGGCTTGGACACATTTTGGACGCTTTGACTGCGACGGCTCGTCGTCTTCTTCCCCGTAGATCTCCTGAGCTACCGACCACTTGGTGGTCCCCCCTATTTTGTGGGGCTTTTTTTACTTGCTTTTGTTGATGCCTCATCAGCCAATTTTTTTTTATTTTTGGTGCGGCACTTAAATTTGTTGTATGGTTGTGATGATTGCTTTTTTTCCTGACACTAATAGTGATGTTGTTTTATTTATAAAGCGTGGAGAAAGTCTGATTCAGAGTATCAAATTTTGTGTCAAAAGGAGACGGGAAAGTACAATTATAGGCCCATCGGAAAAAATTAAAACAAAATCAGCCCATAATAATCCGTGAGAAGCAAGAGTCCGGCTAAGATGCGGTCGATCGTGCAAACCTAGGCGGCCCACGCACGCCCAGGCCTGCCTCTCGCGTGCCCCCTTTTATTGGCCCCGTCCCCTTCACCAAACGCGAAAGCTCTGTTCCGGTCTCCCGTCTCGCTGTGCCTCCTCCTGCCCTCCGCTCGCCTAGGGTTCGCTCGCTCGCTCGTCCCCAGGTTCGCTCGCGATGGACCAGGGCGACGTCGCCGTGGCCGTGCCCCCCGCCGCCCCCTCCTCCTCCTGCGCCAGCGCCGGCTGCAAGAAGGGCAAGCGCTTCGAGATCAAAAAGTGGAACGCCGTCGCGCTCTGGGCCTGGGGTAAGCTATTGTCGCTCGCTCGCTCGCTCTGGGCCTGGGGTAACCTATTCTCGCTCGATCGATCGCGTTCTGCTCTTTCGTTCGCTTGATTTTCGCCTGACCCGATGCGATTCTGATCTCGTTCTTCCGTGTTTTGCGCGCAGATATTGTGGTCGACAACTGCGCCATCTGCCGTAACCACATCATGGACCTCTGTGAGCACGCGCCGCGTTCGCCGCTTCGCATCGATTTTGTTTCCACGATTCTAGGGTTTTCGGTGTGAAATCTGACCCGTGACGTTTGTGTGTGTGTGCAGGCATCGAGTGCCAGGCGAACCAGGCCAGCGCCACCAGCGAGGAGTGCACCGTCGCTTGGGGTATGATACAGATCTTCTTTCCTTGCTTCCCCTGTTTCCTGCCGTATAATGTTGCAATTCCCCTACTATTGTATAATCTTGCAATTGCCGTAGTTGTCATTGTTAATGTGAGGGTTATTTGAGTATTAATAGCTGCTCAATCTGGTATTGGACATGCTGTGAATATTGGTGTGTTTTTAGAAGTCTTAACAAGTTTCTTAGTCTGTCGTGGCTTTATTAGGGGTTTCATCGATTGAACTATTGGAGAATTTTGTATGCTATTTGCTGATGCCTGACGATAACTTTTTGTTGTTGCTCTGCTCTGTTACAATGTAATAGTTATTTTGGTTGGTTTGTGTTGCTGTGCTACTAATTATTTGCTCAATATTGCTTGTCTGATGTGAGCCTTGTTAAGTTATACTACAACCTATATGGCATTGGGAGTCCTTGGGTTTCCATGGTTTCCGTGCAAGGGGATTTACTTATTTGGCACTGCCGCATGAAGCTGGGTATGTGTTATGTACATGCAACGATGGCATCTGGCTGAGCTGAAGTTACAGCTGATGCTTATTTATCAACTTGTTATTCTCCACTGTTTTATAAAAACAATTAGAATGTGCTGTTGAGGATTTGTTGCTCAGTCGTAACACCATGCTCATCAGCCTAGTGCTTATTGACTTCTGTAATATTGTTTTACTCTTTGAATTGTGGTATTGGGGTATGGGGTACTATCCTGGCTTATGTGGTCTAGTGACCAACCTCGTAGTAAACTAGCATCCATTTATTACTTTTTGTCTTCAATTCGAGACTGACAGTGCAATGTTATTTAGGAAGGAACCTACCATCTTATTCTGCATTCTGCTATCCATACTGTACTCGTTAGGACTTGAGTTTACTTGAAGGTGGACAATGATTGTCATTCATTCGTTCTAAACTTATTTCTAGGCTAAAATCAATTTAGGGAAGTCACAGAATATTTGGTTTAATCTATGTTCTTAACTGCACTTAGTTCTCCCTCCTTTTGCAAATATAAGGCATAATAGTTTCTATGATCTTCTGGCATATAGTGCAAGGCATCTCTTGTATTCAGGTATAGCATCTGTTGATTGCAGAAGGAAGTTACTACTGTGCACTTGACAGATTGGCGAATGACTTCCCTTTGTAATTAACCATTTATAATTGTTCACTTCTAGTCATTCCCAAAGTAAAAGAAAAAAAGCGCCAGACATTAACTGTACGTTTTGCCACTGACTTGTGCTTTTCTGACAAAAACACGCACTTAATTGCAATTATCTGCACATTAAGATTTAGGCTTTTTGCTATCGCGTGCCTAGGCACACCTTTTTTAACTATTATGGTTACGTCTTCAAGTAATAGCATGGCATTTGGTTTTATTTTAACTTAAATGGACTATAGGTTACAATTTGGATTCTCCATATTTTTAAATTTTAATTGCCAGTTGAGTTTTTTTTTTCAAAATACCTACCAATTCCCACAGAGTAAACAATGTCAATACATCAATCAGGTGTTACTGGAAATTGATCAAAAGTGATTTCTTGTGCCATCATGTTTAGGACTGCATTGTGTAGTTAGGGATCTGTATTTAGATCAGAAGCTGTTTTTTAAAGAGTAGCATATGATGAGATCATTGGTTGATAAATAGTTTCTTGATCTTACATGTGGACTGTTTGTTTCTGTTCTATGATTCCAAAGTCGGCATTTTGACTACATCAGCTTCTTGATTATTTAGACAGACATTATGCGCAATTATCATTCTCTCCTGGAAGATTATCATAGTTGTTCATTGTTATTTTCTAGTGAGACATTGCATTGTTTTTTTACATTACATGTTGCAGAGGATTGCATCTGATTATGTGGTCGAGGGTTTGCAATTAACCGAGTTAAGTAATGGCTTGTTTGTATTTTCTCAGGAGTTTGCAACCATGCATTCCACTTCCACTGCATTAGCCGTTGGCTCAAGACCCGTCAAGTGTGCCCTCTAGGTTTGTAGCCCCGTTGATTTTTCCCCAGCATCACTGTTGCTTGCTACTTGTGCCCGTTCACTATCCTGACGTTCCATTTTGCATTGCAGACAACAGCGAGTGGGAGTTCCAGAAGTATGGTCACTAAGACAGTCATGGCCAGGGGCGAAGTTTTCATGGTTGTCGAACTTTAGTGCTATGAGTGATAACTCCTGAGGATAGTGGATGGTTGGTTGATGTTTCTGGAGCTTGGATTTTTATTAAACCACATGTATCCTTGTCGAGTACTGTTCAGCAAATCGTCCCTGAGAGCTACCGATGGATCTCTCTGTTTTGCAGGAATTTAAGTGTGAATTTGGTGGGTACTCAGTTTGTGTCTGCGTGTGAAATTTTACTACCTTATGATGTCGTGCTTCTATCTAATTTTCAGTGACATTTGGCTTTTCTCCAGATAATTTGTCTCGGCTACAGAATAAATCGTTTAAAATTGCCATATGCTCTCTCTATAAACAATCTTATACGTATTTCTTTATAGAAGCAGTCTTTTAAAATGGCACGCAAAGTTGCCATATCGGTCAAAATTTATGATATATAAGTCGTGATCGCCATAACCACAACCAGGTTTTGAAGCTTTCTTCGCAGGTACTCCTTCCGTTTCTTTTTACTCCGAGTATAAAATTTGGCCAAAATTTATATAAAAAATATGAACATATATAATACTAAAACTATATAGTATGGAAATACATTTCATGATGCATCTGATAATATTGATTTCATATCGTGAATTATAATATTTTTTAATATATAGTTAGTCAAACTTTACAAAGCTTGACTTTGATCAAACCTTATATGTAGACTAAAAAGAAACGGAGGAAGTACACGTATAGATGAGGATAGATGTGACCATGGTTTTAGATATAGCTTCGCTAGCTATAGTGTTTAAAAGTGGTCGTGTGCTAAGGGTCTTTTGTCCAAGCACATGAATAAACATTTTAAATAGCACGCTATAGTATTTAGAAGAGGTTCGTTGCTAAGAGGCTTAGCGCGCTATTTAAAACTTTGGATGTGACCGCTAACTACCCAACGTATTAAAGATAATCACCCGTCATATTAAAGACGCGACCGCTCCTTTAGATTCTCATGGCGGTTTGTTGAGTGGCTGCCATGTTGCATCATCTCCTAACCGTTCCTGGCTGTAAAAAGCCCGGCTGCGAGGCGCCCCTATCACCAAAACCCTAGTCACCGGTTCCTCTTCCCCGCTTCCTCCACTAGCCATCTTCGTAACAATGACGTCACACTCCTTGCGGCGCACTGGTGGTGCGAACTCTCATTGCGACGCACTAGCCATGACAGTCGACGGATCCTCCTTCCATGGCACGCATGATGGTTGGTGGCTCCCGTGACGGCAGTCATGGGAACCTCCCGCTTCCCATAGCACCGAAGGCTCCAGTGGCATCAGGCGGCGTCAATCTAGCGCCTTGGGCGCCATCGTGCTTGTCAACGACGCCAACCCCCCCCCCCCCCCCCCCCCCCCCCCCCCCCCCCCTTCCCGCCGCTGGCCCTTGCGTTCCCCATCATGGCCCAACCCGAGCCCGAGGAGTCGAGGATCCAGTTGGTTCGTGTTGCGGCCCTCCGAGCTCGAAGTTGAGGCGTGCCACTGCGAGAGGAGCGCACCTGCGAGTGCTTTGGCTCTGGAACCAGCAACGAGGAGGAGCAACAACAATGCTCGGTCGTCGTTGGTCGCTTCGACCCCCCTTGACAACCTGGATTCGAACTTGGAGGAGGATGACGATGACAGAGTAGTGTATCTTTGTATGTAGTAGTAGCTTTCTCGTGAATGCAAAGCTTGTGTACTTTTCATTGTTAGAAGAGTTAGGACGAGTACAAGGGAGGGTACATCACACAATACGAACGCTAGATGACGTGAGCTCGGTTCTCGAAGGAAAGAGACATGGATGCTCGGCCCAAACAGAGGATACAACACAACTAAGCTCGCCTTGCCGGGACTCCAACCATGGAAGGCGAAGAGATGAGACACAGGGTACCAGACCTCGCCACGAACATCACGAGCCACCTTCTTCACGCGGCCATGACTCCAAACCCGACTGGATCAACGTACACCCCACCATAAGCGCAGATAGTCAGCAAGTGGGTTGCAGGACAAGGCTGAGCGAGAAGCAGAAGCAAGAAGGAAGCACCAGCGAAGTCGTACATTTCGCCCCGGATGCCCACACCAACGAAAGCATCCCAAACCACATCCAACATCTCTGAATCCAACACCGGGGACTCCACGAGCAATCAAGACAACGCCTCCAAGAAGGGAAATGACGGCGTGAAGCCATCACTGTCTGATCTGATGGATTGAACCTAGGGTTTCCCCCGATGCTCAAAAAGGGGCATGGACAAAGGCCATGGCAGCATCTCCAAGAAGGGGAGGACACCGCGGGTGTCGCGCACCCGCCGCCGAAGAAGAAGGTGGCACCGGATGCCACTTGATATGTGAGCTTTCAATCTGGCGGGATAAGGACAATGGATGTGAAGGATGGGGTTGGAGAGACAGCAGAGCAGAGAGAGCACACGTAATGGACGAGATGATGATCGATGATGCCGGTGAGCCAGGATCCGGAGGGGAACGCAGGTCCGTAGCCGTCAGGAAGCTGGAAGAGAATGTAGCTTCCGAAGAACACGGCCAGGAACCGCACAGACAAAGATGTCGGCGGGCCATGGACGCTAGAGAAGAGCAGATTGGGGGCCGACGCGGCCGAAGGCACACTGGCAAGGGGATTGTCGCGGAAACTCGCGTGCTCGTTAACAGCCAAGCCGGTGCACTACTAGAGGTAGCCGCTGCCAAGAACCAAACCGCTAGGACCTCACCATGGTCGCCACCTTGGAGTGATCACCGCGGCTTGGAGAAGGGGCGTGCAACATCGTCTACGGCTTTAGCCCCCCGCCACCTTCCTCGGAGCCAGCACGACCACGTTAGCGGGGACTCCGATGGCGGCGAAGCGAGGGGAGGATGATAGGGTGCCTCCTAACGGTGGCATCTTTCTCCCCTGAGCCGCCCTTGGAGGCGATGCGGGGGTCGGAGACCTGGGAGGAGGGAGGTGAAGGGAGCTTGGGGAGTATGAAAGGATGTGTTTGCTCCCAGGCCCGGCAGCCTCCAAATCATTATGGAGCGTGCTTCATATGACGGATGCCAATTCAAATTATGTCAATTCTACTAGAGTTGCTCTAACACGTAATTGTTCATTAGTTGTTGTAGTAGGACTAGGTGAAACACCTGTTCAACGACCATGGTTAATGCTATAGACACTGAGCAAGTAATAACAAGTGGAGCGTCGCGTTTGTGTGCTCGAACTCCATGTAGCCTTTTTTCTAAAAAATTCAAAAAAACATATTCCAGTGTTTCAAAAAATTCTATATAGTACATGTGTGTAAAATTTCATGAGAAGCATTAACACGCGAGCTACACAGGGTGAAAATTATTGATTTGTCATTTTTGCGTAGCTCGCTTGTTAATCATGTAATATGAATCCATATGACAATCTGAAAAAATAGGTTTTTTTTTTGGAATATGGCATTCTTTTTATTTTGCAAAAAAGATCGAACTCAGCACTAAAAGGCATTCCTAATAGCCTTTGCAACCTTACAGCAATCAATCAGATCATTTTTGTGTCATCTAGGAGTGAACAGTAGGGTTATAACTGTTCATTATTTGTTGTAGTGTATGTAAGTAGTAGAAGGACTAGGCAAAACACACCTGTTCAACGAGCACAGTTAATTGCTCTAGACACCGAGCAAGTAATAACAAGTGAAAATAGCCTTTGCAACTTTACAACAATCAATCAGACCATTTTTGTATCTCGATACTCAAAACGCTACTACTATTCCCATGTACCCCTCTCACCAAATTTGAATAAACCAATTGATACACAAATTCTTAGCGTCATAGTGTTCCTTTTTCTCTTTCAAAAGCTGTAGTTCACTCAAGCTGCAACTGTAGTCCTCTTCCCGATGGTGTATGGGTTGGTCTCTAGAAGATTTTCCAGGGATTTTGCCTTCCTGCTTCTCCCCCGGCCAGCCTCCTTCAGCAACTCGGCAAGCCTCCGCTTCTCGTCGTCGACGTCTGGGTTCGCCGTACCTAGCTTCTCTTCGCGCATTTCGACAACGTATTCCAAGATCTCAATGGCCTCATCCAGTCTGGCAACACAAAAGAACAGAAATATCATCAGGTGGACATATTCTGAGAAGGGAGATGCATTTTTCAATCTCTTAATCTCAGATTTGCTTTCAGAGGTAGCTGAGATAGCATGTTGCTTCAGAAATCTGATCTGGCCAGCTAGACCAGAGTACAACTGGCCACTCTTAGTTCAGAACTAGCATCATGATTAGGAAGAATATTACAGAAAAGCTGGCAGACACACAGGTCTAACAAAGCAGCATGAAGTTTCCACACGGGCAGAAAAAAGGCAAATGGCGAAGATAAAGCAAGAGGATAAGCATTGTGATCTTTCTTTTACTGAACAGCCAACGACAAGCAACTAAAGATGGTTTTATGATGGTCCTACTTCAATTAAGTAGGCCCAACTTTATCGCAATCAGCATCTGCCCAATTCAATTTGGGCTGCATAAAGCTGCATAAAGAGACTAATCATGTGCCAAGCTGGAAGATGCTAAACAATAACAAAGGCTCGACAGTTGCCATTTATAAGAGCACTTTATGGCTTTACTCATATCCCGTACTATATTCAGGACATCTGAGGGCTAACATGGAACAGGTAATCAGCGGCCTAGTTGAGGCTTGAGAGCAACCAAATGGATCGCCATGTTAACTTAGTGATAAATCATGGACAATAATAAAGGCGAGGTGTGCATGGAAGCACTTCACTTATAAAAGTTATCATGTAGGTTATGCAGGGCTTAGAAGGATGGCAATAATGAGAAGTCAAACAAACATATTAGGAAAATGGAAATTAACAGTTAAATGGTCAAAGAAACATGTATGGTCTATTTTGCAGTATAGAAGAAACAACTTGACAAGTGAATCAATACGGAGCTTACCTTCCCATTGCATCATAAGTTCCAGCAAGATTGCTGTATACTCCTAGAGTATCTGCATGATATGGCCCGTATTCTTGCTCCAGAACAGTTCTAGCTTCCTCGAAGAGTTCTGCAGCTTCATTTATGGAGTATCTTTGAACACACGCCAGCCCCATCTGGTTCAGGGCAATACCGAAGAAGGCGGACTTCTTCTCACCACATGTGCGGAGCTTTGTAATCGCACTCTTGAAGGAGTCATATGCATCGCCATAATTCCCGGAGATGTAGTGCAAGACACCAATCTGAGCTTCAATTCCAGCGATTGTGCTCTGTTGGCCAGCAGAATTATTGTACATCTTCAAGGCCTTCTGGAGTAACTTCAGTGCTTGGTCATGCTCATTCATGGTCTCATATATGGCTGAAACATCAGTTAAACCAGTGGCAATTTCTTCAAGAGAAGTGCCTGGAATAGGTTTCTGATAAATTTTGAGAGCATTCTCACAGTATGATTTTGATTCCCTCAGCTTCCCTGTTTTGTTGTATAGATCAGCAAGCCGCAGGAAAACAGAAGCCACGGTGGCATGATTCTCCCCTTTGCTAGTCTTGAATACTGTAAGAGCTTTCTGGTAAGCACATACAGCCTCATCATATCGACCCAATGAGAGATAAATGTCACCAATACTGCAATCCACTGAGGCCACCTCAGTCTCCTGGCCATTGGCGACCATGGCCATGCTCGCCATCACTAGATGTTCTAACGCGGCTTCATGGTCACCCTTTGTGTCACAAATAAGACCCATTAGCCTCCTATCAGCCGTTTCTTCAAGTGATGCTGGCTGGCCATTATCCCTGTGAATGTCAAGAGCCATCTGGCACAATTTTTGTGCTTCATCTAATTGTAGTGCCTGCACATGAGCCTCAGCCAAGTACCGGCAAGTCTCTCCAACCCTTGGATCCTGCTCCCCCAATGTCTGCTTCTGGATTTCAAGCCCTTTGGCATACCATTGCAGTGAGAGGGCAATCTGACCTAGCATCCCATAGGTGTCCCCCAATTGCATGCAGCCAGAAAACTTGGCAAGAGCGTGCTCCTGACCTTCCTCGGTCACAGGAATCTCGAGGGATCGTTGTAGCACAGGTACAGCCTCTTCATACTTTCCCATGTTGCAGTGGATTGCAGCCACAACATGCAAACTCATGACCAAGTTCAAGCTTGGCTTTCCACCTGCACATTTCTCAAATGACTTGGTGGCACGGAGAGCGTATTTCAGCGCTCGCCGCGGATTATCAGAGGCAATCAAGTCTCTTGCATGCTTAAGAAGAAATGGACCAAGGTCTGGGTTATCGAGCCCAGCATCTTCTGTTCCATTCTGTGATTTGGCACTAGCTTTCCGTCGACGGCCAACTCGGCTTCCGGGCTTGCTGACCTCACTCTCGCCTTCCTCGGGGGATGCCTTGCCATTGGGGCCAACAGAAGCATCAGATTCAAGCTGTGATTTTGTAGCCTTCTTCTTGGATGAATTAGAGGACTGAGGCCTGACAGGGGTACCATTCCCAGCAGTAGGTACCGCATTGGTAACACTTCCACTCCCCTTCTTCTCCTTCTCCTCCTCCTCCTCAATGACCTTCATGGCCTCCATCTCCCCAGCAACAAGGTGGCGAAGCTCCGAGTCAATCCTTGATTCCTCCCCATCCGACCCGAAGCTTTCGCGTGATGGGGATCCGCCACCCTCACTTGAGCTCTCCATCTCACACACGTTGTTGTAGAGTTGCTCAATCGAGGGCTCCCCGGCACCAGAATTCTCAACGTGCATCTCAAGTGCCTCACTCTGCATGCTTGGCGCCATGGTTGGGGCCGTCAAATTCTCCTTGTTTTGAGAGGAACCCACCTCGTGCTGAATCTCCTCTGTAACAACTCCATCCACTATGATTCCTGGCATCTTTGGGGACAATCAGGCCAAAAAATTCTTCTCACTCTTTGCAAAGAAGAACAGAGCCGGATGAAATTGAAGAGCTCTCCACAACACCTTGAAAGAAACAGAATACAATCAATCAATTAAGGCAAAGCAAGATGTAAATAAATGATACAAAATCGAAACCATCACGGATCAATTATGAGAGCTCCAATTTCGGCCAACTCGGAAGCTGTTAATAAATGCCGGATTAACTGACTGAGTTAACTGCGGGGAGGGCCGGAGGGGCGGATCTAGAAAATTTGCGGGTGCTGGTTTGGGTTTTGGGAATCGCCGGATGGCTACGAGCTCATACCTGAAAAACCAACGCCCGAGATCACTAACGGGGTGGAGAGAGCAGGGACGCGACGTCGCGATGAGGCGCGGCGACGGCAGCGACGGCGGAGAGGCTGCGGGGGCGCGAGGCGTCGGCGGTGGCGCGGAGCTACCGCGCGGCGGCGGCTCTAGGGAGGGGAGCAGCGGTGGTGGAGTACAGGAGAGATTTTAGAGCTGCATTTGGGTGGGATTGGAGCTTGGGTAGGTCAGAGCACCATGAAATAGGTGGGGGGGGAAGAGGAAAGGCACGGGGTGGTGGAGAGCAAATGTCGCTGTGGGGAAGAGGAGAGGCAAGAGGAGATGGATTTTGACCGGGAAGGGGGGAGTAAAGATTTTATTTACAAAGTAGCCATTGTGATGAGGTGATGAGGTCCATGGAGGATAGGTGATCTTGTACTTCCGTTCTAGTTGCAAAATCTGGAAGAAGAAAAATAGAGTGTGTAATTTATTTTAATCACATTGTCTGGATTTATAGATTTCAAGAAATGTGGAGCCATGCATTACGACACGATCTCCATACCGTTCGATGCGCCGTGCGGCTCGTAGCACAGGGCGATTGCAAATTCTGGGATGGCATGTCGATATCTAAGACGTCTTGCGGGTCACATGCATGCATTTCATATTGTAGTAATTGCCTTTGAATTTTACATTGACACTCATAATCTCTTTATTTTACATGTTCTTTTTGTTACGCGTACATAGGATAGGATATGCGCCGAGAATTCAATTGGACGGATAGGTATTGTCTCGGGTTAAACTTGTCACCATTTCTAGGATCGTCTTAAGCAAGTCGTACGATCGAATGCAACAATGAACGTAGATGTCAGGGTCCTCTGCTTTCAAGAAATAAGTTATTTTCAGCGAGCTATGATCCCCGAATACACCTAAATGGAATGACAACCAATGGGATATCCATATTGTTAGCGAAACCATTGTTGTTGACTTTTCGACAAGTGTTTGTCATTGTTGGAGCTCCATGCCGCTAGTTAGAACTTGTAAAGTAAAGGACTATGGGTTAATTTGGGTTGTGTTCTACTATTATGATGTGTCATCATTCTTCTCTTTATTGTCACCTTGAGTCTAACTAGTAACCATTGCAACCTCTAACAAGCCACTTCATTGTCGCGTCATACCATTTCTCGTTGGATTAGACATCTCATCTACCGATGAAAATATCCATGGACAAGATATCCATCACATTATACTAAGTTTAACCGTCATTTTCAACGTGATTAAAAGAAGACAGGAACCAGAGCTACAAGGAAATGGCAAGAATCCGCTGGTCACCTATGCTACTTATTTTCCCCCCTTTTCCTATCTTCGAAAAGAGCCGCGAACGTGTCTAGTAGTATCACTTAAGGGAATATAATTGATATGAGCACAGTTTTTAAATATCTTTTGAGAAACCCTTCCTTTTTGAATTACACCCTGTGGCGTGTATTTTGGCCACCATATTATGATTGCAATGTGTCCTTGAGAGCTGCCGTTGCTGTGCCAGTGGCAGCAGGAGGAAGGGTCGCTGGTCTTGTGCTGTTGCTTGGTAGTTAGCGGAAAGAAACGGGCGGTGACAGAGTGGAGGATCGGGTGGCAGGAAAGCGACGGGAGGGCGGAAACAAAACATATAGTACAACGGATTAGCCGTTCGCTTGCTTCAGGGGTTGGCCAGACTTGCTCGTCACCGGCCGGCCACCGGCCGGGGAGGTGGTGGTGGTGGTGGCGGCTTTATTTGGCCGGATGGATGGGTTCCTCCGAGCAGACTCCGTCCATCCATGGGCAACTTGTTCGCTTGTGAGTCTTCTTGTAACTAATCTGCGCCGCGTCCAAGTGGACACCCCGTCATTGATTGTGCGATCGCCTCGTGGTGGTTGGTCAATGCTTCGATCAAACCACATAGTATTGGGATTGGGATGGCTTAGCTCCCTGCCACGGAGTCACCGACGAAAACGGAGATGGAAATATGCGGTGTTTTGTATCCGGTGTGGATGCTGCATTTGGAGCAGTTGTGGAGCGCCGCTGGCTCCTGACCAACGCACGCAGATCGTCAAATCAAATGGAATAACACACCTGCTCTGCTGCTCGCCCGCCGGCCGGTGGCCTGGGTGGGGTTGTCCTGCCGTCGTTTTCATGCCGCCGGAAACGGAGTGCACGCACGGTGCATGCATCCAAGAGAGGAGAAGCGATGCGTTGCGTCTCCTGGAGCAATGTTTGGGTCATGCCGTCACACGACGTTCTCCTGGAGCACCTTTCAGAACCGGCGGCGGTAGATAGCACTGCCAGCTCGAAACGGTGATGTGTACAGGTGTCCGCACGGTCTGAGCAGCCGAGGGCCGAGGGCGTCTCTGCCGCCGATCGCCGTGCGCTGCGGGCACTCGTGGGACGGGCGTGTCCGTTGGCGCGTGGCCGCCCGTGCCCGTGCGTCGTCCGCCCACGAGAAACCAGGCCATCCCACGTGACGTGAGGGGAGCAAAGCCTGCTTGCTGGCGTGAGGTGGCGTGCGAGAGTCCCGGCACTCACGGCGTCTGCATGAAGCACGCTCTTCTCTCCTTGTCTGGATTTTTTTTTTAAACCGGGCAAAAGATTTGCCACGTATACCAAAACCACTATATCTCAAAAAGTTTTTGCCTCCAGGTTTACCCACTTGTGTGAAAGTAACTTCTTGATCAGCTGGAATGGCGACATGTGTATTATTTTGGTAGATTACTGTGTAGAATCACGCGGTGGCCGTAGGCCTTTGATGAAAATTTTGTTAACTGATTTGCATTTCCCCGTGTGCATTTGGGGTGTCTTTAGCGATTTTGGTTCCGATGATTTTTGATCTTGAAAGCAATCTATGGGCGTTTGGGCTGTTGACGCGTGCATTTTTTTGGGATATGGCGTATATGCATGTGTGGGCGTATATGCATCGGCTAAATTTTTTTAATGTGCTTGCTTCACTGTTGTGTGCTTCTAGCCGTTTATGTTGTAATTAAGTCGGTCATGCGGTGTGTTGGTTTGCAGTTTTGCTTTCGTCGTCGTCAGAAACAGACAAGAAACAAGCAAACCGATGCTCAACAAAGGAATGTGGGCAAATCAGTCACCGCATGCATGCAGACCAATCGGAACACATTGCTTGGATATGCGCAGGGCGGACCCAGGAATTGAAGTTAGCTAAGGCGAACATTTAATGTTTAATTTTTTTGGTACAAATGCCACTCTATTCAACCAAAACTCATCGCATTCAACAACAAAAGAATACAAAAAGCTCTTAAAAACTACTCCCTCCGTCTCATAATGTAAGACGTTTTTTGACACTACACTAGTGTCAAAAAATGTCTTACATTATGGGACGGAGGGAGTAGTAAACTGCTAACCTAGACTATTATCGCTTGAAATGCTCACTTAGGGCATCTCCAACACTGACCCGTTTTTGTGTTCATCGGGTACATGTCCGTTTTTGTGTTCAGACGTTGTTCGCGGATATGATATGGAAGGGAGCCATCCAACACTAATTATAAAGTATCCGTCTGAGAGGAGAAATAGTAGATGGGGACCATGCATGTAGTGAGATAGAGCAGTGCTACGCAGTCGACGTTTTTCCGCCCGATGTGTGCATGACAGTAACTAATCACCGTTAGATGAAATCCATCCGTAAATAAGGAACGTGAGATCATAGCATCGTCCACGTAATGTCCATAAAACATCATGTGTGAAGCTATTCCGGATGGGATATTGTGGTGTGTTCGGTTGAGAGGAGACAGAGAAGAGGTGATCATGCATGTGCCGAGAGAGAGAAGAGAGTAGGACCACGCGAAGGCTTTTGGTTGATCAAAAGAAGACCAGAGGTATAGCTCCCCATGTTTGTCTCCACTTTGCCGAAAAATGAACGTCCGAATAACTTCACAGACCGATGCAAGACCGCGTTAGATTGTAAAAGTGAACAAAAGTGTCCGATCAAACATATACCCGAGTTTTGCATGTCTCCCTTGAAGATGCCCTTAAGCCACAATATGATCCCATAATTCTAATTTTTAAACGAGACCTACAAAATTATGAATGTGATGAGAGTTGTATATATGGTCATAGATTGTGAGGGAAACGCTCAATGCGGTTTGTGAGTCGATTGGAGACCTTTTTTCTTTTTGACGAGGAAAGGAAAGGAGAAATTGATTGGGCTCGATGTCGTCTGTTTGGGCCTGTAGGCTGTAGTAGCCCAGTCCAGTCTACCGGACCAGCCCAAGTCTCTTTCTCCCTCACGTACGGACGTATCCCTTCGATCGCTAAAAAAGAAACAGTGAAGAGCGCCACTGCTTTCTGAAGTCTGAAACAGAGAACAGCGCTGCCGCAGCCCGCAGATCGGCAGATGTGTAGGTGGGGGCGATTCTCCGCCGTCAGCGACCCGGGGCGGCCGCCCCAGCTCGCCCCAATGGTGGGTCCGCCACTGGATATGCGGCCGACCAATAGCAGTCTGATGAAGCGGTGATTGGGGCATGTGCAACTATGTCCAGTTACAAGGCACATGCACAGGCAGCGGGACGGGCAACTACATCCAATTACAAGACGACAAAGGGATATGGCTTAGACATCCACCGCATTTTTCGGGCGCAATTCTAGGTCAGATACGGGACATTCTTTCTGTCTCCCTCGCATGTGCGCTGCATGCACCCCGTCCAATCCATCGTTTTCGTTACTTTCTTATCTGCCTCACCGCTTACTTCTCCGTTCTTATCTCTTCTTCTTTTGGATGCCTCTGCGGCTTGCCGCCCTTGATGATCGAGGTGTTTTCCGGAAGATTTTTGTTGAATCGTCCACCGCCATAAGCATCTAAATCGCTCCTTCCTCTTCTCTGTGGTCATCACTCGCTTTCGCATCTCAACCGAAGCACCACACCGAGAAATAGCGTCGGCGCAAAACATCAAGCCTCTCTCCGCTTCTCTCATGTGGGATGGAAATGAGCTTTGTTTACCGCCTCGCCGGGCATGCCCCTCCCTCCTAGGCTCCTCCTTTCTTCAACGCGCAGTACGGAACAAGCTCAGACATCGCGAGCTGTGAAGCCGCGCTCCAAGGTTCAGAGTGGCTTCCCGCGGGCTCTCCCCACGCTGCACCTCCAAGCTTGCCGGGGAGGAGCTGCGTCCAGCCTCCGTCGCTGCTACTCCGCCGAGCGAGAAACTGCATCATTGTTGCTACCATGTGGAGGTTGTGGACGTCCACCACGGGACAGCGAGGTGTTCGACGACCGACGGGCACGCCGGCGAGCTGGTTCCACTTGGGCGCCTCAAAGGCATGGGTGACCGCCGGCGACATGTCCCCGGTGTCGCTGGACACGATCGCTTCCCTGGAGTAGTTGGCGACGGTGCACGAGATTGGCCACCTGCTTGGCTCAGTCATTTCTCGGTGATAGTAAAAAAAGTGTATGAAAGAAGGAAAAAAATAACTACATACGGTGTATATATAATTCCGACTATTTGCGTCTCTCTACAACTTCATCATAGGAGCTAATCCAATGGGAGGCTACACCAGATGATCTAATCTGGCAATGACTCGCACCACGTTCGGCAAAAAAAAAATCATCCCTACTAGAGATGTGTCATCGTGTATTCCCCTGTTTGTTCACATGCATCATCCTCTCATCTTTTTTTCTAACATCCATAGTTTTTCATGCGATCATCTGGCATCCTAAAATAACAACACTTATTACAAAGAAGAAACATAATCCATATAACCACACCGTATCGACGGGCGCGACGTGCCGCCGCGCGGGGTAAGCTAGTATTAATTAAGAGAGAAAAGAGTTCGACGTCTTAGCCCTACAACACACCCTTACAACAAGAGTTGCTACTCTCGCAACATAATTAAGCCCAATTGCTTAGCACCCGCGGACACCCATAGCGACGCTTCCGCCTTAATATTTTGAATAAGGATCATAGGAGGAGTGCTCTTCTGTCAAAAAATCCGTGCATTTCTTTCATTCCAAATTATCCAAGAGACAAGCATGGTTAGAGAGGCCATGGCCTTGCGGTTGGGGACGGTCTCGTCAGATAAACCTATCCACCACACCTTAGTGGATTGCGGCAATTGCCATGCAGAAGTATCAATGTAGTCCAACTGGAGCCAAACTTTGTCTGGATTTTTGAATCTTTAACATGGAAGAACAAGGGCGTGTTTGGTTGCACACATCCATTTGTCATCTTTGCATATGTGGCCTTTTAATTTCATAGACCATGGCAAATTGCTTTGAATTATGGATCGATTGCCATGTCAATGTACTATGTTCTTTTAGAATTTGTCATCAATTAGAGCATAAAAGTTGTAAATTTGTCATGACATAAATTTTTCTACATTTGCCATGAGCTAGAGATCGTTTAATTTCATAAACCATGGGAAATTGCATGGCTAGACCATGGCAAATTTATTTTCGTAGCCATGGCAACTTAGGTTTTCCCTGGACCATAGCAAATTTATTTTCAGTGCCATGGCAAATTTATTTAGTTTCTTCTTGGACAATGGTAATTTTTATTTCCTAAACCATGTCAAATTTATTTTCATAGCCATGGCAAATTTATTTTCAGAATCGTGTCAACTTAGTTTTTCCTGCGCCCCAAGACAAATATTTTCAGTGCCATGGAAATTTATTTTTCACAACATCTTTGCATATGTTTGCAGTGTTTTATCTTAACCATGGCAAATTTTGATGCATTACATGGCACTTTTATTGTTTCTATCGTGTCAAATTTATTTTTAATGCATGCGATTTATATGTTATGACAAAGAAATATAGAGCATGGCATTTTTATTATAAGACCACGGTGAAATTTCTGTAGGTCTTTTTATTATTTAGTACGCAAATTTGCCATGTACTTGCAAATTTTGATGCCATGGCAAATTAGATTTCAGTTCAGAGCTATGGCAAATTACTTTCTTGGACATTGGCAGCTTTTCGCATAAAATTACATACAATATATGTATTATTTTGAATCGCCGGCTACACGGTATTTTTATTATAAAACAGATGCCAAATTTGTATGTTTTTATTTAATTAAGTTTTTTAGGGTTTTATTTAATTAAGTCGGATTCAACTATTTTAGCTTTTTTAAGGCCTGTTTTTTGTGGTACTAAAGTTGGGCCATTTTTGGGTCCAATTTCCTTACCACATGTTGTTTTTAATAGCGTCAAAAAATTTGAGGTCAAGGGGGTTGTGCTGGGACCGATTCCTATTTGGCGCCTTCAGCCGTTAAAGGCAATGAAACAAACTGGCGCACACCCCCTTGCTTCCTGGGCTCGGCCCATTTTCATTTTTTTAACCTTCAAAAATATTTGTGGGTGGTGAGATTGGAACTCTGAACCTCAGTGTTTACTTCCAGATGTGGTAACCGACTCGGACGGCTCAAATGAGCCTACTAAAACTTCTTCAACTTCTTATTCCGTGCCTTTCGGACTTTTTTTTGGTCTTTGTTTGACCGGTTTTTCATTAGTTTTTACTCAGAGTTTCCTTTTTTCTAAAAACACATGATTTTTTTAATATGAAGCTTTATCAAATTTGATGAACTTTTCTCAAATACATTAACTTTTTTCAAAACCAGGTGAACTTTTTCCAAATTCATGATAATTTTTCAAATTCATGAACTTTTTTTATCAAAATATATGAATTCTTTCAAACCCATGAACTTTTTTTAAAAACCCGGTGAACTTTTTACAAATTTGTGATTCTTTTTAATTCAAAATCAATGATTTTTTTTCAAAATCAAAGAACTTTTTCGAAAAGGAATGAACTGTTGCTCAAAGTCGAGGAACTTTTTTCAAGTTTGTGAACTTGTTTTCAAAATCGATTAAAATTTTCAAATTAGTGAATATTTTCTTCAAAATATATGAACTTTTTTCAGATGCATGATCTTTTTTCAAATTCGTTAGCTTCAAATTTCATGAATTTTTTCCAAATTTCATAAATATTTTTCAAAATCCGTGAACTTTTTCAAATTGATGAACTTTTTACTAATTCATGAACTTTCTCAAATTCACAAACATTTTTCATTTATGTGATTTTTTCCAATTTTTATAAACCTTTTTTTTAAATTTGTGGTTGTTTCACTAGTTTTAAGAATTCATTTTCAGATTTATGCTTTGGTTTTCATATAAATTATGTTGGGTATGTAGTAGTATATGTTTACTAAAGAAAGGGTTAAATAGCACTGTTTTCTTCTAGTGGACAACTAAATGAGCCCGACCTAGTAGGCTGCCTACGGCCATCCATGTTCCTATCATCCCGCTTCTACCAAATGAAGTTAGAAATAACCCGTTTACATTTTTTATTTGCATTTGCTTTTTTTTAATCTTGCATTTGATGTGTCTCAGAGCAGGTTACTAGGCCAGCCCACTACAAGTCGCCTGCGAGCACTAACTAGTTTAAGCGGTGCTGAGGGCGTCGAACAGGAGCTCCCCGCGCTGGGTGGTTTCCCATGAAACATTCACTCGTCCCCCCTCCCCGTGCTAAGGGAATGATTTATTCGTGCTAGATTCCCACACTGGGAAATGTCAGGTGAGTATTACGGCCCCACTTTATAGATAAAGCAAACCACCAGAGCCACAAGATCCAACAATGGTTCACACCGCACGCACGCACACACACGGGTCGCATACACAATAGTTCAAGAGGGTATTGCTGAGGGCATAACTTAACAAGACCAAAATAAAACGAAAAAGGGGTAGCTCAGGCCACCAAGTGGCTAATCCGGCTCAGGCGGTGGAGGAGGAAGCGGTGGCGCCAAGCGAAGGGCCATCGCTCGAATATCTGCAACGAGGATGTAGATGGCGTCTCGGTCCTGAGAGCGGCTAAGCGGCTTCCAAAGTTGTAAATAGACACACATTTTTGAAAACCACGTCAGTAGCTCGTCGAAGAGGCGCACACTGGATCACAAGTTTATTGCGGACCGCCAAAGCGTCCACGCGAGAACTACAACACCCAGGCACCTAATGTGGCGGACACGATGCTGAGAGGCCTGGATTTCCGCGAAGAGGTCGGGGAAATTGTTGTTGCACCAATGTTCACCGACCACCTCCCGGAAGCAACTCCAGAGGAATTGCACGGATACACGAGTAAGATGTGATTCGAATCCTCCGCCGTCCCACATAAGGGGAAAATCCCATTACCCGGGCCATTCCTCTCGAGTACCTGCACCCTGAAGGAACCCAGTCCTGGATCCATTGCCACAGGACGATCTGAATCTTCAGTGAAAGTCTAATAGCCCAGATATCAACAAGACGCTCTGGACCGGGAGCAGCCGCAATGGCCTGGTATAGCTATTTGGTGGAGAATCTCCCCGAAGACTCGAGATGCCAGGAGATGTGATCGATCGGCTGATCCACATTGGACGACTGGAGAGCAATGCACTCAAGGAGCTCCCGCCAAGCGGCAACATCCGGAGACCCAATGGGCCTCATACACAGGCCTAATCGATGAATGTGTCGTACACGGGCCTACACGGCACCACACATGAGATTGGCCCCAGGAGACAATGTACCCAAGAATAATCGACAATGTACAGAAGTTGGGAAGCAGGAGGAGTGATGGGCGGAGAACAAAAAAAATCCTCTCTTTACTATTACTACTATAAGTGTGCACATACAACGAACGTCTCGACTAATAATACAACCAGATGTGAGAATTTAACTACATTTAAAAGTTATTCCCAAGGCGCTAAAAATTAACCTGTTTCTACCAAATTGACATGAGGAATAACCCGTTTACTTTTTTCTCCGCATTTGCTTTTTTTTTTTATTTTTGAGAATCTATGGTTTGTTGTGTTTCAGAGCAGGTTACTAGGTCGGCCCGTTATAAGTCGCCTGCGAGCACCAACTAGTCTAAGCGGCACTGAGAGCGTCGAACAGGAGCACCCTGTGCCGGGGTGGTTTCCCACGAAACATTGACTTGCCCCTCCCCACTTCCTAGAAAGGAAATTACTATACACACGACACTTTGGTGGACGATTAGTAGACGAAGTTGTGATCGATGGCTATAACCCCATCGAACCAAAGTGATGGGTGGCTGTTAACATGTGTCGTGTATAAATCGGCTACAGATTGTCGTCCACGAAGCAGTGCTCCTAGGGAAATGATTCGTTCATGCTAGATTTCCACCCTAGGCGAGTATTACAGTCCTTTCTTTTTTATATGGATAATACAGGGAAGGATATAGCACGCAAGCTACCCTAGTACTAAACCTAATTGATGGTTGCATCTTATACGGGCCTAATCGGTGATTGCATCGCACACTGGCCAACACGGCACCACACATGGTGC
Organism: Triticum monococcum; assembly: GCA_034509565.1. Lineage (NCBI taxonomy): Eukaryota > Viridiplantae > Streptophyta > Magnoliopsida > Poales > Poaceae > Triticum > Triticum monococcum. The sequence goes on from CM067846.1 coordinate 516,407,289, forward strand.
TGGTGTTGGGACATGCGGTACGCGACGCGAGCGCCAAACAAAATTTTTTGTCAGCACTAGAGCTCTGTTGCTGACGAACGGCGCATCAGGGAGCAGATAGAAGAAGAAGGGGACATATACTAAGTGGCAGGCCGGAAGTTGACTCAAATGTATGGGCCGTTGGCCCATCTTGTAGGGCAAGATGACCCATGTAATAGAGTGCGTTAAATACCCAGTAGCTGAGCCGGAGAAGGCAGCGAATTGTAATTGGATCTCGATCCCCTCTCAGACTCTCCCTTCTTCCTTCTTCCCCAAGCTATACCTCTCTTCTCCCAATTCCCATTCCAATCTCTACGAAAGTACTATGTATCCTTGAATTCGTTCGATAGATCGTGAGCAGAGGGTTCTGTACATCACAATTGGTATTAGATTTGGGTCGATTGGCGGCGGGATCGGGCTCGGCGGTGGTCGGGTTGGGTTCTCTCGTAAAATCCCCGTCCGTTGGCTGGGTCTGCGGCGGCGGAGGGTGGCCGCAGTTCTTCGGCGGCACGGGCGGCGTCTTCGGCGGCGGCGGTGAACTGTTCGGCGGCGGATCGAGGGTAGCTCACGGTTGCACTCAGACCCTCTAGGTGTGTGAAATTCCGGTGGGCTACTCGGTTGGCGCTGCACAGCGGTGTTTGGAGCGGTTGTAGAGGAAGGGGTTAGCGGCTGCTGTAAAACTCCCTGGTACTCGCCGATTCCTGGTAGGCGGTGAAGCTGGCGACTACGACGCACCCAAAGCCGAATCAGCAGACACGTCTCGTGGTGGATGCCATGGAGACCATCGAGGCGCGGGTGGGAGAACAGCTGCAGCTTCTGCAAACGGTGGGCGACAAGTTGGGTAAGCTGGATGATCTGTTTAGTCGCTTGGATTCCCTTGATCAGCAGTTCGCGGCACAGGCAGCGCAGATGCATATTGTTCAGAACAATGTCAGTCTCGCAATGAAGTCGATTGGGGAAATTAGACAGGAGCAGGCAGCAGCTGCTCATGAGTCAGGACCGAAGCAATCTCCTCCGAGCGCGTCCACCAACGATGGCATTTTGGGTACGCCACCACAGCATAGGCAACCGGCCGTTCCACCACCTATGTTTGCGACTCAGACTGGGCATTCTGCAACAGAGCATTTTGGGACAGAAGTTCAGTTGAAGAAACCGTGGATGTCCAAAATGGATTTTCCCTGTTTTGAGGGAGAGGATGTGCGTATCTGGCTAGATGGATGTGAGGCCTACTTCTCACTGTATGCTATCCCTGAAGAATTCAAGGTCACGTCAGCTACGCTGCACCTGTCTGGAGATGCAGCAAATTGGTTCCATGTATACAAGGCTCTGCATCAGTGGCCGTGCTGGAATGAGTTTAGGATGACAGTTATGCAGGAGTTTGATGTGAATGTTCATCGCACAAAGATGAGAGCTCTGTTATTACTTAAACAGACCGGATCAGTGGCCGAGTACAAACGGGAGTTCACCCAACTAGTGTATCAACTTTTGTTGTATGAACCGACAGTGAGTGACACATTTTTGGTGACGAGGTTCACTCTGGGCCTCAAGGAAGAACTCCGGGCTGCTGTTGATATGCAGCTACCCACTACTGTTAGTGAAGCAGCTTCATATGCATTGATCCAGGAAGAGATAGTACAGCGTGCTCGCTCCAACAGAAGTTTTACTACCAGAACTGCCTTCTTCAAGCCGGGCACGCCCAAGCACTCCACCAGCTGGAGAGCTATGGAAAGCAAGGCAGTTGAAGGAGTATAGGCGCACTAATGGCCTGTGTTTCAGTTGCGGTGACAAATACACCCCTGGTCATACTTGTGCAAAACCACCCACTCCTACAGCAGTCATGGCCATGACTAGTGCAGCTGAAGCCATTTTGTCGGATGATATACTTGATGCAGTAGAAGAACAAGAAACTGCTTTGCAAGAAATGCACTTGTCTGTCAATGCCTTGTCTGGAGCTGATCACCCTAGAACCATTCGTTTGCGAGCTCTTATTGGCAATCAAGTGGTACTTATTCTCCTGGACTCAGGTAGTACTCACAGTTTCATGGATTCAGCGTTGCTGCCCAGAATTCAAGTGACACCACAACAATTGTCCAAAGAAATCTCTGTAACAGTGGCCAATGGAGAGAAACTATTGTGTAATTCTGAAGTGCCCCAGCTCAACTGGTGGATCCAGGGACACACATTTGAGTATGATTTTAAAGTTCTTGATTTGGGAGGTTATGATCTCATTTTGGGCATGGACTGGTTGGAAGCTCAAGGGGAAATGACATGTCACTGGAGAAACAAATGGATCCAGTTCAGTCACAAGGATAGTCTGGTTAAGCTGCAAGGAATTCTTCCACAGTCTACAGAGGACATCAAGGAGGTCACTCTAGAACAAACTATGAAATGGCACAAAGGCAATGATATTTGGGCAGTGGCACTGATACAACCAGTATGGGACAAAAAGCCTGACCCTGTTCCTAATCCAGTACAACCCTTGTTACAGGAGTTTGCAGATATCTTCAAAGAACCTACTGAGCTACCACCCTCTCGAACTTTGAACCATGCAATACACTTGTTACCAGGGGCCGCTCCTGTCAACTCCAAACCTTACAAATACTCACGACTGCAAAAAGATGAGATTGAAAGGCAAGTTGCAGAAATGCTTAAAGCTAGTACTATCACTCCCAGTCTCAGCTCTTTTGCTTCTCCTGTCCTATTGGTAAAATAGAAAGATGGATCTTGGAGATTTTGCGTAGATTATAGGAAGCTAAATTCCATCACTGTGAAGAGCAAGTTCCCAATGCCAGTGGTAGATGAGCTTTTGGATGAGCTTAGTGGCACTAAGTGGTTCTCCAAGTTAGATCTCAGGTCAGGATATCATCAAATCAGAATGTTACCGGAGGATGAACACAAAACAGCTTTCAAAACTCACAGTGGACAGTATCAATTTAGGGTGATGCCCTTTGGTCTTACTAATGCCCCTCCACTTTTCAATGCATCATGAATTGGATTTTTGCTGCTTACAACAGAAAATTTGTTCTTGTCTTCATGGATGATATCTTAATCTTTAGTGAGACCCTGGAAGAACATTTGGAACATCTCAGAATAGTGTTTCAAACCTTAAGAGAGCATCAGTTCTTTGCTAAGAGTACCAAATTCACTTTTGCACAGCAACAGTTAGAATATCTAGGACACATCATTTCTGACAAAGGGGTTCAGACAGATCCTGAGAAAACTTTGGCTATGGCCAGGTGGCCTACTCCTCAGAAGGTGACTGAATTAAGAGGGTTTTTGGGGCTCACGGGATATTACAGGAAGTTTGTGCAAGGATATGGTATAATTGCTAAGCCACTCACTCAACTACTGAAGAAACAAGCCTTTGCTTGGTCCTCAGAGGCCCAAGAAGCTTTTGAGAAACTCAAGGCAGCGATGATGACTACTCCTGTATTAGTGTTGCCTGACTTTGACCAGCCGTTTGGCATTGAAACAGATGCATGTGCTACAGGAATTGGTGCTGTGCTCACTCAAGGAGGACACCCTGTTGCCTTTTATAGCAAAGCTTTGGGCATCAAAAATCAATCTCTGTCCATCTATGAAAAGGAGTTTTTGGCAATTATGATGGCTGTAGAAAAATGGAGAGCATATCTACAGCGAGGTCCTTTTATTATCAAAACGGATCATCAAAGTCTGTGTCAGTTGGAAGACCAAGTCCTTACAACTGATGTTCAGAGAAAAGCCATGACCAAGTTAGTGGGGCTGCAATTTCAGTTTCAATACAAAAAAGGCAGTGAGAACTTAGCAGCTGATGCCTTATCCAGAGTAGGGCACTTACTGGCGGTGACCACTACTTCCACCAGTAGACCTGTGTGGCTACAGGAAGTACTTAATTCATATGAGGTGGACCCAGATGCTCAAACACTGCTTCAGAAACTAGCTATTTCTGCTGCTGATACATCAGAGTACTCTCTGGAGAAAGGTGTGATCAAGCATCAAGGCAGAATATGGATTGGAGCAAATCAAGCATTGAGAACAAAACTCATTTCTGCCTTTCATGCAAGTGCTGTGGGGGGACACTCTGGCATCCAGGCTACATATCAAAGAGTTAGGAAACTGTTTGTGTGGATTGGGCTGAAACAAGATGTCATTGATTTTGTTCATCAATGTGCTGTGTGTCAACAAGCAAAGCATGAACATGTGAAATCTCCCGGATTACTTAAACCACTTCCTGTACCTGACGGACCTTGGCAGGAGATCACCATGGACTTCATCGAAGCTCTACCAAAATCTGAGGGATATACAGTGATCTTAGTGGTGGTCGATAGACTGACCAAGTATGCTCACTTCATCCCCTTGAAACATCCTTTCTCTGCTCCAGTGGTAGCGAAAGCATTCCTACATACTGTGGTCAAATTGCATGGACCACCCCATACTATAGTTTCAGATAGGGACAAGATCTTTACCAGTCACTTTTGGAAGGATTTGTTCAAGCTTTGGGATACTAAATTGCTCATGAGTACTGCCTATCATCCTCAAATAGATGGGCAGAGTGAACGAGTGAATCAGTGTTTGGAGATGTTTCTCAGATGTGCAGTACATGATACTCCAACAAAATGGCATTCTTGGTTACCCTTAGCAGAATTCTGGTACAATACTAATTTTCATTCTGCTTTGGAGTGCTCTCCTTTCAAAGCTCTCTATGGATATGAACCTACTTATGGGGTGTTTCCCTCTTTGCTTACCTCTGATAATGTTGAAGTGGAACAGTGGCTTAAGGAACACCAGGCACATACATCTCTGCTGAAGGCGCACTTACTTAAAGCCCAGACGAAGATGAAACACTATGCAGATCAGAACAGATCACCCAGGATGTTTTCGGTGGGAGACTCGGTGTATTTGAAGCTCCAGCCATATGCTCAACACACTATAGTCAACCGACCATGTGCAAAATTAGCATACAAGTTCTATGGGCCTTTTGAAGTTTTGGAACAGATCGGACCGGCTGCTTACAAACTTCAGCTACCGGCAGCAGCCCAGATCCACCCCGTGTTTCACGTCTCTCAACTCAAAGAATTTGTGCCAGATCATACACCAGTCTTCTCCACCGTGCCTGCCCCAGTTGAATTTTCCAGTATGGATGTGCAGCCAGGTATGATCTTGGACAGGAAATTAGTCAAAAAAGGTGACAGTGCATTGTTGCAGGTTTTGGTACAATGGACAGGACTTCCAGCCGAGGCAGCCACCTGGGAGGATTACAATACAATCAAGCTTCGCTACCCTACTGCTCCAGCCTGGGGTCAGGCTGAATCTCAAGAGGGCGGCAGTGTCAGCACTAGAGCTCTGTTGCTGACGAACGGTGCATCAGGGAGCAGATAGGAGAAGAAGGGGACAGATACTAAGTGGCAGGCCGGAAGTTGACTCAAATGTATGGGCCGTTGGCCCATCTCGTAGGGCAAGATGACCCATGTAATAGAGTGCGTTAAATACCCAGTAGCTGAGCCAGAGAAGGCAGCGAATTGTAATTGGATCTCGATCCCCTCTCAGACTCTCCCTTCTTCCTTCTTCCCCAAGCTATACCTCTCTTCTCCCAATTCCCATTCCAATCTCTATGAAAGTACTATGTATCCTTGAATTCGTTCGATAGATCGTGAGCAGAGGGTTCTGTACATCACATTTTTCTACCACACATCTAAGATCATGTTGCTGGAAATAGATCACGGGATCAGGTTTATCACTAGATGCCCAGTCACCACGACAGAAGTAGAGTTCGTGATGCATGTACTCGATCTCCCGAGGTGTCTCCTCCTCGCGTCATCGATCTCCCGCGAACAAAAAAGATCCATGAACGGTGATCTCCCATGAACGGCACCTCGCGGATCCCTCGAACAGTTCATCCAAGCACCGCAAGTGCGATCCCTCCAAGGTATACACACATGCGGGGTGCAGCATCAGGCGGCAGACTGCTAGGTCCGGTCGCATGACATGCGTGTGGGGAGTTGTGGCAGCGGTTATCCAGGGTGGAAAAGATCAACCCTAAGTGGTGCGCCCACTCCCCTTTATATAGACCTTCGAGGTGGGCTCAACACTTGAGCCCACTAGGAGTCTACATCTATTTTCTACTGGGATCCCATCCGAATGGGCTGCAACCCCTTAAGTGTGTGACCCTATAGGTTCACGTACAATGGACATGACCAAAGTTGATTATTGGTAGCGGCTCCTAGCAGAACGTGCCAGCTCCCATGTGTGCGTAAAGTCATTTGACGAACCTCGTCAATGTGTCTCATATCCAACATTCATTTTGCCTTACGATATATGTTGTCAAGCTCAAGGCGAGTACTTGTCACCCTTGTGGTAGCTCGACCTCTCTTCTCGACACCGTGATACAAATTCCAGAATTGGATTAACACTTAACCCAAGTCGCATGGCCATGCTTTCCAAATCTGATTACTCGAGGGGGGCTAGAGAATATCTCTCCAAATAGGAGGGGAAAATCCCTTCTTGGTCAGCCATGTCTCACGGCATGTCTCACGACTCACTCGAAAGCTACCTTTATAACTACTTAGTTACGGAGTAGCGTTTGATAGACCCTAAGTGAGTTGACCTTCATCCTGAGAACATATGAGGACCTTAGGTCTAGGACATGGCATAGACATTGTACTTGACACTAACAGATGGCAATATCTCGCTGCGTCTTAAAGTGAGTCTTGTCCGAGGAACGCGAATTAAGACATTTTCTTCAGATGGCTTTATTTTTGGTGAGGTGGCTTCGGATTCTTCAAGCAGCTTGCGAAGCTTCAGATGAAGGAGATAGGTGGTTGGCTCACGAGCAAGCAGTAGAGGAGTAAGATGCTCTTGGAAGTCTTCAACTGTGAAGCCTTTGTCAATATAATCATAGAGCTCTTGGAGGTTCATATTCAGGAGTTGCTTCTTGGTGAAGAACTTATGAAGTAGTTTCCAAAGTCTTTTCCTTTTCTCATCAGCGATCGAATGCATCAGCTTGGTGCAGTTATTGATAGCATTAAGCTCATTGGCGAGATGTTCATTCTCCTGCCTATCATCTTCCATATGTTTCAGAAGCAGTTGTTGCGTGCCAAAACTGACTTCAAGTTGTTAAGGAGGCTGTGGAGAAACCATTTGATCACGTTGAGGAAGGAGAGGACCATCAAACTTCTGGTGGTAGTCTTGAGGGGACGCCGAGGACTTTCCCAAGGTGAAATCTTCCATTGCTTGCATGGTATGACGAAGAGGAGGAATAAATCATTTGTGGCTTCCCTTTGCCAGATACACTGTGCCCATTGCATGATCAATGACTTTCTGGATCCATGGAGCGAATACCTTTACGGTGAAAGGAAACTGAGAAGAATCATTCAGAATGCGCAGAAACATATCTTCAATATCGAAGATGTATCTTTCAGAGATTGCATAGATGGCATTCCAAAGAACATCAGATATGGTCATGTCAGTGTTCATGCCAGCCAATGGGCATATGGTGTAGGAGAGTGGATGATATAGAATCTGGTTATCAAAAGTTAAATGTTCAGGACGAGGAGGACCAGAGTAGTCGTGAATCTTCTCCTTGTCCATTGTGCACTTAAAATCTTCATTAAAGATCACATCAATGTTGTGCACTCGAATCTCGGTATTTCCATGCTCAAAGAGAGGAAAATGAAAAATGCAAGGTGAAATGCGTTGAAGTACACTTGATCCATTTGCCTTTGGTCATCCACTCAAAAATCTACTTAGAGTGAGGTCCATCATAGTTGATGTCCTGAAAGAATTGTGAATGCACATTTCTGTTGAATAGAGGACCCTTCGCACCAGCACCAACAGAGAATATGGGAAATTCCTCTCGGGGATTGGGGTACTTGAGTTCTTCTTCTGGCGAAAGGAAATCATCATCATATACAATGGAGTTGGGATGGCAAGCAAAAACTGATGTCCTTGCAGAGGGACCTGCTTCATTTGTTCTCACAGATGTATTAACTGTCAACTTGAGCGGTGATGGGGTTGGTGCTACTGATAATGGAGCCTCAGAAATAGTCGGTTGTTGGACATGATTTGTTTCGGGAAATTGGTGTGTATCCTTGAGTAGCTAGTGGTACCGAGTTGGCCACGTGATTAGGTTGTTGTTCGATCACAACGGGATCGGAGACTCTCAGAGCATCTTGAGAAGGAGCCGCAGAGAGCTCGGAGCGAGGAATTTGACCCTCTTCAGAAGCATATTTCAAGGGTATATCAACTTGAGCAGTGGAGGCCACGGGCACTGATTCAGTTGGCCTTGGCAGAGAAGGAGCTTCCAAGTCTTGTCCAGTTTGTTCAGGGTGAATGACTGGCTCAGGAGTGACGTTCCTTGGCGATGGTGGAGTGATACGTCCATTTTGCATCATGTCGCCTTTTCTCTCTTAATTTGCCAGATTTACATGAAGACGGAGATTGCCGGCAACTAGAATTCTGGACCTAGAAAAGCTATATCAGAGATACCTATCCCGCAGAACTCCAAATGACCTAAAATTTAATGGAGAATTTTTATGGAATATATCAAAAATACTGGAGCAAAGAAGTACCAAAGGGGGTGCACCAGTTGCCCACAAGGCAATAGGGCGCGGCTACCCCCCTGGGCGTGCCCTGATGCCTTTAGGGCCCACAGCTGGCCTCTGACCCCCATCTTCTACTATATGAAGTGTTTTGGCCTAGAAATAAAATCAAGAGAGGACTTTCGGGATGAAGCGCCGCCGTCTCGAGGCAGAACCTAGGCAGGAGCACTTTAGCTCCCCTGCGGAGCGATTCCGCTAGGGACACTTCCCTCTGAGAGTGGGAAATCAAAGCCATCGACATCACCAACAACCATCTCATCTTGGCAAGATCAATCTTCATCAACATCGTCACCAGCACCATCTCATCTTAAACCCTAGTTCATCTATTGTATTCAACTTTGTGTCAAAACCTCAGATTGGTACCTATGGGTTGCTAGTAGTGTTGATTACATCTTATAGTTGATTGATAACCCACAAGTATAGGGGATCAACTATAGCTTTTTTGATAAATAAGAGTGTCGAACCCAACGAGGAGCTAAAGGTAGGATTTATATTCCCTTCAAGTTCTATCAACCACCAATACAACTCTAAGCACACTTAACGTTCACTTTACCTAGAATAAGTATGAAACTATTTTGTAGGTGATAGGATAGGTTTGCAAGAATAAAACTAGATGTACCTAGAGAGAATAAAACTATGAGTAATCTGCAAGATAATAAAGTTAGTTGTTTAGTAGATAGCTTTTTGTAACACAAGAGAAAGGTTTTGTCCCTAGGCAATCGATAACTAGACCAGTAATTATTATTCAATTTTATACGAGGGAGAGTTTAAGTGCATCTAGTGCCCCTTAGTGATTTTGGTGAATTGAAGACTTATAGGTTAAGAGACTAATGTGTTTGTAAGTGTAGACTGTCGGATTTTGGGCTCCGCAGACCCTTGAGAGGTTCGAACTCTAGGGTGCGTGCGAAGAACTCAACATCCCCAGTCTGCCTACTCGCCAATATCTCGGCCTAGCTCAATGAATAGGAAGGAAACAAGACACAACAGCTTACCCAGGTTCGGGCCACCTTGTGGTGTAAAACCCTACTCCTGCTTTGTGGTGGATTGGCCTCTAGGGGCTGAGGATGAACTAGTACAGTGGGAGAACAACTTCAGGAGGTGTGTTCTTGAGCTGGTGGTCTTGGTCTTGTTGCACCATAATGGAAACCTTTGGTTGATTCCTCGGGACTCCGCGTCTACGCTTGCCTCCTAAGCACCAAAGAGGAAACTGGTACACTGCGCCCGCTGGCGCCCGCCTGGCCTTGGTCACCATGGCTCACGTCATCCGAACCTCATGAGGTGAAGCCTGCATAGAAATCTCCGCTCCTCGGGAGCCAGCCTGAGGAGGCCACTCCTCATCGAGGTCTTGGTGTCATCCACCTTGCGAGGCTCGGGCCCTCGTGAGGGTCTTGAGTTGTCGATGCTAAAGGTGGGTCGTACCAGGTCGTCGATGAAGCCACGCTGTGGGCCGCAGGCAGGCAAGCCTGGGTACCCCCGTTCCCAGAACGCCGACAGTAGCCCCCAGGCCCAAGGCGCGCTCGAGCATGGCTTTGAGGCAAAGCCAAAGGGCAAGTGCGGAGCGCCGCGGGCCCTAACCGCCTACGGCATTGGTTGACGCATGGCGATTGATGGGACGTGGGTGTCTTCGCTTCCTTACGTGGCCTCGGCAACCGTTCCCGACTGTCAAAAAGGCTGGTGCCTGCCATTGAGCCTTTATTGCCTTACATTCGTCTTGCTCCAGATCCCTTTCTTCCTCTGCTCCAATCACCTTCAGATCTGCTAAATCCCTCCCCTGAACTCGCCGCTTGTAGGATCGAAAGTATGTCTAGAGGGGGGGGGGGTGATTAGACTACTTGACCAAATAAAAACTTAACCTTTTCCCAATTTTAGTTCTTGGCAGTTTTTAGCTATCTTAGGACAAGTCAAGCAATCATTACACAATTCAAGCAAGCATGCAAAGAGTATGTTGGCAGCGGAAAGTAAAGCATGCAACTTGCAAGAATATAAAGGGAAGGGTTTGGAGAATTCAAACACTATTGGAGACACGGATGTTTTTCCCGTGGTTCGGATAGGTGGTGCTATCCTACATCCACGTTGATGGAGACTTCAACCCACGAAGGGTAACGGTTGCGCGAGTCCATGGAGGGCTCCACCCACGAAGGGTCCACGAAGAAGCAACCTTGTCTATCCCACCATGGCCATCGCCCACGAAGGACTTGCCTCACTAGCGGTAGATCTTCACGAAGTAGGCGATCTCCTTGCCCTTACAAACTCCTTGGTTCAACTCCACAATCTTGTCGGAGGCTCCCAAGTGACACCTAGCCAATGTAGGAGACACCACTCTCCAAGAAGTAACAAATGGTGTGTTGATGATGAACTCCTTGCTCTTGTGCTTCAAATGATAGTCTCCCCAACACTCAACTCTCTTTCATAGGATTTGGATCTGGTGGAAAGAAGATTTGGGTGGAAAGCAACTTGGGGAAGGCTATAGATCAAGATTCATATGGTTGGAATGGAATATCTTGGTCTCAACACATGAGTAGGTGGTTCTCTCTCAGAACATATGAGTTGGAATGGTGTATGTGTTCTGATGGCTCTCTCCACGAGTGAAGAGGAGGTGGAGGGGTATTTATAGCCTCCACACAAAATCCAACCGTTACACACAATTTATCAATCTCGGTGGGACCGAATCAGAAAACTCGGTCAGACCGAAATAGTAAACCTAGTGACCGTTAGGAATTTCGGTGGGACTGACATGCAACTCGGTAGGACCAATTCGGTTAGGGTTTGGGCATAACGTAATCTCGGTGAGACCGATTGCACAAACTCGGTGAGACTGAGTTTGGCAATAAGCTAACCAGAGAGTTGGTCAGGCAAACTCGATGGGACCGACTCGCTCTTTCGGTGAGACCGAAAAGTTACAAGTAGGAAACATAGAGTTTACATTGCAATCTCGGTGGGACCGATTCGCTCTTTCGGTGAGACCGAAAAGTTACGAAAGGGAAACAGAGAGTTTGCAATCCCATCTCGGTGAGACCGAGATCCTTATCGGTAGGACCGAATTGCTAGGGTTTGGCAGTGGCAAATGACAAGTGAAACTCGGTGGCGCCGGATTGAAAGAATCGGTATGACCGAGTTTGGCTTAGGGTTTAGGTCATTTGTGGATATGGGAAAGTAGGTGAGGATTTTGGAGCATATCATTAAGCACATAAAGCAAGAGGCTCATTAAGCAACACCTCATCCCTCCTTGATAGTATTGGCTTTTCCTAAAGACTCAATGTGATCTTGGATCACTAAAATATAAAATGAAGAGTCTTGAACTTTTGAGCTTGAGCCAATTCTTTGTCCTTAGCATTTTGAGGGTTCCACTTTCACATCCATGCCATGCCAATCATTGAGCTTTCCTGAAATAATCATCTTGAAATATCATTAGCTCAATGAACTATATGTTGTTATGAATTACCAAAACCACCTAGGGATAGTTGCACTTTCAATCTCCCCCTTTTTGGTAATTGATGACAACATATAGATCAAAGCTTCGACAAATTATAATAATCATGAAATGGATTGTCGCTTTGAGAAGTATGTGATAAGTAAGAGCTCCCCCTAAATTTGTGCATATTTAAAATTTGCTTTGGACTGCAAATGCACAAAGAGTTAGAATCATGGGTTACTCTTCCATGTCACATACATCTTGGTGGAGCGCTCAAAAATGATAAGATTGAAATACATGCACTCATCACCAAGAATAGTGAGTGATCACATAAGATAGATAGAATAATAATAGCATTAAGCAAACATTAAGTGTAGGTTATGATCAAACACATGATCATCGATGTCTCACAGACATAAGGACGTAGTATCTCACACACAAGCAAACAAAGTTCGAAAAACCACCAAATAAAACAAGAGAGAATAAAAGCAACACTCTCTCTCGAAGCCTATGATCTATACATTTTCTCCCCCTTTGGCAACAAGTTACCAAAAAGTTCCTAGAAAATGCATAGTGCTAAGTCAACGCTCAGGCTTGATCTTCAGGTGGTGGTGGAGTCCGGAGCACTCCAAGGACGAAGCCTTCGGTAGACGTGGTCGGAGTTGAGGCTGAAGTGGATGCTGGAGCTGGTGGAATTGAGGCTGTGGCTGGCGCAGATGTGGTAGCTCTGGTGTCAGCAACTGGCATTGCAGACGAGCTCGGACCTTGTGGCACCCTGGCTAAAGCATCAGTCGTAGTCCTGCCTCTCCTCTCATTCATGTCATCCTGGAGCTGCTCCACGGCAGTCTGTATCTCTGTCACCTTGATGTCCAAATCATAGAACCTCTGTTCCATGATCCTCTCTAAGCTTGCCTGGTTCTGAGTCAGGGTGGCAAGCCCTTGCTCAATTCGCAGGGTGGACGCAATTAGGTAACCAAGCTGCTCTTGTTTGGTTTTCAGGAAGTAATCAGACGCCTCCTCTTGAGTAGGCATCCTGGCAGCTTTCTCCTTCTTCGCCTTCTCCTTCTTAGCTTGTGCATGGGCAGAGGATGGCTCATTCTCAGTCATGACCACTTGGTTATCTTCAAAATCTGGACGGATGGGCAGGTGTTCCTTATCCAACAGGTATGTGCCCGTGCCCATCTTTGAGTTGATGAGCTCCTAAATCTGTGGGGCATACCCACAACTCCTCTTCTGATCGGCAGCTGTCCTCTTGACTGTTTCCACTATGAGGCTCATGACTTTGAATTTCTAAGGTACATCAAAGATGTGTAGCAGGTTAATGGCATGACCTCTGATCATCCGGTGATCTCCAGACTTGGGCAGAAGAGTGTGCCCAAGGATCCAGTTGATCGTAGGCAATCCTGATAGCAAGTGCTTCACAGACCCAAACTGGTGAGTGTCAAGATCATCTGTGGGAATCTCCTTGTACATATTTGCCATGGAGTTGTGATCCATCTTCTTCTTGGCATAAATGTCCAAGTCATCTGCTTGCTCCTCTGGGGCATTGATCAACTTCGCCCATTCCTCAACAGTTGATTGGTACCTTGTACCCTCTGACATCCAAGTGATCCTGCCATCCGGGTAGAAGTGTGCTGTGGAGTAGAATTGCATGATTAGCTCCTCGTTCCACTTTGTGAGCTTCTGCCCAACAAAGCCTGCCACTCCACACGCACTAAAGCTGTCATATACTCCAGGGTAGTGTTCCTCATTTTCCTTCATGTAGGTCCAGTCGACCCATCTCATGTCACATACAATTGGCTTCTTGTCAAGCAAAACTGTCTCATAGAAATCCTGCTGCTCCTTGGTATGAAACCTGTAGTCCATTGCAGTCCTCCTTCTGGTAGCATAAGGATCTGCCTCTCTCCACTTCCTCAGCCCTGAGTCTTTCCCGAGCTTCATATTCTCAGCCACAGGATGAGCATCGTTGTGGTTTGGGAGCTTGGGCTTGAGCTTTCTAAGGACATTCTCTTCCTCTTCCTCTGCAGCTTCAGGCAATGGGGCCTTGTTCTTTTCAGTGGCTGGGATGCTTCTTGTGTTTCTCTTTGGTGCACTCTTAGGCTTAGATGCAGCCTTGGGTGCTTCCTTGGGCTTGGATGCAGTTGTCCCTGACCTTATGGCATCTCCCATAAGTTTGGCTGCCTTGGGTGCTGGTGCAGCAACCTCTTCTTCTTCCTCCTCATCTTCCATGATGGAGGCCTTCCCAAGCACTCTGGCTACAGTCTTCTTCACTCTTTCTTTCCTCTTTTTGCCCTCAGCAGCAACGGGCTCAATGGGAGCAGGCTTCTTAGTTGAAGCTCTAGCCTTTGACATGGGCTGCCTGCCTGCTGGCCTTTTGATTTTCAGCCCTGGCTTTGTAACTGCTGCTGGCTCAGCTCTCTTGAAGGTGGCTTCCTCCTCTGGCACATAATCCTCATCTTCAGAATCTGAGGTTCTCTTCTTTCTCTGACGTGTGGCAGCTTTAGGCAGATTGCTGGGTGTGCTCCTGCTGCCATCATCTGAGGAACTTGAGGGGCTAGTGCCCTCACTCAACTGCACTTGCTGCTCTGACAAGTTCTGGCTGTCACTCTGGTCTGACATGATGCAAACTCTGACTGCTGACCCTGTGAATAGATTATAGATGAGATAGAGTGGATGAGCATCACAAAATGCAGAGATTTTTGCAAAAGAACAATTCAAAAACTTAGTTTTAGTTTCCCACTGAAATCATCTTGGATCTACCGATTTTCAAACTCGGTGACACCGAAACAGTTTTGGCACCAGAACTAGTGAACTCGGTCAGACCGAGTCACAGTTCGGTGGCACCGAGACTGCTAGGGTTTCACAGAGTTCCAAAATCGGTCACACCGATAAGTAATTCTCGGTCAGACTGAGTTTTACTTGTGCAATGGCATAAGCCAAATCGGTGGGACCGAGTTTTTCAACTCGGTGGGTCCGAGATGGTTTCGGCGGAAACCTAACCCTAAAATCTTTGAATTAAACCTAATCTACGAGTTCATTGACTGGATAGGAGTTTATATCAAACGTGGCAAGAATCATGATGATCACAATATGCTAGGAATCGGATTGGAGAATAGCACAAAGATCGAGTCCATACCCTAGTTCGGCGGAGACTCACTACGGCGGCAACGGCGCGGCAGAAATCCGTTGACGGCGACGGAGACCAGCGACTGGAGGCTGCTGGCGGCGAGGAGACGATCCGGAGACCCAGGAGGCAGAGCGAGCTATGCACGGGCGAAGAGGTTTCGGACAAATTTCCAAAATTCTGCCCGTCACCATATATAGCCCGAACATGTCGGTGTGACCGAGTGGAACAACTCGGTGGCACCGAGATGCAAAACTGTATACAGTTATTGCAACTCGGTGTGACCGAGTGGTTCAAATCAGTTGCACCGAGATCGAAAACCTAGATCAACTTAATGATCTCGGTAGGACCAAAAGTATGGTATAGGTCAGACCAAGAATCACAAAGAGGTTTTGGAAGTTTAAGTCTATGACGAATCGGGGACTCCGAGCGCTCCTCACACAGAGTGGTTCGAATCTGACTTGATCAAGTTTTGTGATGCAGCATGAATAGAGTTTGAGATGAGAAAACCATAGATAGCTATAGGAGGTTCTTAGGCATTCTTGTCCATCCACTTGGCAAAAGCAGATAAAGCCAAATAATCAAAACAAGAAGTGGATGTCCTCGAATGAGTAAAATATGCAACCAACATGCTCACACAATAAGATGGCAAATGAAATATGTGGCAAAGCATGCACAAACCATTCAAGCATCTATCAAGAAATTTGCGATGACTAGGTCATCTATATATGAGTATATTGACTTAGGAGTCAAGTGAGAACACTTGATCGTAGGTCATACTCATCGTTTAAGCTCAAGTGGGGTTACCACTTTTACATAAAGCATTGTTGTATTCACATCTTTAGAGTTGCTTTAGCTCAAGTCTTAGAGTAAAGCTCCCCCTAGATGTGATATCCCCCCTAAGAGCGATGAACTAACCTTGGGTTTTGTCAATGATGACTTCATGTAGATGTTGAAGATGTGGATGCTCAATGTTGATGTAGATCACTTGGAGCTATCCATTTGAGTGAATTGCAGTTTCAATACCTACATGGGTTAGTCCCACAAGGAACAAACAAGGATATCCATAGACATAGAGTGATGCATACACAAGATGATGTCCATGAAAACTTTAGGTTACCTTGTCCCTTGTCTTACCAACAAGAGGGTTTGTGACTCCTTGAACTAGTGCATGATGTGGAAGTTGATTGCACTTGTTCTTGCCAAAATGATGAGAGTGAAATATGTTGGCGGAGTCACCCTCAAGAACTCTCTAGTTCTTCTTCTTTTGGATCCACACCATCTTGATGGGAATCCTTGGAGTTGTAGTCGTACTTGATGAAGTGGAACTTGACGTGGTCTTGGGAATCCACTTGACTAAGGTCTTAGGAGCTTCTTCAAATGCATCAATCTCCTCTTGAAGCTTGTCCTTGCCTTTTTGCTTGTAGTCTTGTGGTGGAAGATCATCTTGAGCTTGTATCCCCTTGAAAGAGGTGTCATACTTCTCTTGTTGAGGAACAAACTTTGTCTTGGGGTATTGATCTTCTTCCCATTCAACTCCATTGGCATTGAACTTTCGTTCAAAACCAACACCTTGATTCTTCTGGTGCATTCCTTGCTTGCGCACAATTTCCTTGAATTGCTTACTCCCGGTAAGGCTTTTGTACACTCCTTTCTCTATAATCCCCTTCAATAAGCTATTTTCTTGCTCAAGTGTAACTTGTCTAAGAGAATCATTAGTGGAATCAAGAGAACTACTAGAAGCAACAATATTGGATTTAGCATGATCATTGTTACTACTAGAGGAAGAATCTTTCTTGTTCTTGTTACTAGACTTGACTTGAGGCATGTAAGTGGATAATAGTAAATGCTTGGCAATGTAAGAAGAACTTTTCTTGCAGAGATCATCATTGTTTGCTTTTAAGAACTCATGCTCTTGCTCAAGATTGAGCTTTTCAAAGCGTAATTTCTCATGAGCTCTTAAAAGTTCTCGATGATCTTCGAAGATAGTTTCATGAGCTAACTTAAGAGTGTTTAGTTCTTTAGTTAGAGCCTCAATCTTCTCCTTATCATTGTCATTCGTTTTAATTTGATTAGCGTGATTAATTGATGTTTCATCATAGTACTCATCACTAGAGTTGTCAACAAGCAAGTCATCATCACCTAACAAGTCATCTTCATCACTATTAAAATCAACATACTCGGGGTGTGTTACCTTAGGACCTTTGGCCATGAAGCATCTTCCAATTCGTTCATTTGGTGAGTCAAATATGTCGTAGGAGTTGGTTGACACAAGTGCTAGACCGGCAACACCTTCATCTTGAGTATCTTCGGAGTCGGAGTGATAACTTCTCTCGGAGTGGCTGTCGGAGTCGGAGCCGGATACCCATTCACCAACATGAGCTTGATGTCTTCGTTTTGTGTAGCTCCTTGATGATTTTTCCTTCCTTTCCGAATCCTTGCTTCTCCGTGAGTATCTCTGTTCATAACGATCATCTCTACTCCTTCTCTCTCTTGGTGGTGATTCTTTGCTTCTTCTTTTTGGAGAATCTTCTCTTCTCTTGTAGGGAGCCGTACACTCATTGGAATAGTGTCCGGGTCTTCCACAATTATAGCAGTTTCGCTCTCGACTAGAAGATCTTTTGTAGGATCGAAAGTATGTCTAGAGGGGGGTGATTAGACTACTTGACCAAATAAAAACTTAACCTTTTCCCAATTTTAGTTCTTGGCAGTTTTTAGCTATCTTAGGACAAGTCAAGCAATCATTACACAATTCAAGCAAGCATGCAAAGAGTATGTTGGCAGCGGAAAGTAAAGCATGCAACTTGCAAGAATATAAAGGGAAGGGTTTGGAGAATTCAAACGCTATTGGAGACACAGATGTTTTTCCCGTGGTTCGGATAGGTGGTGCTATCCTACATCCACGTTGATGGAGACTTCAACCCACGAAGGGTAATGGTTGCGCGAGTCCACGGAGGGCTCCACCCACGAAGGGTCCACGAAGAAGCAACCTTATCTATCCCACCATGGCCATCGCCCACGAAGGACTTGCCTCACTAGCGGTAGATCTTCACGAAGTAGGCGATCTCCTTGCCCTTACAAACTCCTTGGTTCAACTCCACAATCTTGTCAGAGGCTCCCAAGTGACACCTAGCCAATCTAGGAGACACCACTATCCAAGAAGTAACAAATGGTGTGTTGATGATGAACTCCTTGCTCTTGTGCTTCAAATGATAGTCTCCCCAACACTCAACTCTCTTTCATAGGATTTGGATCTGGTGGAAAGAAGATTTGAGTGGAAAGCAACTTGGGGAAGGCTAGAGATCAAGATTCATATGGTTGGAATGGAATATCTTGGTCTCAACACATGAGTAGGTGGTTCTCTCTCAAAACATATGAGTTGGAATGGTGTATGTGTTCTGATGGCTCTCTCCACGAGTGAAGAGGAGGTGGAGGGGTATTTATAGCCTCCACACAAAATCCAACCGTTACACACAATTTATCAATCTCGGTGGGACCGAATCAGAAAACTCGGTTGGACCGAAATAGTAAACCTAGTGACCGTTAGGAATTTCGGTGGGACTGACATGCAACTCGGTAGGACCGATTCGGTTAGGGTTTGGGCATAACGTAATCTCGGTGAGACCGATTGCACAAACTCGGTGAGACCGAGTTTGGCAATAAGCTAACCAGAGAGTTGGTCAGGCAAACTCGGTGGGACCGACTCGCTCTTTCGGTGAGACCGAAAAGTTACAAGTAGGAAACATAGAGTTTACATTGCAATCTCGGTGGGACCGATTCGCTCTTTCGGTGAGACCGAAAAGTTACGAAAGGGAAAGAAGGAGTTTGCAATCCCATCTCGGTGAGACCGAGATCCTTATCGGTAGGACCGAATTGCTAGGGTTTGGCAGTGGCAAATGACAAGTGAAACTCGGTGGCGCCGGATTGAAAGAATCGGTATGACCGAGTTTGGCTTAGGGTTTAGGTCATTTGTGGATATGGGAAAGTAGCTGAGTATTTTGGAGCATATCATTAAGCACATAAAGCAAGAGGCTCATTAAGCAACACCTCATCCCTCCTTGATAGTATTGGCTTTTCCTAAAGACTCAATGTGATCTTGGATCACTAAAATATAAAATGAAGAGTCTTGAACTTTTGAGCTTGAGCCAATTCTTTGTCCTTAGCATTTTGAGGGTTCCACTTTCACATCCATGCCATGCCAATCATTGAGCTTTCCTGAAATAATCATCTTGAAATATCATTAGCTCAATGAACTATATGTTGTTATGAATTACCAAAACCACCTAGGGATATTTGCACTTTCACCGCTGATGGCCACCGACAAGGCGAAGTATTCGGCCCTAGCTACGCACTTGGCTTCTTGGTTCGAGTCGGCCCTGAGTGCATCCACCATCGCCGACGAGAAGCACCTCGCTGCCATGCTCCCACTGACGGCGGGCAAACACAATGAGGGGGGAGAGACGGCGCTCCAGGTCGGCTCTGCCAAGCCGGAAGCCTTGGGTGACACCTTTTACCCCTTCTTCCTGCACAGCGTCTTTGCTGGGCTGGTTCCCCCTTTCTCCAGTTTCTTCTATGCCATCCTCTGCCATTACGGGCTCCACGCCCTCCATCTTCATCCCAACTCCATCCTCCTCATGTCGATCTTCGCCTTCTACTGTGAGGCATTCGTGGGGGTGATGCCCTCCATTGCGCTGTTCCGCCACTTTTTCTACCTCCGAATAAGCAACGACCAATGCTCTAGGTGTGCCAGCTTCATCGCGGTTCATGGCAGCAACTCGATCTCGAGGGCTGGGAAAAAGGTAGAGGACTTCCGGCACGGGTGGATCTTCATGAACGCCAAGCGCTCCCATGCTCGGCTGGAGCTACCGACCGCCTTCCCGGCGAAGCTGGACTGGTGGACTCATGATAAGCTCACCGACCCCCGGGCGGAGAGGTTGCTGGAGCAGATGATGGCTGACCTGGACGTGGAGCAGCTGATGGGGGCCATGATCATCAAGGAGTTCCTCACGCAGCACCTGGCTCTGCTCCAGGCGCACTCGCGTCCCTTGTAGAGCTTCAAGGGTGCGGAAGACGACCTCCGGTTGCACCCGGACGCCTTGTCTGACAAGGAGCTGAGCAAGGTGTAGGATCGAAAGTATGTCTAGAGGGGGGGGGGTGATTAGACTACTTGACCAAATAAAAACTTAACCTTTTCCCAATTTTAGTTCTTGGCAGTTTTTAGCTATCTTAGGACAAGTCAAGCAATCATTACACAATTCAAGCAAGCATGCAAAGAGTATATTGGCAGCGGAAAGAAAAGCATGCAACTTACAAGAATATAAAGGGAAGGGTTTGGAGAATTCAAACGCTATTGGAGACACGGATGTTTTTCCCATGGTTCGGATAGGTGGTGCTATCCTACATCCACGTTGATGGAGACTTCAACCCACGAAGGGTAACGGTTGCGCGAGTCCACGGAGGGCTCCACCCACGAAGGGTCCACGAAGAAGCAACCTTGTCTATCCCACCATGGCCATCGCCCACGAAGGACTTGCCTCACTAGCGGTAGATCTTCACGAAGTAGGCGATCTCCTTGCCCTTACAAACTCCTTGGTTCAACTCCACAATCTTGTCGGAGGCTCCCAAGTGACACCTAGCCAATCTAGGAGACACCACTCTCCAAGAAGTAACAAATGGTGTGTTGATGATGAACTCCTTGCTCTTGTGCTTCAAATGATAGTCTCCCCAACACTGAACTCTCTCTCATAGGATTTGGATCTGGTGGAAAGAAGATTTGAGTGGAAAGCAACTTGGGGAAGGCTAAAGATCAAGATTCATATGGTTGGAATGGAATATCTTGGTCTCAACACATGAGTAGGTGGTTCTCTCTCAGAACATATGGGTTGGAATGGTCTATGTGTTCTGATTGCTCTCTCAATGAGTGAAGAGGAGGTGGAGGGGTATTTATAGCCCCCACACAAAATCCAACCGTTACACACAATTTATCAATCTCGGTGGGACCGAATCAGAAAATTCGGTCGGACCGAAATAGTAAACCTAGTGACCGTTAGGAATTTCGGTGGGACTGACATGCAACTCGGTAGGACCGATTCGGTTAGGGTTTGGGCATAACGTAATCTCGGTGAGACCGATTGCACAAACTCGGTGAGACCGAGTTTGGCAATAAGCTAACTAGAGAGTTGGTCAGGCAAACTCGGTGGGACCGACTCGCTCTTTCGGTGAGACCGAAAAGTTACAAGAAGGAAACATAGAGTTTACCTTGCATTCTCGGTGGGACCGATTCGCTCTTTCGGTGAGACCGAAAAGTTACGAAAGGGAAACAGAGAGTTTGCAAGCCCATCTCGGTGAGACCGAGATCCTTATCGATACGACCGAATTGCTAGGGTTTGGCAGTGGCAAATGACAAGTGAAACTCGGTGGCGCCGGATTGAAAGAATCGGTATGACCGAGTTTGGCTTAAGGTTTAGGTCATTTGTGGCTATGGAGAAGTAGTTGAGGATTTTGGAGCATATCACCAAGCACATAAAGCAAGAGGCTCATTAAGCAACACCTCATCCCTCCTTGATAGTATTGGCTTTTCCTAAAGACTCAATGTGATCTTGGATCACTAAAATATAAAATGAAGAGTCTTGAACTTTTGAGCTTGAGCCAATTCTTTGTCCTTAGCATTTTGAGGGTTCCACTTTCACATCCATGCCATGCCAATCATTGAGCTTTCTTGAAATAATCATCTTGAAATAGCATTAGCTCAATGAGCTATATGTTGTTATGAATTACCAAAACCACCTAGGGATAGTTGCACTTTCAATCTCCCCCTTTTTGGTAATTGATGACAACATATAGATCAAAGCTTCGACAAATGATAATAAGCATGAAATATATCGTCGCTTTGAGAAGTATGTGACAAATAAGAGCTCCCCCTAAATTTGTGCATATTTAAAATTTGCTTTGGATTGCAAATGCACAAAGAGTTAGAGTCATGGGTTACTCTTCCATGTCACATACATCTTGGTGGAGCGCTAAAAAATGATAAGATTGACATACATGCACTCATCACCAAGAATAGTGAATGATCACATAAGATAGATAGAATGATAATATTTAAGCAAGCATTAAGCAAACATTAAGTGTAGCTTATGATCAAACACATGATCATCAATGTCTCACATAGATAAGGACGTAGTATCTCGCACACAAGCAAACAAAGTTCGAAAAACCACCAAATAAAACAAGAGAGAATAAAAGCAACACTCTCTCTCGAAGCCTATGATCTATACATTTTCTCCCCCTTTGGCAACAAGTTACCAAAAAGTTCCTAGAAAATGCATAGTGCTAAGTCGACGTTCAGGCTTGATCTTCAGGTGGTGGTGGAGTCCGGAGCACTCCAAGGACGAAGCCTTCGGTAGACGTGGTCGGAGTCGAGGCTGAAGTGGATGCTGAAGCTGGTGGAACTGAGGCTGTGGCTGGCGCAGACGTTGTAGCTCTGGTGTCAGCAACTGGTAGTGCAGACGACCTCGGACCTCATGGCACCCTGGCAAAAGCATCAGTCGTGGTCCTGCCTCTCCTCTCATTCATGTCCTCCTGGAGCTGCTCCACGGCAGTCTGTATCTCTGTCACCTTGATGTCCAAGTCATAGAACCTCTGTTCCATGATCCTCTCTAAGCTTGCCTGGTTTTGAGTCAGGGTGGCAAGTCCTTGCTCAATCCGCAGGGTGGACGCAATCAGGTAACCAAGCTGCTTTTGTTTGGTTTTCAGGAAGTAATCAGATGCCTCCGCTTGAGTAGGCATCCTGGCAGCTTTCTCCTTCTTCGCCTTCTCCTTCTGAGCTTGTGCATGGACAGATGATGGCTCATTCTTAGTCATGACCACTTGGTTATCTTCAAAATCTGGATGGATGGGCAGGTGTTCCTTATCCAAGAGGTATATGCCAGTGCCCATCTTGGAGTTGATGAGCTCCTGAATCTGTGGGGCATATCCACAACTCCTCTTCTGGTCTGCTGCCGTCCTCTTGATTGTTTCCACTATGAGACTCATGACTTTGAATTTTTGAGGCACGTCAAAGACATGAAGCAAATTGATCGTGTGACCTCTGATCATCTTGTCATCTCCAGACTTGGGCAATAGGGTGTGCCTTAGAATCCAGTTGATAGTGGGCAGTCCTGACATAAGATAGTGCACTGAGCCAAACTTGAATGTGTCAAGTGCTTCATTCGGAATCTCCTTGTACATGTTGGACATAGAGTTGTGGTCCATCTTCTTCTTGGCATAAATGTCCAAGTCATCTGCTTGCTCCTCTGGGGCATTGATCAACTTCGCCCATTCCTCAACAGTTGATTGGTACCTTGTACCCTCTGACATCCAAGTGATCCTGCCATCCGGGTAGAAGTGTGCTATGGAGTAGAATTGCATGATTAGCTCCACGTTCCACTTTGTGAGCTTCTGCCCAACAAAGTCTGCCACTCCACACGCACTAAAGCTGTCATATACTCCAGGGTAGTGTTCCTCATTCTCCTTCATGTAGGTCCAGTCGACCCATCTCATGTCACATACAATTGGCTTCTTGTCAAGCAAAACTGTCTCATAGAAATCCTGCTGCTCCTTGGTATGAAACCTGTAGTCCACTGCAGTCCTTCTCCTAGAAGCATATGGATCTGCTTCTCTCCACTTCCTCAGCCCTGAATCTCTCCTGAGCTTCATATCCTCAGCCACAGGATGAGCATCGTTGTGGTCTGGGATCTTGGGCTTGAGCTTCCTAAGGACATTCTCTTCCTCTTCCTCTGCAGCTTCAGGCAATGGGGCCTTGTTCTTTTCAGTGGCTGGGATGCTTCTTGTGTTTCTCTTCGGTGCACTCTTAGGCTTAGATGCAGCCTTGGGTGCTTCCTTGGGCTTGGATGTAGTTGTCCCTGACCTTATGGCATCTCCCATAAGTTTGGCTGCCTTGGGTGCTGGTGCACCAACCTCTTCTTCTTCCTCCTCGTCTACCATGATGGAGGCCTTCCCAAGCACTCTGGCTACAGTCTTCTTCACTCTTTCTTTCCTCTTTTTGCCCTCAGCAGCAACGGGCTCAATGGGAGCAGGCTTCGTAGTTGAAGCTCTAGCCTTTGACATGGGCTGCCTGCCTGCTGCCCTTTTGATTTTCAGGCCTGGCTTTGTGGCTTGAGCTGGCTCAACTCTCTTTGATGTGGCCTCTTCCTCTGCCACATAATCCTCATCTTCAGAATCTGAGGTTCTCTTCTTTCTCTGACGTGTGGCAGCTTTAGGCAGATTGCTGGGGGTACTCCTGCTGCCATCATCTGAGGAACTTGAGGGGCTAGTGCCCTCACTCAACTGCACTTGCTGCTCTGACAAGTTTTGGCTGTCACTTTGGTCTGACATGATGCAAACTGACTGCTGACCTTGTGAATAGATTATAGATGAGATAGAGTGGATGAGCATCACAAAATGCAGAGATTTTTGCAAAAGAATAATTCAAAAACTTAGTTTTAGTTTCCCACTGAAATCATCTCGGATCTACCGATTTTCAAACTCGGTGACACCGAAGCAGTTTTGGCACCAGAACTAGTGAACTCGGTCAGACCGAGTCACAGTTCGGTGGCACCGAGACTGCTAGGGTTTCACAGAGTTCCAAAATCGGTCACACCGATAAGTAATTCTCGGTCAGACCGAGTTTTACTTGTGCAATGGCATAAGCCAAATCGGTGGGACCGAGTTTTTCAACTCGGTGGGTCCGAGATGGTTTCGACGGAAACCTAACCCTAAAATTTTCGAATTAAACCTAAGCTACGAGTTCATAGACTGGATAGGAGTTTATCAAACATGGCAAGAATCATGATGATCACAATGTGCTAGGAATCGGATTGGAGAATAGCACAAAGATCGAGTCCATACCCTAGTTCGGCGGAGACTCGCTACGGCGGCAACAGCGGGGCAGAAATCCGTTGACGACGGCGGAGACCAGTGACTGGAGGCTGCTGGCGGCGAGGAGGACGATCCAGAGACCCAGGAGGCAGAGCGAGCTATGCGCGGGCGAAGAGGTTTCGGAGAAATTTCCAAAATTCTGCCCGTCACCATATATAGCCCGACCCTGTCGGTGTGACCGAGTGGTTCAAATCGGTTGCACCGAGATTGAAAACCTATATCAACTTAATGATCTCAGTAGGACCGAAATTATGGTATCGGTCAGACCGAGAATCACAAAGAGGTTTTGGAAGTTTAAGTCTATGACGAATCGGGGACTCCGAGCGCTCCTCACACAGAGTGGTTCGAATCTGACTTGATCAAGTTTTGTGATGCAGCATGAATAGAGTTTGAGATGAGAAAAGCATAGATAGCTAGAGGAGGTTCTTAGGCATTCTTGTCCATCCACTTGGCAAAAGCAGATAAAGCCAAATAATCAAAACAACAAGTGGATGTCCTCGAATGAGTAAAATATGCAACCAACATGCTCACACAATAAGATGGCAAATGAAATATGTGGCAAAGCATGCACAAACAATTCTAGCATCTATCAAGCAATTTGCGATGACTAGGTCATCTATATATGAGTATATTGACTTAGGAGTCAAGTGAGAACACTTGATCGTAGGTCATACTCATCATTTAAGCTCAAGTGGGGTTACCACTTTTACATAAAGCATTGTTGTATTCACATCTTTAGAGTTGCTTTAGCTCAAGTCTTAGAGTAAAGCTCCCCGTAGATGTGATATCCCCCCTAAGAGGGATGAACTGACCTTGGGTTTTGTCGATGATGACTTCATGTAGATGTTGAAGATGTGGATGCTCAATGTTGATGTAGATCACTTGGAGCTATCCATTTGAGTGAATTGCAGTTTCAATACCTACATGGGTTAGTCCCACAAGGAACAAACAAGGATATCCATAGACATAGAGTGATGCATACACAAGATGATGTCCATGAAAACTTTAGGTTACCTTGTCCCTTGTCTTACCAACAAGAGGGTTTGTGACTCCTTGAACTAGTGCATGATGTGGAAGTTGATTGCACTTGTTCTTGCCAAAATGATGAGAGTGAAATATGTTGGCGGAGTCACCCTCAAGAACTCTCTAGTTCTTCTTCTTTTGGATCCACACCATCTTGATGGGAATCCTTGGAGTTGTAGTCGTACTTGATGAAGTGGAACTTGACGTGGTCTTGGGAATCCACTTGACTAAGGTCTTAGGAGCTTCTTCAAATGCATCAATCTCCTCTTGAAGCTTGTCCTTGCCTTTTTGCTTGTAGTCTTGTGGTGGAAGATCATCTTGAGCTTGTGTCCCTTTAAAAGAAGTATCATACTTCTCTTGTTGAGGAACAAACTTTGTCTTGGGGTATTGATCTTCTTCCCATTCAACTCCATTGGCATTGAACTTTCGTTCAAAACCAACACCTTGATTCTTCCGGTGCATTCCTTGCTTGCGCACAATTTCCTCGAATTGCTTACTCCCGGCAAGGCTTTTGTATACTCCTTTCTCTATAATCCCCTTCAATAAGCTATTTTCTTGCTCAAGTGTAACTTGGCTAAGAGAATCATTAGTGGAATCAAGAGAACTACTAGAAGCAACAATATTGGATTTAGCATGATCATTGTTACTACTAGAGGAAGAATCTTTCTTGTTCTTGTTACTAGACTTGACTTGAGGCATGTAAGTGGATAATAGTAAACGCTTGGCAATGTAAGAAGAACTTTTCTTGCGGAGATCATCATTGATTGCTTTTAAGAACTCATGCTCTTGCTCAAGATTGAGCTTTTCAAAGCGTAATTTCTCATGAGCTCTTAAAAGTTCTCGATGATCTTCGAAGATAGTTTCATGAGCTAACTTAAGAGTGTTTAGTTCTTTAGTTAGAGCCTCAATCTTCTCCTTATCATTGTCATTCGTTTTAGCATGATTAACATGATTAATTGATGTTTCATCATAGTACTCATCACTAGAGTTGTCAACAAGCAAGTCATCATCACCTAACAAGTCATCTTCATCACTATTAAAATCAACATACTCGGGGTGTGTTACCTTAGGACCTTTGGTCATGAAGCATCTTCCAATTCCTTCATTTGGCGAGTCAAATATGTCGTAGGACACAAGTGCTAGACCGGCAACACCTTCATCTTGAGTATCTTCGGAGTCGGAGTGATAACTTCTCTCGGAGTGGCTGTCGGAGTCGGAGCCGGATACCCATTCACCAACATGAGCTTGATGTCTTCGTTTTGTGTAGCTCCTTGATGATTTTTCCTTCCTTTCCGAATCCTTGCTTCTCCGTGAGTATCTCCGTTCATAACGATCATCTCTACTCCTTCTCTCTCTTGGTGGTGATTCTTTGCTTCTTCTTTTTGGAGAATCTTTTCTTCTTTTGTAGGGAGCCGTACACTCATTGGAATAGTGTCCGGGTCTTCCACAATTATAGCAGTTTCGCTCTCGACTAGAAGATCTTTTGTCATTGTATGACCTTGACTTGAAGCTTCTATCTTTGCTTCTACTCTTGTAGAACTTGTTGAAGTTCTTCACCATTAAGCTCAATTCTTCATTGAAGGTTTGTTTCTCACTTGATGATGTGGGGACTTCACATGAGGCTTTGTTGGCACCACTTGATTTGTTGTGAAGTTCCTCTTTATCCTTGAGTGACATCTCATGAGCAACAATCCTTCCAATCACTTCTGTTGGCTTGAGATCTTTGTAATTGGGCATCATTTGAATCAATGTGCACACAGTATCATATTTCCCATCCAAGGCTCTTAGGATCTTCTTGATGATGAATCTATCGGTCATCTCTTCACTCCCTAAGCCGGCAATCTCATTTGTGATGAGAGCAAGCCTAGAGTACATTTCAGCGACACCTTCACCATCCTTCATCTTGAACTTGTCAAGTTGACTTTGGAGCACATCCAACTTGGATTCCTTGACAGAGTCGGTACCTTCGTGCATATCAATCAAAGTGTCCCAAATTTCCTTTGCATTCTCAAGGCGGCTGATTTTGTTGAATTCTTTGGGGCACAATCCGTTGAAGAGAATATCACAAGCTTGAGCATTGTATTGCAACATCTTCAACTCATCCGCGGTAGCTTCACGGTTTGGTTCCCTCCCATCAAAGAACTCACCTTGCAAGCCAACACAAACAATAGCCCATACGGCAGGGTTATGTCCAAGAATATGCATTTTCATTTTATGCTTCCAACTAGCAAAATTAGTACCATCAAAGTAAGGACCCCTACGGTGATAATTTCCCTCGCTAGACGCCATACTCTCCTAGGTTGTGAAACCAAGGCTATGACCACCAAAAGCTATGGAGATCAAGGCAAATGGAGACCAAAGCTCTGATACCACTTGTAGGATCGAAAGTATGTCTAGAGGGGGGGGGGGTGATTAGACTACTTGACCAAATAAAAACTTAACATTTTCCCAATTTTAGTTCTTGGCAGTTTTTAGCTATCTTAGGACAAGTCAAGAAATCATTACACAATTCAAGCAAGCATGCAAAGAGTATATTGGCAGCGGAAAGAAAAGCATGCAACTTGCAAGAATATAAAGGGAAGGGTTTGGAGAATTCAAACGCTATTGGAGACACGGATGTTTTTCCCGTGGTTCGGATGGGTGGTGCTATCCTACATCCACGTTGATGGAGACTTCAACCCACGAAGGGTAACGGTTGCGCGAGTCCACGGAGGGCTCCACCCACGAAGGGTCCACGAAGAAGCAACGTTGTCTATCCCACCATGGCCATCGCCCATGAAGGACTTGCCTCACTAGCGGTAGATCTTCACGAAGTAGGCGATCTCCTTGCCCTTACAAACTCCTTGGTTCAACTCCACAATCTTGTCGGAGGCTCCCAAGTGACACCTAGCCAATGTAGGAGACACCACTCTCCAAGAAGTAACAAATGGTGTGTTGATGATGAACTCCTTGCTCTTGTGCTTCAAATGATAGTCCCCCAACACTCAGCTCTCTCTCATAGGATTTGGATCTAGTGGAAAGAAGATTTGAGTGGAAAGCAACTTGGGGAAGGCTAGAGATCAAGATTCATATGGTTGGAATGGAATATCTTGGTCTCAACACATGAGTAGGTGGTTCTCTCTCAAAACATATGGGTTGGAATGGTGTATGTGTTCTGATTGCTCTCTCAAGGAGTGAAGAGGAGGTGGAGGGGTATTTATAGCCTCCACACAAGATCCAACCATTACACACAATTTATCAATCTCGGTGGGACCGAATCAGAAAACTCGGTCGGACCGAAATAGTAAACCTAGTGACCGTTAGGAATTTCGGTGGGACTGACATGCAACTCGGTAGGACCGATTTGGTTAGGGTTTGGGCATAACGTAATCTCGGTGAGACCGATTGCACAAACTCGGTGAGACCGAGTTTGGCAATAAGCTAACCAGAGAGTTGGTCAGGCAAACTCGGTGGGACCGACTCGCTCTTTCGGTGAGACCGAAAAGTTACAAGAAGGAAACATAGAGTTTACCTTGCATTCTTGGTGGGACCGATTTGCTCTTTCGGTGAGACCGAAAAGTTACGAAAGGGAAACAGAGAGTTTGCAAGCCCATCTTCGTGAGACCGAGATCCTTATCGGTACGACCGAATTGCTAGGGTTTGGCAGTGGCAAATGACAAGTGAAACTCGGTGGCGCCGGATTGAAAGAATCGATATGACCGAGTTTGGCTTAGGGTTTAGGTCATTTGTGGCTATGGAGAAGTAGTTGAGGATTTTGGAGCATATCACCAAGCACATAAAGCAAGAGGCTCATTAAGCAACACCTCATCCCTCCTTGATAGTATTGGCTTTTCCTAAAGACTCAATGTGATCTTGGATCACTAAAATATAAAATGAAGAGTCTTGAACTTTTGAGCTTGAGCCAATTCTTTGTCCTTAGCATTTTGAGGGTTCCAATTTCACATCCATGCCATGCCAATCATTGAGCTTTCCTGAAATAATCATCTTGAAATAGCATTAGCTCAATGAGCTATATGTTGTTATGAATTACCAAAACCACCTAGGGATAGTTGCACTTTCACAAGGTCGTGCATACCTTGCTCGGGAAGGACCAGGGCAGCCCCCAGAAGCCCATCGCCCGCTATACCGTCGCGAGGACGGGGAGAAGGTGGCCGCCGCCATGCCTGCCTTCAACGAGCAAGGGCTCGTGCCGCTGAAGCCTTCCCAGCCCCTGGGTTCCCTGGTGCCAGTGTCCTTCGGTGAGTTTGAGGAGGAAGAGAAGGCAGAATCAGAGGCGACCTTGGAGGAGGTGGAAGAGACCTCTCCCCTGTGGCAGAGTGAGCTCCTCCGGGCCTTCTCTGATTGTGACGACGACGCCGACGAGCACCTAGTCAGGGAGTTTCCGCTCTCCACTGGGGTCACCCCCCGGAAGAGGCTGTGGCAGGGGATCCCAATGAAGGATAGTTCAGCGCTGATTCCCCATGGCAGCGGCTCCACCTTGTTGCCGGCCGCCACCGTCACAGAGTTGGCCACGCGTTCGTCTGCCCCTGAGAGCGCGACGACACCCGTGCCCGGGAAGCTTGCGCTCCTGGGCAGGAAGAGGGATTACGTCGCCAAGGATCAGTAAGTGTATTTCATTGCCCTTGCTCTTTGATCTCGACGCAGTACTCAATGTCTCCATCTTCATGCCAGGCTGACGTCAGCGGCGAAGAGGAATAAAGAGGACGCTAGAGCCGCTGAGGCCAAGCGACCTGTCATGGTCGCAATGACTCTGGCACAGAAGGGCGAGGCTGCCTCTTGTGCTCCTGCGGCAGGGTTACCCTCCCGAGGCTCTAGGGCCCAGCCTCAGGAGAAGACAGTCCCTACAGCCAAGCCGACTCCGGAGGCGCTCACGCTCAGTTCGCCTATTGAGGACCCGAGGGCTCCGAAGCCCCCGGCCCTCTCCACTGCTGCTGCTTCTCCAGTCTTGACGCCGGTGCCGTCTCCTCCCCTAGCCATCACGCCGACGGGCCATGGTTCTTCTGCCTTGCCCGGTGCCCTGGAGGAGGCCTTCTCCACACTGGACCGGCTCCGGGATGCTCTTCAGGGCCCCGACCGGCGCAGGGCGTCGGGGCGCCTGGAGCTGGTCTCGAGGTGGCTCTAGGCCAACGTGTCCGTCAGGGCAGCCTAGGCCCATGCTGTGGCGGCCTCAGAGGAGGGCCGGAAGGTGTCCGGCCTAGCCGCAGTCGCCCGTGACATGGTGTTGAAGGACGCCAAGGCCTCTGAAGTGCG
Organism: Triticum monococcum; assembly: GCA_034509565.1. Taxonomy (NCBI): domain Eukaryota; kingdom Viridiplantae; phylum Streptophyta; class Magnoliopsida; order Poales; family Poaceae; genus Triticum; species Triticum monococcum. The sequence goes on from CM067846.1 coordinate 516,438,610, forward strand.
TGGTCGTGCGATAGAGGCTGAGCTGAGGACCCTTCGTGATAAGCAGGCCACTCAGGCCTGCCAGCTCGAGGTGCGGGAGGAGGACCTGAAGGCCCGGGAGGCTGCAGACGCCAATCATGATGCCGAGTTGGAGTAGCTAGCCCGGGAACAAGCCACGAAGCGCGGTCGCCTGGATAAGCGGAAGGAGGAGGTGGAGGCGGCCTAGGCGTTCCACGCCAAGCTTGTCTCCAAGGATGAAGCTCAGCTGAAGACCAGGAAGAAGCTCCTCGCCACCGCTGATAAGACGGTCGCCGTGGGGTGCACCGCTTTTGACTCCCTCGATTTGAGGCCCCGCAAGGCGCTACGGGATCTCTACGGGAGCAGGTACAAGGACCCGTTGGTGACACCGAAGGAAGGCCCAACTGCTCCTCAAGCTCGTCACGACGCTCGAGGGCATCGTCGTCGGAGTGGGCCCCATGGTGGAGGGGGAGGCTCGTGCACTTTCCACCTCGGCCGTGACGCGTGTCTTCAGCCACCTCTATCTCCCGGACACCGGCTTCGACCTTGGTGCCTTGCTTGAGCCCGTGGACCCTGAGTCCTATGCCGCCACTGCCGAGGCTGTGAAGGATCATGTGGAGGCCCTGCTGCGGAAGTTCCTCGCCGTCGAACCCGCGACCACGACTGACGACAAGGACGGCGGGGACGTCGTCGACGAGGGGGCTCCCCAAGTGGGAAATGGTGGCATCCAAGGTTGAACAAGAGGCTCGATGGCGGCGCTCCCCTCTGTTCAAGTCCCGCAACATGTATCGTGCCTCGTGGAGGCGTAAGAACTAATGCTTGGTACTTTCAAGAGACAACATGTTTTGTAATAATTTGCTAGGGTTCTGTGATTTCCTTTCTGTTTGCTTTAGTGTTCTGCGTCGGCAGGGCCCGACCCCGCGCATACCTCAGCCGCCGTTGGATCATCCGAATCACCAGGACAAGACCAAAGGGCGAGGGGCTACGTGACCAGTTAGCCTCCTAAGTTGCGATGCTCAGGAGTCCCCCTTGACGTACAAACAGCCCTCGGGGAGGAGATGCGAGAGTAGGTCCTAGCGTTCTATGTTGGCAGGGCCCTGCCCCGCGCATACCTCAGCCGCTGTTGGATCATCCGGATCACCAGGACGAGACCAAGGGGTGAGAGGCTAAGTGACCAGTTAGGCTCCTGAGTCACGATGCTCAAGAGTCCCCCTTGACGTACGAACAAACCTCCATACCTTTCCTCGCTGGGCTCTCGCTAGGGAGGGGTGCGTGAAGACCAGGTCCGAGGGACCTGACGAGGTGGCGTACACCAGGCGTGACCTGAGCATAGCCCCCGTGCCCAGCCCCCCTCGCGCAACTCTCCCGAGGGGAAAGCGGCGCGATGAGGCTGAGCATCGAGCCCGACGGCTCGCCTGAGGTTAATGCAACCATGAGGCCACCCTCAGTTGTTTATCACCAGCGTGGAGCATGGCGCTTCCGCTCTTGCACGGGCATAGCCGCTCCTCGACCATGTCGACTGCCAGCGCGGAGCATGGTGCTTCCACTGGTATGTGGGTGGGAGCTCCCTCTAAGGGGAGACTCCGGGGCATGTACAACCCCGCCCTGACACGTGGCTTGCACGACGGGGCTAGAGAGGTGTGTGTGGGCACTCGTGATCCAGCGCGGGACTCGCGAGGCCCTACCTCAAGGCAGGTTGTGCCTGAATTTGGCTTGGAACACTTGTGATAATCCTACGAGATGGTCAGGCAACCTGCGCCGAGTGAATCTCCTGGGGTTATTGCATGAGAAGGCCAAACACCAACGACCCCAGGAGGTGATGCGAACGGGACTGGCTCGCTAGAAAGAGCTCAGTCATTGGGTTTATCGATGCTGCAGGGATGGACCCGAGCACAGACGCCATGCCCAGTCTTCTCATGCGAAGGTCCTGAAGAAAGACAACCGGTGCGCGGCTCCCGTGGTGATGAGACACTGGGTCACGCGCCCTTACTCATCCACCTGCGATTAGCTCATGCGAGAACAAGGCACCAAGGGCCATGGGAGGTGACATGCATGGGAGCTGGCCCGCGAGCCAGAGCTCAGCCACTTGGGTTTAGCAACACTGCAGGGATGAACCCGAGCATAGACACCGTGCCAGTCCTTAATCATGAGGTGGTCGTGGGTGGGATTGCAAGGGCGTACGACATTCATGGCGATGAAGCACCGGACAGACATATGATAATCATAAAGCAACTCATGATCGAAGGTAAAGCTAGTTCTAATAGATGCAAGAAGGATACATGCCGCAGGGACGGACCCACATGGCTTGGGGATAATGCAACTCGAGGGGCACCCCCAACTAGACAAACCAAAAGATGTCACATGGCACCGTTGCTGAAGAGATGTTGGAGTAGCCGAAGACGCGTGTTGCAGAAGTCGCCCCTCATGAGCCGCCCAGGTCCTGAACCTCGGGAGGCTCTGGAGGCCCGGGGGCTCGCGAGGATCCATCATCATCTTCGTCAGGATCGCCTAGTGCCTGCCTCATGAGCTGTCAGGACGCCTCGCATGTGGCGCTGATGCACAACAGCCCTGTTCAACAAGCCGAAAGTCATGCAGACATAGCTGTGAGGTGGGCCCTCGCACCGACCAACACGGGACGGCCAGAAGAGCTCCTAGGACGCGGCCCTGTTGAGCCCAGGGATGTTGACACAGGCGTGCAGCTCGCTGTCCTCGCCGGGGCAGGGAGCTACGACGGGTGGCGGGCAACGGTCGCCTTGCATAGCTCTTGCCTCCTGAAGCTCCTCGGTTGCCTTGGTCATGAACTCCTGAGCGCCTGGCACCTCGCGCCATGGGCTTTCCTCATGGAAGCGCGCGCATTGAAGCACGCCTCCACATGGTGCCCGAACGCCTCCCTCGTGACGCTGGTCAGATCGGAGGCCCTCCAGAGGAGAGCCCTTGAGCCCAGCCTGAGAGGGGCGCTGGGCACGCCTTCCTATGCGAGAGAGGAAGGCGCTCCATCGGTGGGTGCAAAGCTTAAGGCATCACCGCCGGGCGCCCCGCCCTCCTGAGGTCCTTGGCGGAGCAGCTGCTTCTTCTTCTTGGGGACAGCCTCAGGAGGGTAGACAACGCCCTTGTTGCCCGGGTCCTCAACCGCCGCAGCCTGGTAGGCGCGCTCAAGAGAGCACACCGCATCCTTCTCCTCGTAGGCGACGGTGATGACACCGCAGCTTCCTAGCATCTTGAGGACATTGTAGCCATGGTGGGTCACTGCCATGAACTTGGCCAGGGCCAGATACCCGAGGATGGCGTTGTACGAGAGGTGAATGTGGGCGACGTCAAAGTCGATGAGCTCAGTGCGGTAGTTGTCGCGGGTGCCGAAGGTGATAGGGAGGCTGATCTACCCTATCGGGGTGGTGGAGCCATCGGTCACTCCTGAGAAAGGCTTGGTGGGGTACAGCTGATTGTAGGGCACTTGGAGGCGGTCGAACGTCTTGATGGAAATGACATTGAGCCTTGCACTGCCATCGATGAGTGTCTTGGTGACGAGCATGTTGCTGATGGTAGGCGAGCAGAGCATTGGAAGGGCACCGACAGTTGCCGCACACTTGAGCTAGTCGGAAGAGCTGAAGGTGATGGTGTACTTGGACCACTTGAGCGGATGCGTTGCCTCAAGCTTGGGGAGGGCTGTGTTCACCTCACGCGCGAACTTCTTGAAGATGCGATGGGAGGATGGGGCCTGAGCGCCACCTAGGATGCAAGCAACGACATGAGGCTCCTGGAAGCCCCCAGCCCCCTCGTCCTGGTGATGGTCGGCGTTCCTTCTCGATGGTGGCAGCAGCGGGGGAAGGCCAGCGTTCCCCTGAGGATGGTCCTCGCGAGGCTGGTCTCTCTAGGCATCCTCATGAGGTTAGCCCTGCCAGTGGTCCTCATGAGGCTGGTCACGCCATTTCTGGCAGGGGTCGCGACCGTCCCAGGGTCCTCCGCTTCGGCCTCCTCCACAGTCATAGCCTTGATCGTTGCGCTTTGGGCGACGACCGAAGTGCCCATCACGGATGGCCTTGAGCTCTTGATAGTCATTGGTGTTGTGGTTGTGCAGGTTGTGGAAGACGCAGAATGGGCGGCTACCCTTGGATGACTCTGGGTGGTCATAGCCTCGCTTCATTTCTGGTTCGGCCGTGAGTATGACCAGCCCCTTGCGCTTCACGTCCTTGGCCTTGATCTTCTTGTCTTCTGGGTCAGCCTCAGGGAGCTCGAGGAGGGAGAGTGTAAGTGCATCTAGTGCCACCCCTAGTTGGTTTTGGAGTATTGACGACAAACCTAGTTGAGGGACTAATGTGTTTGTGAGAATTGCAGGATAACACAGGTAGAAGTCCCTCATTGATTCGGTTTAGTTACCAGAGATGACCCCTAAAAATGTACGAAGACATTGAAGACAATGGTGGTTCATGAAGACATTCATGTCGAAGACAATGACATATGAAGACTCCCCATGAAGCCTTTGGAACTCGAAGACTTAGATCCTTCGTAGTTTTACTTTATTCATGTTGTGTCATAGGAACCACCGTGCTGTTAAGTGGGGTCCAAGAGAACCAGTCAGGATGACTGAAGTGATGCCTAACTCAAATCCTATGTCTTCGAGTGAAGACAATGAGAGAAAATCTTGTCCAGAGTCAGACAAGTCAGCTTTACTTGCAGCCCAAGTAAAGTTGCTGTGAGAGTTCAAAATCCGACCGTTAGTACACGTGTCAGTTCCTTAGTGACCCAGGGTCATTTCGGACAAATCAGGTCAGGGTTGCCAAGCGGCTATAAATAGTCCACCCCTACAACCATAAACGGTTGGCTGCTCAGATTTCAGTGCACGGCTTTTGTCGTTTGAGAGCAACCCACCTCGAAGCCTTTGAGAGAAAATCCTTAGTGAGGAGAAAAGCCCTAACCACCCAGAGCCAGAGTAATTGGGCATCACTTAAGTCTTCTTGTCTGAGTGATCTGAAGACTTATTACACTTGAGGACTGTGCATCCTCCAGACGGTTAGGCGTCGCGTTCTGAGCATCCAAGAGGAATTGTGGATTGCCGGTGAACGAAGTCTGTGAAGGTTTGGGAGTCTACCTTGAAGACTTACCAAAGTGATTGGGCGGGGTCTGTGTGACCTTAGCTCAAGGAGAAAACGGTGAGGACTGGGTGTCCTAAGCTGCGTGTTCAGGACTGGGTGTCCGGGACTGTGTGTCCTTTGGTTTAAATACCTAGCCGCTCCAACCAGACGTACAGTTGTCACAGCAACTGGAATTGGTCCAACATATCATTGTCTTCAACGTGTCACTGGTTTCATCTTCGCCTCCCTTTACTTACCAGTACACATTGTGAAGCTATTGCATGCTTGCTTTATCTTCTGTCTTCACAACTTGACTGTATGATCTGTTTGGCTTCATAACTTCTTCCAACCTGATCCTCATTACACTGAAGCTATTTGTCACTGTGCTTTCACTATATTGTATACTTGACCATGGCTTGCGTTGTGTAATCTAACTTCCGCTGCATAGTAATAGGCTCGTTCACTCTGTTTGTTTTCATAACTTCCACATTTTGAAGACTTTCATAAAAATCGCCTATTCACCCCCCCTAGCCGATATAACGCACTTTCAATTGGTATCAGAGCAAGGTGCTCCCTTGTTCTGTGTGATTCGGTTTTACCACCTGGAGTTTTAGCTATGTCGACTGCAGGGATAATTAAAGTCTCCGCTGCGTGCCCCGTCTTCGATGGAACTGAATATCCCTACTGGAAGAATAAGATGCGCATGCATCTTGAAGCCATTGACGTCGACCTATGGTATGTCGTCGAAAATGGCGTTCCCAAGGCTGGAGAAGGTGTCACTGCGACTGATGTCAAGAAGTTCACTCAACTGGACTCCACTGCCAAGAATATTATATGTGGTCATCTGACCAAGGGACAGTACGGCCGTGTGAGTGCCTTGAAGACATCCAAGCTGGTTTGGGACTGGCTCTGCAAGGTCAATGAAGGCATCTCAACCCAGAGAGATCAGAGAATCAGTGTTCTTCGCAGTCTCTTCAACCGCTTCAAGCGAAATGACAATGAGAATGTCCAGCACACATTTGACCGGCTCACTGACATCACAAATGAGCTTCAAGCCCTCGGCGCCACTGAGATCACCAAACATGAAATCGTCAAGACGCTGCTAAGATCACTTGACAGTTCATTTGACATCCTAGCCCTGATGATTCAAGAACGTCCAGACTTCAAGACACTCGATCCGTCTGACATACTTGAGAGGCTCAACACACATGAGTTTCAGCTTTCTGAGAAAAGAGATATCTACGGTCCAAACTATGGGCGAACTCGTGCCTTGAAGGCAAAAGCTGTGTCCTCATCTAAAGAAGAATCTGACAGCAGTTCTGATGATCCTGAAGACATTGGAAGGGAACTTGCAATGCTAGTGAAGAAGTTCCAGAAATTCACCAAGAAGAAAGGCTTCAGAAAGTCTTCACGATCAAGCTCAAGGAATGATGAAGCTTCTGCGCATGACTACAAGAAGAAAACATGTCACAAGTGCAAGAAAACTGGACACTTCATCTCTGAGTGTCCACAGTGGGACAATGAGAACAGAAAGAAGAAGAAGAGCAAGGAATATGACTCTGACAATGAGAAGACGAAGAAATACTCAAAGTCTTCGTCCAAGTCTTCCTCAAAGTCTTCATCACACAAGAAGAGTTCATTTGGCAAGGCTCGTGCGTTTGTTGGCAAGGAAATGGATTCAGAGGAGGAGTCCGCTTCTGAGGAGGCAGAGGTGGAGTCTGAGGAGGAGTCTGATTCAGGCATTGCGAGTCTGGCTACAGCCTACGTCGCCAAGTCCATCTTCAACACTGAAGACAATGACTCCATCACCATCACCGATGCAAATGACAAGGACGACTCTACTCCTACCTACTGCTTCATGGCACGTGGTGCCAAGGTAAACACACGCACCACTCACAATCAAACATCTAGTGACGATGACTCTGATTGTGATTCAAAACCCAGTTACAAAACACTTGCTAAAATTGCAACTGAACAACAAAAGGCCATGGAACATATTCAAAAACTGTTAGACAGAAGCGATGATCTGTTGGGTGCTGAAATGACTCGTTCTGAATCCTTAATTGAAGACATAAAAAATCTTCATGTTAAGTATCAGGAACTCGAAGATCGTCTTGAGACTCTCTCAACTACTCATGAAAAGCTTTCCTATGATTATCTTCAAAAGAAGCAAGATCTTGAGAAGTTGAGAGCGGATCATGAAGATCTTCAAAAAGAAAATGAGTCACTTCGAGCCGAACAGATCAGTTCTGCTCAGGAAGGATTTGAACCACCATGCCTTAAATGCATTGAGCGTCATAATGCTATTTCTGTTGCTGAATGTTCCACTGCTACTGCTGTTGCAATATCTTCAACTGTTGAAGTGGTAACTAACCCCTCTGCTGAGGATACCACTGCTATTGCTGATGAAAATGCTAGGTTGAAGACATTGCCTGAAAGAGGGATGTACAAAAGTCTCAAAGGACATCAGACATTATGTGATGTCCTCAAGAAGCAGATTCTGAACCGAAACCCTAGGAAAGAGGGTGTTGGGTTCGTGAGGAAAATTAATGCAGATGGCTCTTACTGGAAACCTGAGCAGTACCCCAAAACCACATGGGTTGCTGCAAAGGAATCCTCAGCAGATCCATCCAATCTATCTGGCTTCACTTGTGCTAATCCAATTATCATTGATGAATCCTTTGATGCAAACTATAAACTGTTTAGGAATCAGAATGGTGAAGTATTTGCCAGGTACATTGGTACTAACTGCAGGAATGGACCGCCTATGAAGAAGATCTGGGTTCCAAAAACGTGTCTTGAGAATCTTCCTGTGAATGTCCTCATGACACCTCACATGAAGAAGACAAACCTCAGACCAAAGGCTTCATATGGTCCAAAGGCTTCATACAGGCAGAGGACTCATTTGAGTCGCACTAACACAAATGTTTTGCAGGGAAACCATGCTCAGGCATATGAGAGCGGTTTTTCAAACCGTCATTCTCATATGACCAAAAACTATTCTGCCTATTCTTATGAGTACTATTGCCCACCTGCTAGATTGTTTGCTAGGGCTCCAAAGCCAAAATTTTCAGATGCCGCACTTAGACTTATTGCTTCTAAGCCACCCTTGAAGATGTGGGTGGTTAAGAAAGCTTAACTCTCTTTTGCAGGGAAAGGTCTCCAGCACAAAACCAAAATCTTCTGATGCTATTGCTGGGGACCTTAAAAATCTTGTGGGGCCCAAGATCAAATGCCCGAATGGCATCACTATGTATTTCATACCTGAATCGCATGCTACTCTCCCTACTTGTCCTAACCTGGATCTAAGTTTTCATAATCCACTGGTTCGTCAAATGTTTTTGCTTCACAACACTCTTCGTGAAGCCTATCCCCCTAACTGCACTGTAGGGTACGACACCAGTGACTTCAGAGTCTTCAGAATGGATTATTGACAGTGGGTGTACAAATCACATGACTGGCAAAAGAAGTCTCTTTATGGACTCAACCTTACGTCCATCTGACAAGAGCCACATCACATTCGCTGACACTGGTAAAAGTAAGGTACTGGGTCTAGGTAGAGTTGCAATCTCAAAGGATCAACACATGGATAAAGTCATGTTTGTTGAATCCCTTGGCTTTAACTTAATGTCTGTCTCAATGCTTTGCGATTTAAACATGATTGTAATCTTTGGAAAATATCGTTGTCTGGTACTAATGGAATCTGACAAGTCTCTAGTGTTTGAAGGGTATCGAAAAGATGATTTGTACGTGGTAGATTTCTCAGCAGGGCCACAACTTGCAGTTTGTCTTCTCGCAAAGGCTTCAGAATGCTGGCTTTGGCATCGAAGACTTGGGCATGCTGGCATGAGGAACCTCCACACCCTTGCGAAGAAGAAGCATGTCATAGGCATCGAGGGCGTCAAGTTCAAGAAAGATCACTTATGCGGTGCCTGTGAAGCTGGGAAGATGACAAGGGCAAAACATTCTTCGAAGACAATCATGACCACTACTCAACCCTTCGAACTGCTTCACATGGATCTCTTCGGTCCCACTCACTACTCAACTTTCTCCACTACTGCTTGCCTCTATGGCTTCGTCATTGTTGATGATTACTCTAGATATACTTGGGTGCACATAATCCTTTACAAGACTGAAGTGCAGGATGTCTTCAGACGCTTCGCAAATCGGGCAATGAACAATTATGGCGCCAAGATAAAGCACATCAGAAGTGACAATGGCACAGAATTCAAGAACACCGGCCTTGACACATATCTTGATACATTGGGCATCACTCATGAATTCTCAGCTCCATACACGCCACAACAGAATGGCATCGTCGAACGCAAGAACAGAACACTCATTGAGATGGCCAGAACAATGTTAGATGAGTACAAGACACCAAGAAAATTCTGGACTGAAGCCATTGACACTGCATGCCATACTATCAACCGTGTATATCTTCACAAGCTGCTGAACAAGACATCTTATGAACTTCTGACTGGCAAGAAGCCAAATGTAAGTTACTTCAGAGTATTTGGATCAAGATGCTGGATCAAGGACCCTCACCACACCTCAAAATTTGCTCCAAAAGCACATGAGGGCTTCATGCTTGGATATGGAAAGGATTCGCACTCCTACAAAGTCTTCAATCTCTTTCACTACAAAGTGGTTGAAACAGTGGATGTGCGGTTCGATGAGACCAATGGGTCACAAAGAGAGCAACTACCAGATGTGCTAGATGAAGTTCCAGCCAGTGAATCAATCAAGCTAATGGGAACTGGAGAAATTATACCTTCTGAAGCTCGCCCTGAAGAAGAACTTATCATCTCAGCACCTGATCCACATGAAGACAATGCTCAGCCTGAAGACATTCCTCCCCATGACAACGTAGATCAGCAAGAGCAAAGTCTTTGACCCCTACATCCTCGTGTTGCCAATGAAGTGCAGATTGACAGAATAATTGATAGCATCAATGCACCTGGTCCACTGACTCGTTCAAGGGCAACTCAACTGGCAAACTTCTGCGGACACTTTGCATTCGTTTCAATCACAGAACCCAAGAAAATTGATGAAGCCTTTATGGAACCTGAATGGATTCAAGCTATGCAAGAAGAGCTTCAACAATTTGAGCTGAACAATGTATGGGAGTTGGTTAAGCGTCCTGATCCACGGAAGCATAACATAATAGGCACCAAATGGATATACCGCAACAAGCAAGATGAGCATGGCCAAGTCGTCAGAAACAAGGCTCGTCTCGTTGCTCAAGGATATACTCAAGTGGAAGGCATTGACTTCGATGAAACATTTGCTCCTGTTGCCAGACTTGAAGCCATCCGTATACTGCTGGCCTATGCAAATCATCACAACATAATCTTGTATCAAATGGATGTAAAAAGTGCCTTCCTCAATGGCAAAATTGAAGAAGAAGTGTATGTTGCACAACCACCTGGGTTTGAAGATCCAAAACATCCTGACATGGTGTACAAGCTCAAAAAGGCACTATATGGCCTCAAACAAAGCCCCTCGGGCCTGGTATGATACACTCAAATACTTCCTGAAGAGCAAAGGCTTCATACCTGGTTCCCTGGATCCCACTCTCTTCACAAAGACATATGATGGTGAACTGTTTGTGTGCCAAATATACGTGGATGACATTATCTTCGGCTGCACCAATCAGAAGTACAGTGAGGAGTTCGGATATATGATGCAAGAGCAATATCAGATGTCTATGATGGGGGAGCTGAAATTCTTCCTCGGTCTTCAGATACGGCAACAACGCAATGGCATCTTCATATCTCAAGAGAAATATCTCAAAGACTGCCTGAAGAAGTTCGGTATGCAAGACTGCAAAGGCTTCACAACACCAATGCCAGCCAAACATCATCTGGGTCCTGACGACAATGGTAAAGAGTTCGATCAAAAGGTATACCGCTCCATGATTGGTTCTTTGCTTTATTTATGTGCATCTAGGCCAGATATTATGCTTAGTGTTTGCATGTGTGCTCGGTTTCAAGCGGCACCAAAGGAGTCGCATCACTTAGCTGTGAAGCGAATTCTTCGATATTTGGCTCACACCCCAACTCTAGGGTTATGGTATCCAAAGGGCTCAGAGTTTGATCTGGTTGGATTTTCGGACGCTGATTACGCTGGTGACAAGGTTGATCGGAAGTCCACATCAGGCACATGTCACTTTCTGGGCCGATCACTTGTCTGTTGGTCTTCAAAGAAGCAGAACTGTGTATCTCTCTCCACTGCTGAATCTGAATACATTGCTGCTAGATCCTGCTGCGCGCAGCTTCTATGGATGAAGCAAACCCTCAAGGATTATGGCATTCATCTGAAGCAAGTGCCACTTTACTGCGACAATGAAAGCGCCATCAAGATCGCCAACAACCCAGTTCAGCACTCGAAGACAAAGCACATTGAAATTCGTCATCATTTTCTCAGAGATCATGTTGCAAAGGAAGACATTGATATCATATACGTCAACACTGAAGAGCAATTGGCAGATATCTTCACCAAGCCCTTGGATGAGAAGAGATTTTGCAAGTTACGGTGTGAGCTAAATATCTTGGAATCCTCAAATGTCCTGTGATCAGGCACACATCCTAACACTTATGCATGATGATGACTTAGATGTGCAACACACGAAGTAACGTATATCTTCAATCAATGAAGACATACATTCTAAGTGTGAATACATTAACGTGGAATTTGACCTCGGAGCGCCACGATAATTGTGCGCCGTGTCTGGGTCCAATATTCCTATACGGTGGGTAGCGCCACCACCAGATTTTTCTGCTTGAAGTGTTTCACTCATGGCATTACATTTGCTATGTCTTCACATTTGGTTTGGCTTCAATCTCAACATGTCTTCATGATTATCTTCACTATGTTGATTATATATGTACTGGTGTTCTGTCCTCTACAGCATTCACTTATAGCTATGTCTTCTTGTTTGAATCTTTTGAACTAAGTGAATGTGATCGGACCCTAACCTCTCCATGCTTCCTACCTCAAACTCTATCTCTCCAAGTCATATGCATTCTATTGAAACTGTCGAATGTCTTCACTGCATCCTTGTCAGAAGAAGACACAGAGACAAACTTTAAAACAACTTTCAATGTTTTTCCATCAACAAGAAATCCGGAGAAGTAGGAACGGATCCCGACAAACCAGGCGTGCGTGGGGTGAAACTGCCCCCACAATTCCGCATGCTGGCCACGTACTGATCAGATGCGAATCGCCAGGGGCACCTGAGTAATAGCGCAGTGCCGCCCATATCCCTATAAATACACGTTTCACTGCGGTCATTATCTCTTCTTCCACCCTCGCACAAACCCTAGCGCCACCGCTAACTCTCAACGACGCCGGCGACGAAGTGCTTCACTGCCGCAACCTCTCCGACGCCGTTCTCACGCCGACAGCGGACATCAGTCTCTCCGCCATCGCCCTAGGTGTCTTCCGTCGCCAAGTTAGGGCACGGAGGATCGAACTGCTCGGCCTCAACTCTCACCTTGTCTAGCAGTTCCAAGTCTGGTAAATAACAAGTCTTTTTACAGCCTCTTTTGATCCTATAGCTCCATCACTTTCTGCCAAAAGAGGTTTCCATTCACACAAGTTTCATCCCTCTCATCTGTATCTCATAACTTGCCTAGTATATTCACTTGTTCTTCATGAAGTAGTTAGATTCCTCACTTGTACTGATCTATGGGTTCGTACAAATCTGGAACCAACTTCTTTTCTATAAAGTGAATGTCTTCGCATGATGAGGTCAATATCTTCTAAACTGATTTATCTTTAAAATCTTCTGAGAATGCATATGACCTCTTCCCCTTCCCTCGCACCTTAATGCTGTCACAGGTACATGTCCGTGGGAGAATCTTTTGGTTCTCATAGTCTGCATTCATTTGCAGAGTTCCTACAGCGTCACATCAATTCACCCGAAGCAAGTTCCTGTTGGTCAAGCAAAAGGAAGCCTTTGAAGACTTTGAATCTCTTGAAGCCTTCCAAGTTAAGCTTCATGGCAACAGAAAAACCAGCAAGGAAGGGAGGCAGACAGAGACGTGGTAAAACGTCTAAAGATCTGCCTGAAGATTTGGCAGAAATGTACCAAACTGATCCTGAAGAGAGCTATGGTCAGCGCAAGACACGAATCCAATGGATTCGAAGATATTGGGCAGAGCAGTGGTTCCAATACCGCTTCGTCACCAAGGAATATGCAGAGAAGTACGCCCTCACGAGGCCATGGGGAGATGTCTTGTACAAAAATCTCGTACCCCGAACCAGAGACGAAGCCATTGCTCAAGGCTTCTTTCCATGCATGGTCAGGGGACAACAGCTAGCTGACGCACATCCGTCATCCCTTCTCTGGTGTCGCGATGACACTCTGTTCAAGCACAACTTCCAATTTGCTCAGAACTTTGCGAAGCAAAACAAGAAGGAGTTTGGGTTGGACTTCAACCCTGGTCCCTCCAAACCAAGGGCAGATGCCACACGCGATGCAAATCCCAATGTCATCGGGCCGTATGCCAATCTCGAAGGCCTCATCACTCGCATTCTAGTCCAAGGGACTGCCGTGAATGACCCTCCAGCAGACACTGAGTCTGATGACGCTCCTGCTGCCCTGGAGCCGAAGCAGATGAAGAAGAAGCCAAAAGCTTCCAAGCCAGCCGCTTCTCCCAAGATCTCCAGAGCGAAGCCATTGGCCACTGCACCTCCTGAAGCAAGTGTGCAGTCTGAAGACTTATCATGAGTCTCCAAGCCCCAAGAAGCCAAGAAGCCACAGCCACACACTAGCAAAGAGCTCACTGCCGCTGCCGTTCTTCGCTGCGAGGCCATTGATCTGTCTAGTGACAACGATCTTGCCGATGACGCTCTTGAGCAGCTAATCAAGAGCAAGGAGGAGGCTGAAATCTTCAACAATCTGCCTCTGTTCGATGCAGCAATCATCCACAACTTCATTGATGAGTGGTTTGATACACCCAACATCAGCTTCGATGATCTGCAGCTGCCCATTGGCCTCAGCGTAGCCTTCCAAGGAGCTATTGCTTCAGAACTCGCAATTGCCCAGCACATAGTGGAACTGAAGCAGAAGATAGATTTTGAAAAGGCTCAGTTCAAGCAGAACATGGCCACGCTCAGCGTCCAAGAAGTCAAAGACTTCAAAGTCATGCTGCACGAGTTGAAGGAAAACTTTATGCAGAAACGTGCAGAGGCTCAGGGTTCACGTGAGCGCATGAAGAATTTGGCTGATCTCTGTGTGCAGGCCTACAATGAGGCCGAGAAGCGAAAGGCACTTGGGCGTCCCGGCATCGACCCCAGGATGGCCGCTAAGAAAAAGAAGAAGCCCACTGTGGCTGAACAAGAGGCCCCACGACAAGAAGCTGTTCCGATTGTCTTCCCCACTGCCAAGCCTGGCTCGAAGCCAAAGCACCGCTCAACCGCTTCAGAGCTTAAGAAGACAAGGACAACCGAAGCTGAAGCAAGGAAGAGGAAACACCCTGAAGCCTCTCCTTCAGACCCCACCATCAAGAAGTGCAAGACCAAGAAGTCTCGGGCTGCTCCCACAGAGCCCTTGATAGTCGAACCCCTCTCCGTTCTCTTTCCTCATGAAGATCGTCAGCTGACCGTGCATGAGCCTGCTCTCACTGAGGCTCCGCATGCTGAAGACATTCCAGCAGCCGACCCCAACGCTGCTGAAGACATTGGTCTCCAAGACAATGTGCAAGGTGATGCAGTCCTTCCTCAGCTCGAAACGAGTGAAATGATCAGCATTGGTCGTCCCTTGACGCCAATCACCCAAGATGCATCGTGGGCAGATCGCCCGCAGGAGGAAGAGGATGAGCCCCAGCCCACTGCAACTCCACCGGCGTCGCCTGCATTCCGTAGGCTTCGCAAAGGGCCAAGGGCTCAGACTGCTGACGACATTCCAGCTGCATCAGCCGAAGAACATGAAGAAGAGCACGAAGAACCTCAAGCTCCATCTCCCCCACACCAACTAGAAGAAGTTCTCAAGGAGAACATACCTGAATCCATCCCTCTCACTACACGTGATGAGGCTGACACCACTGCGGCTGCCACACCCAATACTGAAGCATTTGTGGAGCCCGACCAACCAACAGCCTCAAGAGATACTGAAGCTACTGCCTCTGACCCTTCTGTGCCTGTGTCTGCTGCCGGTCCACAGTTCAACTATCATGTTGCGCACAGGCCCCAGGTACAGAAGCCAATCCCACGACTGCCAAGGTTCCCAGGTCCTACCACCGCTCCTGGCTCCTTTAATGTCAATAGCTTCAGGGCAGATAACACCTTCTTCAACCGCTCCAAGAACCCTTACTCAAGGGAACGGATTGTGTCAGATAGGTTCTAGAGCTACCCACAGCGCAGCTACTACTCCTGCGTCCTCTACAACCAAGGCCGTATCTTTCCACACAAGCGCCTTGAGGTTGAAGCTATTGCTGGTCTGCCTGGTCTGGAAGAAGCACTGGACTGCTTCAAGCAAGTTGGCCTGCTGCCGTTTGTCACGGATGAAGAGCACTGGAATGAAGAGCTTCTGCTCCAGTTCTATGCCACACTTCACATCAAAGGCTACAACAGAGATCCGAAGACTTGGGTCCTGGAGTGGATGACCGGCAACGTTCATCATGAAGCCAATGCATTTGATATCATTGAGCTCACCGGCCTACCCACTCCAGGCGAACTCTTCGAAGAAGGCTGCCAACTCCATGCTGAAGCAGTTGAGAGCATATTTCAGCGACCTGAGCCAAATATGAGTCAGATGCTCTCAATGATGAAGCCATTGCCTCCTGACGCACCTTACCCAACCGAGTTCTTTGTTGAAGACTTAGAGTACCTGCCTAGAACTATCTATCACATCATCAGGCGGACTCTATGGACCATTAAGGGGCACTCTCGATATGCCAAGATTGAAGGTGCCATGAAGACTCTCATCTTCTGCATCCTGCATGGCAAATGCTTCAATGCCCAGGATCTCTTTATACGTCAACTTGCAGCGTCTGGCTCAGATCTCTTTGGTCTGAAGATTTATGCTCCATGGGTTATGAGGCTCATCAAGCTCCACTCTGCCATATCCTATCAACCCTCTGCCCGCAACCACAGAATCTTCTTACCTGATGTGGACACCTCTGCTGAAGCGATTTATCCTGAGCCTGCCAAGCAGCCATTAAGTCTTCAGAATGTAGAACACCAGAGCTTCACTCAGCATGATGAAGGTGTTGAAGCCATTTCCAGAGTCTATCCAATGGCTGGCACCACACGTGCCCCTGCATCAACTGAAGCCACTGACAGCACAGCTGCACAGAGACCCAAGAAACGCGCTCGTACACTCACTGACCGTGAACTTCTTGTGGCTCTGCACCAAAAGCAAGATAGGCATCACGACTGGCTCAAAAGGCAGATGCGCAGTATCATGCAAGACGTCAATCGCATCAGGAATCTGGCCACCAAGAATGCCTTTGTCGCACATGAAACCTGTCGCCGCACTTGGAAAGGCCTCACAATGATGTGCACTGAAGCTGAACTGCAAGAGGATGGCTTCAAAGAGAGATTCAAGTTTGACTCCACACCCCCCAGAAGAGCTGTGTTGCGTGGAACTCCGTCGCTTGAAGAATCAGAGTTCTCTTCCTCTGCTGCCACAGTAACTAGAAAAATCATTGAGGAAGAAGACGATGCTACATCACCACCACCTTCTTCAGCGCGCGTCGTCACTGCACCAAGCTCGCCAGCTCCACCAAACGCCTCCACCGACCCTGCTGCGCCTGGGAACGCGTAGAAAACTCTATGTCTTCAAACCTTTTTGGTCATCACTGACAAAAGGGGGAGAAGCATATGATGTTTATAGTCTTCAAGCAGGTCAATAATAAGGGCGGGTGCTTTATTATATTTTGCTTCGTGCTTACAACTCTCGTTTTGCTATATTTGGTTCTTTGAGTTGTAACACTTAAACTTGATGGTCGTCTGCTACTATGTTTGCCACTGTGTTTTTGCGAAGATAAATTCCGCATGTACGACGATAATTTCCGCACTTATATCATTTCGCAGTGCATTCGCGTTCCAGAAGCAAATCACTTATATGCACATCCTCAGGGGGAGCCCTTGCAGCTTATGAAGACAATTCCTTTACAATTTCACAAATTATATTCCCCGTTGAAAACTTCAACTAGTTTGTCATCAATCACCAAAAAGGGGGAGACTGTAAGTGCATCTAGTGCCACCCCTAGTTGGTTTTGGAGTATTGACGACAAACCTAGTTGAGGGACTAAGGTGTTTGTGAGAATTGCAGGATAACACAGGTAGAAGTCCCTCATTGATTCGGTTTAGTTACCAGAGATGACCCCTAAAAATGTACGAAGACATTGAAGACAATGGTGGTTCATGAAGACATTCATGTCGAAGACAATGACATATGAAGACTCCCCATGAAGCCTTTGGAACTCGAAGACTTAGATCCTTCGTAGTTTTACTTTATTCATGTTGTGTCATAGGAACCACCGTGCTGTTAAGTGGGGTCCAAGAGAACCAGTCAGGATGACTGAAGTGATGCCTAACTCAAATCCTATGTCTTCGAGTGAAGACAATGAGAGAAAATCTTGTCCAAAGTCAGACAAGTCAGCTTTACTTGCAGCCCAAGTAAAGTTGCCGTGAGAGTTCAAAATCCGACCGTTAGTACACGTGTCAGTTCCTTAGTGA
This sequence comes from Triticum monococcum, assembly GCA_034509565.1. Lineage (NCBI taxonomy): Eukaryota > Viridiplantae > Streptophyta > Magnoliopsida > Poales > Poaceae > Triticum > Triticum monococcum. Next base: position 516,456,369 of record CM067846.1, read on the forward strand.
CCCAGGGTCATTTCGGACAAATCAGGTCAGGGTTGCCAAGCGGCTATAAATAGTCCACCCCTACAACCATAAACGGTTGGCTGCTCAGATTTCAGTGCACGGCTTTTGTCGTTTGAGAGCAACCCACCTCGAAGCCTTTGAGAGAAAATCCTTAGTGAGGAGAAAAGCCCTAACCACCCAGAGCCAGAGTAATTGGGCATCACTTAAGTCTTCTTGTCTGAGTGATCTGAAGACTTATTACACTTGAGGACTGTGCATCCTCCAGACGGTTAGGCGTCGCGTTCTGAGCATCCAAGAGGAATTGTGGATTGCCGGTGAACGAAGTCTGTGAAGGTTTGGGAGTCTACCTTGAAGACTTACTAGAGTGATTGGGCGGGGTCTGTGTGACCTTAGCTCAAGGAGAAAACAGTGAGGACTGGGTGTCCTGAGCTGCGTGTTCAGGACTGGGTGTCCGGGACTGTGTGTCCTTTGGTTTAAATACCTAGCCGCTCCAACCAGACGTACAGTTGTCACAGCAACCAGAACTGGTCCAACATATCATTGTCTTCAACGTGTCACTGGTTTCATCTTCGCCTCCCTTTACTTACCAGTACACATTGTGAAGCTATTGCATGCTTGCTTTATCTTCTGTCTTCACAACTTGACTGTATGATCTGTTTGGCTTCATAACTTCTTCCAACCTGATCCTCATTACACTGAAGCTATTTGTCATTGTGCTTTCACTATATTGTATACTTGACCATGGCTTGCGTTGTGTAATCTAACTTCTGTTGCATAGTAATAGGCTTGTTCACTCTGTTTGTCTTCATAACTTCCACATTTTGAAGACTTTCATAAAAATCGCCTATTCACCCCCCCTAGCCGATATAACGCACTTTCAGAGAGGCGTCCCTCCTCAGCTCTTGCACACTTGGTTGCCATGTTTAACATCTCCAGGGTTATGCACAGGTCCCCGTGTACGGCGAGCTCCTCCTTCATCTTGACGTCGCGGACGCCATCAGTGAATGCCGAGGTGATGGCCTCATCCGACACCTTAGGGATGTTGAGGCGAACACTGTTGAAGTGCTGGATGTACTTCTGCAAGGTTTTTTCTTGGCTACTACTTGATGCGTCGCACGTCACCCGCAGCCGACGGGCGGTTGCGAGTGCCCTGGAAGTTGGTGACGAAACGCTCTCGCATCTCGTCCCGGGAAGAGATCGATCCCGCGGGGAGGTTCAGGAGCCACTAGCGCACACCGTCTTTGAGGGCCATGGGAAACCAGTTCGCCATAACCTTCTCATCGTTGTTGGCCGCCTTGATGCTCAGCTCGTAGAGCTGCAGGAACTCAGCAGGGTCGGGAGTGCCTTCATAGCGTGGAGGCAGCTCGAGCTTGAACTTCCCTAGCCAGACAACGCTACGCAGCTCCGGGGTGAACGCGCGGCATCCAGCCGTGGTCACGTGAGCCCGCCATGGAGGTGGAGCCTGATCTTGGCGCTCATGTGCCATTATCGCAGGAGGCGCGCGGTCTTGACGTGGCGGTGCTGGGAGCGCACGCGCCTCTCCTTGCGGCCGCTGCACCACCTGGCAGCTTTCTTCGTCGCGCACCGGCGCCTTGCATGGCAGGTCGCGCCATGGAGCCTCGTGCTTTGGCTTGATGATGGCGTCCTATCTGGGAGGTGGAGGAGGTGCTCCATGAGCCACATCACCCGTGATAGGCGACGGGCGAGGCGGCGAGCAAGATTGAAAGAACATGCGGTGCCCCCATGTTTGGTTTTGGTAATTGATGACAATCTCTATGGACTAATGGTTGCCTTGAGTTATATTTGAAGGTTTTGTCCATAGGCTTTTCTTGGAGTACATGTGTTGGTTTCAATAAGAGTTTGTGTCGACCAAGGTGCTATTCAAGGAATTATCCAAAGATTGGTCATTTGAGAGTTGAGCTTATTGCAAGCATGTCTTGAAGAAGAAGATTGTGTGATCATTCATGTTTACCTTCAAGACATCATCCAAACGAAGAGAGTTGGAAAGATTCAAGGTTGATCAAGACTAAGTCAAGAGTGAATCAAGTTGATCAACTCACAAAGCATAGAAGATGTACCAAGAGGGATCAAGTGATCCCATGGTTTGGTAAGCATTGTCCATTGTGCTTTGTGTACTAACCCATGGTCTATGTGAGAGTTCTACGTGGGGTTAGGTACATGTTCATGGGCTTGTGTCAAGAGGAAGATATCTCTCAACCCATGGAGAGGATGACATCAAGTGGTGATCGTCATCAAGATTGCCGTGTGCAAGTTCAAGTGGATCATCGCGAAGAGATCAAGTGCTTGAAGCTTGCCATCCATTGTGGTGTCAATGGACTTGTGAAGATGTGCCGAAGAAAGGCTCACCCATAGTGGAGTATGGGGGAGCAATCAACTAGTCTTCATCGAGCCAACACAATCAAGAAAGGTGGTCCAACTTGAGGAAGTCAAGATCATCATCATCTAGCTCAAGTGGACCATGTGCAAGGCAAAGGTTTGACCTTGATAGGTTTTCTATTTTACCGGTCTCATGATGGTAGTTGGGAGACTGGGTTATAGGATTGGTTGCCGTACTATCAAGGGGGGCTCTCGATGAGTAGCTTGATCGTATCGTTCGCTGAGAGCTCAAACCATTGCATCCTTGCATCATCTTTCCTGGTTCTTGTTTGGTTCTCTTTGAGAGTCTTAGAGCTTATGGTCATCTTGATGACAAGCTTGAGTTCATCGAAAACGGAGTTCGCATGCATCTTCTATGATGTTTTCGATGTTGGAGGTTTTGCCGGTTCTTCTCGGTTGGAGGTTTCACTCCTCTATCTGTTGGCATACCTCCCCTGCCTCTTCTTACTATAACCAGTCGCTGTTTTGATGCTACTCGTCGTCTTGTTTTCAACAAGCTTGAGTTTGCTCAATTCGGAGCTCATATGCAGAAGTTATGGCAGTTCTGGTTTTCTTGAGTGTGGTTTTTGTCCTGGACCCAGCGGTAGTACCGCGGGCAACAGTGGTAGTACCGCTGAAGCTCACTAAGCAGTAGTACCGCTCCTCGGAGCGGTAGTACCGCTTGATGGTCTCAGCAGTAGTACCGCTGCGGCTCCGTGCACCTACCGCCTCGACTCGAGTGTGCATTTTTCTCATGTCGGGTTTTGCGGCACTAGCTGCGCTAGTAGTGGCGGTAGTACCGCTTATTTGCGGTAGTACCGCCCTGCCTCCACGGTAGTACCGCTCTGGGCCCCAGCCCCAGCCCTTTTTCTTCTGGCGCGGCAGTACTGCTGAGGGGGAGCGGTAGTACCGCTTACGAGCGGTAGTACCGCCCTGCCTCCGCGGTAGTACCGCTCTCTGCGGGGCTGAGTGGGGGATAACGGTTGGTTTTTCCCCCACCTATAAAAGGGGTCTTCTTCCCCATTGAACCCAATCTTTTGAGCTCGTGTTCTTCCCCCATTGTTGACCTTCTTCGAGCTTGCTAACTCTCAATCCCTCCATGGATTCTTGCTAGTTTTTGAGGGAAAAGAGAGAGGAGATCTAGATCCACATTTCCACCAATCACTTTCTCCTCTATGTGAGGGGAACCCCTTGGATCTAGATCTTGGAGTTCTTGGTGTTCTCTTTCTTGTTCTTCCTCTCATTTTCCTCCCTAGCATTAGTTGCTTCGGTGGGATTTGAGAGAGAAGGACTTGGGCACTCCGTGTGCCCTTGCCATTGCATTTGGTGCATCGGTTTGAGTTCTCCACGTGATACGTGGAAGTTACAAGTTGAGAAGCTTATTACTCTTGGGTGCTTGGTACCCTTGAGCTTGTTCCTCTTGGGTGCTTGGGCGCCCTAGATGGTTGTTGGTGTTCGGAGCTCAATCATTGTGGTATATAGCTCCGGGCAAGCGTCGGGGTCTCCAATTAGGTTGTGGAGATCGCCCCGAGCAATTTGACGGGTTTCGGTGGCCGCCCCCAAGGGTTGCCAAAGTGTATGGGTTCGGTGACCGCCCCCAAGGGTTGCCATTTGTACGGGTTCGGTGACCGCCCTCAAGGGTCCCTTAGTGGAATCACGACATCTTGCATTGTGCGAGGGCGTGAGGAGATTACGGTGGCCCTAGTGGCTTCTTGGGGAGCATTGTGCCTCCACACCTCTCCAAATGGAGATTAGCATCCGCAAGGGTGTGAACTTCGGGATACATCGTCGTCTCCGCGTGCCTCGGTTATCTCTTACCCGAGCCCCTTTACTTATGCACTTTACTTTGTGATAGCCATATTGTTTCTTGTCATATATCTTGCTATCACATAGTTGCTTATCTTGCTTAGCATTAGTTGTTGGCGCACATAGGTGAGCCTAGTTGTTTTAGGTTTTGTGCTTGACAAATTAACCGCTAGGTTTATTCCGCATTTGTTCAAGCCTAAACCGTAATTATTTTAAAACGCCTATTCACCCCCCCTCTAGGCGACATCCACGATCTTTCAAAGATGGTGCAGGAGACTCTCCGGCGGTGCTGACGAGCTCGGTGATGTGGTCCAGCCAGTCCTCGTAGAGGTCGTTGATGGGGCGGCAGCGTAGGAGCTCGTGTGCTATGAGCAGCGCGACCTATGCGTTCGCTAGCCTGCGACGAGCTTGAGACGACAAAGCGGTCGCCGGGGTCAGCGATGGAGTGGCGGTGTGTCCATCGCGCCGCACGAAGGGCTGCATCGATGAAGCCTACTGCTCATGGGCCGCGAGGCCGGTTGCAGCATTGGCCGCAGGCGACGGGGAACAACGGGGAGCACCGTCGCCAGCGGGTGTGGTCTGGGCGACGCAGGCGGCAAGGGAGGCCCGGTGCTCAGCACGAACTCGACGAGCATCAGCCATGGGGATAGTGAAACGGTTGCGAATCGACCAGAGGAAGAGAGGCTCCGACGCACCCCTACCTGGCATGCCAAATGTCGGATTTCGGGCTCCGTAGACCCTTGAGAGGTTCAAACTCTGGGGTGCGTGCGAAGAACTCAACCTCCCTAGTCTGCCTACTCGCCAATCTCTCGGCCTAGCTCGATGAACAGGAAGGAAACAAGACACAACAGTTTACCAAGGTTCGGGCCACCTTGAGGTGTAAAACCCTACTCCTGCTTTGTGGTGGATTGGCCTCGAGGGGCTGAGGATGAACTAGTACAGTGGGAGAACAACCCCAGGAGGTGTGTTCTTGAGCTGGTGGGGGAGAGGATGATCTTGCTGGTCCGGATCCCCTTCTATGGTGGTGGCTAGGCCCTATTTATAGTGGTCTTCGTCCTCTTCCCAAAATGAAGGTGGGAAGGCTTCCCACAACGGCCAAATTTGAAGGGAGACAACTAGTACATGCTATCCTGACAAAAGTAGTCTCCGCCTGCAAAAAGCCTCTGGTTGTGACGCTGCAGTGGGCTCGGTGATGACCTCTATCCTGCCGTCCTGGCGGTCTTGGTCTTGTTGCACCGGAATGGAAACCTTTGGCTGATTCCTCGGGACTCCGAGTCTGCGCTTGCCTCCTGAGCACCAAAGAGGAAACTGGTACACTACGCCCGCTGGCACCCGGCTAGCCTTGGTCATCATGGCTCACGTCATCCAAACCTCATGAGGTGAAGCCTGCATAGAAATCTCTGCTCCTCAGGGAGCCATCCTGAGGAGGCCATTCCTCATGGAGGTCTTGGTGTCATCTGCCTCGCGAGGGTCTTGAGTTGTCGATGTTGAAGGTGGGCCATACCAGGCCATCGATGAAGCCACACCATGGGCCGCAGGCAGGCAAGTCTGGGTACCCCCGTTCCCAGAACACCGACATACACGAGTATAATAAGTCTATGAGGAGTTTGATATTTTCTAAGAAAGTCGACCCCTAAAAATGAATGTCTTCACTTGAAGACTTTGGTTTTCTTGAAGACTATGAAAATGAGGAAATTGATGTGACCTTGAAGATATTGATATTGATGCGAGGACTATGAAGCGTGAAGACTTTTGTTTACGTAGTTTCATTTTCCTTTCTTGAGTCATAGGAAACACCATACTGTTAAAGGGGGTTGAGGTAATACTAAGGAAAAATTTCCTAGTGATGCTCGTCTCAAAGCCTACACATACCCAATCCTTCGAGTGAATCCTTTGGAAATCTCATACAGTTCAGTCAATTTCTTCAGTGACAGAGACAAAGATCTTCTGGTCTCTGAGGAATTTGTTCAGACTGAGGAGTTAGGAATTCGCTAGTGCGGATTGCCTACGAGTGAGGAACATGATAGCCCTGAGGAATTTGAGAGCTCAAATTTCCGACCGTTGTTGTGCTATGCGCCAGCTGTCCCAAATATCTTATCCACCTAACGGTCATATCATTAGGGGCATTTATGTCTTATCATGTCGGGCTGCTCCCCGGCTATAAATAGCCACCCCTCAACCACTAGCTGGTTGTCTGCTCCAAGAGAAACTGTCACTTGTCATTTAGAGCATCCCATCCTCCAAGGACTTTGAGAGAAAATCATCAGTGAGGAAAAACCCAAGACCCCAACACCTAAAACTCAAAGTGATTGAGCATCACTGAAGAGATTGTTCCTGTGTGGAACCGACGCTTGTTACCTTTGAAGATTGTGCATCTTCCAGACGGTTAGGCGTCATGGTCTAGAGAATCCAAGAGGAATTGTGGATCGCCGAGTGACCAAGTCTATGAAGGTTTGGAAGTCACCTTGAAGACTTACCGCGAGTGATTGGGCGAGGTCTATGTGACCTTAGCTCAAGGAGAATACATCAAGGACCGGGTGTCCTTTGGTTTAAATACCAAGCTGCTCCAACCAGACGTACACCTGTCACGGTAGTTGGAACTGGTCTACCAAATCATTGTCTTCACTGAGCTACTCGTTCTATTTCCTCAACCCTTTAATTTCCGTGCTCATGTGTTGATGAAATTGATCGTTACTGTTTGAAGACTTTGACTGAAGACTTTCTCAATTTCCTCAATCCTATTTCTTCAGTCATCTTGTCTTGTGCTTGCTTATCCTGTTTATACGCTACTGATACGTCTTCGACGTATCTACTTTTCCTAACGCTTTTCCTCTTGTTTTGGACTCTAATTTGAATGAATTTAACCCGGACCGACGTTGTTTTCAGCAGAACTATGAACTACCATGGTGTTGTTTTTTGTGCAGAAATAAAAGTTCTCAGATTGGAATGAAACTTTTCGAGGATTTTTTATTCAATAAAAGAGAATTTCTGGAGCCAAGAACCACCAAAGGGGGGCACCTGGGTGGGCACAACCCACCAGGGCGCGCCACCCCCTCCAAGCGCGCCCAGGTGGGTTGTCCCCACCAGGTGGCCCCGAAGACCCTGAAATCAACGCTATAAAATCACATTTTTCTAGAAAAATCGGGGAGAAAGAATTATCACGTTCCACGAGACGGAGCCGCCGCCGCCTCCCGTTCTTCATCGGGAGGCCAGATCTGGAGTCTATTTGGGGCTCCGGAGAGGGGGATCTTCGATCTTCGTCATCACTAACCCTTCTCCATTGCCAATTCCATGATGCTCCCCACCAGGAGTGAGTAATTCCTTCGTAGGCTCGCTGGTCGATGAGGAGTTGGATGAGGTTCATCATGTAATCGAGTTAGTTTTGTTAGGGCTTGATCCCTAGTATCCATTATGTTCCAAGATTGATGTTGCTATGACTTTGCCATGCTTAATGCTTGTCACTTTGGGCCCGGGTGCCATGATTTCAGATCTGAACCATTTATGTTATAACCATTATATCTATGTTTTAGATCCGATCTTGCAAGCTATAGTCACCTACTATGTGTTATGACTCGACGACCCTGGAGTGACAATAGTCGAGACACTTCCCGGTCTAGTTTGAGGAGTTCATGTATTCACCATGTGTTAATGCTTTGTTCCAGTTCTCTATTAAAAGGAGGCCTTGATATCCCTTAGTTTCCTTATGGACCCCGCTACCACGGGAGGGTATGCCAAAAGATGCCATGCAAGTTCTTTCCATAAGCTTGTATGACTATTTACGGAGTACATGCTTACATTATATTTATGAACTGGAGCTAGTGCCGTATTGCACTAGGTTATGACGGTCACATGATGAATATCATCCAACGAATTCCTGATCCAATGCCTATGATTTTCCTACATGCTATTGCTACTATTGCACTTGCTACAAAACTATTGCTATCACTGTTACCGTTACTATTGTCATTGCTACTACTATCAAACCTATCATACTACTTGCTACTGATCACTTTGCTGAATAATCTCCAGGTGTGGTTGAATTGACAACTCAGCTGCTAATACTTACAAATATTCTTTGGCTCCCCTTGTGTCGAATCTATAAATTTGGGTTGAATACTCTACCCTCAAAAACTATTGCGATCCCCTATATTTGGGGGTTATCAGCTACCTCTGCTCTGTGTATGTTTCATTTCATCATGATGACTATGCTATTGTCTTGTTATGCATGCACTTGATTACTTATTCCGCTGCTTGTATTTCATCACTTAGCAAATTCTTCAAGTAGAAATTCCTCAGTGACGAATTTGTAAAAATCACCTATTCACCCCCTCTAGTCGATATAACGCACTTTCAATTAGTATTGGAGCAAGGTAATCCCTTGTTCTATGTGGTTTTGGTTTAACCACCTAGAGTTTTAGTTATGTTGACTGCAGGCATGATCAAGGTCTCGGCTGGGTGTCCTACCTTTGATGGGACAGACTACCCCTACTTGAAGAACAAGATGCGCATGCATCTTGCGGTAATTGACAAAGATCTCTGGTATGTTGTGGAAAATGGTGTTCGCTCCATCACTCCTTCCGTGAACGCCGCTGATGTGAAGAGATTCAAGCAACTCGACTCTCAAGCAAAGAATATCATATGTGACCATCTGAGCAAAGGGCAGTACGGCAGAGTGAGTGCTTTAGAGTTTGCAAAGCTTATCTCGGATAGGTTGTCCAAGGTCAATGAAGGAATCTCAACCCAACGTGATTCTCGAGTTGACGTTCTTCGCAATCTCTTCAACCGCTTTAAAAGACTCGACAATGAAAATGTTCAACAAACCTTCGACCGCCTCACTTACATATCCAATGAGCTGCAAGCACTTAGTGCCACTGACTACATCACCGACCATGAGGTGGTGAAGAAATTGCTGAGATCACTTGATTCCTCATTCGATACACTAGCACTGATGATTCAAGAACATGGAGACTACAAGTCGCTAGATCCTCTTGTTTTCCCCGAGAGACTGAATACTCATTAGTTCCAACAAGCTAAGAAGAGAGACCTCTATGGGCCAAGCTATGGAAGATCAAGTGCACTAAAGGCCAAGGCAGTTTCCTCATTTCAAGAGGAAGATTCTGACGACAGCCTTAGCGATCCTGAAGAACTAAGCTAGGAGCTAGCAATGCTCATGAGGAAATTTCTAAAGTTCTCAAGGTGTGGCTGATAACCCACAAGTATAGGGGATCGCAACAGTTTTCGAGGGTAGAGTCTTCAACCCAAATTTATTGATTTGACACAAGGGGAGCCAAAGAATATTCTCAAGTATTAGCAGTTGAGTTGTCAATTCAACCACACCTGGAAAACTTAATATCTGCAGCAAAGTATTTAGTAGCAAAGTAGTATGGAATTAACGGTAACGGTGGCAAAGGTAATAGTTGCAGTTTTGTAGTAATTGTAACAGTGGCAACGGAAAAGTAACTAAGCAAAGATCAATATGTGAAAAGCTCATAGGCATTGGATCAATGATGGATAATTATGTAGGATGCGATTCCTCATGCAACAATTCTAACATAGGGTGACACAGAACTAGCTCCAGTTCATCAATGTAATGTAGGCATGTATTCCGAATATAGTCATACATGCTTATGGAAAAGAACTTGCATGACATCTTTTTTCCTACCCTCCCGTGGTAGTGGGGTCCTATTGAAAACTAAGGGATATTAAGGCCTCCTTTTAATAGAGTACCGGACCAAAGCATTAACACTTAGTGAATACATGAACTCCTCAAACTATGGTCATCAACGGGAGTGGTCCCGATTATTGTGACTTCGGGGTTACAGGATCATAACACATAGTAGGTGACTATTGACTTGCAAGATAGGATCAAGAACTCACATATATTCATGAAAACATAATAGGTTTAGATCTAAAATCATGGCACTCGGGCCCTAGTGACAAGCATTAAGCATAGCAAAGTCATAGCAACATCAATCTCAGAACATAGTGGATACTAGGGACCAAACCCTAACAAAACTAACTCGATTACATGATAAATCTCATCCAACCCATCACCGTCCAGCAAGCCTACGATGGAATTACTCACGCACGACGGTGAGCATCATGAAATTGGTGATGGAGGAAGGTTGATGATGACGACGGCGACGGATTCCCCTCTTCGGAGCCCTAAACGGACTCTAGATCAGCCCTCCCGAGAGAGATTAGGGCTTGGCGGCGGCTCCGTATCATAAAACGCGATGAATCCTTCTCTATGATTTTTTCTCCCGATCGTGAATATATAGAGTTGGAGTTGGCATCGGTGGAGCCTCAGGGGGCCCACGAGGCAGGCGTTGTGCCCTCCACCCTCGTGGACAGGGTGTGGGCCCCTTGGTGTTGATTCTTTCGCTGGTATTTTTTATACATTCCAGAAAAATATTCTCCATGAAGTTTCAGGTCATTCTGAGAACTTTTATTTCTGCACAAAAATAACACCATGGCAATTCTACTGAAAACAGCGTCAGTTCGGGTTAGTCCGATTCAAATCATGCAAGTTAGAGTCCAAAACAAGGGCAAAAGTGTTTGGAAAATTAGATACATTGGAGACATATCAACTCCCCCAAGCTTAAACCTTTGCTTGTCCTCAAGCAATTCAGTTGACAAACTGAAAGTGATAAAGAAAAACTTTTAGAAACTCTATTTGCTCTTGTTGTTGTAAATATGTAAAGCCAGCATTCAAGTTTTCAGCAAAGATTATGAACTAACCATATTCACAATAACACTTAGGTCTCATGTTTACTCATATCAATGGCATAATCAACTAGTGAGCAATAATAATAAATCTCGGATGATCAAAATAATCATAATATGATATAACAAGATGGTATCTCGCTAGCCTTTTCTGAGATCGCAAAACATAAATGCAGAGCACCCCTGAAGATCAAGGACTGACTAAACATTGTAATTCATGGTAAAAGAGATCCAGTCATAGTTATACTCAATGTAAATTAATAGTAATGCATGCAAATGACAGCGGTGCTCTCCAACTGGTGCTTTCTAATAATAGGATGATGACTCAACATAAAAGTAAATAGATAGGCCCTTCGCAGAGGGAAGCAGGGATTTGTAGAGGTGCGAGAGCTCGATTTTTGAAATAGAGATAAATAATATTTTGAGTGGCATACTTCCATTGTCAACATAACATCCAAGAGATCTCGATATCTTCCATGCTACACACATTATAGGCGGTTCCCAAACAGAATGGTAAATTTTATACTCCCCCACCACAAACAAACATCAATCCATGGCTTGCCTGAAACAACGGATGCCTCCAACTAACAATAGTCTTGGGGGAGTTTTGTTTGCAGCTATTTTGATTTGAGCATGGGACTGGGCATCCCGATTACCGGCCATTTTCTCATGAATGATGGGCGGTGTCCACTCATCGTGAGAATAACTCACCTAGCATGGAAAATATAGACAACCCTAGTTGATACATGAGCTATTCGAGCATACAAAACAGAATTTCATTTGAAGGTTTAGAGTTTGGCACATACAAATTTACTTGGAACAACAGGTAGATACTAACTTTGGGGTTTATGGAAGTGGATGCACAAGCAGTATTCCCACTTAGTACAAATGAAGGCTAGAAAAAGACTGGGAAGCGACCAACTAGAGAGCGACAATAGTCATTAACATGTATTAAAATTAATCAACACTGAGTGCAAGCATGAGTAGGATATAATTCACCATGAATATAAATATCATGGAGGCTATGTTGATTTTGTTTCAACTACATGCATGAACATGTGCCAAGTCAAGCCACTCGAATTGTTCAAAGGAGGATACCACCCTATCATACAACATCACAACCATTTTAATAGCATGTTGGCACGCAAGGTAAACCATTATAAACTCCTAGCAAATTAAGCATGGCATGAGCAACTCTAATCTCTAATTGTCATTGTAAACATGTTTCATTCATAATAGGCTGAATCAGGAATGATGAACTAATCATATTTACGAAAACAAGATAGGTCGAGTTCATACTAGCTTTTCTCATCTCAATCAGTTCATCATATATCGTCATTATTGCCTTTCACTCGCATGACCGAACGTTGTGGATAATAATAATAGTGCACGTGCATTGGACTAAGATGGAATCTACAAGCATTCAATACAAGGGAGAAGACAAGGTAATATGGGCTCTTTGTTAAATCAACAATAATGCATATGAGAGCCACTCAACATTTTTGTTATGGTCTTCTCCTCTCGATCCCCAAAGAAAAGAAAGGAAATAAAACTCTTTACACGGGAAAGCTCCCAACAAGCAAAAGAAGAACGAGAAATCTTTTTGGATTTCCTTTTAATTACTATTACTATAGGCATGGAAAGTAAACTAGCTAAAAGCTACAACTATGTTTTTGGTTTTTCTTAAGGTTTTTCAAACACACAAGATGAAGGCTTAGAAAAGGAAATAAACTATCATGGATAGTACAATGAAAAAGTATGAGCGCCGACAACTGGCATGAGTGTGTGAACATGAATGTAATGTTGGTGAGAAATACGTATGATACGTCTCCAACGTATCTATAAGTTTTGATTGCTCCATGCTATATTATCTTCTGTTTTGGACATTATTGGGCTTTATTATTCACTTTTATATTATTTTTGGGACTAACCTATTAACCGGAGGCCCAACCCAGAATTGCTGTTTTTGCCTATTTCAGAGTTTCGCAGAAAAAGAATATCAAAGGGAGTCCAAACGGAATGAAACCTTCGGGAACATGATTTTTGGAACGAACAAGATCCAGGAGACTTGGACCCTACATCAAGCAACCAATAGGGAAGCCACGAGGTAGGGGGCGTGCCCTCCACCCTCGTGGGCCACCTGTTGCTCCACCGACGTACTCCTTCCTCCTATATATACCTACGTACCCTTAAACGACCAGATACGGAGCCAAAACCCTAATTCCATCGCCGTAACTTTCTGTATCCACGAGATCCCATCTTTGGGCCTGTTCTGGAGCTCCGCCGGAGGGGGCATCGATCACGGAGGGCTTCTACATCAACACCATAGCCTCTCTGATGAAGTGTGAGTAGTTTACCTCAGACCTTCGGGTCCATAGTTATTAGCTAGATGGTTTCTTCTCTCTTTTTGGATCTCAATACAATGTTCTCCCCCTCTCTCATGGAGATCTATTCGATGTAATCTTCTTTTGCAGTGTGTTTGTTGAGACCGATGAATTGTGGGTTTATGATCAAGTTTATCTATGAACAATATTTGAATCTTCTCTAAATTCTTTTATGTATGATTGGTTATCTTTGCAAGTCTCTTCGAATTATCAGTTTGGTTTGGCCTACTAGATTGATCTTTCTTGCAATGGGAGAAGTGCTTAGCTTTGGGTTCAATCTTGCGGTGTCCTTTCCCAGTGACAGTAGGGGCAGCAAGGCATGTATTGCATTGTTGCCATCGAGGATAACAAGATGGTTTTTTTATCATATTGCATGAATTTATCCCTCTACATCATGTCATCTTGCTTAAAGCATTACTCTGTTCTCTTGAACTTAGTACTCTAGATGCATGCAGGAGTCGGTCTACTTGTCTCGGACGTGATGCCTATATACATGATCATACCTAGATATTCTCATAACTATGCTCAATTCTATCAATTGCTCAATAGTAATTTGTTCACCCACCGTAAAATACTTATGCTCTTGAGAAGCCACTAGTGAAACCTATGGCCCCCGGGTCTATCTTCCATCATATTAATCTTCCAACACTTAGTTATTTTCATTGCCTTTTATTTTACTTTGCATCTTTATCATAAAAATACCAAAAATATTATCTTATCATATCTATCAGATCTCACTCTCATAAGTGACCGTGTAGGGATTGACAACCCCTTATCGCGTTGGTTGCGAGGATTTACTTGTTTTGTGTAGGTGCGAGGGACTCGTGCGCAGCCTCCTACTGGATTGATACATTGGTTCTCAAAAACTGGGGGAAATACTTACGCTACTTTGCTGCATCACCCTTTCCTCTTCAAGGGAAAACCAACATAGTGCTCAAGAGGTAGCAACGTACTCCCCCAAGCTTAGGCTTTTGTCCTAAGTTGGTCTAGGTCCATGGATCAAAGCCGCCCTCACCGGTGTACGGAGGAGTGCCCTCTGGGTGCCACTGGTTGGCGATCTCCTCTGGATCCCACTGATAAACATACTGTCGATAAGGGTCAAGGGGTGGCTCCGGCTCAGGCTCTGGAGCTGGTGTCAGGCTCCAGTATGCATAAACGGCCTCCCGCAAGATGAGGTACGTGCCTGAAAATATGTTAAACAAAGAGGGCACAGGCAAGGTAATAACCTCATAGTGAGTTTTGCCAAAAATCAAATTATAATTAAGTAGTTTCTTCTTATTTTTAACAAAAGTCATGTGCTACCATACTCTTATAATCTAGAAAAACAGGAGGCAGCAACTTTTCTTCTTTCTCATAATGCCTAATAGGTACCTCAAAGTGTGCAGCAAGGCGCGAAGCAAAGATGCCGCCGAAGATGGGGCCCTTTGTACGGTTCAGACTTAATCGTTTAGCAATAATAGCGCCTAAACTGAAAGTTGTATCACGAAACAAAGCATGCACTAAGATTTCCACTATTCCCGCGACCAATCAAGCATCTACTAGCAAATATTGCAAAGTAACGTAGAACAGGAAAATGTATGCTAGTAATTCTTGCATCAGAAACTTTCCTTGTTTCCCCTACAACAATTTCATCAATAAATCCCTCCACATCATTACAGTGTGGTTCCTCAATGCTGCCCACAAAGGGTATCTTGCAGACCCGACAAAAATCATGGAGTGGCATCTCCTTAACCTCATCATATAAATGAAACTCCACTGAAGGTGGCGATTTCTTAGCATGAAAATAAAATTTTGCATGAAAATATTAGTGAGTAGGAGATATTGTTCGCGCTGGTCGTGGAGGAAGTCGGTGAGGCCTGCATTCTCAGCCAACTGATAGAAATCATCATAAATTCTAGCGGCTCTCAAGAACTCATCACAAGGCCATTCACTCAGCCGAACCTCCGCAGCGCGAGGAAGATTATATTTGGGCTTCTTCTTCTCTTCACTTTGCTTATACTTCGAGCTTCGGCTCGAAGTGCTCCTCAACAATCTCTTCATCATTTTCTTTTTCTAATAACAATTCTGAAATTTTTAGTGACTCAAAATAAAAGTGAACCAAACTCAACAAGATTAATAGCAGCTACTCCCACAAGTGCCTAGAAGCTATATCATGTATTAAAACTACTTTAGACCATATAAAATTGACATGCAAGCTCAAGAACAGGGTCACCTTAGCAGCCAAAATTTGCAAGAAATAAAGCACGAGAACAAAAACTAATTGGACCATTGGAGGAGTCACATACCGAAAAACAATCCCCCACAACAGTTTTGTGGATGGAGCTTTGAGCAAGGAGATCAAAAATGGCAGCAAGATGAGCTAGAACAGGGGTTTGAGCTATGGGAGGATTTTTTCTAAAGGAAGACGAAGCGTGTGGGTGCTGGAATAAGTGGAGGGGGCCCACGTGGGGTCCACGAGGCAAGGGGGACACGCCCTGGACCCTTGTGTCCAGGTGGTGTGCCCCCCTGGTGTGTTCTCAGTGCCAATAATTCTTAAATATTCTACAAACAATCATATATCATCTTCAGGACATTTGGAGAACTTTTATTTTTGGGGTATTTTTTATTGCAAGGATAATTCAGAAAACAAACAGAAAATACTATTTTTTGCTTTATTTAATCTAAATTACAGAAAGTAAAAGGAGGGTATAGAGAGTTGTGCTTTCTAACTTCATCCATCTCATGCTCATAAAAAGGAATCCATTAACAAGGTTGATCAAGTCTTGTTAACAAACTCTTTCCGAATAACATGAAACCGGAGAATTTTCGAATAACACTAAGTTACCTCAATGGGGATATGCATGTCCCCAACAATAAGAATATCATATTTCATCTTGACAGTAGGAAGTGGGAATTCAAAACCTCCAATAGTGATCATTGAAAATTTTCCAATAGAATTGATACTGCTAACTTGAGGTTGTTTCCTCAGAAAGTGTACCGTATGCTCATTACCATTAACATGAAAAGTGACATTGCCTTTGTTGCAATCAATAACAGCCCCTGCGGTATTCAAAAAGGGTCTACCAAGGATAATCGACATACTATCGTCCTCGGAAATATCAGGAATAACAAAGTCCGTTAAAATAGTAACGTTCGCAACCACAACAGGCACATCCTCACAAATACCGACAGGGATAGCAGTTGATTTATCGTCCATTTGCAAAGATATGTCAGTAGGTGTCAACTTATTCAAATCAAGTCTATGATATAAAGAGAGAGGCATAGCACTAACACCGGCTCCAAGATCACATAAAGCAGTTTTAACATAGTTTCTTTTAATGGAGCATGGTATAGTTGGTATTCCTGGATCTCCTAGTTTCTTAGGTATTCCACCTTTAAAAGTATAATTGGCAAGCATGGTGGAAATTTCAGCTTCCGGTATCTTTCTTTTATTTGTAACAATATCTTTCATATACTTAGCATAAGGATTCATTTTAAGCATATCAGTCAAATGCATACGCAAAAAGATAGGTCTAATCATTTCAACAAAGCGCTCAAAATCCTTGAGGGAGTCCTGGATTAGGGGGTGTCCGGATAGCCGGACTATACCTTCGGCCGGACTCCTGGACTATGAAGATACAAGATTGAAGACTTCATCCCGTGTCCGGAAGGGACTTTCCTTGGCGTGGAAGGCAAGCTTGGCGATACGGATATGTAGATCTCCTACCATTGTATCCGACTCTGTGTAACCCTAGCCCTCTCCGGTGTCTATATAAACCGGAGGGTTTTAGTCCGTAGGGAGAACAACAATCATACCATAGGCTAGCTTCTAGGGTTTAGCCTCCTTGATCTCGTGGTAGATCTACTCTTGTACTACCCATATCATCAATATTAATCAAGCAGGAATAGGGTTCTACCTCCATCGAGAGGGCCCGAACCTGGGTAAAAACCTTGTGTCCCTTGTCTCCTGTTACCATCTGCCTGGACGCATAGTTCGGGACTCCCTACCCGAGATCCGCCGGTTTTGACACCGACATTGGTGCTTTCATTGAGAGTTCCTCTGTGTCGTCACTTTTAGGCCCGATGGCTCCTCTGATCATCAACGACGATGCGATCCAGGGTGAGACTTTTCTCCCCGGATAGATCTTCGTATTTGGCGGCTTTGCATTGCGGGCCAATTCGCTTGGCCATCTGGAGCAGATCGAAAGCTACGCCCCTGGCCATCAGGTCAGATTTGGAAGTCTGAGCTACACGGCCGACCTCCGCGGAGACTTGATCTTCGACGGATTCGAGCCGCAGCCGAGCCCGCTGCACTGTCACGATGGGCATGATCTAGCTCTGCCGCCGAATAGTGCCCTGGAGGCCGCATCCGCATCAGTCCCGACCCTTAATTTGGAACCAACTACGCCAATCAAGGATGGGCGGTTGGACACCGCCTCGGGGGCTGCAATCTCTACGGCGATCGAGCCGAACACCAGCCCTATTCTCTGCGAAGCCCGTGACTCCAAGGAGCCGGACTCCTCTCCAGACTCCGAGCCCTCCGCGCCCCTACCGATCAAACCCGATTGGGCGCCGATCATGGAGTTCACCGTCGCGGACATCTTTCAGCACTCGCCCTTCGGCGATATTCTGAATTCACTAAAGTCTCTCTCTTTATCAGGAGAGCCCTGGCCGGACTATGGTCAGCAAGGTTGGGATGCGGATGATGAAGAAATTCAAAGCCCACCCACCACCCACTTCGTAGCCACTGTCGATGATGTAACCGACATGCTCGACTTCGACTCCGAAGACATCGACGGTATGGACGCCGATGCAGGAGACGATCAAGAACCAGCGCCTATAGGGCACTGGAAAGCCACCTCGTCGTATGATATATACATGGTGGACACCCCAAAAGAAGGCAATGGCGATGGAACATCGGAGGATGACCCCTCCAAGAAGCAGCCTAAGCGCCGGTGTCAGCGGCGCCACTCTAAATCCCGCCAAAGCAAAAACGGTGATTCTGGCACGGGAGATAATAACACTCCAGACAGTGCCGAAGACAACCACCTCCAGCAAGATTCAGCACAGGTGGATGGAGAAGCCAGCCCTCATGAGAGAGTGGCAGACAGAGAGGCCGAGGACGATAATTATATGCCTCCCTCCGAAGACGAGGCAAGCCTCAACGACGACGAATTTGTCGTGCCGGAGGATCCCGTCGAACAAGAGCGTTTCAAACGCAGGCTTATGGCCACGGCGAGCAGCCTCAAGAAAAATAGCAACAGCTTAGAACTGATCAAGATTTGCTAGCCGACAGATGGACTGAAGTCCTTGCGGCCAAAGAGTATGAACTCGAACGCCCCTCCAAGAGCTACCCAAAGCGCAGGTTGCTACCCCGATTAGAGGAGGAAGCACCTAAACCTACATCACCAGCGCATGATGCGGCCGATCGGCCACCCCGTGGCCGCGACAGAGAGGCCTCTCGGCCCTCCACTCAAGCTGCACCCCGGCGCCGCTCAAAAAATACCAAGGCACAGGAAAATGTGCCAAACATGCGAGATATATTGGAGGACAAGGCAAGGCAAACAAGATCGATCTACGGATCGCGTGGGTGCCCCACGGCACGAGACGGTAATTGTCACTCCAGATACAGTAAATCCGGCCGGGCCGAACACATTAGACAAAGCTTGTTTGAGTTGCATCGTGATATAGACCAATACACAGGCGCCGCACACCCACTATGCTTCATAGATGAAGTAATGGATCATCAAATCCCCGAGGGTTTCAAACCCGTGAACATCGAATCATACAATGGCACAACAGATCCCGCGGTATGGATCAAGGACTATCTCCTTCATATCCACATGGCCCGCGGTGATGATCTACATGCCATCAAATACGTCCCACTCAAGCTTAAAGGACCAGCTCAGCATTGGCTTAACAGCTTGCCAGTAGAATCAATTGGTTATTGGGAGGACCTGGAAACCGCATTCCTCGACAATTTCCAGGGCACTTATGTGCAACCACTAGATGCCGATGACCTTAGACACATAATTCAGCAGCCAGAGGAATCGGACAGACAATTCTGGACACGGTTCCTAACCAAGAAAAATCAAATCGTCGACTATCCGGACGCAGAGGCCCTAGCAGCCTTCAAGCATAACATCTGCGACGAGTGGCTTGCACGGCACCTAGGAAAGGAAAAGCCGAAATCAATGGCAGCCCTGACCACACTTATGACCCGCTTTTGCGCGGGAGAAGACAGCTGGCTAGCTTGCAACAATAACATGACTAAGAGCCCTGGTAATTCGGATACCAAGGACAGAAGTGGCAGGTTGCGTCGCAACAAGCAAAAGCGCTGCATTAATGGCGACAATACTGAGGATACGACAGTTAATGCCGGATTCAGAGGCTCTAAACCCGGTCAGCGGAAAAAGCCATTCAAAAGAAATACTCCGGGCCCGTCCAGTTTGGACCGAATACTCGACCGCTCATGCCAGATACATGGCACCCCTGAAAAACCAGCCAATCACACCAACAGGGATTGTTGGGTGTTCAAGCATGCAGGCAAGTTAAATGCTGAAAGCAGAGACAAGGGGCTGCATAGCGATGATGAGGAGGAGCCCCGGCCGCTGAACAACAGTGGACAGAAAGGTTTTCCCCCACAAGTGCGGACGGTGAACATGATATACGCAACCCACGTCTCCAAGAGGGGGCGGAAGCGTGCGCTAAGGGACGTATACGCGATGGAGCCAGTCGCCCCAAAGTTGAACCCATGGTCTTCTCGCCCGATCACTTTTGATCGAAGGGACCACCCCACTAGCATCCGTCATGGCGGATTCGCCGCATTGGTTCTAGACCCAATTATTTACGGATTTCACCTCACTAGAGTCCTTATGGACGGCGGCGGCAGCCTGAACCTGCTTTACCAGGATATAGTGCGGAAAATGGGCATCGATCCCTCGAGGATTAAACCCACTAGAACAACCTTTAAAGGCGTCATACCAGGTGTAGAGGCCAACTGTACAGGCTCAGTTACACTTGAAGTGGTCTTCGGATCTCCGGATAATTTCCGAAGCGAGGAATTAATCTTCGACATAGTCCCGTTCCGCAGTGGCTATCACGCGCTGCTCGGGCGAACCGCATTTGCCAAGTTCAATGCGGTGCCGCACTACGCATACCTCAAGCTCAAGATGCCGGGCCCTCAAGGAGTCATCACGGTCAATGGAAACACCGAACGCTCTCTCCGAACGGAGGAGCATACAGCGGCTATCGCAGCAGAAGTACAAAACAGCCTCTCAAGGCAATTCTCCAGTCCGGCCATTAAACGTCTGGACACCGTCAAGCGCACTCGGAGTAACCTACAACAAGACCGCCTGGCACATTCCGAGCAAGCGTAGCAATGCGGCCCCAACCCCAGCCCTTGCGAACTTGCGAAACCAGTGTTGCACGTACATAACTACGCTCTGGAAATACCATGGGCATAGGGGGAGGGGCACCATCACGGCACGCCCGCAACGCGGCTTAAACCGCACTAGGGGCCGCCGATTTCTTAATTTTCTCTTATTTTCAGGACCCCATTCTTCGGAAGGCCTGTCCGGCAGTACAATTGCCGCACAAACGATACAACCAGGGAAGCAGAAAGCTACGCCGCACTATGGAACTCTAAGGTGGTCTCTATAACGAGCAGTATACCTGTTTCACATATCATTCCGCAGCTCGCCCCTGGAAAGGACATGTCAAATAGTCCCATCTTTTGCTTATTGCACTATTTGTATCGTTCTGCTTTGATTGCAACTTTTTTAAATAAACAATGCATAGCTTCCGTCTATTATTGCATTACTCTTTTATGAATATATGTTCATTAATGACATGTTGCACCCGTACACTTTGGTATGGCCAATACGCCAGGGGCTTAAGTACCCCACAATACGGTGTGATAAGTCCGAACACTTTCACAAGTGCGGCACCCCGAACTTATAGCATTATATGCATCGGCTCCGAATCATGTCTTGGGTCAATAGTTGGGTTTGCCCGGCTCCTATGTTTTGGTACCTTACGTTCCGTTATATCGGCTAAGGTAGCACTAGGAGGACTACTGCGATTGTGCCCCAGTTGAGCTGGGCTAAGCACCTCAGTAGAGAAAGCTAAAACTGACCGTCATGATGAGGCGAGAGCTGGTCGCTGTTCGAGAGGTTTTCAAGTCCCTAAAGACTTATTCCGCTTAGAGCGAGGAGTCGGCTTTGTCCGGCCTAGGTATGGATAGTGCCCCGAACTCGGTCTTCCGAACACTAGGGGCTTCGCCAAAATTTAAAATTATAGAATTCTATGGCTAAGTGAGAGTGTTCAAGCATTATAGTCCGATTGCCTTGTTCGTTGTGTTGAGCGCCTCCCTCGAAGGACCCAAGAATGGGAAAAAGAGCGCTCATGTTTATCCCGAACACCCCAACACTTGTGGCATGGGGGTAGAAGCCGACGACTCGCCATCTCTCAAATTTGATAAACGGCCGCACAGAAGGTAATATTTTAAATTCAAAAGTGTTGCTTAGCGCATATGAACAAGTTTTCAGCGTACATGATCACAAATGCGAGTTTACTCAAAAATTACATCTTTGGAGCATTCATCCGCTATAAGGCGGGCACCCTTCAGGACGCCCTCATAATACGCTTCCGGGACGCGATGCTCCTTGCCCGGCGGCGGCCCGTCCTTCACCATCTTCTCCGCATCCATCTTGCCCCAGTGCACTTTAGCATGGGCAAGCGCCCTACGGGCACCTTCGATGCAGACGGAGTGCTTGATTACTTCAAGCCGTGGACAGGCATCCACCAGCCACCTCACCAGCCCGAAGTAGCTCCCAGGCAGAGCCTCTCCAGGCCAAAGCCGAACTATAAGGCCCTTTATGGCCTGTTCGGCCACCTTGTGGAGCTCGACCATTTGCTTCAGCTGGTCGCTCAAAGGCACCAGGTGTCCGGCCTCAGCATACTGAGACCAGAACACCTTCTCCATCGAGCTCCCCTCCTCGGATCGGTAGTAGGCGGCGGCATCAGACGCACTGCGGGGCAAATCTGCGAATGCTCCTAGAGAGCTCCGGACTCGGGAAAGTAACAAGTAATTCACTTTTACGTGCTTGCTTTGCATAATGAATGCCTTACCCGCCGCTATCTTCTTCATTGCTTCAATTTCTTGGAGGGCTTTCTGGGCTTCGGCCTTGGTAGACTTCCCACTTTCGAGGGCTGCCGCAAGCTCGGACGCTTGCGTCTTTGAGTCAAGCTCCAAACTCTCGTGTTTTTTTCACGAGAGCCTGGAGCTCTTTCTGCACCTCCTCCACCTGCGCCTCCCGCTTCCCTCTCTCTGTGCGCTCCGCGGCCGTTCTGTTTTCGGCCTTGGACAGCGCTTTCTTAAGGGTTGCCACCTCGGTCGTGGCCCCTATAATAGCACGTTGATCCTGTCATTTTTTGCAACCACATCTTCTGTATATACTTGCGCAAGGTATTACTTACCTTCCTTCTCCTCGAGTTGCCTCTTGGCATGGCCGAGCTTGTTCTCGGACTGCACGAGGTTTTGCTTCAGCGTATCCACCTCCGCAGTCAGTGCAGCGGAGGTCAGCAGCGAAGCCTGCATACGCATATTGACTTGATTCTGTTAGACTCCTGCGAATGTTATTAGATCCTCTATTCGGCTTTTCTTTCCGAATGCCGAACAGAGCATCAGGGGCTACTGTCTATGCGGTAATATTTTTACATATTCTTTACTTACCTCAAAGCCTGTTAGAAGGCTGGCACAGGCTTCAGTCAGTCCGCTCTTGACGGACTGAACCTTCTGGATCACCGCACTCATAATAGTGAGGTGCTCCTCGTTGATGGAGGCGCCGTTAAGCACCTCCAGCAAATTGTCCGGTGCCTCCGGTTGGACGGAGGTCACCGGCTTGGTAGGCTTGCTCCTCTTGGAAGGAGGCTGCCTACCGGAGTCCGGAACTGTTGAAGGTTCCGGCGCGGTGTCCGGCTCAAGGCCGGACCCGGAGCCCTTGGGGGTTTTATCCCCTTTGCGCTTGGAGTCCGGGAGGTCGCCTTGCAGCGCCTCCAGGACCACCTCCTCCTGGCTTTGAACCTGTTGGGACAGCACCTCGGCGTCGTCCGTAGGGTGGGGGGAGGTAGCGGGCGGAAGTGAATTCACGTCCAACGAATCCAGGGAGCCGCTCGACGACTCGTCGAGCCCGGCCTTAGGCGGACTGCATAGTCATATTCGGCGTAAGGAGGAGCTGTGCAAGAAAGGAACACTATGAATTGCTCTGGTGTACGAATACTTACGATCTCGCCAGGGGCTTGGCCCTGTGCGGCCACTCCTCTTCGCCGTCGTCGGCATTGGTGGAGTAGTCCGGAGGAAGGGTCTTCCCCTTCTTGGACCCTTCGGCCTCCCCAGTTGGGGTGGCCTTCCTTTTCTTCCCTCCCCCCGCTGGAGGGGGAGAGGTCTCTTCTTCCTCCTCCTCGTCTTCACGGGAGGAGTGCGCCTTGGACTCGTCGGATGATAAATCCGACACCTCCAGGCGCCAGGCACTCTTTCGAGTCCCCATGGACGTCTTCTTGGCCTTCTTCTCTGGCACCACATAGGGTGCCGGAACCAGCAGCTTCGCCAAGCGAGTGTCCGTTGGGCCTTCGGGCAAAGGAGCCGGACAGTTGATCTGTCCGGACATCTCCTGCCAATCCTGTCAAAGGTAAGGGAGCTTAGATCTCGCATGGAGTCAAACTATGAAAAACTAATACCCTGTAAAAGGTAAAAACAGCTTACCGCATTAGCGTGACGCTGCGTGCTGAATCCGTGATCCTCGGTAGCGGATGCGGGGGCCTCGGCGCCCTTGAAAAGCACCTTCCAGGCATCTTCGTACGTCATGTCGAAGAGCCTGCTTAGAGTCTGGTGCTGCGCTGGGTTGAACTCCCATAGGTTGAAAGCCCGTTGTTGACACAGGAGGATCCGGCGGATGAGCATAACCTGGACTACATTGACAAGTTTGAGCTTCTTGTCCACCAGGGTTTGGACGCATGTTTGGAGTCCGGTCAGCTCTCCTTTTTTACCCCATGACAGGCCCGTCTCTTTCCAGGAGGTGAGCCGCGTAGGGGGTCCGGATCAGAACTCGGGGGCTGCGACCCATTCAGGGTCGCGCGGCTCAGTGATGTAAAACCACCCCGATTGCCACCCCTTTAGGGTCTCCACGAAGGAGCCCTCGAGCCATAGGACGTTGGGCATATTGCCCACCATGGCGCCTCCGCACTTCGCCTGGGTGCCACGCACCACCTTCGGCTTGACATTGAAAGTCTTGAGCCATAGGCCGAAATGGGGGCGGACGCAAAGGAAAGCCTCGCACACGACGATAAACGCCGAGATGTTGAGGACAAAGTTCGGGGCCAGATCATGGAAATCCAGGCCATAGTAGAACATGAGCCCCCGGACAAATGGGTGGAGAGGGAAGCCCAGTCCACGGAGGAAATGGGGGAGGAACACCACCCTCTCATGGGGCCTAGGGGTGGGGATGAGTTGCCCCTCTTTGGGAAGCCGATGCACAATGTCGTTAGACAAGTATCCTGCCTTCCTCAGTTTTTTGATGTGTCCCTCCGTGACGGAGGAGACCATCCACTTGCCTCCCGCTTCGGACATGGCTGGAGAAGGTTGAGGTGGGGTGTGCGGACTTGGGCGCTGGAGCTCGAGTGCGCGGAAATGGATAGGCAAAGGAGGAAGAAGGCATGGATGAAAAGGTGGATCCTTATCCCCTTATATGGGCGGACGCGACTATGCGTCGCCACCAGCCTGGTAAAACTCGCTTATCTCCCAAGCGCCGTAATCAATGGCGCGGTTGGGTCACCCACGCCCGTATTGATGAGAATCCCGGAATAAGGGAACACGATCTCTGCTTTGACAAGACATGCCAAGGAAATTGCCTCGCTAAACGCGCTGAGGTGGGACAGTAAAACGATTCGAATGAAGACTTGGCCGTGGTGTGATGTCACGCTACGGACTACGTCAGCAGATTAGATTTGTGTAAATATTATTCTCTCTATGGCAATATGTGGAAACTTATTTTGCAAAGCCGGACACTACCTTTGCGTTCAAAATCTTCTATGAAGTACTTGGAGGAGGAACCCACCTTGCAATGCCGAAGACAATCTGCACACCGGACTCGTTGTCATTGAAGCCTGGTTCAGGGGCTACTGAGGGAGTCCTGGATTAGGGGGTGTCCGAATAGCCGGACTATACCTTCGGCCGGACTCGTGGACTATGAAGATACAAGATTGAAGACTTTGTGCCGTGTCCGGAAGGGGCTTTCCTTGGCGTGGAAGGCAAGCTTGGCAATACGGATATGTAGGTCTCCTACCATTGTAACCGACTCTGTGTAACCCTAGCCCTCTCCGGTGTCTATATAAACCGGAGGGTTTTAGTCCGTAGGGAGAACAACAATCATACCATAGGCTAGCTTCTAGGGTTTAGCCTCCTTGATCTCGTGGTAGATCTACTCTTGTACTACCCATATCATCAATATTAATCAAGCAGGAGTAGGGTTTTACCTCCATCGAGAGGGCCCGAACCTGGGTAAAAACATCGTGTCCCTTGTCTCCTGTTACCATCCGCCTAGACGCACAGTTCGGGACCCCCTACCCAAGATCCGCCGGTTTTGACACCGACAATCCTCACCATCCTTTTTCTTGGATGGTTTAGGAGGAAAAGTCATGGGTTTCCGAACCCATGGTCCTCTTTCTTTACCGTGCTTCCTAGCAATGAAGTCTCTCTTATCATAATGTTGATTCTTTGATTGTGGGTTATCAAGATCAATAGCAGGTTCAACCTCTACATCATTGTTATTGCTAGGTTGAGCATCAACATGAACATCATCATTAACATTATCACTAGGTTCATGTTCATTACCAGATTGTGTTTTAGCATCAGAAATAGAAATATCATTGGGATTCTCAGGTGTGTCAACAACAGGTTCACTAGAAGCATGCAAAGTCCTATCATTTTTCTTCTTCTTAGAAGAACCAGGTGCCTCAACATTAGTTCTGTGAGAATCTTGCTCAATTCTCTTAGGGTGGCCCTCAGGATATAAAGGTTCCTGAGTCATTCTACCCCATCTAGTCACAACTCTAACATCATTATCATTTTTCTTATTATTTAATTCAATGAGCAAATCATTCTGAGCTTTAAGCACTTGTTCCACTTGAGTGGTAACCATAGAAACTTGTTTACTAATAAGTTTAAGTTCACCTTTAACTCTAGACATATAATTACTCAAGTGTCCAATCATATAAGCATTATGTTTCAATTGTCTACCAACATAAGCATTGAAGTTTTCTTGTTTAACAATAAAATTATCAAACTCATCTAAGCATTGACCATCAGACTTATAACGAGGAATATCACCTTCATCAAATCTGTAGAGAGAATTTACCTTTACTACCTATGTCGGGTTATCAAGACCATGTATTTCTTCAATAGGTGGTAAATTCTTAACATCTTCAGCTTTAATACCCTTTTCTTTCATAGATTTCTTAGCCTCTTGCATATCTTCAGGACTGAGAAATAGAATACCCCTTTTCTTCGGTGTTGGCTTAGGAGTTGGTTCACGAAGTGTCCAATCATTATCATTACTCAACATATTATTCAATAGCAATTCAGCTTGATCAATAGTTCTTTCCCTGAAAACACAACCAGCACAACTATCCAGGTGGTCTCTAGAAGCATCGGTTAGTCCATTATAAAATATATCAAGTATTTCATTTTTATTGAGAGGATGATCAGGCAAAGCATTAAGTAATCGGAGAAGCCTCCCCCAAGCTTGTGGGAGACTCTCTTCTTCAATTTGCACAAAAATATATATTTCCCTTAAGGCAGCTTGTTTCTTATGAGCGGGGAAATATTTAGCAGATAAGTAATAAGTTATATCTTGGGGACTACGCACACAACCAGTAGTAAGAGAATTAAACCATGTTTTAGCATCACCCTTTAGCGAGAACAGAAATAGCTTAAGGATATGAGTAGTAACGATTTTTTTCCTCATGAGTGAATAGGGTGGCTATATCATTTAATTTAGTAAGATGTGCCACAATAGTTTCAGATTCATAGTCAGGATCAGATTCAACCAAAGTAATTAACTCAGGATCGACAGAGAAATCATAATCCTTATCCGCAATATAGATAGGTGAAGTAGCAAAAGCTGGGTCATATTTCATTCTAGCATTCAGAGATTTTTCTTTCAGTTTAGCTAATAGTTTCTTAAGATCATGTCTATCTTTCCAAGCAAAAAGGTCTCTAGCAGTTTCTTCATCCATAACATAACCCTCAGGCACATCAGGCAATTCATATCTAGGGGGAGAATCTTCATCATCACTTTCATCAATATTATCAGTTTCAATAATTTCATTCTCTGTAACCCTAGCAAGTTGTTCATCAAGAAATTCACCTAATGGCACAATATTATCAAGCATAGAAGTAGTTTCATCATAAGTATCATGCAAAGCAGAAGTGGCATCATCAATAACATGCGACATATCAGAACCAATAGCAGGAGTAGGTGTCGCAAGTTTACTCAAAACAGAAGGTGGATCAAGTGCAGAGCTAGATGGCAGTTCCTTACCTCCCCTCGTAGTTGAGGGAAAAATCTTGGTTCTTTCATCTTTCAAGTTCCTCATAGTGATCAACAGATATAAATCCCAAGTGACTCAAAGAATAGAGCTATGCTCCCCGGCAACAGCGCCAGAAAATAGTCTTGATAACCCACAAGTATAGGGGATCGCAACAGTTTTCGAGGGTAGAGTATTCAACCCAAATTTATTGATTCGACACAAGGGGAGCCAAAGAATATTCTCAAGTATTATCAGTTGAGTTGTCAATTCAACCACACTTGGAAAACTTAATACCTGCAGCAAAGTATTTAGTAGCAAAGTAGTATGGAAGTAACGATAACGGTGGCAAAGGTAACACTAGCAGTTTCCAATAAGGGACATTAAGGCCTCCTTTTAATAGAGTACCGGACCAAAGCATTAGCACTTAGTGAATACATGAACTCCTCAAACTACGTTCATCACAGGGAGTGGTCCCGATTATTGTCACTTCGGGGTTACCGGATCATAACACATAGTAGGTGACTATTGACTTGCAAGAGAGGATCAAGAACTCACATATATTCATGAAAACATAATAGGTTCAGATCTAAAACCATGGCACTCGGGCCCTAGCGACAAGCATTAAGCATAGCAAAGTCATAGCAACATCAATCTCAGAACATAGTGGATACTAGGGATGAAAACCTAACAAAACTAACTCGATTACATGATAAATCTCATCCAACCCATCACCGTCCAGCAAGCCTACAATGGAATTACTCACGCACGGCGGTGAGCATCAAGAAATTGGTGATGGAGGAAGGTTGATGATGACGACGGCGACGGATTCCCCTCTCCGGAGCCCCGAAAGGACTCCAGATCAGCCCTCCCGAGAGAGATTAGGGCTTGGCGGCGGCTCCGCATCGTAAAACACGATGAGTCCTTCTCTCTGATTTTTTCTCCCCGAACGTGAATATATAGAGTTGGAGTTGACGTCAGTGGAGCCTCAGAGGGCCCACGAGGCAGGGGCGCGCCCCAGGGGGGCGCCCTCCACACTCATGGATAGGGTGTGGGCCCCCTGGTGTTGATTCTTTTGTCAATATTTTTTATAAATTCCAAAAATATTCTTCGTGAAGTTTTAGGTCATTCCAAGAACTTTTCTTTCTGCACAAAAATAACACCATCGCAATTCTGCTGAAAACAGCGTCAGTCCAGGTTAGTTCCATTCAAATCATGCAAGTTAGAGTCCAAAACAAGGGCAAAAGTGTTTGGAAAAGTAGATACGTTGGAGACGTTGATGACCCACAAGTATAGGGGATCTATCGTAGTTCTTTTGATAAGTAAGAGTGTCGAACCCAACGAGGAGCAGAAGGAAATGATAAGCGGTTTCCAGCAAGGTATTCTCTGCAAGTACTAAAATAAGTGGTAACAGATAGTTTTGTGATAGGATAGTTTGTAACAAGCAACAAGTAACAAAAGTAAATAAAGTGCAGCAAGGTGGCCCAATCCTTTTGTAGCAAAGGACAAGCCTGGACAAACTCTTATATGATGCAAAGCGCTCCTGAGGACACATGGGAATATCGTGAAGCTAGTTTTCATCACGTTCATATGATTCGCGTTCGGTACTTTGATAATTTGGTATGTGGGTGGACCAGTGCTTGGGCGCTGCCCTTACTTGGACAAGCATCCCACTTGTGATTAACCTCTAGTGCAAGCATCGGCAAATACAACAAAAGTATTAAGGTAAACCTAACCATAGCATGAAACATATGGATCCAAATCAACCCCTTACGAAGCAAAGCATAAACTAGGGTTTAAGCTTCTGTCACTCTAGCAACCCATCATCTACTTATTACTTCCCAATGCCTTCCTCTAGGCCCAAATAATGGTGAAGTGTCATGTAGTCGACATTCACATAACACCACTAGAGGAGAGACAACATACATCTCATCAAAATATCGAACGAATACCAAATTCACATGACTACTAATAGCAAGACTTCTCCCATGTCCTTAGGAACAAAAGTAACTACTCACAATGCATAAACATGTTCATAATCAGAGGGGTATTAATGTGCATATAGGATCTGAACATATGATCTTCCACCAATTAAACCAACTAGCATCAACTACAAGGAGTAATTAACACTACTAGCAACCTACTAGCACCAATCCCGGACTTGGAGACAAGAATTGGATACAAGAGATGAACTAGGGTTTTGGGATGAGATGGTGCTGATGAAGATGTTGATGGAGATTGCCCTCTCCCGATGAGAGGAGCGTTGGTGATGACGATGGCGTTGATTTCCCCCCTCCGAGAGGGAAGTTTCCCCGGTAGAACAGCCCCGCCAGAACCCTAGATTGGCTCCGCCAAGGTTCTGCCTCGTGGCGGCGGAGTTTCGTCCGAGAAGATGGCTTATTATTTTTTCCCATCGAAAGAGTCCATATAGCAGAAGATGGTCACCGGAGGGCCACCAGGGGGCCCACGAGGTAGGGGGCATGCCCAGGGGGGTAGGGCGCGCCCCCACCCTTGTGGGCAGGGTGTGGCCCCCCTGGTGAAGTTCTTGCGCTCAATGTTTTTTATAAATTTGGAAAACATCATCCGTGAAGTTTCAGGACTTTTGGAGCTGTGCAGAATAGGTCTCTAATATTTTCTCCTTTTCCAGCCAGAATCCTAGCTGCCGGCATTCTCCCTCTTTATGTAAACCTTGTAAAATAAGAGAGAATAGGCATAAGTATTGTGACATAATGTGTAATAACAACCCATAATGCAATGAATATTGATATAAAAGCATGATGCAAAATGGACGTATCAACTCCCCCAAACTTAGACCTCGCTTGTCCTCAAGTGAGAAGCCGAAATCGAAAAATATGTCCACATGTTTAGAGATGAAGGTGTCGATAAAAATAAAATACGGACATGAGGGCATCATGATCATTCTTAGAGCAGCAACTTATATAATTCTTGTCATACGATATCTTATGCTAGAGTAATAATTCAACCACAATATCAAGTATGGATCGTAAACTTCATTGGAAACTATCAAACTATAATCTCAGTCATTGAAGCAATTGCAATTTATCATAACATAGGAAAGATTCAATGTATAAGAGCTTTTCAGCAAGTCCACATACTCAACTATCATATAGTCTTTCACAATTGCTGACACTCACGCAATCTTATGGGCATGGAGTTTTAATCGGACACAGAGGAAGATAGGGGCTTATAGTTTTTGCCTCCCAACGTTTTACCTCAAGAGTAATGTCAACAGTAATAGTTCATGAAAACTCACATCCAATTAGCCATATATACCAAGATCTTTCCAACATATTGTGCTTGCCAAAGGATAAAATATAAAAAGGAAGGGTGAAGATCACCGTGAATCTTTTGCAATATAGGAGATAAAAGTAAAGGATAGGCCCTTCACAGAGGGAAGCAGAGGTTGTCATGCACTTTTATGGTTGGATGCACAAAATCCTAATGCGAAAGAACGTCACTTTATATTGCCACTTGTGATATGGACCTTTATTATGCAGTCTGTCACTTTTATTACTTCCATATCACACGATTGTATAAAGCTTATTTCTATGACACCAATCAATCATACATATTTAGAGAGCAATTTTTTATTGCTTGCACCGATGACAACTTACTTGATGGATCTTACTCAACCCATAGGTAGGTATGGTGGACTCTCATGGCAAAACTGGTTTAAGGGTGTTTGGTAGCACAAGTAGTATCTCTACTTGGTGCAATGAATTTGGCTAGCATGAGGGAGAAAGGCAAGCTCAACATGTTGGAGGATCCAAGACAATATAATTTATCTCAGATGCAAGAAAACATAACCCATTACATTGTCTTCCTTGTCCAATGTCAACTCTTTAGCATGTCATATTTTAATGAGTGCTCACAATCATAAAAGATGTCCAAGATAGTATATTTATATGTGAAGACCTCTCTTTCTTTGTTACTTCCTATTAATTGCAATGATGACCAAAACTATGTTTGTTAACTCTCAACAACTTTTATTCACCATACTCTTTCTATGTGAGCTCATTACTCTCCATAAGAGTCACATGATCTCTTTGTTTCTTTTTATTGCTTTCTCTTTTCTTTTATTCACTTGGGATCATGGCAAAAATAATCAAGCCCTTGACTCAACACTAATCTTTATTATATAGCTCACGGACTCGATTACATAGAAGGATAATAAAGCAAAACTCACAACTAGATCATACTAAGAACTTTTATTCTACTAGATCAAGATATTACCAAAAGGATCGAACTAAGAAAAATGGTAAAGATAAAAGTGATGGTGATATGATACCGGGGCACTCCCCCAAGCTTGGTAGTTGCCAAGTGGAGTGCCCATACTCAGGTGATTATGTCTCTCTTTTCGGGGATGGTTATGTGATGTTCTTGGTGATGATGCCCCTCAGGATACGATTCTCCTCCTCAAGCTTGTTGACTTGCTGCTTGAGGTCCATTATTTCCTTCCGGAGTTTTCCTGTAAAAGCCAAAGCTCTCTACACCCAAGGGTGCTGCATAGCTGCGGGAGAACCAGTGACACTCTTTTTCATATTCTCATAAGAAAGAAATGTGACATTGGAAAGGATAACCGAGTTTGGAATAGCTGAGCTATGCAGTTCTCCCATTGTGAATCCAGCTTGGAGGCGGGAAGTGACTTCTTGGTCCTCCATGGCATCTATTCTCATCAAATCAGCCTCCATCTCTTCCTCCGTTGCTGGCCCAAAGTGGTCAGCATTGTAGTTTGCCCTTGGTTCCGATGCCGGATGAGACACTCGGCTCTCCCTGACCGACTCTTGAGAAGACATCTTGCTCTAATCTGCACCAGCAACAACTCGAAATAAAGACAGGAGATTTTTGCGTGATACGGGAGTCAAAATCCCTGGGAGATTATATAATGAATTTTTACCGACCAAAATACATGTCCTGTAAGAAAACGGAGTCTGGAGAGCACACGAGGTGCCCACGAGGTAGGGGGTGCGCCCAGTAGGGTAGGGCGCGCCCTCCACCCTCGTGGAGCCCTCGTGTCCTTTCCGGACTGCTGCTTATTTTGCTGTTTTTCTAAATATTCCAAAATGGAGAAATATTGCCTTAAAAACTGTTTTGGAGTCGGTTTACTTACCACACCACATACCTATTCCTTTTCAAAGTCTGAAACGTTCCAAAAAGTGTCCTTTATGTACTCCTCCGGGGTTACAGTTTCAATAGCATTGGTTTCAACATTTATAGGATTACCTGAGATATAGTGTTTGATTCTTTGACCATTCACCACCTTCGGATTTGTTCCTTCGAAGTTGTTGATTTTTATGGCACCGGAACGGTAGACCTCCTGGATAACGTAAGGACCCTCCCATTTAGAGAGAAGTTTTCCTGCAAAAAATCTTTAACGAGAGTTGTATAGCAATACATAATCACCTACGTTAAACTCATGCTTTTGTATCCTTTTTTCATGCCATCTTTTAACTTTTTCTTTAAACAACTTGGCATTTTTGTAGGCTTGGGTTCTCCATTCATCAAGTGAGCTAATATCAAATAACCTCTTCTCACCGGCAAGTTTAAAATCATAATTAAGTTCTTTAATAGCCCAATAAGCCTTGTGTTCTAGTTCGAGAGGTAAGTGACATGCTTTTCCATAGACCATTTTATACGGAGACATACCCATAGGATTTTTATAGGCAGTTTTATAGGCCCATAATGCATCATCAAGTTTCTTGGACCAATTCTTTCTGGACCTATTAACAGTCTTTTGCAAAATTAATTTGAGTTCTCTATTACTCAATTCTACTTGACCACTAGACTGAGGGTGATAAGGAGATGCAATTCTATGATTAACATCGTATTTAGCAAGCATTTTACGGAAATCACCATGAATAAAATGTGAGGCACCATCAGTCATTAAATATCTAGGGACTCCAAACCTTGAAAAAAAACTTCTTTAATCATTTTAATAGAAGTGTTATGATCAGCACTACTAGTTGGAATAGCTTCTACCCACTTAGTAACGTAATCAACATCAACTAAAATATGTGTATAACCATTAGAGGAAGGAAAAGGTCCCATATAGTCAAGGCCCCAAACATCAAATGGTTCAATAACAAGTGAATAATTCATAGGCATTTCTTGACGTCTACTAATATTACCAATTCTTTGACATTCATCACAAGATAAGACAAACTTACGGGCATCCTTGAAGAGAGTAGGCCAATAAAAACCAGATTGCAGTACCTTGTGTGCAGTTCTATCTCCAGCATGGTGTCCTCCATAAGCTTCGGAGTGACACTTGCGTAGGATCTGTTCCTATTCATGCTCAGGTACACAACGTCTAATAACACCATCTACTCCTTCTTTATAAAGATGTGGGTCATCCCAAAAGTAATGCCTCAAATCATAGAAGAACTTTTTCTTTTGCTGGTATGTGAAACTAGGTGGTATAAACTTAGCAACAATGTAATTAGCATAGTCAGCATACCACAGAGCAGTATGAGAAGTATTTATGACATTTAATTGCTCATCTGGAAAGTTATCATCAATAGGTAGTGGGTCATCAAGCACATTTTCTAACCTAGACAAGTTGTCTGCAACGGGGTTCTCAGCTCCTTTTATATCAACAATGTGTAAATCAAATTCTTGTAGCAAGAGAACCCATCTAATAAGTCTAGGTTTAGCATCTTTCTTTTCCATAAGATATTTAATAGCAGCGTGATCAGTGTGAATAGTTACTTTAGAATCAACAATATAAGGTCTAAACTTATCACAGGCAAATACAACTGCTAAGAATTCCTTTTCAGTAGTAGCATAATTTCTTTGAGCATTGTCTAGAGTTTTACTAGCATATTGAATAACATTTAGTTTCTTATCAACTCTTTGTCCTAGAACATCACCTACAACATAATCACTAGCATCACACACAATTTCAAAGGGTAAATTCCAATTAGGTGGCTGAACAATAGGTGCAGAGATCAATGCTTTCTTAAGTATTTCAAATGCTTCTACACAATCATCATCAAAGACAAATAGTATATATTTTATTAATAAATTAGTCAGAGGCCGAGAGATTTTTGAGAAGTCCTTAATGAACCTCCTATAAAAACTGGCATGACCAAGGAAACTTCTTATACCTTTGATGTCCTTGGGACATGGCATCTTTTCAATAGCATCAACCTTGGCTTTATCAACTTCAATACCTCTTTCAGAAACTTTATGCCCCAAGACAATACCTTCATTAACCATAAAGTGGCACTTTTCCCAATTCAAGACAAGATTAGTTTCTTCACATGTCTGCAAAACTCGATCAAGGTTGCTCAAGCAATCATCAAAAGAAGATCCATAGACGGAAAAGTCGTCCATGAAAACCTCACAGATCTTTTCACAAAAGTCAGAGAATATAGCCATCATGCAACCTTGAAAGGTAGCAGGTGCATTACATAAACCAAAAGGCATACATCGATAAGAAAAAGTACCAAAAGGGCATGTAAAAGTAGTCTTTGATTGATCTTTGGCTGACACAGGTATTTGAGAGAAACCAGAATAACCATCTAGAAAGAAAAAATGTGTATGTTTGGATAATCTTTCTAGCATTTGATCGATAAAAGGTAAGGGGTAATGATCTTTTTTAGTAGCCTTATTTAATTTTCAGAAATCAATTACCATCCTATAACCAGTAATAATTCTTTGAGGAATCAATTCATCTTTATCATTAGGAACTACAGTAATACCTCCCTTCTTAGGGACACAATGGACAGGACTTACCCACTTACTATCAGCAACGGGATAAATTATACCTACCTCAAGAAGCTTTAGTATCTCCTTTCTTACCACTTCTTTCATTTTAGGATTCAGCCGACGTTGATGATCGCGAACGGGTTTAGCATCTTCTTCCAAATTAATTTTATGTTGACATAGAGTGGGACTAATGCCTTAAGAACATCAAGAGTATACCCAATAGCAGCACGGTGCTTCTTCAGAGTTTTTAATAATCTCTCTTCTTCATGTTCTGAAAGGTTAGCACTAATAACAACATGATATATCTTTTTCTCATCAAGATAAGCATATTTAAGAGTATCAGGAAACAGTTTAAGGTCAAACACGGGATCACCCTTGGGTGGAGGAGGATCCCCTAGGATTTCAACAGGTAAATTGTTTTCCAGAATAGGTTCCTGCTTAAAGAATACTTCATCTAATTCCCTTCTTTCATTCATAAACATATCATTTTCATGGTCTAGCGAAATTGTTCTAAAGGATCACTAGGAGGTACGGCAATAGAAGCAAGACCAATAATTTCATCCTTACTAGGGAATTCTTCTTCATGGTGTTGTCTACTAAATTTAGAAAAATTAAATTCATGAGTCATATCATCTAAACCGACAGTAACAACATCCCTTTTGCAATCTATGGTAGTATTAACAGTATTTAAGAAGGGTCTACCAAATATAATGGGACAAAAACTATCTTGTTGGGAACCAAGAACATGAAAATCAGCAGGATATTTAGTTTTCCCACACAAAACTTCAACATCTTTAATAATTCCCACTGGTGAAATAGTATCTCTATTAGCAAGTTTAATTGTGACATCAATATCTTCCATCTCAGCAGGTGCAATATCATGCATAACTTCTTGGTATAAAGAATAAAGTATTGCACTAGCACTAGCACCCATATCACACAAGCCATGATAACAATGATCTCCTATTTTAACAGAAATAACAGGCATGCCTACCGCAGGTCTAGGTTTATCTGTATCACGGGGTTTAGCAATTCTAGCAGTTTCATTACAGAAATAAATAACATGCCCATCTATACTATCAGACAAGAGATCTTTAACAATAGCAATATTAGGTTCAACTTTAACTTGCTCAGGAGGTGTATATGTTTTAATGTTGCTTTTACGAACCACAGTTGAAGCTTTAGCACGATCCTTTATCCTAACAGGGAAAGGCGATTTCTCAACATAAGAAGTAGGAACAATAGGATCATTATAAGTAATAGTCTTTTCTTCAACTTTAATAGGTGCAACTACTTTTACTTCTATGGGAGGATGATATTTAAACCACTTCTCCTTGGGGAGATCAACATAAGCAGCAAATGATTCACAGAAAGAAGCTACTATCTCCGAGTCAAGTCCATATTTAATGCTAAATTTACAAAAAATATTGGTATCCATAAAAGATTTACCACAATCAAAACTAGGTGTTATACTTGAATCCTTACCATTGTCGAGGTCCCAATCTTCAGAGTTGCGTTTAATTCTTTCCAATAAATCCCATTGGAATTCAATAGTCTTCATCATAAAAGAGCCAGCACAAGAAGTATCAAGCATGGTGCGATTGTTACCAGAAAGCCGAGCATAAAAATTTTGAATAATCATTTTGTCGGAGTAATCGACCACGGGTACCCCAAGGACGGCAAGACGATATTTCAAGACATCAGGGCTAGCAAAGCCCCTCAGTCCGACTGCGCCAGCCAGCCGGTTGCCGACTGCGCCAACCAGCCGGCTGCCGACTGCGCTAACCAGCCGGCTACCGACTGCAGCCCGACCCGACACCGAGAAGACCCTGACGAGACGGCCATACCGTGGACAAGACAACCATACCGCGACGTCATCTACAGTGTACCGTGTCCCCTGGATACTGATTTATAAAGTACCCTAGGGGACAAGCATGACATGCACCATGCCTAGGCCATGCCACTACATAGCTTGGTTTGTAAGCTACCCAAGGTAGCTTACAACCAACGCTACCACCACCCATGCCTACCTCACACTATAAAAGCTAGCTCCATCCATCCACCAGGGGATGGACTCACACGCACTCACGCATGAGCACTCATATGCTCACGGCCATGAGCATGGCCGGCCACTAGCATGCCTCATATAGGCATATACCAGATCAGATGCACTGGGCACTGATCCCAGATACAGCTCTAGGAGCAACTCTGTACCAGATATACCAGATACACTCAGACATGCAGCAGTAGGAGTATTATCTCTCCGGAGAGCTCCGAAGCTGGGTAAACCACCGCGTGCTACTCGCATACCCGCTCCCGGGCCTATCAGCAGCAGTCTTACCCACACACTAAGCCCTTGTGGCATCTGTCGACTCGCAAGCCCCCCGTGAGAAATACCACGACAGTTGGCGCCCACTGTGGAGCGGTACTACTACTATGCTACCGCGTTGCTGCTGGTTTCGCTATCCGGGCGGGACCCTTTTTTCTTCATCGCCTCCGCCGCGGCGCCGCGCCGTCTCTCCGATAGCGCTCGGGGGCTCGACATCGACCCGCCCCCAGAGCGGCCGTGAGGGGTGGCGCGTCCTTGTCGTCGGCCTCGACGCCTTCGTCATCACCACCACCGCAACGCCGGCCGTCCGTCCGCACGCGGGTCCTCTCTTCGATCGGCCGTGTCCGTCCACGCGCCGCTCGCGTCTACTTTCCTCCGCGTTGCGCCTTGCTCCGGCCGACATGCGCGTTCGCTCCTCCCCATATTATCTATGTAAGTTAGCTAGATGTAAGTCATGCAATGGTCAAACCATACACAAGCCGCATATGCCCTGTGCTGTACGCAACCCATGCATCATTGCAAGTCAAATGGCTGCCAAACCATACACTGCCCACGCAAACTCGTATAGTGGCTGGATGAAACTGTCAGCGCACGCGCACGCCTGCGGGGCCTGCTCGCACGTCGCTCGGCCTCTGTGTGCCTGTGCGCGTTGCTCGCTTGCGCTGTTCCCTACCTTCCCTCCCTCATGCGCTGCTCCGCCTGCTGCTGCTGTGCTGCTGCCCGCGGCCTGCTCCGCGCGCACAGCCATCCGGCTTGCTCCGCTGCCCGACCGGCTCATCCGCCTCCCCGTGGTCGTCCGCCGCAGTCCCTCGTCACCGCCAGCTCGCCGGGCTCCCGATCCGGCTCCTCCGCCCCCTGCTGGCTGCAAGCAGGCCCCGTCAGCACGTGCCCGCGCCGGCCCGCCGACGGCTCGTCCGGCGTCGTGCTCGGCCGCCTCCGCCCGCGTTGTGACCCCGCACCTGGCTGCATCGCGCGGTCGTCGCCGCTCCTCTGTCCGCGCCCAAGCTCACCGACTCCACGCCACTCTGGTCGCCTCTCCTCCTGCAGCACCACGTCCGATCCCCGGCCGAGTCCGCATCCGCGCGTCACGCCCGCCGGTGCGCCCGTGGCTGCCTGCTCCTCTGCCGGCTGCCGGCCCCCTCCCGCGTCGACCTGCCGGCTGTCCGCGCGGTCGGTTTCGCCAGCACCCGGCCGCCGGGTCGTCGTGCTCCCCTCCTCTGCTGTGGCCGCATCCTTGCCCCGGGTGGCCGACTCCCCGCCTGGCCGCCTGCCGCCCGTCCGGCTCCGGGTCTCGCCCGCCGGCTCCGCCAGCAGGCCGGGTTCTCCGCCTCGCTGCTCCACCCGATGCGGCCTCCGCCTGCTTCGCGCCGGCTTCACGCTTGCTGGCTCCCGCCATAGCCGGCTGCCCGTCGCGGCCGACTGCCATAAGAGGTGGCCCGGCTGCCCAAGTCCGGGTGGGACTAAGAAAAGAGAGAGATCCGGCTGGAAGAGAAAGACAAGGGCGGCTTGATGAAAAGAGGTGGGGGCTGGCTGCGCGTGTACGGGCTGGCTAGAAAAGTCAAGGCCGGCTCCCCATCGAAGAAAGAAAAGAAGGAGTGGGATGCCGGCTGGAGAAAAGTCAAGGCCGGCTGGCCATGTGAAAAAAAAGAGAGAGAGGACGGCCGGGGCAAGAAAGAAAAAGGGCCGCCTGCCCAAGGGCCGGCTGGAGAAAAATGGCTAGGTGCCAAGCCGGCTAAAAAAAAGAAAGCGTCCGACTGCCAGATGTGCGTCCGACCGCTGGCTACCTGGCCGGCTGCAAAGAGCCCGACTGCCGTGTCGGAGTCCGCCCGCCCAGCCGTCTGAAGAAGAAAAAGAAGAAGACAAGGTAGTTGCTGGAAGATCCGGCCCGACTGCTCAGCAGTCGGCCCGAATCTCGGGGGCTACACCCAGCGGGTGCGCTGACGCGCCCCCGCGAGAAAGAAGACAAGGTAGTTGCCGGAAGATCCGGCCCGACTGCTCAGCAGTCGGCCCGAATCTCGGGGGCTACACCCAGCGGGTGCGCTGACGCGCCCCCGCGAGAGAGAAGACAAAGTAGTCGCCGGGAGATCCGGCCCGACTGCTCAGCGGTCGGCCCGAATCTCGGGGGCTATACCCAGCGGGTGCGCTGACGCGCCCCCGCGAGAAAGAAGACAAGGTAGTTGCCGGAGATCCGGCCTGACTGCTCAGCAGTCGGCCCGAATCACGAGGGCTACTCCCAGTGGGTGCACTGGCGCGCCCCCACGGAAGATTGCAAATAAGTGAAGAATTTTGTCCGGCACCGAACAGCCGGTAGAAGAGAAAAAGAAGAAGATAGGTGCTGCAAGACGCCTCGCCGCCTGGCCGGTCGAGCCTGACCGGCCGGGACCCCCCTTCGAGCACCCGGAGGCTCGAAGGCTTCACCCTGCGGGTGCGCCGCCGCGCTCCGCGAGCGCCGAGTCGCGCCGGCTGTCTTCAACGACCGCGCCGGCTGTCTTCAACGACCGCGACTACACGAAAATCAACGACGGCGACCCGACCGTTTCCTTTACAAGTATCTACTCGGTTGAATCTGGTCCTAGACTCTGAGTACTGTACACTCCACTTCGCGGCCCACTCTCAGCCACAGACTGCAGAGCGGCTGTCCGACAAGCAAGAGCACAAGCCAAAAAGCGGAGGGAACACGAAAAAGATTAAGGGGGCTCGGACGAAACCGAGTCGGCACCCTCCACATAAAACTTGCAATACTAAAAGCAAACATTTGATATATCCGCATGGACTAACTTTGTCTTTTTTCATGATCATTTCCATGAACACTCGCAAAAAAACCTCCGCCCAACTTTGCCAAGTTGCCCGGAGGCTTGGGGGCTACTGCCGGAGTAATCGACCACGGGTACCCCGAGGATGGCAAGACGATATTTCAAGACATCAGGGCTAGCAAAGCCCTTCAGTCCGACTGCGCCAGCCAGCCGGCTGCCGACTGCGCCAACCAGCCGGCTGCCGACTGCGCCAACCAGCCGGCTGCCAACTGCAGCCCGACCCAACACCGAGAAGACCCCGATGAGACGGCCATACCATGGACAAGACAACCATACCGCGACGTCATCTACAGTGTACCGTGTCCCCTGGATACTGATTTATAAAGTACCCTAGGGGACAAGCATGACATGCACCATGCCTAGGCCATGCCACTACATAGCTTGGTTTGTAAGCTACCCAAGGTAGCTTACAACTAACGCTACCACCACCCATGCCTACCTCACACTATAAAAGCTAGCTCCATCCATCCACCAGGGGATGGACTCACACGCACTCATGCATGAGCACTCATATGCTCACGGCCATGAGCATGGCCGGCCACTAGCATGCCTCATATAGGCATATACCAGATCAGATGCACTGGGCACTGATCCCAGATACAGCTCTAGGAGCAACTCTGTACCAGATATACCAGATACACTCAGACATGCAGCAGTAGGAGTATTATCTCTCCGGAGAGCTCCGAAGCTGGGTAAACCACCGCGTGCTACTCGCATACCCGCTCCCGGGCCTATCAGCAGCAGTCTTACCCACACACTAAGCCCTTGTGGCATCTGTCGACTCGCAAGCCCCCCGTGAGAAATACCACGACACATTTCTCTTGAGAGCTCATGATTGGGGCATGAATATAACATTGACTTAAGCCTCCCCCAAGCTTGAGTGATGCTTTCTCCTTCGCGAGGCCAAAAATTATATATATAATTGCGATCAGGATGAACAAGATGCATAGGATAAAACTTTTGATGAAATTCCAATTTCAATCGTTTGTAGTTCCAAGACTCCATATCATCACATAGTCTATACCATGTCGATGCATCTCCCCGCAAAGATAAAGGGAAGACCTTCTTCTTAACAACATCTCCGGGTACACCTGCAAGCTTAAATAATCCACAAACTTCATCCACATATATTAGATGCTCATCAGGATGTTTTGTTCCATCTCCTAAAAAAGGATTAGCTAGCAGTTTTTCTACCATACCCAAAGGAATTTCAAAGCAAGCATTTTCATTTTCAGTAGGTTCAGTAGGTTGAGGAGCAACTCTTTGCTCTACTGGTCGGGGTGAAGATACCCCGAACAAGCCCCTCAGAGGATTACTTTCCATAGTAACAAGTGACAGTAAATTTCAGCACACTATATAGATTTTTCCTTACAAAATTCCACCTACCAAAGGCGCTTCACTCCCCGGCAACGGCGCCAGAAAAGAGTCTTGATGACCCACAAGTATAGGGGATCTATCGTAGTCCTTTCGATAAGTAAGAGTGTCAAACCCAACGAGGAGCAGAAGGAAATGATAAGCAGTTTCTAGCAAGGTATTCTCTGCAAGTACTGAAATAAGTGGTAACAGATAGTTTTGTGATAGGATAGTTTGTAACGAGCAACAAGTAACAAAAGTAAATAAAGTGCAGCAAGGTGGCCCAATCCTTTTGTAGCAAAGGACAAGCCTGGACAAACTCTTATATGATGCAAAGCGCTCCCGAGGACACATGGGAATATCGTCAAGCTAGTTTTCATCACGTTCATATGATTCGTGTTCGGTACTTTGATAATTTGAACGTAGATCCTATCACACCCGATCATCACGTGGTGTCTCAGCACGAAGAACTTTCGCAATGGTGCATACTCAGGGAGAACACTTGTACCTTGATAATTAGTGAGAGATCATCTTATAAAGCTACCGTCGAACTAAGCAAAATAAGATGTATAAAAGATAAACATCACATGCAATCAAAATATGTGACATGATATGGCCATCATCATCTTGTGCCTTTGATCTCCATCTCCAAAGCATCGTCATGATCTCCATCGTCACCGGCATGACACCATGATCTCCATCATCTTGATCTATATCAATGTGT
This sequence comes from Triticum monococcum, assembly GCA_034509565.1. Classification (NCBI taxonomy): domain Eukaryota; kingdom Viridiplantae; phylum Streptophyta; class Magnoliopsida; order Poales; family Poaceae; genus Triticum; species Triticum monococcum. The sequence continues at coordinate 516,499,176 of CM067846.1, forward strand.
CGTCACATGGTTGTCTCACCAACAATTGCTCTTGCAACTATTGCTATCGCATAGCGATAAAGTAAAGCAATTATTTGGCGCTTGCATCTTATGCAATAGAGAGATAACCATAAGGCTTTTGCCAGTTGCTGATAACTTCAACAAAACATGATCATCTCATACAACAACTTATATCTCATCACGTCTTGACCATATCACATCACAACATGCCATGCAAAAACAAGTTAGACGTCCTCTACTTTGTTGTTGCAAGTTTTACGTGGCTGCTACGGGCTGAGCAAGAACCGTTCTTACCTACGCATCAAAAACCACAACGATAGTTTGTCAAGTTGGTGCTGTTTTAACCTTCGCAAGGACCGGGCGTAGCCACACTCGGTTCAACTAAAGTTGGAGAAACTGACACCCGCCAGCCACCTGTGTGCAAAGCACGTCGGTAGGACCAGTCTCGCGTAAGCATACACATAATGTCGGTCCGGGCCGCTTCATCCAACAATACCGCCGAACCAAAGTGTGACATGCTGGTAAGTAGTGTGACTTATATCGCCCACAACTCACTTGTGTTCTACTCGTGCATATTACATCAACGCATAAAACTGGCTCTGATACCACTGTTGGGGAACGTAGTAATTTCAAAAAAATTCCTACGCACACGCAAGATCATGGTGATGCATAGCAACGAGAGGGGAGAGTGTTGTCCACGTACCCTCGTAGACCGTAAGCGGAAGCGTTAGCACAACGCGGTTGATGTAGTCGTACGTCTTCACGATCCGACTGATCAAGTACCGAACGTACGGCACCTCTGAGTTCAGCACACGTTCAGCCCGATGACGTCCCTCGAACTCTGATCCAGCCGAGTGTTGAGGGAGAGTTTCGTCAGCACGACGGCGTGGTGACGATGTTGATGTTCTACCGACGCAGGGCTTCGCCTAAGCACCGCTACAGTATTATCGAGGTGGATTATGGTGGAGGGAGGCACCGCACACGGCTAAGAGATCAAGAGATCAATTGTTGTGTCTATGGGGTGCCCCCTGCCCCTGTATATAAAGGAGCAAGGGGGAAGGCGGCCGGCCTAGGAGGAGGGCGCGCCAAGGGGGGAGTCCTACTCCCGCCGGGAGTAGGACTCCTCCTTTCCTTGTTGGAGTAGGAGTGAAGGAAAGAGGAGGAGAGGGAGAAGGAAAAGGGGGCTGCACCCCTTGTCCAATTCGGACCAAGGGGGCGCAGGCCTCCTTCCTTTTGGCCTATCTCCTCTATTCCCGTATGGCCCAGTAAGGCTCATATACTCCCCGGTGAATTCTCGTAACTCTCCGGTATTTCAAAAAAATACCCGAATCACTCAGAACCTTTCCGAAGTCCGAATATAGTCGTCCAATATATCGATCTTTATGTCTCGACCATTTCGAGACTCCTCGTCATGTCCCTGATCTCATCTGGGACTTCGAACTCCTTCAGTACATCAAAACATATAAACTCATAATATAACTGTCATCGTAGCGTTAAGCGTGCGGACCCTACGGGTTCGAGAACTATGTAGACATGACCGAGACACGTCTCCGGTCAATAACCAATAGCAGAACCTGGATGCTCATATTGGCTCCTACATATTCTACGAAGATCTTTATCGGTCAGACTGCATAACAACATATGTTGTTCCCTTTGTCATTGGTATGTTACTTGCCCGAGATTCGATCGTCGGCATCTCAAGACCTAGTTCAATCTCGTTACCGGCAAGTCTCTTTACTCGTTCCATAATACATCATCCCGCAACTAACTCATTAGTTGCAATGCTTGCAAGGCTTAGGTGATGTGCATTACATCATCCTGCAACTAACTTATTAGTTGCAATGCTTGCAAGGCTTGAGTGATGTGCATTATCGAGAGAGCCCAGAGATACCTCTCCGACAATCGGAGTGACAAATCCTAATCTCTAAATACGCCAACCCAACAAGTACCTTTGGAGACACCTGTAGAGCACCTTTATAATCACCCAATTACGATGTAACATTTGGTAGCACACAAAGTGTTCCTCCGCTAAACGGGAGTTGCATAATCTCATAGTCATAGGAACATGTATAAGTCATGAAGAAAGCAATAGTAACAAACTAAATGATCAAGTGCTAAGCTAATGGGATGGGTCAAGTCAATCACATCATTCTCCTAATGATGTGATCCCATTAATCAAATGACAACTCATGTCTATGGTTAGGAAACATAACCATCTTTGATCAACGAGCTAGGCAAGTAGAGGCATACTAGTGACACTCTATTTGTCTATGTATTCACACATGTATTATGTTTCCGGTTAATACAATTCTAGTATGAATAATAAACATTTATCATAATATAAGGAAATAAATAATAACTTTATTATTACCTCTAGGGCATATTTCCTTCAAAAGCATGATGCAAAATGGACGTATCAATGGCCGTTTTGGAAAGTGTTCAAGAGGTGATGACTTGAGATCAGATCATTCATCCCGTGACAGCAAGAAAAGCACTTGCCACAGATGCAAGAAGTTAGGTCACTTCATTGCTGATTATCCTTAGTGGGTAAAGGAATCAAAGAAGAAGAAGTACAAGGATGGCAGTTCAGATGACTCGAAGAAAAAGAAGAAATCTTCAAAGTCCTCATCGTCAAAATCCTCAAGGTCTTCATCTCACAAGAAGAGCAGTTCCAGAAAGGCTCGAACATTCATTGGCAAGGAATGGACTTTGAAGCTGAATCCAAGGAAAATGAGGAAGAGGAGGAATATGAGGAGTCAAACTCTAGTGTCGCTAGGTGATAATCCCCAAGTGCAAGGAATAATCATAGAAATTTCCAAAGGTGGAAGTGATAAGTATGGAGTGTCGAACCCACAAGGAGCCAAAGGTAAGATCAATATTCTCTCAAGTCCTATCTGCCACTGATATGACTCTAGGTACACCGAACCTTTGCTTCCGTCTAGAAATGAGAAATAAAACTACGTTGTGGGTATGAAGGGGATGACTTTGCATGATATCAAAGAACTAAAATATAAAAATAGGTGTTGTTAACATAAAGTTAGAATATATTAATATATATTATAAATAGCGAGTGTGGAATAATGATGGATCGGTGTGCGGAATTATCCTAGGCAATTGTTAACAAGATCGGTAGTCGTCATTGCAATTTCATGTCAGGGAGAGGCATAAGCTAACATACTTTCTCTTCTTGGATCATATGCACTTATGATTGGAACTCTAGCAAGCATCCGCAACTACTAAAGATCATTAAGGTAAAACCCAACCATAGCATTAAAGTATCAAGTCCCCTTTATCCCATACGCAACAACCCCCTTACTCGGGTTTAAGCTTTTGTCACTCTAGCAACCCACTATAAGCGAATCATGAACGTATTGCAACACCCTACAGCGGGAATCCTTCACATGTGCATGGCACGGAAGGCACCATAGGACAACACCAAAATAAAACATACAACTCAAACCAATCTAGATCATCAATCAACCCAAAAGACAAAAGAAATCTACTCAAAACATCATAGGATGGCAACACATAATTGGATCATAATATGTGGCATAAAGCACCATGTTCAAGTAGGGGATTATAGCGGGGTGCGGGATAGTGGACCGCCGAAAAGAGATGAGGAACGTGATGAAGATGGTGATGCTGATGAATATGATCACCGCAGCGATGGTTCCCCCGGTGGCACTCTGGCGCCACCTAGGGAGAGAGGGGAGAGAGTCTTCCCCTTGTGCTTCCTCCTCCATGGCCTCCCCCTAGATGGGGAAAGGTTCTCCCTCTGGTCCTTGGCCTCCATGGTGATGATGCCCGCCTGCGGCAGGGTGCCGGAGAGGGCCTAGATTGATTTTTCGTTGCTACAGAGGCTTGCGGTGGCCGAACTCCCGATTTAGGTTTCATTCTGGAGTTTCCTCAATTTATTGGAGCTTTTGGCGTCTGTGTCAAGTCAAGGGGGTCCACAAGGCGGTGATGTAAGTGCATCTAGTGCCCCTTAGTGATTTTGGTGTATTGAAGACTTATAGGTTAAGGGACTAATGCGTTTGTGAGTGTACACAGGTTTATAAGTCTATGAGGAGTTTGATATTTACAGAGAAAGTCGACCCCTAAAATGAAGTTCTTCGACTAAAGACTTTGGATATCTGAAGACTTTCTGAAGACTTTGAAAGTGATGAAATTGGTGTGACCGTGAAGACTTGGTATTCATTCGAGGAACATGAAGCGTGAAGACTTTTGTTTTCGTAGTTTCATTTTCTCTTTCTTGAGTCATAGGAAATACCATACTGTTAAAGGGGGTCGAGGAAATACTAAGGAAAAATTTCCATGTGATGCTCAACTCAAAATCCTACACCTACCAATCCCTTCGAGTGAAGCCGTTGGAAATCTCATATAGTTCAGTCAATTTCTTCAATGACAGAGACGAAGTTCTTCTGGTCTCTGAGGAATTTGTCCTGACTGAGGAGTTAGGAATTCGCCAGTGCAGATTATCTACACAGTGAGGAACATGATAGCCCTGAGGATTTTGCTACTCAAAATTCCGACTGTTGCTGTGCTATGCGCCAGCTGTCCCAAAATATCTATCCACCTAACGGTCATATCATTGAAGGGCATTTATGTCTTATCATGTCGGGCTGCTCCCTAGGCTATAAATAGCCGCCCCCTATGACCACTAGCCGGTTGTCTGCTCTGTCTGAGGACTTTGAGCGAAAATCATCAAGTGAGGAAAAACCAAAAATCCAAAACCCAAACACCTACAAACCCCAAGTGATTGAGCATCACTGAAGAGATTGATCCTGAGTGGATCCGACGCTTGTTACCTTTGAAGACTGTGCTTCTTCCAGACGGTTAGGCGTCATGGTCTAGAGCATCCAAGAGGAATTGTGGATCGCCGAGTGACCAAGTTTGTGAAGGTTTGGAAGTCGCCTGAAGACTTACCACGAGTGATTGGATGAGGTCTGTGTGACCTTAGTTCAAGGAGAATACGGCGAGGACTGGGTGCCTTGGACTAAGTGTCCTTGACTGGGTGTCCGGGACTGTGTGTCCTTGAGTTTAAATACTCAGCCACTCCAACCAGACGTACAACTGAGACAGCAGTTGGAACTGGTCTACCAAATCATTGTCTTCACCGAGCTTACTGGTTCTATTTCCTCAACTCTTTCATTTCCTCATAACTGTGTTGTATGTTTGTTCATATCTGTGTCTGAAGACTTTAACTAAAGACTTTCTCAATTTCCTCAGTTCAATTTCTTCAGTCTGTTTGTCTTCATCCTGTGTTATCCTGTGATTACGCTTCCTGTACTCTGTGCCTATCTTCATTTCATCATGATGACTATGCTTTTATTCTGTTGTGTTTACTTTTGAGTACTTAGTCCGCTGCTAGTAGTTCTTCGCTAAGGAATTTCCTCACCAGCAAATTCCTCAGTGAAGAATTTCATAAAAATCGCCTATTCACCCCCTCTAGTCGATATAACACACTTTCAATTGGTATCAGAGCAAGGTACTCCCTTATTCTATGTTATTTTGGTTTAACCGCCTGGAGTTTTAGTTATGTCGACCGCAGGTATGACGAAGGTGACATGCCCCATCTTTGAGGGTCACGAGTATCCCAAGTGGAAGGCCATGATGAAGAAACGCCTCATGGCGATGAATAGCAAGTTGTGGACCGTCACTGGGATTGGCCCGACTGATCTGTGCAAGATGGCGGATGCTGATGACATTCGCAAGTATACTCTTCTCAACCTCACGGCGAAGGATGGCATCTGCTCTAGCCTGTCACAAAATCAGTTCAGGAATATCATGCATCTCGATCATGTGAAGCTCATCTGGGACCGTCTCTCTGAGGTCTATGAAGGTCATCGAACTTGTCATGATCCTTGGTTTGAGGACTTCGAGGAATCTCTCAAAACGATGACATTCGAACCAGAATCATCATCTTCTGCATCATGCCTTATGGCAAAAGATGCTGAGGTAACTAAATGCTACCTATCTGAGTCCAGTGATGATGAATCTGGTGATGAATTTGGACCCAGCTATGTCAAACTTGCTTCCCTTGCTACTAAACAACAAAGAGCTTTGGAAAAAGCTCACTATATGCTAAACAAGAGCGATGATATGTTGGGTGAGGAAATGGATCAGTCAAAAGCTTTGGCTGAAAGTCTTCAGAGACTTCATACTAAGTATGACACCCTTCAAGATCAACATAACACTCTCTTATCGGATCATGAGAAGCTTTCTTATGAATTTCTTCAAATAAAGCAAGACCTTGAGAAGCTAAGAGTGAGTTATGAAGATCTTCAGAAGGAGCGTGATTCATTACTTGCTCAACAAATCAGCGCATCTCAGGAAGAATTTGTTCCTCCATGCTTGAAGTGCATTGAACGTGAATCTGCTAATTCTTCACCTGAATGTTCAAATGCTGCTAATGTTTCAAATTCTTCACATGCCTCTACTATCACTAATTCCTCATCTGAGGACATTTCTAGTATCACTGACGATGCAGGGCTGAAGGAATTGTACATGATAGGCATGTACAAAAGCCTCAAAGGGCGTCAGGCTCTTTGTGATGTGCTTAAAAAGCAGATCCTCAACAGGAACCCTAGGAAAGAGGGTATCACCTTTGAGAGGAAACTCAATGCTGATGGTACATATTGGAAGCCTGAGCAGTACCACAAAACTACATGGGTTGCTGCAAACGGACCTTTAGTTGATCCATCTAACTTATCCAGATTTGCATGTGAATCTCCTCATTCTGATGATGAGTCAATTGACTCCAACTATAAGCTATTCAAAAATCAGAATGGTGAAGCATTTGCTAGATATGTTGGCACTAACTGCAGGAACGGCTCCCCTATGCAGAAAATCTGGGTTCCCAAAAGATGTCTTGAAAATCTTTAGGTGAATGTCATCATGACACCACCTGTGAAGAATAGGAACCCCAGATCAAATTCCTCATACGGACCAAATTCCTCATATGGATCAAAGTCCTCATATGAACATCATTGTGCTAACCCATTTGTTTCACAGGGAAGATCTAAGGATTATGGATATATGCATTATTCTTCAAATCATTATGTCCATAAGTCCTCGAAGAATTTCTCTGCATACTCTTATGCTTACTCTAACCCCTCTTATGTGAAACGAAATGGACTGGCTTCTATGCCATCCTTCTCGTATTGAGCTCACAGAATGATGAACTCTTTGCCACCCCTTCAGATGTGGGTGGTGAAGAAAAAGAACTAATCTCTTCTGCAGGGTCAGGTCTCCAGACACACATAATCGTCTGAAGAATTTGCTGGAGACCTGAGCATGCCTGATAGGACGCAGGCTAATCATGAAGAAATGAACTTTCATTTCTCATGTCCTCATATTGCTTTATCAGTTCTCTTGATGAAATTGATCTGATGAATTGATGTCATATTCTTCATTGATGAAGTATATGAGTTTGTAAGCTACACTAATTCATCTACAGGATGATCAACCCAAAGCCACTGAGTGGTTCCTCGATAGTGGATGTACAAACCACATGACTGGTGACAAGAATCTATTGATGGATGCTCCATTATCTTCGTCGCATCTGAAGCATATCATCTTTGCTCACAAAGGCAAAAGTCGGGTATTGGGTCTAGGTAAGGTTGCGATTACAAAGGATCGACACATGGACAAAGTCATGCTTGTTGAGTCCTTAGGATACAACCTTATGTCTGTCTCAATGCTTTATGATCTTGATATGGTTGTTGTCTTTGGCAAGTACCATTGTGTTGTGGTTATGGAAGCTGGCAATTCCAAAGTCTTCGGAGGCTTTAGGAGAGGAGACCTGTATATTGTTGATTTCTCTACAGGACCACAACCAGCCGTGTGCTTACTTGCAAAAGCTTCAGAAGGCTGGCTCTGGCATCGATGACTTGGTCATGCAGGCATGAGGAATTTGCACACGCTTGCGAAGAAGAAGCATGTCATTGGCATCGAGAATGTCAAATTCCTCAAGGATCACCTATGCGGAGCCTGTGAAGCTGGGAAGATGACCAAGGCCAAGCATCCAGCGAAGACTATCATGACCACCACTCGCCCATTTGAATTACTTCACATGGATCTCTTTAGTCCTAATCATTATTCTGCTATCTCAAATGAAGCATCTCAATATGGCTTCGTTATTGTTGATGATTATTCTCGCTACACATGGGTACACCTTGTTACTTACAAACATGAAGTACAGGAAGTCTTCAAACGATTTTCCTCGAGGGCTTCAACCAACTTTGGTGTGAAGATCAAGCACATCAGAAGTGACAATGGCACTGAGTTCAAGAATTCTGCTCTCGATGACGATGGTGTCTGAAATCATCATTCTTATACGGTGGGTCATGCCACCACCAAAAGTTGAAATTCCTCAAATTATTCATATTCTTCAACTTTGCATAGTCTTCACTAGTTCCATCGTTTTTCTTCATTGGCTATATATATATATATATGAGTTTATGTCCTCTACAGCATTCACTTATTGCTATTTCTTCAAGTTGGTTTTCTACTAAGTGAATGTGATCGGACCCTTCCCCTCTATGCTATGCTCAACCCAATCTGTTCACAAATTCTTCATGTGCATTCTATTTGAAACTCGTTCAAAATCTTCACTGTGTCCTTGTCAGCTGAAGAAATTGCGAATGGAACTTTAAAACCTACCTTATCGAAATTTTTGGTCTTGCTGCTCAAACCGTTCCGCATCCCTCGATACACTTATCCACTCACCCACGATCTAACACGATCTCCACCTCTCACTACGTGGGTGACACATGTCATGCGAATGAGAAGGGTCAGGGGCACGTTCGTCCAATTTCTTCGGGCAAGCAGTTTTTCACCATGGCTATAAATACCCCTCCTTCCCTTCCTCACTTCTTTTACTCCGCTCGACCTCTCTCTCCAGCTCGAGCTTCTCAAACCCTAGCGCTGCCGCTACTTCATCGCCACCGGTGAGGAAGAGCTTCACTGCCTCGACCTCGTCACCGACGTACTCGCGCTAACCGCGGACATCTTCACTCGCCGCCGCCGTAGCCGTCTTCCTCCGCCAAGTTAGGGCGTGGAAGATCTGCACAGACGAACTTCACATGTCCTCACTCCAGTTCATCGTGTTCTTCGTCCAGGGTAAATAAAAGTTACTTTTACTGCCCTTGTTGATTCGAATGATTATCTACAAAATCTTCAAAAGTGTTTTTCTTCATATCTTCACACACTGAACACCTCACAAAGTCATCTGTTCTTGATTCGTTTCTCTAAGCATCATTTTTCTTCAAGATTCCTCAATTGTGTGGATCTTCGATCTATACAACTCTGGAATCTAAGACAAAGAACGCTTAGTGAAAATCTTCAAGACTCATCTGGTCAAATTCCTCAAACTTGTTCATTTTGAAAAACCTTCTGAGAATGCATATGACCTCTCCAAATTCCTCGCAACTATACTCTATTCATAGGTACACATGTCAGCTGCTGAATCACTAGGTTCTCATCAACTTAAATCATTTGCAGTGTTCCTCGAAGAAAAGTTGCATACTTCTTCAGAGAATTCAATTGTTCAAATTCCTCAACTAAAGAAAATGGCTGATGGTAAAAGGCCACAAAAGGGAGGAAAGACGCCTGAGGTAAATACATCGTTTGAAATCCCTGATGACATATATGCTGGGTACTGCACACCTACTAAGGAAACCAAGAATGAGCGCAAAGTAAGCATTCAGAAGATAGAGAGGAGATGGGCAAGAGAATGGAGGGAGTACAGATATGTCACTCCTAAGTATATGAAGAAATTCGCACTCAATCCTCCATGCCCAAGAGCACCACTGGCACCTGGCCAAATTGATGATCCCACCAGCCTCAAGCGAGGTGAGGACTATCCTGATGAATGGGCCAAGCGCCAAGGCAAGTTGGCTAAGCAAGCCAAAGAAGCAGTGAGGAAATTCAATGATGACTCTGCTGCTGCTGTTGCCTCTGCTGAGGTCCTTGCTGTCAAGCCAAAGAAGGCTATGTCAAAGAAGCTTGCACGCAAGCCAAGTGCTTCCTCAGCAATGCCCTCACGGCCAGAATCATCAAAGCCCTCACGGCCAATTCCTCATGCTGCTCCTATTCCTCCAAAGTTCTTAGCTCCCGCCAAAGCCTTCAGCTGTTCCGACCAAATCCTCAGCACCTGTGCATCTCGCTTCATGCCAAAGGACTGCCGTCATCTCCATTGCCTCAGGTGTCTCAGCTAGTTCCTCATCTGCACCAAGTTCCTCAGCTGGCCCCTCACTACTCAAGACAAAGGCCACTGCTGGACGAGGTCCACGCCCAAGTCCTCAAAAGAAGCAAGTCGCTTTCCAAGTGCCGTCTGATGATGATGAACTTGCAGAAATCATCAGAGACGGGCAAGTCAGGGCCGCTAGAGCCAAATGATCAGAGGTGCCACTGCTTTTGGATCCCAAGCTGATCCTCGACTACATTGATGATTGGCACAAGGACCCCAACACTCCCTTTCCCGACTTCAAGCTGACTCCTGGCCAGAGTCACATGTTGACCCACTTCATTCAAGAAGAAAAGTGGAAATTTGAGAAGGCCAGACAAATCAAGAAAGCGTAGTACAAGAAAGAGCGCTATCTGAAGAAAAACGTTGTCTCTATGACAACTGAAGAACTTGTCACTACTCAGACTGAGATTAAGAAACTCAGTGATGACTTTGAAGCATATCGTGCTGATTGGCTTGGAGCCAAGGTTCGTTTTATGAAACTTGCGGATAACTTCACTTCCAATGTTGAAGCCCCAACGCAACAGGAAATTCCTCAGGCTGAAGCATCTGCTCGGCCTACTGAAGAAAATGCTAGCACCGCTGATGACAATCAGGCTGCTGAAGATAATGTGAGTTCCAGGGCTGATGACTGCATTCCAGCCGCTGAAGAAATTGCCAGGGCACCCAGTAGTGGTGTGCCTGAAGAAACTGAAGAACTCAGGGCAACTGCATCAGTTGTGCCTGAAGAAAATCAACCAGATTCCTCAGCTGCTCCTGCACCAACTTCAACTCCAATCCTTCCATCTGCATCAGATGTGAAGAAGACCAAGGCTGCAGAGTGTGCTGTAGTGAAGAAAAGGAAAGCATCAGTTGCTTCAGATTCTTCAGCTCCGAAGAAAATGAAGCCTATGACAAGTTCATTTGCAAATCCGATTGATGCTGTTCCCATCTCAACCAGGCCATCAAAGGACCTTGTTCCTTTTGATGAAGAATATGTGATCCCCAGCGGATCTGATGAATAAACTCCTTCTGCTACTTCGTCTGAACCGTTGGATGAAGAAATTGAAGTGGATGCGATCCCTTCAACACCTATCATCTCCTCGCCTATGCCTTAGTTCATAGCTAAAGAGGCTGGCATTGAAGAAATGGAAGATGAAGATGTGGACATTGGATGCTCCACACCCGTAATCAGTGATGAATTCTGGGAAAGTCAGCATCCAAACTCTCCAATGTTCACCCCTCTATAGCAAATTCCTCAGTCCTCCACACAAACTGTTCACATGGGCTCTGAAGAAACTCATCCCACTGCATCTGTCCATGAGGAAATTCCAGCCACTAGCGCTGAAGAAACTGCTGCTGCTGAACAACCAACGACGCAGACTGCCACTAAGGAGGAACCAGAAATTCCTCAGCCTGAAGAACCTGCGATTGAGATTCCTGAGGTCGTGATGCCACTCACTGACTCTCCTCTGCCGAAGCCAAATGACCCATTGTCACGCAAGCAAAGGTTCAAGGTGGATGATTTCTTCGGCGAGCACGTATTCTTCGACGCTTACAACCCATATGACTCTGCTCGCATTAGGAAGAGGCGTTTCTGGACTGCTAGTCAAGCCAATTTCTATTCCTCAGTGCTGTTAAACAAGGAGAAGATTTTCTACCATGAGCATATTCCTCACGCACCAGTCCTCAGTGTTCTTCACGACGCTAGGCTGCTCAACTTTTGCCCTGACATCTGCGATTGGAATGAAGAACCGATTCTTCAATTCTATGCAACGCTGCACATCACCGGAGATGCTGAAGAGGTGAATTCATGGGTGCTGGACTGGATGTCTGAAAACACTCACTACACTGCACCAGCCTCTGAATTGCTTTGTGCTCTACCACTCAGTCCTCCCCTTGAAGAAGCTCGTTGCATCTACACTGAACCTGAGCTCACACATCATTACATGCAGGTGCTGATGAAACCTTTGAAGCCAGGTCAAGCACCAAGAACCAAATTCCTCGTGAAGGAATTGTTGTACGTGCCTAGAACTGTCTATCGTATTCTTACGAGGACAATCAGTCCTATCAAAGGCCACGACTCATCTGATGAGGAAATTGTTGGCATCATGAAGAATCTGGTATTCAACATCGTTCATGGCATTCCTGTCAATTATCACAATTTCTTCATGAGGACTATGGCCAATGTTGCACTGTCTCTGTTTGAGATGAAGCCTTATGCACCTTGGATCATGAGATTCCTCAGGACAAGGTCTTCACTCAACTACAAAGCTGATTTCCAGAATCATCTCAGCTACTTGCCCCCAATTGAAGTCCTCAAGTAGACATATTCCTTAGTTGATGAAAAGGGCAAGGCACCAGCTGTAATTGATGAAGGCATTCATCCATTGGATGGTCAGTTTCGCAAAGCTGCATCTTATTCCACCAATGATGACTCTGCCACACATGACTCTGCCAATGCACCAAGTCCACTCCTCAAGCCACTGCTCCGCGCGTGATGACTGACCGTGAACTTCTGCTTAGTCTTCACCAGAAGGTGGATCGAAATCACAAATGGGTTAAGCGTCAGTTTGGTTCACTTCTTCACAACATGACTGCCACACATAATGCAGTGAAGAAAAACCACTACTACCTTCATCAAGTCTTTGGTCGCACCTGGGCAATCCTGTCACATCTGTATGGTGAACAAGATCTGAAGAACATGGGTCTCAAAGAAGATTTTGACCGGTCTGCACCTCCACCGAAGAAATTCAAGAAGGTCCAAGTTCCTTCTCTGGTGGCCAGCTCATTTTCTTCATCATGTGACACTGATAAACATGAAGATTTGGACGACACTGCGGCAGGCCCTACATCAACCAACGACCCCAACAACGCTGGCGCTCCTTCATCAACATGATTATCTTCAGGGGCGTTAGTCCTCATTTTCGATCCTTTTGGTCATTCGATGACAAAGGGGGAGAAATATGAGTTAGTCTTCAAGCGGGTCTACTATATGGGCGTTTTTTTGCTAAGTTACAACTCTCGTTCTTCTCAAACTTTATTGGATCGAGCTGTAATCTTAAACCCGATGGTGCTCTGATACTTTTGATGCACTGTGCTCTCATACTCTTGAGACGTTTTTCTGCATTCTTATTCATCGTTAAGTATTATTACACGCATGCTGAATTACATCAGTCACCATATTTCATCATGCATTTCAAATTCTCCACTGTTATATGTCAAATGCATGTATGAATTACAAGATATAGGGGGAGATCTCCATGATTCAACTCTTCAAGTGTGCATTGCTTCAAAAGCAAATTCCTCACTATGCACATCTTCAGGGGGAGTTCTTCTATATCTTGCAATCAAATTCCTCAATATCAGTAGTTACACTTCATATCTTTATCCCCGTTGAAAACTTAACCTATATTGTCATCAATCACCAAAAAGGGGGAGATTGTAAGTGCATTGTGACGCCCCCGATTTAATCGTACACTAATCATACACACAAACGTGTACGATCAAGATCAGGGACTCACGGGAAGATATCACAACACAACTCTACAAATAAAATAAGTCATACAAGCATCATATTACAAGCCAGGGGCCTCGAGGGCTCGAATATAAGAGCTCGATCATAGACGAGTCAGCGGAAGCAACAATATCTGAGTACAGACATAAGTTAACAAGTTGCCATAAGATGGCTAGCACAAACTGGGATACAGATCAAAAGAGGCGCAGGCCTCCTGCCTGGGATCCTCCTAACTACTCCTGGTCGTCGTCAGCGGGCAGCACGTAGTAGTAGGCACCCCCGGTGTAGTAGGAGTCGTCATCGACGGTGGCGTCTAGCTCCTGGGCTCCAACATCTGGTTGCGAAAACCAGGTAGAAGGGATAGAGGGAAAAGAAGGAGAAAGCAACCGTGAGTACTCATCCAAAGTACTCGCAAGCAAGGAGCTATACTACATATGCATGGGTATCAAATGGAATAAGGGTATCATAGGTGGACTGAACTGCAGAATGCCAGAATAAGAGGGGGATAACTAATCCTGTCGAAGACTACGCTTCTGGCAGCCTCCGTCTTGCAGCATGTAGAAGAGAGTAGACTGAAGTCCTCCAAGTAGCATCGCATAGCATAAACCTAACCGATGATCCTCCCCTCGTCGCCCTGTGAGAGAGCGATCACCGGTTGTATCTGGCACTTGGAAGGGTGTGTTTTATTAAGTATCCGGTTCTAGTTGTCATAAGGTCAAGATACAACTCCGGGTCGTCCTTTTACCGAGGGACACGGCTATTCGAATAGATAAACTTCCCTGCAGGGGTGCACCACATACCCCAACACGCTCGATCCCATTTGGCCGGACACACTTTTCTGGGTCATGCCCGGCCTCGGAAGATCAACACGTCGCAGCCCTACCTAGGCACATCAGAGAGGTCAGCACGCCGGTCTAAATCCTATGGCGCAGGGGTCTGGGCCCATCGCCCTTTGCACACCTGCACGTTGCGTACGCGGCCGGAAGCAGACCTAGCCTAGTGGCTTTCCAGTCCAATCCGGCGCGCGCCACTCAGTCGCTGACGTCACGAAGGCTTCGGCTGATACCACGACGCCGGGATACCCATAACTACTCCCGCGTAGATGGTTAGTGCGTATAGACCAAATGGCCAGACTCAGATCAAATACCCAGATCTCGTTAAGCGTGTTAAGTGTCCGCGAACGCCGAACAGGGCCAGGCCCACCTCTCTCCTAGGTGGTCGGAACCTGCCCTGTCGCTCCGCCTCAAAGATCCACTCGCGGGTGCTCCTACGAGCCTACCCGTCTTTAGTCACCACATGTATCATGTATAAAGTATATAGTATATACCCGTGATCACCTCCCGAGTGATCACGGCCCAATAGTATAGCATGGCAGACGGACAAGAATGTAGGGCCACTGATGATAAACTAGCATCCTATACTAAGCATTAGGTTTGCAGGTAAAGGTAACAACAGTAGTAGCAAGGACAGGCTATGCATCAGTATAGGATTAACGAGAAGCAGTAACATGCTACACTACTCTAATGCAAGCAGTATAGAGAAGAGTAGGCGATATCTGGTGATCAAAGGGGGGGGCTTGCCTGGTTGATCTGGCAAGAGAGAGGGGTCGTCAACTCCGTAGTCGTACTGGGTAGCAGCGGCGTCGGTCTCGGTGTCTATCGAGAGAAGAGGGGGGAGAAACAATAAATATTTAAGCAAGCATATGCATAGTGATGCATGACATGACAAGTAACGGCGTTAGAGGTGCCCTAACACGGTAATAGGTGATACCGGGGAAGGGGGATGACATCCGGGAAAGTATCCCCGGTGTTTTGCGTTTTCGGGCAGAGGACCGGAGGGGGAAAGTTGCGAGTTCGATAGGTTAGGGAGGTGTGGTGGACGAACGGGTTGCGTATCCGGCTTCGTCTCGTCGTTCTGAGCAACTTTCATGTAGAAAGTATTTTCATCCGAGTTACGGATTAAAAGATATGATTTTCTAAAGATTTAAATCATTTTCTGATTTTAATTAATTATTTAAATTAACATTATCCAGAATAGTGTTTGCTGACGTCAGCATGACGTCAGCATGGCGTCAGCAGTCAACAGGGCTGTTGACTGGTCAATCTGACGTGTGAGACCCACTGGTCATAGAATGTTTAGGCTAATCACTGTTTAATTAATTTAGTTAATTGATTAGGTTAGTTAAACACAGTTAATTAAGTTAATTAATTCTTTAATTAATTAAATAATATTAGATTATTTATATTTTTTTTATTTCTTCTTTTTTTTTATAAAACCGTTCTGTGGGGGCTAGGCCCCACACGTCATTGGCCCAAGGGGCCTTGCGGGCGCTGGTGCAGGGCGCGGGCGCCACCCGTTAACGGGCGAACCCGGGCGGCCGCCGCAGGCGTGCGCGCCAGCGCCGGCGAGGCGGGCTGGGCGCCGGCTGCAGGCGAGAGGGGTGGCGGGCCACGGCAGGGCGTGGCCGGCGGGCGCGGCAACGGTCACGGCGCCGGACTGGGAAGGCACGGGCAGAGCAGCAACGGGAGCGTGGCCGTGGCGACGCACGGTGGATGGCCGAGACGGCAGGGGGAGCGAGCGGGGCACCGGCCCAGTCGTGGCGCAGAGGCCGAGGTCGAGGGCGCGCCTGGGGCGCGGCCAGTGTGGGGAGGCAGGGAGCAGCGCGGGCATAGCCACGCACGGGGCATGGGCGGGGCTGCGGTCGGAGCGTGGTGAGCACCACCGTAGAGGGAGGAGGAGGCCGGTGGGGTTCCTCACCCGCGTTGCAGGGGAGGCCCGATGCAGGGCGAACGCGACGGCGGGGAGCGGTGGAGTCGAGGAGGCGTTCCAGCAGGGGTCCGACGACGGCGCGTGGCGATGCGGCACCGACGTCGAGCACGTCGGGTGGCGGGGAGGAGATGAGGAGGCGGGCGGCGAAGCGGCGTCCCAGGCGGCGTAGGGCGTCGAGGGCGCGGTCGGCGCGGCGAGGGGAGCCGTCGATGGAGTGGGGATAGGGCGCGAGGAGGAGGGCAGGGGCGTTGTCGCCCCGATCCCGATCCGTTCGTGGGGGGGCTTGCGGAGGGAGGCGAGGCGACGGCAGCAGGGCGGCGCCGGCGACGAGGCGCTTGCGCCCGATCCAGAGCGAGGGGAGGCAGAGGGAGAGTGGGGGCGAGCGAGGGGAGTGGCGGCGTGGGGGGGGGAAGTGGGGGTTCCGGGAGGGGGGTTAGGGTTAGTGGGGGGGGATAAGGGAGGCGTGGGGGGCGCCGGTTGGGCCAGCGGCCGAATGGGCCGGCCTGACTGGTGGCCAGGTTGGCCGGCTGGGCCACGAAGCCCACTGGGGAAGGGGGTTCTCTTTTCTTTTCTTGTTTTTTTTACCTTTCTGTTTTCATTTTATTTATTTTATTTATAGTCCCTGTTCTCATATTAGTTTTACTTTATTTTTAGTTTTATAAAATATACCACTAGCCCCTAAATTAGTATTTATAAATACTCTATTGCCACATTAATTTCTCATACGTAATAAAATTGTTTAATGTTTTAATATTTATAAAATGCCTTTAATTATTTGTTTTAAGCCTCTGTTTTATTTAGTTTAGTGCTTTTGATTATTTTATAAAAAATGTGATCCTCCACCATAATTACCTATGCATAATTCTGCAATCACCGAACATTTTAGTTTTAATTTTTGAAAACTGTTATTATTCACCAAACTTTGAATTTGAATTTTGGACCGGTTTTTGACCTAACGATAGATTAGCAACAGTAACCGAGGTGACGTGGCATGATTAGCGTGGGATTACTGTAGCATGATTATCCGGGCGTCACAATTCTCCTCCACTACAAGAAATCTCGTCCCGAGATTTAGGAGCGGGAGTAAGGGGTGGGGGATCTGGTTACATAATTCTAACGATTCTTCTTGGTCATAGTTGCTCTTCTCGAAGAGGTCGATCCATTACATTGATGTCTTCATTTCTCTGCTTCAGGTCATCATGATGAAGTTGTCGTCCTTTCTTCGGGAACTCCATCGTACTTACGAATAAGTAAGGGGCAGCTTACAACAATTGAATGTTATAAGGGAAATTCATTTAGGGGGTATCCCAAGAATGATCATAAGAGTATCTCTCGAGTTGAACAATTAAAACACATCGAGAGCAAAGTAAGAAGGTACCATAAGAAGTTTGAAACGGATAGACAATCTTCGTTGCCTGAAACAAGGCAACGGTTTAGGTATTGTGTTTAATATCAGAATCGATGATTTCTCGGAAGGTGGCTCGTGAATCACAAACGAGGCCAAGTGCGAGGAATTAAATTTGGAAACCGGGGGTGTATAGGAGAGTCAGGTTTCGATCCTGTGGAACTGTGGGTTATGGGCCCACCATGTGGTTAAAAGTAGGTAAAGCGTTGAGATCTTGCTCGGTCGTGATAGCAAGACATGTCAGAGGGTAGCCTATCATATATGTTGGCAACAATGTCGGTACCAAGGGCGAGGGACGAAGAGAACCATTTTCCTGCTCGTTGAAACGAGGCAGACCAATAGGCAAAGTTCTCGTTCATCGGTGGTTACCGAAATGTCAACAACAATAGTAACAGGGTCTTACTGACAGAGTTGTACGCCGAGGTGCTTATAAAAGCAGTGACGTATTACTGCTTAGATCATATAAACCTAAAGAAGGTTAAACAGAACAATGGAAAGGAAATTATGATTATCAGATTTAACAGAAGAATGGAAAGGAAAATGTGTTTAAACACATATTTCAGGGGTATATCCTTCCCAAGGACAAACAGAGCATGATATCCGTGGCAGGATATCATGTAGAAAACCCTTTAAGTAAGGGGAGAGAAATTTCATGACAGTACCCATACAACGGTGTTTGGATAATGGTTAAAGAAAACTTAGCATTGCGCTTTCAATGCTCTTATTGAAAATCGGAGTACCACAAACATGCTTCAAGAAGCATTGACATGGTATTCGAGCAAAGGTCAGATTTTGGAAACACAAAGGATCCATCAGGAATAGCTTGTGAAATAAGTCTTACAATTTCCTCACGGAAGAATGGCTAAACTTGCTAAAAAGGATACTACAACAATAGGTCCTCCGGCCAGGTGTGCTAGGCCTGACATATCCTTACCGGGTCATATATAAAGACCAACATTATAACTCTTGGAAATAAGTTCCAACCCTCATATCTGACCGAGATTCAGATCTGATTGGTGTCACGATACCTCAGACTTAGGATGCCTGAGAAGAAAAGGTGCGGCACAACTTGACGAGATGACATTGTAAGATTCTCGGGAAATGAACTATGGAAGCGAGTTCCGAAACAAGAGTTCATCAGTAAACCAAGGAGAGGATGAGGAGGTGGCTGATAGGCTCAGCAACAAATCATCGCGATTTCCAAAGGATTGATTTCCACAATTATGTGAACAAGGGAATATCATTTGTCGGATCAAATGTCATAATGATGTATGCTCGAGGGAAACATACACAACTGAACAATGATAGAAGGGTGCAACCAGGAATCTGGACTAGGTAGCACGATCAATGTTTGAATGATGATTCAATAATCAATAGACTTAGAATGAAACTGTAGACCAATAACTTCAAGCAATAGGGGTGCTAGAAGTTTAGAATTTGCACAACACAGACCATTAGTCGGTATTCCGGTTAGAAACAATACGGAGACCAAGAGATGAACGCAAAAGGCGAGAGATATTACTATATCAAGAATTCTCAAGAGGTGGTAAAATTACCACGACATTCTTGACATAAAAGGTGGTAACATTCCAAGGTAAGGAAGAACAAATGCCGTATAGCAAGGATCTCAAGGTATAACCCAAAACACGAATAAGTTTGTGTTGGAGGGAAGGCAATAAAGTGGCCGATGATAATACAATTCTTCGGGGGCAAAGATGGTATTTCTCATCATGAATTCAATTGATATCCAGGAAGACCTCATAAGGTTGATGATCTTCACGGCACATTGGTCAAGAGATTTCAAGATGTAATCAATCAGTGACAACATCAAATCAAAGGAATGATGAAGCGGAAGGTTATTGGAACCATGGGCAGGGCACAAACTTGAAATCAAGCTTGTTGTTCAAGGTGAACTGATATGACGAGAAAGATCGACGTAAGCTTAGCTCATCATCGAAAGTTGTGCTCCGGAATTAAGGACCAGGTAGCACAGTTAAAATTTAGCACGATAATGATATAGCCGATCAGGCTAGGAAGGACATGATCGAGTACAAACTCGGACTTAAAGAAGATTATCAAGAGTTGCTGAACCGTAGGGCAGACTCGGTTCAGTTATCGGTGTCTTTGAGTGTTTAATAACTCAGAGCCCATGAAAACTGTAATCAGTGAGAAGGTAGTACTTGATGAAGAACTCATAAGAAGTTATGCAGTTTCAAGATAATCTCGAGATACCAGGGGGTAATACTCGAAGACGGATCAAAGTAGAGGTTGGACCGAGGTATTGATCCACATGAGACAAGTGCTTACACTTGCATCAAAAATGGTATTTAAAAGAGAACATGGTCGGAACCACGATTGTAAAAGGCCGGTTCCCAGATATAAGATGAACTTATACCAAGGGAACTAATATCATTTACAAGAAGCTTCGATGATAAGTTTCACATCGGGTCCATGGGCATGAATGCAAAGGCTCAAGGTCGACTCCCAATTCTTCCATGCATAACCTTTCATTTTACTTCTCGCTTTTGATGAAGCTGTAGTATAGAAATTTTATCTAGCAAAATACCAGAAGAGTATGACTCGTGAAAACTTTCGAGTTCACACAGTTTAGAGAAGGCATATGTTCAACCCATCAGGGCATCTTAGGAGTATATACCACAAATTTCAAGAATAAATAACACCAGCTCGATAGTAGAGCATGTTTGAGAAAGCAAAGGATACAGCTTACCAAAGGTATTATGTATCCGAGGAAAGGCTCACAGACTTATTGAATATGAAGGACGTTGTCGGATAAAATCCCGCAAATGATCTGGTGGTTCTCAAGGAATCTGGTGCGAGCATCGGTACTCAACCAGAGGGAGAAACAATGCAAGGAGATCAGACTTTAGAAACAACTGACTAATTCAAGGCTCAAATGCAAAGGAATTATCAATTCCAAGACAAGGGATCAGAAGCAATGCTCTGATCAGGGATGGGTAAGTTGAATAGCCTTAAGGGTACAATCGACAGCAATTTGATTGGTCGAGATCCAGCTCATGTTTTAAAATAACGTCTGAGCCGGAAAGATAATTTAAAAGGATCAACTGATGATTGTGTGCATTCGCACTCATGTTGAATCAATAGGATCAAAAAGACAATGCCTAAGGATACTAACGAATATCGCCAGACATATGGGACGCATCCATAATGCAAGCAGACAAGTATTGCAGAGCAATAAGCTACTAAGGATTATTGGAGGATCGAATAGTATTTCGAAGACCATTGTGAAACACATGAACAACTGGGGATGAGTGGATACTCGACAAGTGCGAGGATTTAATTGAAGGGGTATTCATGTGGCAAGGAACTGCTAGGCAGTAGGCACAAAGTATCCTCGGAACAATAGAGAAGACTCCGGGGTATCTCGTAATAACAAGATCAATGGGGGATGATCGTATGAATGGCAAGTGTAAGTAGTTATCCATAAGGATTTATCGGTGGTATGGAACTGCAACGGCGAAGGACACAAAGGTCTCAGGGAAACATCGGAGAGTATTGTCAGAATCTTTTGTTGCAGCAGGCCATCATCTGGCCTGAAGGGGCTCTCCGGGAGGAAGTATTTTCGAGAACCTAAAGTTAGATTTTAGCAAAATTACTTAACCCGAATAGAAGAGAGTTCAGAGTCCCAGAGTAAAGGTCGAGGAATAAAAAGATCCTACTACCACCCAAATGGTGACGTGTGCCCGTAAGACACACAGCCGTGTTAGTAAAAGTTTTAGTAATGTCTAGACTCAACTTCGGCCAAGGAGTGTGGAAGGGGGATTCCTACAGGCAGTCGGCTCTGATACCAACTTGTGACGCCCCCGATTTAATCGTACACTAATCATACACACAAACGTGTACGATCAAGATCAGGGACTCACGGGAAGATATCACAACACAACTCTACAAATAAAATAAGTCATACAAGCATCATATTACAAGCCAGGGGCCTCGAGGACTCGAATATAAGAGCTCGATCATAGACGAGTCAGCGGAAGCAACAATATCTGAGTACAGACATAAGTTAACAAGTTGCCATAAGATGGCTAGCACAAACTGGGATACAGATCGAAAGAGGCGCAGGCCTCCTGCCTGGGATCCTCCTAACTACTCCTGGTCGTCGTCAGCGGGCAGCACGTAGTAGTAGGCACCCCCGGTGTAGTAGGAGTCGTCATCGACGGTGGCGTCTAGCTCCTGGGCTCCAACATCTGGTTGCGAAAACCAGGTAGAAGGGATAGAGGGAAAAGAAGGAGAAAGCAACCGTGAGTACTCATCCAAAGTACTCGCAAGCAAGGAGCTATACTACATATGCATGGGTATCAAATGGAATAAGGGTATCATAGGTGGACTGAACTGCAGAATGCCAGAATAAGAGGGGGATAACTAATCCTGTCGAAGACTACGCTTCTGGCAGCCTCCGTCTTGCAGCATGTAGAAGAGAGTAGACTGAAGTCCTCCAAGTAGCATCGCATAGCATAAACCTAACCGATGATCCTCCCCTCGTCGCCCTGTGAGAGAGCGATCACCGGTTGTATCTGGCACTTGGAAGGGTGTGTTTTATTAAGTATCCGGTTCTAGTTGTCATAAGGTCAAGATACAACTCCGGGTCGTCCTTTTACCGAGGGACACGGCTATTCGAATAGATAAACTTCCCTGCAGGGGTGCACCACATACCCCAACACGCTCGATCCCATTTGGCCGGACACACTTTTCTGGGTCATGCCCGGCCTCGGAAGATCAACACGTCGCAGCCCTACCTAGGCACATCAGAGAGGTCAGCACGCCGGTCTAAATCCTATGGCGCAGGGGTCTAGGCCCATCGCCCTTTGCACACCTGCATGTTGCGTACGCGGCCGGAAGCAGACCTAGCCTAGTGGCTTTCCAGTCCAATCCGGCGCGCGCCACTCAGTCGCTGACATCACGAAGGCTTCGGCTGATACCACGACGCCGGGATACCCATAACTACTCCCGCGTAGATGGTTAGTGCGTATAGACCAAATGGCCAGACTCAGATCAAATACCCAGATCTCGTTAAGCGTGTTAAGTGTCCGCGAACACCGAACAGGGCCAGGCCCACCTCTCTCCTAGGTGGTCGGAACCTGCCCTGTCGCTCCGCCTCAAATATCCACTCGCGGGTGCTCCTACGAGCCTACCCGTCTTTAGTCACCACATGTATCATGTATAAAGTATATAGTATATACCCGTGATCACCTCCCGAGTGATCATGGCCCAATAGTATAGCATGGCAGACGGACAAGAATGTAGGGCCACTGATGATAAACTAGCATCCTATACTAAGCATTAGGTTTGCAGGTAAAGGTAACAACAGTAGTAGCAAGGACAGGCTATGCATCAGTATAGGATTAACGAGAAGCAGTAACATGCTACACTACTCTAATGCAAGCAGTATAGAGAAGAGTAGGCGATATCTGGTGATCAAAGGGGGGGGCTTGCCTGGTTGATCTGGCAAGAGAGAGGGGTCGTCAACTCCGTAGTCGTACTGGGTAGCAGCGGCGTCGGTCTCGGTGTCTATCGAGAGAAGAGGGGGGAGAAACAATAAATATTTAAGCAAGCATATGCATAGTGATGCATGACATGACAAGTAACGGCGTTAGAGGTGCCCTAACACGGTAATAGGTGATACCGGGGAAGGGGGATGACATCCGGGAAAGTATCCCCGGTGTTTTGCGTTTTCGGGCAGAGGACCGGAGGGGGAAAGTTGCGAGTTCGATAGGTTAGGGAGGTGTGGTGGACGAACGGGTTGCGTATCCGGCTTCGTCTCGTCGTTCTGAGCAACTTTCATGTAGAAAGTATTTTCATCCGAGTTACGGATTAAAAGATATGATTTTCTAAAGATTTAAATCATTTTCTGATTTTAATTAATTATTTAAATTAACATTATCCAGAATAGTGTTTGCTGACGTCAGCATGACGTCAGCATGGCGTCAGCAGTCAACAGGGCTGTTGACTGGTCAATCTGACGTGTGAGACCCACTGGTCATAGAATGTTTAGGCTAATCACTGTTTAATTAATTTAGTTAATTGATTAGGTTAGTTAAACACAGTTAATTAAGTTAATTAATTCTTTAATTAATTAAATAATATTTATAATATTTATATTTTTTTATTTCTTCTTTTTTTTTTATAAAACCGTTCTGTGGGGGCTAGGCCCCACACGTCATTGGCCCAAGGGGCCTTGCGGGCGCTGGTGCAGGGCGCGGGCGCCACCCGTTAACGGGCGAACCCGGGCGGCCGCCGCAGGCGTGCGCGCTAGCGCCGGCGAGGCGGGCTGGGCGCCGGCTGCAGGCGAGAGGGGTGGCGGGCCACGGCAGGGCGTGGCCGGCGGGCGCGGCAACGGTCACGGCGCCGGACTGGGAAGGCACGGGCAGAGCAGCAACGGGAGCGTGGCCGTGGCGACGCACGGTGGATGGCCGAGACGGCAGGGGGAGCGAGCGGGGCACCGGCCCAGTCGTGGCGCAGAGGCCGAGGTCGAGGGCGCGCCTGGGGCGCGGCCAGTGTGGGGAGGCAGGGAGCAGCGCGGGCATAGCCACGCACGGGGCATGGGCGGGGCTGCGGTCGGAGCGTGGTGAGCACCACCGTAGAGGGAGGAGGAGGCCGGTGGGGTTCCTCACCCGCGTTGCAGGGGAGGCCCGATGCAGGGCGAACGCGACGGCGGGGAGCGGTGGAGTCGAGGAGGCGTTCCAGCAGGGGTCCGACGACGGCGCGTGGCGATGCGGCACCGACGTCGAGCACGTCGGGTGGCGGGGAGGAGATGAGGAGGCGGGCGGCGAAGCGGCGTCCCAGGCGGCGTAGGGCGTCGAGGGCGCGGTCGGCGCGGCGAGGGGAGCCGTCGATGGAGTGGGGATAGGGCGCGAGGAGGAGGGCAGGGGCGTTGTCGCCCCGATCCCGATCCGTTCGTGGGGGGGCTTGCGGAGGGAGGCGAGGCGACGGCAGCAGGGCGGCGCCGGCGACGAGGCGCTTGCGCCCGATCCAGAGCGAGGGGAGGCAGAGGGAGAGTGGGGGCGAGCGAGGGGAGTGGCGGCGTGGGGGGGGGAAGTGGGGGTTCCGGGAGGGGGGTTAGGGTTAGTGGGGGGGGGATAAGGGAGGCGTGGGGGGCGCCGGTTGGGCCAGCGGCCGAATGGGCCGGCCTGACTGGTGGCCAGGTTGGCCGGCTGGGCCACGAAGCCCACTGGGGAAGGGGGTTCTCTTTTCTTTTCTTGTTTTTTTACCTTTCTGTTTTCATTTTATTTATTTTATTTATAGTCCCTGTTCTCATATTAGTTTTACTTTATTTTTAGTTTTATAAAATATACCACTAGCCCCTAAATTAGTATTTATAAATACTCTATTGCCACATTAATTTCTCATACGTAATAAAATTGTTTAATGTTTTAATATTTATAAAATGCCTTTAATTATTTGTTTTAAGCCTCTGTTTTATTTAGTTTAGTGCTTTTGATTATTTTATAAAAAATGTGATCCTCCACCATAATTACCTATGCATAATTCTGCAATCACCGAACATTTTAGTTTTAATTTTTGAAAACTGTTATTATTCACCAAACTTTGAATTTGAATTTTGGACCGGTTTTTGACCTAACGATAGATTAGCAACAGTAACCGAGGTGACATGGCATGATTAGCGTGGGATTACTGTAGCATGATTATCCGGGCGTCACATGCATCTAGTGCCCCTTAGTGATTTTGGTGTATTGAAGACTTATAGGTTAATGGACTAATGCGTTTGTGAGTGTACACAGGTTTATAAGTCTATGAGGAGTTTGATATTTACAGAGAAAGTCGACCCCTAAAAATGAAGTTCTTCGACTGAAGACTTTGGATATCTGAAGACTTTCTGAAAACTTTGAAAGTGAAGAAATTGGTGTGACCGTGAAGACTTGGTATTCATTCGAGGAACATGAAGCGTGAAGACTTTTGTTTTCGTAGTTTCATTTTCTCTTTCTTGAGTCATAGGAAACACTGTATTGTTAAAGGGGGTCGAGGAAATACTAAGGAAAAATTTCCATGTGATGCTCAACTCAAAATCCTACACCTACCAATCCCTTCGAGTGAAGCCATTGGAAATCTCATACAGTTCAGTCAATTTCTTCAGTGACAGAGATGAAGTTCTTCTGGTCTCTGAGGAATTTGTCCTGATTGAGGAGTTAGGAATTCGCCAGTGCGGATTGTCTACACAGTGAGGAACATGATAGCCCTAAGGATTTTTCTACTCAAAATTCCGACCGTTGTTGTGCTATGCGCCAGCTGTCCCAAAATATCTATCCACCTAACGGTCATATCATTGAAGGGCATTTATGTCTTATCATGTCAGGCTGCTCCCTAGGCTATAAATAGCCGCCCCCTACAACCACTAGCTGGTTGGCTGCTCCGAGAGAAACTGACACTTGTCATTTAAGAGCAACCCATCCTCCGAGGACTTTGAGCGAAAATCATCAAGTGAGGAAAAACCAAAAATCCAAAACCCAAACACCTACAAACCCCAAGTGATTGAGCATCACTGAAGAGATTGATCCTGAGTGGATCCGACCCTTGTTACCTTTGAAGACTGTGCTTCTTCCAGATGGTTAGGCGTCATGGTCTAGAGCATCCAAGAGGAATTGTGGATCGCCGAGTGACCAAGTTTGTGAAGGTTTGGAAGTCGCCTGAAGACTTACCATGAGTGATTGGACGAGGTCTGTGTGACCTTAGTTCAAGGAGAATACAGTGAGGACTTGGTGCCTTGGACTAAGTGTCCTTGACTGGGTGTCCGGGACTGTGTGTCCTCGAGTTTAAATACTCAGCCGCTCCAACCAGACGTACAACTAAGACAGCAGTTGGAACTGGTCTACCAAATCATTGTCTTCACCGAGCTTACTGGTTCAATTTCCTCAACTCTTTCATTTCCTCATAACTGTGTTGTATGTTTGTTCATATATGTGTTTGAAGACTTTGACTGAAGACTTTCTCAATTTCCTTAGTTCAATTTCTTCAGTCTGTTTGTCTT
The DNA here is from genome assembly GCA_034509565.1 of Triticum monococcum. Lineage (NCBI taxonomy): Eukaryota > Viridiplantae > Streptophyta > Magnoliopsida > Poales > Poaceae > Triticum > Triticum monococcum. The sequence continues at coordinate 516,526,120 of CM067846.1, forward strand.
CATCCTGTGTTATCCCGTGATTACGCTTCCTGTACTCTGTGCCTGTCTTCATTTCATCATGATGACTATGCTTGTATTCTGTTGTGTTTACTTTTGAGTACTTATTCCGCTGCTAGTAGTTCTTCGCTAAGGAATTTCCTCACCAGCAAATTCCTCAGTGAAGAATTTCATAAAAATCGCCTATTCACCCCCCCTCTAGTCGATATAACGCACTTTCAGGTGACAAGACAGGGGGCACGCCCCCACCCTTGTGGTTGCCCCGGGACTCTTCTCTGGTATCTTTTTGCTCCTGTATTTTTTATATTTGCCAAAAATATTCTCCATAAATTTGTAGCCCATCTTGAGAACTTCTATCTCTGGACACAAAACGACACCACGGTAGTTCTGCTGAAAACAGCGTTAGTCCGGGTTAGTTCTAATCAAATCATACCAAAATCATATGGAATTGTTGTAAACATGGCATGAATACTTCATAAATTATAGATACACGGAGACGTATCACTAGGCTAGCTCTTGTTACTGCTTTTGTCAGCAAGTCCATCTTCAAATGTGAGGAAAATGGCAACTCCAACTCTGCTGATGATCGTGACGATGACTTTGCTCCCACCTATTGCTTCATGGCAAAAGGTTCCAAGGTACTCAAATATCCCTCCTCTAAATCAAGTGAACATGAATCTGATGAGAACCTCAAACCTAGCTATTCCAAGCTTGGTAATATTGCCATGAAACAACAAAAAGCTTTGGAAAGGGTTCAAAATTTGCTAGATAAAAGCGATGACATGTTGGGTGAGGAAATGAATCAAACTCAAACCCTGACTGATAATCTTTAATGACTACAGTCTAAGTTTGATAATCTTCAAGGTCATCATGAAACACTCTTAGCCGATCATGAGAAGCTTTCTTATGAATTTCTTCAAAGAAAGCAAGATCTTGAGAAACTAAGGGTGTGTCATGAAGATCTTCAAAAGGAAAATGATTCTTTGCTTGCTCAACAGATCAATCCCTCTCAGGAAGAATTCATTCCACCATGTTTGAAATGCATTGAGCATGAATCTGCTAATTTCTTCACCTGAATGTTCAAATGCTTCTATTGCTGCAAATTCTTCAACTATTTCTGTGGTCACAAATTCCTCATCCGAGGATACCACAAGTATCTCTGACAATAATGCAGGGTTGAAGGAATTGTATGTGATAGACATGTACAAAAGCCTCAAAGGGTATCAGGCTCTTTGTGATGTGCTCAAAAAGCAGATCTTGAACAAGAACCCTAGAAAGAGGGTATTGCCTTTGTAAGGAAACTCAATGTTGATGGGACCTACTGGAAACCTGAGTAGTATCCCAAAACCTCATGGGTTGCTGCAAAAGGACCTCCCGTAGATCCATCTACTTTATCCGGCTTTACATGTGAACCTTCATTCATTTGATGAGTCATTTGACTCCAACTATAAGCTATTCAAAAACCAGAATGGTGAAGTATTTTCTAGATATGTTGAAACTAACTGCAGGAACGCCCCCCCCCTATGAAGAAAATCAGGATTCCTAAAAGGAGCCTTGAAAGTCTTCAGGTGAATGTCCTCATGACACCCTGTGAAGAATAGGAACCCTAGATAAAATTCTTCATATGGACCAAAGTCTTCATATGGATCCAAGTCCTCATATGGACAAAATTCCTCACATCGATCAAATTCCTCATATGGATCCAAATCCTTATATGAACATCTTCTTGCTAATGCTTCTGTTTCGCGGGAAAAAAATCTAAGAGTTATGAATATGTGCACTATTCTTCAAATCATTATGTTCATAAGTCCTCGAAGAGTTTCTCTGCTTATTCATATGCATACTCTAACCCGTCTACTGTGAAACAAAGTGCACTGGCTTCAATGCCACCATTCTCTTATGGATCTCACAGAATGATGAAATCTTTGCCACCCCTCCAGGTGTGGGTGGTGAAGAAAAAGAACTAATCTCTTATGCAGGGTTAGGTCTCTAGACGGACTTGAATGCCTGAAGAATTTGCTGGAGACCTGAGAGTGCTTGAAAGGACGCAAGCTAATCATGAAGAAATGAATTGCTCATTTCTCACGTCCTTATGCTGCTATATCTACTGCACTACTTGATGAAATTCGATCTGATGAATTTGATGTCATATTCTTCACTATGAAGTATATGAGTGTGTAAGATACCACTAATTCATCTGCAGGATGAATCTCTGAAAGCTATTGAGTGGGTCCTTGATAGTGGATGTACAAATCACATGACTGGTGACAAGAAGTTATTGATGGACTTTGCTTTATCTCTGTCGCATCTGAAGCATATCACCTACACTGACAAAGGAGAAATCAAGGTATTGGGTCTAGGTAGGGTTGCAATCTCAAAGGATCGACACATGGACAAAGTCATGCTTGTCAAGTCCCTCAGGTTCAACCTCATGTCTGTCTCAATGCTTTGTGATCTTGATATGGTTGTCATCTTTGTCAAATATCACTGCATAGTGCTCATGGAATCTGACAATTCCAAAGTCTTCGAAGGCTTTAGGAGAGGAGACTTGTATATTGTTGATTTCTCTGCAAGACCACAACATGTCACGTGTCTACTTGCAAAAGCTTCAGAAGGCTGGCTATGGCATCGAAGACTAAGTAATTTTGGGATGAGGAACTTGCACACACTGGCAAAGAAGAAGCACGTCATTGGCATCGAGGGTGTCAAATTCCTCAAGGACCATCTTTGCGGGGCTTGTGAGGATGGAAAGATGACCAGATCCAAGCATCCCTCGAAGACTATCATGACTACCACTCCTCCGTTTGAATTGCTTCACATGGATCTCTTTGGCCCCACTCATTATGCCACACTAACAAATGCAGCATCTCTATATGGCTTTGTTATTGTTGATGATTATTCTCGTTACACCTAGGTGCCTATCATCACTTACAAAACTGAGTGCAGGAAGTCTTCAAACGGTTTTCCTCAAGGGCCTCGACGAATTTCGGTGTGAAGATCAAGCATATTAGGAATGACAATGGGACCGAGTTCAAAAACACTGGCCTTGATGATTATCTTGATGAACTTGGTATTACTCATGAGTTATCTGCCCCATACACTCCTCAGCAAAATGGCGTCGTGGAGCGCAAGAACGGGACTCTTGTTGAGATGGCTCGCACTATGCTTGATGAATACAAGATGCCTCATCGCTTCTGACATGAGGCTATTGATACTGCATGCCACATCATCAACAGAGTATATCTTCACAAAATCTTCAATAAGACCTCATATGAGCTCCTCACTAATAACCCAATGTGAGTTATTTCAAAGTCTTTGGTTCTAAATGTTGGATTAGATATTCTCATCACAATTCTAAATTTGCACTAAAAGCACATGAGGGTTTTATGCTTGGTTACGAAAAGGACTTGCACACCTATAGAGTCTTCAACGCCAATCACCACAAGGTTGTTGAAATTGTACATGTGCGGTTTGATGAGACTAACGGCTCACAAAGAGACCACCTACCTCGTGTGCTAGATGAAGTGCCTCCTAAAGAATCCATTAAGCTCAAGGCCACTGAGGATGTCGTACCCACTGAAGAACCTGCTGAAGAAGTTATTCCAGATCGTAAAGACATTCATACCGGTGCACCTTAGGAAAGTGGCTCTGAAGATAATGTTGATCCTAATAAAAGTCATCAACCTGCTCATTCTCGTGTGGCAAATGAAGTGCAGATTGACAAAATCCTCAATGATATTAATGCACCAGGTCCTCTCACACACTCAAAAGCTTCATACTTGTCTAACTTTTGTGGGCACTTTGCTTTTGTCTCTATCACAGAGCCCACCAAAGTTGATGTGGCATTTGTGGAGCCTGAGTGGATTCAAGCTATGCAAGAGGAATTGCATCAATTCAAGCTCAACAATGTGTGTGAGCTTGTCAAGCGACCAGATCCTTGCAAGCACAATATCATAGGTACCAAGTGGATCTACCGCAACAAGCAAGATGAAAATGGCCAAGTGTTGAGGAATAAGGCTTGTCTTATAGCTCAGGGCTACACACAGGTTGAAGGAATTGACTTCGATGAAATTTTTGCACCTGTTGCTAGATTTGAAGCTATTGCATATTACTTGCTTATGCTAACCATCATAATATCATCTTATATCAAATGGATGTGAAAAGTGCATTCCTCAATGGTAAGCTTGAGGAAGAAGTATATGTTGCTCAACCCCTAGGTTTTGAAGATCCTAAGCATCTTGACAAAGTCTTCAGAGTCAACAAGGCCCTCTATGGCCTCAAGCAGGCCCCTCAGGCGTGGTATGATACACTGAAGGAATTCCTCATGAAGAAAGGCTTCAAACCCAGTTCACTTGACCCAACTCTTTTCACCAAAACTTATGATGATGAATTATTCGTGTGCCAAATATATGTGGATGATATTATCTTGGGTTGTACTAACCAACTTAACAATGATGAATTTGCCTATATGATGAGTGAAGAATATCAAATATCTATGATGGGAGAATTCAAACTCTTATTAGGTCTTCAAATTAGTCAACAACGCAATGGCATCTTCATATCTCAAGAGAAATACCGATGTACTAAGGAAATTCAGCATGCAAGATTGCAAAGGTGTCAAAATCCCTATGCCCGCAAATACCATCTATGCACCGATGATAATGGTAAAGACTTCGATCAAAAGTTATACCGCTCCATGATTGGCTCTTTATTGTATCTATGTGCATCTAGGCCAGCTATTATGCTTAGTGTTTGCATGTGTGCCCATTTTCAAGCTACACCGAATGAATCACACAACAAGGCTGTGAAACATATTCTTCGATATTAAGCTCACACTCCAACACTTGGATTATGGTATCCCAAGGGCTCGGCTTTTGATCTCATTGGATATTCTAACTCTGACGATGCTGGTAATCGAGTGGATCGCAAGTCAACATTAGGCACTATAGCGACCAGACCTCAAACAGTCTGATCTCTGTGCTTTGGTGTCATACCTGGATCAGTAATGCTGACACCACACAGTACTTTGAAGGATTTATAGCAGAGTGGCAATCACACACTTATTACATCGATGTCTCCGAAGAGAACTTATTACAATAAATATGGCTTAAGGCCATCTAGTGTCGATAACAGCGGAAGACTTGGAAGGTAAATGGGTCCATCAACTCCAATGGCATCACTGAGTATAGAACCACGACCTAAAAACACTTCAATCATCGTCTGAAAAGTCTGCAACATTAACGTTGCAGCCCGAAACGGGTCAGCACATGGAATATGCTGGCAAGGTAACACATAGAGAGTAATGGAATGAAACATCTATACTATATGCATATTTGGCTGGTGGAAAGCTCTATGGTTACTGTTTTGCGTAAAGCCAATTTTTCCCTACTGCAAAGGAATAAATTTATTTAACTATCATGGTGGTTGTTAAACATTGAGAATGGTTGACAGCATCCTCAATCCCAATTAAAAGTGAACAATTAAAACCCAACAATATTATTTAGAAGTAACATGATGGGATTCACATGATATTCAAGTACTAGATACTCAAGATTGTCCATAACCGGGGACACGGCTAATCATGATTAGTTTGTTACACTCTGCAGAGGTTTGCGAACTTTTCCCCACAAGACTCGATCGCCTCCGTTGGATTTCTCGCACTACTGGTGTTTGAGAAACGGATGACCAAGACATAGTCTTTCAGAAGCGCTAGCACCTTACGATGGAGTAGACCGTACCACCTATATCCCCTACATCTGCTAGTCTACCCCTACAAGAGTTCGCACGACTTAGTCAACTATGCCAGAGCCCATAATGGCTTGTGGCTGCACACGTAAGTATTTAGCATGAAAGATCTTATGATCCCTTTGAGCCTGGGTGGCGGTCCAAAATAAAACAGGCAAGTCCTGATAGAAATCAGGTGCCTCAATCCACCCAGATGTGTGTTTAAGTTGCCACCTTAGATAAACCATTAAAATTATCAAATCTCACATCTGTCCTGGATATCACTCACCCAATCCACGTCTACTAGCATAGCATGCCATAATAAGCAAACGTAGAAGTAACTCCCAAAGGTTTCATAGTAACAGGTAATAGGTACTACCTCATCTACTTCCCATCCCACAATTTAATTAGATCCTAATCATGCAATGTGTGAGGATGGATCTAATGCAATAAAACTGGGTCGTAGAAAAGGTATGATCAAAGTGTTATTTGCCTTGCTGATGATCCGCGAGTCCTAGAGATTCGAAGTAACAGGCAGCGCAATCCGGGTAATCTATCGCAGACAAACAACAAGCATACATTAAGTACTCATCTAATGCACAGGTAAAACTCGAACAAGAGATCGAACCAGAAAGTTCAACTTAAGAACTCCGGTTGCGAAGAAAGAAAGAACCGAACAAAGAAACCAAAAACAAAACGGCAGAAAACAACTCGGTTCTAGCAAGTTGAAACTAGGTCAAATTTTACCATAGCAAAACTTAGTTAAAGTTGATTAGACGGAACGGCGGTTTCGAGACGAAACTCCAGACGCTTGAATCACCTGATTCCGATAAACAAGCGAGAAGATAGACTAGAACGAAGATCGGATCTGAGATCGCGATTGCAGAATAAATCCGACAAGAAGAAAAAGAAGAACGGTTGAATGAATGGACGTTCGTTAACCTAGAAGAAATCCGGTGATCACGTTCGTTAGGACGAACGGTCCGGCGAACGGTCTCGGGCAACAAAATCGGAAAAGAGAACGAATCCGATCTAGGGTTTCGGAGAAGAAAACCGATTGAAAACCCGATCTAGAAAACCGGAACGGTTTCGTGAAGAAAAACGAATCGGAGAAAAAGAATCGGAACGATTAGAAGAAAACGATCCGATGAGAAGAAAAGATGCGGCGCGGGGCTACCTCCGGCGAGGGCTCCGGTGGCGTGGGCGTGGGGCGGCGGTGGCAAGGTGCGGCGGCGGCGCTAGGGCAAAGGGGCGGCGTGGGCGGCGGCTTAGGGCGGCGCGCGGGTGTGGTGTGGCGCGGCGCGGGGTGTGGTGGAGCTCTAGGCTTTGGGTTTGATGATGATTTAGAGGGGGGGTGGGAGTATTTATATTGGGGAGGGGAAGAGAAAACTTGGGCTAGGGGTCAAGGAAATAGACTAGGATTAGGAAAGAAAAGAGGGAAAAGAAAGATCTAGAAAATAAACGAAGTAGGACTAAAGTCCTACTAGGACTCTAAAAGAAACGGCGGCGGCGGCTCCTGGCGCCTGAGGCGCGCGCGCGCGATGGCCTTGGCCTCCTGGCCGGCCGGCGGTGGCTTGGGCCTTTGGCCCAGGCGCTGCAGAAACTTTTTTTTTAAATCGGTTCCGCGCTAAAAAAAACAGAAAAGATACCTAACGAACTCCAAAACTAATAAAGTAAATTTTCCCCGACTCCTAAAAATGAGTCGAACAAAATGAACTTTTCTCCGGGCCAAAAATGCAATTTTTGAAAACGCGCATTTTTCCCTATCCAAATAAAAGGCAAATGAAACTCCGGCAAATCCAATGATCCTCTTTTCAAAATTTGAGAGGACTCAAATATGAAAATAACGAAATCTCCAACTCTCTCCGAGGGTCCTTGAGTTGCGTGAAATTTCTAGGATCGGCAAAATGCAAGAAAATATGATATGCATGATGATCTATGTATAACATTCCAAATTGAAAATTTGGGATGTTACAGACCTACCCCCCTTAAGATGAATCTTGCCCTCGAGATTCAGGTTGGCTAGAAAATAGGTGAGGGTGGTCCTTGAGCAAATCTTCTTCTCTCTCCCAGGTTGCTTCGTCCTCTGAGTGGTGGTTCCACTGAACTTTGCAAAACTTGATAGCCTTGCTGCGGGTAACTCTACTGGCATAATCGAGAATCTTGACTGGTTTCTCTTCATACGTTAAGTCGTCCTTCAACTGAATTGCTTCAAGCGGCACTGTCTCTCTTAACGGTATCTCTGCCATCTCGGCGTGACATTTCTTCAGCTGAGAAACATGGAATACGTCATGAACTCCTGACAGTCCCTCTGGTAATTCCAACTTATAAGCGACTTCTCCCATACGTTGCAAGATCTTATATGGTCCAACGAAACGCGGTGCTAATTTTCCCTTAACTCCAAAGCGCTTAACTCCTCGAAGTGGGGATACTCGGAGATACACCCTGTCTCCGGTTTCGTAAACTGTCTCCTTGCGTTTAGAATCTGCGTAGCTCTTCTGCCTGGACTGGGCTACCTTAAGCCTGTCGCGAATCAGCTTAACCTTCCGTTCAGACTCCTTAATCAAATCTGGTCCAAAGAATTGACGGTCTCCAACTTCGTCCCATGACAACGGTGTCCTGCACCTTCTTCCGTACAAAGCTTCGAAAGGTGCCATCTTCAGACTGGTTTGGTAACTGTTGTTATAAGAAAACTCCACATACGGCAAATTATCGTCCCAACTAGATCCATAATCTAGTGCACAAGCTCTCAGCATATCTTCCAAAATCTGATTGACTCTCTCGGTCTGTCCATCTATCTGCGGATGAAAAGCGGTGCTGAACTCTAGCCTGGTTCCCAAAGTTTCATGCAACTGATTCCAAAACTTTGAGGTAAATTGGGTTCCTCTGTCTGATACAATACTCCTTGGAACTCCATGCAAACAAATGATCCTCGTCATGTATATCTTTGCCAACTTAGCACTGGTGTAAGTGGTCTTGACTGGAATGAAATGTGCTACCTTCGTCAAACGATCAACTACTACCCATATCGAGTCATATCTTGCTTTCGTCCTGGGTAGTCCTATGATAAAATCCATGCCTATCTTATCCCACTTCCATTCGGGTATCGGTAATGGTTGCAACAATCCGGCTGGCTTCTGATGCTCTGCCTTCACTCTATGACATACGTCACAAACTGCTACATATGCTGCAATATCCTTCTTCATTCCGGTCCACCAGAATGTCTCCTTTAAATCCAAATACATCTTGGTATTTCCTGGGTGAATCGAATAGGGTGAATCATGTGCCTCTTGTAAAATCAACTTCCTGATCTCCGGGTCATTTGGCACATAAACACGGTCCTCAAACCATAGGGTATCGTGCTCATCCTCACGAAATCCCTTTGCTTTTCCTTTGCTTAGTTTCTCCTTTATAGCAGCAATCTCCTTGTCAGATTTCTGAGCCTCTCTGATTTTATCCATCAATGTTGACTGAATCTCCAGTGCTGCTACAAAGCCTTTCGGAACTATCTCTAAACTTAGTTCACGAAGGTTTTCTGCTAACTCCTTGGGTATACTTCCCGTCATTATCGTATTGACATGGCTCTTGCGGCTCAATGCGTCGGCTACTACATTAGCTTTACCGGGATGGTAATGCAATCTCATATCAAAATCCTTGATGAGCTCCAACCATCTCCTTTGTCTGAGATTCAACTCCTTCTGCATGAAAATGTACTTCAAACTATTGTGATCCGTGTACACCTCACAATGATTTCCAATGAGGAAATGTCTCCATGTCTTCAATGCATGCACTACGGCTGCTAACTCCAAATCATGTGTGGCGTAATTCAACTCATGAGGTTTCAGTTGTCGCGAGGCATACGAAACAACTCTTCCTTCCTGCATAAGCACTGCTCCAAGTCCTCGACGTGAAGCGTCGCAATACACCTCATAATCCTTGGTCTGATCTGGCAAAATCAACACTGGTGAGGTAACCAAACGTTTCTTCAACTCCTAGAAACTAGCCTCACACTCTTCAGTCCATTTGAACTTGGTATCCTTCTTCAACAACTCCGTCATAGGCTTCGCGATCTTTGAAAAGTTCTCAATGAATCTCCGGTAGTATCCTGCGAGTCCAAGAAAACTCCGGATCTCTCCAACTGTCATTGGTGCTTCCCACTCAGTTACGGTCTCAACCTTTGTGGGGTCAACTGCTATCCCTTCTCTGGATATAACGTGTCCGAGGAATCCAACTTCCTTCAACCAAAACTCACATTTGCTAAATTTGGCATATAACTGATGTTCCCTTAGCTTCTCCAAAACCAAACGCAAATGTTCCTTAAGCTCTTCTTCATTCTTCGAATAAACCAGGATATCATCAATGAACACTACGACGAACTTATCCAAAAACTCCATAAACACTTTGTTCATCATGTTCATAAAATAGGCAGGCGCATTAGTCAATCCAAATAACATAACGGTATACTCATACAGTCCATATCTTGTGGTGAATGCTGTCTTCGGAATATCCTGCTCTCGAATCTTCAACTGGTGGTACCCTGATCACAAATCGATCTTGGAGAACACTTTAGCTCCTTGCAAACGATCAAACAGATCATTAATCATTGGCAGCGGGTACTTGTTCTTGATGGTTACTTCATTCAATCCTCGATAATCAACAACCATCCTTAATGATCCATCCTTCTTCTCCACTAGAAGTACGGGTGATCCCCAAGGCGAAGAACTTGGGCGTATGTAGCCTTTCTCCAATAACTCCTTAATCTGATTCTTAATTTCCACTAAATCCTTTGCTGGCATCTGGTATGGTCTCTTTGATATTGGTCCAGTCCCTGGCAATAACTCAATCAAAAACTCAATGTCTCTATCCGGTGGCATGCCTCGCAACTCCTCAGGAAATACATCAGGAAAATCCTTTACCACTGGTACTTCCTCCTGCATGACTCCTGTTAGGCAATTTACTTGTGTCCTATTTGGCACATGCCGAGATACATACTTGATCCTTCTTCCTTCCAGCGTGGTAAGCAAAATTGACTTACTAGCATAGTCGATGTTTCCTCCATACATCGACAACCAATCCATACCGAGGATTACATCCAATCCTTGAGATTCTAATACTATTAGGTCTGAGGGAAAAACATAGTTACCAATCCTTAATGGTAACCGATCACACCATTGTCTAGCCATAAACTCCGCTCCTGGTGAGCTTACTAACATGGGTGACCTAAGGGCTAGGGTAGGCAGGTTATATTTATCCACGAATCCCCTTGATATGTATGAATGCGATGCACCAGTATCGAAAAGAACGACTGCGGTAAATGACTTAACCAAAAACTTACCGATCACGGCATCAGGCTGATCTTCAACCTCCTCCACGCTAACGTGGTTCACCTGTCCCCTATTGAAAGGGTTTGGCTTCTTCCCTGAGCTTCCATTGCCATTTCCATTCTGGCCTTCAGGACATTCATTGGCATAATGTCCGGTCTTGGAACACTTGAAACAGGTGACTTGACTCAGGTCTCTCTTGGATGGGGTTGATGGGGTGGTCCGGTTCTGGCCGTTTCTTCCTCCATTCCCATTACCATTCTTGTGGCCATTGTGGTTGTGCAAACTACTTCCTCCATGGGTATGCTGAAACTGAAATCCCGATTTAGGGGTAAAACGGGGCTTCTGTTGGGCTCCAGAGTTATACTTCCCATGTCCATACTTCCTCTTGCGGTTCTCAATCTGCTGCCGCTTCCCTTCAATCATGATGGCACGATCTACCAACTCCTGGTAGTTTCTGAAACTTGCTACCATCAACTGCATGCGTAACTCATCATTCAATCCTTCCAGAAACTTCTCCTGCTTAGCCGCATCCGTAGCAACGTCATCTGGGGCATAACGTGCTAACTTGCTGAAATCATCAACATACTGGCCAACTGTCCTTCCTCCTTGGTGCAAGTTGCGAAACTCACGCTTCTTCATGGCCATAGCTCCTGCTGAAACATGTGCAGTGCGGAAAGCTTGCTGGAACTGATCCCATGTGACAGTGTCAACTGGGAAAGTGGCTGTGAAATTCTCCCACCATGCTGCCGTAGGTCCTTCCAACTGATGGGCGGCAAACTTCACTTTCTCACCATCCGTGCATCCTACAGTGGTCAACTCCCTTCCTATCTTGCGGAGCCAATCGTCTGCTACTATCGGCTCTATGCTACTAGAAAACACCGGCGGATTTAGCCTAAGGAAACGGGCTAAGTGGTCAACAGGGAGTGGTGGTGGTGGTGGGTTGTTGTTGTTGTTCTGCTGATTTTGAACTAACATCTGCATCAACTGATTCTGCTGTTGGATCAACTGAGTGAGCTCCGGTGGGAATCCATTGTCACGTCTCGGAGGCATCTGAGGGTTTAGAAAAGAAGAGATATAAGAATAGAGTGTGGTCTAAAGAGAAAACACTGCCCCAATGCACATGAGCAAATTCACACAAAATCACTTCATTCAATCAAACAAGGGCATACAATCGATCTAGCTATCGCAAAAGTGCTTGAACTATAGTGTTTACATGAGGGAAATACTACTAATATTTGGTGGTCATCTAGAAATTTGAACCGATGGAAGACTCCATGATGTCCTCTCCAGCTTCGTTGTCAAAGTCGGGTTCACTTGGATCCGAATCGGTGTCGTCGATGATGATGTAGTTATCCGGGCATGCGACGTACTTGTCTTCCTCCCTGGATGCTAACTCCCTCTTGAGTTCTTCAATCTCTTGCTTAAGATCGACGTTGTGTCTTGCTAGAGCTACGATTTCGTCCATGTAGTCCTTGCGTGTAGCCTTCAGTTCTCCTTCTAGCTCGATGATCCTTGTCTTGGCATTCTTCAACTCCATCATATCATTGCACATCTGGTTCTCGTGGCGTCGAATGTGCTGGTTTAACTCCTGGATAAAAGCTGCAATGGATTTATCCTTCTTGGTGCTGAATAACTCCCATTGTTCATCTCGGCGTCTGCAAATCTGGTAGATGGTGTCCTTGAGGTCTTCTTGATAAACTTCTCCAATGCGTCCTATGGTGATATGGGCGGCCATGCTCCTTCCTAGACTCCAAGTTGGTGCATTGAAAACACTATCTATGGGCTTCGTGATTGGCGCGAATGTCCTTCCCGGAACGTGAGCTTGAATCTTCCAGCGCTCCTCTTCAGGCAAAGTGGCGTTGAAGGTTCCTGTGAAACTTGCTAATCCAATGTTTAGATACTTGGTGACTTCCTTCAGGTGAAATCCAAAAGGTGTGCCTTCATCCGGTTGAGCGTACTTAATCTTCGCATCCTTCATCCTAAAGAGTAGAAAAGATGAGGAGTTAGAAAATGAGGAGAGAATAGTGATCTATGGCTTTAACTTAGTGGTCGTGTCCTACAGTCAGCATGTGCTCTGATACCATCTCTGTAGCGACCAGACCTCAAACAGTCTGATCTCTGTGCTCCGGTGTCATCCCTGGATCAGTAATGCTGACACCACACAATACTTCGAAGGATTTATAGCAGAGTGGCAATCACACACTTATTACATCGATGTCTCCGAAGAGAACTTATTATAATAAATATGGCTTAAGGCCATCTAGTGTCGATAACAGCGGAAGACTTGGAAGGTAAATGGGTCCATCAACTCCAACGGCATCACTGAGTATAGAACCACGACCTAAAAACACTTCAATCATCGTCTGAAAAGTCTGCAACATTAACGTTGCAGCCCAAAACGGGTCAGCACATGGAATATGCTGGCAAGGTAACACATAGAGAGTAATGGAATGAAACATCTATACTATATGCATATTTGGCTGGTGGAAAGCTCTATGGATACTGTTTTGCGTAAAGCCAATTTTTCCCTACTGCAAAGGAATAAATTTATTTAACTATCATGGTGGTTGTTAAACATTGAGAATGGTTGACAGCATCCTCAATCCCAATTAAAAGTGAACAATTAAAACCCAACAATATTATTTAGAAGTAACATGATGAGATTCACATGATATTCAAGTACTAGATACTCAAGATTGTCCATAATCAGGGACACGGCTAATCATTATTAGTTTGTTACACTCTGCAGAGGTTTGTGAACTTTTCCCCACAAGACTCGATCGCCTCCGTTGGATTTCTCGCACTACTGGTGTTTGAGAAACGGATGACCGAGACATAGTCTTTCAGAAGCGCTAGCACCTTACGATGGAGTAGACCGTACCACCTATATCCCCTACATCTGCTAGTCTACTCCTATAAGAGTTCGCACGACTTAGTCAACTATGCCAGAGCTCATAATGGCTTGTGGCTGCACACGTAAGTATTTAGCATGAAAGATCTTATGATCCCTTTGAGCCTGGGTGGCGGTCCTAAATAAAACAGGCAAGTCCTGATAGACATCAGGTGCCTCAATCCACCCAGATGTGTGTTTAAGTTGCCACCTTAGATAAACCATTAAAATTATCAAATCTCACATCTGTCCTGGATATCACTCACCCAATCCACGTCTACTAGCATAGCATGGCATAATAAGCAAACGTAGAAGTAACTCCCAAAGGTTTCATAGTAACAGGTAATAGGTACTACCTCATCTACTTCCCATCCCACAATTTAATTAGATCCTAATCATGCAATGTGTGAGGATGGATCTAATGCAATAAAATTGGGTTGTAGAAAAGGTATGATCAAAGTGTTACTTGCCTTGCTGATGATCCGCGAGTCCTAGAGATTCGAAGTAACAGGAGGCGCAATCCGGGTAATCTATCGCAGACAAACAACAAGCATACAATAAGTACTCATCTAATGCACAGGTAAAACTCGAACAAGAGATCTAACCAGAAAGTTCAACTTAAGAACTCCGGTTGCAAAGAAAGAAAGAACCGAACAAAGAAACCAAAACAAAACGGCGGAAAACAACTCGGTTCTAGCAAGTTGAAACTAGGTCAAATTTTACCGTAGCAAAACGTAGTTAAAGTTGATTAGACGGAACGACGGTTTCGAGACGAAACTCTAGACGCTTGAATAACCTGATTTCGATAAACGAGAGAGAAGATAGACTAGAACGAAGATCGGATCTAAGATCGCGATTGCGGAAAAAATCCGACGAGAAGAAAAAGAAGAACGGTTGAACGAACGGACGTTCGTTAACCTAGAAGAAATCCGGTGATCACGTTCATTAGGACGAATGGTCCGGCGAACGGTCTCGGGCAACAAAATCAAAAAAGAGAACGAATCCGATCTAGGGTTTCGGAGGAGAAAACCGATTGAAAAACCGATCTAGAAAACCGGGACGGTTTCGCGAAGAAAAACGAATCGGAGAAAAAGAATCGGAACGATTAGAAGAAAACGATCCGATGAGAAGAAAAGATGCGGCGTGGGGCTACCTCCGGCGAGGTCTCCGGCGAGGGCTCCGGCGGCGTGGGCGTGGGGCGGCGGTGGCAAGGTGCGGCGGCGGCGCTAGGGCAAAGGGGCGGCGCGAGCGGCGGCTTACGGCGGCGCGCGGGTGTGGTGTGGCGCGGCGCGGGGTGTGGTGGAGCTCTAGGCTTTGGGTTTGATGATGATTTAGAGGGGGGTGTGGGAGTATTTATATTGGGGAGGGGAGGAGAAAACTTGGGGTAGGGGTCAAGGAAATAGACTAGGATTAGGAAAGAAAAGAGGGAAAAGAAAGATCTAGAAAATAATCGAAGTAGGACTAAAGTCCTACTTGGACTCTAAAAGAAACGGCGGCGGCGGCTCCTGGCGCCTGAGGCGCGCGCGCGCGATGGCCTTGGCCTCCTGGCCGGCCGGCGGTGGCTTGGGCCTTTGGCCCAGGCGCTGCAGAAACTTTTTTTTAAATCGGTTCCGCGCTCGAAAAAAAAAGAGACCTAACGAACTCCAAAACTAATAAAGTAAATTTTCCCCGACTCCTAAAAATGAGTCGAACAAAATGAACTTTTCTCCGGGCCAAAAATGCAATTTTTGAAAACGCGCATTTTTCCCTATCCAAATAAAAGGCAAATGAAACTCCGGCAAATCCAATGATCCTCTTTTCAAAATTTGAGAGGACTCAAATATTAAAATAACGAAATCTCCAACTCTCTCCGAGGGTCCTTGAGTTGCGTGAAATTTCTAGGATCGGCAAAATGCAAGAAAATATGATATGCATGATGATCTATGTATAACATTCCAAATTGAAAATTTGGGATGTTACAGGCACATGCCATTTCCTCGGACGATCCTTAGTATGTTGGTCCTCGAAGAAGCAGAACTGTGTATCACTGTCTACTGCTGAAGCTAAGTACATTGTTGCTGGTTCTTGTCGTGCTCAATTGCTGTGGATGAAGCAAACCCTCAAGGACTATGGCATCAACATGAAAAATGTGCCACTCTACTGCGACAACGAGAGCGCCATCAAGATTGCTCAAAACCCAGTTCAACACTTGAAGACTAAGCACATCCAGATTCATCATCATTTTCTTCGAGATCATGTGTTGAAGGGCGACATCTCCATCGACCACGTGAAGATTGAAGAACAGCTGGCAGATATCTTCACAAATCCCTTGGATGAGAAGAGATTTAGCAAGTTGCGGTGTGAGCTAAATATCTTAGAATCTTCGAATGTTTTTTGAAAGGACACACATCCTAACTAACACTTATGCAAAATTGATGACTTAGATGTGCAACACACAAAGTAACATTTTTCTTCAATCAATGAAGACTAACCCTCTAAGTGTGAAGAAATTAATGAAGAATTTGATTCTCAAAGCCCTACAATAATTGTACGCGGTGTGTGAAATCATCATTCTTATACGGTGGGTCACGCCACCAACCAAAGTTGAAAATCTTCAAATTTGAGTTTTTCTTATTTTTGCAAATTCTTCAATTTTCAAATTCCTAAAGTTTGCAATTTTCTCAACTTTTCGACTCGTGTTCATCATTGACTATATATATAGTATATATATATAATATGAGTTTTCAATGTCCTCAACAGCATTCACTTATTGCTATTTCTTCAAAAGTTGATTTTTTCTCTAAGTAAATGTGATCGGACCTGTTCTCCCTCTATGCTAAACTCAACCCAGTCTGTTCACAAATTCTTCATGTGTGTTCTATTTGAAACCCGTTCAAAGTCTTCACTGTGTCCTTGACAGCTGAAGAATTTGTGAACAAAACTTCAAATTTTCACATCTAAATTTTTGGTTGTTGCCTCTCAATCCGTTCCGCTTCCCACGATGGATTAAACTACTCGCCCATGATCCCCCACGATTTCACCTCCTAGTACGTGGGTCACACATGTTGATAGGATAGCAAGGGTCAGGGGCATGTTCTTCCAAAATCTTCGGGCGAGCATTTTTTCACTACGGCTATAAATACCCCTCACCCTCCTCATACCTCATTTACTCCGCTCGACTGCAACTCTCCTCGCTGGAGCTCTCTAACCTAGCACCACCGCTAACTTCCATCGTCACCGGTGAGGAAGAGCTTCACTGCCTCGACCTCGCCACCGTCGTACTCACGCCGGTTGCGGAAATCTTCACTCCGCCATCGCCGTAGCTGTCTCCCACCACCAAGTTAGGGCGTGGGAGATCTGAACTGACGAACTTCTCCATCTCCACTCCTAGTTCGTCGTGTTCTTTGTCAAGGGTAATTAAAATCTAATTTTACTGCCCTATGATACGTCCATTTCGCATCATGCTTTTATATCGATATTTATTGCATTATGGGCTGTTATTTCACATTATGTCACAATACTTATGGCTATTCTCTCTTATTTTACAAGGTTTACATAAGGAGGGAGAATGCTGGCAGCTGGAATTCTGGGCTGGAAAAGGAGCAAATATTAGAGACCTATTATGCACAACTCCAAAAGTCCTGAAACTCCATGGAATACCTTATAATAAATAATGAAAAATCCTCGCCAAAGATGAAGACCAGGGGGCCCACACCCTGCTCACGAGGGTGCCCCCCCCTAGGGCGCGCCCCCTACCTCGTGGGCCCCCTGGTGGCTCTCCGATACCCATCTTCTCCTATATGAAGTATTTCTCCGAGAAAAATATAAGAAGCAACCTTTCGGGACGAAACTCCGCCGCCACGAGGCGGAACCTTGGCGGATCCAATCTAGAGCTCCGGCAGAGCTGTTCTGCCGGGGAAACTTCCCTCTCGGAGGGGGAAATCATCGCCATCATCATCACCAACGCTCCTCTCATCGGGAGAGGGCAATCTCCATCAACATCTTCATTAGCACCATCTCATCTCAAAACCCTAGTTCATCTCTTGTATCCAATTCTTGTCTCCAAGTCCGGGATTGGTGCTAGTAGGTTGCTAGTAGTGTTAATTACTCCTTGTAGTTGATGCTAGTTGGTTTAATTGGTGGAAGATCATATGTTCAGATCCTTTATGCATATTATTACCCCTCTGATTATGAACATGAATATGCTTTGTGAGTAGTTACGTTTGTTCCCGAGGACAAGGGAGAAGTCTTGCTATTAGTAGTCATGTGAATTTGGTATTCGTTCGATATTTTGATAAGATGCATGTTGTCTAGCCTCTAGTGGTGTTATGTGAACGTCGACTACATAACACTTCACCATTATTTAGGCCTAGACGAAGGCATTGGGAAGTAATAAGTAGATGATGGGTTGCTAGAGTGACAGAAGCTTAAACCCTAGTTTATGCGTTGCTTCGTAAGGGGCAGATTTGGATCCATATGTTTCATGCTATGGTTAGGTTTACTTTAATACTTTTGTTGTAGTTGTGGATGCTTGCAATAGAGGTTAATCATAAGTGGGATGCTTGTTCAAGTAAGAACAACAGCCAAGCACCGGTCCACCCACATGCCAAATTATCAAAGTACCAAACACGAATCATATGAACGTGATGAAAACTAGCTTGACGATATTCCCATGTGTCCTCGGGAGCGCTTTACCTTATATAAGAGTTTGTCCAGGCTTGTCCTTTGCTACAAAAAGGATTGGGCCACCTTGCTACATTTTATTTACTTTTGTTACTTGTTGCTCGTTACAAATTATCTCATCACAAAACTATCTGTTACCACTTATTTCAATACTTGCAGAGAATACCTTGCTGAAAACCGTTTATCATTTCCTTCTGCTCCTCGTTGGGTTCAACACTCTTACTTATCGAAAGGACTACGATAGATCCCCTATACTTGTGGGTCATCACCCTACTTTGATTCTTATGTTTTTCACAAGATCCTCGAAAGGTGTTTATTCTTCAAATCTACTCCTTAGAACACCTCAATGCTTCATTCCTTGATTTGTTTCTCTAAGCTCTGATTTTCGTCAAGATTCCTCAATTGTGTGGATTTTCTAATCTGTATAACTCTGGAACCTGAGTCGAGAACGCTTAGTGAAATTCTTCAAGACATTAATGGTCAAATTCCTGAACTCGATACTTTTTGAAAAAATTCTGAGAACGCATATGACCTCTCCAAATGCTCTGGACCTATACTTTGTTCTCAGGTACAAAATGTCTGCTGATGAATCACAAGGTTCTCATCAACTTAACTCATTTGCAAAGTTCCTTGAAGAAAATTTGCATACTTCCTTAGAATCATCAAAAGTTCAAAATCCTCAAGTGAGGAAAATGGCAGATGGGAAGAGACCACAAAAAGGAGGGAAGAGGCCAGAGACGAACACAGTATTTGAAATCCCTGAGGATATATATGATGAATATTGCACACCCGATGAAGAAACTCATGGGAAGGAAAACAAGAATTAGCGCAAAGTGCGCATATAGAGGATTGAGAAGAGATGGGCAAAGGAATGGAGGGAATACCGCTATGTTACTCCCAAATACATGAAGAAATTCGCTGTAAATCCTCCATGCCCAAGACCACATCTAGCTACTGGCCAATGTGCCAATCCCACTAGCATCAAGCGTGGTGAGGACTTTCCAAAGGAATGGGCCAAGCGCCAAGCCAAGCTTAAGAAAGTTGCCGCAGAAGCAGTGAGGAAATTCAACGAAGACTCTCAACATGTTGTTGTTGAGGCCTCTGCTAGCGAAGCCGCATGATACGTCTCCAACGTATCTATAATTTTTTATTGTTCCATGTTGTTATATTATCAATCTTGGATGTTTTATAATCATTTTATAGTCATTTTATATCATTTTTTGGTACTAACCTATTAACATAGTGCCAAGTGCCAGTTGCTGTTTTCTGCATGTTTTTTACATCATAGGAAATCAATACCAAATGGAGTCCAAATGAAACAAAACTTTACAGAGATTTTTTATGGACCAGAAGACACCCAATGGGCCAAGGCAGCGCCTGGGGGTGCTCCAAGCGGAGCAAAACCCACTAGGGCACGCCAGGAGGCCCAGGCGTGCCCTCGTGGGTTGTGCCCACCTCGGGTAACCCCCGGACCACCTCTTTTCTCTATAAATACCCCAATATTCCAGAAACCCTAGGGGAGTCGACGGAAATCAATTCTAGCCACCGTAGAGTCCAGAACCACTAGATCCAATCTAGACACCATCACGGAGGGGTACACCACTTCCATTGGTGCCTCTCCGATGATTCGTGAGTAGTTATTTGTAGACCTTCGGGTCCATAGTTAGTAGCTAGATGGCGTCCTCTCTCTCATTTGATTCTCAATACAATGGTCTCCTGAAGATCCATATGATGTAACTCTTTTGCGGTGTGTTTGTTGGGATCCGATGAACTTTGAGTTTATGATCAGATCTATCTTTTAACATCCATGAAAGTTATTTGAGTTTCTTTGCTCTCTGATATGCATGATTGCTTATAGCCTCGTATTTCTTCTCCAATATTTGGGTTTTGTTTGGCCAACTTGATCTATTTATCTTGCAATGGAAGAGGTGCTTTGTAGTGGGTTTGATCTTACGATGCTTGATCCCAGTGACAGAAGGGGAACCGACACGTATGTATCGTTGCTACTATGGATAAAACGGCGGTGTCTATCTCTACATAGATAGATCTTGTCTACATCATGTCATCGTTCTTATTGCATTACTCCATTTCTCCATGAACTTAATACACTAGATGCATGCTGGATAGCGGTCGGTGTGTGGAGTAATAGTAGTAGATGCAGGTAGGAGTCGGTCTACTAATCTTGGATGTGATGCCTATATAATGATCATTACCTGGATATCGTCATGATTATTTGAAGTTCTATCAATTGCCCAACAGTAATTTGTTTACCCACCGTTATCTATTTTTCTCGAGAGAAGCCACTAGTGAAACCTACGGCCCCCGGGTCTCTTTCTCATATTATTTGCCTTTGCGATATACTTTTCCTTTGCTTTTATTTTCAGATCTATTAAACCAAAAATACCTTGCTGCGTTTATTTCTTATTTATTTTATTTGGCGTTCGATCTATCAATCTACTACATTTTATTTCACGCATGTTTGCCTATCTTGAGGCGCCGCTACCCAAAAGGGATTGGCAACCCCCTTTACACGTCGAGTTGCGAGTATTTGTTATTTGTGTGCAGGTGATGTTTATGTTGTGTTGCTTGGTTCTCCTACTGGTTCGATAACCTTGGTCTCATAACTAAGGGAAATACCTACCGCCGCTATGATGCATCATCCCTTCCTCTTTGGGGAAATGCCGACGTAGCTTCAAGTCGTAATCACCGCACCTAAGGAAGCAATGCAGAAGAAATCTACTTTGAAGTCAAAATATTCAAGCTCAATGCCCTCACGGCCAAGTTCCTCAATAGCAAAGCCCTCAGGGCAAATTCCTCAATGGCAGCACCAATCCCCCCAGTTGCCGCAAAATCCCCAGTTGTTGCCGCAAAGTCCTCAACACTGGTGCATCTTGCAACATGTCAGCAGACTACGGGATTTTCAATTTCCTCAGGGGCACCTGCAACTTCCTCAGCTCAACCACAATCCTCAAGTGGTCCATCTTTGCTGAAGGTCAAGTCCACTGCTAGATGTGAAAAGAGGCCAAGTCCTCACAAGAAGCAAGTGGCATTCCATGTTTCGTCTGATGATGATGAAGTGATGATGAACTAACTAAAATAATCAAAGACAGACTGGAAAGGGCTGCATGAGTCAAGGGTAGTGATGTGCCTCTTATGCTGGATCCGAAAAAGATCCTAGATTTCATTGACATATGGCACAAGGATCCCAACACTCCACTCTCTGACTTGAGTCTGACTCCTAGGCAAAGTCACATGCTGAATGCCTTCATAGGTGAAGAAAAGTGGAAATTGAGAAGGCCATGAGAGTAAAGAAGGATCAGTACAAGAAGGAGCAATTTCCGAGGAACAACATTCTTACACTATCTCCTGAAGAACTTGCCACTATTCAGAAGGAGATCAGAGACCTCAATGATGAATTTGACAGATGTCATGTTGATTGGCTCGGTGCCAAGGTCAGATTTGTCAAGATTGCCAAGAACCTCAAGGCAGATGTTGCAGCACCATCGCAACAACAAATTCCTCAGGTTGAAGCTTTTGTTCAGCTTGCTGAAGAAAATGAAAGCGTAGCTGATGAAAATTAGGCTGCTGAAGAAATTCTAGCTCCTGAAGACAATGCCAGGGCAGCCACCAATGTTGCACCTAAAGAACAACTCAGGCCAGCTGAAGAATTTGTTGTGCCTGAAGAAACTGAGTATGCTAGGGCGACTGCATCAGTCGTGCCTGAAGAAAATGCACCAACTTCATCTGGTCCTCCTGCAAAATCTTCAAAGGTGAAGAAAATCACACTTCCTTCTGCATAGGAAGTGAAGAAAACAAAGGCTGTAGAGAAGGAAACCGCAAAGAAAAGGAAAGCATCAACTTCTAGAGAGTCCTCAGCTCCCAAGAAAGTGAGGACGTTGACGAGCTATTTCACACAACCAATTGATGTTGTTCCAATATCAATAGTACCATCGAAGGAGCTCATCCAGTTTGGTGAAGATTA
This sequence comes from Triticum monococcum, assembly GCA_034509565.1. Taxonomy (NCBI): domain Eukaryota; kingdom Viridiplantae; phylum Streptophyta; class Magnoliopsida; order Poales; family Poaceae; genus Triticum; species Triticum monococcum. Next base: position 516,548,699 of record CM067846.1, read on the forward strand.
TGTCATCCCTGATGATGACCTTGATGAAGATAATCCTTTTGCTGCTTCCTCGGAGCAGTTGAATGAAGAAATTGCAGTGGAAGATGTTGTTTCAACACCACTGGTATCATCGCATATGCCTCAGTTCACTGCAGAAGAGGCGGGAGTCGAAGAAATTGATGAGGATGTGGACATTAGCTCTACAACTTGTGTGCTGAATGATGATTATTGGGAAAATCTTCACCCCAATTCTCCAATTGCCGCACCTCTCCATCAAATTCCTCAGTCCCCTATGTAGACTAAATAAATATTGACAGGGTCTGAAGGACGACAAACTTCTCTCTAGTCCATCCCTGAAGAAATTCCAGCTGCAACAGCTGAAGAAATGGAGAATCAGACTGCTGATGAAACTGCTGCTTCAATTCCTCGGCCTGATGTACCAGAAGCTGTGACTCAAGAGGTTGTGAGGCATTCTACTACAAATCTTCAGCCCAAGCCTCAAAATCCTCATTTTGGCACAAAGAAGCTGAAATTCAAGAATGTCGATTTCTTTACTGATGCAAATCCTTATGACTCAGCAAGACTAAGGCGCAAGAGGTTTTGGACTGCGAGTTAGATGAACTTCTATGCATCTGTTCTGTTTGACAAGGACAAGGTTTTTCAGCACCGTCTGATTCCTCATGTGGATATGGAGTCCATTCCATGTTTTCAACCAGTTCTCAATGTTCTTCACGAAGCTGGACTCCTCAATTTATGTGCTGATATTTGTGATTGTAATGAAGAGCTAATTCTTTAGTTTTATGCAACTTTGCAACTCACTGGAAATGTTGCTGATGTCAATTCATGGGTGCTAGATTGGATGACTGAAAACACTCACTATAAAGCCCCGGCCTTTGAATTGCTTCATGCCATCCTAGTCAGTCCTCCTGCAGAAGGCGCAGGGCTTATCTATGAAGAACCTAAACTTCAAAATCATCTCATGCAAGTGTTGATGAAGCCTTTGCGACCAGGCCAAGCTCCAAGAACCAGTTTCCTCATGAAAGATTTGATGTATGTGCCAAGGACCATCTACCGCATATTGACCAAAACCCTTAGTCCGATCAAAGGCCCCAACTCTAAAGAAGAAGAAGTTGTTGGCATCATGAAGAATCTGTTGTTCAACATCATTCATGGTATTCCCATTAACTATCACGATTTCTTCATGAGGACTTTGGCCAATGTTGCGATGTCGCCATTTGAATTGAAGCCCTATGCACCTTGGATAATGAAATTCATCAGAACCAGGTCTTCGATTCCATACAAGGCTAACTTTCAGAATCACCTCAGCTTTTTGCCTCCTATTGAAGTCCTCAAAAGGACAATTTCCTCAGTTGATGAAATAGGCAAAGCTACTGTTATTTATGAAGGCACTCGTCCATTGGATGGTCATTTTCGTAAGGGAGCATCTTACTCCACCAATGATGACTCATGCAACCTAGGACTCTGCTACTAAAGCCACTGAGTGAAATCCTCAAGCCACTACCCCTCATGTGATGCCTGATCGTGACTGTCACAAGAAGGCCGGTTACAATCATAAGTGGGTCAAGTGTCAATTTGGCTCAATTCTGCAGAACATGACTGCCACTCAGAATACTATGAAGAAGAGTCATTACTATGCGCATGAAATCTTCTATCACACTTGGGCCATAATTTCTCATCTTTACAATGAGGAAGACCTCAAGCAAATGGACTTCCAATGGAACTTTGAGTGGTCAAATCCTCCCTGGAAGAAATTCAAGAAGGTCAAAGTTCCTCAGTTAATCACAAGATCATTTTCTTCATCGCATGAGACGGATGAAGCTGAGGATCTCGACGACACCGCGACAGGCCCTACTCCAACAAGCAACCCCGACAACGCTGGCGCTCCTCCATCGACCTCATGACGATATTCTTCAGGGGCGTTGGTCCTCAAGTTTCGTCCCTTTTGGTCATTTGATGACAAAGGGGGAGAAATTTGAGTTAGTCTTCAAGTGGGTCTTATATATGGGCTGTTTTTTCGTTAAGTTACAACTCTCGCTCTTCTGAAGTGTTTGTTGGTTGAGTTGTAAACTTAAGTCCGATGTTGGTCTGATACTTTTGAACGGCTTTATGCATGCTTATTTCCTCAAGTTACTTAATGCACGCATGCTAAATTTCGTCAGACCCCATTTTCACCATGCATTTCAAATTCTTCATACTATATGTTAAATGCGTGTATGGATTACAAGATATAGGTGGAGATCTCCATGATTTTATTCTACAATGTGCATTTGCAATCCAATGCAAATTCCTCAAATATGCACATCTTCAGGGGGGGTTCTTCTATATCTTGCAATCAAATTTCTCAATATGAGTATTTACACTTCATAAGTTTATCCCCATTGAAAACTGAACCTATTTGTCATCGATCACCAAAAAGGGGGAGATTGTAAGTGCATCTAGTGCCTCTTAGTGATTTTTGTGTATTGAAGACTTATAGGTTAAGAGACTAATGTGTTTGTGAGTGTACACAGGTCTAATAAGTCTATGAGGAGTTTGATATTTCCAAATAAAGTCGACCCCTAAAAATGAATGTCTTCAGTTGAAGACTTTGGTTTTCTTGAAGACTTTGAAAATGAGGAAATTGGTGTGACCTTTGATACATCTCCAACGTATCTATAATATTTTATTGTTCCATGCTATTATATTATCTATTTTGGATGTTTAATGGGCTTTAATATGCTCTTTTATATTATTTTTTGGGACTAACCTATTAACCGGAGGCCCAGTGCCAGTTTCTATTTTTTTTTCCTATTTTAGAGCTTCGCAGAAAAGGAATACCAAACGAAATCCAAACGGAATGAAACCTTCGCGATGATCTTTCTTGGACCAAAAGCAAACCAGAAGACTTGGAGTTGAAGTCTGGAACGCCACGAGGAGGCCACGAGGTAGGAGGGCGCGCCCCCACCCTCGTGGGCCCCTCGTAGCTCCATTGACGTACTTCTTCCACCTATATATACACCTATACCCTAGATCGATCACAGAGAGCCACGAAACCACTTTTCCACCACCGCAACCTTCTGTACCTGTGAGATCCCATCTTGGGGCCTTTTCCAGCGATCTGCCGGAGGGGGAATCGATCATGGAGGGCTTCTACATCGACACCATAGCCTCTCCGATGAAGCGTGAGTAGTTTACCACAGACCTTCGGGTCCATAGTTATTAGCTAGATGGCTTCTTCTCTCTCTCTCTCTCTCTCTCTCTCTCTCTCTTTGATTCTCAATACAAAGTTCTCCTCGATGTTCTTGGAGATCTATTCGATGTAATACTCTTTTGCAGTGTGTTTGCCGAGATCCGATGAATTGTGGGTTTATGAACGAGATTATCTATGAATATTATTTGGTTCTTCTCTGAATTCTTATATGCATGATTTGGTATCTTTGCAAGTCTCTTTGAATTATCGGTTTAGTTTGGCCTACTAGATTGATCTTTCTTGCAATGGGAGAAGTGCTTAACTTTGGATTCAATCTTGCGGTGTCCTTTCCCAGTGACAGTAGGGGCAGCAAGTCACGTACTATATTGTTGCCATCGAGGATAAAAGGATGGGGTTAATATCATCTTGCTTGAGTTTATTCCTCTACATCATGTCATCTTGCTTAAAGCGTTACTCTGTTCTTATGAACTTAATACTCTAGATGCATGCTGGATAGCGGTCGACGTGTGGAGTAATAGTAGTATATGCAGAATCGTTTCGATCTACTTGACACGGAAGTGATGCCTATATTCATGATCGTTTCCTTAGATATCTTCATAACTATGCACTTTTCTATCAATTGCTCGGCAGTAATTTCTTCACCCACCGTAATACATGCTATCCTGAGAGAAGCCACTAGTGAAACCTATGGCCCCTAGGTCTCTTTCTTATTATATTGCATCTCTTTTATTTACATCGCATCTCGCTTACTATTTTGCAATCTTTACTTTCCAATCTATACAACAAAAATACCAAAAATGTTTACTTTACTATCTTTATCAGATCTCACTTTTGCGAGTGACCGTGAAGGGGTTGACAACCCCTTTATCGCGTTGGTTGCAAGGTTCTTGATTGTTTGTGCAGGTACTAGGTGACCTGTGCGTTGTATCCCACTGGAGTGATACCTTGGTTCTCAAAAATTGAGGGAAATACTTATGCTACTTTGCTGCATCACCCTTTCCTCTTCAAGGGAAAACCAACACATGCTCAAGAGGTAGCAAGAAGGATTTCTGGCGCTATTGGCAGGGAGATCTATGCCAAGTCAAGACATACCAAGTACCCATCATAAACTCTTCTCCCTCGCATTACATTATTTGCCATCGACTCACGTTTTCCTCTCCCCCACTTCTAAAACGATTTTCGAAAACCTTTGCCTTTCTATCTCCATGGCTGAACCAAAAGGGGCTAAGGGTTTTCTCCCGGGTTTTTATACTTTGGATGGTCCCTCTGTCCTTTCTAAGCTCATAAATAATGATGCTATGGAGAGACCTACCAGGATTATCGATGAGAGTTTGAATAATTTTGATGAAGATGATCCCGGAATCTTTTAAAGATGCTTGGGATATGCTATTAAGGATCCGAGCCAGCTATGTGCCCCAATATCAAATTGAGATTTACTTAAAAAGTTTTTATGTTGGCTTACCTTCTTCCTTCAAGCAAGTCTTGCATTTTATTTTTGAAGAAGGTTTTCTTGAGGGGAATGCCATCGATACCTATGAAAATATGAAAGCCATAGTTGGGCACCCCATGAGTGAAAAGGTTGATTCCACCTCTCTTTTGTGTTTTTATCAGAATGAAATTATCATAGCGATGAAGGCTAGCTTAGATGCAAATTTTCGTAGTGTGCTTAATCTTTCTTCTACCATTAATGGCCATGTACTCTCACAAAATAGAAAGATAAGTGCTTTAGATAAGAAATTCTCTCTTTATCACAAAAAGGGAGAAGATGGCAATACCTAGATCTATTCTTGTTTTTATGCCTAGCTAGGGGCGTTAAACGATAGCGCTTGTTGGGAGGCAACCCAATTTTATTTTTGTTCTTTGATTTTTGTTTCTGTTTAGTAATAAATAATTCTTCTAGACTCTGTTATGATTGTGTTTTTATGTTTTAATTAGTGTTTGTGCCAAGTAAAGCCTTTAGGATCTTCTTCGGTGATTGTTGTTTGATCTTGCTGTTAAAAATAGAAAGTATGCGCTCACGAAAATACTTTTATTTTTTTACCAGAGAGAGATAAAATACCGATCCCAACTGCAGTGTATCAATAAACAAATTATCCTGGTCTTCCTAATTTTTAAGAATTTTTGGAGTTACAAAAGTATTCGAAACCTACAGATTTCTACACACTATTTTGTTTTTGACAGATTCTGTTTTTCGTGTGTTGTTTGCTTATTTTGATGCTTCTATGGCTAGTATCGGGGGGTATGAACCATAGAGAAGTTGGAATACAGTAGGTTTAACACCAATATAAATAAAGAATGAGTTCATTACAATACCTTACAGTGGTGGTTTATTTTCTTATACTAACGGAGCTCATGAGATTTTCTGTTGAAGTTTTGTGTTGTGAAGTTTTCAAGTTTTTGGGTAAAGATTTGATGGATTTTGGAATAAGGAGTGGCAAGAGCCTAATCTTGGGGATGCCCAAGCCACCCCAAGGTAAAATTTAAGGACAACCAAAAGCCTAAGCTTGGGATGCCCCGGAAGGCATCCCCTCTTTCGTCTTCGTCTATCGGTAACTTTACTTGAGGCTATATTTTTATTCACCACATGATATGTGTTTTGCTTGGAGCGTCTTGTATGATCTGAGTCTTTGCTTTTTAGTTTACCACAATCATCCTTGCTGTACACACCTTTTAGGAGAGACACGCATGAATCGGAATTTATTAGAATACTCTGTGTGCTTAACTTATATCTTTTGAGCTAGATAATTTTGCTCTAGTGCTTCACTTATATCTTTTTAGAGCACGGTGGTGGTTTTATTTTATGGAAATTATTGATCTCCCATGCTTCACTTATATTATTTTGAGAGTCTTTTAGAACAGCATGGTAATTTGCTTGGCTATAAAATTAGTCATGATGGGTATAATAAAAACTTTCATATAAAGTGCATTGAATACTATGAGAAGTTTGATTCCTTATGATTGTTTTGAGATATGAAGATGGTGATATTAGAGTCATGCTAGTTGAGTAGTTTTGAATTTGGGAGATACTTGTGTTAAAGTTTGTGATTCCCGTAGCATGCACGTATGGTGAACCGTTATGTGATGAAGTCGGAGCATGATTTATTTTTTGATTGTCTTCCCTATGAGTGGCGGTCGGGGACGAGCGATAGTCTTTTCCTACCAATCTATCCCCCTAGGAGCATGCGCGTAGTACTTCGTTTCAATAACTAATAGATTTTTGCAATAAGTATGTGAGTTCTTTATGACTAATGTTGAGTCCATGGATTATACGCACTCTCACCCTTTCACCGTTGCTAGCCTCTCTAGTACCGCGCAACTTTTGCCGGTACCATAAACCCACCATTTACCTTCCTCAAAACAGCCACCATACCTACCTATTATGGCATTTCCATAGCCATTCCGAGATATATTGCCATGCAACCTTCCACCGTTTCGTTTATTATGACACCCTCCATCATTGTCATATTGCTTTGCATGATCATGAAGTTGACATCGTATTTGTGGCAAAGCCACCGTTCATAGTTTTTCATACATGTCACTCTTAATTCATTGCACATCCCGGTACACCGCCGAAGGCATTCACATAGATTCATACTTTATTCTAAGTATTGAGTTGTAATTCTTGAGTTGTAAGTAAATAAAAGTATGATGATCATCATTATTAGATCATTGTCCCATGTGAGGAAAGGATTATGGAGACTATGATTCCCCCACAAGTCGGGATGAGACTCCGGATGAAAAAAAAGGGGAGGCCATAAAAAAGAGAAAAGGCCCAAATAAAAAATATGAGAGAAAAAGAGAGAAGGGGCAATGCAACTATCCTTTTTCCACACTTGTGCTTCAAAGTAACACCATGATCTTCATGATAGAGAGTCTCCTATTTTGTCACTATCATATACTAGTGGGAATTTTTCATTATAGAACTTGGCTTGTATATTCCAATGATGGGATTCCTCAAAATGCCCTAGGTCTTCATGAGCAAGCGAGTTGGATGCACACCCACTTAGTTTCTTTTTGAGCTTTCATACACTTATAGCTCTAGTGCATCGGTTGCATGGCAATCGCTACTCACTCACATTGATATCTATTGATGGGCGACTCCATAGCCCGCTGATATGCCTAGTTGATGTGAGACTATCTTATCCTTTTTGTCTTCTCCACAACCACCATTCTATTCCACCTATAGTGCTATGTCCATGGCTCACGCTCATGTATTGCTTGAAGATTGAAAAAGTTTGAGAACATCAAAAGTATGAAACAATTGCTTGGCTTGTCATCGGGGTTGTGCATGATTTAAATATTTGTGATGAAGATAGAGCATAGCCAGACTATATGATTTTGTAGGGATAGCTTTCTTTGGCCATGTTATTTTGAGAAGACATGATTACTTTGTTAGTATGCTTGAAGTGTTATTATTTTTATGTCAATATTAAGCTTTTGTTTTGAATCTTTCGGATCTGAACATTCATGCCACAATAAAGAAAATTACATTGATAATTATATGAGGTAGCATCCCACATCAAAAATTCTGTTTTTTTTCATTTACCTACTCGAGGACGAGCAGGGATATAGCTTGGGGATGCTTGATACGTCTCCAACGTATCTATAATTTTTGATTGTTCCATGCTATTATATTAGCTGTTTTGGATGTTTAATGGGCTTTAATATGCTCTTTTATATTATTTTTTGGGACTAACCTATTAACCGGAGGCCTAGTGTCAGTTTCTATTTTTTTTGCCTATTTTAGAGTTTCGTAGAAAAGGGATAACAAACAGAATCCAAACGGAATGAAACCTTCACGATGATCTTTCTTGGACCGAAAGCAAACCAGAAGACTTGGAGTTGAAGTCTGGAACGCCACGAGGCAGGAGGGCGCCCCCAGGGGGGTAGGCGCGCCCCCACCCTCGTAGGCCCCTCGTAGCTCCACCAATGTACATCTTCCGCCTATATATACTCTTATACCCTAGATCGATCGCAGAGAGCCACGAAACCACTTTTCCACCGCTGCAACCTTCTGTACCCGTGAGATCCCATCTTGGGGCCTTTTCCGGCGATCTGCTGGAGGGGGAATCGATCACGGAGGGCTTCTACATCAACACCATAGCCCCTCCGATGAAGTGGGAGTAGTTTACCACAGACCTTCGGGTCCATAGTTATTAGCTAGATGGCTTCTTCTCTCTCTCTCTTTTATTCTCAATACAAAGTTCTCCTCGATGTTCTTGGAGATCTATTCGATGTAATACTCTTTTGTGGTGTGTTTGCCGAGATCCGGTGAATTGTGGGTTTATGAACGAGATTATCTATGAATATTATTTGGTTCTTCTCTAAATTCTTATATGCATGATTTGGTATCTTTGCAAGTCTCTTCGAATTATCAGTTTAGTTTGGCCTACTAGATTGATCTTTCTTGCAATGGGAGAAGTGCTTAGCTTTGGGTTCAATCTTGCGGTGTCCTTTCCAAGTGACAGTAGGGACAGCAAGGCATGTATTGTATTTTTGCCATCGAGGATAAAAAGATGGGGTTTATATCATATTGCTTGATTATCCCTCTACATCATGTCATCTTGCTTAAAGCGTTACTCTGTTCTTATGAACTTAATACTCTAGATGCATGCTGGATAGCGATTGATGTGTGGTGTAATAGTAGTAGATGCAGAATCGTTTCGATCTACTTGACACGGACGTGATGCCTATATTCATGATCATTGCCTTGCATATCTTCATAACTATGCGCTTTTCTATCAATTGCTTGGCGGTAATTTGTTCACCCACCGTAATACATGTTATCCTGAGAGAAGCCACCAGTGAAACATATAGCCCCCGGGTCTCTTTCTTATTATATTGCATCTCTTTTATTTACACGCATCTCGTTTACTATTTTGCAATCTTTACTTTCCAATCTATACAACAAAAATACCAAAAAATATTTACTTTCGCTATCTTTATCAGTTCTCACTTTTGCGAGTGACCGTGAAGGGATTGACAACCCCTTTATTGCGTTGGTTGCAAGGTTCTTGATTGTTTCTGCAGGTACTAGGTGACTTGTGTTGTCTCCTACTGGATTGATACCTTGGTTCTCAAAAACTGAGGGAAATACTTACGCTACTTTGCTGCATCATCCTTTCCTCTTCAAGGGAAAACCAACGCATGCTCAAGCGGTAGCAACCTTGAAGATATTGATATAGATGCAAGGACTATGAAGCGTGAAGACTTTTGTTTTCATACTTCCATTTCCTTTCTTGAGTCATAGGAAACACCGTACTATTAAAGGGGGTCGAGGTAATACTAAGGAAATTTTTCCAAGTGATGCTGCTCATCTCAAAGCCTACACATACCCAATCCTTTAAGTGAAGCCTTTGGAAATCTCATACAGTTGAGTCAATTTCTTAAGTGACAGAGACGAATATCTTCTAGTCTCTGAGGAATTTTTTCAAACTGAGGAGTTAGGAATTCGTCAGTGCGGATTGCCTAAAAGTGAGGAACATGATAGCCCTGGCGAATTTGAGAGCTCAAATTTCCGACCGTTGTTGTGCTATGCGCCAACTGTCCAAATATCTTATCCACCTAACAGTCATATCATTAGGGGCATTTATGTCTGATCATGTCGGGTTGCTCCTCGGCTATAAATAGTTGTCCCCTCAACCACTAGTCGGTTGGCTACTCCAAGAGAAACTAACACTTGCCATTTAGAGCATCCCATCCTCCGAGGACTTTGAGCGAAAAATCATCAGTGAGGAAAAACCCAAAACCCCAACACCTAAAACCCAAAGTGATTGAGCATCACTGAAGAGATTATTCTTGTGTGGAACCAACGCTTGTTACCTCTAAAGATTGTGCATCTTCCAGGCGGTTAGGTATCATGGTCTAGAGCATCCAAGAGGAATTTTGGATCGTCGGGTGACCAAGTCTATGAAGGTTTGGAAGTCACCTTGAAGACTTACCGCGAGTGATTGGGTGAGGTCTGTGTGACCTTAGATCAAGGAGAATACAGTAAGGATTGTGTGTCCTTTGGTTTTAAAACCAAGCTGCTCCAACCAGATGTACAACTGTCACAGCAGTTGGAACTGGCCTACCAAATCATTGACTTCACTGAGCTATTGGTTCTATTTCCTCAACCTTTCATTTCCTCACTCATATGTTGATGAAATTGATCGTTACTATTTGAAGACTTTGACTGAAGACTATCTCAATTTCCTCAATCCTATTTCTTCAGTCATCTTGTCTTCTGCCTGCTTATCCTATTTACATGCTACATGTGTTGTATGTTTCATTTCATCATGATGACTATGCTACTGTCTTGTTATGCATGCACCTGAGTACATATTCCACTGCTTGTATTTTGTCAGTTAGCAAATTCAACAAGTAGAAATTCCTCAGTGATGAATTTGTAAAAATCGCCTATTCACACCCCCTCCTCTAGTCGACATAATGCACTTTCAGAGAGGCATGAGCTAACATACTTTCCGTACTTGGATTACATGCACTTATGGTTGGACCTCTAGCAAGCATCTGCAACGACTAGAGATCATTAAGGTAAAACCCAACCGTAGCATTAATTAACAAGTCCTCTTTACTCCCATACGTAACAATCCGCTTACTCGGGTATAAGGTTCTATCACTCTCGCCACCCACTATAAGCGAATTATGAACGTATTGCAACACCCTACGGCTGGAATCCCACACACTTGCGCAACACAGAGGGCACCATACAACATCACCAAAATAAAACATACAACTCAAACCAATCACGACCATCAATCAACCCATAGGAAAAAACGAATCTACTCAAACATCATAGGATGGCCATACATAATTGGATAATAACGTATAGCATTAAGCACCATGTTTAAGTAGAGATTACAGCGGGGAGAAGAGGTGTTACACTGCTGCATAGAGGGGGGAGAGTTGGTGATGATGGCGGCAATGTTGTTGGTGTAGATCGCCGTCATGATGATTGCCCCATCGGCGTTCCGGTGCCACCGGGAGAGAGGGGGAGAGAACCCCATTCCTTCTTATTATTCCTTGGCATCCACCCTAGATGGGAGGAGAGTTTCCCCACTGGTCCATGGTCTCCATGGCGGCGGAGGGGCAGGAGCCCCTCCGATATTGGATCTCTCTCTCTCTGTTCTCTTCTATTTCGCGTTCTTGTTTTCTGGCCGAAACCCGTTTCTTAAATTCCCGGAGATCCGTAACTCCGAGTGGGTTGAAATTTTAACACATTTTTTCTGGTTATTATATTTCTTGTGGCAAAATAAGGGGGTCAACCGACTTACGAGGGGCTCACGAGGCACCAGGGCGTGCCCTACCCCTTGGGCACACCCTGGTGCCTCGTGGGACCCACGAGCACCGTCTTGCGCTGATTCTTCTTCCCAAAAAATAACATATATTCCAAAATAAATCGTCATAAATTTTTATCGCGTTTGGACTTCGTTTGATATGGATATTCAGAAAATAATAAAATGTTGCCAAAAGTATATGAAAGTTGTAGAATATTGGCATGATACAATCAAAAATTATAGATATGACGGAGACGTATCAACATCCCCAAGCTTAATTCCTGCTCGTCTCGAGTAGGTAAATGATAAAAAAAGACATTTTTGATGTGGAATACTACCTAGTATAATCTTGATCATGTAATCTAATCATGGCATGAATATTAAGACATGGTTGATTTAAAGCGATAGTCTATAATTTGATATAAATACACTAATACTTAGGCATCCCAACAAACAATCATGTCTTTCAGAATAAAAATGCTAAAAACGTTATTTCCTACAAAATCATATAGCCTTGTAATGCTCCATCTTGTTAAATCAAAGTATTTATCATACACAACCCCGATGACAAGCCGAGCAATTGATTCATACTTTTTAACATGCTTCAACTTTTTTAACCCCCATGCAATACATGACTGCAAGCCATGGATATAACACTATGGGTGGAATAGAATACTGTGGTAGAGATTAATATGGAGAATACAGAAAAGGAGAAAGTCTCACATCGACGCGACTAACCAACGGGCTATGGAGATGCCCATCAACTGATATCAATGTGAGGAGTAGGGATTGCCATGCAACGAATTGATAACCGACAAGTATAGGGGATCGTTGTTGGGGAACGTAGCAGAATTTTAAAATTTTCTACGCATCACCAAGATCAATCTATGGAGTCATCTAGCAAAGAGTGAGAGGGGAGTGCATCTACATACCCTTGTAGATCGCGAGCGGAAGCGTTCAAGAGAACGGGGTTGATGGAGTCATACTCGTCGTGATCCAAATCACCGATGACCGAGCGTCGAACGGATGGCACCTCCGCGTTCAACACACGTACGGTTGGGAAGACGTCTCCTCCTTCTTGATCCAGCAAGGGGAAGGAGAGGTTGATGGAGATCCAGCAGCACGACGGCGTGGTGGTGGAAGCAGCGGTGATCTCGGCAGGGCTTCGCCAAGCTCCAACGAGAGGGAGAGGTGTCACGGGGGGAGAGGGAGGCGCCAGAGACTTGGGTGCGGCTGCCCTCCCTCCTCCCCCCACTATACATAGGGCCCCTAGGGGGGCCAGCCCTAGGAGATGGGATCTCCAAGGGGGGCTGCGGCCAAGGGGAACTTGCCCCCCAAGCCAAGTGGGGCGCCCCACCCCAAGGGTTTCCAACCCTAGGCGCAGGGGGAGGCCCATGGGGGGCACACCAGCCCACCAGGGGCTGGTTCCCCTCCCAATTCAGCCCATGGGGCCCTCCGGGATAGGTGGCCCCACCCGGTGGACCCCCGAGACCCTTCTGGTGGTCCCGGTACAATACCGATTACCCCCCAAACTTTCCCGATGGCCGAAACTGGACTTCCTATATATAAATCTTCACCTCCGGACCATTCCGGAACTCCTCGTGATGACCGGGATCTCATCCGGGACTCCGAACAACTTTCGGGTTACCGCATACTAATATCTCTACAACCCTAGCGTCACCGAACCTTAAGTGTGTAGACCCTACGGGTTCGGGAGACACGCAGACATGACCGAGACGACTCTCCGATCAATAACCAACAGCGGGATCTGGATACCCATGTTGGCTCCCACATGTTCCACGATGATCTCATCGGATGAACCATGATGTCGAGGATTCAATCAATCCCGTATTCAATTCCCTTTGTCAATCGGTACGTTACTTGCCCGAGATTCGATCGTCGGTATCCCAATACCTCGTTCAATCTCGTTACCGGCAAGTCACTTTACTCGTATCGTAATGCATGATCCCGTGACCAAGCACCTGGTCACATTGAGCTCATTATGATGATGCATTACTGAGTGGGCCCAGAGATACCTCTCCGTCATACGGAGTGACAAATCCCAGTCTCGATCTGTTTCAACCCAACAGATACTTTTGGGGATACCTGTAGTATACCTTTATAGTCACCCAGTTACGTTGTGACGTTTGGTACACCCAAAGAACTCCTACGGCATCCGAGGGTTACACGATCTCATGGTCTAAGGAAATGATACTTGACATTAGAAAAGCTCTAGCAGATGAACTACATGATCTTGTGCTATGCTTAAGATTGGGTCTTGTCCATCACATCATTCTTCTAATGATGTGATCCTGTTATCAATGACATCTAATGTCCATAGTCAGGAAACCATGACTATCTGTTGATCAACGAGCTAGTCAACTAGGGGCTCACTAGGGACATGTTGTGGTCTATATATTCACACATGTATTACGATTTCCGGATAACACAATTATAGTATGAACAATAGACAATTATCATGAACAAGGAAATATAATAATAACCATTTTATTATTGCCTCTAGGGAATATTTCCAACAATCGTTTGTAGACTTTTTGATAAATAAGACTGTTGAACCCAATGAGGAGCTAAAGCTAGGACAAATATTCCCTCAAGTTCTATCGACCACCGATACAACTCTAAGCACACTTAACGTTTTCTTTACCTAGAACAAGTATAAAATAGAAGTACTTTGCGAGAATAAAACTATGAGTAATTTGCAAGATAATAAAAGTTAGTTGTTTAGTAGAAAGATTTTGTCACACAAGAAAGTTATTTGTCCCTAGGCGATTGATAACTAAACAGGTAATCATTATTGCAATTTTATATGAGGGAGAGGCATGAGCTACCATACTTTTCATACTTGGATCATACACACTTATGATTGGAACTCTAGCAAGCATTCGCAACTACCAAAGATCATTAAGGTAAAACCGAACCATAACATTAAGTATCAAGTCCTCTTTACTCCCATACGCAACAACCCCCTTACTCGAGTGTAAGCTTCTGTCACTCTAGCTACCCACCATAAGCGAATCATGAATGTAATGCAACACCCTACAACATGGATCCCTCGCGTTTTCGCGACACAGAGGGCACCATAGGACAACACCAAAATAAAATATACAACTCAAACCAATCACGATCTTCAATCAACCCATAGGACAAAACAAATCTACTCAAACATCATAGGATAACCACATATCAGTGGATAATAATATATAGTGTTGAGCACCATGTTTAAGTAGAGAATTGCAGAGAGAATAGAAAGGTTACACCACTGCATAGAGGGGGAGAAAGTTAGTGCTGATGGTACCAAGGTTGTTGATGTAGATCGCCGCCACGATCCTTGCCCCGGCGGCACTCCGGCGCCACCAGGAGAGAGGGGAGAGAGCCCCCTCCTTCTTCTTCTTCCTTGGCCTCCCCCTAGATGGGAGGGGGTTTACCCTCTGGTCCATGGCCTCCATGGTGGCGGAGGGGCGAGAGCCCATCCAAGGTTGGATCTCTCTCTCTATTCTCTTCTGTTTCCGTTACTGTTTTCTGGCCTTTCACCGTTTCTTAAATATCTGGAGATCCGTAACTCCGATTGCGCTGAAATTTTAACACGACTTTTTTTTCTAGATATAAGGTTCCTTGCGCCTGAAGAAGAGCCCCAACCGACTTATGTAGTGCCCACTAGGCACCACTGCGTGCCAGGGGCAGGCGTGCCCTGGTGGTTAGTGGAGGCCGTGGGCCTCCTTTTGCGTTGATTCCACCTTCCAAAAAATCATGTATGTTCCAAAATAATTCTCCTTAAATTTTTTATCACGTTTGGACTTTGTTTGATATGGATATTCTATGAAACAAAAAACATGCAACAAACAGGATCTGGCACTGGGCACTGGATCAATATGTTAGTCCCAAAACATAATATAAAATGTTGTTAAAAGTATATAAAAGTTGTATAATATTGGCATGGAACAATAAAAAATTATAGATATGACGGAGACGTATCACGGATGCACTAAGAGCTATAAGTGTATGAAAGCTCAACATGAAACTAAGTGGGTGTGCATCCAACTTGCTTGCTTAAAGACCTCGAGCATTTGAGGAAGCCCATTATCGTAATATACAAGCCAAGTTTATAACGAAAAATTCCCACTAGTATATGAAAGTGACAACATAGACGACTCTCTATATGAAAAACATGGTGCTAATTTAAAGCACAAGTGTGGAGTAACATTGCCCCTCTCTCTTTTTCTCTCATTTTCATCATTTTTTGTTTTCTTTTTTTGTTGGGATCTTTTTGGCCTATTTTTCTTTTATTTTCGTCCAGAGTCTCATCCCTACTTGCGGGGGAATCATAGTCTCCATCATTCTTTCCTCACTGGGACAATGCTCTAATAATGATGATCATCACACTTCTATTTACTTACAACTCAATATTACAAGTGGATGGAACAATATGACTCTATATGAATGCCTCTGGGAGTGTACCAGGATGTGCAATGATCTAGCATAGCAAACATATCAAAAAACGAACAAGCACTACTCCAGGATGGTCCAAATGCGACAGTACAATCAGAGACCCTTCGACGAAACTATGTGCGATGCGTTAATCGCAAACGATGGTGTAAGAAAACCATCAAAAAGAGACAAATTGTTTGCGATGGCGCATACATCAAACATGATTCAGATCAGAGTTGCGTGTGCGATGCGTGGTATACAGTTAATCCATACAAACTGTTTGTAATGATCCAGAACAACAAAAACGATCAACCAGATGAGGACGTGTGTGATATACGGCATCCAGTTCACTAGGATGAACTGTGTGCGATTAGAAAACACAATAGAAACAGTCAGCCAGATCAAGGTGTCTGTGATGGAGGGCATACAGTTCACTCGAATGAACTGTTTACAATGAGCTAAGACAACAGAAACAATTCAACTGAATAAGATGTGTGATACGCGGCAAACATGTTTGTAATCCAAAATGTGTGCGAAGACCAATAATAACACAGACGATTGCTGCTAATAAGCCATGTGATTTGCTCTGTCTGTAGAAGAACAACACATATATAACTGAAATAAACATCCAATTATATAAGTGACTATACAGATCATTCGCACACACCTCAATAATTCCATGCATTCTAAACTAGGAGAAGCGACCATCTAGTCATCTACTTCTTGCGACGCTCCCGCCACTGCTCTGTGGCTTGATTCATTGTCTGGGGCAGGACAAAGACACCTCCTCATGTCACCGATCCGTCTGTACATCTTGTAGCTTGTGTACGCGTCCTTGGCCGTGTACTTCACGTGTTCTTCATCCATTCTCTGATGCCAGGCGTTCTTGTCCTTCTTGCTCTCATCCTTCATCTTCATATAGCAGGGATCGATGATGGTTGAGGCGAGGTCAACCATGGAGTTATATTTGTTGTTATCGCTGCCACAGACCTTGTAGTGGTCACGGATGTTGACAAGATTCTAGCAGGTCAAGCCCGAAACCTTGAGTGCTTTTAGATCGTTGGTGGTGTCCACCATAGCAAAATTGTTGTTAGAGTTGTTGATAAACCTGGAGAAATGCTCGCAAGGCCTTCTGGACAGGTGGTAGTGGTAGACGAGGACGTCATGTCGCACGCACAACTGGGCGGCGGCAACCTTCTGATCTTGCCCAGCACGACCGCCGGTGAACTTGAGGTCGAAGCCGGCCACTTGGTACTTGTCCTCAGCAAGCAAATTATCCATAGTTTGGATGGAGCTCTCCACCGAGATCAACTCGTTCGTGTACACTACCGAGAGGTCCGTCCCCCTCACGTGGGTGTCCACTACATGATGCGTGGTGAACTGCCCCCCATTGTCGTCGTCGACCACTGGGAGCACCATTGGAGCCACGGGGAGGGCCACTGGAACCGCTGGATGTCCTCTTTGTATGTGTCATCGTGGGTGTGCTTATTGTGTCGTGTGGCATGAGAGATGAAAGGTAAATAGCTGCGGGAATAAATGGGGACCGACCGGCCTGGATTCTCGGCACGTCCACAGGTAGTTTTTTTCTCGGCTAACTGCATCGTGGTGTCGCGCTTGGCGCAACCACATGCATAATGGCAGCACGAACGTACATGATCATCCGCTGGCCCCAAATACTGGCAGCGCATGTGGAGGGACGCGAGCAAAATGCATCATGGCCGCCTAGCTCAACCACACGCATAGAGCAGTTGAACACGCAGGAAAATGGTCGTCTACAAGCAGGCCGACAGTTGCGATCCGGTGGCATGATGTGAAACTATGTCGCGTTCCACATCACACAGTGGTCGAACAAACATTCACGGCGCTGTGTAGAGAGCGACCGTGTGCTACTACCTCTGTCTTGGTCTATTAGTCCCCTTTTATATTTTGTGCCATATTTTGACCTTCAATTTAACTAATAAAATGTTAATGCATGTTAAAAATAATATAATTGGAAACTATGTTCAAATACGAATCCAACAATATAATCTTTGGCGACATGCATTCGTATTTTATTAGTTAAATCTCTAGTCAAAATTTGGCACAAAAATACAAAGAGGACTTATAAACCAGGACGGGATAGTAGGTAATTAAATTGCAAACTTTTTTATTAACCGTATGTGTACGTGCCATTTCGGCCCCCTCTCGCACGACTTGTCACGCCGCTGCCGCAGACGGCTTCAATCGCAAGCTTAAGCAGCGTAGGGGCGTTCTGTTGGGCCAAACGGTGGCTCGAAGTGGCGCCAATGAATCTTTAGTGAGCCCATTCCCGCGCAAGTTCCCGTGCATAGCTGCGCAAGCTTCCCGCCCGACTTGGTGAAATCCCCCAAAATCCCAATGCTTACCGGCCTGCTATATAAACCCGCACGGTCGGCGAGTCCTGCGTCACATTTTCCCCTCCCTCCCCGTAGCTTATCTCGTCTGCTTCTACCACAATCGCCAATGGCACCGGTCTATCGTCGTTGCTCAGCCATTGTGCCGTCCTCAGAGGACATCTCCGGCTGGGAGGCTACACCGCGGTAGCGGCGCAGTCCCCGGCGTAGTGTACATTCAGAGAGAAAAATGCAAGTTCGTTCAAATCATATCTTTCATCCAGTCACACTACAAATTTATATTCATACCATCGAGATACAGTATTAAACCCCAAAAACTAATTCCGGCAGCGGCGGAGGTGGCGTGCCGCGCCGGCGTTGTCATCGTCGTCCTCCGGGACGCCATTGTTGGAGTCTTCAAGGCAGCAACATCCTGTTGTCGTGCGATCGACGGGCGGGGCGCGGGAGGACGACAACTCGCAGCGCTACGAGGTAGCGGTCGACAGCGGCGTCCCATGCCGCTGAGGGGGGCGCGCACATAGGCACAGGTGTTGCAGGTGCAGGCAAACGCACGGGGACCGGCGCCGTGGTGGGTGCAGGGGCGTGCACGGGCATGGGCGCTGGCATGTACACGAGCTCGCACGGGTCCACGAAGACCTCGCTGATGCCCGAAGCTTCCAGCTCTATGATAGTGCTCGGCGACCAGCCCGTCATTGCTATAGGGATGATCACTAGCACGGGCGCGGGGATGGGAGCTGGGACGGGCGCGGGGGCAGCAACATCCGCGGCCAGCTCGTTCAGGGCCATATCCATGAGGCCCCATTCCTCCTTATTTTCTATCTTGCTCGGCCCGGAATCGACTTCACCAAACTAGAAGACTAGTGGCAGATGATCCTTCTGCGCCATGGCGTTAGTGGAGGTTTGGGGGAGGGGAATGGGATGCGAACAATAAGTCTGCCCGTATTAAACAGTGGCTCGGGCGCCATTAATGGAGAGGATGCGAGCAAGGCGGGCAGCCATGGAAGTCAAAGGGCTTGCTTCCTAGTGAGCGTACACAGCATACAGCTCACACGCTTCTGGTGAGCCTGCGCATTGGAGGACAGCTTGCACGCCTCTGGCCAGCCTGCGCGGCGGACCGCGCTCGCACGCCTCCCATCTACTCAAGTAGTTGTCCGCACGACACCTCCTAGCCATTAAAAGTTTGACGCATGGCATCACGTGAATGGTTAACAAAACACACACGATTTAAATTATACAAACATTTGAGATGTTAAAATGGCAGCTCTTTGTTTCAAACTGCCTTTGTTGGTTGTTATTCGAGTACGCCTTCTCTCAAAATGGACACAAAAAATACCACAACATTTTGGGTGCTACTCCATGATAGCATGTCAAGTTTCATGAATTTCAGACGAGTTTTGAATTTATTAGAATTTAAAAACAAAGTATCTCAACATTTTGCCGGCAAGCAACAGTGCCCTGGTGTTTGAAATTCATTCCCATTTCTTGCATGAGACCTAAGCATGCACCCAAGGACACACATTTGATTTGTCAACCCATTTTCTGCATTGGAGCTGATACGTCTCCAACATATCTATAATTTTTTTTATTGTTCCATGCTATTATATTATCTGTTTTGGATGTTCTATATGCATTAATATGCTATTTATATTATTTTTGGGACTAACCTATTAACCTAGAGCCTAGTGCCAGTTTTTGTTTTTCCTTGTTTTTGAGTTTTACAGAAAAGGAATATCAAACGGAGTCCAAATGATATGAAAATTTATGGTGATTTTTTATGGACCAGAAGAGACCCACGGAACATCGGAGTTGGGCCAGAAGAGTCCCGAGGCGACCACAAGCCTAGGGGTGCCCCCCTAGGGCACGCCCCCATGGCTTGTGGGCCCCTCAGGCACCCCCTTACTTGTTTCCAATGCCAAAAATTCTTATAAATAACCCGAGATCGGAAATTCCGCCGCCGTAAGCCTCTGTAGCCACGAAAAACCAATCGGGAGCCCATTCCGGCACCCTGCCGGAGGGGGAACCATCACCGGGGGCCATCTTCATCATCCCGGCGACCTTCATGACGAGGAGGAAGTAGTTCACCCTCGGGGCTGAAGGTATGTACTAGTAGCTATGTGTTTGATCTCTGTCTCTCTTGTTCTTGATTTGGCACGATCTTCATGTATCGCGAGCTTTGTTACTATAGTTAGATCATATGGTGTTTCTCCCTCTCTACCTTCTTGTGATGAATTGAGTCTTGCTCTTTGAGGTTTTGTTATGTTGGATTGAGTATTGGATTTGAGAACACTTGATGTATGTCTTGTGATGGGATATCTATGGTGACAATGGGATGTTCTATTGATTCACTTGATGTATGCTTTGGCACTCAACTCACGGATTCCCGAGGTGACATTGGGGTAATCTATGCATAGGGGTTGATGCATGTTTTCGTCCTACGTTCTTCGATAGAAACTTTGGAGTGATTCTTTGTCGCACGTTGAGGGATTGCCATATGATTTAATTATGTTATCATTATTGAGAGACTTTGCACTAGTAAAAGTATAAACCCTAGGCCTTGTTTTCAAGCATTTCAACACCGTTTTTGCTCACTTTTGTTACTAGTTACCTTGCTGTTTTTATATTTTCATATTACAAAAACCTATATATATATATATATATATATATATATATACTATCCATATTACACTGGTATCACCATCTCTTCGCCGAACTAGTGCACCTATACAATTTACCATTGTATCGGGTGTGTTGGGGACATAAGAGACTCTTTGTTATTTGGCTGCAGGGTTGTTTGAGAGAGACCATCTTCATCCTACGCCTCCCACGGATTGATAAACCTTAGGTCATCCACTTGATGGAAAAATTGCTACTGTCCTACAAAACTCTCCACTTGGAGGCCCAACACGAGTCTACAAGAAGAAGGTTGCGTAGTAGACATCAAGCTCTTTCTGGCGCCGTTGCCGGGGAGGTGAGTGCTTGAAGGTATATCTTTAGATCTTGCAATTAAATCTTTTAGTTTCTTATTTTATCACTAGTTTGGTCTATAAAAGAAAACTACAAAATGGAATTTAGGTTTCCTCATATGCTTCATCTTTTTAATGCCTTTCATGAAAATGATGGAAAGGAAAATTGTGCTTAAGTGTTAGAAGAAGAAGTTCATAACATGTTTGGCACTAAATATTTGAATGATGAGCATGATTGCAATGTTGTTAGTATGCTTGCTATGAATATCCATGATGCTAATGATATGCAAAGCCATAAGCTTGGGGATGCTATGTTTGATGAAGATGATATTTTTTGTCCCCAAGTTTTGATGAGAAAAAGTTATTATGATGATAGCATGCCTCCTTTTTTTGATGATTATGTTGATGAAAGTGGGTTTGGAAGAGTGTCAACTCTAGGAAATAATGATCCCACTATCTTGGAGGGTGTTGAATCTTATTATAATGATAAAAGTGGATTTGGAGAGGTCATGACTTTATTTAGTGATGAATCCACTATTTTGGAAGAGGTTCCAATTGATTATGAGAACAAAGTTGCTATCTATGATGACTATTGTGATGACATGTATGCTATAAAGAATAATGAGGTGTCATGCATGTATCCTACCAACATGGATTCAGTACAGGAATGAAAAAGACGAAACCCAGTTCAACACCTTCCTCAACCATTTATCTGTAAGTATGGTTATGTATGGAAATTAGTAATATCGTCTTGGTTTGTCCCATACTTTCTAGATTGCTGGTAATTGATGTCTACTACACAACCTTCTTCTTGTAGACGTTGTTGGGCCTCCAAGTGCAGAGGTTTGTAGGACAGTAGCAAATTTCCCTCAAGTGGATGACCTAAGGTTTATCAATCCATGGGAGGCGTAGGATGAAGATGGTCTCTCTCAAACAACCCTTCAACCAAATAACAAAGAGTCTCTTGTGTCCCCAACACACCCAATACAATGGTAAATTGTATAGGTGCACTAGTTCGGCGAAGAGATGGTGATACAAGTGCAATATGGATGGTAGATATAGGTTTTTGTAATCTGAAAATATAAAAACAGCAAGGTAACTAATGATAAAAGTGAGCACAAACGGTATTGCAATGCATTGAAACAAGGCCTGGGGTTCATACTTTCACTAGTGCAAGTTCTCTCAACAATAATAACATAACTGGATCATATAACTATCCCTAAACATGCAACAAAGAGTCACTCCAAAGTCACTAATAGCGGAGAACCAACGAAGAGATTATTGTAGGGTACGAAACCACCTCAAAGTTATCCTTTCTGATCGATCTATTCAAGAGTCCATAGTAAAATAACACGAAGCTATTCTTCCGCTCGATCTATCCTAGAGTTCATACTAGAATAACACCTTAAGACACAAATCAACCAAAACCCTAATGTCACCTAGATACTCCAATGTCACCTCAAGTATCCGTGGGTATAATTATACGATATGCATCACAGAATCTCAGATTCATCTATTCAACCAACACAAAGAACTTCAAAGAGTGCCCCAAAGTTTCTACCAGAGAGTCAAGACGAAAAAGTGTGCGAACCCCTATGCATAAGTTCACAAGGTCACAGAACTCGCAAGTTGATCACCGAAACGTACATCAAGTGGATCATGTGAATATCCTATTGTCACCACAGATAAGCAAATGCAAGATATACATCAAGTGTTCTCAAATCCTTAAAGACTCAATTTGATAAGATAACTTCAAAGGGAAAACTCAATCCATTACAAGAGAGTAGAGGGGGAGAAACATCATGAGATCCAACTATAATAGCAAAGCTCGCGATACATCAAGATCGTGCCGAATCAAGAACACAAGAGAGAGAGAGATCAAAGACATAGCTACTGGTACATACCCTCAGCCCCGAGGGTGAACTACTCCCTCCTTGTCATGGAGAGAACCAGGATGATGAAGATGGCCTCCGGTGATGGTTTCCCCCTCCGGCAGGGTGCCAGAATGGGCTCTCGAAAGGTTTTTCGTGGCTATAGAGGCTTGTGGTGGCGGAACTCCCGATCTAGGTTTCTTTTCGGGGGTTTCTGTATTTATAGGAATTTTTGGCATCGGTCCCACGTTAGGGGGGGTCTCTGAGTCATCCACGAGATAGGGGGTGAGCCCGGGGGGTAGGGCGCGCCCTCCACCCTCGTGGATGGCTCGGGACTCTTCTAGCCCAACTCTTTTACTTCAGGGGCTTCTTTTGGTCCATAAAAAATCATCAAAAATTGGCACGCCAATTGGACTCTGTTTGGTATTGCTTTTCTGTAAAACTCAAAAACAAGGAAAAACATAAACTGGCACTAGGCTCTAGGTTAATAGGTTAGTCCCAAAAATCATATAAAATAGCATATAAATGCATATAAAACATCCAAGATAGATAATATAATAGCATGGAACAATAAAAAATTATAGATACATTGGAGATGTATCAGTAATGAGACTCCCATAATTTTCAACATATGAGGTTCAAGATGTATAGCCAAGATGATGCAACCAGACAAGCATGCACCCATGTTTTCAAGTCTGCTCTGCGACAGTATCAGTATAACTTGAGGAAAACTCACTTTGAAGACAAGGCTAACAGTGAACTTGCCCAAACATCTCCTGTGGAAAATATATCGGATGAAGACTGGAGAGGCCTTGTTAAACACTGCCCTGATCCAAAGTATCAAGTACGTTATATATATGTGATCATATCATATGTTGAACTCCTATTTACGCATGTGCCTCGCAAATATATCTTCTCGTAGGTGAACGGTTCAAAGAACAACGCCAACCGTACGAAAGTGAAATTTCAACAGACGACAGGATCTCGTAGCTATATTGCACACTGCGAGGCTCTTGTAATTAGCTGACGTTTCACTCTTTTCATTGTGCCATATTATAGATCTATATTGACTTGTTCCAAATGCATAGGAAAGCCCGCAAAGACCAAAAAATACTTGAACCAAATGATGTGGAAATGTTCAAGGATTATCACACCAGCAAGACGAAGGGGATGACTACACTAGTCAAAGCCGTTGTTGTAAGTCCTTAATCATCATGCATTTTAACTACTACTTACTTTGACTTGTGCATTGAACTACATGGTTTGCAGCCAATGTCTATTACCCTTTTTAATTTTGTACACAATTGTCTTAGCGTATCATTGCGCCTTACAAAGTTTAAAGAGAGGAGTGATGTTCCTTTGATCTTGATCTGTAATCTAGTTTCATGATGGACTTGTCTACACAATGTTACAATTGCTTGTTTGTCTGTTCTTAGTTGTTTGTGATATGGATGACGTCATACTATGCTTACCGTATTATAAACATTGTCTCTTTATCCTTAGTTGTCAATACACAATATGAAGAAATAGAGAATACATTAGCCATGGTACATGGTCATATGTTTGGAACCTGGTTTTATTATGTACTTTGCAGTAAAATACAACTAATATTTTACACGGGTTCACCAGAATAAGTTCTGTATATAGTCCAAAAGTTATTTTGTTTGGTTTTGTTGCCTCCTTAATATCTTCCGTTTTGGTACTACTAATGAAAAAACTCAACTTTTCAACAAGCTACAGAACAAATGGTGGAACCGCCTAAAGGAAATATGCCCTAGAGGCAATAATAAAGTTGTTATTTATATTTCCTTATATCATGATAAATATTTATTATTCATGCTAGAATTATATTAACCAGAAACTTAGTACATGTGTGAATACATAGACAAAACAGAGTGTCCCTACTGTGTCTCTACTTGACTAGCTCGTTAATCAAAGATGGTTAAGTTTCCTTACCATAGACATGTGTTGTCATTTGATGAACAGGATCACATCATTAGAGAATGATGTAATGGACAAGACCCATCCGTTAGCTTAGCATAATGATCGTTTAGTTTTATTGATATTGCTTTCTTCATGACTTATACATATTCCTCTGACTATGAGATTATGCAACTCCCGAATACCGGAGGAACACCTTGTGTGCTATCAAACATCACAACATAACTGTGTGATTATAAGTATGCTCTGCAGGTCTCTCCGAAGGTGTTTGTTGGGTTGGCATAGATCAAGATTAGGATTTGTCACTCCGTGTATCGGAGAGGTATCTCTGGGCCCTCTCGGTAATGGACATCATTATAAGCCTTGCAAGCAATGTGACTAATGAGTTAGTTGCGCGATGATGCATTACGGAATGAGTAAAGAGACTTGCCAGTAATGAGATTGAACTAGGTATGATGATACCGACGATCGAATCTTGGGCAAGTAACATACCGATGACAAAGGGAACAACGTATACCATTATGCGGTTTGACCGATAAAGATCTTCGAAGAATATGTAAGAACCAATATGAGCATCCAGGTTCCGCTATTGGTTATTGACTGGAGATGTGTCTCGGTCATGTCTACATAGTTCTCGAACCCGTAGGGTCCGCACGCTTAACGTTCGATGATGATTTGTATTATGAGTTATGTGTTTTGGTGACCGAAGTTTGTTCGGAGTCCCGAATGAGATCACGGACATGACGAGAAGTCTCGAAATGGTCGAGAGGTAAAGATTGATATATTGTAAGGTTATATACGGACACCGGAATGGTTCCAAAGAGGTTCGAGGATTTTTTGGAGTACCGGGAGGTTACTGGAAACCCCCGGGAAAGTTAATGGGACGCATGGGCCATAGTGGAGAGAGGGGGGAAGGCCACAAGAGGATGCACGCACCTCCCCCTACCCAATCCGAATTGGACAAGGGGTGCCCCCCCCCTTTCCTTCTCCCTCTCCCCTCTTTCCCCTTTCCCCACTCCGTTGGAAGGAAGGGGGCGAATCCTACTAGGAGTGGAGCCCTAGTAGGACTCCCCCCATGGCGCGCCACCCCTAAGGCCGGCCACCTCCTCCTACCCTCCTTTATATACGGGGGGAGGGGGCATCCCAAAAGGCACATAAATTGTTCTCTTAGCCGTGTGTGGTACCCCCTCCACAGTTTACTCCTCCGGTCATAGCGTCGTACTGCTTAGGCGAAGCCCTGCGTGGATCACATCACCATCAGCGTCACCATGCCGTCGTGCTGACGGAACTCTCCCTCGACCCTCTGCTATATCAAGAGTTCGAGGGACTTCATCGAGCTGAACGTGTGCTGAACAGGAGGTGTCGTACGTCCGGTACTTGGATCGGTTGGATCATGAAGACGTTCGGCTACATCAGCCGCGTTAACCTAATGCTTCTGCTTTCGGTCTATGAGGGTACATGGACACACTCTCCCTCTCTCGTTGATATGCATCTCTAAGATAGATCTTGCATGATCATAGGATTTTTTTTAAATTGCATGCTACGTTCCCCAACAGTGGCATCCGAGCCAGGTCTATGCATAGATGATATGCACGAGTAGAACACAAAGAGTTGTGGGCGATAATAGTCAGAAAGTTTACCACCAACGTCTTACTTTGATTCAGCGATATTGTTGGATGAAGCGGCCCGGACCAACATTACATGACCACGTTCATGAGACCAGTTCTACCGACGTGCTTTGCACACAGGTGGCTGGCGGGTGTCTGTTTCTCCAACTTTAGTTGAATCGAGTTTGACCACGGCCGGTCCTTTTGTTGAAGGTTAAAACAACAGACTTGACGAAAAATTGTTGTGGTTTTGATGCGTAGGTAAGAACGGTTCTTGCTAGAAGCCCGTAGTAGCCACGTAAAACTTGCAACAACAAAGTAGAGGATATCTAACTTGCTTTTGCAGGGCATGTTGTGATGTGATATGGTCAAGACATGATGAGATATAAATTGTTGTATGAGATTATCATGTTTTGTAAAAGTTATCAGCAACTGGCATGAGCCTTATGGTTGTCGCTTTATTGTATGAAATGCAATCGCGATGTAATTGCTTTACTTTATCACTAAGCGGTAGCGATAGTCGTAGAAGCAATAGTTGGCGAGACGACAACGACTCTACGATGGAGATCGAGGTGTCAAGCCGGTGATGATGGAGATCATGATGGTGCTTTGGAGATGGAGATCAAAGGAACAAGATGATGATGGCCATATCATGTCACATATTTTGATTGCATGTGATGTTTATCTTTTATGCATCTTATTTTGCTTAGTACGACGATAGCATTATAAGATGATCCCTCACTAAATTTCAAGGTACAGGTGTTCTCCCTGAGCATATGGACCGTTGCGATAGTTCGTCATACCGAGACACCACGTGATGATCGGGTGTGATAAGCTCTATGTTCACATACAACGGGTGCAAGCTAGTTTTACACATGCAGAATACTCAGATTAAACTTGATGAGCCTAACATATGCAGATATGGCCTCGGAACATTGAGACCGAAAGGTCGAACGTGAATCATATAGTAGATATGATTGTTGGGGAACGTAGTAATTTCAAAAAAAATCCTACGCACACGCAAGATCATGGTGATGCATAGCAACGAGAGGGGAGAGTGTTGTCTACGTACCCTCGTAGACCGGAAGCGGAAGCATTAGCACAACGCGGTTGATGTAGTCGTACATCTTCACGGCCCGACCGATCAAGCAGTGAAACTACGCACCTCCGAGTTCTAGCACACGTTCAGCTCGATGACGATTTCCGGACTCCGATCCAGTAAAGTGTCGGGGAAGAGTTCCGTCAACACGACGCGTGGTGACGATCTTGATGTTCTACCATCGCAGGGCTTCGCCTAAGCACCGCTACAATATTATCGAGGATTATGGTGGAGGGGGGCACCGCACATGGCTAAGAGAACGATCACGAAGATCAACTTGTGTGTCTAGAGGTGCCCCCATGCCCCCGTATATAAAGGACCAAGGGGGAGAGGCCAGCCGGCCCTTGGGGCGCGCCAAGGAGGGGGGAGTCCTACTCCTAGGAGGAGGACTCCCCTTTCCTAGTCCAACTAGGAAGAGAGAAGGGGGAAGGAAAGAGAGGGAGAGGGAGAGGGAAAGAGGGGTCGCGCCCCCTCCCCTAGTCCAATTCGGACTCCCCATGGGAGGGGGCGCGCCACCTCCTGGGCTGCTACCCTCTCTCTCCCCTCAGGCCCACTAAGGCCCAATACTTCCCCGGGGGGTTCCGGTAACCCTTCCGGCACTCTGGTTTTCTCCGAAATCACCCGAAACACTTCTGGTGTCCGAATATAGCCGTCCAATATATCGATCTTTATGTCTCGACCATTTCGAGACTCCTCGTCATGTCCGTGATCATATCCGGGACTCCGAACAACCTTCGGTACATCAAAATATATAAACTCATAATGAAACTGTCATCGTAACGTTAAGCATGCGGACCCTACGGGTTCGAGAATAATGTAGACATGACCGAGACACGTCTCCGGTCAATAACCAATAGCGGAACCTGGATGCTCATATTGGCTCCTACATATTCTACGAAGATCTTTATCGGTCAGACCGCATAACAACATACGTTGTTCCCTTTGTCATCGGTATGTTACTTGCCCGAGATTCAATCGTCGGTATCTCAATACCTAGTTCAATCTCGTTATCGGCAAGTCTCTTTACTCGTTCCATAATACATCATCTCGCAACTAACTCATTAGTTGCATTGCTTGCAAGTCTTAAGTGATGTGCATTTCCGAGAGGGCCCAGAGATACCTCTCCGACAATCGGAGTGACAAATCCTAATCTCGAAATACGCCAACCCAACATGTACCTTTGGAGACACCTGTAGAGCACCTTTATAATCACCCAATTACGTTGTGACATTTGGTAGCACACAAAGTGTTCCTCCGGCAAACGGGAGTTGCATAATCTCATAGTCACAGGAACATGTATAAGTCATGAAGAAAGCAATAGCAACATACTAAACGATCGGGTGCTAAGCTAATGGAATGGGTCATGTCAATCACATTATTCTCCTAATGATGTGATCACGTTAATCAAATGACAACACATGTCTATGGTTAGGAAACATAACCATCTTTGATTAACGAGCTGGTCAAGTAGAGGCATACCAGTGACGTTTAGTTTGTCTATGTATTCACACAAGTATTATGTTTCCGGTTAATACAATTCTAGCATGAATAATAAACATTTATCATGATATAAGGAAATAAACAATAACTTTATTATTGCCTCTAGGGCATATTTCCTTCAGTCTCCCACTTGCACTAGAGTCAATAATCTAGATTACACAGTAATGATTCTAACACCCATGGAGCCTTGGTGCTGATCATGTTTTGCTCGTGGAAGAGGCTTAGCCAACGGGTCTGCTATATTCAGATCCGTATGTATCTTGCAAATCTCTATGTCTCCCACCTGGACTAGATCGCGGATGGAATTGAAGCATCTCTTGATGTGCTTGGTTCTCTTGTGAAATCTGGATTCCTTTGCCAAGGCAATTGCACCAGTATTGTCACAAAAGATTTTCATTGGACCCGATGCACTAGGTATGACACCTAGATCGGATATGAACTCCTTCATCCAGACTCCTTCGTTTGCTGCTTCTGAAGCAGACATGTACTCCGCTTCACATGTAGATCCCGCCATGATGCTTTGTTTAGAACTGCACCAACTGACAGCTCCACCATTTAATGTAAATACGTATCCGGTTTGCGATTTAGAATCGTCCGGATCAGTGTCAAAGCTTGCATCAACATAACCATTTACGACGAACTCTTTGTCACCTCCATATACGAGAAACATATCCTTAGTCCTTTTCAGGTATTTCAAGATGTTCTTGACCGCTGTCCAGTGATCCACTCCTGGATTACTTTGGTACCTCCCTGCTAGACTTATAGCAAGACACACATCAGGTCTGGTACACAGCATTGCATACATGATAGAGCCTATGGTTGAAGCATAGGGAACATCTTTCATTTTCTCTCTATCTTCTGCAGTGGTCAGGCATTAAGTCTTACTCAACTTCACACCTTGTAACACAGGCAAGAATCCTTTCTTTGATTGATCCATTTTGAACTTCTTCAAAACTTTGTCAAGGTATGTGCTTTGTGAAAGTCCAATTAAGCATCTTGATCATTGAAAAACTCTTATTCAAGTATCCCTTTATGCTATCCAGAAATTATATATCATTTCCGATTAGTAATATGTCATCCACATAAAATATCAGAAATGCTATAGAGCTCCCACTCACTTTCTTGTAAATACAGGCTTCTCCAAAAGTCTGTACAAAACAAAATGCTTTGATCACACTATCAAAGCGTTTATTCCAACTCCGAGGGGCTTGCACCAGTCCATAAATGGATTGTTGGAGCTTGCACACTTTGTTAGTTCCCTTTGAATCGACAAAACCTTCCGGCTGCATCATATACAACTCTTCTTCCAGAAATCCATTCAGGAATGCAGTTTTGACATCCATCTGCCAAATTTCATAATCATAAAATGCGGCAATTGCTAACATGATTCAGACAGACTTAAGCATCGCTGCGGGTGAGAAGGTCTCATCGTACTCAATCCCTTGAACTTGTCGAAAACCTTTTGCGACAAGTCGAGCTTTGTAGACAGTAACATTACCGTCAGCATCAGTCTTCTTCTTGAAGATCCATTTATTCTCAATTGCTTGCCTATCATTGGGCAAGTCAACCAAAGTCCACACTTTGTTCTCATACATGGATCCCATCTCAGATTTCATGGCTTCAAGCCATTTTGCGGAATCTGGGCTCACCATCGCTTCTTCATAGTTCGCAGGTTCATCATGATCTAGTAGCATGACTTCCAGAACAGGATTACCGTACCACTCTGGTGCGGATCTTACTCTGGTTGATCTACGAGGTTCAGTAGTAACTTGTTCTGAAGTTTCATGATCATCATCATTAACTTCCTCACTAATTGGTGCAGGTGTCACAGAAACCGGTTTCTGTGATGTACTACTTTCCAATAAGGGAGCAGGTACAGTTACCTCATCAAGTTCTACTTTCCTCCCACTCACTTCTTTCGAGAGAAACTCTTTCTCTAGAAAGGATCCATTCTTAGCAACAAATGTCTTGCCTTCGGATTTGTGATAGAAGGTGTACCCAATTGTCTCCTTTGGGTATCCTACGAAGACACATTTCTCCAATTTCGGTTCGAGCTTATCAGGTTGAAGTTTTTTCACATAAGCATCACAGCCCCAAACTTTTAGAAATGACAACTTTGGTTTCTTGCCAAACCACAGTTCATAAGGCTTCGTCTCAATGGATTTTGATGGTGCCCTATTTAACGTGAATGCGGCTGTGTCTAAATCACAACCCCAAAATGATAGCGGTAAATCTATAAGAGACATCATAGATCGTACCATATCAAGTAAAGTATGATTACGATGTTCGGACACACCATTACGCTGTGGTGTTCCGGGTGGCGTGAGTTGCGAAACTATTCCGCATTGTTTCAAATGTAGACCAAACTCGTAACTCAAATATTCTCCTCCACGATCAGATCGTAGAAATTTTATTTTCTTGTTACGATGATTTTCAACTTCACTATGAAATTCTTTGAACTTTTCAAATGTTTCAGACTTATGTTTCATTAAGTAGATATACCCATATCTGCTTAAATCATCTGTGAAGGTGAGAAAATAACGATATCCGCCACGAGCTTCAACATTCATTGGACCACATACATCTGTATGTATGATTTCCAACAAATCTGTTGCTCTCTCCATAGTACCGGAGAACGGCGTTTTAGTCATCTTACCCATGAGGCATGGTTCGCAAGTACCAAGTGATTCATAATCAAGTGGTTCCAAAAGTCCATCAGTATGGAGTTTCTTCATGCGAACACCGATATGACCTAAACGGCAGTGCCACAAATAAGTCGCACTATCATTATCAACTCTGCATCTTTTGGCTTCAACATTATGAATATGTGTATCACTACCATCGAGATTCATCAAAAATAGACCACTCTTCAAGGGTGCATGACCATAAAAGATATTACCTATATAAATAGAACAACCATTATTCTCTGATTTAAATGAATAACCGTCTCGCATCAAACAAGATCCAGATATAATGTTCATGCTTAACGCTGGCACCAAATAACAATTATTTAGGTCTAATACTAATCCCGATGGTAGATGTAGAGGTAGTGTGCCGACTGCGATCACATCGACTTCGGAACCATTTCCCACGCGCATCGTCACCTCGTCCTTTGCCAGTGTTCACTTAATCCATAGTCCCTGTTTCGAGTTGCAAATATTAGCAACAGAACCAGTATCAAATACCCAGGTGCTACTATGAGCTCTAGTAAGGTACACATCAACATGTATATCACTTATACCTATTTTCACCTTGCCATCCTTCTTATCCGCCAAATACTTGGGGTAGTTCCGCTTCCAGTGACCAGTCTGCTTGCAGTAGAAGCACTCAGTTTCAGGCTTAGGTCCAGACTTGGGTTTCTTCTCCTGAGCAGCAACTTGCTTGTTGTTCTTCTTGAAGTTCCCCTTCTTCTTCCCCTTGCCCTTTTTCTTGAAACTAGTGGTCTTGTTGACCATCAACACTTGATGCTCCTTCTTGATTTCTACCTCCACAGCTTTTAGCATTGCGAAGAGCTCGGGAATTGTTTTATCCATCCCTTGCATATTATAGTTCATCATGAAGCTCTTGTAGCTAGGTGGAAGTGATTGGAGAATTCTGTCAATGACGCAATCATTCGGAAGATTAACTCCCAATTGAATCAAGTGATTATTATACCCAGACATTTTGAGTATATGCTCACTGACAGAATTGTTCTCCTCCATCTTGCAGCTATAGAACTTATTGGAGACTTCATATCTCTCAATCCGGGCATTTGCTTGAAATATTAACTTCAACTCTTGGAACATCTCATATGCTCCATGACGTTCAAAACGTCATTGAAGTCCCGGTTCTAAGCCGTAAAGCATGGCACATTGAACTATCGAGTAGTCATCAGCTTTGCTCTGCCAGACGTTCTTAACGTCGTCAGTTGCATCGGCAGCAGGCCTGGCACCCAGCGGTGCTTCCAGGACGTAATTCTTCTGTGCAGCAATGAGGATAATCCTCAAGTTACAGACCTAGTCCGTGTAATTGCTACCATCATCTTTCAACTTTGCTTTCTCAAGGAACGCATTAAAATTCAACGGAACAATAGCACGGGCCATCTAACTACAATTAAACATAAACAAGCAAGATACTATCAGGTACTAAGTTCATGATAAATTTAAGTTCAATTAATCATATTACTTAAGAACTCCCACTTAGAAAAACATCCCTCTAATCTTCTAAGTGATCACGTGATCCAAATCAACTAAACCATAACCGATCATCACGTGAAATGGAGTAGTTTTCAATGGTGAACATCACTATGTTGATCATATCTACTATATGATTCACGCTCGACCTTTTGGTCTCAGTGTTCCGAGGCCATATCTGCATATGCTAGGCTCGTCAAGTTTAACCTGAGTATTCTGCGTGTGCAAAACTGGCTTGCACCCGTTGTAGATGGACGTAGAGCTTATCACACCCGATCATCACATGGTGTCTGGGCATGACGAACTTTGGCAACGATGCATACTCAGGGAGAACACTTTTATCTTGAAATTTAGTGAGAGATCATTTTATAATGCTACCGTCAATCAAAGCAAGATAAGATGCATAAAAGATAAACATCACATGCAATCAATATAAGTGATATGATATGGCCATCATCATCTTGTGCTTGTGATCTCCATCTCCAAAGCATCGTTATGATCACCATCGTCATCGGCGCGACACCTTGATCTCCATCGTAGCATCATTGTCGTCTCGCCAATCTTATGCTTCTACGACTATCGCTACCGCTTAGTGATAAAGTAAAGCATTACAGGGCGATTGCATTGCATACAATAAAGCGACAACCATATGGCTCATGCCAGTTGCCGATAACTCGGTTACTAAACATGATCATCTCATACAATAAAATTTAGCATCATGTCTTGACCATATCACATCACAACATGCCCTGCAAAAACAAGTTAGACGTCCTCTACTTTGTTTGTTGCAAGTTTTACGTGGCTGCTACGGGCTTAAGCAAGAACCAATCTTACCTACGCATCAAAACCACAACGATAGTTCGTCAAGTTGGTGTTGTTTTAACCTTCACAAGGACCGGGCGTAGCCACACTCAGTTCAACTAAAGTTGGAGAAACTGACACCCGCCAGCCACCTGTGTGCAAAGCACGTCGGTAGAACCAGTCTCGCGTAAGCGTACGCGTAATGTCGGTCTGGGCCGCTTCATCCAACAATACCGCCGAACCAAAGTATGACATGCTGGTAAGCAGTATGACTTATATCACCCACAACTCACTTGTGTTCTACTCATGCAAATAACATCAACACATAAAACCTAGGCTCGGATGCCACTGTTGGGGAACGTAGTAATTTCAAAAAAATCCTACGCACACGCAAGATCATGGTGATGCATAGCAACGAGAGGGGAGAGTGTTGTCTACGTACCCTCGTAGACCGGAAGCGGAAGCGTTAGCACAACGCGGTTGATGCAGTCGTACATCTTCACGGCCCGACCAATCAAGCACCGAAACTACGACACCTTCGAGTTCTAGCACACGTTCAGCTCGATGACGATTCCCGGACTCCGATCCAGCAAAGTGTCGGGGAAGAGTTCCGTCACCACGACGGCGTGGTGACGATCTTGATGTTCTA
The DNA here is from genome assembly GCA_034509565.1 of Triticum monococcum. NCBI lineage: Eukaryota > Viridiplantae > Streptophyta > Magnoliopsida > Poales > Poaceae > Triticum > Triticum monococcum. The sequence goes on from CM067846.1 coordinate 516,583,586, forward strand.
CCGTCGCAGGGCTTTGCCTAAGCACCGCTACAATATTATCGAGGATTATGGTCGAGGGGGGCACCGCACACGGCTAAGAGAACGATCACGAAGATCAACTTGTGTGTCTACAGGTGCCCCCTGCCCCCGTATATAAAGGAGCAAGGGGGAGAGGCCGGCCGGCCCTTGGGGCGCGCCAAGGAGGGGGAGTCCTCCTCCTAGTAGGAGTAGGACTCCCCTTTCCTAGTCCAACTAGGAAGAGAGAAGGGGGAAGGAAAGAGAGGGAGAGGGAGAGGGAAAGAGGGGCCGCGCCCCCCTCCCCTAGTCCAATTCGGACTCCCCATGGGAGGGGCCGCGCCACCTCCTGGGTTGCTGCCTCTCTCTCCCCTCAGGCCCACTAAGGCCCAATACTTCCTCGGGGGGTTCCGGTAACCCTTCCAGCACTCCGGTTTTCTCCGAAATCACCCGAAACACTTCCGGTGTCCGAATATAGCCGTCCAATATATCGATCTTTATGTCTCAACCATTTCGAGACTCCTCGTCATGTCCGTGATCATATCAGGGACTCGGAACAACCTTCGGTACATCAAAATATATAAACTCATAATGAAACTGTCATCGTAACGTTAAGCGTGCGGACCCTACGGGTTCGAGAACAATGTAGACATGACCGAGACACGTCTCCGGTCAATAACCAATAGGGGAACCTGGATGCTCATATTGGATCCTACATATTCTATGAAGATCTTTATCGGTCAGACCGCATAACAACATACGTTGTTCCCTTTGTCATCGGTATGTTACTTGCCCGAGATTCGATCGTCGGTATCTCAATACCTAGTTCAATCTCGTTATCGGCAAGTCTATTTACTCGTTCCATAATACATCATCTCGCAACTAACTCATTAGTTGCATTGCTTGCAAGGCTTAAGTGATGTGCATTATCGAGAGGGCCCAGAGATACCTCTCCGACAATCGGAGTGATAAATCCTAATCTCGAAATACGCCAACCCAACATGTACCTTTGGAGACACCTGTAGAGCACCTTTATAATCACCCAGTTACGTTGTGACGTTTGGTAGCACACAAAGTGTTCCTCCGGCAAACGGGAGTTGCATAATCTCATAGTCACAGGAACATGTATAAGTCATGAAGAAAGCAATAGCAACATACTAAACGATCGGGTGCTAAGCTAATGGAATGGGTCATGTCAATCACATTATTCTCCTAATGATGTGATCCCGTTAATCAAATGACAACACATGTCTATGGTTAGGAAACATAGCCATCTTTGATTAACGAGCTAGTCAAGTAGAGGCATACTAGTGACGTTTAGTTTGTCTATGTATTCACACAAGTATTATGTTTCCGATTAACACAATTCTAGCATGAATAATAAATATTATCATGATATAAGTAAATAAATAATAACTTTATTATTGCCTCTAGGGCATATTTCCTTCAATGATCAATATAGAGATGTTCACCATTGAAAACTACTCCATCTCACGTGATGATAGGACATGGTTTAGTTGATACGGATCACGTGATCATTTAGATGACTAGAGGGATGTCTATCTAAGTGGGAGTTCTTTAGTAATATGATTAATTGAACTTTAATTTATCATGAACTTAGTCCTGATAGTTTTTGCATATCTATGTTGTTGTAAACCAATGGCCCGTGCTACCGTTCCCTTGAATTTTAATGCGTTCCTAGAGAAAGCTAAGTTGAAAGATGATGGTAGCAACTACACGGAATGGGTCCCTAACTTGAGGATTATCCTCATTGCTGCACAGAAGAATTACGTCCTGGAAGCACCGCTAGGTGCAAGACCCGCTGCAGGGGCAACTCCGGACATTATGAACATCTGGCAGAGCAAAGCAGATGACTACTTGATAGTTTAGTGTGCCATGCTTTACGGCTTAGAACCAGGACTTCAAAGACATTTTGAACATCATGGAGCATATAAGATGTTCCAGGAGTTGAAATTAATACTTCAAGCAAATGCCCGAGTTGAGAGATATGAAGTCTCCAACAAGTTATACAGCTGCAAAATGGAGGAGAATAGTTCTGTCAGTGAACACATACTCAGAATGTCTGGGTACCATAACCACTTGACTCAGCTGGGAGTTAATCTTCCGGATGATTGTGTCATTGATAGAGTTCTTCAATCACTACCACCCATCTATAAAGGCTCGTGATGAACTATAATATGCAAGGGATGGAAAAGACAATTCCCGAGCTATTCGCAATGCTAAAGGCTGCAAATGTAGAAATCAAGAAGGAGAATCAAGTGTTGATGGTTAACAAGACCACTAGTTTCAAGAAAAAAAGGGCAAAGGGAAGAAGGGAACTTCAAGAAGAATAGCAAGCAAGTGCTGCTCAAGGGAAAAATTGCAAGTCTGGACCTAAGCCAGAAACTGAGTGCTTCTACTGCAAAGGGACTAGCACTGGAAACAGAACTACCCCAAGTATTTGGCGGATAAGAAGGAAGGCAAAGTGAAAGGTCTGTTAGATATACATGTTATTGATGTGTACCTTACTAATGCTCGTAGTAGTGCCTGGGTATTTTAAACTGGTTATGTTGCTCATATTTGCAACTCGAAACAGGGGCTACGGATTAAACGAAGATTGGCTAAGGACGAGGTGACGATGCGTGTCGGAAATGGTTCCAAGGTTGATGTGATCGCTGTCAGCATGCTACCTCTACATCTACCATCGGGATTAGTTTTAGACCTGAATAATTGTTATTTGGTGCCAACGTTGAGCATGAATATTATATCTGGATCTTGTTTGATGCGAGACGGTTATTCATTTAAATCAGAGAATAATGGTTGTTTTTGTTGAATCTCAATTGTAGTGATACACATATTCTTAATATTGAAGCCAAAAGATAGAAGTTTAATAATGATAGTGCAACTTATTTGTGGCACTGCCGTTTAGGTCATATTGCTGTAAAGTGCATGAAGAAACTCCATGATGATGGACTTTTGGAATCACTTGATTATGAATCACTTGATGCTTGAGAACCATGCCTCATGGGAAAGATGACTAAGACTCCGTTCTCCGGAACAATGGAGCGAGCCACAGACTTATTGGAAATAATACATACTGATGTATGCGGTCCGATGAGTGTTGAGGCTCGCGACGGGTATCGTTATTTTCTGACATTCACAGATGATTTGAGCAGATATGGGTATATCTACTTAATGAAACATAAGTCTGAAACATTTGAAAAGTTCAAAGAATTCCATAGTGAAGTGGAAAATCATCGTAACAAGAAAATAAAGTTTTTATGATCTGATCGTGGGGGTGAATATTTGAATTATGAGTTTGGTATTCATTTGAAACAATGTGGAATAGTTTCGCAACTCACGCCACCTGGAACACCATAGCGTAATGGTGTGTCCGAACATTGTAACCGTACTTTATTAGATATGGTGCGATCTATGATGTCTCTTACCGATTTACCGCTATCATTTTGGGGTTATGCTTTAGAGATGTCTGCATTCACGTTAAATAGGGCACCATCTAAATCCGTTGAGACAACACCATATGAACTATGGTTTGGCAAGAAGCCTAAGATATCGTTTCTTAAAGTTTGGGGCTGCGATGCTTATGTGAAAAAGCTTCAACCTGATAAGCTCGAACCCAAATCAGAGAAATGTGTCTTCATAGGATACCCAAAGGAAACTGTTGGGTACTCCTTCTATCACAGATCGGAAGGCAAGATATTCATTGCTAAGAATAGATCCTTTCTAGAGAAGGAGTTTCTCTCGAAAGAAGTGAGTGGGAGGAAAGTAGAACTTGATGAGGTAATTGTACCTTCTCCGGAATTGGAAAGTAGTTCATCACAGAAATTAGTTCTAGTGATGACATAATTTTGGCTCTCTCAAATAGGTGTGTCCAGCAAGGATTGATGACTTAAAACACAAAATAAAACAAGTAAATACTCATATCATACAAGATGCTCCAAGAAAAACACATATCATGTGACGAATGAAAATATAGTTTTGAGTAAAATACCGATGGTCGTTGGAAGAAAGCGGGGATGCCACTCGGGGGCATCCCCAAGCTTAGTTGGTTGCTCATTTTTGGATAATACCTTGGGATGCCGGGGCATCCCCAAGCTTAGGCTCTTCCATCCTTCCTTCATCCATCGCAAGATAACCCAAAACTTGAAAACTTCAATCACACAAAACTCAACAAAACCTTCGTGAGATCCGTTAGTATAAGAATAATAAATCACTACTATAAGTGATGTATAAAACCAATTAATATTTTGTTTTTGTATTATATCTACTGTATTACAACTTTTCTATGGAAAAAACTCATCAAATAAAACCATAGAGCCATCAAAATAAGCACACAACACAAAGAAAACAGAATCTATCAAAACAGAATAGTCTGTTGCAATCTGACTATTTCGAATACTTCTGTAACTCAAAAAAATCTGAAAAACTAGGGAGACCTGAGAAATTTGTATATTGATCTACTGCAAGTGGAATGGGTATTTTATCGCTCTCTGGTGAAAAATGAAAATTGTTTTCGTGAGCGCAAAAGTTTCTGTTTTTTCAGCAAGATCAAACAACTATCACCCAAGAAGATCCTAAAGGCTTTACTTGGCACAAACACTAATTAAAACATAAAACACAATCATAACAGTAGCATAATTTTGCTAACACTCAAAAATAGGAAGCAAAAAGCAAAAAAAAAATCATTGGGTTGCCTCCCAACAAGCGTTGTAGTTTTACGCCCTTAGCTAGGCAAAAAATTTCAACGATGCTCACACAAAAGATAATAAATAAAAAACAAGGAGAGCATCAAGAAACATGTGACAAACATATTTAAGTCTAACATACTTCCTATGCATAGGAATTTTATAGGAAAACAAATTATCAAGACAAGAAATATCTAGCATATGCAAAGGAGAGGAATAAAACATTGACAATCTCAACACAGCGAGAGGAAATTTAATAATATGAAAATTTCTACAACCATATTTTCCTCTCTCATAATAATTATATGTAGGATCATAATCAAATTCAATAATATAACTATCATATAAAATTTTCTCTTTGTGATCCACATGCATGCAAAGTTGACACTCTTCCAAAATAGTGGGATCATCAAATAAAGTCATGACCTCTCCAAACCCACTTTCATCAAAAAATTCATAAGATTGAACACTCTCCAAATATGTAGGATTATTTTTGGCTAAAGTTGACACTCTTCCAAACCCACTTTCAATATTATCGCAAACATATTCATCATGAGGCTTAAATAAATTTTCAAGATCATAAGAAACATTATCACCCAAATCATGATCATTGCAATAAGTAGCGGACATAACAAAACAAGCATCCCCAATCTTGGGGTGTTGCATATTATTAGCACAATTGATATTAATAGAATTTATAGTAAAATTATTGCAATCATGCTTTTCATTCAAGGAGCTATCATGAATCACTTCATAAATTTCTTCATCACAATTTTCAGATTCACGAATCTCAAGCAAAACTTCATAAAGATAATCTAGTGCACTCAACTCACTAGCAATTGGTTCATCATGATTGGATCTTTTAAAAAGATTAGCAAGTGGATGGGGATCCATATTAATAGATTTTTAGCAAGCAAAGATGCAAGCATATAGAAGGCACATGGCAAGACAAGCAAACAAAAGATCTGCCGAGAAAAAGGCGAACGAAAAGAGGGCGAATAAAACGGCAATTTTTGTGAAGTGGGGGAGAGGAAAACGAGAGGTAAATGGAAAATAATGTAAATTGCAAGGAGATGAGATTTGTGATTAGGAACCTGGTATATGTTGAAGATCCTCCCCGGCAACGGCCCTAGAAATTCCTTTTGATGTCGCTTGAAGCTACGTCGGTATTTCCCCAAAGAGGAAGGGATGATGCAGCACAACGGCGGTAGGTATTTCCCTCAGATATGAAACCAAGGTTATCGAACCAGTAGGAGAACCAAGCAACATAACGTAAACAACCCTACAAATCCTCGCAACCTGACGTGTTAAAGAGGTTGTCAATTCCCTTTCGGGGTACGACACCTCAAGTGGCAAACGGACGTGAGATAAATTTGTTGTAAATTGATAGATCGAACGCTAAATAAAATAAATAAATAAATAAAAATTGCAGCAAGGTGTTTTTTGGGTTTTTTGGTTTAATAGATCTGAAAATAATTGCAAGAGAAAAGTAGATCACAAAGGCAAATACTCCCTCCGTTCCAAATTACTTGTCTTGGATTTGTCTAGATACGGATGTATCTAGCACTAAAATGAGTCTAGATACATCCGTATCTAGACAAATCCAAGACAAGTAATTCGGAACGGAGGGAGTATATGAGAAAGAAGACACGGGGGCCGTAGGTTTCACTAGTGGCTTCTCTCAAGAAAAATAGCAAACGATGGGTAAAAAAATTACGGTTGGGCAATTGATAGCACCTCAAATAATTATGACGATATCCAGGCAATGATCATTATATAGGCATCACGTCCAAGATTAGTAGACCGACTCCTGCCTGCATCTACTATTATTACTCCACACATCGACCGCTATCCAGCATGCATCTAGTGTATTAAGCTCATGGAGAAATGGAGTAATTCAATAAGAACGATGACATGATGTAGACAAGATCTATCTATGTAGAGATAGACCCCATCGTTTTATCCTTAGTAGCAACGATACATACGTGTCGTTTCCCTTTTTGTCACTGGGATCAAGCACCATAAGATCGAACCCACTACGAAGCACCTCTTCCCATTACAAGATAAATAGATCAACTTGGACAAACAAAACCCAAATATCGGAGAAGAAATACGAGGCTATAAGCAATCATGCATATAAGAGATCAAAGAAATTCAAATAATTTCATGGATATAAAAAGATAGATCTGATCATAAAGTCAAAGTTCATCGGATCCCAACAAACACACCGCAAAAGAGTTACATCATATGGATCTCCAAGAGAACATTGTATTGAGAATCAAGAGAAAGAGAGATGAAGCCATCTAGCTACTAACTACGGACTCGAAGGTCTACAAAGAACTACTCACGCATCATCGGAGAGGCACCAATGGAGCTGGTGAACCCCATCCGAGATGGTGTCTAGATTGGATCTGGTGGTTCTGGACTCTGCGGCGGCTGGATGAATATTTCGTCGACTCCCCTAGGGTTCTGGGATTTTGGGAGTATTTATAGAGCAAAGAGGCGGTCCGGGGGGCACCCGAGGTGGGCACAACCCACCAGGGCGTGCTTGGGCCTCCTGGCGCGCCCTGGTGGGTTGTGCCCCCCTCGAGGCACCCCCCAGGCGCAGCCAGTGCCCGTTGTGTTCCTTTTGGCCCATAAAAATTCTCCATAAAGTTTCGTGGCATTTGGACTCCGTCTGATATTGATTTTCTGCGACGTAAAAAACACAGAAAAAACAGGAATTGGCACTTGGCACTATGTCAATAGGTTAGTACCAAAAATGATATAAAATGATTATAAAACATCCGAGATTGATAATATAACAGCATGGAACAATCAAAAATTATAGATACGTTGGAGACCTATCAACCCTCTGCTGGATCAAGAGTTCGAGGGACGTCATCGAGCTGAACGTGTGCTGAACACGGAGGTGTCATATGTTCGGTACTTGGATCGGTTGGATCATGAAGACGTTCGACTACATCAACTGTGTTAACCTAACGCTTCCGCTTTTGGTCTACGAGGTACGAGGACACACTCTCCCCCTCTCGTTGCTATGCATCTCCTAGATAGATCTTGCGTGATCGTAGGTATTTTTTTGAAGTTGCATGCTACGTTCCCAAACACCGCCACCTTCTGAAGGTGACGAGGCAACTATAACCGCAATGTCACCTCTTGCTGCAGTGGGTCAGTACCTGTCCATTAACAGTGCCAAAAGCACGTTCCTGCATAATACTGGGTTGGACGTTAAGGCAATCTTGTCCAAACTGCCTCATGATCGAGATATGCAAGATCAAAACAATGTTATATTTGCGCTTCAAACAAAATTTCATTCCCTAACAAAGACCCTTTGTGAAACGAGGACAACCATTGTTCGATGTCGTCAAGATATGCATGGTTTTGAAACCAGACTATCAGACATTTGGTATGTTGTCCAGGAGCCTAGGAGAAATGAAGGCGAAGGTTATGGTGCTCCATCGGACAATACACATGAAAACATAATAGTCAGGTCAAATGAACCGAGCTTCTGAACTTCTGGTGGTGCATTTATCTGCCGGACTGTTAACTTTTATGTCAACCTTCCTTTTGTTTTATGGTTGTAATTTGCTTTGTTGCGATACAAAATTTGTTCTTAACATGCAATGATCGGCTGAAGAAAACATCAAACCATTTTTGTATAGTGTAGGGTGTTCCCTATATTTGCACTGATGGCGAACTTTGATGCCCAGTGGATGTAATCTGTGCAATCGTCTTAATAGCCTAGCGTAGTTTCTGGCTTATTTATTTCCCTAGTCTTCTTTTTCCTTGGTTTGCTGGTGGGCACAACAACCATGGGCCATATATGGACCGTGGTAACCTTGAGCCTGCTACGGGTTGTAGGACCCATGGGCCTCCAACGGCCTATAGATTCAGTGGGCCTCGGGCCATCGAATAAATGGGCCCACATGGGTCGTAAACGGGCGTAATTGGCATTGGGCCAACACGGTAACGAGCCATTAACAGGCCGGAAGACAGCAAAGGCTTAATTCTGTCACAGGCATAACAGGTCGTTAATGGGCCAGAATATAGGACGGGCTGGAAACGACGCAACGGGTTAACAGGCCACAAACGGGCTGATTCTAAACATGGTCCGAATTTGGCCCATTAGGGGAACAGGCCAGAAGTAATCGAGGGCCGGAAAGGAGCCCGAGAATGTATGGGTCGTCAGTAGGCCGAAAGTTAACACGGGCTGGAAACGGCCCATGTGAATCATGGGCCGTTACTGGGCATAAAGAAATTTACTATTTATTATGGGCCAGAGTCACCGCGGCCCATTAAAGGGCCCAAAGATATGAAAGGCCTCGTATGGGCCGAAAGACGTCATGGTTGATATGTGGGCCAAAAATGAAATGGGTTGGTATTATACTAGACGGCCCACATGACGTTGTTGGGCCGATTTCGGGAATGCTATAACGGGTTGTGAGTTACTAGGCCATAAAATGGTCTATATGCGAACATACCATTAACATGCTTTTCATGGGCCAACCCGCTATCTTTTGACCAGGTCAAATGGGCCAGCCTTTGTAAGCTAAATGGGCCAGTGTTGGGCCGTCACACGTGTTGACATATCATAGGCGTGTATCTGACCCAATGAGGAGCTGGCACGTGTTTCGTCCGGCCAGTGAGAATTTTACATGTGGAAAATCACCATTAGTCGTTGCTGTTAACGGGTTATCGGATCCAAAACCGGACCCGATAGATAAACGGCGACCCATTATGGTGAATGCCACGTGTCGGTTACCCTTGACGAAAGCACTTCCATGACGCATCATTTATCGTCATGGAAGTGAACACTTCCGTGATGATAATTTTGGTATTGTCATGTAACACTTCTACGACAGCACAGGTATGACTATCTTGATTCTGTCATAAAATCGTCATGGATGTACATGCATGACAGAAAATGTGACCTACTATGACAAACACGTATCACCACGGAAGTGTAATTTTGTAGCGTCTAACAGTTGCATCTACATGCATCTTTGCATGCGGAATCGATGGGCCTGGCGATACTAAGGCGTGTTTGGTAGCCTGCATTAGGCCCATCCAAGCCCGCGTGGGATGTTTTTGGACTGTTTGGATGCATGTGTTTACTGTTTGGCCCACATAGCACGAACCTCAAAGCACCCCTCATCCTGGCCAGCTAGGAACGGCCGAATCAGCCATTTCAGCGAGCCAGGCTCGACCAATGCAGGGAAAGGGAATGTCGCGCCGCGCCGAGCAGGGGAGGGAGATGGTGGGAGTGATGGTGCATCTACGAAAAAGTGACGCGAAAAATTCGACTCACCGCCCACCGATTCGGTCGCCCTATATATCGAGGGTCACCATCGCGGCAAAACTCCTGCCACCATTTCCCCCCTCTCGAGCTTTCCCTCCGGCGCAGATCCACTTCTACGACGAGGTAAGCGGCGCATCTACTCCGGTGACCGGGTGATACGTCTCCAACGTATCTACTTTTCCAAACACTTTTACCCTTGTTTTGGACTCTAACTTGCATGATTTGAATGGAACTAACCCGGACTGACGTTGTTTTCAGCAGAATTGCCATGGTGTTATTTCTGTGTAGAAATAAAAGTTCTCGTTATGACCTGAAAATCAACGGAGAATATTTTTGGAATACATAAAAAATACTGGCGAAAGAAACAAGGCCAGGGGGCCCACACCCTGTCCATGAGGGTGGGGGCGTGCCTACCCCCTGCCTCATGGGACCCCCTGGTGCTCCACCAACCTCAACTCCAACTCTATATATTCACGTTCGGGGAGAAAAAATCAAGGAGAAGGATTCATTGCATTTTACGATACGGAGCCGCTGCCAAGCCCTAATCTCTCTCGGGAGGGCTGATCTGGAGTCTGTTCGGGGCTCCAAAGAGGGGAATCTGTCGCCATCGTCATCATCAACCTTCCTCCATCACCAATTTCATGATGCTCACCACCGTGCGTGAGTAATTCCATCGTAGGCTTGCTGGACGGTGATGGGTTGGATGAGATTTATCATGTAATCGAGTTAGTTTTGTTAGGGTTTGATCCCTAGTATCCATTATGTTCTGAGATTGATGTTGCTATGACTTTGCTATGCTTAATGCTTGTCACTAGGGCCCGAGTGCCATGATTCCAGGTCTGAACCTATTATGTTTTCATGAATATATGTGAGTTATTGATCCTATCTTGCAAGTCTATAGTCACCTATTATGTGTTATGATCCGTTAACCCCGAAGTGACAATAATCGGGATACTTACCGGTGATGACCGTAGTTTGAGGAGTTCATGTATTCACTAAGTGTTAATGCTTTGGTCCGATACTTTATTAAAAGGAGGCCTTAATATCCCTAGTTTCCAATAGGACCCCGCTGCCACGAGAGGGTAGGACAAAAGATGGCATGCAAGTTCTTTTCCATAAGCATGTATGACTATATTCGAAATACATGCCTACATTACATTGATGAACTGGAGCTAGTTCTGTGCCACCCTATGTTATAACTGTTGCATGAGGAATCGCATCGGACATAATTATCCATCACTGATCCATTGGCTACGAGCTTTTCATACATTGATCTTTGCTTAGTTACTTTTCCGTTGCCACTGTTACAATCACTACAAAACGGCTACTCTTACTTTTGCTACCGTTACCGCTACTATCATATTACTTCGCTACTAAATACTTTGCTGCAGATATTAAGTCTTTCAAGTGCGGTTGAATTTACAACTCAACTATTAATACTTGAGAATATTCTTTGGCTCCCCTTGTGTCGAATCAATAAATTTGGGTTGAATACTCTACCCTCGAAAACTGTTGTGATCCCCTATACTTGTGGGTTATCAAGAATATTTTCTAGCGCTGTTGCCGGGGAGTATAGCTCTATTGTTTGAGTCACTTGGGATTTATACCTGCTGATCACTATGAAGAACTTGAAGGATAAAAGAACCAAGATTTTTCCCTCAACTACGAGGGGAGGTAAGGAACTGCCATCTAGCTCTACACTTGATTCACCTTCTGTTTTGAGTAAACTTGCGACACCTACACATGATATTGATTCTGATAGGTCGCATGTTATTGATGATGCCACTTTTGCTTTGCATGATACTTATGATGAAACTACTACTATGCTTGATAATACTGTGCCACTAGGTGAATTTCTTGATGAACAACTTGCTAGGGTTAGAGAGAATGAAATTATTGAAACTGATAATATTGATGAAAGTGATGATGAAGATGCTCCCCCTAGATATGAATTGCATGTTGTGCCTGAGGGTTATGTTATGGATGAAGAAACTGCTAGAGACTTTTTAGCTTGCAATGATAGATATGATCTTAAGAAATTATTAGCTAAGCTGAAAGAAAAGTCTTTGAATGCTAGAATGAAATATGACCCTGCTTTTGGTACTTCACCTATCTTTATTTCCGATAAGGATTATGATTTCTCTGTCGATCCTGAGTTAATTACTTTGGTTGAATCTGATCCTTTCTATGGCTATGAATCTGAAACTGTTATGGCACATCTTACTAAATTAAATGATATAGCCACCCTATTCACTAATGACGAGAAAACTTGCTATTACTTTATCCTTAAGTTATTTCCATTCTCATTAAAGGGTGATGCTAAAACATGTTTTAATTCTCTTGATCCTGGTTGTGTGCGTAGTCCCCGGGATATGATTTATTACTTCTCTACTAAATATTTCCCTGCTCATAAGAAACAAGCTGCCTTGAGGGAAATATATAATTATGTGCAAAATGAAGAAGAGAGTCTCCCACAAGCTTGGGGGAGGCTTCTCCGATTACTTAATGCTTTGCCTGATCATCCTCTCAAGAAAAATTAAATACTTGATATCTTTTATAATGGACTAATCGATGCTTCCAGAGACCACCTGGATAGTTGTGCTGGTTGTGTTTTCAGGGAAGAACTGTTGATCAAGCTGAATTGCTATTGAATAATATGTTGAGTAATGAAAATGATTGGACACTTCCTGAACCAACTCCTAAGCCAACTCCGAAGAAAAGGGGTATTCTATTTCTAAGTCCTGAAGATATGCAAGAGGCAAATAAATCTATGAAAAAAAGGTATTAAAGCTGAAGATGTTACGAATTTACCACCTATTGAAGAAATACATGGTCTTGATAACCCGACACAGGTAGTAAAGGTAAATTCTCTCTATAGATTTTATGAACGTGATATTCCTCGTAATAAGTCTACTAGCCAATGCTTAGATGAGTTTGATAATTTTATTGTTAAACAAGAAAACTTCAATGCTTATGTTGGTAGACAATTGAAACGCAATGCTTATATGATTGAACACTTGAGTGATTATATGTCTAGAGTTAAAGGCGAACTTAAACTTATTAGTAAACATGCTTCTATGGTTACCACTCAAGTAGAACAAGTGCTTAAAGCTCGGAATGATTTGCTCAATGAATTAAATAATACGAAAAATGATAATGTTGTTAGAGTTATGACTAGAGGGGGTAAAATGACTCAGGAACCCTTGTATCATGAAGGCCACCCTAAGAGAATTGAGCAAGATTCTCAGAGAACTAATGTTGATGCACCTAGTTCTTCTAAGAAGAAGAAAATGAAAAATGATAGGACTTTGCATGCTTCTAGTGAACCTGTTGTTGACACACCTGAGAATCCCAATGATATTTCTATTTCTGATGCTGAAACACAATCTGGTAATGAACATGAACCTAGTGATAATATTAATGATGATGTTCATGTTGATGCTCAACCTAGCAACGACAATGATGTAGAGATTGAACCTGTTGTTGATCTTGACAACCCACAATCAAAGAATCAATGTTATGATAAGAGAGACTTTGTTGCTAGGAAGCACGGTAAAGAAAGAGAACCATGGGTTCAGAAACCCATGCCTTTTCCTCCTAAACCATCCAAGAATAAGGATGATGAGGATTTTGAGCTCTTTGCTAAAATGATTAGACCTATCTTTTTGCGTATGCGTTTGACTGATATGCTTAAAATGAATCCTTATGCTAAGTACATGAAGGATATTGTTACTAATAAAACAAAGATACCGGAAGCTAAAATTTCCACCATGCTTGCCAATTATACTTTTAAAGGTGGAAAACCAAAAAAACTAGGAGATCCAGGAGTACCAACTATACCATGCTCCATTAAAAGAAACTATGTTAAAACTGCTTTATGTGATCTTGGGGGCGGTGTTAGTGTTATGCCTCTCTCTTTATATCGTAGACTTGATTTGAAAGTTGACACCTACTAAAATATCTTTGCAAATGGTCGATAAATCAACTGCTATACATGTCGGTATTTGTGAGGATGTGCCTGTTGTGGTTGCAAACGTTACTATTTTAACAGACTTTGTTATTCTTGATATTCCCGAGGACGATAGTATGCCTATTATTCTTGGTAGACCCTTTCTGAATACTGCAGGGGCTGTTATTGATTGCAACAAAGGCAATGTCACTTTTCATGTTAATGGTAATGAGCATACGGTACATTTTTCAAGGAAACAACCTCAAGTCCACAGTATCAATTCTATTGGAAAAATTTCAACGATTACTATTGGAGGTTTTGAATTTCCTCTTCTTACTGTCAAGAAGAAATATGATATTCTTATTGTTGGGGATGTGCATATCCCCGTTGAGGTAACCTAGTGTTATTCGAAATTTCTCTGGTTTCATGCGATTCGGAATGAGTTTGTTAACAAGACTTGATCAACCATGTTAGTGGATTCCTTTTGATGAGCATGAGATGGATGAAGTTAGAAAGCACAAGTCTCTGTACCCTCCTTTTACTTTCTGTTATTTAGATTAAATAAAGTAAAATTAGTATTTTATGTTTGTTTTCTGAATTATCCATGCAATAATAAATACCCCGAAAATAAAAGTTCTCCAAACACCCTGAAAATTTAATATGATTTTTTCTAGAATATTTAAGTATTATTGGCACTGAGAACACACCAGGGGGCCTCACCATGTGCCCACGAGGGTGGAGGGTGCGCCCCATACCTCGTGGACCCCACGTGGGTCCCCTTCACTTATTCCTGCACCCACACACTTCGTCTTCCTCCAGAAAAAATCATCCACCAGCTCAAACCTGAGTTCTAGCTCATCTTGCTGCCATTTTTTATCTCCTTGCTCAAAGCTCCACTCACAAAACTGCTTTGGGGGATCATTTTTCGGTATGTGACTCCTCCAATGGTCCAATTAGTTTTTTTTTCTAGTGCTTTATTTATTGCAATTTTTTGCTGCTTAGGTGACCCTGTTCTTGAGCTTGCATGTCAAATTTATGTGGTCAAAAGTAGTTCTAATGCATGATATGGCTTCTAGGCACTTGTAGGAGTAGTTGCTATCAATCTTGTTGAGTTTGGTTCACTTTTATTTTGAGTCACTAAAAATTTCAGAAATTTTCAGAAAAATATGAAGAGATTTTTGAGGGGCTCTTCAAGCCGAAGCTCGAAGGATAAGCAAGGTGAAGAAAATAAGAAGCCCAAATATAATCTACCTCGCACTGGGGAAGTTTAGCCGTGTGAATGGCCTTGTGATGAGTTCTTGAGAGAAGCCGGGATTTATGAAGATTTTATTATTTGGCTGAGAATGCAGGCCTCGCCGACTTCCTCCACGACCAGCGTGAACAGTATCTCCTACTCACCTATATTTTTGTCCAAAATTTTCATTTCCATGCTAGGAGATCGCCACCTTCGGTGGAATTTTATTTATACGATGAGAATAAGGAGATGTCACTTTATGATTTTTGTCGGGTTTGTAGGATACCCTTTGAGGGAAGCATAGAGGAACCACATCGTAATACCACTTTTAGTTTAGGCGCTATTGTTGCTAAACGGTTAAATCTGAAGCGTACAAAGGGTCCCGTCTTAGGAGGCATCCTCGCCTCGCGCCTTGCTGCGCACTTTAACATACCTATCAGGCATTGTGAGAAAGAGGAAAAGTTGCTGCCTCATATGTTTCTAGATTATAAGAGTATGGTAGCACATGATTTTATTGTTAAGAATAAGAAGAAGATGCTTAACTATAGACTGATATTTGATAAGAATTACTTTGAGACTATTACCTTGCCTGCTCCCTCTTTGTTCAACATATTTTCAGGCACGTTCCTTGTTTTGCCGGAGGCCGTTCAGGCATACCAGAGCTTGATATCATCTTTAGAGCCAGAGCCACTATCTGATTCTCACAGTCAGTCTGTTTATCAGTGAGAACCGGAGAAGATCGCCAACCAGTGGCACCCCGAGGACCCTCCTCACTACACCGGAGAGGGCAGCATTGATCCGTGGCCATATACCAACTCAGGCCAAAAGCGTAAGCTTGGGGGAGTACGTATTCCTCACCGACATTATATTCATGTTCACACACTCATGCCAGTTGTCGGTGCTTATACTTTTTCATTGTATCATCCATGCTAGTTTAATTTATTTTTAAGCTTTCTTCTTGTATGTTTGAAAACCCTTAATAAAAACCAAAAAAATAGTTGTATCCTTTAGCTAGTTTACTTTCCATACCTGTAGTAGTAGAAATTAAAAAGAAAACCCAAAAAGATTTCTCGTTCTTCTTTTGTTTGTTGGGAGCTTTCCCGTGTAAATAGTTTTGTTTCTTTTCTTTTCTTTGGGGGTCGAGAGGAGAAGATCATGATGAAAATGTTGAGTGGCTCTCATATGCATTATTGTTGATCTAACAAAGAGCCCATATTACCTTGTCTTATCCCATGTATTGAATGCTTGCGGATTCCATCTTAGTCCAATGCACACGCACTATTATTATTATCCACACTATTTGGCTGTGCAAGTGAAAGGCAATAATGACGATATATGATGAACTGATTGAGATGAGAGATTATAGTTGCTCATGCCATGCTTAATTTGCTAGGAGTTTATAATGGTTTACCTTGCGTGCCAACATGCTATTAAAATGGTTGTGATGTGGTATGATAGTGTGGTATCCTCCTTTGAACGATTCGGGTGGCTTGACTTGGCACATGTTCACACATGTAGTTGAAACAAAATCAACATAGCCTCCACGATATTTATGTTCATGGTGAATTATATCCTACTCATGCTTGCACTCAGTGTTGATTAATTTTAATGCATGTTCATGACTGTTGTCGCTCCCCAATCTCTTTCTAGCCTTCACTCATACTAAGCAGGAATACTGCTTGTGCATCCAATTCCATAAACCCCAAAAGTTATTCCATATGAGTCCACCATACCTTCCTATATGCGGTATCTACCTGCCGTTTCAAGTAAATTTGTATGTGCCAAACTCTAAACCTTCAAATAAAAATTATGTTTTTGCATGCTTGAATAGCTCATGTATCAACTAGGGTTGTATGTATCTTCCCTGCTAGGCGGGTTATTCTCAAGAGGAGTGGACTCCGCTCCTCACTCATGAGAAAATGGCTCGTCACCGGGATGCCCAGTCCCGTGCTCAAATCAAATCAAAATAATTGCAAACAGAACTCACCCAAGGTTGTTGTTAGTTGGAGGCACCCGTTGTTTCAGGCAAGCCATGGATTGATGTTTGTTGGTGGTAGGGGGAGTATAAACTTTACCATTCTGCTTGGGAACTGCCTATAATGTGTGTAGCGTGGAAGATATCGAGATCTCTCGGTTGTTATGTTGACAATGAAAGTATACCGCTCAAAATATTATTCATCTCTATTTCAAAACCGAGCTCTAGCACCTCTACAAATCCCTGCTTCCCTCTGTGAAGGGCCTATCTATTTACTTTTATGTTGAGTCATCAGCCTCTTATTAAAAAGCACCAGTTGGAGAGCACCGCTGTCATTTGCATGTATTATTATTAGTTTACATTGAGTATGACTGTGACTGGATCTCTTTTACCATGAATTACATTCCAGTCAGCTCTTGATCTTTAGAGGTGCTCTGCATTTATGTTTTGCGGTCTTAGAAAGGGCTAGCGAGATACCATCTTGTTATATCATATTATGATTGTTTTGAGAAAGTGTTGTCATCCGAGATCTATTATTATTGCTCTTTAGTTGATTATGCCATTGATATGAGTAAACATGAGACCTAAATGTTACTCTGAATATGGTTAGTTCATAATCTTTGCTGAAAACTTGAATGCTGGCTTTACATATTTGCAACAACAAGAGCAAACAGAGTTTGTAAAAGTTTTTCTTTATCACTTTCAGTTTGTCAACTAAATTGCTTGAGGACAAGCAAAGGTTTAAGCTTGGGGGAGTTGATACGTCTCCAATGTATCTACTTTTCCAAACACTTTTGCCCTTATTTTGGACTCTAACTTGCATGATTTGAATGGAACTAACCCGGATTGACGTTGTTTTCAGCAAAATTGCCATGGTGT
This sequence comes from Triticum monococcum, assembly GCA_034509565.1. Lineage (NCBI taxonomy): Eukaryota > Viridiplantae > Streptophyta > Magnoliopsida > Poales > Poaceae > Triticum > Triticum monococcum. The sequence goes on from CM067846.1 coordinate 516,601,622, forward strand.
TATTTTTGTGCTGAAATAAAAGTTCTCGGAATGACATGAAAATCAACGGAGAATATTTTTGGAATATATAAAAAATACCGGCGAAAGAATCAAGGTCAGGGGGGCCACACCCTATCCACGAGGATGGGGGGCGCGCCCCCTGCCCCGTGGACCCCCTAGTGCTCCACCGACCTCAACTCCAGCTCTATATATTCGCGTTCGGGGAGAAAAAACAGGGAGAAGGATTCATCGCGTTTTACGATACGGAGCCACCGCCAAGCTGAAAGGATCGATATGGTTGACTAGAGGGGGGGTGAATAGGCAACTAACAATTTTTAACTTTTCTTTACCAAATTAAACTTTGCATCAAAGTAGGTTGTCTAGATGTGCAACTAGGTGAGCAACCTATATGATGCAATAACAACAAACAAACAAGCAAGCAAGAGAAGTAACACTAAAGAGCTTGCACAAGTAAAGGTAAGAAATAACCAAGAGTGGATCCGGTGAAGACGAGGATGTGTTACCGAAGTTCCTTCCTTTTGAGGGGAAGTACGTCTCCGTTAGAGCGGTGTGGAGGCACAATGCTCCCCAAGAAGCCACTAGGGCCACCGTATTCTCCTCACACCCTCACACAACGCGAGAAGCCGTGATTCCACTATTGGTGCCCTTGAAGGCGGCGACCGGACCTTTACAAACAAGGTTGGGGCAATCTCCACAACTTAATCGGAGGCTCCCAACAATACCACGAAGCTTCACCACAATGGACTATGGCTCCGTGGTGACCTCAACCGTCTAGGGTGCTCAAACACCCAAGAGTAACAAGATCCGCTAGGGATGGGTGGGGGAATCGAAAATCTCTTGGTGGAAGTGTAGATCGGGGCCTTCTCCACCACTCCCGAGCAAATCAACAAGTTTGATTGGCTAGAGAGATAGATCGGGCGAAAATGGAGCTTGGAGCATTAATGGAGCTTGAGAGGGAAGAGGTAGGTCAACGGGGAAGAAGGGGACCCCCTTTTATAGTGGGGGCAACAATCCAATCGTTGCCCCACTAAACAGCCCCGCAGAGGGCGGTAGTACCGCTTGGGGGCGGTACTACCGCTGAGCCAGCGATACTGCCGTTCCAACTAGCGGTACTGCCGTGCAAAGGAGAGAAGCAGGGACCTGGACACAGAGAGGTACTACCGCGGAGGTAGGGGCGGTACTACCGCCTCTACTACCGCAACTAGTGCCGCAAAACCCGACACGAGAAAAAGAGCCCTTGAGTCGAGGCGGTAGGAACCTGACAAACCAGCGGTAGTACAGCTGCGGAGTCACCGGCGGTACTACCGCTGCGGAGCGGTACTGCCGCTTGTGACCCTTAGCGGTACTACCGCTGGGACCCAGACAAGACACACAAGTAGAGAGAAGATCTCTCCATTGAAGTGGAAGAGCTCTGAGGGTGAGAAGCGGAAGTGTACATGTTGATTCCACCCAAGCAATACCACAGCAGACCCCCTCTTGATAGTACGGTGCCCTCTACGCAACTAGACCACCGAAAGAGAAACGAAAGAGGTACACCATCTTGAATGACACTCCGAGGGGAGGAAATCGTCTCGTGCCAAGGATGAATCTCTGAAACGCTCAAAGCACACGATTAGTCCGCAAACACGTTGTCATCAATCACCAAAACCACATCGAGAGAGATATGCCTCAACAATCTCCCCCTTTTTGGTGGATTGATGACAACTAGTGACAACTAGGGATTTGCACAAGGAAAAGATATAGAAGTAAGAATACTTAGAACTACAAAATATAGACGGGCTCCACCTGAATGTGTGCACCTAGTTAGTGGAGCCTTTGGAATGCAAGACACACACATTCAGATCAACACTCCACCTATATTTTATAGTCCAACAATTCTAAGCACAGGATATATGAGAGAAGGGTATTAAACAGGATAAGCATGCAACTCATAAGATACTACAGTACTGAAAGACATAAGTAATAAGGTAGCGATAGGGAGCATATGTCTCACACCATATGTCTAGAACTTAGGTCTCACAGGCACCAAACCAAACCAAGCAAAGACAACTAGAAAACACACGAGAACGCAAGACACAAAGACACGCTCGCAACATAGCAACAACCCAAATCCCTAAACTCTCTCCCCCTTTGGCATCGAGACACCAAAAGGGCAAAGAATGTTGCTACGGCTCCCGGTGATGGCAAGCTGAGGATCTCGAAAATCACATCTCAGCGTGATCATCTGCATCTCCGTCGTTGGTCGGAAACTGCTAGGCGTCTGAATCAGTCCAAGGGCAATGCTGGTGAATCCATTCCTCCTCTTCAGTGATCTGTCCCTCAGAACCGCTGACAACGGTCGCACCCAGGTGACGCATGAGCTCCTTGTGGCGCACCCTGGCCTGCTTCTCAGCCACATGAGTCATGTACTGAACATGAGACTCCATGCACAAAAGCTTCTTCATCTTGCATTTAAGCTTCTTTGCCCAAGAAGGTTCTGCACTGGCGGGCCCAAAGTCCTCCTCGTGATCAGCAGTTGCAGCCTCACCCTCAGCCTCCATGGCAGCAGCAGTAGTAGATGGACCCCCGGGTTTAGGCGCTGGGGTGCCCCAATTGTCCTTCTTCCTCAGACGCTTGATCTCATGAGAAACCAAGTCTCCAGTTTCCAACATCACTCTGGGATAAACACGTGCCCAGGCATTCTCAATGAGCCTCATGATGAATGGACCATATATCGGGCACTTGCGCTCAGAAACGGCAGAGAGAAGTTCAGACCACATAACATGAGAAATGTCCAGGCTCTCTCCAGTGTTTGCTTCCTTCTCATGCTGGCAGAAAAGAAGCATGTCCACGAGATAGGAGTGGACCTGATCCAGATTCCCGATGCGAGGGAAGAGAGTCTCACGGAAGACACGATGAAGAATGTCCAGAAACGTAGACAGCTCATAGGTTTCCTTCTTAGTCACTGGGTGAACCTTCACAGTGCAGTAGGGCCAAAGGGCTTGCTTGTGAGTGGAGGTAGCATTGCGGTGAGGGCGGAAGCCTACTGGAGTCTCAAGCCCTTGATCTTCCACATCAAGTAACTCCATGAAGGCCTTCCACTTGACGGAAAGCAACTTGCCATTGGTCATCCAAGTCAGAGTCCTGTCGGCATCAGTTCCAAGATGAACGGTAGCAAAGAATTGAGCCACCAAATCTGCATCGAAATCCTTGTTGAACTGCATGATCCTGAGAATGTTCAGCTGAGTACACATCTGAAGGGCTTTGCCAAAGTACTCAGGGTCCTTCTTCATGGCATTAGTGTCGATGGAGCGAACATCAACATAGAGATTCTTCTTGGCCTTGATCACATCAAAATAGACGGCAAACTGAAAGCGGTTCCAGAACGGGCGGTTAACCAAAGTGGGATCTTGGTCCGCCTCATAGGGGTTGCGGCGATGCTTTTCCCAAAACTCCTTGGCAGTCATCTCAGTCACAGTCTTTCCCTTTGGCTTGTTGGCGGATCTCTTAAACTGCTGAGGTGGTGGAGGTGCACTGGCGGATGCGCCTGCTGGTGGCGGTTGAGTGCTAGAGGAACCACCTGCTGGCTCAGAGGTGCGGTAGGGCTTTGACGTTGCACGCCCGGGGTTAACACGGCGGACCTGCTGCTCAGGATGATCATCACCTGGAACCAAACACAAGAACACGCAAAACAACCAGAAAGAACGAGCATAAGCCAACAAACACAACAAAAGGATCAAGGTATGGCAGGAACATGATGGAACATGGCAGGCAACGGTAGTACCGTGACATGCATGCGGCAGTACCACCCAAGTGGTAGTACCGCTCCAAAGAGAGCAGTAGTACCGCTCAAGGCGGGGAAACAATAGTTCCCTACTACCGTGGCAGATCCGGCACTATTGGCCTGCCAAATTCAAAAATATTCCTACCAAAATCTAATCTAGATAGTCTAGTTGCCTTCTCCAACCTACTCAAGCCTAGATTTAGCCAAAAATCTAGAGATGCAACCACCATTGCCCCTAAGACGCAAGATCTGAAAACGATACAAAAGGGGAGAAGGAACGGGGGCAATACCGGCATCCATGGCAAGAGAACGAGGTGGGGATCGACTCCACCGAAGGAAATGGAGAAGGACGCCCCGGAGACGAAGATCCGCTGGAGCCCTCCCGCGGCAATGCGAGGCTGGAGAGAGGAAGAGGAACGAGGGGGCGAAGCGAATGGGTATGGGGGAGAAGAAACCTCCCCCTGCCCCGATATAACCCCCTGGTCCCATCCCTCAGCGGTAGTACCGCGCTGGGGGCGGTAGTACCGCATATAAGCGGTAGTATCGCGCACCACCAGCGGTAGTACCACCCAGCACGCCACAGCAACTAAACAACACGGCTTAGCTTGAAAGAAAAACAAAAAGGCAAGAAGAAGAGAGAACACACCAGCAAAAGGCCAAGACACACCTCTTCAAGAGAGGGCGGTGGCCGAGGCCATCTATGTTTGAGTCAAGAGTTATGGCCCCGTGAAGATTTTAACCTTGGGCCCATGACCAAAACTCGTCTTTGAAGCACAAGTACCATCAACAATGGTTAATGTGAAAGACTTGATCAATTTATGCATAATGGGGGGAGGGAGAGTTCATTGAGAGAACAACACTCCCCCTATGTCCATGCCTACATCTAAACTAGACAACAAATTGAGTGTGGTGGGATGTGCAAGGGTTCAAGTCACATTGTTTGAATCAATGATATTTAGCTCATGCCTTAACTCGCGAAATCTTGCTTCATCCAAGGGCTTCGTGAAAACATCTGCAAGGTTATCATGAGTGTTGACATAGTTGAGCTCGATCTCTCCTCGCCTAATGTGATCCCGGATGAAGTGATACCGAATCTCAATATGCTTCGTCTTGAAGTGTTGCACCGGGTTGAGAGAGATCTTGATGGCACTTTCATTGTCACACCAAAGAAGCACTTTGTCACAAATGACACCGTAATCCTTTAAAGTTTGCCTCATCCATAAGAGTTGTGCACAACAACTACCGACCGCTACATACTCCACTTCGGTGGATGAGAGAGACACACAACTTTGCTTTTTAGAAGACCAACTTACCAAAGAGAAACCAAGGAATTGGCACCCTCCGGAAGTGGGCTTCCTATCCACTTTGTCTCCCGCCCAATCGGAATCCGAATACCCTACAAGCTTGAAGTTTGCTCCTCTTGGGTACCATAAGCCAAAGTTTGGGGTATGAGCCAAATATCAAAAGATTCGTTTGACCGCCACATAGTGACTTTCCTTAGGTGTGGCTTGAAATCGTGCACAAATTCCCACACTCAACATGATATCCGGTTTAGATGCACAAAGGTAAAGCAAGGATCCAATCATGGAGCGATATACCTTTTGATCCACCACTTTACCATTGGGATCTATGTCAAGTTGGCACTTGGTGGGCATTGGAGTGGAAGTCGGCTTGATGTCACTTAGCTTGAATCTCTTGAGCATGTCTTGAGTGTATTTGGCTTGGTTGATGAAGGTTCCTTCTCTTCTTTGCTTCACTTCGAACCCTAGAAAGAACTTCAACTCTCCCATGGAAGACATCTCGAACTTTGAGGTCATGAGATGGGCAAATTCCTCATTGAAAGCTTTGTTAGGGGAACCAAAGATAATATCATCAACATATAATTAGCACACAAACAACTCCCCTTTGACCTTCTTAGTAAAAAGAGTGGGGTCGATTAGCCCAACTTCAAAACCACGGTCTTGTAACAACTCGGTAAGGTGGTCATAACACGCACGTGGGGCTTGTTTAAGGCCATAGAGTGCCTTATCGAGTTGATACACATGATCGGGAAAGTAGGGATCCTCGAACCCGGGGGGTTGCTTGACATAAACCAATTCATTAATAGGACCATTAAGAAAAGCACTCTTGGCATCCATTTGTTGTAACTTAAAGTTATGATGAGAAGCATATGCAATCAACATGCGAATGGATTCAAGACGAGCAATGGGAGCAAAGGATTCATCGTAGTCGATACCCTCGACTTGGGAGTAGCCTTGTGCTACCAAACAAGCCTTGTTGCGAATGATAATCCCATGAGCATCTTGCTTGTTCTTAAATATCCACTTGGTTCCAATGACATTGTGGTTCCCCGTCGGTCTTGGCACCAATCTACACACTTTGTTGCGCTCGAAGTTGTTGAGTTCTTCATGCATGGCATTGAGCCAATCCGGATCTTCGAGCGTCTCATAGACCTTGTGGGGTTCGACACAAGATACAAACGCGTGATGTTCACAATAGTTTGCTAATTGTCTACGAGTGCTTACCCCCTTTCTTAAGCTTCCAAGCACATTTGTCATGAGATGATCCTTGGTGGAGAGCTTGGAAGCAACCTTGGAGGCATGACACTCCAATTCCTCCTCGGGGGTGAGACGAGGAGTGGTTACTTGATCATCTTGAGCGTCGCCTTGAGCTTGTTCTTGTTCTTGAACTTGCTCGGAGGAGAGAACTTGACCTTGGGCATCACCTGGTGTGTCAACACTGTCTTGAGCATGATCTTGCCCTTGGTCTTGTTCTTGAGGATGAGGGCCTTCGCGTTGTTCATTGGAAGCATGTGGGACTTGGGTTGGTGATGGCTCCACTTGAGTGGAGCATTGTCCTTCTCCTTCGGCCACAAGGGGTTCCTCAATGGGTAGGATAAAACCAATACCCATTCTTCTTATGGCTTGAGGAAGAATTTCATCACCTACATCACAAGTGCCACTTTGCTCCACTTGGGAGCCATTATTCTCATCAAACTCCATGTTACACGTCTCCTCAATAAGTCCCATGGATTTATTGAGGACACGGTAAGCATGAGAGTTTGTAGCATAACCAAAAAATATGCCCTCATAAGCTCTAGCCTCAAATTTAGAAAAACGAACACCTTTCTTGAGAATGAAACACTTACACCCGAACACCCGAAAGTACTTAAGGTTGGGCTTGTTATCGGTGAGTATCTCATATGGAGTCTTGTTCAAGCCCTTGCATAGGTAGAGCCGCTTGGATGCATGACACGCGGTGTTGATGGCTTCGGCCCAAAAGTTGTATGGAGACTTGAACTCCGCTATTGTGGTCCTTGCCGCATCCATCAACGTCCGGTTCTTCCTCTCCGCAACACCGTTTTGTTGAGGGGTGTAAGGTGCGGAATATTGATGCTTGATCCCCTCATCACTAAGAAACTCATCCAAGGTGTAGTTCTTGAACTCGGTGCCGTTGTCACTTCTTATTGTCAAGATCTTTGCATTGTGTTGATGTTGTGCTTCATTTGCAAAGTCAATGACGGTTTGTTGGGTCTCGCTCTTCCTCTTGAAGAAATACACCCAAGTGTATCTTCAGTAGTCGTCCACAATCACCAAGGAATACTTCCTACCCCCAAGACTATCAAAGGATGGAGGCCCAAAGAGATCCAAGTGAAGGAGCTCCAAAGGCCTCTTTGAGTAAATGATAGTCGTGGGAGGGTGAGCCTTCTCATGTAGCTTTCCTTCAATGCAAGCAATGCAAGCACAATCTTTGGCAAAACTAACATTTGTTAGTCCACAGACATGGTCCCCCTTGAGAAGACTTTGCAAAGATCTCATATTGACGTGGGCTAAACGGCGATGCCAAAGCCATCCCACGTCAACTTTAGCCATTAGGCATGTCACGGTCTTAGTGGGTCGCTTCGAAAAGTTAATCACATAGCGACCGTTCTCGACATGCCCAACAAAGGCTACTTTAAGAGTCTTGCTCCACAAGAGGGCCACGGAATCAATCTCAAAGAAAGTGGCAAAGCCCATGAGTGCTAGTTGACGAACGGAAAGTAAATTGTATGGCAGGGACTCAACAAGCATGACCTTCTCGATCGTAAGATCATGAGGAATGACAACTTTGCCGAGTCCCAATACCTTAGAAGACGAGGCATCACCCCACTCAACATTGGTGGGCATGGATGGAATCTTTTGCACGTCCACCACCAAGTCCTTGCTTCTGGTCATATGATTAGTTGCTCCATTATCGAGCAACCATGATCCCCCACCGGAAGTAAACACCTACAAGAGATCAATGCTTGATTTTAGGTACCCATTTTGTAATGGGTCCTTTGATGTTAGTAACAAGGGTCTTTGGAACCCAAATAGACCATTCATTATACTCATGAGGACAACCAACAAATTTGGCATAGACATGCCCATCACTAGCACGACATAACACATAAGAAGGATTAAAGTAGTCGGCTTTGATGGAAGGGGTGGCATTTCCCTTTTTGACACCGCCACCCTTCGCATTGTTCTTCTTCTACTTGGAAGCACTCTCTCCCTCCTTCACAAAGGTTTGCATGAGAGGAGGAGGTCGTTTGGTCTTGTCATTCTTCTTCTTGTTCTTGGACTCGGGCACGTACCCAACCCCTTCCTTGGCCACAAATCCCTTTTGGTTGGTCAAGAGGTCGTTGAGGTTCTTCTTGCCTTGTATGCAAGTTGCAAGACCTTTCTCAAGTTGCACCTTTAGCTTAGTGTTCTCCTCAACAAGATGCACATGCTCACAACACGTGTTAGTAGCATTTGCATTATCAATTAACATCATACGAGGAAAAGTGGCATTTTCCTTGGTTAGCTTTACTTGAAGTTGGTCATGAGACTCTTTTAGGCTAGAATGAGCACCCTTCAAGACCTTGTGAGCCTTTTCAAGTAGATCAAACTCCTCTTTGAGTCTAGCAAGATCAACCTCAAGTTTGGCCTTCTCGGAGTTCAGCACACGAGAAACAATGAGAACATGATCAAAATCTTTCTTTAACTTAGCATGATCAACGTTGTGTGACTCCACAAGATCCAAACGAAGACCACACTCTTCCTCAAGAGCATTGGAAAGATCCGAGATCTCATCAGCATAGTCACGACTATGCCCTTCCATCTTAGAGATGGTATCTTCGTGAGCCTCGATCATGTCATTGGCTTCACCAAGTTGTTCCAAGAGAGCAACAAAGTGCTTCTTGGATTTACCCTTAAGTTTGCCCATAAAGGCATCAAACTCATTCACTTCCACATTACCTCCCTCATGTTCATCAATGCTATCCGTCGAAGAAGGATGATTACTGATGGTAGTTTTGATGTTGGAGGTTACCTTGTTGGTGGCCTTAGCCATGAGGCACTTGGCGGTGATGCTCTCATTGGGTGGGTCGAAGAGAGACACATGTGGAGTCGTCGCAATGGCAACTGAGGCCATGGCAACCGACTCACCATCTTCATCATCGTCATCATCCTCATTGTACTCTTCTTGTACCACCAATGCCTTGGGAGGAGTCTTCTTGGTGAAGTTTCTCTTGTTGGGGAACGACTTCGCCTTGTCCTTTTGGATGAGCTTGCCACAATTGTCTTCCCTATTCTCATACGGGCACTCCGCAACAAAATGACTCACATTGCCACAATTGTAGCAAGTCCTTACACGTTGCTTGCTCTTCGTGCCACTTGAGTTGTTTTTGTTAAAGTTTGGCCTTGAGTTTTTCTTGCTCCAAAATTGCCTTGAAGCAAGTGCCATGTGTTCATGATATGCATACTTTGTATCTTCGCGGTTGCTCTCCTCTTCTTCCTCTTCTTCTTCTTCAACGTAGAGCTTGGCCTTCAAAGCAAGGTTGGGCGTCTTTGCCCTTTGAGAATGAAGCACCGCATTGTCGGCGGTCTTGTCCAAAATGTTCATGGCCACAAACTCATCCAACACTTCGCTTGAGGTCAAAGTGTGGAAGTCCGGCCTTTGACGAATGACGGAGGACATGGCATTGTGGTAGGGCATCACTGCCTTGAGGAATTTGCGCTTAATCCAATTGTCATTCGTGTCCTTGCTCCCGTGATCTCGGAGTGAGACCGCGAGTTTGGTTACTCTCCGATAAAGCTCACGAGGTTCTTCATCTTCTTTCATTGCAAACTCATTGGCCTCATCTTGCACCACTTCATAGTTGGAGCGTTGAATGCTTGCACTTCCCCAGTAGAGTGAGACAACACAAAGCCATGCGTCTTTGGCCAAGGCAAAGGGCCGAAGATGAGGTAGATCTTCGGGCAGAATTGCATCTTGAATGATGAAGAGAGCATTCTCATTGAATTGATTATCCGTGGCTTCTCGAGGAGTGAAGTTGCTTGGATCATGCGGATAGAAACCTTCTTCAATGATTCTCCAAAGATTAGTGTTCACATGATTTAGATGACGTTTAAAGTGGTAAACCCAAGAATCAAAGTCCTCATTTTTTACAATCTTAGGGGGAGGACCGACATGATTCAAATGAGTGGAAGGAACCGGTCCACCATGTAAGTGCATCTAGTGCCACCCCTAGTTGGTTTTGGAGTATTGACGACAAACCTAGTTGAGGGACTAATGTGTTTGTGAGAATTGCAGGATAACACAGGTAGAAGTCCCTCATTGATTCGGTTTAGCTACTAGAGATGACCCCCAAAAATGTACGAAGACATTGAAGACAATGGTGGTTCATGAAGACATTCATGTCGAAGACAATGACATATGAAGACTCCCCATGAAGCCTATGGAACTCGAAGACTTAGATCCTTCATAGTTTTACTTCATTCATGTTGTGTCATAGGAACCACCGTACTGTTAAGTGGGGTCCAAGAGAACCAGTCTGGATGACTGAAGTGATGCCTAATTCAAATCCTATGTATTCGAGTGAAGACAATGAGAGAAAATCTTGTCCAGAGTCAGACAGGTCAGCTTTACTTGCAGCCCAAGTAAAGTTGTTGTGAGAGTTCGAAATCCGACCGTTAGTACACATGTCAGTTCCTTAGTGACCCAGGGTCATTTCGGACAAATCGGGTCAAGGTTGCCAAGTGGCTATAAATAGTCCACCCCTACAACCATAAACGGTTGGCTGCTCAGATTTCAGTGCACGGCTTTTGTCGTTTGAGAGCAACCCACCTCGAAGCCTTTGAGAGAAAATCCCTAGCGAGGAGAAAAGCCCTAACCACCCAGAGCCAGAGTAATTGGGCATCACTTAAGTCTTCTTGTCTGAGTGATCTGAAGACTTATTACACTTGAGGACTGTGCATCCTCCAGACGGTTAGGCGTCGCGTTCTGAGCATCCAAGAGAAATTGTGGATTGCCGGTGAACGAAGTCTGTGAAGGTTTGGGAGTCTACCTTGAAGACTTACCAGAGTGATTGGGCGAGGTCTGTGTGACCTTAGCTCAAGGAGAAAACGGTGAGGACTGGGTGTCCTGAGCTGCGTGTTCAGGACTGTGTGTCCGGGACTGTGTGTCCTTTGGTTTAAATACCTAGCCGCTCCAACCAGGCGTACAGTTGTCATAGCAACTGGAACTGGTCCAACATATCATTGTCTTCAACGTGTCACTGGTTTCATCTTCACCTCCCTTTACTTACCAGTACACATTGTGAAGCTATTGCATGCTTGCTTTATCTTCTGTCTTCACAACTTGACTGTATGATCTGTTTGGCTTCATAACTTCTTCCAACCTGATCCTCATTACACTGAAGCTGTTTGTAACTGTGCTTTCACTATATTGTATACTTGACTATGGCTTGCGTTGTGTAATCTAACTTCCGCTGCACAGTGATAGGCTTGTCCACCCTGTTTGTCTTCATAACTTCCACGTTTTGAAGACTTTCATAAAAATCGCCTATTCACCCCCCCTCTAGTCGATATAACGCACTTTCACACCATAAACAAGTGGTGGTTCCACATGAGCAAAGATGTCGGTGCCATTCTTACCACTAGAAGAAGGAGCCTTTTCACTACTAGCTCCCCCCTTATCGAAGGTAGCATCCGTCACCTTGTCAGTGGGATTACCCACTTTCAACGGTGCGGTGGATAGTTTAAGCCCTTTAAGGAATTTAGTAAACATGCTTTCAACCTCGGTCGCCATGGAGGTTTTCAATGTCTCCAAGGCCACATTGAACTCCTCACGAGAGACCGAGGTTCCCCCATCACCCGTAGACGACATCGGATTCACACCGGAGTGTTCCTCCAAACCGTCTACAGTATCAACCATACTCTTCGAACGGTAAAGTCCTTAATAAAGAGACGAGGCTCTGATACCAATTGAAAGGATCGATATGGTTGACTAGAGGGGGTGAATAGGAAACTAACAATTTTTAACTTTTCTTTACCAAATTAAACTTTGCATCAAAGTAGGTTGTCTAGATGTGCAACTAGGTGAGCAACCTATATGATGCAATAACAACAAACAAACAAGCAAGCAAGAGAAGTAACACTAAAGAGCTTGCACAAGTAAAGGTAAGAAATAACCAAGAGTGAATCCGGTGAAGACGAGAATGTGTTACCGAAGTTCCTTCCTTTTGAGGGGAAGTACGTCTCCGTTAGAGCGGCGTGGAGGCACAATGCTCCCCAAGAAGCCACTAGGGCCACCGTATTCTCCTCACGCCCTCACACAATGCGAGAAGCCGTGATTCCACTATTGGTGCCCTTGAAGGCGGCGACTGGACCTTTACAAACAAGGTTGGGGCAATCTCCACAACTTAATCAGAGGCTCCCAACAATACCATGAAGCTTCACCACAATGGAATGTGGCTCCATGGTGACCTCAACTGTCTAGGGTGCTCAAACACCCAAGAGTAACAAGATCTGCTAGGGATAGGTGGGGGAATCGAAAATCTCTTGGTGGAAGTGTAGATCGGGGCCTTCTCCACCACTCCTGAGCAAATCAACAAGTTTGATTGGCTTGAGATATAGATCGGGCGAAAATTGAGCTTGGAGCATTAATGGAGCTTGAGAGGGAACAGGAAGGTCAACGAGGAAGAAGGGGACCCCCTTTTATAGTGGGGGCAACAATCCAACCGTTGCCCCACTAAACAGCCCCGCAGAGGGTGGTAGTACCACTTGGGGGCGGTACTACCGCTAAGCCAGCGGTACTATCGTTCCAACTAGCGGTACTACCGCGCAAAGGAGAGAAGCAGGGATCTGGACACAGAGAGGTACTACCGCGGAGGTAGGGGCGGTACTACCGCTGAGAAGCGGTAATACCGCCTCTACTGCCGCAACTAGTGCCGCAAAACCCGACACGGGAAAAAGAGCCCTCGAGTCGAGGCGGTAGGAACCTGGCAAGCCAGCGGTAGTATAGCTGCGGAGTCACTGGCGGTACTACCGCTGCAGAGCGGTACTGTCGCTTGTGACCCCTTAGGGGTACTACAGCTGGGTAGCACGGTACTACCGCTAGGACCTAGACAAGACACACAAGTAGAGAGAAGATCTCTCCATTGAAGCGGAAGAGCTCTGAGGGTGAGAGCGGAAGTGTACGTGTTGACTCCACCCAAGCAATACCACAGCGGACCCCCTCTTGATAGTACGGTCCCCTCTACGCAACTAGACCACCGAAAGAGAAACGAAAGAGCTACACCGTCTTGAATGACACTCCGAGGGGAGGAAATCGTCTCATGCCAAGGATGAATCTCTGAAACACTCAAAGCACACGATTAGTCCGCAAACACGTTGTCATCAATCACCAAAACCACATCGAGAGAGATATGCCTCAACACAAGCCCTAATCTCTCTCGGGAGGGCTGATTTGGAGTTCATTTGGGCTCCGAAGAGGGGAATCCGTCGCCATCATCATCATCAACCTTCCTCCATCACCAATTTCATGATTCTCACCGCCGTGCCTGAGTAATTCCATTGTAGGCTTGTTGGGCGGTGATGGGTTGGATGAGATTTATCATGTAATCGAGTTAGTTTTGTTAGGGTTTGATCCCTAGTATCCATTATGTTCTGAGATTGATATTGCTATGACTTTGCTATGCTTAATGCTTGTCACTAGGGCCCGAGTGCCATGATTTCACATCTGAACCTATTATGTTTTCATGAATATATGTGAGTTCTTGATCCTATCTTGCAAGTCTATTGTCGTGGAATTGTCACGGCAGATGTCCTAGTGTGAGGACTTAGTCGTGAGGCCAATGCATCTTTGTAGTAGCTTGAGAGGGGTTGAGTGGAATCGAGAGACGCAACACAAGACAAGGATTTAGACAGCTTCGGGCCCCGGGAAACATCATCCGGTAATAGCCCTACATGTTGTTTGTGGCTAGATCTCACTATGCCCATGAGAGAGCCGCCGCATAAGCCGGCTCCCCCTTTGTGTCTAGCCTTAGAGATTGTTTCTTGTTGCCCTGTCCCCCTTTGGGGAGCCCTTCCCCTCCTTATATATATTGAAGTGGCGGCTTACATGTAGAGTCCTAGTAGGATCAGAACTAACTTATTCTCTATTACAAGTCGGATACAAGTACGGGTCTTGCTTCCTTGTAAAGGAAAAACTCCTCATGCCTTCCGTCTTAAGCCGGCCCACCAGAGTATAAGCCGGTCTGCTGGGCTTTGGGCCTTGTCGTCCGTCTGATCCGCCCGCCGGGTCTCTAGTGAGTCACAATGTCCAGGCGGGTTACATGTAAACCGCCATGTCCGGGCGGATCGCCAGTAAGTCGCCTAGCTCCAGCCGGGTCTCTGGTGAGTCGCCAAGTCCCAGACAGGTCATACTTCCGTCCAGGTCATACCGCGGGGTATAACCCCGACATTAGCCCCCAGTTTAATTTGGATTTATCCATGTTAAACTGATCCTCAAAATAACTCAAGAACAAATTTGACAGGTTGTGCTCTGGGTTAAATATTCTTGTAAGTTGGCACCTGAACATCTTTAAGTCCTTGTCATTTCCTTGTTGATATAAATATGTCCATATCCCCATAGAAAATCTTCTTTAACTGATATGCTTCAACTTTGTCAATGCAAATAATCCAGATATTTCTTTTTGAAAAATCCGGGTCAATAGGCCAGCTTTGGAATCAATTTGCTGACATTGGTCTTCTTGTAGAGAAATATAGCAAGAGATAATCCACTTGAGTCAGTCTCCAAAACGCCGGCTTAAAAATATTGGTCTTGAAATACTCATTTGGCTTTCAACCAGCTTGAAGATGTAACACTTGCCGTTTTATCATTACCAAAACTGTCGGATTATAATATAGATGATGTCGGATCATGTAATTGTTGCTGATGCCAGGTTGATCTTATGATGATGTCGGGTCATAACTGAGAATTTTGAAGATTTCTCTCCCTCGTATCCATATTACCTGTAGCCCCCAAGTCTTGAGTAGAGCAAAGTGATGACTTAAGACTTGCTTCAATATAAATATTACCACTTTGAAGAAATCCATGTTGTTCATCTCAATCACTAGTTAGAATTGAGTATTCCACATATGTAGCCCCCAAGTGTCGGGTTGTCATGCTTGCAGCAACCTGGGACTTGTAATTGCCTTATGCTCATAAAACTTCAAGCAGTGTAGCTCCCAAGGGCCGGCTTAGTGAGATAATATTGAGCTAGGACTTTATATATACTTCTTGGAAAAAACATCGTATGATGTAACCCCCATCATGGGGCTTGAACCCACGTCAACAAGGTTAAGAGCTTTGTGCTTTACCAACTGAGTAGTGGACCCTTCAATATAATGGATTAAGACTTGTGTACCTTGAATTGTTGATAGGAGCAATTGGTAGCCCCCAAGGGTCGGCTCATTACAATGTGATGAGCCGGGTCTTCAATAAGTTGAGCAAAAATGACTTTTGCATTAGCCCCCAAGTTCCACGGTGCATGCTAGCAGTGACATGGGACTTTCATATTCGATGTAATCTCAATTTGAATAACGTAGCCCCCAAGTGCCGGGTCGTAAGCCTGCAGCGACTCCGGACTATTCCTTTCTTGTAGAATAAAGCATATCCATTGATAAAATAATAGCCATTGCGCTGAAGAGACTTTGAAAACCTTAATAATATTAGTTACTGATAACCATAATAAAAATCCAGCCATGTTGGCTACTAAAGTTTTGAATAACCCGGTTTGAAAACCTCAATCATTCAATATCATAATGAAAATCCAGCCAAGTTTGGCTATTTAAATATTCAAATACCTTATCTGTTTGACAAGTAAATCCGGAGTTTTAAATACCCGGCGGCTCTTGGCCGATGGCGATTTAATACACCTCCATTGTAAGCCGGAATTTTTGTAACCCGGCGGCTTATAGCATTTGAGAAAATGAAGAATTGATAACCCTTTTGATACACCAATTTCAATCTTTGATGATGGGCTTGAACTTAATCATTTATGTAAGTCATAGCTCTATAAATCCTGCGAAGTTTAAACAACATATGCCCTGGCGACTTAACATCAAAAGCCAGGGCGGGTAATCACCCAAATGTAGTCTTATCCTACATACAAGTAGGTCACAAGATCCCTTGGCGGTTTATCGCAGGGCGGGTCATAATATATCACATATAACCACTGTGATATTGAATTTGTACTACCGGTTTACAGGACCTGTGCAGCAAGGGTGATAGCCCAATCCTTAGAAGCCAATGCTTCCACGTAGATGATGATTGTCATAAGATGGCGATTTATTGTTGAGGCATATCTCTCTCGATGTGGTTTTGGTGATTGATGACAACGTGTTTGCGGACTAATCGTGTGCTTTGAGCATTTCAGAGATTCATCCTTGGCACGAGACGATTTCTTCCCCTCGGAGTGTCATTCAAGACGATGTAGCTCTTTCATTTCTCTTTCGGTGGACTAGTTGCATAGAGGGCACCGTACTATCAAGAGGGGGTCCGCTTTGGTATTGCTTGGGTGGAATCAACACGTACACATCCGCTTCTCACCCTCCGAGCCCTTCCGCTTCTATGGAGAGATATTTTCTCTTCTTGTGGGCTTTGTCTGGTACCCAGCGGTAGTACCGTGGTACCCAGCGGTAGTACAGCCGAGGGGTCACAAGCGGCAGTACCGCTCCGAAACGGTAGTACCGCCGGTGACTCTGCAGCAGTACTACAGCTGGCTTGCCAGGTTCCTACCGTGTCGATTCGAGGGGTCTTTTTCTGTGTCGGGTTGTGCGGTACCTCGCTGCGGCAGTACCGCCCTTCATCCGCGGCAGTACCGCCCGGTTCCCTCTTTCCCTTTACCCTTCTCTCTGCGCGGCAGTACCGCCGAAGGGAGCGGTAGTACCGCTTAACCCAGTGGTAGTACCGCTGTCTCCCGCGGTAGTTCCGCCCTATGCGGGGGCTGTTTAGTGGGGCAACGGTTCGATTGTTGCCCCCACTAGAAAAGGGGGTCCCCTTCTTCCCCATTGACTTACCTCTTCCCCCTCAAGCTCCATTAATGCTCCAAGCTCCATTTTCGCCCGATCTATCTCTCTAGCCAATCAAACTTGTTGATTTGCTTGGGAGTGGTTGAGAAGGCCCCGATCTACACTTCCACCAAGAGATTTTTGATTCCCCCACCTATCCCTAGCGGATCTTGTTACTCTTGGGTGTTTGAACACCCTACACGGTTGAGGTCACCACGGAGCCATAGTCCATTGTGGTGAAGCTTTGTGGTATTGTTGGGAGCCTCCAATTAAGTTGTGGAGATTACCCCAACCTTGTTTGTAAAGGTCCGATCACCGCCTTCAAGGACACCAATAATGGAATCACGGCATCTCGCATTGTGTGAGGGCGTGAGGAGAATACGGTGGCCCTAGTGGCTTCTTGGGGAGCATTGTGCCTCGACACCTCTCTAACGGAGACGTACTTCCCCTCAAAAGGAAGGAACTTTGGTAACACATCCTCGTCTTCACCGGATCCACTCTTGGTCATCTCTTACCTTTACTTGTGCAAGCTCTTTAGTGTTACTTCTCTTGCTTGCTTGTTTGTTTGTTGTTGTTGCATCATATAGGTTGCTCACCTAGTTGCACATCTAGACAACCTACTTTGATGCAAAGTTTAATTTGGTAAAGAAAAGTTAAAAATTGTTACTTGCCAATTCACCCCCCCCCCCTCTAGTCAACCATATCGATCCTTTCAATTGGTATCAGAGCCTCGTCTCTTTACTAAGGACTTTGTCGTCCGAAGAGTATGGTTGATACCGTAGACGGTGTGGAGGAACACTCCGGTGTGAATCCGATCTCATCTACAGGCGATGGGGGAACCTCGGTCTCTCGTGAGGAGTTCAATGTGGCCTTGGAGACATTGAAAACCTCCATGACGACCGAGGTTGAAAGCATGTTTACTAAATTCATTGAAGGGCTTAAACTATCCACCGCACATTTGAAAGTGGGTGTTCCCACTGACAAGGTGACGGATGCTATCTCCGACAAGGGGGAAGCTAGTAGTGAAAAGGCTCCTTCTTCTAGTGGTAAGAATGGCACCGGCATCTTTGCTCATGTGGAACCACCACTTGTTTATGGTGGACCGGTTCCTTCCACTCATTTGAATCATGCCGGTCCTCCCCCTAAGATTGTGAAAAATGAGGACTTTGATTCTTGGGTTTATCGCTTTAAGCGTCATTTAAATCATGTGAACACTAATCTTTGGAGAATCATTGAAGAAGGTTTCCATCCGCATGATCCAAGCAACTTCACTCCTCGAGAAGCCGCGGATAATCAATTCAATGAGAATGCTCTCTTTATCATTCAAGATGCAATTCCACCCGAAGATCTACCTCACCTTCGGCCCTTCGCCTTGGCCAAAGATGCATGGCTTTGTGTTGTCTCTCTCTACCGGGGAAGCGCAAGCATTCAACGCTCCAACTATGAAGTAGTGCAAGATGAAGTCGATGAGTTTGCAATGAAAGAAGATGAAGAACCTCGTGAGCTTTATCAGAGAGTAACCAAGCTCGCGGTCTCACTCTGAGATCACGGGAGCAAGGACACGGATGACAATTGGATCAAGCGCAAATTCCTCAAGGCAATGATGCCTTACCACAAGGCCATGTCCTCTATCATTCATCAAAGGCCGGCCGGACTTCCACACTTTGACCTCAAGTGAAGTGTTGGATGAGTTTGTGGCTATGAACATCTTGGACAAGACAGCCGACAATGTGGATCTTCGTTCTCAAAGGGCAAAGAAGCCCAACCTTGCATTGAAGGCCAAGGTTTGCGTTGAAGAAGAAGAAGAGGAAGAAGAGGAAAGCAACCCCGAATATACAAAGTATGCCTATCATGAACACATGGCACTTGCTTCAAGGAAATTTTGGAGTAAGAAAAACTCAAGGCCAAACTTCAGCAAGAACAACTCAAGTGGCACGAAGAGCAAGCAACGTGTAAGGACTTGCTACAATTGTGGCAATGTGAGTCATTTTGTTGCGGAGTGCCCGTATGAGAAGAGGGAAGACAATGGTGGCAAGCTCATTCGAAAGGACAAATCCAAGTCTTTCCCCAACAAGAGCAACTTCATCAAGAAAACCCCTCACAAGGCATTGGTGGTTTAAGAAGAGTACCATGAGGATGATGATGATGATGAAGAAGAAGATGGTGAGTCGGTTGCCATGGCCTCCGTTGCCATTGCAAAAACTCCATGACTATCTCTCTTCGACTCACCCAATGAGAACAACACCGCCAAGTGCCTCATGGCTAAAGCCACCAACAAGGTAACTCCCAACATCAAAACTACCATCATTAATAATCCTTCCTTGACGGATTGAATTGATGAATGTGAGGGATCTAATGTGGAGGGAAATGAGTTTGAGTCCTTTATGGGTAAACTCAAGGGTAATTCCAAGAAGCATTTTGTTGCTCTCTTGGAACAACTTGGTGAAGCCAATGACGTGATCGAGTCTCATGAAGATACCATCTCCAAGAAAGAGCGTGGTCTTTGTTTGGCTCTTGAGGAGTCATACAACGATGATCATGCTAAGTTAAAGAAAGATTTTGATCATGCTCTCGTGGTTTCTCGTGTCCTAAACTCCGAGAAGGCCAAACTTGGGGTTGATCTTGCTAGACTCAAAGAGGAGTTTTATCTACTTGACAAGGCTCACAAGGTCTTGAAGGGTGCTCATGCTACCCTCAAAGAGTCTCATGATCAACTCCAAGTAAAGCTAACCAAGGATAAAGCCACCTTTCCTCGTATGATGTTAGTTGATAATGCAAATGCTACTAACCCATGTTCTGAGCATGTGCAACTTGTTGAGGAGAACGCTAAGCTAAAGGTGCAACTTGAGAAAGGTCTTGTGCCTTTCATACAAGGCAAGAAGAGCCTCAACGACCTCTTGACCAACCAAAAGGGAGTTGTGGCCAAGGAAGGGATTGGGTACGTATCCAAGTCCAAGAACGAGAAGAAGAATGACAAGGCCAAACGACCTCCTCCTCTCAAGCAAACCTTTGTGAGGGAGGGTGAGGGTGCTACTAAGGAGAAGGAGAAAAACTCCATGAAGGGTAGTGATGCCAAGAAGGGAAACGCTCCCCTTCCCAACAAGGCTGGTGACTTTAACCCTTCTTATGTGTTGTGCCACGCTAGAGATGGGCATGTTTATGCCAAATTTGTTGGTTCTCCTTATGAGTACATTGAATGGTCTATTTGGGTTCCTAAGACCCTTGTTACTAACATCAAAGGACCCATTACAAATTTGTGCCAAAGATTGTGCTTGCAGTGCTTGCATTGAAGGAAAGCTACATGAGAAGGCTCACCCTCCCACGACTATCATCTACTCGAAGAGGCCTTTGGAGCTCCTTCACTTGGATCTCTTTGGACCTCCATCCTTTGATAGTCTTGGGGGTAGAAAGTATTGCTTGGTGATTGTGGATGACTATTCAAGATACACTTGGGTATATTTCTTCAAGAGGAAGAGCGAGACCCAACAAACCGTCATCGACTTTACAAATGAAGCTCAACGACAACACAATGCAAAGATTTTGACAACAAGAAGTGACAACGGCTCTGAGTTCAAGAACTACACCTTGGATGAGTTTTTGAGTGATGAGGAAATCAAGCATCAATATTCCGCACCCTATACCCCTCAACAAAATGGTGTAGCGGAGAGGAAGAACCGGACATTGATGGATGCGGCAAGGACCATGATGGCGGAGTTCAAATCTCCATACAACTTTTGGGCCAAAGCCATCAACACTGCGTGCCATGCATCTAATCGGCTCTACCTCCGCAGGGGCTTGAACAAGACTCCATATGAGATACTCACCGGTAACAAGCCCAACCTCAAGTACTTCCGAGTGTTTGGGTGTAAGTGCTTCATTCTCAAGAAAGGTGTCCATTTGTCTAAATTTGAGGCTAGAGCGTATGAGGGCATATTTGTTGGTTATGCTACAAACTCTCATGCTTACCGTGTTCTCAATAAGTCCACGGGACTTATTGAGGAAACATGTAACGTGGAGTTTGATGAGAATAACGGCTCCCAAGTGGAGCAAAGTGGTACATGTGATGTAGGTGATGAAATTCGTCCCCAAGCCATAAGAAGAATGGGTATCGGTCATATCCTACCCATTGAGGAACCCCTTGTGGCCGAAGGAGAAGGACAATGTTCTACTCAAGTGGAACCTTCACCAACCCAAGACCTACACGCTTTCGAAGAACAAAGTGAGGGCCCTCAACCTCAAGAACAAGACCAAGGGTAAGATCAATCTCAAGATGGTGTTGTAACATCAAGTGATGCCCAAGGTCAAGCTCCCTCCTCCGAGCAAGTTCAAGATCAAGTCCCACGTGATCAATAACAAGCTCAAGACGACGCTCAAGATGATCAAGTGACTACTCCTCGTCTCACCCCCGAGGAGGAATTGGAGCGTCGTGCCGCCAAGGTTGCTTCCAAGCTCTCCACCAAGGATCATCTCATGACGAATGTGCTTGGAAGCTTAAGAAAGGGGGTAAGCACTTGTAGAAAATTAGCAAACTATTGTGAACATCACGCGTTTGTCTCTTGTGTCGAACCCCACAAGGTCTATGAGGAGCTCGAAGATCCGGATTGGCTCAATGCCATGCATGAAGAACTCAAGAACTTCAAGCGCAACAAAGTGTGGAGATCGGTGCCAAGACCGACGGGGAACCACAATGTCATTGGAACCAAGTGGATATTTAAGAACAAGCAAGATGCCCATGGGATTATCATTCGCAACATGGCTCGTTTGGTAGCACAAGGCTACTCCCAAGTCGAGGGTATCTACTACGGTGAAACCTTTACTCTCATTGCTCGTCTTGAATCCATTCGCATGTTGATTGCATATGCTTCTCATCATAACTTTAAGTTACAACAAATGGATGTGAAGAGTGCTTTTCTTAATGGTCCTATTAATGAATTGGTTTATGTCAAGCAACCCATCGGGTTCGAGGATCCCTACTTTCCCAATCATGTGTATCAACTCGATAAGGCACTCTGTGGCCTTAAACAAGCCCCACGTGCGTGGTATGACCACCTTACCGAGTTGTTACAAGACCGTGGTTTTGAAGTTGGGCTAATCGACCCCACTCTTTTTACTAAGAAGGTCAAAGGGGAGTTGTTTGTGTGCCAATTATATGTTGATGATATTATCTTTGGTTCCCCTAACAAAGCTTCCAATGAGGAATTTGCCGCTCTCATGACCTCAAAGTTCGAGATGTCTTCCATGGGAGAGTTGAAGTTCTTTCTCGGGTTCGAAGTGAAGCAAATGAGAGAAGGAACTTTCATCAACCATGACAAATACACTCAAGACATGCTTAAGAGATTCAAGCTAAGTGATTTCAAGCCGGTGTCCACTCCCATGCCCACCAAGTGCCAACTTGACATTGATCCCAATGGTAAAGCGGTGGATCAAAAGGTATATCGCTCCATGATTGGCTCCTTGCTTTACCTTTGTGCATCTAGACCGGATATCATGTTGAGTGTGGGAATTTGTGCACGGTTTCAAGCCACACCTAAGGAAAGTCACTATGTGGCGGTCAAAGGAATCTTTCGATATTTGGCTCATACCCCAAACTTTGGCTTGTGGTACCCCAAGAGGAGCAATTTTCAAGCTTGTAGGTTATTCGGACTCGGATTGGGCGGGAGACAAAGTGGATAGGAAGTCCACTTCCGGAGGGTGCCAGTTTCTTGGTTGCTCTTTGGTAAGTTGGTCTTCCAACAAGCAAAGTTGTGTGTCTCTCTCGTCCACGGAAGCGGAGTATGTGGCTGTCGGTAGTTGTTGTGCACAACGTTTATGGATGAGGCAAACTTTAAAGGATTACGGTGTCACTTGTGACAAAGTGCCTCTTTGGTGTGACAATGAAAGTGCCATCAAGATTTCCCTCAACCCGGTGCGACACTTCAAGACAAAGCATATTGAGATTAGGTATCACTTCATCCGGGATCACATTAGGCGAGGGGAGATCGAGCTCAACTATGTCAACACTCATGATAACCTTGCAGATATCTTCACGAAGCCTTTGGATGAAGCAAGATTTCGCGAGTTAAGGCATGAGCTAAATATCATTGATTCGAGCAATGTGACTTGAACCCCTGCACACCCCACCTCACTCAACATGTTGTCTAGTTTAGGTGTAGGAATGGACATAGGGGGAGTGTTGTTCTCTCAATGAACTTTCCCTCCCCTCATAATGCATAAACTAACCAAACTCTTTCACATTAGCCATTTCTTTATGGCACTTGTGCTTCAAAGATGAGTGTTGGTCATGGGCCCAAGGTTAAAATCTTCGCCGTGCCATACCTCTAAACTCAAACATAGGTGGCCTCGGCCACCGCCCTCTCTTAGAGAGGTGTGTGTTTCTCGTTCTCTTTGTCATTTTTGTGTGTGTGTGTGTTTTGTTCCCGTTTTATTTTCGTTCTTTTTCGAGATTTAAGCCCTTTTTGCCTAGTCCTCTCTGCGGCTGAGCGGTACTACCGCTGCGATTGTGGTACTACCGCTTATGAGGGTTAAGCGGTACTACCGTCCTCACCAGCGGTACTGCCGTTGAGGGGCGGGCGCTGGGGGTTATATTGGGGCGGGGGAGTTATTTTCTCCCCATACCCATTCGCCCCCACTCGCTCATCTTCCTCGTCGCTCCAGCAACGCCTCGCCGCAGGAGGGCACCGGCTGGCCGCCATTTTCTGGCCACTTCTCTCCATTTCCTCCGATGGAGTCGTTCTCCATCTCATCCTCCAGCCATGGATGCCGGTATTGCCTCCGTTCTCAGTTTCTCTTTGCCTAGATCTTGCATCTAGTTCTTAGGGGCAATAGGCATTGTTTTCTACTTTTTTGGCAATGAAGAGGCTTGTGGTGGATGGAGATTGCTTCTAGGCTCTTTGGATTGATGTTTAGTAGGATAAATTTTTGAATTTGGCATCTCGGTAGTGCCGTATCTGACCACGGCAGTAGAAAACCGATGTTCCCCATTCTGAGCAGTACTACCGCTCACCTGGAGTGGTACTGCCGCGCGAGCGGTACTGCTGCTCACCATGAGCGGTACTGCCGCACGAGCGGTACTGCCGCGGGTAGATGGTGGTACTACCGTCGGATGCCCAGTTCCAATATTTTCTACCTCGCCTTGATCCTTTTTGTCTCGTTTGGTGGCTTATGCTCTCTTCTTTCGTGTGTTTCTTCTGGTCTTGTGTTTGGTTCCAGGTGATGATCATCCTGAGTAGCAGGTCCGCCGTGTCAACCCCGAGCGTGCAACGCCAAAGCGCTACCGCACCTTAGAGCCAGCAGGTGGTTCCTCTAGTACTCAACCGCCACCAGCAGGCGCATCCTCAAGTGCTCCACCACCACCTCAGCAGTCGAAGAGATCCGCCAACAAGCCAAAGGGAAAGACTGTCACTAAGATGACTGCCAAGGAGTTTTGGGCAAAGCGTCGCCGTAACCCCTATGAGGAAGACCAAGACCCCACTTTGGTCAACCGCCCGTTCTGGAACCGCTTTCAGTTTGCCATCTATTTTGATGTGATCAAGGCCAAGAAGAATCACTATGTTGATGTACGCTCCATCGACACGGATGCTATGGAGAAGGACCCTGAGTAATTTGGTGAAGCCCTTCAGATGTGTTCTCAGCTGAACATTCTCGGGATCATGCGGTTCAACAAGGATTTTGATGCAGATTTGGTGGCTCAATTCTTTGCTACCGTTCATCTTGGAACTGATGCCAATAGAACTCTGACTTGGATGACCAATGGCAAATTGCTTTCCGTCAAGTGGCAGGCCTTCATGGAGTTACTTGATGTGGAAGATCACGGGCTTGAGACTCCAGTCGGCTTCCGCCCTCACCGCAATGCTACATCCACTCACAAGCAAGCCCTTTGGCCCTACTGTACTGTGAAGGTTAACCCAGTGACTAAGAAGGAAACCTATGAGTTGTCTGCCTATCTGGACATCCTTCATCGTGTCTTCCATGAGACTCTCTTCCCTCGCATCGGGAATCTGGATATGGTCCACTCCTATCTCGTGGACATGCTTCTTTTCTGTCAGCATGAGAATGAAGCAAACACTGGAGAGAGCCTGGACATTTCTCATGTTATGTGGTCTGAAATTCTCTCTGCCGTTTCTGAGCGCAAGTGCCTGATATATGGTCCATTCATCATGAGGCTCATTGAGATGGCTGATACGTCTCCAACGTATCTATAATTTTTGATTGCTCCATGCTATATTATCTACTGTTTTGGGCAATATTGGGCTTTATTATCCACTTTTATATTACTTTTAGGACTAACCTATTAACCGGAGGCCCAGCCCAGATTTGCTGTTTTATGCCTATTTCAGTGTTTCGAAGAAAAGGAATGTCAGACGGAGTCGAAACGGAACGAAATCAACTGGAGAAGTTATTTTTGGAAGGAAAGCCACCTGATGGACTTGGACCCCACGTCAAGGAAGGAACAAGGAAGCCACGAGGGTGGGGGCGCGCCCCTGCCTCGTGGGGCCCTCGTGGTTCCCCTGACGTACTCCCTGCACCCATATATACCCACGTATCCTAAAACTTCCAGAACAGAGATTAGATCGGGAGTTCCGCCACCAGAAGCCTCCGTAGCCACCGAAAGCCAATCTAGACCCGTTCCGGCACCCTGCCGGAGGGGGCAATCCTTCTCCGGTGGCATCTTCATCATCCCGGTGCTCTCCATGACGAGGAGGGAGTAGTTCTCCCTCGGGGCTGAGGGTATGTACCAGTAGCTATGTGTTTGATCTCTCTCTCTCTCTCTCGTGTTCTTGAGGTGATACAATCTTGATGTATCGCGAGCTTTGCCATTATATTTTGGATCCTATGATGTTTCTTCCCCCCTCTTCTCTCTTGTAAGGAACTGAGTTTCCCCTTTGAAGTAAACTTATCGGATTGAGTCTTTAAAGATTTGAGAACACTTGATGTATGTCTTGCCGTGGATATCTGTGGTGACAATGGGATATCACGTAATTCACTTGATGTATGTTTTGGTGATCAACTTGCGGGTTCCGCCCATGAACCTATGCATAGGGGTTGGCACACGTTTTCGTCGTGATTCTCCGGTAGAAACTTTGGGGCAGTCTTTGAGGTCCTTTGTGTTGGTTGAATAGATGAATCTGAGATTGTGTGATGCATATCGTATAATCATACCCACGGATACTTGAGGTGGCATTGGAGTATCTAGGTGACATTAGGGTTTTGGTTGATTTGTATCTTAAGGTGTTATTCTAGTACAAACTCTAGGGCTATTTGTGACACTTATAGGAATAGCCCAACGGATTGATTGGAAAGAATAACTTTGAGGTGGTTTCGTACCCTACCATAATATCTTCGTTTATTCTCCGCTATTAGTGACTTTGGAGTGACTCTTTGTTGCATGTTGAGGGATAGTTATATGAACCAATTAATTTTATTATTGTTGAGAGGACTTGCACTAGTGAAAGTATGAACCCTAGGCCTTGTTTCCTAGCATCGCAATACCGTTTACGCTCACTTTTATCACTTGTTACCTTGCTGTTTTTATAATTTCAGATTACAAATACCTTTATCTACTACCCATATACCACTTGTATCACTATCTCTTCACCGAACTAGTGCACCTATACAATTTACCACTGTATTGGTTGTGTTGGGGACACAAGAGACTCTTTGTTATTTAGTTGCAGGGTTGCTTGAGAGATACCATCTTCATCCTACGCCTCCTACGGATTCATAAACCTTAGGTCATCCACTTGAGGGAAATTTGCTACTGTCCTACAAACCTCTACACTTGGAGGCCCAACAACATCTACAAGAAGAAGGTTGTGTAGTAGACATCAAGCTCTTTTCTGGCGCCGTTGCTGGGGAGGTTAGCGCATGAAGGTATATCTTTAGATCTTGCAATCGAGTCTTTTAGTTTCTTGTTTTATCACTAGTTTAGTTTATAAAAGAAAACTATAAAAATGGAATTGAGTTTGTCTCATACGCTTCACCTTTTTAATATCTTTCGTGAGCATGATGGAAAGGATAATTGTGCTCAAGTGCTAGAAGAAGAAATCTATAAAATGTTTGGCACTAAATATTTGAATGATGAGCATGATTGCAATGGTGTTAGTATGAATTCCTTGAATATCCATGATGCTAATGATATGCAAAGCCACAAGCTTGGGGAAGCTATGTTTGATGAAGATGATATTTTTTGTCCCCCAAGTTTTGATGAGCAAATCTATTATGATGAAATCATGCCTCCTATTTGTGATAATTATATTGATGAAAGTGGAATTGGAGAGGTCATGACTTTATTTTGTGATGAATCCACTATTCCGGAAGAGGTTCCAATTGATTATGAGAACAAAGTTGCTATCTATGATGATTATTGTGATGACTTGTATGCTATAAATAATAATGATATCCATGAAACTTGTCATCATGATTTTAGTTTTCAATTGGATTATGCCTCACATGATAATTATTTTCTTGAGTTTGCTCCCACTATTATTCATGAGAAGAATTTTGCTTGTGTGGAGAGTAATAAAATTTCTATGCTTGTAGATCATGAAAAGAATGCTTTAGATGCTGGTTATATTGTTGAATTCATTCATGATGCTACTGAAAATTATTATGAGGGAGGAATACATGCTTGTAGGAATTGCAATAATATCAAATTTACTCTCTACGTGCTTAAAATCTTGAAGTTATGCTTGTTTTGCCTTCCTATGCTAGTTGATTATTGTTCCCATAAGTTGTTTGCTCGCAAAATCCCTATGCATAGGAAGTGGGTTAGGCTTAAATGTGCTAGTCATATTCTTCATGATGCTCTCTATATATTTCAATTCTTATCTTTTATGTGAGCATCATTGTCATTATCATGCCTAGCTAGGGGCGTTAAACGATAGCGCTTGTTGGGAGGCAACCCAATTTTATTCTTGTTACTTGCTTTTTGTTCCTGTATAGTAATAAATAATTCATCTAGCCTCTGTTTAGATGTGGTTTTATGCTTTTAATTAGTGTTTGTGCCAAGTAGAACCTTTGGGAAGACTTGGGGAGAGTCTTGTTGATCATGCTATAAAAAACAGAAACTTTAGCGCTCACGAGAACTGCTGCCATTTTTATTTGGAGAGTGCTATTTAGTTAATTATTTTTGCAGATGATTAATAGATAAATTCCTCAGGTCCAGAAATTTATTTGAGAATTTTATGAGTTCCAGAAGTATACGTTTGATCCAGATTACTACAGACTGTTCTGTTTCTGACAGATTCTGTTTTTTTCATGTGTTGTTTACTTATTTTGATGAATCTATGGCTAGTAAAAGAGTTTATAAACCATAGAGAAGTTGGAATACAGTAGGTTTAACACCCATATAAACAAATAATGAGTTCGTTACAGTACCTTGAAGTGGTGATTTATTTTACTAACGGAGCTTACGAGTTTTCTGTTAAGTTTTGTGTTGTGAAGTTTTCAAGTTTTGGGTAAGGATTCGATGGACTATGGAATAAGGAGTGGCAAGAGCCTAATCTTGGGGATGCCTGAGGCACCCCAAGGTAATATTCCAGGATATCCAAGAGCCTAAGCTTGGGGATGCCCCGGAAGGCATCCCCTCTTTCGTCTTCGTTCATCGGTAACTTTACTTGGAGCTATATTTTTATTCACCACATGATATGTGTTTTGCTTGGAGCATCAATTTATTTTGTTAGGATTTGCTTGCTTTTATTTATAATAATGTTTTGCATCTTTTATTTCAATAAAAGTGGCATTGATAGCCTTTACTATGCCTATGTTACAAGTATACATGTTGCTGTTTGAAAACAGAAAGTTTACCGCTGTTGCAATAATTCCCTAGAAAAGTCAGAATGTGATAAAATGATGAAACCTTTTGAATATTAAGCTCTGATAAATTTACTACAGTGGGAATTTTCTTTCATAATTTTTGCAGATAGGGAAGTATGGATGTTGCAGCATTCTTTACAGACTATCCTGTTTAGGCAGATTGCTGTTATGTTTGCATTGTTTGCATATGTTTGCTTCTTTAATGATTCTATTTGAGGATATGACTATTAAATATGCAGAGGCATTTAGTATGCAATGTTTAATAATAATTTTAGTGATTTGCGACAGTAGAGTACGATAAGGTTTTGGCAATGGTTTATAGTAACTTATCTCACAAGTCTTTGTTGAGTTTTGTGTGGATGAAGCTTTTTAGATTTAGGGAGACCGTGATATGAGAGGAATTAAGGAGATAAAAAAGCTCAAGCTTGGGGATGCCCAAGGCACCAAAAGATAATATTTCAAGAAGTCTCAAGCATCTAAGCTTGGGGATGCCCCGGTTGGCATCCCACCTTTCTTCTTCAACAACTATCGGTTAGTATCGGTTGATCCTAAGTTTTTGCTTCTTCACATGATGTTTGCTATTCTTAGATGTCATTTTATTTTGCTTTGCTTGCTGTTTGAATAGAATACCAAGGTCTGAAATTATTAAATGTTAGAGAGTCTTCACATAGTTGCATAATTATTCGACTACTCATTGATCTTCACTTATATCTTTCAGAGTAGTTTGTCATTTGCTCTAGTGCTTCACTTATATCTTTTAGAGCATGGTGGTAGTTTTATTTTGAATAAATAGATAAACTCTCATGCTTCACTTAGATTATTTTGAGAGTCTTAATAGCATGGTAATTTGCTTAAAATCCTAATATGCTAGGTATTCAAGAATAATAAAATTCTCTTATGAGTGTGTTGAATACTAAGAGAAGTTTGATACTTGATGATTGTTTTGAGATATGAGGATGGTAATATTAGAGTCATGCTAGTTGAGTAGTTGTGAATTTGAGAAATAATTGTGTTGAAGTTTGTGATTCCCGTAGCATGCACGTATGGTGAACCGTTATGTGATGAAGTCGGAGCATGATTTATTTATTGATTGCGTTCCTTATGAGTGGCGGTCGGGGACGAGCGATGGTCTTTTCCTACCAATCTATCCCCCTAGGAGCATGCGCGTAGTACTTTGTTTCGATAACTAATAGATTTTTGCAATAAGTATGTGAGTTCTTTATGACTAATGTTGAGTCCATGGATTATGCGTACTCTCACCCTTCTACCATTGCTAGCCTCTCTAGTACAGCGCAACTTTCGCCGGTACCATAAACCCACCATACACCTTACTCAAAACAGCCACCATACCTACCTATTATGGAATTTCCATAGCCATTCCGAGATATATTGCCATGCAACTTTCCACCATTCCATTATTATGACACGCTTCATCATTGTCATATTGCTTTGCATGATCATGTAGTTGACATCGTATTTGTGGCAAGGCCACCGTTCATAATTCTTTCATACATGCCACTCATGCATCATTGCACATCCCGGTACACCGCCAGAGGCATTCATATAGAGTCATATCTTGTTCTAAGTATCAAGTTGTAATTCTTGAGTTGTAAGTAAATAAAAGTGTGATGATCATCATTATTAGAGCATTGTCCTAGTGAGGAAAGGATGATGGAGACTATGATTCCCCCACAAGTCGGGATGAGACTCCGGACGAAAAATAAATAAAAGAGGCCATAGAATACCAAAAAAAAAGAGAGAAAGAAAAGAGGCCATAAAAAAGAGAGAAGGCCCAAATAAAAAATAAAAAATGAGAGAAAAAGAGAGAAGGGGCAATGCTACTATCCTTTTACCACACTTGTGCTTCCAAGTAGCACCATGATCTTCATGATAGAGAGTCTCCTATGTTGTCACTTTCATATACTAGTGGGAATCTTTCATTATAGAACTTGGCTTGTATATTCCAATGATGGGCTTCCTCAAAATGCCCCAGGTCTTCATGAGCAAGCAAGTTGGATGCACACCCACTTAGTTTCTTTTTGAGCTTTCATTCATTTATAGCTCTAGTGCATCCGTTGCATGGCAATCCCTAATCACTCACATTGATATCTATTGATGGACATCTCCATAGCCCATTGATAAGCCTAGTTGATGTGAGACTATCTTCTCCCTTTTTGTCTTCTCCACAACCACCATTCTATTCCACCTATAGTGCTATGTCCATGGCTCACGCTCATGTATTGCGTGAAGATTGAAAAAGTTTGAGAACATCAAAAGTATGAAACAATTGCTTGGCTTGTCATCGGGGTTGTGCATGATTTAAATATTTTGTGTGGTGAAGATGGAGCATAGCCAGACTATATGATTTTGTAGGGATAACTTTCTTTGGCCATGTTATTTTGAGAAGACATGATTGCTTAGTTAGTATGCTTGAAGTATTATTATTTTTATGTCAAAATGAACTTTTGTCTTGAATCTTTCGGATCTGAATATTCATATCACAAGTAGGAAGAATTACATTGAAATTATGCCAACTAGCATTCCACATCAAAAATTATCTTTTTTTATCATTTACCTACTCGAGGACGAGCAGGAATTAAGCTTGGGGATGCTTGATACATCTCCAATGTATCTATAATTTTTGATTGCTCCATGCTATATTATCTACTATTTTGGGCAATATTGGGCTTTATTATCCACTTTTATATTACTTTTGGGACTAACCTATTAACCGGAGGCCCAGCCCAGATTTGTTGTTTTATGCCTATTTCAGTGTTTTGAAGAAAAGGAATATCAGACGGAGTCGAAACGGAATGAAATCAACTGGAGAAGTTATTTTTGGAAGGAAAGCCACCTGATGGACTTGGACCCCACATCAAGGAAGGAACAAGGAAGCCACGAGGGTGGGGGCGCGCCCCCTGCCTCGTGGGGCCCTCATGGCTCCCCTGACGTACTCCCTGCACCCATATATACCCACGTATCCTAAAACTTCCAGAACAGAGATTAGATCGGGAGTTCCGCCGCCAGAAGCCTCCGTAGCCACCGAAAGCCAATCTAGACCCGTTCCGGCACCCTGCCGGAGGGGGCAATCCTTCTCCGGTGGCATCTTCATCATCCTGGTGCTCTCCATGACGAGGAGGGAGTAGTTCTCCCTCGGGGCTGAGGGTATGTACCAGTAGCTATGTGTTTGATCTCTCTCTCTCTCTCTCTCGTGTTCTTGAGGTGATACGATCTTGATGTATCGCGAGCTTTGCCATTATATTTTGGATCCTATGATGTTTCTTCCCCCCTCTTCTCTCTTGTAAGGAACTGAGTTTCCCCTTTGAAGTAATCTTGTCGGATTGAGTCTTTAAAGATTTGAGAACACTTGATGTATGTCTTGTCGTGGATATCTGTGGTGACAATGGGATATCATGTGATTCACTTGACGTATGTTTTGGTGATCAACTTGCGGGTTCCGCCCAGGAACCTATGCATAGGGGTTGGCACACGTTTTCGTCGTGATTCTCCGGTAGAAACTTTGGGGCACTCTTTGAGGTCCTTTGTGTTGGTTGAATAGATGAATATGAGATTGTGTGATGCATATCGTATAATCATACCCACGGATACTTGAGGTGACATTGGAGTATCTAGGTGACATTGGGGTTTTGGTTGATTTGTATCTTAAGGTGTTATTCTAGTACAAACTCTAGGGCTGTTTGTGACACTTATAGGAATAGCCCAACAGATTGATTGGAAAGAATAACTTTGAGGTGGTTTCGTACCCTACCATAATCTCTTCGTTTGTTCTCCGCTATTAGTGACTTTGGAGTGACTCTTTGTTGCATGTTGAGGGATAGTTATATGATCCAATTATGTTATTATTGTTGAGAGGACTTGCATTAGTGAAAGTATGAACCCTAGGCCTTGTTTCCTAGCATCGCAATACCGTTTACGCTCACTTTTATCACTTGTTACCTTGCTGTTTTTATAATTTCAGATTACAAATACCTTTATCTACTATCCATATACCACTTGTATCACCATCTCTTCACCGAACTAGTGCACCTATACAATTTACCATTGTATTGGGTGTGTTGGGGACACAAGAGACTCTTTGTTATTTGGTTGCAGGGTTGCTTGAGAGAGACCATCTTCATCCTACGCCTCCTATGGATTGATAAACCTTAGGTCATCCACTTGAGGGAAATTTGCTA
Organism: Triticum monococcum; assembly: GCA_034509565.1. Taxonomy (NCBI): domain Eukaryota; kingdom Viridiplantae; phylum Streptophyta; class Magnoliopsida; order Poales; family Poaceae; genus Triticum; species Triticum monococcum. The sequence continues at coordinate 516,634,735 of CM067846.1, forward strand.
CTGTCCTACAAACCTCTACACTTGGAGGCCCAACAACGTCTACAAGAAGAAGGTTGTGTAGTAGACATCAAAGGCCTAGGCACGTGTCTATCCCAGAGTGATGCTGGAAACTGGAGACTTGGTTTCTCATGAGATCAAGCGTCTGAGGAAGAAGGACAATTGGGGCACCCCAGTGCCTAAACCCGGGGGCCCATCTACTGTTGTCGCTGTCGTGGTTCTAAGTCTGACAGTGAGGTAGGGGGGTGTGTATGGAGAGGCTAGACCTTAGCTATTGGGAAGTTGTAAGCACGCAAGGTTTACGAGTTCAGGCCCTTCTCGGAGGAAGTAACAGCCCTACGTCTTGATGCCCGGAGGCGGTCGACTGGATTATGCGTGTGTAAAATGACAGGGGTGCGAACCCTTGATACTGAGGAGGGGGGTGGCTTATATAGAGTTCGCCAGCCCTCTCCTTCCCTCAGTAATGCAGGGTTTAAGGTACATTTAAGGTGGGCGTTACTGATAACGTCCCTAATAAAGTGTCATTATAATCATAAAGACTACTTAAATAGCCGACCGTTTGCCTGCGGAGTGACTTGAGGTCTTTTGGCAGTCGAGTGGTTGGCTTCTTGGTCGAGTGACAGCTTCTAGGTCGAATGTCTTCAACCCGTCGAGTGGGATATCGTCAAGTTGTTTGAAAGGTGACTTCCTCTAAGGACGTCTAATGGTAGGGCTCTTTAGGACGGGTCCGTGTCCCTACCGTAGGTACATGTCTTCATCATTAGCCCCCGAACGGATTGAGGCTAGAGTGAGAAAAGGGGTTAGGGACCTTTCCGACCGATCCTTCGGGTTATTATGGGTGCTTCGTTCTGGGTCGACTGTCACGGATGACGTCATTAACCTCTTTCAGTCGCCTTGATCCGTTCCAGGTCTTTCGTCGAATGGATTTCTTTACCTGTGAGGCATCGAGCGCTGGCGTGCGCGGGATTTCCGTTCCGTCAAGTTGTTCTGCAGCCGGCGGAGATCGTGGGATTCGGATTTTTTGGGAAGCGCGCGGAGCGGGGGCAGCCGTAGTAATCGGGAGCGACAGCGCGAAGGCTCCTCGATCTCCGCATCGCCTTTTTCGCCATGTACTGCGCGCGCGCCTGCCACGGGATTTGACTGGATAGCTCGGGCCTACCTGCCAGCCACTCGGAAGTGGCCCCTTATAAGTAGCTGGCTCGGAGCCCTCCAACCGTGCGCGTGCTCATCTCTTCCCCTTCTTCCTCTGTTTCTCCGTCGTCTCCCCCGCTTCCTCCGCTCTCGCCCAGCCACCACAAACCAGCTCGAGATCGCCGGCGACGATGCGCGGGGCAGATCTTCCTCCCGGACTGCCCTGCCCAAGGGTTGGATGCAGGGCGACTGGATGCCATCGGTGCTCCGGCAGGAAGATCTCGATGACATGGTTGAGGGGGGAGCCATTCCCCACGAAGCTGCGCGTCTTCCGGGGAGGGAGGTCGAACCTCAGCCCCGCGCCGGTGAGTGCGTGCTCCTAGCCACTCACGTCGACCGAGGGTTCTCTCTGCCTCCTCATCCATTCTTCCGGAGCTTCTTAAATTTCTTCGGGGAGCAACTCCATCACTTTACCCCCAACTCCATAGTCTATCTTGCCGCGTTTATTGCCATGTGCGAGGCCTTCCTGGGTTGCCGTCCGCATTGGGGGCTTTTCAAGCATATTTTCACTTGCCGCTCTCAGTCGGTTAAAAAGGCCAAGTCAAGTGACGAGAGGACGCAAGTGATCCAGCTGTGCGGGGGCCTGGCGATTCAAACGAGGGGAAAGAGCTGCTTTCCGTCCATCACTTTCCCGGAGTCAGTCCGTGGTTGGCAGGCAACTTGGTTCTACTGCCAGGACCAAGTGACCCCGGTCAGTCGACTGGTCTCCCTCCTTTTTCCCTCGACCGAGCCGCGAAGCCAGTCTCTCTGAAGATTACCCCTGAGGAAAAGGCCCAAGTCAAAGTGCTGGCCGGCCGAGTGGTTGAACTCGTTCGAGAGGGTGTGACTGGGATGGACTTGCTAGAGGTCTTTCTTCAGAGACGCATTCAACCGCTCCAGGCCCGGGACCATCCGATGTGGCTGTACTCAGGCCTCGACGACACCACTCGGATCCACCCGGAGGAGGTCACCGACGAGATGCTGGAGGGGTGGCTGTCAAGCATCACAGGGAATAAAGACAACCCCCGAGGAGCCAGAAGGGTAATTCCACTCGACGGCTCGTACGAAGTGGATCAGGTACATCTTTATGTTTCTGACTGAAATCTTGTTTCTTGTGTTGGTCTTCTTCGAGTTGGTCGACTAATTTTTGTCTCGTCCGTTGTTCCCAGGCGACCACCGAGATGTACTCGACACCCAACGGGGCACAGGGGTCGACTGAGGAAGGCGAGGCGAGTGGAGGCGAGAGCGGGGATGACCAAGGCGAGTGGGAGTCTGACGGTGAAGGGGAGGTAGACAACGACGTCTTCTCCAGCGAGGAGGAGGAGGAGGAGGAAGCTGAACCTCCCCGCCTGGAGGGGCGATCCAAGCTCACACATGACCCAGCGCGGGGACGTGGCAAGGCCACCGCACCTGCTGGGCAGACGTCGAAGCGCCCTCGGAGTTCTCCTCCTCCGCCGACTGAGAAGACTCCCAAGCACCCCCGAGCGACGCCATCCAAGCCGCCCAAAGTTCTGCCTAAGATGAAGATAGTTGTTCCTACCATTTTTGGGTAAATGATAGAAACTTTGTTTTCCTTTGTCGACCGTGGACGGATCCTTGGTTGATTCACTCTGCCAACCGGCTGACTTTTGAGATTTGCAGCGGTGCCACTTCTGAGGTTTCTGCCGGGAACGACGACCAAGAGATGGAGGACGCTGTCACCTCCAACCCTGGTACGATTAATGACATTTTGCTTTGAGTCAACTGGCCCTTGTAGTTCTGGTCGGTTGAATATTTCTCTTGCAGCCCCTCCTCATGTTATTGATCTCCCGGACGATGATGACAACGAGCCGCTGAGGGTGAAGAGGACAAAGAAGACGCCGGCTGTCAAGACCCCGCGGTCCACTCCGGCACCTGAGGCCGTGGCTCGGGGCGATGGCGAGCCCGCTCGAGCTTCTGTGACTTTCACCAACCCCCTGTCGAGTGCGCAGCCTTCGGCGTCGACTGCGGACCCATCTTCGCTTTTTGCTACGTACTCCGTCCCTGAGGACCAAGCGTCTGCTGCGAAAGAGGCTATACGCCAGGCGGGGATTATGATGGAGCAAGTGAAGGTGGCTCGGGAGGCCAGCCAAGCCGCCTATGACGCGAGCTCGGCTCTTCAGAGCAATGTCCAGGTCAGTCGACTTGATACTTGGTTGTTTGAAGAGTCTTTCTCCCTCTTTCTTTTTCTTTTTGAAGATCTTTGTATCTATATCTGTACACCCACTGGGTGTGTTTTCTCTTTCTTGGACTAGTGGGGGCACGCTGAGTGCACCCACTGGGTGTAGTCCCCGAGACTACGGTGGACTACTGGCAGTCGACTGTAGTCTTTATATTGCGTTTCTGAATCTGTATTTCTTCACTCGGTTTGGTCTAGCCAGGTCGAGTGGGACCGTGTCCTGTCGACTGCGGGCAGTCGATTTTTTTTTGGTCGAACCAGTGGGGGCACGCTGAGTGCACCCACTGGGTGTAGTCCCCGAGACTACTGTCGAATGTTTTTGATTCGGCTGTGGTCTTAGAAATGTCACCATTGTTCCTTAGTTACTCGGAAGCAACTTATCTCGAACGTTTGTCGACTGGTTTTTCTTTTTGCAGAGATCCTGCGAACTTGTCGCTCGCTATGCTGAATTGGAGAAACAGAAGATTCAACTGGACCTTGATCTAGAGCTGGCCAGGACGGAGTTGCAGAAGGTCAGGGAGGGCGCCGCAGGTAAAGCAACTTTGTCGACTGATTTTGTTTTTAGGCTTGAGCATTCCTCTGCTGTTTTCGATTCGATCACCATTTCTTTGTAGGAGAATTGGAAAAAGCTTTGGCGAGGAAGGACCAGGACCTGGCTGCTGCCCGCAAGGAGGCTGACGACAAGACGGCTCTGGCCGAACAGAAGCTAGCTTCGGTTCACTAGTTAGAAAAAGAGAACACCAGGTTGCAGACCGCTCTGACTGATGCCAACAGGCTGACTGCCAGCTGGAAGAAGAAGAACCTCCTCTTGGGCGAGGAGATGGAAGGCATCGCTCATAGGAGGGACGACCTGGAGAGCTACCTGAGGAGCCTCGCCAAGAGGCTGTACATCAAACTTGAAGGTGCACATCCAATTTCGACTGTTTTGTACTCCTGTGTCGACTCAATCTTGCGATCGTTGGCTTATCTTTAGGTCTTGTGTGCAGAATTCTGTCAGAACTTCGAAGAGGAGACCGGGCGGATCGAAACGGGTCTGGACCCAATCAATTCTCCGGTGAAAGACGATACTTCCATGAACCTGCTCCGACTGGAATCCCGAATCGACGGCGCCGTGGATTACTTGGCTCGACTGAAGGTCGCCATGTCGCGGATCGACTCGACGCTTTGGCCAGAGTCCACGCTCCAGAACGATCTTGAGTCTCTTATGGCTCGACTTGACAAAATCCCCGATCGAGTGCAGGAGTGGAAGAAGTCTTCTGCCCGGTGCGGCGCTGATGTGGCTCTATCTTTAGTCCGCGTCCATTGCAAGGAGGCGCGAGAAGAAAAGTTGGCCGCCATCCAAGTCGCCAATACCAAGAGGCACAGCTTCCAAGACTTCATGGAGACCTTCATTGCTGCTGCCACTCGCATTGCGGACGGAATTGACCTGGATGAGTTCGTCGCTCCTGCCAGTCCTCCTCTTGAGGAATGAGAAAACTTTTATGCCTTCCCTTAAATTAGCCTCGGAATGCCGAGTGGACTTGTAATCGTTTAAACTCTGCCGAGCCGAGGGCTCGAGTACTTTGATTCGGGGCCCAGGGCCTTTTAAGCTTTATCCGAACTTAATTTTTGCTGAATGTCTTTATGGTCTTGAACTGTCATGTGGGGCTTGATGGCCGACCCACACCCCGTTGTTGTACATTGTATTTGTGGCGGAGCTCTCAGGAAAAGGTGGAAGTCGACCCACACCTTATTACCGTAGAGTGGGACGAAGCTCACATTGTATTTGTGGCGGAGCTCTCCAGGAGAAGGTGGGTTTCAAACTTAGGCGAGTATCTGACTGCAGCTAAGTCTCTTCGTGGAGAGCTTAGGCGAGTGCTGAACTGCAGCTAAGCCTCCGAGTGGGAGGTTTGCTCTCCACTCGGTAGGATTTTTCAAACTTAGGCGAGTGTCTGACCGCAGCTAAGTCTCTTCGTGGAGAACTTAGGCGAGTGCCGAACTACAGCTAAGCCCCCGAGTGAGAGGTTTGCTCTCACTCGGTAGGATTTTTCAAACTTAGGCGAGTATCTGACTGCAGCTAAGTCTCTTCGTGGAGAGCTTAGGCGAGTGCTGAACTGCAGCTAAGCCCTCGAGTGGGAGTTTTGCTCTCACTCGGTAGGATTTTTCAAACTTAGGCGAGTATCTGACTGCAGCTAAGTCTCTTCGCGGAGAACTTAGGTGAGTGCCGAGCTGCAGCTAAGCCCCCGAGTGGGAGGTTTGCTCTCCACTCGGTAGGATTTTTCAAACTTAGGTGAGTGTCTGACCGCAGCTAAGTCTCTTCGTGGAGAACTTAGGCGAGTGCCGAACTGCGGCTAAGCCCCCGAGTGGGAGGTTTGCTCTCCACTCAGTAGGATTTTTCAAACTTAGGCGAGTATCTGACTGCAGCTAAGTCTCTTCGGGGAGAGCTTAGGCGAGTGCGGAACTGCAGCTAAGCCCCCGAGTGGGAGGTTTGCTCTCACTCGGTAGGATTTTTCAAACTTAGGCGAGTGTCTGACCGCAGCTAAGTCTCTTCGTGGAGAACTTAGGCGAGTGCCGAACTGCAGCTAAGCCCCCGAGTGGGAGGTTTGCTCTCCACTCGGTAGGATTTTTCAAACTTAGGCGAGTATCTGACTGCAGCTAAGTCTCTTCGTGGAGAACTTAGGCGAGTGCCGAACTGCAGCTAAGCCCCCGAGTGGGAGGTTTGCTCTCCACTCGGTAGGATTTTTCAAACTTAGGTGAGTATCTGACTGCAGCTAAGTCTCTTCATGGAGAACTTAGGCGAGTGCTGAACTGCAGCTAAGCCCCCGAGTGGGAGGTTTGCTCTTCACTCAGTAGGATTTTTCAAACTTAGGTGAATCGGATTCGCAGCTAAGTCACCCACTGGGGGATTTCGGATACAAACAAAAGTGACAGCAATTATTGGAACACTCTTATTTCTGATAAAAATGAACATCAGGAGTTTTTCTTATTACATCTGGTTTGAGGGCGGACTCAAGTGTAAAAGGGACGGAGAAGCTCCGCGTTCCAAGCTCGAGGTTCGTCGATCTGTCGATCAACATTGTAAAGGTGATATGCTCCGTTGTGGAGGACTCTGGTGATGATGAAGGGGCCTTCCCAAGTGGGAGCGAGCTTGTGGGGTTTCTATTGATCCACTCGGAGGACCAGATCTCCTTCTTGAAAGGCTCGACTCTTCACATTCCGGGCGTGGAACCGACGTAAGTCCTGCTGATAAATGGTCGATCTGATCATTGCCATCTCCCTCTCTTCCTCCAAGAGGTCGATTGCGTCTTGCCGGGCCTGCTCCGCTTCATCTTCGGTGTAAAGTTCGACTCGAGGCGCATTATGAAGAAGATCGCTTGGCAGGACAGCTTCGGCTCCATAAACCAGAAAGAATGGGGTCCTTCCAGTCGACCGGTTAGGGGTGGTCCTTAACCCCCATAGAACTGACGGAAGCTCGTCGACCCAAGCGCCTGCCGCGTGCTTGAGATCACGCATCAGCCGAGGTTTTAGCCCTTTGAGAATCAGACCATTTGCTCTCTCAGCCTGCCCATTCAACTGGGGGTGAGCGACTGAGGCGTAGTCGACTCGTGTGCCTTGAGAAGCGCAAAATGCTCTGAACTCGTCCGAATCAAAATTTGACCCATTATCAGTGATGATGCTGTGCGGGACTCCATATCTGAATGTCAATCCTCTGATGAAACTGATAGCGGTGCCAGCATCGAGGCTCTTTATGGGCTTAGCTTCGATCCATTTGGTAAACTTGTCGACTGCCACAAGCACATGAGTGAATCCACTCCTGCCCGTTCTTAGGGGGCCAACCATGTCCAATCCCCAGACGGCAAAGGGCCAGACGAGCGGAATGGTTTTCAGGGCCGACGCGGGCTTGTGTGACATGTTGGAGTAGAACTGGCACCCCTCGCACTTGTCGACTATCTCTTTCGCCATCTCATTTGCCCTTGGCCAGTAAAATCCAGCTCGGTATGCTTTAGCCACAATAGTCCGAGAGGACGCATGGTGACCGCAGGTTCCCGAGTGGATATCATTGAGGATTATTTGACCCTCTTCTGGCGTTATGCATTTCTGGCCGACTCCGGTCGCACTTTCTTTGTACAGCTGTCCCCTTATGACCGTGAAGGCCTTAGATCGGCGGACGATCTGTCGAGCCTCCTCCTCGTCCTCCAAAAGTTCTTTCCTTAGGATATATGCCATGTACGGTATTGTCCAGTCAGGGGTGACTGCCAAGACTTCCATGATTAGGTCGACTACTGCAGGCACTTCAACTTCAGTCGGATCTGTGGCACTTTTCGGCTGCGGGGCTTCTTCTGTGAAAGGATCTTCTTGGACTGACGGCGAGTGAATGTGTTCCAAGAACACGTTGCTTGGAATGGCTTCTCTTTTGGAGCCTATCTTTGCCAAGTCGTCAGCTGCCTGGTTTTTCAGTCGGGGGATGTGGTGGAGTTCCAACCCCTCGAACTTCTTCTCTAGCTTCCGCACTGCATTGCAGTATCCAGTCATTGGCGGACTCCTGACGTCCCACTCCTTCATCACTTGATTAACCACCAGATCTGAGTCGCCATAGACCATGAGGCGACGGACGCCGAGCGAAATGGCCATGCACAACCCATACAAAAGTGCTTCATACTCTGCTTCGTTATTGGAGGAATCGAAGTGAATCTGGAGAACGTATCTGAGCTTATCTCCTCGGGGGGAGACCAAAACTACCCCCGCGCCCGAACCATTCAACATCTTGGATCCGTCGAAGAACATAGTCTAGTGTTCCGAGTGAACTTGAGTTGGAAGTTGCTGTTCAATCCACTCGGCGATGAAATCCGCGATTGCTTGGGACTTGATGGCTTTCTTTGCTTCAAACTTTATATCTAAAGGAAGGAGTTCAATCGCCCACTTGGCCACTCGACCAGTTGCATCTCTGTTATGCAGGATCTCCAATAATGGGGCGTCGCTGACGACTGTAATGGAGTGGTCAGAGAAATAATGTGCAACTTTCTTCGTGGTCATATAAATCCCATATACAAGCTTCTGGTAGTGGGGGTATCTTTGTTTTGAAGGGGTCAAAACTTCAGACACATAATATACAGGGCGTTGAACTTTGAAGGCCTTCCCTTCCTCTTCCCGCTCGACCGTAAGTACTGTACTGACAACTTGTCCCGTGGCTGCAATGTAAAGCAGTAGAGGCTCTTTGCTGATTGGGGCAGCTAGCACCGGCTGGGTGGAGAGCAGAGCTTTGAGCTCTGCAAACGCTGCATCAGCTTCTGGAGTCCACTCGAACTTGTCAGACTTTTTCATCAGTCGATAAAGAGGCAACGCTTTTTCACCGAGTCGAGAAATGAATCGACTTAAGGCGGCCAAGCAGCCTGTAAGCTTTTGGACATCATGCACACGTACAGGACGCTTCATCCGGAGTATGGTGCCAATTTTTTCAGGATTGGCGTCGATTCCCCGTTCGGAAACGAGAAAACCGAGTAGCTTGCCACCTGGAACTCCGAAAGTGCACTTTGACGGATTGAGCTTGATATCGTACCTCCTGAGGTTGGCGAAGGTTTCAGCAAGGTCAGCCCGCAGGTCGGAACCTTTCCGGGACTTGACTACGATATCGTCCATGTACGCCTCCACATTCCGACTGATTTGAGTGAGTAAACACTTCTAGATCATTCTCATGAATGTGGCTCCGGCATTCTTAAGGCCGAATGGCATGGTGACGTAACAGAAGCATCCGAATGGAGTGATGAAAGCTGTTTTGATTTCGTCAGGCCCATACAGACGGATCTGATGGTACCCGGAGTAGGCATCTAGAAAAGACAATCTCTCGCATCCCGCAGTTGAGTCGACAATCTGGTCGATGCGAGGGAGAGGAAAATGATCTTTCGGGCAGGCCCGATTGATATGTTTGAAATCAATGCACATACGGAGTGACTTGTCCTTCTTGGGGACCATGACGACATTGGCGAGCCACTCGGAGTGGTAGATCTCTCGGATGAACTCAGCTGCCAAGAGCCGAGCCACTTCCTCGCCAATGGCTTGTTTTTTCTGGACGGCGGACCGTCGAAGATGTTCCTTCAGGGGCTTGAACTTTGAGTCGACTCGCAGGCGGTGCTCAGCCAGCCCCCTGGGAACTCCAGGCATGTCAGAGGGTTTCCATGCGAAGATGTCCCAGTTCTTACGGAGGAGCTGGATGAGCGCTTCTTCCTATTTGGAGTCGAGCGTCGTCGAGATGTGAGTCGGAGCAGCGTCGGGATCAGTCGGGTGAATGTGGACTGTCTTCATTTCGCCAGCCGACTGAAAAGCTGACTCGGAGGCAGGCTTCTTAGCCCGTAGCAATTCACTCGGGTCGGCAGTCTTTTGGTACTCTTTCAGCTCGACCACTGCCATCTGAGCGTCGGCGATCTTTGATCCCTTCTGGAAACATTCTTCTGCTTTCTTCCGGTTGCCCGTAACAGTGATCACACCTTTGGGGCCAGGCATCTTTAATTTAAGATACACGTAGCATGGTCGAGCCATGAAGCGTGCGTAAGCTGGCCTGCCCAAGATGGCGTGATAAGCACTCTGGAAGTCCACAACTTCAAACGTTAACTTTTCCTTGCGGTAATTCTTTGAATCACCGAAAACCACATCAAGAGCAATCTGGCCGAGTGACTCGGCTTTCTTCCCAGGAATGACTCCGTGGAAGCTCATGTTACTGGTGCTGAGTCTGGACATCGGAATGCCCATTCCTTTCAAGGTTTCAGTGTACAGTATGTTCAGGCCACTGCCACCGTCCATCAGGACTTTGGTCAGTCGAGTGCCTTCGACAACTGGGTCGACCACCAAAGCTTGCCTCCCCGGGGTGGCAATGTGCGTCGGGTGATCGGACTGGTCAAATGTGATGGCAGTCTGAGACCATTTCAGGTAACTGGGAGTCGCCGGGGCAACCATGTTGACCTCATGGTTAATGACTTTCAGTCGACTTTTGCTTTCGACATCAGCAAAAATCATCAAGGTAGAATTGACTTGGGGGTATCCATCGTCACTATCCTCCTTGTCTTCAACTCTGTCTGGCTCTTTTTCCTTATCCTTGGGCTGCTTGCCCTGGAACTGCTGAATCAGAAGCCGACACTGTCGAGTGGTATGCTTTGGGAAAATAAAATTTCCTTCTTCATCTTTCTTGGTATGGATGTGACATGGCAGGTCTAGAACATCATTCCCATCCTGATCTTTAACCTTCTTGGGCTTCCATGTGCCCTTGGGCTTTCCCTTGAAATTTCCCTGGGCCACAGCCAGGGCCTCCCCAGGGGCGGCTGGCTCGGCCTTCCGCTTCTGCTTCCGACTGGAGTTTCCTCCGGTTTCTTGGGCGACTGACTTGAGTTTGCCACTCCGGAGTCGGTCCTCGTCTTCTCCATTAGCGTACTTGGTGGCGATCTCCATCATCCGATTAAGAGACATCTCTTCGGTCCGGCCAAACTTCAGATTCAACTCCCTGTACTTGACGCCTTCCTTGAAAGCGCAAACTGCTTGATGGTCTGGCACGTTCTCGACCGAGTGGTGCAGTGTGATCCACCTCTGGATGTATTCTCTCAGAGTTTCATTTGGCTTCTGCACGCAAGACCGCAGCTCCGTAAGGCCTGCAGGGCGCTTGCATGTCCCTTCGAAGGTTGTGACAAACACTCGGGAGAGATCCTCCCAAGTGTAAATGCTGCTGGGCGCCAACTGATTCAGCCAAGCCCTAGCTGATCCTTCCAACATGAGGGGTAAATGCTTCATGGCGACCTCATCATTGCCGCCGCCAATCTGCACAGCCACTCGGTAATCCTCAAGCCACGTGTCAGGCTTGGACTCGCCGGTGAACTTGCTGATTCCAGTCGCCAGTCTGAAGTTGGGAGGGATCACCGCAGCCCTGATGGCTCGACTAAAACATTCAGGCCCCGAGGCATGCGTCCTGCTGCCGGTGGGCGTATCTCTGTTGTGGCCCTCTCGATGAGCCCTGTTCCTGTCCACCAGACCTTGAATGAGGATGGATCTCGCGTCAAAGCCTGGGTCCCTGGGGTCGACTGGAATCCTCTGCCCAACATTATGGGGGCGCCTGTCGTCTCGATGTCGAGGTGCATATGATCCACTCCTCGGGGGAGGGGACGGCACCCGACATCCATCATCGCGATCGGGTCGGTGATCATATTGTTCGTTTCTCCTATACTGATCGTGCCGGTCTCCACGTCCCTCACGCCTCGGGGGCGATCTCGGGCTGTGAGCCGACTGGACGGTCTCCGTTGCGACGGATCGACTGTGGATCCTGTCCCGCGACTGAGAGACAGCGGAATTCTGATTTCCCGCCGCTCGGAGCAATGCTCTGATCTGCAACAATCCTCTGCCAGCCTCCGACTGAGAGGGCTGGATTGACTCTGCTATGCGGGCCGCGGCAGCCAGGTTCTGAATCGGGGTTCGGTACACCTGCGGCGGTGGGAAGAGCTGACGTCGACTGGATTCGGGAGCTTGCTAGCGTCGACTGGACTCGGGAGCCTGCTGGCGTCGACTGGACTCGGGAGCCCGCTGACGCGCCCGCTCGTCGAGAGCTCGCTGTAGATTCTCCAGTCGAGTGCGCTCGGCTAGATTAGCCAAGCGCGCGTCCTCCAAGGCCCGGGCCTCGGGGGTTTCTCCAACAATAGGGGTGTAGAGCGCGTCCATGTTCCGGCGACGAAGCTCCTCCCGCTGCAATGACGTAAGAGGCTTGGGAAGGTATTCGTCGTGAGGGTGCGACGGATCGCCCCTATCGGCACCATCATCAGCGCGATGGAATCCAGGGGGACTGCGTGTCCCCTCGACCGCTAGAACCTCTGCCAAAGGGTCGCTGCTGTCACACTCGGATGCGGTCTCCGTGGAGCCAGCCGACAGATCGAACAGGCCGCAGAGGGATTCGTCAGGCTCGATTGCCGCGACTTGCGGGGTCGCCGACTGGCGGGCCGCGGCGCGCTTCATCCACCGCTGGAGCCTCGACCGGCCCGAGCGCTTGCGCTGGCGGGAGACAGGACGGGGAGATGACACGGGAGTCGACCGATATGGGGTCGACGGCTGCCTCAAGAGGACGCCACGGACGCACGCGTGGAAGTGCGTTGCACCGCGGACGGGGAGCGCGTCGACATCAAGCGGCGCCTCCTGGAGCCAGGCGGAGTCGTCGGCGATGAAAGTGAGTCCGCCGAGACGGATCTCGCGGCCCTCCGCCAAAGCTCCGCAGGAAAACATGATCAAGCGGATCGGAAAAATCGCAACTTCTCTAATTAGGCGCTAAGACTAATGCCCCACGGTGGGCGCCAACTGTCGTGGTTCTAAGTCTGACAGTGAGGTAGGGGGGTGTATGGAGAGGCTAGACCTTAGCTATTGGGAAGTTGTAAGCACGCAAGGTTTACGAGTTCAGGCCCTTCTCGGAGGAAGTAACAGCCCTACGTCTCGATGCCCGGAGGCGGTCGACTGGATTATGCGTGTGTAAAATGACAGGGGTGCGAACCCTTGATACTGAGGAGGGGGGTGGCTTATATAGAGTTCGCCAGCCCTCTCCTGCCCTTAGTAATGCAGGGTTTAAGGTACATTTAAGGTGGGCGTTACTGATAACGTCCCTAATAAAGTGTCATTATAATCATAAAGATTACTTAAATAGCCGACCGTTTGCCTGCGGAGTGACTTGAGGTCTTTTGGCAGTCGAGTGGTTGGCTTCTTGGTCGAGTGACAGCTTCTAGGTCGAATGTCTTCAACCCGTCGAGTGGGATATCGTCAAGTTGTTTGAAAGGTGACTTCCTCTAAGGACGTCCAATGGTAGGGCTCTTTAGGACGGGTCCGTGTCCCTACCGTAGGTACATGTCTTCATCAGTCGCTGCCATGGAGACCGAGGGTGAGGCTGAGGCTGATGCTGACGATGAGGAGTATGAGCCATCTGGGACAGAGCCCTCTTGGGCAAAGAAACTCAAGCACAAGATGAGGAAACTCTTCTGCATGGAGTCACATGGCCAGTACATGACTCATGTGGCAGACAAGAAGGTCAGGGGGCGTCACAAGGAGCTCATGCGTCAGTTGGGTGCAACCGTTGTTAGTGGCTCTGAGGGACAGATCACTAAAGAGGAGGAATGGATTCACCAGCATTGCCCTTGGACCGATTCAGACACCGAGCAATTTCCGACCAACGACGAAGGTGCAGACGATCACGTTGAGATGTGATGTTCGAGATCCTCAGCTTGCCATCAGCTGGAGTCGTAGCGTCGCTCTTTGCCCTTTTGGTGTCTCGATGCCAAAGGGGGAGAGAGTTTAGGGATTTGTGTTGTTGCCGTGTTGCAAGTGTGTCTTTGTGTCTTGTGTTTTCTCGTGTGTTTTCTTGTTGTCTTTGTTTGGTTTGGTTTGGTGCCTGTGAGACCTAAGTTCTAGACATATGGTATGAGACATATGCTACCCTATCGCTACCTTATTACTTATGTCTATTCAGTATTGTAGTATCTTATGAGTTGCATGCTTATCCTGTTTTATACCCTGCTCTCATATATCACGTGCTTAGAATTGTTGGACTATAAAATATAGGGGGGGTGTTGATCCGAATGTGTGTGTCTTGCTTTCCAAAGGCTCCTCTAACTAGGTGCACACATTCAGGGGGAGCCCGTCTATATTTTTTAGTTCTAAGTATCCATACCTTTATATCTTTTCCTTGTGCAAATCCCTTGTTGTCATCAATCCACCAAAAAGGGGGAGATTGTTGAGGCATATCTCTCTCAATGTGGTTTTGGTGATTGATGACAACGTGTTTGCGGACTAATCGTGTGCTTTGAGCATTTCAGAGATTCATCCTTGGCACGAGACAATTTCTTCCCCTCGGAGTGTCATTCAAGACGGTGTAGCTCTTTCGTTTCTCTTTTGGTGGACTAGTTGCGTAAAGGGCACCGTACTATCAAGAGGGGGTCCGCTTTGGCATTGCTTGGGTGGAATCAACACATACACATCCGCTTCTCACCCTCCGAGCCCTTCCGCTTCTATGGAGAGATCTTTTCTCTTCTTGTGGGCTTTGTGTGGTACCCAGCGGTAGTACCGTGGTACCCAGCGGTAGTACCGCTGAGGGGTCACAAGCGGCAGTACCGCTCCGCAGAGGTAGTACCACCAGTGACTCCGCAGCAGTACTACCGCTGGCTTGCCAGGTTCCTACCGCGTTGATTTGAGGGGTCTTTTTATGTGTCGGATTGTGCGGTACCTCGCTGCGGCAGTAGTGTGGCAGTACCGCCCGGTTCCCTCTTTCCCTTTACCCTTCTCTCTGCGCGGCAGTACCGCCGAAGGGACGGTAGTACCGCTTAACCCAGCGGTAGTACCGTTGTCTCCCGCGGTAGTACCACCCTATGCGGGGCTGTTTAGTGGGGCAACAATGGGATTGTTGCCCCCACTATAAAAGGGGGTCCCCTTCTTCCCCGTTGACTTACCTCTTCCCCCTCAAGCTCCATTAATGCTCCAAGCTCCATTTTCGCCTGATCTATCTCTCTAGCCAATCAAACTTGTTGATTTGCTTGGGAGTGGTTTAGAAGGCCCCGATCTACACTTCCACCAAGAGATTTTTGATTCCCCCACCTATCCCGAGCGGATCTTGTTACTCTTGGGTGTTTGAGCACCCTAGACGGTTGAGGTCACCACGGAGCCATAGTCCATTGTGGTGAAGCTTCGTGGTATTGTTGGGAGCCTCCGATTAAGTTGTGGAGATTGCCCCAACCTTGTTTGTAAAGGTCCGGTCGTCGCCTTCAAGGGCACCAATAATGGAATCACGACATCTCGCATTGTGTGAGGGCGTGAGGAGAATACGGTGGCCCTAGTGGCTTCTTGGGGAGCATTGTGCCTCCACACCGCTCTAACGGAGACGTACTTTCCCTCAAAAGGAAGGAAGTTCGGTAACACATCCTCGTCTTCACCGGATCCACTCTTGGTTATCTCTTACCTTTACTTGTGCAAGCTCTTTAGTGTTACTTCTCTTGCTTGCTTGTTTGTTTGTTGTTGTTGCATCATATAGGTTGCTCACCTAGTTGCACATCTAGACAACCTACTTTGATGCAAAGTTTAATTTGGTAAAGAAAAGTTAAAAATTGTTAGTTGCCTATTCACCCCCCCTCTAGTCAACCATATCGATCCTTTCACTTATCATCGAAAATTAAACCGAGGTTAAATAGAAACCACCCATATACACTTTAGATATGATCAAAAAAGCTTCAAGTAAAATACAAAAAAAATGTTTGCAAAAAGAGACTTCAAAAATTTTGAGGCTTCTGGTTCGAATATGATCAGAAAACCGTTCCAAAGGGGTCAAGCTAAGATTCGAATATGATCATATAGCCCCCAGAGGCTTTGGCGTTGCCGATCAAGAGGGTACCGACAGCTATGTTCTCTTTGGTTCGAATATGACCTATGTTTGAACGGGAAGCCCCCAAATGACCTTGAGAGTTGTTCAACGACGCTGATTCGAATACGATCCACGTCGGACCCAAAATGGGTTAAGCTATGATTCGAATACGATCAAGAAGCCCCCTAGTGAGTTTGGCGTTGTGCCGGTCAAGAAGGTACCGACAACTATGTTCTCTTTGGTTTGAATACGACCTATGTTTGAATAGGAAGCCCCCAAGTGACCATATAAGTTTTTTCATTGCGCCGATCAAGAGGGTATTGACAGCTATACTCGATGAGCAGGAAGCCCCCAAGTGACCATAATAAGATAAGCCGTAAAGCGGGATACCCATGTTTGAACCGTGCATCATGGCAGCAATCCCTTTTTAGCACCTTTTAATCTTTCTGAGAACTCGAACTTGCGAGAGATTAATTCTTTTTGAACCGGAACTTTGAACCGGATTTGAGAGCTTAAAAGCTTTGTAAGAGACAAATTTACCTTGAGCCGGATGTTTGAACTGGATTTGAGAGCTTCAAAACTTTGCGGGAGAGAGATGTCTCTTGAACCGAATCTTGAACCGACAATTTTCTGACGGCCTTTAAATTTTCATCAATATGGCAGTGTCCTCCAGAACCGGGTTATCATTCCTTCCAATGACCCGGAGTTCCCGAGTCATGTCATTGTAGCCCCCGAGTCTTAAGACAACTCGAGGAGTTGTCTTGAGATTCTCCACATTTGACCGTGATATAAACCGGCATGAGTCATTCAACGTCTCAGTGATATAACTTGTTCTGCACTGGAGAACTTGCAAGCCAGAGTAATTGCTCTTTCAAAGAAAGCAATATATAATATAAAATATACTGGATGAATTTCACCTGATGCGTCAGGTTAGTAATTATCACCGCGGAGTTGATGATCACCATGGTAAAGCTGAAATCAATCACGGCCGAGCCGACCGCGGGAGCAGACAGATGAGTCGGCCGCGGTGTTGTAAGCCAGTGTGGACGAGAAAGTTGTCCTCTTCGTTGTAAGCCGGCGTGGTCATAAGAGACGGCCACAGCGTTGTAAGCCGGTGCGGTCGTGAGACGGCCACGGTGTTGTAAGCCGGCGCTGTGGCGAAAGACGGCCGCGGCGTTGTAAGCCGGTGCGGGAGTCCATTGAGTAACGACGACCACATGTGCGAAAAGATATTGGCGTGCCTCCATCTCCGCGGTATAATATCACTTTTTGTCATAAATAATTGCCCTGCATAAACAATATTGCAGACCAAGGCAAAGACAAACTTGTTCTTTGACAAAAAACAACATGTGCTAATAAAACAAACTTGGATGGATATCACCTGATTTGTTTGGACGACAGATGATCTGTTTTATCGCGACAAAGGTGGCTCAACGTGACCCTGGCGGCTCAACACAGCGGGGACGACTCGCATACGTCCATTGGACAGCTTGTGTGAACAGATGTGGCTCTGATTTGTTGATATATATATATATATATATATATATATATATATATATATATAGGACAACACTATTCTAATCCTGGGATTATAATGGTTATTTGGATCACACACGCCCTATATAGGGCCCGGTGCACTTGTTCCCGAACTCCCCGAACCCGTGCAGGAAAAAAAACCACACCCACTCTTCCACCACTTCCCCTCGATCCCCAACCACCCCCGATCTCGCCGCCGCCCCCCGCTTCCCCTGCCCCCGGTGCCGCCGTCCCCCGCTTCCCTTGCCTCCCGCCGCCGCCCCCGCTTCCCTAGCCTCCCGGCGCCGCCGCCCCCCGCTTCCCCTGCCTCCAGGCGCCACCACCCCCTGCTTCACCTACCTCGAGGCGCCGCTGACCCGACCTCCGGCGCGCCACCAGACTTCCTTCCGTCGCCGCCCCTTGCTCCGGTGCGCCTCCTACCGCTACCAACCGGTAGGCCTCCTGCGCCACGGCCGGCGGGCCTCCTCCCCCAACGACCGGCGCGCCTCCCCCCTCCCCCCTGGCCAGCGCGCCTCCTCCCCCGTGGTCGGGTCCAGGCCTGCTCCCACGGCCAACGGTGCCAACTGCCCCGGCGCGCCACCGTCGCCATCTTCCCCAGGGCGTCTGTAACACCCTCGATGCGACTATATCTCCCACGTGTCGAGGCACGACTTAGAGGCATAATCGCATTGAAGGCATATGTCGCAAGTGAGGTAATCTTCACACAACCCATGTAATATAATAAGGAAAGAGTTACATAGTTGGCTTACAATCGCCACTTCACACAAATACATGAATAAAGCATTACATCATACAAATACACTCAAGGTCCGACTACGGAACCAAAATAAAAGAAGAACCCCAAAGGCGACAAAGGTCCCCGATCGACCCCAACTGGGCTCCACTACTGATCAACTAGAACGAAACAACACAAATAAACAAGGTCTTCAACGAGCTCCTCCTGAGCTGGGTTGCGTCATCTGCACGGACTCATCGGCACCTGCAAACTGGTTTCCGAAGTATCTGTGAGCCACGAGGACACAGCAATCTCGCACCCTCGCGATCAAGACTATTTAAGCTTATGGGTAAGATAAAGGTATGAGGTGGAGCTGCAGCAAGCGACTAGCATATATGGTGGCTAACATACACAAATGAGAGCAAGAAGAGAAGGCAAAGCACGGTCAATAAAAGTATGATCAAGAAGTGATCCTGGACTACCTACGTCAAGCATAACTCCAACAACCGTGTTCACTTCCCGGACTCCGCCGGAAAGAGACCATCACGGTTACACACGCGGTTGATTCATTTTAATTAAGGTCAACTTCAGGTTTTCTACAACCGGACGTTAACAAATTCCCATCTGCCCATAACCGCGGGCACGGCTTTCGAAAGTTCAAATCCCTGCAGGGGTGTCCCAACTTAGCCCACGACAAGCTCTCACGGTCAACGAAGGAATAGACCTCCTCCCGAGACATTCCGATCAGACTCGGTATCCCGGTACTCCAAGACATCCTCGACAATGGTAAAACAAGTCCAGCAAGACCACCCGATGCGCCGACATCCCGATAGGAGCTGCACATATCTCGTTCTCAGGGCACACCGGATAAGCTAAGCGTACAGGAGCCGACGTAACCCAAGTTGCCAAGGGATGGCCCTGCACGGTGCTCTGGGTTGGACCAACACTTAGACAAGCACTGGCCCGGGGGGGTTAAAATAAGATGACCCTTGGGCTGGCCTAACCCAAGGGAAAAAGGCTAGGTGGCAAATGGTAAAACCAAGGTTGGGCCTTGCTGGAGGAGTTTTATTCAAAGCGAACTGTCAAGGGGTTCCCATATACCCAACCGCGTAAGGGACGCAAAATCCGGGAACATAACACCGATATGACGGAAACTAGGGCGGCAAGAGTGGAACAAAAAACCAGGCATAAGGCCGAGCCTTCCACCCTTTACCAAGTATATAGATGCATTAATTAAATAAGATATATAGTGATATCCCAACAAGTAAACATGTCCCAACAAGGAACAACATCTCCATGTTCCAACAAGGAACAAACTTCAATCTTCACCTGCAACTAACAACGCTATAAGAGGGGCTGAGCAAAGCGGTAACATAGCCAAACAACGGTTTGCTAGGACAAAGGTGGGTTAGGGGCTGAACATGGCAATTTGGGAGGCTGACAAGCAAGTGGTAGGCTTCGTAGCAATGGCATAGCAAAAGAGCGAGCAAACTAGCATAGCAAAGATAGTAGTGATTTCGAGGGTATGATCATCTTGCCTGAGATCCCGCAAGGAAGAAGAACGAGTCCATGAAGAAGACAAACGGACGAAGTTGAACGGATCCTCACAAACACGACGTTATTGGAACCAACCCGAAGAAGCAACACCGGAAAAGAGCAAACAACATAGTAAACAACCAACACATCAACATGGCATGATGCACAATCAAGTATGATGCATGTCCGGTTTAAGTATGCATGGCATGGCAAAAGCACAAACAATCCTGCAAATTAAGTGGAGATCAATATGCAACGAGTTGCATATTGATGAAACACCACATGACTTATTTAGTTCTCTCTCGTTTATGTACCCAACAATATTAAATGTTGTTAGACATGGCAAGAGGTGAGGCATAACAAAACTACACCATCTAAACAATTTAAATGGGGCCGGATATGACAAATAACGAATCCGGTAAATCCCCATATGCATTTAGCAATTTAATGCAACAACAATTTTAAGCATTTTAATTGTTGTTATCATGATGCGGATGACATGAACAAGTTTATGCAATTTTTATTTAAAAGTTGACAAGAGCATTATGAAGCATTTGTCATCGTGGCGGAAACGAAAGGGGTGCCATGGCAACGAATTCGAAAATGGTGCCACGGCAACACATCGGTTCTCGGTAACTCGATTGAGATACCGATGCAAAGGAGAAGTGTGCGGATGCGTGCAAAAGATGGTGGGGCACTCCCGGATACCGGGTGTCCCACGAGTTGGCGACAAGGAAACGAGTGACAAATTGGACACAGTGCAAACAAAGGGTGCGCCTCATACAACACAAGCATTCGTCCTCGGACGTCGATCTCGGTGGTTATACCTTTGTAGCGTGCAAAGGAGACGGTTCTCGTTCGTAGAGGGAAGTAGGCGTTCTCGCGACGACGGTAGTGGAAGGAGTCGATCTCGCATGCTCTAGGATCGACGGTAGAGGTTCACGTTACGTAGACGTTCGGGGTCGCCGATAGTTGTACCCATACGTTGTTGGACTTGGCGGATCCGATGTCTCCGAACGTAGTGGTACATGCTCGTTTTCGGAGAGGTACTTGACGGGTCCGAATCCCTTCGGGGTTGTCGTGGTACTTGCGGTCTCGGCGATGGTAGTCGTTCACGTTCGGAGAGGAACTTGGCGTTTCCATGTAGTCGAACTTGGTGCATCTGAATGGTACTTGGTGAATCCCCGTAGTCGAACTTGGTGGCCTTGACGAACCGAAGTGGTAGTACGCAAAAAAAACACGGTAACGGTAGTCCTCGGAGATGTAGTTTCATGTACAGAACTTGACAGGTCAGGAGATCTCGGGAAGGAAGGAGCTCGGTTCATGCCAAGGTCGCGGAGGGGCCAGCCATGGCGTTCCTGATAGGCGGGCGAGGCAGCGTAGACTTCTGGAGGACCACGGGCGCGCGAGGAGGCAAGATGGTGCGGCGGCAGCGCAGGAATGGCGGCTCCGGCGTGGGGCTGCCGGGATCTCGTCGGAGATATGGCCAGAGGCGGGCGGCGCGGCTTCCTGAGGAGCCTAGGTCGGCCATGTAGTAGAGGGAGGCGCGGGCAGGAGGAGGCGCTAAGGCGGAGGGGTGAGGGGACGGCCATGTCGGCGCTGGTCGCCGGCATCAGGCTGCGTGGCCTGCGGGCAAGCAGCGAGGGCGAGGAGGTAGTCCCAGACGCGTGGAAGGGCAGCAAGGCGCCGGGTCGTGCGCGGGTGGCCTTCCTGATGGAGCTCGGCGGCGGCGAAGGCATGGGACGTGCGGCGGCGAGGGTGCGTGGCCATGGGGATCGAGATCCCCCTCCTAGTCATGCTGAGAGGGAGGGAGGAAGCGAGAGGAGGGAGGAGCGAGAGGAAGAGGGAGGTTGGCGGCGCTGGTGGGAGAAGGAGGCGGGGCATCGAGGGAGAGATGCGGTGCGAGCGAGGGAAGGTTGGGATCGAGCGCTCGCTCTCCTGGCGGCGCAAGCGGGGAGACAAGGAGGAGGGGATCGAGGGAGAGGGTCTGTTGGACTAGGGTTAACTGGGGAATAGATGGGCCATCTAGGGTTAGGAGGGAGTGGGCCAGGGAGGCCGGTGGCTGGGCCTTAGGCCTAGGCTGGGCTGCTCTCTTTCTCTCTCTCTCTTCTCTTATCTCCTTTAACAGAAAAGAAAATCGAGAGAGGGAAAATAAGGAGAGGGTTAGGAAAGGATTTTGCGCATAGGGATAATTCCCCCGGACTTATAAAAATGAGCTTGATCCCGCAAAATAGAAGTGGGCACGCGGTTGAAGTTGAATTCAAACTCATTTGAAATTAATTCCAAATGATTTGAATAGGAAGTGAGGTTTGGGAAGGTCCAAAAATGTTGAGACTTTAGGAGGAGCCTCGATAAATGGGAAAAGAAATGTTGGCAAAGTTTGGGGACCAAACTTGAAGTAGAAAGGGAGTGGGATTTTTTTCAAGTGTGTTTTGTTTAATTCCAAAAGAATGGAATATTTAATATAGCTCCCTAATATCGGGAGGATATGTCATAAAGAGAATTCACCATGTGAATACCCTCGGTTTAAATGGATCAAAGATCCATGCCATTTATTTAGTTGAGTTACGAAAAAAAATAACTTGATGGCATGATGACATGATGCAATGCACAAGATGCAAAGCTGAAAGCAATAAACCAACAACTCACATGACGAAAACCCGGAAACCCTGGAAGGCATCTGGAGCTCCGGTCTTGGGGCGTTACAGCGTCGCTGCCGACGTTCCTCGCCGCCAAGATCCAACCTCGCCAGCCACCGACGCACCCGCAGATCGACGGCCACCCTCTCAAGCAGGATCACACGCGGATCAGCGGCCACCGTCTCGAGCAGGATCACACACGGGCCACCCCCAAGCCATCCCCTGCCCGTCGACGGGTCGCCGTCCCTGGATCCACGCCCCTCCTCCACCTCCTCCTCCCGATGGGGCTCTGTAGCCAAAGCGCCCAAGCAGTTCACCATCGTCGCCTTGGGCCGTTCAACGACACACCACCTGACCACCAGGACGGTCGACACTGCAGTGCCAAGATCTGCACTTCCACCATGCTCTGGTGAAGTCCTGGCTCCAATTTTTGGTGGGTTCAAATTGTCTTTTGATTCAGTTTCTTCTTTGTTTTGCCTGTTGAATGGATCAAGAACATCACTTGGTAGTTTCAGCATCTCCCGTGCTCTCAGCTCACCTCATTTTTGTGTTGGTGAAATGGATCAGAATCTCATTTTTGTGTTGGTGAAATGGATCAGATCTTGGCGCGATCCGGGCTCTCTCGGCAACTGGGGTTGCTCTCTTTCCTCAACTCTATGGCTAGCAAAAAGACTGTAACTCCAACCACCAGGGTCATTCCCAATTCCTATGAAGTTCAGACTTCAAAAAGCATGGAGTTCAACCTGACCATGTTAGTTGAATCATTCGTGGATCAACGTCAAGAAGGAGCACCACTGCTGCCCAACACAGCCACGGACAGAGGACACAAAAAATGTGCAATTTTTTAATTAACACTGTCTCACCTCGAATAGAGCTTGCTGCTCCCGTCATGTATCTGTGTGCTTAGCTTGTTGTAATCCCCCATAGAAAAACATACGTGGACCTTCTTTCTTACTCTCCAGATGTTGTTGTGTGCAACTAGAAAAGTAACTGAACGCTTGTTTTGTTGTGTGTTCTGCAACTCCGTCTCATAGGAAAAAACAAAAAGTACTACCAGAATGTTTACTAGTTCTATAAAGAACCCGTCACAAAATCACCACACAAAAAGGTTTGCATGTTAAGAAAAAAAGTTACTAGTTCGACACACAATCCATCCATCAAATGTGTTCACAAACTATCATTCAAAAAAAATCACATGATCATCGACGACGGGAAAGTTTGATGTTATATTACAGAACTCGTATTTGTCATGTTACTAAAAAATAAAACAAAGAAGTTCAAATTAAAATAACATAACCATTCAAAAAATGTTTATAAAAAAGGATTTACCTAATTTTAAAAAAACTAGAAGTTCAAATTAATATAACGGAGCGGTTCAATATTTACTAAAGCCTCGGATTTCTAACCACTACTAAAGAATAAAAAAACAAAGAAGTTCAAATTAAAAAAGCAATAACGATGTCGTTTTTGCCATTTTTTAAACTGCTCTCAAACGACAACGAATTTGAATCTAATGTCTACATGAAAAAGTTGCTCCGATTCATAAGCTTTCCAAGGGTATATTATATGCTATGTTCCGATGAACAATTTAAAAGTTTCATGTATACCAATTAAAAAATGTTTTTATGTGTTAAGAAAAATCTTTTGAACCGTCGCGAGCATGAAAAACTGATCAACACGGGGAAGTTGCATGTTTTCAATAGTTTTCCATTGGTATATCATTAGCTCAATTCTGGTGAGTGGCTTGAGAGTTAAGGGCCAAAAACAATACGTCAAAAATAGAGTGAAGTTCAAACAGACATGTCCCTAAAGTTCAACCTCTTCACACAGTGCATTTTCAAAGATTATGTTTTCACGATGAAGGCAGAACGCATGATCTCAGAAGTTCAGATTGATGATTGCCAGAAGTTCACGTACTACATGGTGTGCATTTTGTATTAAAAAAAGAATGAAAAATAAAAGCTTAAAAGGTTTACTGACAGAAGTTCAAGTGCTCTGTCCGAAGAAGTTCAAAAAATCTTGCGAGAGAGGTTCACCTTGTATTTCCATATTCGAAAACACAACAAATAAATTGTTTTTTGTGTTTTAAAATAATTCTCTCAATCAACAAAGAAGTTCAATTATTATTTGGGAGCAATTTGATTTCAAAAAGAAAATGAAAATTCAAATTATAAGAATGGAAAAAGTTCATGTACTACATGGTGTGTGTTTAATATGAGCAAAATGAATTAAAAGGAAAGGTCCAATTTTGTTGTTGTTGTAAGTTCAAGTCCTCGGTGGGAGAAAGTTAAAAAAATTATTGTGAGAGACGTTTGTACAAAAGGAATATTATTTGTGTAACACTAACGAATGGATGAGAAAATTACAAACAAAAATACGTCACAGAAGTTCAACGTGAAAATAGCAGAAAGTTCAACTACTACGTTGAATGAATTTTAGATGAAAAACTTTTAAAATCGTCGCGAGTATGAAAAGATAATAAACACGGGAAACTTGCGTGTTTACAGCAGCTTTCCATCGGTATATCACCTGCTCAATTCCGGTGAATGGATGGAGAGCTACTTGTAGTGGATGGAGATCTACGAGAAAAAAAACACGTGAAAAACAGAGTGAAGTTCAAGCACACACGCTGAGAAGTTCAAGTTCTTCACGTGATGCATTTTGGAAGAATCTGTTTCGCGATAACGGCCAGGATTCAGAGAAAACCATCAACATGAAAAAGTTTCGAATTTTCCGTAGCTTTTCAGTGGTATATTATTTGACCCATTCCGATAAAGTTTGTAGAAATTACGGCAAAAATACGTTTTTAGCCATTTTCAAAACTGACATAAAACCGTAATGAATTAGGAGAAACAATAGATACAAAAAAGTTTCGCATTTCCTCAATCTTTCCAACTCCATATCACTTGCTGCATTCGGAGTTACGGTTAAAAAATTAACTCGAAAATACGAACTCGGTGGAACTTGTACCATTTTCTAAATTACTTTTCAACTGTTCAAAATTAGAAACAACTTTAACATGAAAAATTTGCGCATTTTCATAAGCTTTCCAATGCCATATCATTTGCCTCAATTGGATTGGCCGTTTAGAAATGACACTGAAAATACGAACTCGGCTGTTCGGTTTGTGAAATTTTACGATTTTTCAAATTACTCTTTAACCGTAGGGAATTAGAGAAAACCTTTGACACGTGGAAGGAGCGGTTTTGCAGCAGCTTTCCAATGCCATATTACTTGCCACATTCCGATAAACGGTATAGAAATGCGATCGAAATTACGATTCACGTTTTTTGTGTGAAGAAAAAATGGTTTTCAAAACTGTTCTTAAACCACTTACATTTTGCGAAAAATTTAACTTGGGTCATGATACTTGTGTCCATAGATTTCCAACGGTATATAGCAAGCCCTATTTGGGCAATGTTGCGGGAAGTTCAACCTAGCACAGGGGGAAGTTCAGGTCGAACAACTCAGGCAGTAAAATCGCAAAAAATGCGAGTTCTTCACGACGCGAGTGCAAAATCCGCCTATGAGCGAGATTCCTATCTAAAACGAGTATTTAGTTGCCAAAAATCGTTTGAAGATTACACTTACATCACGTGGAACACGACTAACCAGAAAAATTCGCGGTAGAAGGCACGGTTGCGAAGATAGCCCGAAGGTCGGGTTCGTACAGAGAGAAGTTCAGGCGCGTTACCCAGGAAGTTCAGGTTGTGATCAAAATATTATTCTGATCCCGTGATCAGAATAGTGTTTATGTATTGTAAGCCGTGAAGATAGCCCGAAGGTCGGATATCGGAGTCAACCGCGACATTTAGAAGACGGAGCGGACGTGTGAGTCAGCCGTGGCATTGTAAGCGTGCGGACAGACAAGTCGGCCGTGGATGCGGACAGTTGAGTCGGCATGGGTACGGTTGAATGAACCGACTACATGCGCGGTCCCGACGAGTCGATGTAGACTAGGCCGCAAGGGCGGCGATTTATGCACGTCCATTCCCCGAGCAGTATGTCACAAACAAACGCTGGTACAGAATGTTGCCAGCTCGTGCCCCATACCCGCAGTATAAACATGATTGTCCTGCGTACAAAAAATACAGCAGGCCGGAGTAGTTGTTTGTCGAAAGAAACCAACATATACTTAACCAAATATATATATATGATAAATGTCACCTGATTTTATTTAGGTGACAACTCTGTACGCAGACCCTGGTGTCGTCCACTTGGCCATTAAAATATTCGGCCATGATGCAAAGCCTTGTTAATTCCTTGGAATAGCACTTGCTGCACTCTCCCCCGTTTTAGATTTAGTATAAAATCCACACTCTACCACTTTCCTTTCTTCAGGCCACAGCCAGCCATTTTCAGGCGAGCATGCAGGGGCACAGCCAGAGGCAAGGCGTGGTGGTGGGTGACGACCATAGGCCGACACGAGCGCGCGGTGACTCGGTAGAGGCGGGCCACATCGAAGACGGACAACAGCTTCAGCGTTCTGAAGGTGGACAGTGACTCAAGCGAAACCACAGGGCGACTCAATGACGGTGGTTCGACACCAAGGCTAGTGACTCGGGGGTGGAGTTGCGCGGGGGCGGCTCAACCGCGGTGGGTCACAGTTGTGGATGAGGTGGAAACAGCGACTCGGCGCACGCTCCGGCAGTGAGACAGAGATGGCGATCGTGGCAGGGCCTTTCTAAGGCGGCAGCTCGACAGAGGTTGGTGGAGCGAGGCTGAGGGCAGCTCCCAGGCGCGGCGTCGAATGGATGAGGTAGCAGGCCAGCTCTAAGTAAACGGCAGTAGCAAGGCGGCTTCAGTCGCGACAAAGGCAGAGATCATGACGATTACTCGGTCATAGCAGGATAGACTGAGGTCGGGCTTGCAACGGCGGCTCAAGGCGGCACGGGGTCATGGAGGCAATGTGACGGCTCAGCGAAGACTAGCAGATATGGCCGCCGGGCGTCACACAAGCGGGCGTAAAAGTCTAGAATGTGGCTGGCTCCGTTTCTGGATCGTGGCTTCCCCTGGCGCAGTCCGACTTGATCCCAGTAGTTTTCCATGTTATCCACAGCCACCGTATAATAATCTTGCCCTTGTTGGACCATCAACAATAATTTTCCTACAAGCATGAAAACCTTGATCTGCTCCGCGCCTTCAAGTAGTACTAGTTTATTATAATGAGAGGAATAGATTCCAACGCAGCCATACGTCCACTTGATTTCTATAATCTTTGAATTGGATTTGGACACGGATGACGGAGCCGTAAAAAGCTGTCTGTCTCGGAACTTGGCGATCTGTACCTCCTATCGATTGATCTTTATGATCTCCTCAATCAGGTTTCTAGTAGTAACTTTGAACGGGTGCTTTTAGGCTGGTCATAGTGGGGAGTAACTTATATTAGTGTCATGCATATGACACTAGTCTAAGTTACTACCTTCATAGTACAAAGTAACATAATAGTAGTGTCATAGATGACTACATTTATTACCTTATAGACTCATACTTTCTCGGGAAGCGCTATGTTACTCTAAACACCTCTCTCCTCATTAACTATGTGCCACATAAGCAAAAAATTCTTAAAATGCGTTATGTTACTACCTAAGTTACTCCCACTATGACTAGCCTTACGGATCCACCTTGGGACAATTCTGAACCGGTCTCAGACATAGCTTTTAGCTGACCACCGTAGTGCCCGTTGGATTTTCCTATTGATCTCGGCGACTTGTGTTTCTGTTGGTTTTGGCGACTTGTAGTAGCGCACCGATGCTGCCCTAACTTTTTTGAACTTAAATTTCACATATCATAAATCTAGATCATTAAACACAAAACTGACGCGGATCCTTACAAACGGGTGTTTCTTCATCCGAAAAATTATGAACTTCTCGATCCCTGGAAAGATCCCTCCAAGAACTCAACACCACCGTGCGCAGTCCCCATGGTGGGTGCCAACTATCGTGGAATTGTCACGACAGATGTCCTAGTGTGAGGACTTAGTCGTGAGGCCAACGCATCTTTGTAGTAGCTTGAGAGGGGTTGAGCGGAATCAAGAGACGCAACACAAGACAAGGATTTAGACAGCTTCGGGCCCCGGGAAACATCATCCGGTAATAGCCCTACATGTTGTTTGTGGCTAAATCTCACTATGCCCATGAGAGAGCCGCCGCATAAGCCGGCTCACCTTTGTGTCTAGCCTTAGAGATTGTTTCTTGTTGCTCTGTCCCCCTTTGGGGAGCCCTGCCCCTCCTTATATATGTTGAAGGGGCGGCTTACATGTAGAGTCCTAGTAGGATTAGAACTAACTTATTCTATATTACAAGTTGGATACAAGTACGGGTCTTGCTTCCTTGTAAAGGAAATACTCCTCATGCCTTCCGTCTTTAGTCGTCCCACCAGAGTATAAGCCGGTCTGCTGGGCTTTGGGCCTTGTCGTCCGTCTGATCTGCCCGCCGGGTCTCCAGTGAGTCACAATGTCCAGGCGGGTTACATGTTAACCGCCATGTCCGGGCGGATCGCCAGTAAGTTGCCTAGCTCCAGCCCGGTCTTTGGTGAGCCGCCAAGTCCCAGACGGGTCATACTTCCGGCCGGTTCATACCGCGGGGTATATACCTGACATCTATAGTCACCTATTATGTGTTATAATCCGTTAACCCTGAAGTGGTAATAATCGGGATACTTACCGGTGATGACCGTAGTTTAAGGAGTTCATATATTCACTAAGCGTTAATGCTTTGGTCCGGTACTCTACTAAAAGGAGGCCTTAATATCCCTTAGTTTCCAATAGGACCCCGCTGCCACGGGAGGGTAGGACAAAAGATGTCATGCAAGTTCTTTTCCATAAGCACGTATGACTATATTCGCAATACATGCCTACATTACATTGATGAAGTGGAGCTAGTTCTGTGTCACCCTATGTTATAACTGTTGCATGAGGAATCGCATCCGACATAATTATCCATCACCGATCCATTGCCTATGAGCTTTTCATACATTGATCTTTGCTTAGTTACTTTTCCGTTGCCACTCTTACAATCACTACAAAATTGCTATTGTTACTTTGCTACTGTTACCGCTACTATCATATTACTTTGCTACTAAATACTTTGTTGCAGATATTAAGTCTTCAGGTGCGGTTGAATTGACAACTCAACTGTTAATACTTGAGAATATTCTTTGGCTCCCCTTGTGTCGAATCAATAAAATTGGGTTGAATACTCTGTTGGGGAACGCAGTAATTTAAAAAAAATCCTACGCACACGCAAGATCATGGTGATGCATAGCAACAAGGGGGGAGAGTATCGTCTATGTACCCTCGTAGACCGTAAGCGGAAGCGTTATGGCAACGCGGTTGATGTAGTTGTACGTCTTCACGATAGACCGATCTAGCACCGAAGGTACGGCACCTCCACGATCTGCACACGTTCAGCTCGGTGACGTCCCGTGAACTCACGATCTAGTAGAGCTTCGAGGAGAGTTTCGTTAGCACAACGGCATGATGATGGTGATTATGATTCTATCGGAACAGTGCTTTACCTAAGCACCGCTACGATATAACTGAGGTGGATTATGGTGGAGGGGGGCACCGCACACGGCTAAAAGATCAATGATCAACTTGTGTGTCCATGGGGTGCCCCCCTTCCCCGTATATAAAGGAGTGGAGGAGGGGGAGGGCCGACCCTCTCTATGGCGTGCCTTGGGGGAGTCCTACTCCCTCCGGGAGTAGGATTCCCCCTTTCCTAGTAGAAGTAGGAGCCCTTCCAAGTAGGAGTAGGAGAGGAAGGAAGGAGGAGAGAGGGAGGAAGGAAAGGGGGGTCGGCCCCCCTCCTAAATCGGATTGGGCTTGGGAGGGCGCGCCTCCGTCTTTTCCCTTCCCTCTCCTCTATTCCACTAAGGCCCAATAAGGCCCGTATACTCCCCGGGGGGTCCGATAACCTCCCGGTGCTTCGGAAATATGCCCGCACCACTCGGAACCATTCCGATGTCCAAATATAGGCTTCCAATATATCGATCTTTATGTCTCGATCATTTCGAGACTCCTCGTCATGTCTGTGATCAAATCCGGGACTCCGAACTACCTTCGGTACATCAAAACACATAAACTCGTAATACCGAACGTTAAGCGTGCGGACCCTACGGGTTCAAGAACTATGTCGACATGACCGAGACTCATCTCCGGTCAATAACCAATAGCGGAACCTGGATGCTCATATTGGTTCCTACATATTCTATGAAGATCTTTATCGGTCAAACCGCATAATGGTATACGTTGTTCCCTTTGTCATCGGTATGTTACTTGCCCGAGATTCGATCGTCAGTATCTCAATACCTAGTTCAATCTCGTTACCGCAAGTCTCTTTACTCGTTCCGTAATACATCATCCCGCAACTAACTCATTAGTTGCATTGCTTGCAAGGCTTATAGTGATGTGCATTATCGAGAGGGCCCGGAGATACCTCTCTGACAACCGGAGTGACAAATCCTAATCTTGATCTATGCCAACTCAACAAGTACCATCGGAGACACCTGTAGAGCACCTTTATAATCACCTAGTTACGTTGTGACGTTTGGTAGGACACAAAGTGTTCCTCCGGTATTCGGGAGTTGCATAATCTCATAGTCATAGGAACATGTATAAGTCATGAAGAAAGCAATAGCAACAAACTAAACGATCACCGTGCTAAGCTAAAAGATGGGTCAAGTCAATCACATCATTCTCTAATGATGTGATCCCGTTAATCAAATGACAACTCATGTCTATGGTTAGGAAACATAACCATCATTGATTCAACGAGCTAGTCAAGTAGAGGCAAACTAGTGACACTCTGTTTGTCTATGTATTCACACATGTGCTAAGTTCCGGTTAATACAATTCTAGCATGAATAATAGACATTTATCATGATATAAGGAAATATAAATAACAACTTTATTATTGCCTCTAGGGCATATTTCCTTCAGTCTCCCACTTGCACTAGAGTCAATAATCTACTTCACATCATCATGTGATTTAACACGAATAGTTCACATCTTTATGTGATTAGTTCACATCTCCATGTGACTAACACCCAAAGGGTTTACTAGAGTCAATAATCTAGTTCGCATCGCTATGTGATTAACACCCAAAGAGTGATCATGTTTTGCTTGTGAGAGAAATTTAGTCAACGGGTCTGCCACATTCAGAGCCGTATGTATTTTGCAAATTTTCTATGTCTACAATGCTTTGCACGGACCTACTCTAGCTAATTTATCCCACTTTCAATATGTATCTAGATCGAGACTTAGAGTCATCCAGATCGGTGTCAGAGCTTGCATCGACATAACTCTTTGTCACCTCCATAACCGAGAAACATTTCTTTATTCCACTAAGGATAATTTTTGACCGCTGTCCAGTGATTCACTCCTGGATCACTATTGTACCCTCTTGCCAAACTTATGATGAGGTACACAATAGGTTTGGTACACATCATAGCATACTTTGTAGAACCTATGACTGATGCATAGGAAATGACTTTTCATTCTCTTTCTATTTTCTGCCGTGGTCGAGTTTTGAGTCTTTACTCAACTTCACACCTTGCAACACAGGCAGGAACTCCTTCTTTGACTATTCCATTTTGAACTACTTCAAAATCTTGTCAAGGTATGTACTCATTGAAAAAACTTATCAAGCGTCTTGATCTATCTCTATAGATCTTGATGCTCAATGTGTAAGCAGCTTCATCGAGGTCTTTCTTTGAAAAACTCCTTTCAAACACTCCTTTATGCTTTTTAGAAAATTCTACATTATTTTCGATCAACAATATGTCATTCATATATACTTATCAGAAATGTTGTAGTGCTCCCACTCACTTTTGACATCCATTAGCCAAATTTCATAAAATGCGGCAACCGCTAACATGATTCGGACAGACTTTTAAGCATCGATACGAGTGAGAAAATCTCATCGTAATCAACACCTTGAACTTCTCGAAAACCTTTTGCGACAATTCGAGCTTTGTAGATAGTAACACTACTATCAACGTCCGTCTTCCTTTTGAAGATCCATTTATTCGCAATGACTCACCGATCATTGGGCAAGTCAACCAAATTCCATACTTTGTTCTCATACATGGATCCCATCTCAGATTTCATGGCCTCAAGCCATTTCGCCGAATCTGGGCTCATCATCACCTCCTCATAGTTCGTAGGTTCGTCATGGTCTAGTAACATGACTTCTAGAAAGGATTACCGTACCACTCTGGTGCGGACCATACTCCGGTTGTCCTACGAGGTTTAGTAGTAACTTTTATGATCATCATCATTAGCTTCCTCACTAATTGGCGTAGAAATCACTAGAACTGATTTTTGTGATGAACTACTTTGTAATTCGGGAGAAGGTACAATTACCTCATCAAGTTCTACATTCCTCCCACTCACTTCTTTCGAGAGAAACTCCTTCTCTAGAAAGGATCCACTTTTAGCAACAAAGATCTTGCCTTCTGATCTGTGATAGAAGGTGTACCCAATAGTTTTCTTTAGGTATTCTATGAAGACACATTTTTCCGATTTGGGTTCGAGCTCATCAGGTTGAAACTTTTTCACATAAGCATCGCAGCCCCAAACTTTAAGAAACGACAACTTAGGTTTCTAGCCAAACCATAATTCATATGGTGTCGTCTCAACGGATTTAGATGGTGCCCTATTTAACGTGAATGCAGCTATCTCTAATGCATAACCCCAACATGATAGTGATAAATCGGTAAGAGACATCATAGATCGCACCATCTCTAAAGTATGGTTATGACGTTTGGACACACCATTACGCTGTGGTGTTCCAGGTGTCGTGAGTTGCGAAACTATTCTGCATTGTTTCAAATGAAGACCAAACTCGTAACTCAAATATTCTCCTCCATGATCAGATCACATAAACTTTATTTTCTTGTTACGATGATTTTCCACTTCACTCTGAAATTCTTTGAACTTTTCAAATGTTTCAGACTTATGTTTCATCAAGTAGATATACCCATATCAGCTCAAATCATCTGTGAAGGTCAGAAAATAACGATACCCGCCACGAGCCTCAACACTTATCGGATCGCATACATCAGTATCTATTATTTACAATAAGTCAGTTGCTCGCTCCATTGTTTTGGAGAATGGAGTCTTAGTCATCTTGCCCATGAGGCATGGTTCACAAGCATCAAGTGATTCATAATCAAGTGAATCCAAAAGTCCATCAGCATGGAGTTTCTTCAGGCGCTTTACACCAATATGACCTAAACGGCAGTGCCACAAATAGGTTGCACTATCATTATTACCTTTGCATCTTTTGGCTTCAATATTATGAATATGTGTATCACTACGATCGAGATTCAATAAACCATTCACCTTGGGTGTATGACCACATAAGGTTTTATTCATGTAAACAGAATAACAATTATTCTTTGACTTAAATGAATAATCGTATTGCAATAAACATGATCCAATCATATTATGCTCAACGCAAACACCAAATAACATTTATTTTAGGTTCAACACTAATCCCGAAGGTAAAGGGAGTGTGCGATGGGATCTTATCAACCTTGGAATCATTTCCAACATACATCGTCACCTCGTCCTCAACTAGTCTTTGTTTGTTTTGCAACTCTCATTTCAAGTTACTACTATTAGCAACTGAACTAGTATCAAATACCGAGGGGCTTGCTATAAACACTAGTAAAGTACACATCAATAACATGTATATCAAATATACCTTTGTTCACTTTGCCATCCTTCTTATCCGCTAAGTATCTAGGGCAGTTTCACTTCCAGTGACCATTTCCTTTGCAGTAGAAGCACTTAGTCTCAGGTTTAGGTCCAGACTTGGGCTTCTTCACTTGAGCAACAACTTGCTTGTCCTTCTTCTTGAAGTTCCCCTTCTTCCCTTTGCCCTTTTCTTGAAACTAGTGGTTTTGTCAACCATCAACACTTGATGCTTTTCTTGATTTCTACCTTCATCGATGTCAGCATCACGAAGAGCTTGGGAATCGTTTCCGTTACCCCTTTCATATTATAGTTCATCATGAAGTTCTAGTAACTTGGTGATAGTGACCAGAGAACTCTGTCAATCACTATCTTATCTAGAAGATTAACTCCCACTTGATTCAAGTGATTGTAGTACTCAGACATTCTGAGCACATGCTCGCTGGTTGAGCTATTCTCCTCCATCTTGTATGCAAAACACTCTGTCATTGGTCTCATACCTCTCGACTCGGGCATGAGTATGAAATACAAATTTCAGCTCTTGGAACATCTTATATGCTTTGTGGTGTTCAAAACGTTCTTGAAGTCCCATTTCTAAGCCGTAAAGCATGGTGCACTAAACTATCAAGTAGTCATCATACCGAGCTTTGACAAACGTTCATAACCTTTGTATCTGCTCCTGCAATAGGTCCGTCACCTAGCGGTACATCAAGGATATAATTCTTCTGTGCAGCATTGAGGATAATCCTCAGATCACGGAGCTAGTCCGCATCATTGCTACTAACATCTTTCAACTTATTTTTCTCTAGGAACATATCAAAAAATAAACGGGGAGCTACATCGCAAGCTATTGATCTACAACATAGATATGCAAATACTATCAGGACTAAGTTCATGATAAAACAAAGTTCAATTGATCAAATTACTTAAGACCTCCCACTTAGATAGACATCTCTCTAATCATCTAAGTGATCATGTGATCCATATCAACTAAACCATGTCCGATCATCAGGTGAGATGGAGTAGTTTTCAATGGTGAACATCACTATGTTGATCATATCTACTATATGATTCACGCTCGACCTTTCGGTCTCCAGTGTTCCAAGGCCATATCTGCATATGCTAGGCTCGTCAAGTTTAACCCGAGTATTCCGCGTGTGCAAAACTGGCTTGCACCCGTTGTATATGATCATAGAGCTTATCACACCCGATCATCACGTGGTGTCTCGGCACGACGAACTGTCGCAACGGTGCATACTCAGGGAGAACACTTATACCTTGAAATTTAGTGAGAGATCATCTTATAATGCTACCGCTGAACTAAGCAAATAAGATGCATAAAGGATAAACATCATATGCAATAAAAATATGTGACATGATATGGCCATGATCATCTTGCGCCTTTGATGTCCATCTCCAAAGTACCGTCATGATCTCTATCATCACCGGCATGACACCATGATCTCCATCATCTTGATCTCTATCAACGTGTCATCACATGGTCGTCTCGCCAACTATTGCTATCACACAGCTATAAAGTAAAGCAATTATTTGGCGCTTGCATCTTATGCAATAAAGAGACAACCATAAGGCTTCAGCCAGTTGCCGATAACTTCAACAAAAACATGATCATCTCATACAACAACTTATATCTCATCACGTCTTGACCATATCACATCACAACAAGCCCTGCAAAAACAAGTTAGACGTCCTTTACTTTGTTGTTGCAAGTTTTACGTGGCTGCTACGGGCTGAGCAAGAAGCATTCTTACCTACGCATCAAAAACCACAACGCGGTATAGTGATTTTTTTATCTTCAGAAAGAACCTTGTTCATTGAATCCAATTCAACTAAAGCTGGAGAAACAGACACCCACTAGCCACCTGTGTGCGAAGCACGTCGGTAGAACCAGTCTCGCGTAAGCGTACGCGTAATGTCAGTCTGGGCCGCTTCATCCAACAATGCCGCTGAATCAAGAATCAACTAGTGACGACAAGCAATATGTATATACCCACACCCACAACTCCTTTGTGTTCTACTCGTGCATATAACATCTACGCATAAACCTGACTCGGATGCCACTGTTGGGGAACGCAGTAATTTCAAAAAGAAAATCCTACGCACACGCAAGACCATGGTGATGCATAGCAACGAGAGGGGAGAGTATTGTCTACGTACCCTCGTAGACCATAAGCGGAAGCGTTATGACAACGCGGTTGATGTAGTCGTACGTCTTCACGATCGACCGATCTAGCACCGAAGGTACGACACCTCCGTGATCTGCACACGTTTAGCTCAGTGACGTCTCGCGAACTCACAATCCAGTAGAGCTTCGAGGGAGAGTTTCGTCGGCACAACAGCGTGATGACGGTGATGATGATGCTACCGGAACAGGGCCTCGCCTAAGCACCGCTATGATATAACCGAGGTGGATTATGGTGGAGGGGGGCACCGCACACGGCTAAAAGATCAATGATCAACTTGTGTGTCCATGGGGTGCCCCCTTCCCCCGTATATAAATAAGTGGAGGAGGGGGAGGGCCGGCCCTCTCTATGGCGCGCCCTGGGGGAGTCCTACTCCCTCCGGGTGTAGGATTCCCCCTTTTCCTAGTAGAAGTAGGAGCCCTTCCAAGTAGGAGTAGGAGAGGAAGGAAGGAGCAGAGCGGAAGGAAGGAAAGGGGGCCGGCCCCCCTCCCAATTCGGATTGGGCTTGGGGAGCGCGCCTCCCTCTTTTCCCTTCCCTCTCCTCTATTCCACAAAGGCCCAATAAGGCCCATATACTCCCCGGGGGGTTCCGGTAACCTCCCGGTACTCCGGAAAAATGCCCGAACCACTCGGAACCATTCTGATGTCCAAATATAGCCTTCCAATATATCGATTTTTATGTCTCAATCATTTCAAGACTCCTCGCCATGTCCGTGATCAAATCCGGGACTCCGAACTACCTTCGGTACATCAAAACACATAAACTCCTAATACCGATCGTCACCGAACGTTAAGCGTGCGGACCCTACGGGTTCGAGAACTATGTAGACATGACTGAGACTCATCTCCGATCAATAACCAACAGCGGAACCTAGATGCTCATATTGGTTCCTACATATTCTACGAAGATCTTTATCGGTCAAACCGCATAACGGTATACGTTGTCCCCTTTATCATCGGTATGTTACTTGCCCGAGATTCGATCGTC
Source organism: Triticum monococcum (assembly GCA_034509565.1). Lineage (NCBI taxonomy): Eukaryota > Viridiplantae > Streptophyta > Magnoliopsida > Poales > Poaceae > Triticum > Triticum monococcum. The sequence goes on from CM067846.1 coordinate 516,671,752, forward strand.
GATATCTCAATACCTAGTTCAATCTCGTTACCGGCAAGTCTCTTTACTCATTCCAAAATACATCATCCCGCAACTAACTGATTAGTTGCATTGCTTGCAAGGCTTATAGTAATGTGCATTACCGAGAGGGCCCAGAGATGAAGGAAATATGCCCTAGAGGCAATAATAAAGTTATTATTTATTTCCTTATATCATGATAAATGTTTATTATTCATGCTAGAATTGTATTAATCGGAAACATAATACATGTGTGAATACATAGACAAACAGAGTGTCACTAGTATGCCTCTACTTGACTAGCTCGTTGATCAAAGATGGTTATGTTTCCTAGCCATAGACATGAGTTGTCATTTGATTAACGGGATCACATCATTAGGAGAATGATGTGATTGACTTAACCCATTCCGTTAGCATAGCACTTGATCGTTTAGTATGTTGCTATTGCTTTCTTCATGACTTATACATGTTCCTATGACTATGAGATTATGCAACACCCGTTTACCGGAGGAACACTTTGTGTGCTACCAAACGTCACAACGTAACTGGGTGATTATAAAGGTTCTCTACAGGTGTCTCCGAAGGTACTTGTTGAGTTGGCGCATTTCAAGATTAGGATTTGTCACTCCGATTGTCGTAAAGGTATCTCTGGGCCCTCTCGGTAATGCACATCACTATAAGCTTTGCAAGCAATGTGACTAATGAGTTAGCTACGGGATGATGCATTACGGAACGAGTAAAGAGACTTGCCGGTAACGAGATTGAACTAGGTATTGAGATACCGACGATTGAATCTCGGGCAAGTAACATACCGATGACAAAGGGAACAACATATGTTGTTATGCGGTTTGACCAATAAAGATCTTCGTAGAATATGTAGGAGCCAATGAGCATCCAGGTTCCGCTATTGGTTATTATCCGGAGACGTGTCTCGGTCATGTCTACATAGTTCTCGAACCCGTAGGGTCCGCACGCTTAAAGTTTGGTGGCGATCGGTATTATGAGTTTTTGTGTTTTGATGTAACGAAGGTAGTTCGGAGTCCCGGATATGATCACAGACATGATGAGGAGTCTTGAAATGGTCGAGACGTAAAGATCGATATATTGGACGACTATATTCGGACACCGTAAGTGTTCCGAGTGGTTTCGGATAAAAACCGGAGTACCGGGGGGTTACCGGAACCCCCAGGGGAGTTAATTGGGCCTCATGGGCCTTAGTGGGAGAAGAGGAGGGGCGGCTAGGGCAGCCGCGCGCCCCTCCCCCTCTAGTCCGAATTGGACAAGGAGGGGGTGGCACCCCCCTTTTTCCTTCTCCTCCTATCTCCCTTCCTTCCCCCTCCTACTCCAACAAGGAAAAGGAGGAGTCCTACTCCCGGTGGGAGTAGGACTCCCCCCTGGCGCGCCCTCCTCCTGGCCGGCCACCCCCCCTTGCTCCTTTATATACAGGGCAGGGGCACCCTAGAACACACAAGTTGATCTGTTGATCTATTCCAGTCGTGTGCGGTGCCCCCTCCACCATGTTCCACCTCGGTTATATCATAGCGGTGCTTAGGCGAAGCCCTGCGTCGGTAGCAACATCATCACCGTCATCATGCCGTCATGCTGACGGAAATCTCCCGTGAAGCTCTGCTAGATCGGAGTTCGCGGGACGTCATCGAGCTGAACGTGTGCTGAACTCGGAGGTGCCGTACGTTCGGTACTTGGATCTGTCGGATCATGAAGACGTACGACTACATCAACCGCGTTGTGCTAACGCTTCTGCTTTCGGTCTACGAGGGTACGTGGACACACTCTCCCCTCTTGTTGCTATGCATCACATGATCCTTAGTGTGCGTAGGATTTTTTTTGAAATTACTATGTTCCCCAACAGTGGCATCCAAGCCTGGTTTTATGCGTAGATGTTATATGCACGAGTAGAACACAAGTGAGTTGTGGGCGATACAAGTCATACTGCTTACCAGCATGTCACATTTTGGTTCGGTGGTATTGTTGGATGAAGCGGCCCGGACCGACATTACATGTACGCTTACGTGAGACTGGTTCTACCGACGTGCTTTGCACATAGGTAGCTGGCGGGTGTTAGTTTCTCCAACTTTAGTTGTATCAAGTGTGGCTACGCCCGGTCCTTGATAAGGTTAAAACAACACTAACTTGACGAACTATCGTTGTGGTTTTGATGCGTAGGTAAGAACGGTTCTTGCTAAGCCCGTAGCAGCCACGTAAAACTTGCAACAACAAAGTAGAGGACGTCTAACTTGTTTTTGCAGGGCATGTTGTGATGTGATATGATCAAGGTATGATGTTATATTGTATGAGATGATCATGTTTTGTAACCGAGTTATCGGCAACTGGCAGGAGCCATATGGTTGTCGCTTTATTGTATGCAATGCAATCGCCCTGTAATTGCTTTAATTTATCACTAAGCGGTAGCGATAGTCGTAGAAGCAATAGTTGGTGAGACGACAACGATGCTACGATGGAGATCAAGGTGTCGCGCCGGTGACAATGGTGATCATGACGGTGCTTCAGAGATGGAGATCACAAGCACAAGATGATGATGGCCATATCATATCACTTATATTGATTGCATGTGATGTTTATCTTTTATGCATCTTATTTTGCTTTGATTGATGGTAGCATTATAAGATGATCTCTCACTAAATTTCAAGATAAGAGTGTTCTCCCTGAGTATGCATCGTTGCCAAAGTTCGTCGTGCCGAGACACCACGTGATGATTGGGTGTGATAAGCTCTATGTTCATCTACAGCGGGTGCAAGCCAGTTTTGCACACGCGGAATACTCGGGTTAAACTTGACGAGCCTAGCATGTGCATATATGGCCTCGGAACACTGAAACCGAAAGGTCGAGCGTGAATCATATAGTAGATATGATCAACATAGTGATGTTCACCATTGAAAACTACTCCATCTCACGTGATGATCGGACATGGTTTAGTTGATCTGGATCACGTAATCACTTCGATGATTAGAGGGATGTCTATCTAAGTGGGAGTTCTTAAGTAATATGATTAATTGAACTTAAATTTATCATGAACTTAGTACCTGATAGTATTTTGCTTGTCTATGTTGATTGTAGATAGATGGCCCATGCTGTTGTTCCGTTGAATTTTAATGTGTTCCTTGAGAAAGCAAAGTTGAAAGATGATGGTAGCAATTACACAGATTGGGTCCATAACTTGAGGATTATCCTCATTGCTGCACAAAAGAATTACATCCTGGAAGCACCGCTGGGTGCCAGGCCTGCTGCAGATGCTGCTGATGACGTTAAGAACGTCTGGCACAGTAAAGCAAATGACTACTCGATAGTTCAGTGTGCCATGCTTTACGGCTTAGAACCGAGACTTCAACGATGTTTTGAACGTCATGGAGCATATGAGATGTTCCAGGAGTTGAAGTTAATATTTCAAGCAAATGCCCGGATTGAGAGATATGAAGTCTCCAATAAATTCTATAGCTCCAAGATGGAGGAGAGTAGTTCTGCCAGTGAACATATACTCAAAATGTCTGGGTATCATAATCACTTGACTCAACTGGGAGTTAATCTTCCTGTTGATAGTGTCATTGACAGAGTTCTTCAATCACTGCCACCAAGCTACAATAGCTTCGTGATGAACTATAATATGCAAGAGATGAATAAGACAATTTCCGAGCTCTTCGCAATGCTAAAGGCAGCGGAGGTAGAAATCAAGAAGGAGCATCAAGTGTTGATGGTCAACAAGACCACCAGTTTCAAGAAAAAGGGTAAAGGGAAGAAGAAGGGGAACTTCAAGAAGAACAACAAACAAGTTGCTGCTCAACAGAAGAAACCCAAGTCTGGACCTAAGCCTGAGACTGAGTGCTTCTACTGCAAACAGACTGGTCACTGGAAGCGGAACTGCCCCAAGTATTTGGCGGATAAGAAGGATGGCAATGTGAACAAAGGTATATGTGATATACATGTTATTGATATGTACCTTACCAGAGCTCGCAGTAGCACCTGGGTATTTGATACTGGTTCTATTGCTAATATTTGCAACTCGAAACAGGGACTACGGATTAAGCGAAGATTGGCTAAGGACGAGGTGACGATGCGCGTGGGAAATGGTTCCAAAGTCGATGTGATCGCCGTCGGCACGCTACCTCTATATCTACCTTCGGGATTAGTTTTAGACCTAAATAATTGTTATTTGGTGCCAGCGTTAAGCATGAACATTATATCTAGATCTTGTTTGATGCGAGACGTTTATTCATTTAAATATGAGAATAATGGTTGTTCTATTTATATGAGTAATATCTTTTATGGTCATGCACCCTTGAAGAGTGGTCTATTTTTGTTGAATCTCGATAGTAGTGATACACATATTCATAATGTTGAAGACAAAAGATGCAGAGTTGATAATGATAGTGCAACTTATTTGTGGCACTGCCATTTGGGTCATATTGGTGTAAAGCCCATGAAGAAACTCCATACTGATGGACTTTTGGAATCACTTGATTATGAATCACTTGGTACTTGCGAACCATGCCTTGTGGGCAAGATGACTAAGACGTCGTTCTCCGGAACAATGGAGCGAGCAACAGATTTGTTGGAGATCATACATACTGATGTATGTGGTCCAATGAATATTGAGGCTCGCGGCGGGTATCGTTATTTTCTCACCTTCACAGATGATTTGAGCAGATATGGGTATATCTACTTAATGAAACATAAGTCTGAAACATTTGAAAAGTTCAAATAATTTCAGAGTGAAGTGGAAAATCATCATAACAAGAAAATAAAGTTTCTACGATCTGATCGTGGAGGAGAATATTTGAGTTACGAGTTTGGTCTACATTTGAAACAATGCGGAATAGTTTCGCAACTCACGCCACCTGGAACGCCACAGCGTAATGGTGTATCCGAACATCATAATCGTACTTTCCTAGATATGGTGCGATCTATGATGTCTCTTACTGATTTACTGCTATCGTTTCGGGGTTATGCTTTAGAGACGGCTGCATTCACGTTAAATAGGGCACCATCAAAATCCGTTGAGACGGCGCCTTTTGAACTATTGTTTGGCAAGAAACCAAAGTTGTCGTTTCTTAAAGTTTGGGGCTGCGATGCTTATGTGAAAAAGCTTCAACCTGATAAGCTCGAACCCAAATCAGAGAAATGTGTCTTCATAGGATACCCAAAGGAAACTATTGGGTACACCTTCTATCATAGATCCGAAGGCAATACATCCGTTGCTAAGAATGGATCCTTTCTAGAGAAGGAGTTTCTCTCGAAAGAAGTGAGTGGGAGGAAAGTAGAACTTGATGAGGTAACTGTACCTGCTCCCTTATTGGAAAGTAGTTCGTCACAGAAACCGATTCCTGTGACACCTACACCAATTAGTGAGGAAGCTAATGATGATGATCATGAAACTTCAGATCAAGTTACTACCGAACCTCGTAGGTCAACCAGAGTAAGATCCGCACCAGAGTGGTACGGTAATCTTGTTCTGGAGGTCATGTTGCTAGACCATGACGAACCTACGAACTATGAGGAAGCGATGATGAGCCCAGATTCCGTAAAATGGCTTGAGGCCATGAAATCTGAGATGGGATCCATGTATGAGAACAAAGTGTGGACTTTGGTTGACTTGCCCGATGATCGGCAAGCCATCGAGAATAAATGGATCTTCAAGAAGAAGACAAACGCTGATGGTAATGTTACTGTCTACAAAGCTCGACTTGTTGTGAAAGGTTTTCGACAAGTTCAAGGAGTTGACTATGAAGAGACCTTCTCACTCATAGCGATGCTTAAGTCCGTCCGAATCATGTTAGCTATTGCCGCATTTTATGATTATGAAATTTGGCAAATGGATGTAAAGACTGCATTCCTGAATGGATTTCTGGAAGAAGAGTTGTATATGATGCAACCTGAAGGTTTTATCGATCCAAAAGGTACTAACAAAGTGTGCAAGCACCAGTGATCCATTTATGGACTGGTGCAAGCTTCTCGGAGTTAGAATAAACGCTTTGATAGTGTGATCAAATCATATGGTTTTATACATACTTTTGGAGAAGCCTGTATTTATAAGAAAGTGAGTGGGAGCTCTGTAGCATTTCTAATATTATATGTGGATGACATATTCTTGATTGGAAATGATATAGAATTTCTGGATAGCATAAAAGGATACTTGAATAAGAGTTTTTCAATGAAGGACCTCGGTGAAGCTGCTTACATATTGGGCATCAAGATCCATAGAGATAGATCAAGATGCTTAATTGGACTTTCACAAAGCACATACCTTGACAAAGTTTTGAAGAAGTTCAAAATGGATCAAGCAAAGAAAGGGTTCTTGCTTGTATTACAAGGTGTGAAGTTGAGTAAGACTCAATGCCCGACCACTGCAGAAGATAGAGAGAAAAATAAAAGATGTTCCCTATGCTTCAGCCATAGGCTCTATCATGTATGCAATACTATGTACCAGACCTGATGTGTACCTTGCTATTAGTTTAGCAGGGAGGTACCAAACTAATCCAGGAGTGGATCAATGGACAACGGTCAAGAACATCCCGAAGTACCCGAAAAGGGCTAAGGATATGTTTATCGTTTATGGAGGTGACAAAGAGCTCATCATAAATGGTTACGTTGATGCAAACTTTGACACTGATCCGGCGATTCTAAATTGCAAACCGGATACGTGTTTATATTAGACGATGGAGTTGTCAGTTGGAGCAATTCTAAACACAGCGTCGTGGCGAGATCTACATGTGAAGCGGAGTACATTGATGCTTCGGAAGCAGCAAATGAAGGGGTCTGGATGAAGGAGTTCATATCCGATCTAGGTGTCATACCTAGTGCATCGGTTCCAATGAAAATCTTTTGTGACAATACTGGAGCAATTGCCTTGGCAAAGGAATTCAGATTTCACAAGAGAACCAAGCACATCAAGAGACGCTTCAACTCCACCCGGGATCAAGTCCAGGTGGGAGACATAGAGATTTGCAAGAATCATATGGATCTGAATGTTGCAGACCCATTGACTAAGCCTCTCCCACGAGCAAAACATGATCAGCACCAAGGCTCCATGGGTGTTAGAATCATTACTGTGTAATCTAGATTATTGACTCTAGTGCAAGTGGGAGACTGAAGGAAATATGCCCTAGAGGCAATAATAAAGTTATTATTTATTTCCTTATATCATGATAAATGTTTATTATTCATGCTAGAATTGTATTAACCGAAAACTCAGTACATGTGTGAATACATAGACAAACAGAGTGTCGCCAGTATGCCTCTACTTGACTAGCTCGTTGATCAAAGATGGTTATGTTTCCTAGCCATAGACATGAGTTGTCATTTGATTAACGAGATCACATCATTAGGAGAATGATGTGATTGACTTGACCCATTCCGTTAGCATAACACTTGATCGTTTAGTATGTTGCTATTGCTTTCTTCATGACTTATACATGTTCCTATGACTATGAGATTATGCAACTCCGTTTACCGGAGGAACACTTTGTGTGCTACCAAACGTCACAACGTAACTGGGTGATTATAAAGGTGCTCTACAGGTGTCTCCGAAGGTACTTCTTGAGTTGGCGTATTTCGAGATTAGGATTTGTCGCTCCGATTGTCGGAGAGATATCTCTGGGACCTCTCGATAATGCACATCACTATAAGCCTTGCAAGCAATGTGACTAATGAGTTAGTTGCGGGATGATGCATTACAGAACGAGTAAAGAGACTTGTCGGTAACGAGATTGAACTAGGTATTGAGATACCGACGATCGAATCTCGGGCAAGTAACATACCGATGAACAGCGTATGTTGTTATGCGGTTTGATCGATAAAGATCTTCGTAGAATATGTAGGAGACAGTATGAGCATCCAGGTTCCGCTATTGGTTATTGATCGGAGACGTGTCTCGGTCATGTCTACATAGTTCTCGAACCCATAGGGTCCGCACGCTTAAAGTTTGGTGATGATCAGTATTATGAGTTTTTGCGTTTTGATGTACCGAAGGTAGTTCGGAGTCTCGGATATGATCACGGACATGACGAGGAGTCTCAAAATGGTTGAGACATAAAGATCGATATATTGGACGACTATATTCGGACACCGGAAGTGTTCCGAGTGGTTTCGGATAAAAAACCGGAGTACCGGGGGGTTACCGGACCCCCCCGGGGAGTTAATTGGGCCTCATGTGCCTTAGTGCGAGAAGAGGAGGGGCGGCCAGGGCAGCCGCGCGCCCCCTCCCCCTCTAGTCCGAATTGGACAAGGAGGGGGGCGGCGCCCCCCTTTTTCCTTCTCCTCCTCTCTCCCTTCCTTCCCTCTCCTACTCCAACAAGGAAAAGGAGGAGTCTTACTCCCGGTGGGAGCAGGACTCCCCCCTTGGCGCGCCCTCCTCCTGGCCGGGCGGCTCCCCCCTTGCTCCTTTATATACGGGGGCAGGGGGCACCCTAGAACACACAAGTTGATCTGTTGATCTATTCCAGCCGTGTGCGGTGCCCCCCTCCATCATATTCCACCTCGGTTATATCGTAGCGGTGCTTAGGCAAAGCCCTGCGTCGGTAGCAACATCATCACCGTCATCACACTGTCATGCTGACGGAACTCTCCCGTGAAGCTCTGCTGGATCGGAGTTCGCGGGACGTCATCGAGCTGAACGTGTGCTGAACTCGGAGGTGTCGTACGTTTGGTACTTGGATTGGTCGGATCATGAAGACGTACGACTACATCAACCGCGTTGTGCTAACGCTTCCGCTTTCGGTCTACGAGGGTACGTGGACGCACTCTCCTCTCTTGTTGCTATGCATCACCATGATCTTGAGTGTGCGTAGGATTTTTTTTTAAATTACTACGTTCCCCAACAAGAGATAACTCCGACAATCGGAGTGACAAATCCTAATCTTGATCTATGCCAACTCAACAAGTACCATCGGAGACACCTGTAACGTTTAGTATCACACAAAGGGTTCCTCCGGTATTCGGGAGTTGCGTAATCTCGTAGTCATAGGAACATGTATAAGTCATGAAGAAAGCAATAGCAACAAACTAAACGATCATCGTGCTAAGCTAACGGATGGGTCAAGTCAATCACATCATTCTCTAATGATGTGATCCCGTTAATCAAATGACAACTCATGTCTATGGTTAGGAAACATAACCATCATTGATTCAATGAGCTAGTCAAGTAGAGGCAAACTAGTGACACCCTGTTTGTCTATGTATTCACACATGTACTAAGTTTCCGGTTAATACAATTCTAGCATGAATAATAAACATTTATCGTGATATAAGGAAATATAAATAACAACTTTATTATTGCATCTAGGGCATATTTCCTTCATACTCTACCCTCGAAAACTGTTATGATCCCCTATACTTGTGGGTTATCACCGGTTGACTGCGCCGGTGGGTCAACTCCTCCTCCTCTCCGACGTGCCAGGCACCCCCCCCCCCGCGGCCGTTCCTATGGACTCTATAAGTTCAATCACCACCTCCTCTCTTCTAGTTCTAGCTAGATCTGTCCATGTGCTAAGGTTAGGCCGTCCGATCTGTTTGACTGTGATGGTGTAGTAAGTAGTTGTGATGGATTTGGAGCATGCTAGGGGTTGTTTCCATGTGGGCAAGTGTCGGTAGTTAGTGGTCATAGATGAATCGGTGGTATGCTAGTGTGCAAGTGTTGAACAAGATCATCCATGTGTCCATGATTAGTGCTATGTCCTCCATGATTAATGCTCTATTATGCTGTGGTATGCTTGTGCATGTGTTACTGCTAGTTTGATCTGTCCAAGATGTAATGCTAGTTCGATCTGTCCCAGATGTACTGCTAGTTGGATCTGTCCATGTTATACTGCTAGTTCATACTGTCCATGTGTAGTGTCTTGTGGTGTTGATGACACTTACGTTTGTAGGACATGACCACACAAGAGTTTAGTCAGGCCCTCGTGCTGTCCGAGAGCCAGTTCTCGCCGTCGTACGTCGAGGACTCCCAGCCTCCTCTGGAACAGATGCCTCTTGATTTAGAGGTTTCCGAGGTGCCGCCTATGGTTCCTCCATTTGTGTTGGCTTAGCCCAATGCTGTTGCTCATGCTGCTGCTCTAAAGGTAGCAACAAAGAAGAAGAAGGATGGCAGGGGGAACAACATGAAATGGCAGCCGTTCCTCTCCACTTTTGTGCTTAACAAGATGTGAGATCATAGCTAGTGGGGTGAGGACTGACAAGGGCTTCAAGGAGGTGCACTTGAACCTTGTTGCAAAGCAGGTGTTCGACTCCTATGGACAGGAGATCACCTCGACCCAGGTGTACAACCACCTGAGAAAGTGGAGAGCTCGATGGATCCAAGTGTCCAAGCTCAGAGACCTTATCGGTGCTTCATGGGATGAGGACACCTACTTGATCCTTCTGGAGTCAAAGCACTACCAAGGCCACGTCGCGGTTAGCTCACAAACCATGCCATTCTAATATACCAACAGTTGAAGCCTATGAACCATTGCCATACTAACTAACCTCTCTGCCCTGTTTCTTCTTAGGCTCACCCCCAAGGACGCAGAGTTCCTCAACACCTCCATCCAGAACTACCACCAGATGCAGCAGATCTTCTCCTTCGGGCTAGCAATCGGCAAGCATGCCATGGGCTCTGGTCAGTCGCTTGCCTCACCGATGTCGGAGTATCCAGACACCCAGGAGTCAGACACCATCAACGTTGATGCTCCTGAGAAGGATGCTGAGCACGTTCCTGTGCTTGATAGGAAGAGGAAGCAGACATGCTTCATGGAGGAGGAGTTGAGCGTCTTCACCAGCATGACCGAGGCAGTGAAGGAGGTGGCCACCGTCATCAGGGAGAGCAAGAGTGTGGACGTCCACCCTAAGCTCTACAACGCCGTCATGGATCAAATTGGCTTCAGCCCAAAGGCTCTCATGGTGGCTCTTAGCCACCTGCTGGACAACAAAAGCCCAGGGTGTTGGGTTTGTTGCCATAGGAGAAGAGCACAGGGGGCTCTAGCTGAAGACCTGGTTGGGCAAGCACTACTACTAGTGCTGCTTCAGATGGTGGCGGCGATGTGCATGATCCTCGACGGCGATGGCGACAAGGACGAGGATGACGATGACAACGTATATTTTGTGTAGTTAGGGCTTGAAAACAATCTTATGGTGTGTATATTTTGGTGAGGTGGTATATACTAACCCTTCACGGTGATCCTCGCGGTGATCACGAATTTGCGGTGGTAGGATGACACCCTCTTTTGGATGTGGTGGTAAGATGACACCAAAGTAATGGTAGATTGAACTTGCTATGATCATGCATGCTTACTAATTCTCTTCTGCTCCATTGCTTGCTCCTAGAGTTCTTCATTGTTTGCTGTTTGTGTGTTCCAATGCTTGTCGCTTGAACTTATTGCTCGTTTGCACTGCCAGGGCAAGTGGTATGTGGTGTTCGAAGGTAGGGTTCCAAGGATTTACAGTTCATGAGAAGCTTGCAACAAACAAGTTTCAGGGTAGAACAACAACAACCACGGAGGAGGGCTTAAGACTAGGCGGGCGGCAGAAGATGCTTACTCTAAGTATGTGCGAGAGTATTCATGCAGTAAGGATGAGGTTGGCAAGAAGGTGGATCACCCGTTAGGGCTGAAGAATTTCATCATCTTCGTCCAATTTGTCGTCATAGCAGTGCTGTGGCGTTGGTGTGCTTGGTGTGATTGTGTGTAAGGTGTTGGTAAGCTCACCAAGTAGGGTACAAAGTGAGCACAACTCTGTACTCGTATATGTAACCAAACAACGTGCATCCGTGTGAGCACATGCGTAGAGGCATCGTTACGATGCATGAAGATAACATGCAGGCAACCAAACTAAGTGCAGATGTTGGTTTTTGGCTTGCATTTGCTCAGCCAGATCCAACTTGGATAAGTATGCAAATGGAAAAAAAATTATGCAGGTAACCAAACACGCCCTAACTATTACTGGACCCTTTACGGATGAAATAACTTTTTTTTTTGAGAAACGTATATGGACGAAATAACTGGGCCTAATCTCATAGAAATTCCGCTTGTAGCCCAACTCAGCAAGTCAAGTCGGCCTGAAGCCGGAACGGTTATTCCGGGGAAGTAAGAAATTGGGTGGGGGAGTTATTTTATTTCGTTTACCCTTTTTTTACCTGTGGGTATCGCGAGCACGCCGCCCACCTCCCGCATCTCTCCCCCTCACGTCGCAAACCCTGTGTCGCCACCACCGCCTCCTCCTCTCGCGGCGACCCCGCACTACCCCGGCCCCCTCCTCCGGTCGGCGCCGCCTCGGTCCCCTGCCCGCCGCGGCCCCGTCGACGCACGCCCTCCCGCCGCCTCCGCCGCCTCCTCCTCCCTCCGCCGAGACATCTGCGGGTGCTCCTGCCCGCGCCGCCGTCTTCGACACCCGCCGATGCCACCGCGTTGCCTCGTCGAGAAGGGTAATTCGCTCTCGCATCCCCTCCGTTTCAAGGATCGGCTCCATTCTTCTTATTCCGGGATTTGAATCGTTGGGCGCCCAGATACATGCGCCTATAGGAAATAGAAATCTAAACTCCGTCGCGCGGGACTCCTGAAGGATCCTTACGCTTTCCGAGTGGATCCTATGGGCGCATTAATTCGTGGCCTGAGTTCGTCCTACCACGGGAGTTTTTCATAGGCATTGAAGCGGGTCGTTAGGGTTTTGATGGTACAAATAATTAATGGTACTGATTCCAGTACGCCAATGCCATCCCTCTGTGCCAGTAATGTACGTATAAACAATACCCTACAGTCCTCATGTGTTTTTGCCATAGCGGTATTCCGTAATTTTTTTGGGAGTGCGTTGTACTCATATGATTCATGGAAACTTGATTGCTCCTGTGTATTCCAAATTTTTGCTTCATGGTGTATTTGCGTATTTTATCCAAAGGGACATCTGCTGTGTCTTGGTATCAGTCTCAGTATCATTGTCATATCTCTAGTCTTGAATTCCTGTGGCTAAGAAGTTGTATGTAGTATGTACTGCAAACTGTTGCATAATAGCCTATTACGTTTCTTATTTAAAATGTTAAGTACTCCCTCCGTCCCATAATATAAGAGCGTTAGTGTCAAAAACGCTCTTATATTATGGGACGGAGGGAGTAGCTGATTGCAAAACCAAGGTTTGTTTAGTACACGAGTGCAAACGCTTTGTGTTTACTGGCAAGAAATTTGCTTGGTGAATCAAATGGAACTGCAAGTCTTTATGCATATAGTCAATAAAGTGGTAACTTTACATATGACCATAAAGCTGAACTTTAATCATTTTATTACCATATTCTGTTTAAGACGGAGCTCCATTATCCGTTCAGTAAGTTTATTTTTGTTTGTTGTGCCATACATTTGTTTTCATATGAAATTTCTACATTCCTAAACCGCACTTTTGTTTCTAGGTGTTGAATAAGTCATAAGTGTTTATGGACTTCAAGCCAGTAGAGGATTTTTCCTGCACTGCTTATCCTGCTTTATTTCACAGTGGATTGGCAGATCAGAACTTATCAAAGAAATGCTGATGGATCCACCTGTTATGCAAGCGGATTGCCAACTACAGAATGACGTGGAGAAAATATCATCTATTTCTTATGATAGGAAGCATACCTTATCATGTAATGACCACGGGTGGCAAGCCTCCGATGTTCATCAGACAAATGCAGCAATAAGTTGTAACCCTGCTGAAGTTAACAATTCTTCTGGCTCGAGCACAGATGAGAAAGTAGATGGTTCCTCTGAAAAGTCTTCTGTTAGCTTGGATGGTTTATCAGAGGTGAACTTTTTTGTACCACATAAAGAAAAGAACGTCCAGGATGCTTACTTCAATGATGTAAGGTTTCAGTTGAATGCAAGCTTGGAAAATAATGGCTCCCCAGGGGATGCCAACTGCAGCAAACACTGCATCAATAAGGAGGATTTACATCATTCCCAGGAGGAGATGTGTTCACCGTCCAATATAGTAACTGGACTTAGGCCATGCCAGTCAAATGGAGATGTCCTAACTTCCAAAGGCAAGAAAATGACAGAAGTACAACTCAAATATAACATCAATGTTGATGCAGAAAATAAGGAATTTGGGACTGACATTGCAAGTAAGGGAGTCGGGACTGACTTGGTAAACAAGGAAGTCGGCAACGATATGGCAGGATCTCATGATGCCCAAAAGGAGTTGCCGTGCCCACTTCAAGGTCTATCAGAAAGAGCATGCGGTGGGTTAGTAAGTAAAATATTTTCTCAGGAAGAGAATGAGACATCTGTCTCACCTAAAAACGGCATGGATATGCTTGTTCATAACAACAGTTGTAATGGCAATACTAATGATGTTGGCGGAGAGATGGATACAAGAAGTATTGAAGAAGATCATGCTGTGGCACTTTGGGTAAAGGTATGTCTATTTAGGACTAGGTGATTGTGGCTGTGAACGTCATTGTATTAGTTCTTGATATTGAAATTATATGTCAAGTTGTGAACTTATACAATGAGAAACTAGCCCTGGAAAAGTCGTGGTTGTTCAATGTATACGCTAGATGTCTTGGGAGTAGGCGCCAAATTCACCATGCTTTTCGGAACTCCACCTCTGAATTATTTCAACTTACACCCCTATAGTCCGACCATCTATGTATATCCTACTTAAATGTTCCTATTTCGTACTAGATGCATCTATAAATGTATAAACTATACAAAGGCATTTCTTTTCCTTTTACAATTTTGTTAGTATTATCCCTATACACTATACAGAAAGCAGGTCTTTATTTGTGGCCTTATCTAAGATCTGTGATATATAATTTGCCTTCAAGTTTCTAAACATAGTGTAAATATTTTGTTCTGTTTACTCCATCCACTAGTTTATTATTACTGGACCATTCAAGTTACCAATGGGGTTTCCTGAATTGAAGCAAAACTATATATTGATCGCAAAATATGCAAATGAGGTGATTTTTATCTGACTATTCAGAGCACCACCATGGAACCCAAGCTCTTTTATTTCCCTGGTGGCTATGTCCTACTTTCTATTTTTTTGCATGTTAACCACTTCCTGCATCTCTAATGGCTCCACCCTGAACTATCATTTTACTTCTTCTTTTGAAAACAGTGGAGAGGAAAATGGCGAACAGGAATTCGATGCTGTAGGGCGGACTGTCCTTTGTCCACTCTCAAGGCAAAACCAACTATTGACAGGAAGACCTATATTGTTGTTTTCTTCCCACAAACAAGGACTTATTCTTGGGTGGACATGCTACTAGTCCTTCCAATTGATGAATATCCTGTGCCACTTGTGAATGGAACTCATCGCAAATGGCGAAAGATGGTGAAGGATTTGAATGTTCCTCGACGATTCATCATGCAGAAGCTTGCTATCTCAATGCTAAACTTTAGCGATGAACTTCACACTGAGGTATGCTCTTCCCTTGCAGTATTTGTATTCATGTGGTATCATTTCTCTTGACACTGTTTATATGTTGAATAGGCCATAATTGAGAATGCTCGGAAGGCAACAGCTTGGAAAGAATTTGCTCGGGAAGCATCATGCTGTAGAGATTACACTGATCTTGGGAAGATGCTTGTCAAACTTCAAAAGGTAAATCCAAGGACCTTATTCCATATGCATATGTCACGGTGCCTTGTGCTAATTTGCACCTAGTGAGTTTCATACTCTTGTCATATTCTCCTATGTTTTTTTTCTTGAGGCAATTACCTAAGCATTTTCCTTCTCATTTTTACTCATCGTGCAATGGAAAGATCTCTGTAACTGTTATATTTGTATATCCGTTCACCACCTTATGTGTGTACGCATCACCTACAGTATTTTGGTACTTTGTTTCCCAAGGCATTTTATATGGTAAATAACTTTGTGTGTTCTCCTGGTAGGTGACACTAATTGTTGTGTGCCTTATTCCTCTATTTGATGGGATCCAAAATGTTCCTATCATGGTTCTAGTGTAATTGCCACAACTCTGTCAAGTCATGAAAAATAGCTCTTCTATGCAGCAGTTTTTGGCTATAACTTTGCAATATTTATACGAAAGGGCTAAATCAGCATTATTAGCAGTTGATTTGGACACTGCTAAAGCCTGAAGGTTTCTTTCTATGCTTCAAAGTAACTGTAATGAAAGACATATTATACGTGGGAAGTTGCTCAAGGTCCATTGCAGCTATGGTCATATAGAAATAAGACAGATAAACATAGTTTTTTATTGCATGAGGTCAATACATCATTATCGGCGTTGTATTTTTTTTTAAAAGCACAGCTGAGCAGCATGTTGTTCGTTATGTCCATCTATGCTTCACCCCACATTCACTGCTGATGCTGCAAAAATAATATAAATGCTCGAAGTAGCCTTTTCCTGGCGTTTCTTTGCATTATTTCACCTTTTCTTTGCGAGGAAGCATTGGTTCACCTTAGTTGTTTGATTTCAGATGATTCTTCCAGACTACACAAGCTCTCATTGGCTCCAAAATTCTTCTGACTTGTGGGGCCAGAAGTGTAATATTGCTCATGATGCTGAGACTGTTGAAATTCTTGCGGAGGTAATGTGGAATCCATTCGCCTTTAGGTCACATTTTTTGGAGTGTGATTAAGTTTGTATGAAATATTGTCATGCAGTTTTTTCAGTTTGTGACCAGGTTGCATGCTTACAAAACCTCAATTTACTTGTTTTCTTACGTTCATTATCGTTTCAGTCGAACTTAAATAAATATTTTAATATGATTGTACGGATAACAGTATGTATACGGTGTTAACCTTGTTCTTGAGTTACGTTACTTTTTGGAGAACGTGTTCTGTATTTGAGTTGACTATCAATAAGCTCATGAGTTCCTTGCGCAAGCTGCATAAATTTGGATGGAAAGATCGTAAATAATCATTTCTACGGTCTAGCTAGCCCAGTTCTACTCTCACAATATAGGCTGCTTCTGTGGCTTATAGTTAAACTTGCTCCCGTGCATTCAGCTGCAACATTTATGGTGGTGTCCATGTGTCAGCTGTTTGGGCTTCACTTGTGAATTCGATTTTCAAGTCGCAAATCCAGCTGACTTGCCACTGGATGCCTAGCCATCCAGTTTGCCGTGATTCACCACTTCTAGTCTTCACCCCATCCCAAACCAAGCCTGGCTAATTGTAAACTATTGTATCCATGATCATTTCTTGCCTACCAGAAGATACTCTGGCAACTGTTACCTTGTCACGAGCTTTTTGAGCCAATTTGTACTTGTACTCCACTTTCCTGTCTATATCCATCTGATCTTATATATTACATTTAAGATGGATAAACCCAGTAGGAAGTGTACTCTCGTGTGCATAATTTAACAGGGGTATGCATGGCATTACTCTTGTTAATGACTACTTTGTTTTAATGTTATTCCCTAGGGCTCAGTAATTTGTTTGGATTAGCTAATTTTCACCATCCCAGCCCAGCCCAGTAATTTGTTTGGATTAGCTAATTTTCATCATCCCAGCCTAGCTCAGTAATTTGTTTGGATTAGCTAATTTTCATCATCCCAGCCCAGTATGGAAACACTAAATCTGAAACCGTTAATGAGAAATGACATGCATACCCCTGTTAAATGGCATGCTTCAACCATTTCTTCCGAAGCATTAAATTAGGGGTAGAGAGCGGAAACATCACATAAGATATACTCATTTGCATTGAATCAGAGGAAGTATCGTGTTGATTGTGTATTAACATGTAGAAATGCCTGCTCTTTCCAAAATGAAGTAGATCACCTCTTACTGAATAGGCTATGCTAATAAAAGAAAAGAAGGCTGTTAAATTTCATGCTTTAACTTGAGCTCTGTGCAGCATCAAGTTTGTCAATGATGTCATTGCTGTTACACTATTAAAGTCTCTTTGCAGCAAAAATATAGGCCTCTGTTGTTGCTTTACCAATAAAAATCGCAAAACAGAAATTTAAGATTTACGCTACTTCTCTTGGCGTATATCGATTACTCCCTTTGTTAGATTTGGCATATGCTACTATTTCTTAGGCTTGTTAAAACTTGGCCAGCCTCGTTAATTCTTTCCTTTTAACGCAGGAACTCAGGCAATCTGTTCTTTGGGACAAGGTCGATGAGTTGTGGAATGCACCAATGCAGCCTGAATTAGTACCAGAGTGGAAAACATGGAAACAAGAAGTCATGAAACAGTTCTTTTCATCACATGCTGTAGGTAATACGGGCAACTTTGATCAAAGCAATAGCTATGATGATCCAGGTATGGATCAACAAGCTCGCAGAAAGCGTCCCAAACTTGAAGTGCGCAGAGGAGAACCACATTTTTCTCATGCGAATGATGCTAACTGCAGCATTCTCAGCGAGGGCCTGAACGGTAATAACTTCCCTAGTAGACCTATCACTGATGGACATACGGAAGTGTTAGCATCAGTGGATCAGAATAACACTGTCACCTTCCTCAGTAATTCTGTCCCCCATGAGATTGCAGAATCAGGCCACATCAACCCAGCTTTACAGAATGCCAGACATGAGTTTGATTCCTTAAAGAATTCTCGTCAGTGTTCTGCATACATAGAAACAAAAGGAAGACAGTGTGGCAGGTGGGCTAATGATGGTGATATTTATTGCTGTGTGCATCAAAGCATGCACGACCGTTATTCTAGGGAGGACAGGGGACTTAGTGGTGATGCTTTAGTCTGTAGTGGTATGACTAATTTGGGCAGACAATGCAAGCATCGAGCCCAGCATGGTTCTATTTTCTGCAAAAAACACCGTTCCCAGACAAGCCTGGATACTGTAAGCTCTGATAATTTATTCAGTTCATCTGGGGGTCTCCATAAAAGGGAAGAGTCTCCAAAAGGAATGGAAAAGAATTCCAACTCAAGTGCAATATGCATTGTGGATGCAGAAAGGGCCAGTAGTTCCCAAGTTCCTCTTCAAATGCAATTGACCTCGACCATGGCTGCAGAGATTTCAGGTGATAAAGCTTGTGGATTGGAGAACCCTGATATGTTCTACCCCATGTCAACTTCCATGGCAAAAGCTAATTCAGATACTGATCTTTGCATTGGAATTCTTTCTCATGACAATATTGTTGAATGCCAGGATTATGCTAAGCGACACACTCTTTACTGTGAGAAGCACCTTCCAAAGTTCCTTAAACGTGCCAGGAACGGAAAGAGTCGACTCATATCTAAAGATGTTTTTATCAATCTATTGAAGGGCTGTGCATCAAGGCAAGAAAAAATATGTTTACACCGGGCATGTGAGTTTCTTTATTGGTTCTTGAGAAACAACTTCTCTCGTCAACAATCTGGTCTTGGTAACGACTATATGCCTCAGATTCTAGCTGAAGTGTCCAAGGATACTGATGTTGGAGAATTTTTGTTAAAGTTGATCTCTAGTGAAAGAGAAAAACTCACAAATCTTTGGGGCTTTGGTACAAATGGATCTCAGCAAATAAATCCTGATAACCAAGAGGGATCTATGATAGTGTTGCAAGAAGAGAAAACTAATCATTCAGCTGGTTTGAAGTGCAAAATATGTGCCCAGGAGTTCTCTGATGATCAGTGTCTCGCGTTACATTGGACAGAAGTTCACCGAAAGGAGACCCGATGGCTGTTCAGAGGGTATTCTTGTGCTGTTTGCATGGACCCATTTACCAACAGAAAAGTTCTTGAAAAACATGTACAAGAAAAACATGGTGCTCAATATCTCCAATATTCGATTCTCTTCCGATGTATGTCATGTGACAGCAACTTCTTGAACATGGATCTGCTATGGCAACATATTGTTTCAGATCATGCCCATGAGTTCGGGCTTCTTGATGCCCCACAACGACCTAAAGGTCAATCTGTAAGAACAGAAGGGACAAGTTTCAAGGCCCTCTATGATAACCATGACCTCGGGAAGGATGATGGCTCACAGAAGTTGACCTGTAGACTATGTGGGTTGAGATTCGATCTACTGGCAGATCTTGGCCGCCACAATCAAGTTGCTCATATGGACCAAGGTACAGTTGGCCACATTCCACCAGGACGTGGGAAGTATCAACTTAACCGTGGTCGACACTACTATTCTGCATTCAAGAAAAACCTACGACCATCAGGTTCATTAAAGAAGAGGAGTAGCTCAGGGATTGAGAAACATTTTGATATTTCAAGCTCTGATCTATCTATGATAACATCCCAAGTTGCGGAACCTGAAACAGCTAACCTTGGTAAGTTAGTGGATTTCCAATGCTCAGATGTGGCTCAAACTTTATTTTCAAAGATTCAAAAGACAAGACCCCATCCAAGTAACCTTGATATTTTATCCGTGGCCCGTTCTGTATGCTGTAAGACAAGTCTTCTTGCTGCATTGGAAGTGAAATATGGAACAATGCCTGAAAACATATTTGTGAAAGCTGCAAAGCTTTGTAGTGACATTGGCATCCCAATCAATTGGCATCAAGAGGAATTCACTTGCCCTAAGGGATGCAAATCTGGATATACTTTAAATACCCTGCCACCTTTACAGCTTACCCATGTTGATTTCCCCACAGTAGCTTCTGTGATGAATCCTCCAGAAAATGATGGAACGTGGGGTATGGAAGAATACCATTATGTTCTTGATTCAGAGCACTTCATGTGGAAGCTTAAAAATGAGAGGGTTGTTCTTTGTGAAGATGTAAGCTTTGGCAGGGAGAAAGTTCCAATTGTCTGTGCTATTGATGTTGATGCAAAAGAATCTCTCCATATGAAACCTGAAGAATTATTGCAGCATTGCAGTTCTGTGCCATGGCAAGGTTTTCATTACGTCACAACTCGTTTGATGGATTCATCTCTTGTTGATTCAGAGGTACTCTTTTGGAACCAGTTGTCATCTTTAAATGGTAGCATATATATTCCGCAAAGGGGGCTTGGTCTTCTTCCTTTGTTTTCCTTCCCATCCATGTAGATTTGGTTTATTTATATTTATCTAATCAGTTTTCTAATAAATTATGTACCTGCAGAGTTACATGGTTGGCTGTGTGTGTTCTCATGCCCATTGCTCTCCTGAGAAATGTGATCATGTGAACCTCTTTGACAGTGTTTATGAGAACCTAGTGGATATGTATGCTATGCCAATGCATGGCAGATTTGCGTACGATGAAAATGGCAAAATCATTTTGCAGGTACTAATTGTTGACATCGACACATATTTTATCATAGATGTAATGTAAGAGTTGAAAAAAAGCGCACTAAACAAGTAAACAACTGTCCGTAATATCGTGATTATTCTGCACTTAGCATGCCATTGATAGGGTGGTTGATATCATGATATGTGATCAGCAGGCAATGTAATTTGTTATCTTTACGAGTCTAGAAAGGCAATGTAGTTTGTTATCTTTATGTGTGCGATACCATGTCCATGTGTATATTTTCACGCACTCTTGTACAGTGTACCATCCACAATGATCATTCTGCATACCTATACTGCTTTATATTGTCAAAGCAATCTCATCTGTGTCACATAAGGTTGTAATTGTGTCGAGACTCAAAGGCTTGCTTTTGTCCTCCATACATTGTGAGCTGCTCAAACAATGCTGTACAGGTCCTTGGAGACCACCATTTACTGTTTCTTACATCCATGGCGACTATTTTTGAACCATGAGAGCATATCATTATCGTCCCATGTGCTTTTTCGCGACTTAACTTATTTTATTTGTTTGAAACTTTCGGCAAATGTCAAATTTGATGTGCCTGACCCATGGCTTGAGGCCTGAACGATGTAGAGTTGCTCTGTGTGTCTGCGTGTAAATCTTGTTCCACTGAGTTCTTCTATTTAAAAAACGTCACATTTCCATCCTCTAGTATTATTTTCATCCCTGATATTGTATATAGTTTGATGCGTGTGCATGTTTTGACGAATTGGCAGGAAGGATATCCGATATACGAGTGCAATTCACTATGTACCTGTGATGCATCCTGTAAAAATAAAGTTTTGCAGCAAGGGCTGCTGGTTAAATTGGAACTCTTCAGAACTGACAATAAGGTGAAATGCATGCAACCTGGCTTTGGTTTCACTGAACCCTGCTCAAGCCTTTGCCGTTATTATTAAACATGCTTCACAAGTCATACTTTAATGTTTTCGAATGCTTCAGGGTTGGGCTGTTCGAGCTACAGAACCTATTCCACAGGGTACTTTTGTGTGCGAGTATGTTGGGGAGGTTGTGAAGGATGATGAGACCATGAGAAACACAGAAAGGTCTGTTAATTCTTTCTCATGCCTTACTGTAGTTATCAGATGTACAGAATTAGTGAACATGGGCATCATTGATAATTTCATGTTTAGTTTGATATCCACTGTCTGGTACTTGATGATTATGATTACTCTTGTTCTCCAATCTTGAATCCAATTGGTATTTTCATGTACAATTTTCATCGTATGAATTCTCATCCTGCAAAAATCCGACCTCAATTGCAGAGCAATGTCATGCCATTTCCTATACTCTAGGAATTGTTGATGTTTTATGTTCTTGTGAGTCGTTTTTTCCTTATAGAAAACTGACAAGAAAGTACCTGAATTCCAGTGAGTCAAAAAGTGGGTGCAGCTACCTTCTTGATATCGCTTCGCATATTGATCGGGAAAGAGTTAAGACTTTAGGGACTACGCCATACATGATTGATGCTACAAGATATGGGAATGTCTCCCGCTTTATTAATCATAGGTAATTGGACTATTTTATATGTATTTTAGGAGCATCTATACCACTGGAGCAAACTAATTCTGAAGCAATGCTCATTTGTGTGTTTCTTCATGACAGTTGTTCGCCTAACCTTAGTGCCCGCTTAGTTCTGGTGGAAAGCAAAGATTGCCAACTTGCTCATGTTGGATTGTTTGCCAGTCAAGATGTAAGAATATTTTAGCTGTACTATTTCAACATAAACAGCAGTAAAATCTATACTTATTTTGTTTTTGCTAATTGTTGCTACTGTTTTTCTCCAGATTGCTGTTGGAGAAGAATTGTCCTTTGATTATCGATGGAAGCTGCAATCCGGTGATGGATGTCCCTGCCATTGTGGAGCTCAGAATTGCCGAGGCCGTGTTTATTGAGTTTGCAGGGTGAGAAAATAAAAGGAATGATCCATTGCTTGTAGCACATCTTCAGAAGCTCGTAGAATGGTGATCACTTGGCAACTATTAACATTGTTTTAACTAGAGCTTGAATGCAGAGGTAGGATCCTCATTCTTGATGCAACCAATTGAGTGCAGGGGTAGGGTCTCATTCTGCATGCCGCCACCAAGTAGTGTTTGTGATATAGGACTCTCACAGCAGTGACACTAGGTACACCATAGCATTGATTTTAGTCATGGCAACATCATGCTTAACTGACGATTTGTTAGAAGCAGCCCGAAATTAGAGTGATTCAAGCTTCATTTCCGTAGGCGAGAATTCAGCGTCTTTGTAAAATATGTTCATTCAATTTTTACTGCTCTTGAGCTCCCATCATCGAAGTTGAAGCAAAGAGTCTGTACTTGTTAGTGAGACTGTTGGTCATGGAGTTTTGATTATGTTGCGGTGCCTGTTTTCGGAAATTGTTATGCACTGTAATTATGGATTTGTGGATCTGAAAAGAAGGAAATCAATTGCAATCGTTCTTAATTATGGATTATATCTGATACGTGATTCTGATACATGGTTCTCAAATCAAAAAATGAAAAATAAAATCTGATCCGTGATTCTGTGGTGATAGTTTAATGTGTCGTCCCAAATACGATTGCTTCGTAGTCAGACGTGACAACGGGGACACCAGTGCTGTGGAATGTGGCTACGGGACGCTGTGCCTTTCGTTGGACGCATCTTCCGAACCACATAATTAAAATGTATGGTTAATAACCTGGTGGTGTATACGGAGTTCTTTTTTGCCCTCTCGCAACAGCATAGCACCGGCGAGAACGGATACCTCTGGATATTCATTCATGTTTTGGACGGACAAGTTTTCCGCGCAGGACAGGGACGGTAGCAGAGAATGCGACGGGGAATGAAGGGAGGGCAGAAAGCGGCCGGGTGATTCCCATTGACCACCTTTCTCCTAGCAACGGATGACATGCGCTCCATGCTCTCCTGTTTTGAGTTTTTTTTGGCGGGGACTCCTGCTGTGAGCTAGTGACTCGCAAAACCACTAAACCCTCAACACACAAAGTCTAAGAGGTTACATGAAAAACCTCCTGTAGTTAGGACTTTCCGACTATTTACCACAACAATGTTTGTCCGACTCTCGACGAGGGAGGGGTGACGACGGCGGCGTGCCTTTGGCTCGCTTCAGTGCAAATTTTACTTCTGGTGTTCTTTGTACTACCTTGACAGTTGATGAATAGATCGGAAGTTTTCTCGCAAAAAGAAAAGAAACGAAAAAAAGAGTGTACCGCTCGATGTCAACAATAGATGCATTCTTATCCAAGAGGTAAATTTGTGTGCGCAGTGAGCAAAGATAATATGGTAGCAGTACCTCAGGCTGGCAGGATTATCAGTCACCACAAGGCATGATTCCTATCTTATCCGAGGTAAATTTACGTGGGCAAGTAGCAATGGCAATCTTTTAGCTAGGGATAAATAAACAGGATAAGCGGAACGCCACTTTGAAGGGTGTACCGGGAATCTCATTCACCCGTGCTTTTTGCATATCTGCTAGATTATGGATCTTCTGCTTTTACAAAGGAATCATCTCAAAGTTAGCACATGTACATTGAAGGTCGCAATACAGTAACGTCGACTAGACCCACGTGTGTTCACGACAATCACTTGGTAAAACATCAGTTGATAAGGAGTAGATTACGTTTTGCACCACTCAAATTGAATCGAGCTGTGGAAACATCGGTCCTATTCTGGAGCATTCGATAAACAAAAAATTACAGAAACACCAAACTAAACTTTGCGACAACCCTTAACATTGGCTCGATTGGACCCACAATGCTTAATAAACATAAGAAAATATAGTGAGCAACATAATCTAGATAGATGATCAAGCTTAGACATTTTCACAGGTGAAAATGTTAAAATGACCTATATTTTGATCTTTTTTGCTTTACAAGGAATCATCTCAAGTTGGCATATACATAAATAATATTGAAGGCTACAATGCAATAACGTCGACTAGTTCCACGTGCGGTCACGCAGGGAGCACACTAGCCACTTGGTCAAACATCAGTTTACCTTAATTACAGTACACACCACCCGTACCGAAGCAAGTTGCACGGATATTCGCCCTTTGGGAACATCCGATAAAAAGAAGTTGCACAAACATCAAATTGCACATTGCAACAACATTTGGAATCGACTCAGTTGGACTTGGACCCAACGACTTGTCCTCTACCCCACCCATTCCAAAATTTATGTCTTCTAGGACACTGACACAATCTTCAAGTCAGTTTCTCTACAAACATCTTGTCTTGCATAAAATAATTATAAATTATAAAACTATTGTTCACAATAAATCTAGGAATTCTATTCTTTTAGATGGTCAAGCTTAGAAGTTTGGAAGGGCGAAAATTAAAAAAGTGGCATATATTTTGGACATGAGATAGTATTTCGAGATCAAGAGAGCTTTATTCATTTGACAAAGGGTTTGCCTACAACCATCATCAACAACATGAACAATTGGCAAATGGACCTACTGGTGCCACACCTTGCTAGTTGCGAGTATCATTGATCAGAGCATATATAAGTATCACTCTCATGAGTCATCTTCTGTTCTGTTCCCCCGTGCTCATTTATATTTCATATTGTCTCCAAAGATACTTATTTTAACTCTGCTTTTGAATCACCACGAGCATAGTAGCACAATGGTGGAACTAGAAATTATCACATGTGGCTACCAGAGGCTTGTAATCTACAATGTAAGACCCTTAGAACAATAAATCGGGTTTTTTGCTCCGGTGTAGGCACTTATTTAGAGCAGGTGCTTATTTAGACACATTTTTCATAGGAATTATCATAAGTGCTTAAGAAAAAACCTGTTTATTTTTATAAACTACTCCGTCCGTTCACAAATATAAGATGTTCTAACTTTTTTTTCGAATCAGATATATATAGACATGTTTTAGTGTGTTTGTTCACTCATTTCAATCCGTATGTAGTCCATATTGAAATGTCTAAAACATCCTATATTTGTGATTGAAGGGAGTGGCTAATACCATGTGCCGTCATGTGAGAATTTATAGCAATAAATTTACTAAGAATAAAATTAGAATATTGCCCCTTCACATTCTCGACATATACAATGGTAGTAGACCTAGCAGCAAATGGAGGTTGGCTTGCATGTTATAGTTCATGATGACCTTCTATCTTGGGGGCAATGATTTGCTGTTGGAAAAAATGATGATGGTGGGGGCTTTGCCTGTGCTTGATAGCAAGTCCTGGAAAAGGAACATGAAAGGATTGAATGTACCTAATGATGTTGAGGCCTATGTGGCATGTGTATATGTTGACAGAAGTAGAAGTAGTGGTCAACTAAAGTTATAATAATAGATGATACTGTTGATGTGAGAATTGGTTGCAATATATTTAAATGGGATTTAGTTGTATGAAACGTGAATACTTAGATTAATAATAATAAAATTCCTGCGGATATTCCTTATAATTAAGTTCCAACAGAAATCCTGTTGGGATGTGATTTCTTCCTAACATCCCCAGCTAATATGATGTGCCTATTAGATGAATATTTATTGGGCCCTAGATATCAAGGGTTTGTAGTATCATAAGAATCCTCCATCGGTATTTGAGAACCAAGGTATCAAATCCGTGAATACCCCCTACAAGCCAATGACCGGCGTTGCACACAACTAGAGAACTTCTTTTGGTCCCCAACTTAGTCTAGTGCGATTGCTAATCTCACTAGCTTTGCTAGTTACAAGAATTAATGTATTTAGTCGTTGGAAATGTTTTTTTTGTTTGCAAAGGAAAGATCCATAATTTCACCAGTGGCATCTCTCCAACGCAGCATATGTGTGGTGAACAAATTACAGTTGCATATTGATTATCACAGTTTTATATTTGATCATACATGTCATGATTGCACATAGGCATTACATCCTTACATCTCTATAGACTATTATCTAACTGCATCTATAGCTAATATTCCACTCTGAAACCATTATCCAATATGCATCCCAAAGTATCAAGTAAAATCAAAGCATTGCGTTAAGCAAGATTCTTTTGCGGGGGATTTTTTGGCGGGAATGCATTAAGTAAGATGACATAATGTTGATAGTGTATTCTATATTTCTATTTACTTCTAATTCATTACCGAGACAACTAGGCAACTATCTTTTACCCGTAGTGACAGTAACACACAATAAGCCTTGTCACTGGGATAGATTACTTGCAAGGTTAAGACCTCCGCAGTAGTTCCATCAGTATCCTCAATGTTGCCTCCCCTTCCCTTTCCACTTAGTAGTAGCGGAAGCCTAGCCACATAACACCAACAGAAACCTCCAGTAGCAATAGTACCTACCAGCACCACCTCCATCTTCCTCTGACCAGGCCATACCGTGTTCTCTCGCTCAGCCTCGCCACACAACTCGCACGCCGCCTCCTCGTCTCCCTTGCTCGTGCGCAGCCGCTGGCATAGCTCCCCGCCAGCCGTGAGAGTCTAGCTACAACACAACCGTGAGAGGGATAAATAGGAGTCCCTGCCACTGCCTCCCCATCAGGCCTCGTCTCATGTTGAATCAAGAGATGGATCCGTGTTTGTTGGGGAACGTAGCAGAAATTCAAAATTTTCCTACGTGTCACCAAGATCTATCTATGGAGAGACCAGCAACGAGGGGAAGAAGAGTGCATCTACATACCCTTGTAGATCGCTAAGCGGAAGCGTTCAAGTGAACGGGGTTGATGGAGTCGTACTCGTCGTGATCCAAATCACCGATGATCCTAGTGCCGAACGGACGGCACCTCCGTGTTCAACACACGTACAGCCCGGTGACGTCTCCTACGCCTTGATCCAGCAAGGGGAGAAGGAGAGGTCGAGGAAGACTCCATCCAGCAGCAGCACAACGGCGTGGTGGTGGTGGAGGAGCGTGGCAATCCTGCAGGGCTTCGCCAAGCACCGCGGGAGAGGAGGAAGGAGAGATGCAGGGCTGCGCCATGGAGAGGTCCAAACTCATATCTCTGTAGCCCCAAATACCTCAACTATATATAGGGGAGAAGGAGGAGGGTGCGCCCCCTCTAGGGTTCCCACCCCTAGAGGGGCGGCAGCCCTAGATGGGTTTGGGGGGGCGGCCAAGAGGGGAGGAGAGGGAGGCGCAGGGAGCATGGGCCTTAGGGCCCATCTGCCCTTAGGGTTTGCCCCCCCTTCTTCCCTTAGGCGCCTTGGGCCTTGTGGGAGGCGCACCAGCCCACTCAGGGGCTGGTCCCTTACCACTCTTGGCCCATGCAAGCCTCCGGGGCTGGTGGCCCCACTTGGTGGACCCCCGGGACCCTCCCGGTGGTCCCGGTACGTTACCGATAAAACCCGAAACTTTTCCGGTGACCAAAACAAGACTTCCCATATATAAATCTTTACATCCGGACCATTTCGGAGCTCCTCGTGACGTCCGGGATCTCATCCGGGACTCCGAACAACATTCGGTAACCACATACAAACTTCCTTTATAACCCTAGCGTCATCGAACCTTAAGTGTGTAGACCCTACGGGTTCGGGAGACATATAGACATGACCGAGACGTTCTCCGGTCAATAACCAACAGCGGGATCTGGATACCCATGTTGGCTCCCACATGCTCCACGATGATCTCATCGGATGAACCACGATGTCAAGGACTTAATCAATCCCGTATACAATTCCCTTTGTCTATCGGTACGATACTTGCCCGAGATTCGATCGTCGGTATCCCGATACCTTGTTCAATCTCGTTACCGGCAAGCCTCTTTACTCGTTCCATAACACATCATCTCGTGATCAACTCCTTGATCACATTGTGCATATTATGATGATGTCCTACCGAGTGGGCCCAGAGATACCTCTCCGTTTACACGGAGTGACAAATCCCAGTCTCGATTCGTGCCAACCCAACAGACACTTTCGGAGATACCTGTAGTGTACCTTTATAGCCACCTAGTTACGTTGTGACGTTTGGCACACCCAAAGCACTCCTACGGTATCCGGGAGTTGCACAATCTCATGGTCTAAGGAAATGATACTTGACATTAGAAAAGCTTTAGCATACGAACTACATGATCTTGTGCTAGGCTTAGGATTGGGTCTTGTCCATCACATCATTCTCCTAATGATGTGATCCCGTTATCAACGACATCCAATGTCCATGGTCAGGAAACCGTAACCATCTATTGATCAACGAGCTAGTCAACTAGAGGCTTACTAGGGACATGGTGTTGTCTATGTATCCACACATGTATCTGAGTTTTCTATCAATACAATTCTAGCATGGATAATAAACGATTATCATGAACAAGGAAATATAATAATAACCAATTTATTATTGCCTCTAGGGCATATTTCCAACAGTGTTTTCCCCGCGCGCGCCTGTGTGTGTGGCAGCGCCACTGAGCAGATAATGCACATCCCCTCTGCCTCTAGGTCTAGCACATGGGCTGGGCCCTATGGGCCTAAGTGAGCATGGACTGGGCCCATGTCAGTTCAACAAGCAGCTCATGCGATCTTTGTATTAAAGAACAAGAGAGAGTAGATGCCACATAGCTATTGTTATGGACTCATGGACTAAGCGGGACTACTCACACATGGTTATCGGAGCAGCAACATTGATGAAGATGGCTCCAGCTGAAATTCCCCCTACCGTAGAGTACCGAGGAAGACCTCTAGACTGTATTGCCTCGATTCACGCATATCGGAACTAAGAAGTGCCAAGGGTACGCCTATGGGCTCCACATGCCCTGTTGGCGCGTCCTAGGCCCAGGGGTCCGTGCCGGGGGGGAGGGGGGGACTCCACCCCTCAGGCCCACTTTGTGCCCCCTAGGTCCTTTCCGATAAAGTGATTTTTGATGATTTTTCTGGTTTTGAAAAATATTAATTTTTGTTGTAGAAAGACAACATGCACGCAAAAGATGATAGATACCTTTGAGATGTATCAGCTACGGTTGGCCCTCGTGGCTCTTCTTCGATGGGTTTGATCCATTATGCTTATCTTTCCGTTCAATATCTTTTTTACTTACTAGACTCATTTGTACACAAAAAATAGAATAATTTTTCTGTGAAATCCTACGTTAGCAATAATTATTCATGAGAGAATTTGTTCGAGGATATATAAAAAAGTAATCAGAAAACTAGATACATTTTGGACGTATGAAAAGCTCATGCAAAATAAAATAAAATCATAAGTGCATACAATACACATGCATATACCAGGCGGCAGGCCTGGCTAGCAATCTCAAAGTTTGAATATGCAAAAAATACACATGCATATGCACGCACCTCACTTGGGGAAATGAACTCTTAGACTAACCTCTTGACTGAAAAATGAGGTACTACCGAGTATCCATCGACTGATCGTTGACATGAGCGCGCATGCGTAGACGATAAAACAAGAGATGTTTCGATTAAGATGGCGTAGCCAGCGTGCGAGCGAGCGCACGGTGTCGCCTGCGGGACAGGACAGGAATCCGCCGCCGTCGCCGTCAGGAAGCTCATAATTCCTTTGACTAGCTTGGCCCATGATATGCCACAGCGCGGCTTCTCCGACGGGCGGGATTCCGGCCGGTAATGCCCTCGCCGTCGCCGTCGCGGTCGCCGTCGATGGCACGTCCGTCCCGATCCCCCGCTCCGTCTTTCCACGCCCATCTTTTTGACCGGGAATATATATCCCCGATCCCTACGACCGTCCCAAAGAGCACCACTCTAGCAGCTACGGCCGGACTAAAAGCCAGACCTAGAGCTGTCCAGGTCGAGCGGTCGGTGTCGATATACTATGCCTATATGCTCGTGTGCTTTCTCGCATGCACGTACGGCTCACCCTCTCCTCTTCTTTCCCGGTGACTTGTCCACTAGCTAGCTAGCTCCAGGTGTAGATCAGATGAGCCATTAGCGGTCAACTGCATGGCGATCTATCAGCACGGGCCAATCGGCTGTCTGGAGGACGTGAGCTCCATAGACGCAGGATCTAAGCCAGCGTTGCGTATAAGCTAGCAGACCGTTCTCAGACGTTAACCATTGTTCCCGACTTTAGCCGATTTAGAGGCCCAAAACCCCTCTGGTTTTGAAGCTCAAAAGTTGCACAAACCTGCATATTCTCGGTCAAAATGACACGCGCGCGCACCCGGGCCGTGATGTTAAAGGGCTGCTGCTGCTGCTGTATGTGGCGCCATTATTTCTTGACGTTGAGACATCCGTTGAATTAAGGTTATCTGGTCGGCAGTGTAGGGCATATTTCCGATGGTGTTAAAGGGCTCCTGCTAGTATGTGGTGCATTGGTTTTTTGGCGTTGAAACACCCGCTGAATCGTGGTTAACTGGTCGGCAGTGTGTCTGTGTGGTGCATTATTGTTGTTCCATCCCTGAGAAGTGATAGGCAGCATTTTCATGTTCAAGTCTCAACTGGCCTTTGGTGTACAAAATGCCTCTGCTTCCCTGGCGCTGAACGCAATATCTATGTTGGTATGTGTAATCCATTTGGTTAGTAGTTACTCCCTCCGTCCCATAATATAAGAACGTTTTTTACACTACACTAGTGTAAAAAACACTCTTATATTATAGGACGAAGGGAGTAGTTAGGTTATAGTTTGCAGCCAAACAAAGTGCCCATAATTCTGCAGTTACTTTTGTACAGCAACTAATAGTAGTTCCACATGACATAGTTTAAGAACTCAAACAAAAAGCCTGAGTTGAGACACTAGTGTTTCCAAAAGTGGGATAAATACCGGTTTTACGGCAATGTTGTTTGTGTCATATCATTTATGAAAATCATAGAGAATGAACGTTCTCTCCATAATCTCCTATTGCGACTTCCTGCAACATCGTGCAATATAGACATCACGTTGTAGCGGCGTATGTTCATTATTAATTTATCTCTTATCCTTTTTACACGAGGTGTGTGATTATATTTTTTCATGAATTTTGCAAGTTAGTAAGGCAATTAATTCCTTTCATCCACATACATGGTTTCTTTATAAGGAGAAAACATGTCTTGAATGGCACCTGTGATGGTGCTATTTTTGTTCTTTTTACGTTGCAATGGTGCTAATTTAGCAATGCCACATATATTCTATATATGACGATCGATGACGTGGAAGAGTATAGACAATATAAGTTATTTGCTTTCTCTTAGCTAAGATGATCTCTTGGAATGAAAGACAAGACAATTCACGTCATTGTACGAGATGCTATCTTTCCATTACATCTTTTTTTGCGAGAATCTTGTCATTGCATCTTATCTTAATATATTTTAATCGTCACATATTTGTCTACGCCTTGTAGCGTTAATCATTTCTAGATGGCACGGAACGTATAAGAGAACACCGTCTTGTCATGCCCTGATCCGATATTGAGATAATTAGATGCTTGTGCTGTTGTGCACTGGGAGTCACGTAGGGATGTGAGTCTCTTGTATCATTAACAACGCCTGCATGCAGGTCTAGTTATTCCTTCAATAATTCTACACCTACGTGAAGTTAGCAAAGTTTTACGTAAATCCTTCTCCCTGGTCGTAATGGAAATATCATAACTAGTATCATACATGCTAAGTAGGCAATTTTAATGATGTGGCATAGAATTAAATAAAGAAAGAGATGATTGAGTATCATACAATGATACCGTATCATAATAAATGCAATGCTACTACTATGTATCGTGCATGGCAATAAATAAAGTCATCTATGATACTAGTACATGATACTATGCATTGGAGGTAGTATCACACACTAATACCATATGCATGATTACTATCCATTACAAGCAGCCTAATTATCTCTGCCCCCTTGATTTTTAGGGGTGGACCCCATCCTCCCCTTAGGTCCAATAGTAATCCTCCACATAAGTCTGTTACGTAGGTCTAGCATTGCTCTTATTCCTCAGAATGGAGCAATGACAGTCTAAGGGGCTTTTCTCGTGAAGGTTCCATCTCTGATCTCTTGACAAGGCTGGCCTATAAATAGGCGTTCCCACACCGTTCATCCTCGCCAACCTCGAGATCTGAGAGATCTTGATCGACCTGCACGAAGAATCTGTGGAGCGTGATGGACAGCAGAAGGGAGTCCGCGGAGACCCTGAGGTAACAAGACGTTGAGAAACGCCATTTTTGTTACCCTAGTGACCTGCTAACATACTGCAATAGCCGGTAGCGTTGCGTAGCTTGAAGATAGGCTGCTCCGAGAGATGATGGGTGCTTGCCTGACTGAACCATGTGTGTGTGTGCTGTGTACCAGGAACAAGTGCTCGGCGTGCTTCCGGCAGTACAACAAGATGGAGCACCTTGTGGAGCACATGAAGGTGTCGTACCACTCGGTCCACGAGCCCAAGTGCGGCGCCTGCAGGAAGCACTGCCGCTCCTTCGAGTCACTCAGGGAGCACCTCATCGGTAAGCTACCAAACTCAACCACTGCCATACCTCTAGCTGCATGCAAACATCTATAGCTATGGCATCAACAGCAGCTAGCTGAACTGAACGTTGCTCCTTGTGATCTTGATCTTGGCAATGAAGGTCCGCTGCCCAAGGCAGAATGCGCGCGCGTCTTCAGCGCCCGGGGCTGCGGCATCTGCCTCAACATCTTCGACAGCCCCGCCGCTGCCAGATATCACCGCCAAGCCTGCCAGTACTCCCGCGCTGCTCCGGTAATTGATGTTCTCCACTCCGTTCAATCGCCACCATCGACCTCTTCTTAACATGGATGCTAGAGCTCCCGGCCAACTTTTCACTCACTTCTTTTGTCTTCCTTTTTCCCAGATGCCAAAGGGCGGCGCAGGTGGGCGCGCGGTTGCCATGGCCTGCAAGATGGTCGGAGGAGGGAGCGACGGCTCGGTGGACCTCTGCGCAAGAGTGTGCCTTATTGGAGAAGATGAGAACATCATCTTCCAGACCTATGTAAAACCTACAGCTCCAGTCACAAACTACAGGTAGCACACCTTGGAATCCATTACCAGTCTTGCTTACTAGCTAGACAAAGATCAACTATATGGATTGTTTTCTGAAGTGTAAAAGATCAAGCTGACCATTTGGCTCTTCAGGTATGAGGTGACTGGGATAAGGCCTGAGTACCTGAGGGACGCAATGCCACTGAAACTTGTGCAGAGAAGGATCCAGGACATCCTGTGCAACGGGGAGCCGCTGTGGAAGATACGGCCGAGGAGCTATGGAAGGGCAAGGATCCTTGTTGGGCATATCGTGGACCATGACCTCGAGCGCCTAGGTTTGGACTACCCAGCATTCATGATCAGGTACAGATCATTGCTCAGTGAGCTACAGTTTGTTCCTACTATCTCTTCCTTGGCTGCCTCGAAATTTTACAATTTCTTTAACATAATTTATCCATGGACGTGCAGGGACACCGCAAAGTACCCGCCGCTGATGAAAACCAGCAAGCTGAGCAATACACTGAAGTACCTCACGCAAGCATATCTTGGGTATGTCATTTGACAACTGAGCTATAAAACAAACTCTCTGCACCCTTTGGTCATTGCCTAATCCTCAAGGGATTGCCCTTCTATCCCGTTGTAGGTATGATGTCCATACTGGCATTCAGGATCCATACGAGGACTGCGTCGCTGCGATGAGGCTATATATCAGGATGAGATCACAAGCTCACCCGAGAGACTACGCCTCCGGTTCAGGGGAGGTGCAGAATAACTACCCGGCCTGGAGGCAGAGGGAGATGGAGAGGATGAGCCCAGAAGAACTCCTGGCACTTTCAGGATCAGACTACTACTGCTGGTGCCTGGATCCCTAGACTGATGATGAGTTAAAGAGAACAAGGCAGGGCCGGCCGACTGATGTTGGTTTGGTCATATTCCATCCGTAGTAATACCGACTATGTATGTCTAATTATCTTTGGACTTATGTATGGTGGGATTGAGTATAATATTGGTGATCAAGAGCTGTATGAGTCATATTTAAGAGCAATGATATATAGTAAGAGGCTTTCTACTTTGCTTTATGTATCTAGAAAATGACAAGCCCAGCTCAATAGCTACACAATAGAGGCAGATAAACATGCCTATATCATTATACATATATAATGAAGGTACATTTTGTACAGCTTGTCAGACTATGTCAGTGTCAGCATACATAATACCGGAGAAGATCATACCTGTGCGAATCAGTGATGATCTTGTATGTGCACAACTATAGAAATGCCTTACATTTGTGCCTCTAAACTTTAGGGGCTGTTTTAGCATCTGCCTGCTTGGGGTCTTTCTTATCCTTTTGACTCCTATTTAGCTTGATGAACTCAAGACACTGTCGAATGATTGTCAGCACGGTGAAATCTGTCCCAAAGTCATTCTTGATGACAGGGGGATGGAGGAGGTTGGAGCCACTGTTGCTCCAGGTGTAGTTCTCGATGAAGTATACACAATCCGTCCTTGCCCTGAACGAAACCTCTCTTAGAAGCTCTTCAGCTTGCCTTACTGAACTCACGGACTTCTTAAAAGTCAATGCAATAATCAAATTAAGCCCTGTAAACAGATGTTAAGTAACAATTAGACTAAGCCTCGCTGACATATGAAATGAAATAGTTATATATGTTGTTTGCAACATCCAGTCTCACTGATAACTTGGATTATCATCACCCTTAAGTCTTAACTCCAAACAAATCTAACTAGGACGTATACATATAGGTTACTAGGAAGGAATGGGTGTGCTTCGCTGTGCCGCTAGTGTTGTTGAGATATAACAAAGATAAAAGTTGGTTGGTGCGTGGGGAAGATGATTAAGTCTTTTTTTCAATGCGGTGTTTTAGTGGGCTTTCTTGGTGGTGTGATTCTGTGTTATTTGCTAATCCACCAGTACTTAGTGGGTAAGTTTCTTGCCTTGGTGGCTGCATGTACTATATTAGTGCTACAATGTCACATGTTGGTGCTTTTTTTAGATGGTGAGAGGGTGCACATGACTGATATGATTTTACAGGCTAGTTGTTACAAATTAATTTGAGAAACCGTCAAAAAATAGTGAATCAAATCCAAAATTAAATACCTCAACTGAATGAGAGCTCGTCGAGAAATAGTTGACCTGGTTAAAACATAACAACAACAACAACAATAACAACAACAAAGCCTTTAGTCCCAAACAAGTTGGGGGTAGGCTAGAGGTGAAACTCATAAGATCTCGCGACCAACTCATGGCTCTTGCACATGGATAGCAAGCTTCCACGCACCCCTGTCCATAGCTAATTCTTTGGTGATACTCCAATCCTTCAGGTCTCTCTTAACAGACTCCTCCCATGTCAAATTTGGTCTACCCCGACCTCTCTTGACATTCTCCGCACGCTTTAGCCGTCCGCTATGCACTGGAGCTTCTAGAGGCCTGCGCTGAATATGGCCAAACCATCTCAGACGATGTTGGACAAGCTTCTCTTCACTTGGTGCTACCCCAACTCTATCTCGTATATCATCATTCCGGACTCTATCCTCCCTCGTGTGGCCACACATCCATCTCAACATATGCATCTCCGCCACACCTAACTGTTGAACATGTCGCCTTTTAGTCGGCCAATTCTCAGCGCCATACAACATTGCGGGTCGAACAGCCGTCCTGTAGAACTTGCCTTTTAGCTTTTGTGGCACTCTCTTGTCACAGAGAATGCCAGAAGCTTGGCGCCACTTCATCCATCTGGCTTTGATTCGATGATTCACATCTTCATCAATACCCCCAAAATCATAACCAAATCCAAAATTGAACACCTCAATTGAATGGGAGAGCTCCAAAATTAAGGAGCATAGTGAATTAAATACTCTCCCCGTTCAATAATTATTGTTGTGCCAGGACACTAATATGGAACAAATGAAGTAGCATATATCAGACCATCCATGTGATTTATTAGTACAAAGCTTATCATCAAATAGTCAATCTTTTGATCATCAATAAAGGTTGTATCTCAAATCACCATGATTCATACATGCAAATGCAAGAAAAAGTGAGCATTCCAAATCATTGCAAATCCCTGATCTAAGAATAAAACACAAGGAAAACAATAATAAGCTATTTAGTATATGTTGTTTGTAACATCCAACCGGTTAAAAGGGATCATCACCCACACTTAACTCCACTAAATCTGTTTTTGAGAGCTCCACATAAATTTGGCGGTTACAGAAGGAATTCTAGATCACAGCTCTTGTTAATCAGTAAGATATACTTTTTCTTTTGCGCCAATCCGCAAGATATACTCGATTGATCCGTACTCCCTCTGTTCCTAAATATTTGTTTTTCTAGAGGTTTTAACAAGTGACTACAAACGAAGCAAAATGAGTGAATCTACGTTTTAAAATATGTCTATATACATCTGTATATGGTACTTCATTTGAAATCTTAAAAAAACAAATATTTAAAAACGAGGGAGTACTATTTTATAGGTCGGGCCGTAATTGCAAGCAGGGAATTCCCCACTCGTGCCCTCACGGGCAAGGGCCCATATATAAACAGTACGACAAACCAGTCACGCGAATTCTCTCCGTCTCCAAAAAAATAGAACAGCCACGGGAAAAGTTCTAGAACCTTCTAGAAACCAACTGACCTTTCGCCCTCGCGGCGGCAGAGATCTCCGGCAGGCGCTTGATGGCCGCATTCCGCTCCTTGGCGGGCGCGTCGCACCGCAGCACCAGCACCACGCACTCCGGGTTGCCGCTGCT
The DNA here is from genome assembly GCA_034509565.1 of Triticum monococcum. Lineage (NCBI taxonomy): Eukaryota > Viridiplantae > Streptophyta > Magnoliopsida > Poales > Poaceae > Triticum > Triticum monococcum. Next base: position 516,709,466 of record CM067846.1, read on the forward strand.
GATCGCGTCGTCGATTGCATCCCTCGTCAGCCTCGCGGCGTCAGGGAGCGGCGGCGCGTCCAGCAGCTCCACCACCGCCTCCTCCGCCCCCATTTCCCCGTCCGCGCCGGAGACCACCGCCTTCACCTTCAGCCGCTTCCTCGTGCTGTCGGACCCGCCGCCCGGCGGCGACGCCTCCGCGCGCAGCAGCAGCGGGCCCGCCTCGCCGGCGAGCGCGCGGCACGCCGTGTTCACGAGCGAGCTCTTCCCGTGGGCCCGGAACCCCGTGATCAGGATGGACGGCGGCGGCGCGTCCTCGTCCCCCTGCTCGTCGCCGCCGCCGTCGGCGCTGTCGCCGTCCTCGTTGCTGGAGACCAGGGCGGCGACGGCCTCGCGGATGTCCCGGCGGAGGGAGGAGACCGCGTCATCCCGCAGGAGGCGCGCCGCCGCGACGATCGCCAATGCGCCGGCGGCCGCCGCGGCGGCGATCTTCAGGAGGAGGGGCAGCTGCCGTGACGCGGGCATTCGGGAGGGGGAGGCGGCGGCGGGGCGCCTCTTCGTGGAAAGAGATTTTGCGAGCGGCTGTATCGGGAAGGGCGCATCGGGTGTTACGACGGTTTGTGATAGATTCGGTATTCCGTAAACGGCACAAGGCGTGGTTTTGGGGGAAGGTTTGGGAGAATAAAGCTCTCTCTTCCGATGAAAGCATTCGACCTGCAAGACGAGCACGGATAGAATATGGGCACGAGCTGCTCCTCTTTCTTTGACTGATTTCACGAGGGTCATGTCTGATTTGTCCCAAATTGTGAGACATGGTTTTCCTTCCAAGAGTGCTTTCGTGGGTCTCTTCCCTCTCTTCCTCCCTCAAATCCATCCATCCACACACACTTAATCTTTTCTTTTTCGAAAGATGTTTTATAAAAGTTCATCAATAATACAAAGCATCTCAAATATAATAGAAATCACATCAAAAGTTTTGAGACACCGGATGACCTCTACCGCTGTCAGAAGAGAAGGCAATTATAATTGTTGCACTTGAATTGATTTGATCTCATGATGGGATTATATAGTACAAGGCGAATCCTCCTTGATTCGGCCGGCTGGACGTGTCCTGCACGTACACGTCTAACAGCCCCCCCCCCCCCCCCCCCCCCGGCAGTCGGAGCGGGAGCTGGGCGGATGTTCAGGCTATAGCGGAACTCGTTGAACACAGTCGATGGTAACCCTTTGGTGAAGATGTGCACATGGAGAACACGGACATCTCCAAAAGCAACCCGCTCACGGACAAAATGAAGATCAATTTCCACATGCTTGGTGCGTTGATGTTGAACCGGGTTTGTCGAGAGGTAGACGGCGGAGATGTTGTCACAGTAGACCATAGTAGCTCGCTGAAGAGGACGGTGGAGCTCGGACAAAAGCTGGCGTAACCAACATGCCTCAGCGACGATGTTGGTGACACCACTGTGTTCAGCCTCTGCGCTTGACCGGGAAACAATTTGTTGTCGTTTGGAGGACCAAGAGACCAAACTGTCACCGAGGAAGACGACGTAGCCGGGGGTGGACTTGCGTGTGTCAGGGCAGCCAGCTCAGTCGGCATCAGTGTAGGCAGTGAGCGATGTTGGCGACGAGCGATGTATCTGAAGTCCGTGATTGATGGTGCCACGAAGATACCGAAGAATCCGTTTGAAAGCATTAAGGTGTGGCACCCGTGGGTCGTGCATGTACAAGCATACCTGCTGCACAGCATAGGCAACATCTGGTCTGGTGAATGACAGGTATTGGAGAGCACCCACGAGACTTCGATAGGAGGATGGATCATCGACAACAACGCCAGTAGCACCAAGCTTTGACTGTGTGTCAACAGGAGTGGAACAAGTGTTGCACTCGCTCATGCCTGCACGCTCGAGGATGTCAATGATGTACTATCGCTGGGAGAGGAACATGCCATCGAAGGACCGTGTGACAGCGATACCGAGGAAGTAGTGCAGGGCTCCAAGGTCTTTGAGAGAGAACTCCCGCTCGAGAGTCATAATGGTTTGCTGAAGAAGTCGCTTAGATGAAGCTGTCAGGACTATATCATCAACGTATAGCAGGAGGTAGACAATCTCACTGTTGTGGCTATAGATGAAGAGCGAGGGATCCACAAGGGAACTGACAAAGCCGAGGCGAAGAAGATGGTCGGCGAAACGGCTGTACCATGCTCGCGGCGCCTGTTTAAGCCCATAGAGAGACTTATTGAGGCGGCACACATGGTCTGGTTTGGCAACATCGACGAATCCCAACGGCTGCACACAGTAGACTGTCTCAGTGAGTGTACCATGTAGAAAAGCATTGTTGATGTCGAGTTGGTGAACCGACTAGTCTTGTGCAACGGCAAGAGAGAGGACGGTTCGAACTGTTGTTGGCTTGACAACAGGGCTAAA